>CM077012.1:46502857-48902857 GCA_039090855.1 Macrothele yani
TGGTGTGTGCATTTGTGATGGGGTCAACCTATCTAGCTTGCTGTTCAACACGACATCGCAATCATGCATTCCAAAAGCTACCGTTTTTCTACTTCGCTTCTGTGTCACTTTCCTATTGGGCGTGCTCTAGCCCAAATCTCCTAGTTTCCTATTTCTAAGGGTTGTTTAAGACTTGGGGTCAGACACTCCTTTCATAAAATCCTCTACATATGATCAAAAGCTACCGCACAGGTGCGGACTGGGCCGCCGTAATACCGAAAGAATTCCCGGTGGACCACCATGTTCTGACTTATGGGCTTCCACGCCTTATGCTAACTCAAGAAAAAAAAAGTACATACATACTTGTATTTCAGTATTCTTGTTGAAGAAAAACAAGTTATGCTAAAGCGACAAAAATTTTTTTTACCGGTACCTTTGACGGCATCAGGTAAAAAATAAGTAAAAATAAATACGTGGCAAATGTTCTGTTGAGCCAAACGATAAACGACAGATTTGTACCCGGGAGATTGGTACCCTTCTGTTGCTACGGCGTTACGGGACATACAAATTGCATTTGTGTGGCTAACAAATTGCCGTGAATTTGTAGATCTTTTAAAGCTATGGTGTTCGGTGAAACAATAGAATTATAGTAAGACTGATTCTAATTCAGAAAAGGGGGTCTGTTACTACGACGTTATGGGGCATATACAAATTGCATGGGTAACAAAGTGCCGTAAATGTGTAGACCTTTTATAGCTAATGTGTTCGGTGAAACAATAGAATTACAATAGGACTGATTCTAATTCAGAAAAAGTGGGTAGGGTCAGGGTGGATTTCTTTTTCCCCTTTTGGGCCGGCGAATTTGAAGAGGATTGTCAGCAAATTTGAATCGGACGTGCTGATATTAATAAGGCTTGCATAACAGGTTAAAGCTTGTAGAACTGCGTTTTCACTCAGGCACAAAACAAGTAATGGACCCCAGGCCTTTCTAGCAATTGCCGAACTCATATTCTCAGCGTTTACATAACAGGGTAATCGGTAAAAAAGTCCGAGGAAAAAAAGTCCAACGTTTACGAATCTAGGTAAAAAAGTCGGAGGAAAAAAAGTCCAGGTAAAAAAGTTATAAACGCGGAAAAAAAGTCCAGGAAAAAAAGTCCGAGGAAATAATGTCCGAGTAAAAAAAGGCCAGGAAAAAAAGTCCGAGATGGGCGTTTTGATTGTTATTATGGGCATACCAATAAGTCGATTTGACATACTGTTTGAATGTTGGGGGTGCGGGTGGGGGCGACATACTCTCATTATTTACCTAGTGTGGTGGGGTTGCCGGAAAACCGGCACACGGGAAAACTGCCACACGTTTTTCATTGAGGGGCCGGGCACAAAGTGCTATTCCTCCGAGGAGCACTTTGAATGTGTGGCAGTTTTCCAAGTTTCCTAATTATGTGTGGCAGTTTTCCAAGGCGCCTAACGACAGGAAGGAGCTCCTTTGTTTGTCTGACTTTTCACGCCTGTTCATACCAATTTAGGGTGACTGGCCACAAAAGTTTAACTGGAGGGTTGGGGTTATAAAGATCGCCGTACATTTCTTGAAACTACAGTGTTCGACGAAACAACAGAATTACACATGACTCATGCTGTGTTCAGAAAAGGACGATAAGGTGGGATTTTTTAATAACGCTGCACTTGTGCTTAGGCACTAAATATTTACATAACATGACAAGTTTGTAATACTTTTCTTTTACTTAATTAATTCATAGGGCCTATACCTTGGCCTTTTTAACAGCTTTTAATCCGGCGACTTCATATTCATAACGTTTACGTATCAAATAAAATCAATAGCATTGCGCTTATGCTTAGGCACTAAATATTAACTTATAGGCCCTAGGCCTAGGCCTTTTTAACAGTTTTTATTCTACCAATGTAATATTGACAGCGTTTACTCGTCGAATCAAGCTAATAATAATGCGCCTTTACTTAGGCACGAAATATTAATTCAATGGCCTAGGCCTAGGCCCTTTTACTAGAGTTTTATTTAACCAATGTCATATTCACAACGTTTACACAGCAAATCAAGTTAATAATATTGTGCTTTTATTTAGGCACGAAATATTAATTCACAGGCCCTAAGCCTTTTAAAAGTTTTTATTCTATCAATGTCATATTCACAGCGTTTACATAGCAAATCAAGTTAATAATATTGGGCGTTTACTCAGGCACGAAATAGGCCCCAGGCCTAGGCTTTTTTATTTGTTTTTTCTCCACCGATACCATATTTACAAAGTTTACACATCAAATAAAGTTTATAATATTGCGCTTTTACTTAGGCACAAAATAATAATTTATAGGCCCTAGGCCTAGCCTTTTTGACGATTTTTAATCCGTCGACTCCATATTCATGAGGTTTATTTATCAACTCAAGTTAATAGCATTGCGCTTTTACCTAGGCACTAAGTATTAATTCATATAGGCCCTAGGCATAGGCCTTTTTAATACTTTTTTATTCTACCGATGTCATATTTATAAAGTTTATGTACCAAGTCAGGTTAATAGCATTCGCTTTTACTTAGGCATTCACTAGGCCTAGGGCCAAGGAATTAATAACTACTGTCTAAGCAAAAGTGCAATATGATTATCTTCAGTTCATACATAAACGTTATGAATATTACATCGTTAGAATAAAAACTGTTAAAAAGGCCTATGCCAAGGGCTAATGAAACAATAGTTAAAGGCGGAATATTATTAACTTGAGTTAATATGTAAACGTTATGAATATATCATTCGTAGAAAAAAACTACTAAAAAGGCTTAGGCCTATGACCTCTGAATTGATATTTAGTGCCTAAGTAAAAGCACAATACTCTTAACGTGGCATGGTATGTAAACTTTATGAATATGACATCGGTAGAATAAAAAGTGTTTAAAAGGCCTAGGTCCAGGGCCTGTGAATTGATATTTAGTGCCTAAGTAATAGCGCAATACTATTAACCTGACTTGGCACGTAAACTTTATGAATATTACATCGGTAGAATAAAAAGTATTAAAAAGGCCTAGGCCTAGGGCCTATGAATTAATACTTAGGCCTAAGTAAAAGCGCAATGCTATTGATAAATAAAGTTGATAAATAAACGTTATGAATATGGAGTCAACGTATTAAAAACCGTCAAAAAGGCCAAGGCCTAGGTCCTATAAATTAATATTTTGTGCCTAAGTAAAGCGCAATATTATTAACTTTATTTGATGTGTAAACGTTGTGAATATGACATCGGTGGAGTAAAAAACAAATAAAAAGGCCTAGGCCTAGGGCCTATAAATTAATATTTCGTGCCTAAGTAAACGCCCAATATTATTAACTTGATTTGCTCTGTAAACGCTGTGAATATGGCATTGATAGAATAAAAACTGGTAAAAGGCTTAGGGCTTGTGAATTAATATTTCGGGCCTAAGTAAAAGCGCAATATTATTAACTTGATTTGATGTGTAAACGATGTGAATATAGCATTGATAGAATAAAAACTGTTAAAAAGGCCCCGGCCTGGGAGCCTATGATTTTAATAATTCGTGCCTAAGTAAAAGCACAATGCTATTGACTTGATTTGATACGTAAACATTATGAATATGAAGTCGGCGGATTAAAAGCTGTTAAAAAGGCGAAGGAGTAGGGCATGTGAATTAATTAAGTAAAAGAAAAATATTACCAACTTGACATGTTATGTAAATATTTAGTGCCTAAGTAACAGTGCAGCGTTATTAAAAAAATCCCACATTAGGGTCCTTTTCTAAACATAGCATGGATTATGCTGTAATTCTCGCTTGGCTTACAAGAACGTTTTCTCGAAATTTGTTTGGAGTTCCCAATTCAATTCCAAATATAGGCCAAGAAACGGTAATATTTATAACCCCCTTCCCCGCACACACCCTTGAACTTTTGTGGCCAGTTGCCCTAAACTCGTATGAAACTATGAACCGACACGAAAATCCAGACAAACAAAAGAGCTCCTTCCCGTCGTTCAGACACCTTGGAAAACTGACACACATAATTCTGAAACTTGGAAAACTGCCACACATTGACAGTGTTCCTCTAAAGAACAGCAATTTGTGGCCGGCCTCTTGATGAAAACCATGTGGCAATCTTCCGGTGTGGCAGTTTTCCTGTGTGGCGGTTTACAGTGAACCGTCTGTCTCAGCTAATCTCGTCCCTGTCATTCCGGCATGCTTTCGAATTTCATCTACCCATCTCCCACGTGGTCTTTTTTCTGGGTCTTTTTGTATTCCTTGGTGCCCTGTCTAATACATCATTAGTCCATCGGTGGTCCATTTTTCTAGCAATATGTCCGGCCTATTGCCATTTCAGGGATTTCACTTTGATCATGATGTCTTCAACTTTGGTTATTTTCCTGATCCAAGAGTTCATCTTCTTATCCTTCGTAGTTAGGCCAGTATTATTAATTTGACTTGATATGTAAACATTGCGCATATGACATCGATAGAATAAAACTGTTAAAAATGACTAGTCCAAAGGCCCTTGAAATAATATTTCGTGATGAAGTAAAAGCACAATCCTATTAACTTTATTTGATGTGTAAACATTGTGAATATGACATTGGTAGAGTAAAAACTATAAAAAATGCCTAGGCCTAGGACCTATGAATTAATATTTCGTGCCTGAGTAAATACCCGATATTATTAACTTGATTTGCTGTGTAAACGTTGTGAATATGACATTGGTTAAATAAAACTCCAGTAAAAGGGCCTAGGCCTAGGCCATTGAATTAATATTTCGTGCCTAAGTAAAGGCGCATTATTATTAACTTGATTTGACGCTTAAACGCTGTCAATACTACATTGGTAGAATAAAAACTGTTAAAAAGACCTACGCCTAGGGCCTATAAATTAATATTTAGTGCCTAAGCAAAAGCGCAATGCTACTGATTTTATTTGATACGTAAACGTTATGAATATGAAGTCGGCGGATTAAAAGCTGTTAAAGGACTGAAGATAATCATATTGCACTTTTGCTTAGGCAGTAGTTATTAATTCCTTGGCCCTAAGCCTAGTGAATGCCTAAGTAAAAGCGAATGCTATTAACCTGACTTGGTACATAAACTTTATAAATATGACATCGGCAAAATAAAAAGTATTAAAAAGGCCTATGCCTAGGGCCTATATGAATTAATACTTAGTGCCTAAGTAAAAGCGCAATGCTATTAACTTGAGTTGATAAATAAACCTCATGAATATGGAGTCAATGGATTAAAAATCGTCAAAATTATTATTTTGTGCCTAAGTAAAGTCGCAATATTATTAACTTTATTTGATGTGTAAACTTTGTGAATATGACGTCGATGGAGTAAAAACAAATAAAAAAGCCTAGGCCTGGGGCCTATAATTTAATATTTCGTGCCTGAGTAGACGCCCAATATTATTAACTTGATTTGCTCTGTAAACGCTGTGAATATGACATTGATAGAATAAAAACTGGTAAAAGGCTTAGGGCCTGTGAATTAATATTTCGTGCCTAAGTAAAAGCACAATATTATTAACTTGATTTGCTGTGTAAACGTTGTGAATATGACATTGGTTAAATAAAACTCTAGTAAAAGGGCCTAGGCATAGGCCATTGAATTAATATTTCGTGCCTAAGTAAAGGCGCATTATTATTAGCTTGATTCGACGTGTAAACGCTGTCAATATTACATTGGTAGAATAAAAACTGTTAAAAAGGCCTAGGCCTAGGGCCTATAAGTTAATATTTAGTGCCTAAGCATAAGCGCAATGCTATTGATTTTATTTGATACGTAAACGTTATGAATATGAAGTCGGCGGATTAAAAGCTGTTAAAAATTCTAAGGTATAGGCCCTATGAATTAATTAAGTAAAAGAAAAGTATTACAAACCTGACATGTTATGTAAATATTTAGTGCCTAAGCACAAGTGCAGCGTTATTAAAAAATCCCACCTTATCGTCCTTTTCTGAACACAGCATGAGTCATGTGTAATTCTGTTGTTTCGTCGAACACTGTAGTTTTAAGAAATGTACGGCGATCTTTATAACCCCAGTCCTCCAGTTGAACTGTTGTGGACAGTCACCCTAAACTGGTATGAACCAGCGTGAAAATTCAGACAAACAAATGAGCTCCTTCCCGTCGTTAGGCGCCTTGGAAAACTGCCACAACATAATTATAGGAATCTTGGAAAACTGCCGCACATGCAAAGTGTTTCTCGGAGGAATAGCACATAGTGCCCGGCCCCTTAATGAAAAACGTGTGGCAGTTTTCCTGTGTGGCGGTTTTCAGGCAACCCTACCACACTAGGTAAATAATGAAAGTATGTCGCCCCCACCCCCACCCCCAACATTCAAACAATATGTCAAATCGACTTATTGGTATGCCCATGATCACAATCAAAACGCCCATCTCGGACTTTTTTCCTGGCCTTTTTTCCCTCGGACTTTATTTCCTCGGACTTTTTTTCCTGGCCTTTTTTCCCTCGGACTTTATTTCCTCGGACTTTTTTTCCTGGACTTTTTTTCCGCGTTTATCAACAGTCTCGGACTTTTTTCCCTCGGACTTTTTTACCTGGACTTTTTTTCCTCGGACTTTTTACCTAGATTCACATAACAAATCAAGTTAATAATGTTGCTCCTTTGCTCGGTCACGAAACATTAACTGTAAGACACTAGGCCTAGGCCTTTCTAGCAATTTTCAATCCGCCGAGCTCAGATTCTGAACGTTTACATGACAAGTCAAGCTTATAGTACTGCACTTTTATTGAGACATTCATAGGCCTTAGGCCTAGGCCTTTCTCGCAACTTATAATCCACGCAACTCATATTCAATAGATTCACATTACAAAGCAAGTAAAGAATGTTGCTCCTTTACTTGGTGACAAAACATTAATTGCAAGGCCCTAGGCCTTTTTAACAATTTTCAATCCGCAGAGCTCATATTTTTAACGTTTACATGACAAATCAAGTTAAAAGCATTGCTGTTTTACTCGGTCACGCAACATTAACTGGAATGTAGGACTATTTTACCGATCACCCAAAACGCTATGAGGAAGCAACGATGCTTCGATTAGCGAAAATCTTAAGATGTTCAGATTCCCAAGCTGTGTTTGCTTAGTCTCAGTTGCTTGGGTGATGTAATGGTTAGCAGACTCGAACAGAAATCGAGAGATGCGGGTTCGATTTCTGTTCCAGGCCGATGAAATTTTCAAGTTTTTTGAGAGGAATTACATGGATGACCAGTAAGTGGTACAAACAAATTCAGAAATTATATTCTGTTTACTTCGAATTTTCTACTTGCGAATACTTTTTCCACGCCAGAAGGTAAATACAGTAAAACAAAATAAAATAAAATACAAAATATGAAAAACGAGGGTCTGAAAGAAAACTGAACTCCCTTGAATTACAAAAAAAAAAAAAAAAAAAAAAAAAAAAGATATTGCATTCTCTGAATTTATTTGATTGTGGTTTAGTCGCAGGTTCCATTGTTGGTAAACTACACTACTCAAAATGTTTAGGGCAGGGACGCTTTAAGAATCTGAGGTCCCCGGTGCGTCGTGGCACGAGCCTCTCCCCTGCCGTCCTGCGCGCATTTATTATCTAAAATCTAAAAATATTGCTAGGTATATCTTTTCCTTTTCATCTCAAGAAAATACAATAAAAATTTCTTGCAGTGTATTTTAGCAATACATTTCCATATGTAATTATTATATACTATAACGCTTACGTAAAAAGTTCGTCATATAACTAAGACGGGAAAAGAGAAAATAATTATGTTACATTAATCCCGGACCTTAAAACAGTGGAGGTTAAGTAGAAGCACGTAGTTGATATCAAAGTCGAGCGAAATTCAAGGTATTGGTGCATTTTTCTCATTTTCAGTATATCCACAATAAAATAATCAATATAAGTATTTATTCATCATCATTATCATCATTGTCAACCATTATCAATCCACTGCTGGACGAAGGTCTCCCCAAGTTTCCTCCACAACGGTCTGTCTTGTGCCAGTCTCCTCCATGTCACTCCCGCATACTTTCGAATTTCATCCACCCATCTTCCATGTGGTCTTCTTCTGGGTCTTTTCCTGTCCCTTGGAATCCAATCTAAAATTTCGGCTGTCCATCGATGGTCTGTCCTTCTGGCAGTATGTCCAGCCCATTGCCATTTCAGGGATTTAACTCTGATCATGATGTCTTCCACTCTTGTCATTTTTCGGATCCACGTGTTCCTCTTCTTATCTCTCCTGGTTACACCAAGCATGCACCTCTCCATGCTGCTTTGAGTTGTCTGCAGCCTTTGTATGTCTCTTTTAGCTAAGGTCCACGTCTCTGCACCATACGTAAGCACTGGAAGGATGCATTGATCAAACACTTTTCTTTAAAGACATAATGGCATATTGCTCTTGAAAATTATGCTGTTTCTTCCAAAAGCTCTCCAGGCAAGTTTTGTACGCCGATTAATTTCTTCATCAATGTGACCCTCACTTGATATCTGCTGTCCAAGATAAACGTACGTGTCTGTTATCTCCAGCTTTTCTCCATCAATCGATAAATCTTCATTTCTTGTAAAAGCATTGTACATCACTTTTGTCTTCTGAAAGTTCATTTTTAATCCCACTTCTTTACTCTTGTCAGCAAGTTCCTGGATCATACTCTGTAGCTATGATGGGGTAGTTGCAAAAATGACTATGTCATCAGCAAAACGAAGGTGGGTTAGATAATCTCCATTAATCTTTATCCCTTTGTTTTCCCAGTTCAGTGATTGAAAGACATTTTCCAATGTGGCATTAAAGAGCTTCGGAGATATGGTGTCACCTTGTCTCACTCCTTTTCCAATTTTTATGTGTGTTGTATTTTTAAACAGCCGAATCTTTGCACTTGCATTTTCATAGATGTTATTAATAATATTAATGTATGCATCTTCAATACCGCAGGATTTCAGAGCCATTGCAACTGCTGATGGTTTCACCGAATCAAAGGCTTTTTCATAATCGATAAAAGCCATGCACAATGGAAGTTCATATTCCCTCGCTCTTTGAATTAGTTCTCTCAGTACGTGGGTATGATCTATTGTGCTGTAGCCACTCCTGAATCCAGCTTGTTCTCTCGGTTGAGCCATGTCCAGTGTCACCTTCAAGCGGTGTGAAAGAACTTTAGTGAAGATTTTATAAACCACTGATAGGAGGCTGATAGGTCTGTAGTTCCTGAGATATTCAATGTCACCTTTTTTATGTAGCAAGATCATTGTAGCGTTGTTCCAATCCTCAGGAATCTTCCCTTCATTAAGGCATCGAGTGAAAATTTGGGCGAGTACTGTTTCGATTTCTCCACTTGCTTCTTGTATGATGTCTACAGTAATTTCATCTTCTCCTGGAGCTTTTCCCCGCTTCATGTTCTTGATTGCATGTGCAACTTCTGCTGGAAGGACTGGAAGAACTCTGGTACTGGTACCTTTCATGATGTCTGGAGTACATGTATCATCCCTTTCATATAATTTGGAGTAGAAATCTTTCACTCTTGTCAAAATTTCGCCTCTATTTCTTGTTACAGAACCATCTTCTTTTCTCAGTGCCATAATCTGTTTTTTTTCCTTACTGAGATGTCCCTTTGCTATCTTTAGGCTTTGGTTGTTTTCAATTGCTTTCCTTACTAGTTCACAGTTGAATTTCCTTACGTCTTCAGTGATACTTTTTCGTACTGTCTTGCATAGCTCTATATATTCCACTTTGGAAGTCACATCTTCTTTAGTTGTCCTCATCACTCTTCTTTTTTGCATCAACATTTTGGTTTTTCCTGATAATTTGTTCACATGCAATTTGTTCTTAGACCCAGCTAATTTTGTTGCTGTTTCCATAAGAGCTTTGGTTACTTTTCTGTTAACTTCAGAAATATCCACTTCTTCCGATGTTAAGCCTTCTAAAGCAGAGAACCTGTTCTTCAGTTCCAATTTGAAGGTATTATGGTGTGTTTTTTTAAGGTTGGTTATGTCAATACATTTTGTTTGTCTTATGAGCTTGCTACGTTCGAGTTTAGTGTTGAGGTGCATCTTACATCTCACCAATCTATGGTCACTGCCTGTGTTGAACTTGTTTAGCACACTGCAATCTTCTATGACGAATTTTTTGTTACACATAATAAAATCAATTTCACTTGTCGTGCCATTTGGATGTCTCCATGTCCATTTCCTGTGTGGCTTTTTCTTGAAAAAGGAGTTCAAGATGAAAAACCCTTCTGCCTCTGCAAACTCTACGAGAGTATTTCCACGCTGGTTTCTGTTGCCGTGACCGAATTTACCTACTGAAGTTTCATTCTGTTGCCGTTGCCCTATTTTTGCATTGAAATCTCCCATAATTATCTTCAAGTGCTGCTTACCTTTATTATTTAGATCACGAATTTCCTCATAAAATTCTTCAATTTCTTCTTCAGCATGACTTGTGGTGGGTGCATAAGTTTGAATAATCTGAGCCTGGTATCTTCTCGAGAGTTGGATAACGAGTCGTGCAGCTCTGTCAGAGGAACTTTCAACTTCTACAACTTTATCCTTCAGTTTCTTGTTTATTATAAATCCAACACCACTAGTTCTGCCAGTATCTGTCCCACGATAGTAGAAGAGATGTCCACTTTTCAGTTCAATGAGATCTTCTCCTTTTCTCCTTACCTCACTTAGCCCCACGATGTCCCACTTGATCCTTTGTAGTTCCTCTTCCAATTCAAGAAGCCTTGAATCAGAAGATAGGGAGCGTCCGTTATACGTAGCCAAGGTCAGCATCAGATGGCAGCCTAGTCCGGTCCTCCGGGGATTCTTAGCAACCTCTGCCTTCATGTCGCACTGGCCGCTGCCTTGGCCAGGTACATTCCAGCTGCCGGAGACTGAGGGCCAAGATTTAAGTTGTGGAGTCATTTTGGAGGGGTTTGGCCATAACTCACCACGCTGGCCAAGCGGGTTGGTGAGTGTGGGATAGCATTTCCTCTAATCCCGATGGTATAGTTATACCGCTATTGGCGGTCGTCAGAGCCCCTTTAGTGGGAACAGGATGTACCACGAGAAGGCGGGGTTGACATTTGTCAAGGAGAGGCTGTGATGTTACGCATCACCTGACCTTACATCCCAAGTATTTATTATAAATAAATAAATAAATAAATTTCGAAAAATATATTAAAAAAAATAAAAAACTGCTCTCAACAAAAGCATGTGAATGTCTTCAAGATGTGGCCCATCAGTGGTATGATTAATCTAGTGACCAAAACTAGAACCAAGAGGTTTTGTGGGAGGAAAATAATGTAAGGTTCAAGAATGACTTTAAACTTACGTACCGTTTTAGCTCATTTTGTTTGTTTGTTTGTTTGTTTGTTTTATTAGGTTAATGGCGTAAGAGCTGCAGCTGACCCCAGCATGCGGGTTTACTCATTTTAGATAACCGCTCGTGGGGCAATAAGCTTAGTTATGTTGAATCTTTTTTTTTTTTTTTCTAGGAGAATGAGATCCCCGTAGGCCTACAAAAAAACTTGCACTGTGTTTAAATTTGCACTTATATATATATATATATATATATATATATATATATATATATTCTATAAAAAAGATACCTAAGCAAAAAAATACATATATAATTTTGACTCACACCTAGTACAACATAGAAAAGGTTATGTATCTACCTGTGTGAGTAAAAGGAGAAAAGATAAAAAAATAAAATAAAACAACTGAATGTAGAAGGTGTCGAGAATACTGAGCCTTGGCTTTATCAAGGACCAGCAAAAACTCTGCATTTTCTCACTTCCACAAAGACCTAGTTGGAAATGGGTTTCTGCAAGGCCATAGATGCAAGTAACATTCCCACCTAAAATAGTTTAAAAAATATATATATAAGTCATGTCCTCCGTAGAGTAGCATGACCTAGCACTAGTTAATAATTTCGCTTGCATCCATTAACCTTCATGGCCCGACCCATGCTCTTCATCTGTTACTATTAAACAGAGAGAAGAAGATTAAAGAGAACTCAAGCTGTGAGTGTGACATAATAATTAGAAATGATTTTCAGCTATAACGAAATTCCAAGTTCGTTTGAGAGAGAATTTAAACCTGAAAAACAATGCAAAAGAAATCCAAATTTTACATTGCAATTAAAAAAGGAAATGTTAATTTATAACGAACAGATTTTTGAAAGAAAACTTGAGTCTAAAACCCCCTACTCTACAACTTATGACAGCACGAAAACGAGAATAAGTTAAAGATAATAATTAACTAAAGAAAACTTTGTGAAAGTTATATACCTTAAACAGTTAGTTGCAATATGTACAAAGTATTTCAGCAGTGCTTTAAGTGCATAATTAATTAGTTATTAAGAACTTAACTACTTTGAAAAAACAGCGCATAGACAGCGCATAGAGAAGGAACAAGCTTAGCCATCTTCTGTTCCTAGGTACCCCAAAAGACGCTCAAAGTTACAAAGAAAAGTAAGAGTTAAAACCCGCAAAAATGTTAACAGACAAACCAATGCTAAAAAGCTGAAAAGCTAAAAAACGACAGAGAAAAGGTACATGAAGTACAAACATTGAACTTATAAAACCTAGAACCCAAAAACAAGGAAGAGAGCTTACCTCTTGTGTGACAAAAACTTTTCTCCTCACAAGAGAAGAACATGGCTGACCTCTTCCGCCACTCCCTAGACGCTGGGGGGCAGTGAGGGTGGGGCTGATGGCCTCCTCATACAGCAAGAAACCAACGCGCGGAGATTTTAACCAGAGAAAAAAATATATAAACTTAAGACTGTGGATCTGAATGATCAGAAAGAGCAGAATTAACTCTCCAGAATACATGAGAAATATTATAAAATACACGAGCAGTTTATTTAATAATCTTTGCATGTATTAAATCACCTTAGTGAGCTTCTATAGATTAATCAGAATCTTATTAATTTTAATGTTGGTTTTACTATTTTTAGTATAGCTATCCTAGTGATGAATAACTAGTTTTCTTTTTTATATGTTTTTATTTTCTTTTATAAACAGATTTTTAAGCTTTTTTTTGTGATTTTGTTTATATTCTTTAATTTTTTGTTTTAATAGGACCGTCATATCCATAGCACTAAGGTTCCTTTAGGTAGTTAATAGGCATCCTCTAGCCAACTTCCTTACGGCTTTGATTGGTCAGAATCATATTATTAACTGTGTAGAAAATTAAACCAGATCTGCCAACCTTACTCTATTATTCAGAATAATTTTTCTTAAAGTTCTTTTGATGAAAGAAGAAGGAATTTCGTTCTCTAGAAAACTTTCTAATAGTATATTAATGTGGTAATTGAAGTCCAAATTGTTGCTGCAAATTCTTGAAATTCTTAGGACCTGAGAAATTAGTACATTCTCAATTACTTTGGTTGAAATGTTATTATTCCAGTGTAGATATTTAATTACTTTGAAAGGAAAATTAACTCTTTTATCAAAGAGGCTAATAGATGGGTTACCTCTGTTGAGCTTAATGCTTAAGTCTAGGAACTCAAGTTCCTGATTACTGTGGTTGGTTTTACATAAGTTAAGAGAGCTAGGATAGATATTATCAAAATCACTCTCTATAACTTCTGAATTATTGATACACAGCAGATCATCAATATATCTAAAAGTGTAAAGGTAGTTATCTGAGCAGGTGGGGTGATTTTTAATGAATTTATATTCCTTAAAGAACAGGAATAGATTAGCGATATTCGTGGACGTTGATGTTCCCATTGGAATACCGTTCACTTGCTTATAGAGAGTATTATTATATAAGATATGGTTATTTTTTATGCAGCAATTGAGATAAGAGTTCCAAGTTCCTACATCAACAAATTGGTTAAGTTTAAATTCTGCATACAGCTCTTTAAAGGTAGTGATTATATCTGATAGAGGCAGATTAGTATATAGGTTTTCAAAATCATAACTATTAATATCTAGGGGACAAACTTTGAGTATAGTAGAAATTACTTCTGCATTATTATTAATTATCCAAAAATCTCTGTACATCAAGTTAGAACAGTTTCTAATGTGTTTCAAAACCTTCTTTAAGACATCTTCAAAAGCAAGATCTACTTTCTTTTTATGACTCCTTACTCCACTAGCTATGAACCTGAACTTCACAGGATCCTTATGAAACTTAACCGTTGCAAAAAGAAATGGAAATTCAGGCTCATATCTTCTAGTTTGTGGAATTTTAAGTTTCTTGAAGAATGCCTTAAACCGATTTTCTAACTGCTTGGTAGAATAACTTACGGGCTCGTATGTTACTCTATTATTGAGTTCCATAGTTAACAATTCAAAATAGAACTTCTTACAGAAGAAAATAAAAACATATAAAAAAGAAAACTAGTTATTCATCACTAGGATAGCTATACTAAAAATAGTAAAACCAACATTAAAATTAATAAGATTCTGATTAATCTATAGAAGCTCACTAAGGTGATTTAATACATGCAAAGATTATTAAATAAACTGCTCGTGTATTTTATAATATTTCTCATGTATTCTGGAGAGTTAATTCTGCTCTTTCTGATCATTCAGATCCACAGTCTTAAGTTTATATATTTTTTTCTCTGGTTAAAATCTCCGCGCGTTGGTTTCTTGCTGTATGAGGAGGCCATCAGCCCCACCCTCACTGCCCCCAGCGTCTAGGGAGTGGCGGAAGAGGTCAGCCATGTTCTTCTCTTGTGAGGAGAAAAGTTTTTGTCACACAAGAGGTAAGCTCTCTTCCTTGTTTTTGGGTTCTAGGTTTTATAAGTTCAATGTTTGTACTTCATGTACCTTTTCTCTGTCGTTTTTTAGCTTTTCAGCTTTTTAGCATTGGTTTGTCTGTTAACATTTTTGCGGGTTTTAACTCTTACTTTTCTTTGTAACTTTGAGCGTCTTTTGGGGTACCTAGGAACAGAAGATGGCTAAGCTTGTTCCTTTTCTATGCGCTGTCTATGCGCTGTTTTTTCAAAGTAGTTAAGTTCTTAATAACTAATTAATTATGCACTTAAAGCACTGCTGAAATACTTTGTACATATTGCAACTAACTGTTTAAGGTATATAACTTTCACAAAGTTTTCTTTAGTTAATTATTATCTTTAACTTATTCTCGTTTTCGTGCTGTCATAAGTTGTAGAGTAGGGGGTTTTAGACTCAAGTTTTCTTTCAAAAATCTGTTCGTTATAAATTAACATTTCCTTTTTTAATTGCAATGTAAAATTTGGATTTCTTTTGCATTGTTTTTCAGGTTTAAATTCTCTCTCAAACGAACTTGGAATTTCGTTATAGCTGAAAATCATTTCTAATTATTATGTCACACTCACAGCTTGAGTTCTCTTTAATCTTCTTCTCTCTGTTTAATAGTAACAGATGAAGAGCATGGGTCGGGCCATGAAGGTTAATGGATGCAAGCGAAATTATTAACTAGTGCTAGGTCATGCTACTCTACGGAGGACATGACTTATATATATATTTTTTAAACTATTTTAGGTGGGAATGTTACTTGCATCTATGGCCTTGCAGAAACCCATTTCCAACTAGGTCTTTGTGGAAGTGAGAAAATGCAGAGTTTTTGCTGGTCCTTGATAAAGCCAAGGCTCAGTATTCTCGACACCTTCTACATTCAGTTGTTTTATTTTATTTTTTTATCTTTTCTCCTTTTACTCACACAGGTAGATACATAACCTTTTCTATGTTGTACTAGGTGTGAGTCAAAATTATATATGTATTTTTTTGCTTAGGTATCTTTTTTATAGAATGTGAATTCTGAATTTTCAAAACTGCTGCGTTGCGCGTTTTGATTTTCAGGTTATTTTGCACCCTTCGTTTTAAATTCTAAAATGTTTTCCTTAGTCTTCAGTTTTGCTCTTAAATATATATATATATATACATATTCCCCTTTCTCTAGTAAATACGCTTTCTGCAGTGTGAGTCGAAGTGTCGAAGTTTGAAAATGGCGAAACGCAGATATCTTGGGCGACTCAGTCAAAACGGCGTTTAATGGAGGCCCGCCAGACTGAGCCTGAGGCCCCCGGCGAACGCCGGTACGCCCATGCAATAAAACGTCAATGGTTAGGGGAGCATGTGACTTTAGCAACATTATGCAAGCCAATCGTGTGATACGCAAGCCAAACGTGGAAAACGCAAGTCGTGTGTGACGTAGACAGCCGAATCATACATATCCTTATGCAAATTAGCGCCTGTGACATCAGAACACATATTAAACCACAGATTGAGATACGAATGTTTTCCAGGAGCACTCCTACTCTTCCACATTTATCGTGACATTTCGCTTCTTGAAGTCTTCGGTTCGAACGATGTCTCAGCAGCATGTTGTACCGGAATCAACGACGTGGAGATATATTGGCAGGCTGGAAGAAGGTGAGACACAACGGATAGTAGCAGAAGCCATTGAAGCATGGACGCCTCAATCAAATTTTACGGTTGATAAATTTGTATCGCTGATGTGGGAGAAGTTACGAAAACGTTTTACTGTGAGAAATCGTAATGCTACGCGTCACGTTTATTTTTTAGTAAAACTAAATCATTATATAATTCAATAGAAAACGACCTGAAGTCAGAGAATACTTGTTGTTTTGTTCAGTAACGGATACCGCGAGCAAAGGACACAATTTTTTTAAATCTTGAAATTTCAGCATTCATGCTGTGGCAATGGGCCAATATGAAGGATAAAACACAATGGACTTCAAACAACATAATTTTTCGACCTAAAAACCCTTATGCATTTTATGTATACTTTGAGCGGCTCATACTTTAAATCTGGTCGTAAAAAACGACCAAACATTTTTATCTACATAATTGTGTACATTTTATATGGGTTTTTTTCTGAAATACATTATACCGTTGGCGAATCTTAAAGAGCTTCCAGTGTTGAGTATAGGACCATGCTCTGAAACACAGTGAGGAAATAGGATCGATGCAATAAGGGTAACAAGGATTGGGGTACAATTTGGATGTAATTCAAGATACATTATATTAGCGCTTTAATGAATCTTTTAGACAGTGATACACGAAATTTAACCAATCTTTATTGGGAAAAAGAATAAAAACAAAAACAAAAAACAAACATTCAAGTTTACTTGTTCCAGAAAGATCTGGTACACTCTTTCAACAAAAATTAATGAAAGTAGCAAATTAATGTGAATATAGTACTTAAAAATTATATACAGTATATATGCGCCTTCGTATCAGAATAATATGACCACCTATACCTAATAATGGGAATAACCACCCTTCGTCCGGATGACAGCTGCGAGACGGCGTGGCATGTGGATACAGTGAGGCCCTGGGAGGTTGCCCGAGGCACAGGTGCACATTCGGACTGCAACAGAGCACGGAGGTCTCGGAAATGACGTGGTTGTAGGTGAGAATCGAACCTGTCTATCCAAATCACACAAGTGCTCTATGGAATTGAGGTCGGAAGATTTCGCCTGCCAAGGGAGAACGGAGACATCGCTGTCGTGTTCCTGGAGCCAATCACGCAGCTCCTTAGCGACGTGGCACGGCGCATTGTCTTGTTGGTAGGCACCATCACCGCTAGGGTAAACGTCCATCATGAAGGGATGCATGTGGTCAGCGAGGATGGACAAGTAACCATTGGTGTTCAGGGACCCATACAGTGGTACCAGCGGTTCCAGGTCATACCAGGAAAACATCCCCCATACATGTACACTTCCACCACCGGCCTGTACTTGACGGACAAGCGTGTCCGGGTGTTGGTTCTCGTGTGTCTGACGCCGTATCCGACACCGCCTGTCACTTCTGTGGAGTAGAAATCTCGATTCATCGGAGAAGGCAGCCTGTTTCCACTCATCCACTGTCCAATGATGGTAGTCCTATGCGAACTGCAGGCATCATTGCCGACAGAGCTGGGTTAACATGGGCGCCTTGACGCAGCGTCGACTCCGGAGACCCATGCGTAACAAGGTTCGCTCTACTGTTATCGGGGACACGTACCTCGGTACTCCAGTGTTCATTTGCGTGGTCAATTTGTGACGTACTACAGGGGTGAATCACGTGACAAGACGACAAATCTGCAGCGGTACATTCTGTCAGTGTAGCTTTGTTGGAGGAGCAACTTACTCCTGAGTGAGGGGGCGCTACTTTGATCTCCGTCACGGGCAAACTTGTGTTTTCACATTGGCGCCCGAATGTAAAAATGGATTTACTGGTCGTTGGGTTCTTCAAGAAATGTGTGATGTTTGTTCCACAAATCGTATAAATTTAATGAAAATTCGTTCTTTGCTTTAAAGAAAAAAGAGTAAGAGGGAGGTGATGTGACGTACTACAGAGGGTAAAGCACGTGTCAAGACGACAAATATGCAGCGATACATTCCGTCTGCGTAGTTTACTTAGGAGAGCAACTTACTCCGGAGTGAGGGGGCCTCGGATTCGATCTCCGTAACGGACAAATTTGTGATTTCACAAGTTACTGCACTGTTGCGCGTCGATTGCTCTTTACCAGTCGACGGAGGCGACGTTCTCCTCTGGAGTCGATGGCCTTTGGGGCTCTGCAGTTATTATGTCACGGGGCATTCGGTGTGCCAACCGTCCATTCTTGGTACACCCTTACTACAGCACCTCGCGAACAGCCCACGAAGTCTACTGTTTCTCAGATGCTTCCACTCTTGACGCGGAAGCCGATGATCATTCCTTTTTGAACGGTCGTCAAATTACTACCTCTGCCCATTGTGTTCACGTAACGTACTGTGGCTCATCTGTCTTGGCTAGCCACTTATATCTCTGTGTGGTGCACAATGTGATACGCCTGGGCGGGTACACTGTGATTCCGGGGGTGGTCATATTATTTTGATACGACAGTGTATTGGGCAAATAGAAAACTTGCTCTCTCTAAGGCTCCATTTGCCCCACCCCCACCCTCGGCCAAAAAGTTCTGAAAGAAACACTGGGTCTTACACCCTGGCGGCAAATACTGTTTTAACGCCCCTGCATTGAAGTGTCAGTAAGTATCATTTTCGGACTGTGGACATAATTCCAAAATACGGGAAGTGTTCGAAAAAAGCAAGGTCAAGGCCAGCCACATACAACTAAAACCAAGGAAGACCGTTATCTTTTGTCAATAGTCCGTCGAAACAGACGGCAAAATGCTACTCAACTCGAGCGAAAGCTCCTTGTGT
The DNA here is from genome assembly GCA_039090855.1 of Macrothele yani. Classification (NCBI taxonomy): domain Eukaryota; kingdom Metazoa; phylum Arthropoda; class Arachnida; order Araneae; family Macrothelidae; genus Macrothele; species Macrothele yani. Next base: position 46,521,975 of record CM077012.1, read on the forward strand.
CAACAGGGCACAAGTTGTCAACAGCCCGTCGAAACAGACGGCAAAATGAAACTCATCTCCAGCGAGAGCTCTTCGTGTCAACAGGACACGGGTTGTCAACTCAAACTATTCACATCTCTTCACCAAGGTGTTCTCTATGCACGTAGACCAATTATGTGAGTCCCTTTACGGGATGACATCGTACGATCCGTAGAAACTGGGCTGGGAACATCTTGGTTGGGGTCACGTGTGGAGTCAAGTTCCCTTCTCTGATGAGTCAAGATTCAGTCTGGAGTCCGACAATCGACTAGTTCTTATCTGGAAGGAAATTTGCACACGAAATAGTCTAACTTTTGTGCAAAAAACATCACATTGCGGCAGACATGGATTGATTGTTTGGGAAGGCCTAAATATTGGTCAGTGGCGGCTTTTGGGAGGAGGCAAGGGAGGCGGTGCCTCCTCAGAATTTTAAGACTCTTGGTTAGAATTATTCTTTTTGTTCATTCAGTACTTTTGGGTATAGGAGAGCAAACGTTTATGCTAGTTAACTCTTTTGAATTAAATGTCGTCTATGCGTTCATTCAGTTTTTTAAATTGACGCTTTTCGAAAACAATCGGTAGCGCGTAGTTGCGAATTGTCCTCAGCTGGCGATCTCCGTCATTGAGGCAGGAAGCAAACTGCCTCTCGTACATTTTGCGCCAAACCTGTTTACTCCCACTGAATCAGTAGATACGAAGGTACGCGGTGGAACTGCCAACACAAAGAGCGCACGCGCACCGTGGACTTACTGTGAGGCAGATGTTATCTTGCCTCATGTGAACAGCTGTTTCCCTGTATGCAGCAGCTCCGCTGTGTTAACTCCTCATTCGGACAGCTTCGAGCGTCATTACATAGCGTCTTCTTCCTAGTTGCTTTTCTTTCACACTAATGTTTGTGTAACTAATTTTATTTATGTTTTATGAAGAGTTGTTTATCAGACCATGGCCTCTGCTTCAAACATATCTAATATGGTGGATAGCTTACTGGAAAAGCCTTTCAGTAGAAGAGATTTTGAAGAAAAGAATCAAACTAAAAATGATGGTATGCATACACCTGAAATGAAAAAGATGACTTCAAAGGGCAAAACTTCAAACAGAGGTTTTAATATTGACTGGTACAGAAAAGAACAATGGCTAACTCGAAGTGAATCAACGAACAAACTATATTGTTGGCCATGTTTGCTGTTTCCTGTGAGTGGCAATGAAGTCTGGCAAGAGAAATGCTTCAATGATTTGAAAAATTTACCACGTGCTTTGTTTGGACAGGCACAAAAAGTGTAAGGATCACATTCTGGCAATTGTTAAATTACAGTTGCTAGGCAAAACAGGGATAGATTACTCTCTCAACGAAGCGAAGAGAACAAGTGACTTACGTCATAATGAAAAGGTAAAAAATAATCGTGATGTAATGAAGAAGTTGATTGATATTACAACACTACTGGCGCGGCAAGAGTTCCCATTTCGTGGACACGATTAGAGCGAAGTCTTTGAAAATAAGGGACATTACCTCGAAATGATTGATTTACTCTCCAAGAGTGACGAAACATTGAGAGTGTTTATGGAGAACAGTACAACATTTTCAGGAACTTCAAAAACAATACAGAATGATTTAATCGGATCAGTTGCTCATATAATTAGGAATGAAATCAATACAAATATTGAAAATGCCCAGTTTTTTCTTGGCAGATTGATGAAGCGACAGACATTAGCTCCCATGCACAAGTATCAATTATAGTTCGATTCGTGAAAAAGGGAGTACCAGTAGAAAGATTTTTGGGATTTTTTTGACGTAAGTTCTGATCGGTGTGCTACTTCGCTTAAAGAATTACTGGATCGTGAGCTGGAAAGATTTAGCTACAAAGAAAAACTAGTTGCACAAACATATGATGGCGCAGCAGTGATGGCATCAGAGCTGAATGGATTGCAAGCAAAAGTGAAGTGTGATGCCCCTCAAGCATTATTTGTTCACTGCTACGCACACAGGCTGAACATAGTTTTGAGCAGAGCAGCGTCAGTGTTGAAGGAATCACGTTGTTTTTGTTTTTTTTGCAAATTTAAATGCAATTTGTGCATTCTTTTCCAAATCGACAAAGCGTGTTCATTTACTAGAATCTGTTGGTGGACCCAGACCACCTCGTGTATCTCAGACCAGGTGGAACTTCAAATCTCGTTTAGTGTCTACCATAGCTGACCACAGGTGCCTGCTAATTGAAGTATTTGAAAAAATTGAGGATGATTCCAACTATGATGATGAGATAATTCACGAAGCAGCAGGACTAAAACGGTGGCTCCAAGATTTTAATTTCGTTTTTCTTTTCTCATATAAAAAAATATTTGATTTAACTGAAGTTACTTTCTTTGTACTGCAATCAAATAGTTCCGATGTTACATTTTGTAACAAACGAATTACTGGCTTATATGAAAAATTGTTGTACTTTCGAGATCAGAGACAGTTTGATGATCTCTATCATAACGTGTGCAGTGAGGTTGGTTCTCCAAATAAAAGATTTAAAGGAAGCAATGATATTGCAGCCACCGTGCAATACAGAAGACTGTATTATGAGGTAATAGACAATGCTACAACTCAGTTAAAATGCCGGTTTTCTGACATTGAGAAATTAAAATTTCTTCAGCTGGTCGATGTACACTGCTTTGAAGCTCATTCTAGAATTTTTCCTGAACACTCTTTTAAAGCTCTGCTTCAAACTTATGAAAAAATACTTTGACAGCATCATACTGCATAGTGAGCTGCAGGTTTTGTATTCAGACAGAGATCTGTGGAACAATGCCAAAAGTACAACAGAACTTCTATCTGTCATATACAATAATAATCTAGCACAGGCACTGCCAGAGCTATTTTGACTTCTTCCCCTCGTAGTAACAATTCCTGCAACATCGGCCTCTGTGGAATGCAGTTTCTCGTGCCTGAAGAGGATAAAAAACTACAAGAGAAACTCCATTGGGCAAGAAAGCTTGTCAAGTTTATCAGTTCTGTCCATCGAGAAGGCGCTTGTGAAGAGGATGGAAGCAGAACAGACATGGTATGACTATATAATAAATCACTTCGCCAAACAGAAAGAACGAAATATAGATCTCATATACAAGACAATATAAGCGTAAGGTAAGCTTTCTCTCTTGCTGTATAGGTAAACGCTGTGTTCAGAAGTCTTCAAGACTTTTTCTTTTGGCGTCAGTGAAGGCAGAGGCGTACATGTAATAGAATTTCATTTGAGATGAAAAAGATGTACAGTTCAGTCTTGTTTTGTATCTTGTGTTGATCTCTTTAATAAAAATTTATTTCGATGCAATATACACTGACGGAAAAAAATCCCAACACCACGAAAAAATAGTTGTAGAGGAATGAAATGGCGGCAATACATTTGTATAGGTAACATATTTAATCGATTAAGGTTTCAAGATCACAGCTTAATGTAAGCACGAGAAGAGCGATTTTAAATGTGAAATGCTGGTACATTAATGACCGGTGTAACCGCCAGAATGTTGAATGCAAGCACGCAAACGTTCATGCATTGTGTCGTACAGGTGCTGGATGTCAGTTTGTGGGATGGAGTTTCATGCCTGTTGCACTTGGGCGGTCAATACCGGGACGGTTAATGCTGGTTGGGGGTGACGCTGGAGTTGTCGTCCAATGATGTCCCATACGTGCTCGATTGGTGAAAGATCCGGTGATCTAGCAGGCCACGGCAACATGTCTACACTCTGTAGAGCATGTTGGGTTACAACAGCGGTATGCGGGCGAGCGTTATCCTGTTGGAAAACACCCCCTGGAATGCTGTTCATGAATGGCAGCACAACTGGTTGAATCACCAGACCGACGTACAACTGTGCCGTCAGGGTGCGTGCGGGATAACCACGAGAGTGCTCCTGCTGTCATAGGAAATTGCTCCCCAAACCATAACTCCAGGTGTAGGTCCACTGTGTCTCGGCCGCAGACAGGTTGGTTGCAGGCGCTCACCTGGCCTCCTTCTAACCAACACACAGCATCACTGGCACCCAGGCAGAACCGGCTTTCATCAGAAAACACAACAGATATCCACTCCGTCCTCCAATGAGCTCTAGCTTGACACCACTGACGTCGCAAACGGCAGTGGTTTGGAGTAAGTGGAATGCACGCTACAAGGCGGCTGGCTCGGAGCTGTCCTTCAAGTAACCGATTTGTAACAGTTAGTTGTGTCACTGTGGTGGCAACTGCAGCTCGAATTGCTGCCGCAGATGCAGTACGATGCGCCACGGCCATACGCCGTACACGGCGGTCTTCTCTCTCAGTAGTGCCACGTGGCCGGCCGGAACCCGGTCTTCTTGAGGCAATACCTTCCCTTGACCACCGCTGCCAACAATCATGCACAGTGGCTACATTCCTGCCAAGTCGTTCTGCAATATTGCGGAAAGAAAATCCACCTTCTCGTAGCCCTATTACACGACTTCGTTCAAACTCCGTGAGCTGTTGATAATGGCTCCTTTTTTTTTTTTTTTTTTTTTTTTTTTTGATTGGAGGTTTAACGACCACCGTGAGCAACTCAATGGGCTATAAGCAGTCGCCCGTCCCTAATTTAGGGTCACTGGTTCCAGGGAAGGGAGAGAGCCAGTGCCGTAAGACAAACACAACATCCATGCCTCACCGGGATTCGAACCCGGACCCCTTCTGGACGAATGATCAGAGGCCATCGCTTAGACCACTGCGCCACCGGGGCGGCGATAATGGCTTCTTCGTCTTCTTAAAGGCATTCTTGACTAACATCAACACACTACGTCGAATCTCAACGATAACTAACGCTCACGAACGTTACAGCGCGTATTTACAGCAAACGTGCTTTGCATGTTCCAAGGGGCGCTACTAGCGCCACACGTATGCGCCGAGCGCGAAATTTGCATAGACGTCATCTTACGGATGTACTCTCACCGCCTACCAACTGTCGTTTATCTAACACAACCCCTTCTTGGTGTTGGGATTTTTTTTCCGTCAGTGTATTTCATATTCAAACTGGCTTAACAGTTCCCAAATAGTCCAAGAGGGCAATTCAGATTGAAAAATATATTTAGGCAAAGGGCCGGAGCCTTGCATAAACAGGTTTTGTGTTGGTAAGTCATATAAAACATGAGTTTCCAGTAAAATTTTTATAAATCTTTTCACGAGTCACGTTGCTTTTTTCATACTTCGCACATGAGAATGTAAATAAAAAAAAATGGCATTAAATTGGATAAATTTATCGTGAAAGAAATACGGGATACACCATATAATACAAATGCTGAAGATGACAATCCGATTTTTGGTGTAAATGTGATAAGGATGGTAAGTCAGATAATATCCGAAAACTTAAAAATTTCCTCGTCCTGGATCGGGACTCGAATCCGCGTCTCCCAGATAGCGCCCGGGTATGCTAACCACTACACCACCCAGGACGATGAAAATTTTCAAGTTTTCGGATATTATGTGACTTACCATCCATGTCACATTTACGCCAAAAATCGGATTGTCATCTTCAAAATTTGAATAAATTTATTTGAATCCAGGCTGAAAAGTAATTTGCCTCCCCAGCAATTTTGGTCACGGGCCGCCACTGATATTGGTGGACGTACGGACCTGTATGTCATCCGAAACGGTAGTCTGACAGCTCAGCGATAGAGAGACGATATTCTCAGACCTAATGTCATTCTGTATATACTGCAGCCGTCGATGATTCGTTCCTTTTCGTGGACGATAACGCTCGACATCATACAGCTCGGCTAGTGAACAACATGCTTCAAGAGGAGGGAATCGAGCGTATGGGTTGCCAGTATGCTCTACCAACAAATCCAATTGAACCTGCCTAGGACGCACTTGGAAGACGTATTGCAGCTCGGCCTGCGGTACTTCCGTTGACTCTTCGTAGACTGGAGACTGCCCTGGTTAAGGATTGGCGAAGATACATACAAAATCTCATCAGTTCCATGCCACATAGGTGTGCAGTGGTCTTAGCCGTTCGAGTGGACCACACACCCTGCTATAGGTCAGTTACCACCTTCAAAAAGTCATTTTTCTTGTCGTGCAGATATGCGTATTGTTGTATACTTATGACTTGTCGCATGATGTGCATTAAATGATAATATAGCATAAAAATTCGCCAATGTGCTTTTACTTGCCTATATCATTGAATATTCTATACTGTATATTACATAAGGGATGTAAGGTGAGGTGATGCGTAACATCACAGCCTCTCCTTGACAAATGTCAACCCCGCCTTCTCGTGGTGCATCCTGTTCCCACTAAAGGGGCTCTGACGACCGCCAATAGCGGTATAACTATACCATCGGGATTAGAGGAAATGCTATCCCACACTCACCAACCCGCTTGGGCGTGGTGAGTTATGGCCAAACCCCTCCAAAATGACTCCACAACTTAAATCTTGGCCCTCAGTCTCCGGCAGCGGGAATGTACCTGGCCAAGGCAGCGGCCAGTGCGACATGAAGGCAGAGGGTGCTAAGAATCCCCGGAGGACCGGACTAGGCTGCCATCTGATGCTGACCTTGGCTACGTATAATGGACGCTCCCTATCTTCTGATTCAAGGCTTCTTGAATTGGAAGAGGAACTACAAAGAATCAAGTGGGACATCGTCGGGCTAAGTGAGGTAAGGAGAAAAGGAGAAGATCTCATTGAACTGAAAAGTGGACATCTCTTCTACTATCGTGGGACAGATACTGGCAGAACTAGTGGTGTTGGATTTATAATAAACAAGAAACTGAAGGATAAAGTTGTAGAAGTTGAAAGTTCCTCTGACAGAGCTGCACGACTCGTTATCCAACTCTCAAGAAGATACCAGGCTCAGATTATTCAAACTTATGCACCCACCACAAGTCACCCTGAAGAAGAAATTGAAGAATTTTATGAGGAAATTCGTCATCTAAATAACAAAGGCAAACAGAACTTGAAGATCATTATGGGTGATTTCAATGCAAAAGTAGGGCAACAGCAGCAGAATGAAACTTCGGTTGGTAAATTCCGTTACAGGAACGGAAACCAACATGGAAATACTCTCGTAGAACTTGAAGAAGCAGAAAGGTTTTTTTTTATCATGAACTCCTTTTTCAAGAAAAAGCCACACCGGAAATGGGCATGGAGATATCCGAATGGGAAGACAAATGAAATTGATTTTATTATGTGTAACAAAAAATTCATCATCGAAGACTGCAGTGTGCTAAACATGTTCAACACAGGTAGTGACCATAGATTGGTGAGATGTAAGATGCACCTCAACACTAAACTCGAACGTGGCAAGCTCATAAGACAAACAAAATCTATTGACATAACCAACCTTAAAAAACACCATAATACCTTCAAGTTGGAACTGAAGAACAGATTCTCTGCTTTAAAAGGCCTAACATCGGAAGAAGTGGACATTTCTGAAGTTAACAAAAAAGTAACCAAAGCTCTTATGGAAAAACAGCAACAAAATTAGCTGGGTTTAAGAACAAGTTGCATGTGAACAATTATCAGGAAAACCCAAAATGTTGATGCAAAAAAGAAGAGAGATGAGGACAACTAAAGAAGATGTGACTTCCAAAGTGGAATATATAGAGCTATGCAAGACAGTACGAAAAAGTATCACTGAAGACGTAAGGAAATTCAACTGTGAACTAGTGAGGACAGCAATTGAAAACAGCCAAAGCCTAAAGAAAGCAAAGGGGCATCTCAGTAAGGGAAGAAAACAGATTATGGCACTGAGAAAAGAAGATGGTTCTGTAACAAGAAATAGAGGCGAACTTTTGACAAGAGTGACAGATTTCTATTCCAAATTATATGAAAGGGATGATACATGTACTCCAGACATCATGAAAGGTACCAGTATCAGAGTTCCTCCAGTCCTCCCAGCAGAAGGTGCACATGCAATCAAGAACATGAAGCGGGGAAAAGCTCCAGGAGAAGATAAAATTACTGTAGACATCATACAAGAAGCAAGTGGAGAAATTGAAACAGTTCTCGCCCAAATTTTCATTCGATGCCTTAATGAAGGGAAGATTCCTGAGGATTGGAACAACGCTACAATGATCCTGCTACATAAAAAAGGTGACATTGAGGATCTCGAGAACTACAGACCTATCAGCCTCCTATCAGTGGTTTATAAAATCTTCACTAAAGTTCTTTCACACCGCTTGAAGGTAACACTGGACATGGCTCAACCGAGAGAACAAGCTGGATCCAGAAGTGGCTACAGCACAATAGATCATATCCACGTACTGAGAGAACTAATTGAAAGAGCAAGGGAATATGAACTTCCATTGTGCATGGCTTTTATCGATTATGAAAAAGCCTTTGATTCGGTGAAACCATCAGCAGTTACAATGGTTCTGAAATCCTGCGGTATTGAAGATGCATACATTAATATTATTAATAACATCTATAAAAATGCAAGTGCAAAGATTCAGCTGTTTGAAAATAAAACACACATAAAAATTGGAAAGGGAGTGAGACAAGGTGACACCATATCTCCGAAGCTGTTTAATGCCACATTGGAGGGTGTTTTTCAGTCGCTGAGCTGGGAAAACAAGGGGATAAAGATTAATAGAGATTATCTAACACACCTTCGTTTTGCTGATGACGTAGTCATTTTTGCAACTACCCCATCACAGCTGCAGAGTACGATCCAGAAACTTGCTGACAAGAGTAAAGAAGTGGGATTAAAAATAAACTTTCAGAAGACAAAAGTGATGTTCAATGCTTTTACAAGAAATGAAGATTTATCGATTGATGGAGAAAAGCTGGAGATAACAGACACGTACGTTTATCTTGGACAGCAGATATCAAGTGAGGTTCACATTGATGAAGAAATTAATCGGCGTACAAAACTTGTCTGCAGAGCTTTTGGAAGAAACAGCATAATTTTCAAGAGCAATATGCCATTGTGTCTTAAAAGAAGAGTGTTTGATCAATGCATCCTTCCAGTGCTTACGTATGGTGCAGAGACATGGACCTTAACTAAAAGAGACATACAAAAGCTGCAGACAACTCAAAGCAGCATGGAGAGGTGCATGCTTGGTGTAACCAGGAGAGATAAGAAGAGGAACTCGTGGATCCGAAAAATGACAAGAGTGGAAGACATCATGATCAGAGTTAAATCCCAGGAATGGCAATGGGCTGGACATACTGCCAGAAGGACAGACCATCGATGGACAGCAGAAATTTTATATTGGATTCCAAGGGGCAGGAAAAGACCCAGAAAAAGACCACATGGGAGATGGGTGGATGAAATTCGAAAGTATGCAGGAGTGACATGGAGGAGACTGGCACAAGACAGACCGTTGTGGAGGAAACTTGGGGAGACCTTCGTCTAGCAGTGGATTGATAATGGTTGACAATGATGATGATGATGATGATGATGATGATGATATTACATAAAAATAATATTTTACTTTCAACAACGTAGGTCGCACACATGATTTTCCTTACAATATCTTTTGCTTCCCTAATTCTTTTGAGTAGGGTATTTATTTTTTTAGTTTACTCTTTTGGTCCTTTCTTTGGATCAGCGTAACAGCATCGTAGTTACTGATGTCGTGTTTTGAATCTTTCAACTCCCTTTCCTCGGATCCAATTTTGTCCACGCGTTCTCCTTTACTGGTGCTCTGAGATAGCCTCTTATTACGGTGGTAAACAGCCAAACCTCCTCCCTTAACCACTCAAATACCAAGAGCCCTCAGATTCACGCTATCAAACCCCTTTCCTCCCGCACACGCATCTTAAAACCCTCCTACTGACCTCAAAACAATAAATACGAAGAAGTTGAAAGATCTCTCTCTCCCTCTCATACAGATTTCCTTTTATCACTATTTTCTAACCCCTAGAGAAATGTATACGTAGGTAAATCAAACGGTAACTGAAATTTGGAAATTACATGGTATCCGCAACGGATAGAACCTGACGGAATACAACGCGTTCACAGTGGCTTATGGGTAGTTCAAACACACACAGCGCAACACTCTGCCGTTAGTCCAGTTGAGGCCAAGGTGAAATAAATATGGATGCTGTACTGCGGGATTGCACCAGTGTTGAACAAAGCGCCGTGGTGAGATTTCTTCGGGCAGAGGAAGTGAAACCTGCTGAAATTCATCGAAGTACGTTAGCTCAGTACGAAAGTGAAAACATCATGACTTAACGAACAGATTTTGAATGGGTAGAAAGGTTTAAAGCGGGAAGTATAAGTTCAACCGATGAAGCTCGATTTGGTTGGCCATCAACATCATGCACACCAGCCCAAATCGACAGGATGAATGTCTTAATAAGAGAAGACCGACGGATTATGTTGTCCGTTGTTGCTGCACATTTCGATATCAGTTATGGATCCGCACACGCCATAATACATGATGATTTGAGGTGCCGTAAAGTTTGCGCAAGTTGAGCACTCAAATAGCTGAGCACTGATCTGCACAAACAACAGCACGTGGAGGTTGCGACCCAATTTCTGAAACGTTATTAAAAAGATTCGAGCGTTTTAGAGCGGATTGTCACTGGCGACAAGACATAGGTTCATCACCGTGAACCGGAAAGCATGCAGTGAGAACCCCCTTTTTCTCCAGTAAAGAACAAACTCAAACGACAGCCCTCCGGCAAGAAAATCATACCGACCTTCTTCTGGAACATAAAGTGTCTTATCCTCACGCATTTTCAGGAACACGGACAAAAAGTGACCAGTGCAACCCAGCAAAACAGTCTTGCTGGGTCAGCACTATGTTGCCGCTGCCGAACCGTCAATAAAATGTCCGGGCGGCCAACAGAAGGGCCAGAGTTTAGACCAACAGCTGGCCAACAGTTCAGACCAACAGCTGGCCAACAGTTGGCACCCCATCAGTTGTCATATATGCCAGAACAGGGCCATCAGTTGTCCATCACAGACACTAGCTGCCACAAGTGGCCCTTCAGCGGCCCTGGAAGCACTGCCAGAAGTGATGGCTAGCCTAATGTGGTCCGCTGGTTTGCCGGTAGTGGCAGTTGGCAACCACGTGACCGTAACTCATGGCTTGCCGAATCTTGTCCGACAATTTCCCAACAGTAGCCATAAAAAAAAAAAATCAAGGATCACCGCAGTTTCCCAAAGCTACAACTCTTACCCACGAAATTTCTGAGTTATAGCACTGCGTAGAGGAAATTTCCTCAACAGACCGTAAAAACGCCCGTTTAGATCTGGTTGGAAACGAACCAGGCCCGTCGGCGTGTGACGCGATCTCCCTACCGACGGGACTCCTTTGCCCCACACGCGCTTTTGCTTGAAGCGGTTTCTTACCAGCGGCATATGTAATCGAATGGTTCTCTCATTCATTTTACAATATTGCGAGGTATTTTTCATAAAAGCCAGTTTCATATACAGTAATTCATAAATTTATTTTTTCAACGGAACGATAGCTTTTTTATCTTAAGGGAACTTCACTCATTTTCAAGGAGTGTACCAACTTAAAGTCGCTTTCCAAAGTTTTGTGCTGTCCTTGTCGTCTTGAAAGGCGATTGTTGAATTAATATATATTTACCCGGGTTCATGTCACATTCTGTTACATTTTTAACGTTGTGTCTTTCCTTTCCGTTGTCCGAAGCTACATTTGTTTTAAACAGGAAAGATATTTTATTTTACTTCTCGTTATTTTTAGAAGCGAATTCCTCACAGTCTTGTGTATTCAACAGATGGATGAGTACATTCACATAGCGTTGTTGTTTTTTCTCTTTCAAATAATTAATAAATTTTGTACGCGTATAATTCTATTTTCTTTCATCCAACAAACGTTTTTTTAATGTTTTTCCTGGATATTTGTTTCAGGCGGTTTCAAATTATTTCTTGTTATTCACCCACTCCATTCCATGAATTGTTATTCATGGGAATGGAGTGGGTGTATTTCATGGCTGTAATCCAATATTTCATGACTTAATCTGATATCTTCGTCGACGTGGAATTTCATTAAGAATTTAATTCGCTTCTCTATACATATGGCTTTTTTTTCTTAACATCCACTAAAATAACACGATGGCGATAGCGTCCCAGCAAAAACAGTCTTGCTGGGGCAACATAGTGATGGGCATTGCTGGCAGCCAGCACTGCCAGCAATGGCCCATCACTATGTTGCCGCTGCCGAACCGTCAATAAAATGTCCGGGCGGCCAACAGTTCAGACCAACAGCTGGCCAACAGTTGGCACCCCATCAGTTGTCATATATGCCAGAACAGGGCCATCAGTTGTCCATCACAGACAGTAGCTGCCACAAGTTGCCCTTCAGCGGCCCTGCAAGTACGTGCCAGAAAGGATGGCTAGCCTAATGTGGTCCGCTAGTGTGCCGGTAGTGGCAGCTGGCAACCACGTGACGTAACTGGTAGCTTGCCGAAGCTTGTCCGCCAATTTCCAGTAGTAGCAACAAAAAAAAAAAAAAAAAAAAATCAAGGATAACCGCAGTTCCCCAAAGCTACAACTTTTTTTTTCTGTCCCTTACGAAACTTGTGAATTTTAGCACTGCGCTGAGGAAATTTTCTCAAACAGACCGGAAAAACGCCCGTTTTAATCTGAGTGGATACGAACCAGGGCCGTTTGCGTGGGAGCTGAGCTCTGTCGTCTTCAACTAACTGGTACCATGAGAGACACAGCAAGTGTTGTTTCTGCGTATGCGCAATCCTGTTGCTTCCACCTGGTGTTGGGGTTGCATCGGTTGCCAGCAACGGGCCACTAGTGGCACTTGCTTGGAGGCCCACAATTCACGGCGATGCTGCAGGGCCATGAATGGCTCGCCAACTGATAGCGCTGCCACCAACGGACCGCTACCGGGCCGTGAGAGGCAGATTTCAGCCAGCAGTGACCCATCACTGCCAGCTGGTGGACTGCAGTTTCCCAGCACTTGTGTTTTTGCTGGGAACGTACTGTGCTGTGCTTAGAGAGAAACTGAAACCTGCAATTCGTAAAAAAAGAAGAGGAATGCTGTCAAAATCAACCCTGTTGCACCATAACAATGCACGTCCCCATTTAGCGGTCGCAACAGCGGAGGCAGTGAACTGCGGTTTGAACGTCTTCCACATCTCACTTACAGTCCTGATCTGGAACCATGCGATCATCACGCTTTCGATCCACTTAAAGAGGCCCTACGCTGTCGCAGGTTCACCTCTGATTATGAGGTTAAGGAAGTGATGCCAGGGGCGGATTGGCGGTCGCAAAAGGGTCCGCGAAAATTTTTGCAAATGGGCCCGTTCAGTTGTAGTTCTTATCGCAGAACTATTGTATCACAACTGCAAATCCCATTTTTTATTTAAGAAACAAAACAAAAAGTACAGTTGCTCTGGAAACAGTGGCAAGCAAAGTCCTTGAGGCGGGGGGAAGAGGGTGTAAAAAAAGTACACCCGTCATCTTTAAATTCAAGTGAGTATTACGGAAAAATTTTCTTCGGCCCATGCCAAGATTTTACGGCAGAAAAATTGTACTGCAATTTTTTTGTTGTGGACAATCACAGTTAGAAATTTCAAGATATTTAAATATCGTGACAAACTTCCTTAATCGACGTGGAAAAAGCGAATAACCAGGTTTAAATCACTAGTTTAGTTAGTTATGTATGTAATTCCGCTGGAGAAGCTTCTAATTTTGGACACACTCAATATTTATATTTGTTTAAAATTTTCTCTTAAGAACGCTGAAGTAAGAACATTAAAATTAAAAAAAAATTGCTTATATAGCCTTTTCATCTTTGACAGATCTTAAAAGAATCTTGATTTTCATACCTTTCAGTTTCTAGTTATTAAATTTTCAACGAAGTGGGCTGAAATTCCAGCAAATATTTGAGAGAGAGAGAGAGAAAACTGCTACTACCATAATTACGTTGGAGTTGTACCGAAATCCTTTCGCATAATCCATGATTTTAAAATTTAAATAAATGAAAAAAATACAGAACTTTTACACTATAAAATTTTCTATTTGTACAGCAATTTTTGTAATTTTTCTATTGTGGACAATCACAGTTAGAAATTTCAAGATTTTTAAATATCGTGCCAAACAGATTATTCATTTAGTGATCATATATTCGTATGTGTTTCAATTATAAAACGTGCTTTTATGTTGCGGTTATGTATTGTAAAGACACCTTACTAAATAACGTAAACAAAACATTTCATAACTTCATGTCCCAGCAAAAACAGTCTTGCCGGGCCAGCAATGACCCAGCACTATGTTGCCGCTGCCGAACCGTCAATAAAATGTCAGGGCGGCCAACAGAAGGGCCACCAGTTCAGGCCAACAGTTGTCAAATGCCACAACAAGGCCATCAGTTATCCATCACAGGCAACAGCTGCCACAAGTGGCCCTTCAGCGGCCGTGCAAGCACGTGCCATAAATGATGGCTAGCCTAATGTGGTCCGCTAGTTTCCCGGCAGTGGCAGCCGGTAATCACGTGACGTAACTGATGGCTTGCCGAATCTTGTCCGCCAATTTCCCAGTAGTAGCCATAAAAAAAAAAAAATAATCAAGGACAACCGTAGTTTCCCATAGCTACAACTTTTACCCCCCTCCCCTCAAGCATCTGAATTACAGCACTGCACTGGGGAAATTTTCTCAACAGACCGGAAAAACGACCGTTTGCATCTGAGTGGAAACGAACCAGGGCTCTGATGGGACTGACTTGCCACACACGAGCTGTGCTTGAACCTGTCTCTTTCATCTAGAATGTGTAATCGAATGCTTCTGTCTTTAATTTTACAATATTGCGAGGTATTTTTCATAAATGTCAGTTTCATATAATTCATACATTTATTTTTGCAACGTAACGACAGTTTTTTTTTTTTTTACCTTAAGGGAATTTCACTCATTTTCAAGGCGTGCACCAAATTAAAGGCGCTTTCCAAAGTTTTGTGCTGTCCTTGTCGTCTTGAAAGACGATTGTGGAATTAATATATTTACCCGTTCATGTCATATTCTGTTACATTTTTAACGTTGTAAGATATTTTATTTTACTTCTCGTTATCTTTAGAAGCGAATTCCTCCAGTCTTGTGTATTCAACCCATGGATGAGTACATTATATCCACATAGAGTTGCCTTTTTTTTTTTTTTTTTTTTTATATATTCTTCTTTTAAATAATTGATAAATTTTGTACGCATATAATTCTTTTGTTATCCAACAAACGCTTTTTTAATTGTTTTCCAGGACTGTGGTTTCAAATTATTTCTTGTTATTCATGGGAATGGAGTGGATGTATTTCACGGCTGTAATCTAGTATTTCATGGCTTAATCTGATATCTTCGTCGACTTGGCATTTCATTAAGAAATTAATTCGCCTCTTTACATATGGCTTTTTTTCTTAACATCCACTAAAGTAACACGATGGCGATAGCGTCGTCTTCAACTAACTGGTACCACGAGATTCACAGCACGTGTTGCTTCTGCGCAGTCCCATTGCTTCCACCTGGTGTTGGGGGTTTCATGGGTTGCCAGCTATGGGCCTCTAGTGGCATTTGCGTGATGGCCCGCAATTCACGGCGATGCTGCAGGGCCATAAATGGCTCGTCAACTGATGGCGCTGCCACCAACGGATCGCTACCTGGCCGTGAGCAGGGGCGGATTTCCAACTAGGCGCGCACCTAGGGCCCCACAGCTTGAGGGGCCCCGAAAACGTATAATTCGATTTCCAGTTTTGTTTTGGTTTTCACGGACCGAAGGTTCTAACACAGATGGGAAAAAAATAGTGAAATTTTCAATGGGCAAAATTTATACAGAACACAAAAAGTAGTGAAATTTTAGGTGGGCAAAATTTTAATGAATGTTAATGTCCTACCATTTGCAAAAATAATGTTTTAAAAATCTGTGAAAACCAAATTCTTTGGACTTGGCGCCTCTAGCAGGAAATTAAGGAACTAATTCGGAAATTTAAATATTTGAGAAGGAATAGCTAAGCTTAACCTAGACACAGAAATATTTTATTCCTCTGAGTTGAACAGTTTCTTCACAACAGAAGTTTAATTTTTTGAATTTTTGACTTTGACAGGCCTTAGCGGTAAATTCGTGAAGTATATGGATATTTAAAGTTCCAAACTTAATGTCCTTTAAATTCTTATTAGCCACAAAATTAATTTTTTAAATATCTCTAAAAACAAAAAATTACATGTGCACGGACAGACAAAATGATTACACTAGCATTGTTTCTTACAAAGCGTTCTAATAATGGGAAAAGAAAATGGCATTTTAAAAAAGCGTAAAAATCTTTTTCTTGAACCCCCTCTTTTTTTTCTTTTTTTGTTAATCTGATAGATGATAAAAAGTTCAGCGGCCCCTGAACTTTTAGCGCCTAGGGCCCCAAAAGATATAAAGTCGTCTCTGGCCGTGAGCGGCAGATTTCAGCAAGCAGTGACATATCACTGCCAGCAGCTGGCCAGCAGTTTCCCAACACTTGTGTTTTTGCTGGGGGTCAAATGATATTTCCGTAAATGCCTTCATTTGCAGCTTTTGTCAGTTATCACAAGGAGCGTAGCGTAGGCTTCGTAGGTAGAACATTTCGGGGAAAAGGGATCTATTTGAAAACACCCGCAAATAATCTTACAGTTATTTCAAAATAAGTTCTTGATATTATTAGCTCTCACTCTGAATTCCTGTGTGTTCTGCGACTTTATCAAACATGGGTGAGTATTTTCACTTCTTTAACAAAAGTAGTGAATTTTTTTCCCTGTTCAGCCCCCACCCCAATGCTGTTAACATACGTAGATTGTTGTGCCTCCCGATTTTTCCTGATGCCGGGCCCCTCGAAGCATTTCAGGATGAAATGAATGGTCAAAGAAACTATAGAAATAGATAGACATCCCTTCTACACTCCGCAGCTGAGAAAGACATCGGTTAATTGCACGGGGAGGAAGGAGTGGAAGTTTGGAAGAAAAGGTTTTTTAACAGATTAATAATAGTTTTCGGGCTATGATTAATCTGTTTAGGCATTAACCTACTGTATGTTGCGGGAGGGCGGGGATGTGCAAGACGTTCTACATATACCCCCCCATCTTGGGGAATAAATAGAACATATTGCACCCACCCCCGCTCTCCCGCAACATACAGTACATACATTCTCGTTCCTCAGCTACTAAGTTAACCTAGAAGTTCGCAAACACACATGGCCCATCTATTGTAGTCAGGATTCTAGCAGTTGAACATCAAACAAAGGTCTTCACTCTTTCCACGTTTATAAAGTGAGTCACGGAAAAATTCTCATTGGCCGCCACCGGGAATCGAACCCAGGGCCTTCCAGTTACGTTCCGGATATGCCTCCACTACACCACAGCAGACTCGAATTCCTCCACACTCATATACACTAACTGCCAAGCCAATTTGGCAGGTTGCTTGTTGGAGCCCCGCACAATGATTCACCAAAGATGGTAAGCAGCAACTGAAGAAATAATTAGAAGGCGAATGAATAATTAATACAGACATTTGACGTGGACCAGGAACATCAAACAAAGGTCTTCGCTCTTTCTACGTTTATAAGTGAGTCACGGATAAATTCTCATTGGCCGCCACCGGGAATCGTACCCAGCGTCTCCCAGTTATGCGCTGGATATGCTTCCACTACACCACAGCAGCCTCGAATTCCTCCAGACTCACACACGCTAACTGTCAAGCCAATTTGGCAGGTTGCTTCTTGGAGTCCCGCACAATGCTGGGGATTCACCAAAGATGGTAAGCAGAAACTGAAGAAATAATTAGAAGGCGAATGAATAATTCCTGGTCCACGTCAAATGTCTGTGTTAATTATTCTAGCAGTTGCCTGGTGAGGGATTTTTTTCCCTAATTCAAAATAGTCCCCCCTCCCACCCTGCTTGTTATAATTACATTATGTGTATTTCGTTTATAAAAAAAAGCGTTGTGGTTCTGTTGTGTGTTTGAAACAACTGAACTGAAAACATTTTTAAGAAAGTAAGAAAGAAAGAGACAAAACATACGGAAGGGGCCCACCAAGAAATGTCCCGGTGGGCCAATCCGCCCCTGCGTGGTGCAGACCTGGATTTGGCAGCAGCCGAAAAGTTTCTTCTCCCAAGGAATGAAGAATCTAGTTGGAAGATCAAAGAAGTGCATCGACCTGTGGAGAAGTGAGATAACCGTTAAGTTCATTTGCTCACAATTATCGCTATTAAAGGGTATGTGGTCTTAACTTTCTGATTATTTCTCGTATTCAGCTCTTCCCTCGACATTACTTGCAGGCAATTAACTACATAGAAGTTTCATAACAGCAGCTTTGCATCTCATAGTCACTTGAGTTATACCCTTCTGTGCAACTACGCATCCATCTTCCATCTCCGCCTCTGCTCCCCCCCCTCCCGTCTATCTTTTTTTTCCGGGGTTGGGTGGGTGGAATGGTCACGTTCTTCGATATTTCTGTTCCCACAGATTCAGCCCGAGAAGGTTTCTTCAGTAGTTCATCGTTCGTAATGTCGTACCCCGTATCATTTCGATTCCCCTTTTAAAAAAAAAAAATCAATACACGAATAAACAAGCAGGGCCGGATCGAGCTTTTGCGGGGCCCGGGGAGAAATTTCATTGGAGAGGGGGGGGGGCAGAGAAAATTTTCATTGCCTAGGAAATGAATCTCATATTTTAATAAAGTTGTTGCGTGATAAATGCCGTTAAAGAACACACGCGATGTGAAAACACAAATTTGCCGGTGGCGTCGATTGAATCAGCCTCCTTCTGCTCCGGATCCGAATTCTTTCCCAATTAAACAACACCGACGGAATTTATCGATCTGCAGTACGTCATAACGAAATCTATCATAAAGATAAAATGAATATCTTAAAGAAGAATTTGCTTTAAGCTTAAGGAAAAGACCATAATATGGATTGAAAGTTCAGAGAGAGAGAGAGACAGGCAGACAGAGATGATTATCTCAAAGAAGTATTTGCTTTAAGTTTAAGAAACGACCACAATATGGATTGAAAGTTCAGAGAGAGAGACAGGCAGACAGACAGACAGACAGACAAAGAGAGAGAGAGAGAGAGATGATTATCTCAAAGAAGCATTTGCTTTAAGCTTAAGAAAAGACCATAATGTGGATTGGACAGACAGCCTCAGACAGACAGACAGACACAGAGAGAAATGATTATCTCAAAGAAGTATTTGCTTTAAGCTTAAGAAAAGACTATAATGTGGATTGGAAGTTCAGAGAGAGAGAGAGAGACAGAGAGAGAGAGAGACAGACAGACAGAGAAAGATGTTAATATCAAAGAAGTATTTGCTTTGCGCTTAAGGAAAGACCATAATATGGATTGAAAGTTCCGAGAGAGAGAGAGAGAGAGAGACAGACAGACAGACAGACAGACAGAGATGTTAATATCAAAGAAGTATTTGCTTTACGCTTAAGGAAAGACCATAATATGGATTGAAAGTTCCGAGAGAGAGAGAGAGAGTAAAAACTGTAAAATCTACGATTTTCTTTTTCTTTCCGGGGAGATGGGGTTGAGGTTGTATTGTGACTCTTATAAAAACTTCCTCACAAAATGGAAAAAAAAAGATACCTACGAAACGAAAATTTTTGGATTGCGGATATTTTTGTGTGGGAAATAACAAAGTTCCCTCTAAGAAAAATTCGTATCGATAGTTTTCCCCCTAGTGCATGTTTTAATGACTGATTTTTAATGAAAGTTGAGTGACAGACAAATTAGTGACTTTTCAAACTTTTTTATGCGCTCATATACGAAAATTGCTTTTTTTTTTTTTTTTTCTGGTAATATTTTTAAGGTCTCTGAATAAACCGAAAGCAACTTTGGTACTGTTCTTCTTATTTCTTTAAATTTAAGTACCTGGTTTGCACGCAAATTTTAAATTATATAAAAGTAATGGCCACCAAACGATGACATTTAATTTGCTATTTCATGAATGCGGAAAATATTAAGGTGGTTACAATAATAACTAGAAATCTGCAAATCTTAGTATTTGTACAGCAGCGAAGAGCGATAACCTATTTCAAAAGTAAGTGTGTGTGTGGGGGGAGGGGGGCTGGAGTGGAAACAAAGGAAAAAAAGGAAAAACTAAAAAAATGTCCTCTTACGGGCCTCGCACCCCAAAACTTACACACACACACACACACGCACGCACCACGCACGCACACTCAAGTAATAACTTAAAAAAAATTCCATTGAGAATGATTTTTTCCCTAAACATCGGGGGACCCTTCAAGGCGCGGGGCCAGGGGCTGACGCCCCGGTTGCCCCTGTAGTCTAACCGGCCCTGTAAATAAGGTATGTATTCTTGTAATGGAATACAAGAGTAATTTTTACATACCACCAAAAATAGAAGTCCAGAGAATTTACAACGTCCATCTTCCAGGAGTTCTTACTTGCTTTTCAGGGGGGATGAGCACCCTGCTAGCTACGGCCTTGTCATCTCTTTTTTTCATTCTTCTCTCTCTGATTCTCACCTGTGTACTTACAGGAAAGAATCCAAGGGATTATTCATTATGGGAATACCATAAAAAGTTCTCATTTTCTAAGTCTTCCGATGTGAAATATTTTATTTTTTGTTAAATTGCTTTGACACTTCATGTTTGGAAATTTCAATAATCACTGACTGTATAATTTGTTGAAGTAAATTTCTGAGCAATCATATTTGTTGAAAGAATATGCTCTGCAATTATTAAAACTTTAGTGTACTTTTAGTTTCTTTTCTAGGAGGAAAGCAAAGAGTTTTTGTTTTCTTTTTGCTCTCAGTAGGTGTTTCGAATACCCTTTTAATTTCATGACGAAACTTAACAAATTGATATGGATATATACGTATTTTTTTAATGGCAGGAGACAATTCTTTGAATTTTAAAATGAAATCTTAATGTATTCGAGGTCACATACACACAATTATTGGGTTTGTCAATGTGTAAATTTATTTATTGTTGATTTTTACAACTTATTAAATAAAGTATTTTAATGTTTCTTATCGATATTCCTGCACATTATGTACTAACAAAAATATGAATATTTCTTCAGGAGATATTTTTCTAAGGAGCTAAATGCTTCAAATCCTAATTTTTCTGCATCAGATTTTTTTTTTTTTTTTTTGCATCAGGTAAGTTCTGATTAATGGAAGCATTGTGGGTGCTCAGAAACATTATGCAAGGCAAAATATTACGAAAACATTGGATAGAAAAATTGAAGAGCTTTACAAAATCTGTGAAAAGCAATTAAATGTATTGTCATTTTTAAACAAATTACGTTAATATGCAAATAGTGATGCAATCTGCGTATTATCGTATCACTAGTCTACGTCATTGTCGCCTAATAAAAACAGAACCGACCGCCGATCAAAGTTATAAGAAAGTCTATAAGTGAACTACGAGCTACGACCGTTTGCTTTTGGGCGAGAAACTGGCTCATTGCGCCATCTAACGACTTGCATTCTAAAAAAATTGGAAATGTCAGAATTAAAGTGGGACCGGTATTGGTTAACGTGCCAAAGCAGGAACTGCCCAGACCCCGCCTGCGAGATCACAGTGACCAATCACAGAAAGAGCGTGAACATAGTCTGTGGGCTAAATTCACGCATAGCGTGAATTTAGCCTCAGCCTCTAATGTCCACTCAACCATTTTATGATCTGATCATAGACAATTTTTTTTTTTTATTGAAGGTTTAACGACCACCGTGAGCAACTCAATGGGCTATAGGCAGTCGCCCGTCCCTAATTTAGGATCACTGGTTCCAGGGAAGGGAGAGAGACAGTGCCGTAAGGCAAACACAACATCCAGGCCTCACCGGGATTCGAACCCGGACCTCTTACGTACGAATGATCAGAGGCCATCGCTTAGACCACTGCGCCACCGGGGCGGCATAGACAAATTTGCAGCCAAAAAGGATCGCAGAATTGAACTTATTTATAAAACATAAACTGAAAGCATTCTGTTCGAGACCAAAGCAAATTAATATCGTATTCCTCTGTTTTTAATTCCAGGTTTAAATTACCTAATACGCCGCCCCGGTGGCGCAGTGGTCTAAGGCGCTGGCCTCTGATCATTTGTCCGTAAGGTGTCTGGGTTCGAATCCCTGTCAGACATGGATGTTGTGTTTGTCTTACGGCACTGGCTCTCTCCCTTCCCTGGAACCAGTGACCCTAAATTAGGGACGGGCGACTGCTTATAGCCCATTGAGTTGCTCACGGTGGTCGTTAAACCTCAAAAAAAAAAAAAAAAAAAAAAAAAATGTGACCCGTTCTAAATGCACCTTCACTAATATGCCAATCGAACTGCGACTTTCATTCAAGCTCAAGAAACACTTCGTGAGAAAAAAAATTCTATTCAAATGATTTACTTTGAATTTTTTAAGAAGTGGATCTCCGACTGGCGTTGTGATGTGAGTGACGTACATTGACTAGCTGAAGAAACCGCGCACATGGCGTATTTTCGGTCAAGTGTATTACATAAAAGAATACAGGTGAAATATTTCTTTCTTTGTTGTAAAATTATCGAATAATTGTTTTCATAAAAATATTGTTGCAAAAGTAGCGTATATTACACACACACACATATATATAGAGGTATATGTACATTTTTCCTCTTAAATTTTTGGATTTTTTCGTGAAGAAAGACTCCTCCCACGCCGTGTTTCATATATTTCTATAATTTTATTCCATTACTGTTGAATAATATTTGTATATAAGGGCTAAATGGCATGGGCTGAAGCTCTAAGGGATGCGGTTTACAGCTGTTTATAACAAGGCGCCTACTCGGGACCAATGGCTTAACGAGACTTTCGAATCTCAGCGGATTTTAATGATTCAGCCGACTCGAACCCAGGACTTTAAAGATATCCAATGGGTGATACTGCCTTTGACATGAAACTTTTTGAAGGGGGGCGGGGATCTGCACTTCTGCTGTATAACTGTGTATAAGTACATATAACAATTTGGGGGGGGGGCGGCGCTTTGACAAATATTTTTCTATTGGTAAGTACATCTTGAACATTAATACAAAACGAAGCTAATTTAATAAAATGAAGAAAATGCAATAAATTATAGTTGTTTTAATAAAAATTTAATAAAGCAACTTCTTTGGGCGCTTTGCTTTACTTTCTCTTCTATTATCAAGAAATTACATTGCTTTCCGAGTTATGTAAAAATCAATGAATTTAAATAGGGAAATTATCTATAAAACATACTTAGAAAAAGCTAACTGTCTCGCCTACTAAGGGGCGTGCAAACCATGACCACCCCCAGGCTACGCCACTGATATATATATTCGTATAACGTTATACGAATTTATATATTTTTCAACAACATATGTTTTACATTTACATCAAGACTGTTTGCCTCACCAGCATTTTACACCACGAGCCGCCACTTCTTATAGCCCATTGAGTTGCTCACGGTGGTCGATGAACCTCCAATAAAAAAATAAATAAAAAAACGTGGCGTACTTTTCAGTGACATCACACCTCGTCGATCTACTGTCCGTACTGTCGCTACGCCTGTTGTGTGACTTGTGTTTTTATGGTTGTCCATGCTTGCGTGATTTGTTTCAACTAACATTTTGATTATAGTTTTTATATACCGATAATTCAGTGAGTTAGGTATTTGATTATACCACATCCGTGTTGTGTTCCCGGCTGCTGTGGAAATTATAAAAGTTTGCCCAACGCCAAAGTTTGAGTTTATGGATTTCCAAAAGACTAAGATCTGTGTGCCAAGTGGATTCGTGCCATTAAAAGGGATAACTTCACTGTTACGCCACATAGTAAGGTATGTACATAGAACATTTTTTTAATCTAATTTTTCTATTACTGTGAAATATTCAGTGATATGCTATATCTATAAAATCCACTTCTAATGCAAAGTGCTTTCATTCATTACTGTAGCATGTGGTAGCTTCAGATTGAGTTAACATTTATATTTCACTATCGCTTCAATATGCTTCAATAAATGCTGCTAACACTAAACCTAGTATTCTTTAATCTTAATCATTAAAATTTACTGGATGGTAACTTATAGCTAAGTATTATTGGGAATTCTTAGCTAAGTGTTATTTATGTAGTACATATATTCTAAATTAGTACATTTACTGGTCAGTAAGAACTAAATTTGTATTTAGTAACTGCACTGTAATTTATTATATTCACACACATTTTATTGGAGAAAATATTGTTTCAAGTATTAAGGTCACCTCAGAGTAGCATGCATTCAGATGAGTTGCTGTCTAGGCATATGAATATGCAGAGGTACACACAGTATACACTATGCTCAATATATACCTTTATAAAGGTACCGACTGCAGCCTCATATCAGATAGTAACACGAAGCCAAGAGGTGGAGAAAACTACTAGTCTTTTGGAGAATGGACACCCTAAGTTACTGACTTGTAGTTTAATAGTAAAATTGTTGCGTAGCGGACACCCACTGAAATTTATAACACTGGCACGCTGCTACAGAAGTCTCTTTCAAGTATTAAACAATACGGGTGAATTTCCGCCAGTGTAGAGATCTGCGCCCTCTCCCACATATTACAGGGCTTGAAAAATATCTGTGAAGTTACATGCCCAGCTGGGCATGTGCAGAAATTACTTACTTGCACAGGTAGTAAAAGCTAGATGCCCATGAAAATTTATTTTTAAGGTAAAAAATCAGAACCCTCATTTTTTAAAATTAAAGAAACTAACTTTGTTTTCGTGTTTTGCATTTCCATTTTAAGGGTCTGTATTCAAAATATTCAATGCACAAAAGCGTGTATTAAGTTTTAAGAAGTTAAGGTTGAAATTGGCATGATGATGAAATTGGTTTTTGAGAAATTTGGTGATTCTGCCATGTTCCTTTCATTAAATTGTTTGCCCTTTGTTACTAAACACCGGAGGCTGGTTCCATCAGAAGCTTGCATCTCGTAGCTGACTATAAACAACATCTGGAGCAAGACCACAGGCGTAGCCAGGGTGGATCCTTGTGTACGAACCCCTTTTGAGGGGGATTTAGTACGAATTTTGGTAAATGTGTAGATTAATGTCCTAAATTATTTCATCAGAAAAATATTATTACCTGGAAAAAGTGCGACGTACGTATTTTAGATTATGGAAATCAGTTGCAAATGGTGCACAAATTTCATGTTTTAATTGTCTCCTTTCCGAGAAATCTGTGCACTGTATAAGAAAGATGCACAAAATGAGAGCTTTTCTGCAGTATACCTCTGATGACACTATAATTTTCAGAAACTTTTAAAAGGGGGTCAACGATTATTATTTGCTCCGAAATCACGTCTTCCCTTAATCACTTGCACTATGTTTCTGTGGATGATACTTCTCGACGTACCCTTTGCATGCCACCAGCAGAAAAATTATCGCCATTGTACTGGGCACGTCCATTGTTAAAAGCAGGGATGGAGCAGACGTTTCTTATCGGAAGGGGAGGTGTGTGTGCTTGGAATCGCGCTCCCTCGAGTTCCAAAAGTTCCCTACTTTCACTCAAATAGCACACAGTGTTTACATTCTCATACCTCCATTATAAGAAAATATTATGATCGTTCAAAAACAGTACATTAGGTTTTTGGCATAATTTTACTAAAAATGTTAAACTACGTAGATATTCAAGAATCAAGCAAGTCGTAAAAGTTATGAGAACACAGACAACACAACACTCAGCGGAAATGCAGAATGAAAAATGAACTAGCACAGAACAAATTAGCATTATATAGTGAACCGTTAACAATGGGAAGAAGCTTTCACTTCATTGTTAGCTAGTGTGGATATACAAAACCTCAGGAACTTATTCGACTATTTATTTACATTAACATCACCCGCACATATAGGGGAAGCATTAAACTAACTTGGAAGAACACAGTCATGACTAGTAAAATAGCATTATTGTGGTGCCACTGGTCATTCATCAGTATACAAAAAAAAAAAAAAAATCCTACCATCGGCAAGAAGATATATATAACCTTTTTGCCAGTGGTGAATTTGAACCACGTCTTCCTGCTCCGGAGCTGTTGTTCTCCATTTAAAAGATAGATTCAATACTAGAAGAATTTTTTAAAACAAAATCCATGTTTTCCTATTTCTAACAGTAATTTCAAAACCAACCAATCATTATAGTAAACATTTTGTCCTTTTTCTTTTTTAAAGCCAAATTCAATTTTAAAATTGGTACTTAATCTGTCCATGGTGGAATCTGCCATTTCCATGACTCATAAAATTGTTATCATGGCAAAGTGTACAACGCAGTATCGATCTTTGACATTTGATATCATTAAATAGCATGTTTTCTCAATCCATAGTAACATTTTTTTTTTTTTTTTTTTTGTGTGTGTGTATTAAGAGCTAAGCAAAAATATTTTATTTTGTTTAAATCAAAATTAATGTTCCAAAAACGCTACGGCCGCCCCGGTGGCGCAGTGGTCTAAGCGATGGCCTTTGATCATTCGTCCGAACGGGGTCCGGGTTCGAATCCCGGTGAGGCATGGATGTTGTGTTTGTCTTACGGCACTGGCTCTCTCCCTTCCCTGGAACCAGTGACCCTAAATTAGGGACGGGCGACTGCTTATAGCCCATTGAGTTGCTCACGGTGGTCGTTAAACCTCAAAAAACAAAAAAAAAAAAAATGCTGCTGCGTGCTTTCGTTCCCTGTTGAGTCACGTTTTACACCCCCCCCCAGTTAACACACATACCCCCACTTTTTAACAGGTAGTTAACACACACAGACACATTTTCAGTACATACACCAAGTGATCACTGAATTATGCTTACCTACCTAATACTTTACAGGCCCTCCTTTGCCCTCAGAACAGCACATATCCAAGGCAGGTACAGAGGTGATTGCTTTATCCCAACGCTTGATATGCTGTTCCATAGTGTCCCACAAGTGCTCTAGCGAATCGATATTGGGCGAGTTCAGAGGCTAAGCGATATGCTGTGAGTCCGAACGGTGTTCTTTGAATCAGTCTTGCACAATTTTGGACCTGTGGCTCAGACCATTGTCATCTAGGAAGACACAGTCACCATTCGAGACATAGTTCCTGCCAAGTGAACATGTCCCACACCATATTACCGGCTAGTCTGATAAATCCTTCTATTTTCCCATCACGCTTAGAATTTTATTACCTGCTGCTCCACTTACACCTTATATATGCTCAGTCAGTCGACTGATTGTGCCCTCTCAGAAATCACGTGGTCAACGCGCCGAATCCACTTGTGCTAATGGTAATCAGAATTCAGTGATTATTTTTTGTATATTGGTAAGTTCCCAAAGACTTATTAGTCAGTTTTTCTTTTCCACAGATTCCGCGTGCTTTGTTTATGGGGAAAACTTTTCTCATATATCCCAGAAGTTTAATATTTTTTTTTATTATTATTATTGATTTTTAATTTCTATTATGCCACAATGGTTTAGTATTGATGGCAGCAGGCTACTTGGCTAGAACTTATATAAGGACTTTTTTTACATTACGCCTACTTTGATTAAGGCTTAGTGTCCACCCACAAGAACAGGAAACCAGGGGTGCAGAATATGTACGAACAAGGTTCGGGGGAAATTAAGGCGACTCTGGGGGAAATTTTGCCCGGGGGTAAAATAATGGTAGTAATAATAAAACGAAAAATGGACTTATTAACAAAGAATATAGCGTGAAACATAGGAGTAATTTACTTCGTGATAATCAGGTAATCATTTTGAAAAATGTGTCGTTATGAATACAAGAATAAATGAACTGAAGTTTACGTGCTGATAAAACTAAAAACTATGTACAAGAAACCTTCACACACGTAACTCACTCGAAGAAAACTCTGTAGTGATTTTTAAGAACTTTTAATAGAAGTCATATGACTTCACAATCCGTGAGATCTTTCGGGACACCTTGTTCCCATCTTTAGACAGATTGTCTCAGTCGGGTGCGTCCCCTATATATATATATATATACACACTGAAGTTAGTGGCACAGTGGTCTAAGCATTGGCTTCTGATCATTCGTCCGAGATGGGTCCGGGTTCGAATCCTGGTGAGGCATGGATGTTGTGTTTGTTTCATGGCGCTGGCTCTCGCCCTTCCCTGGAACAGTGGCCCTAAATTAGGGATGGGCGACTGCTTATAGCCCACTGAGTTGCTCTAGATGATCTTTAAACCTACAATAGAAAAATAATAATAATAATGGCAGCCAATGTGTCATAGGCACCGATTTGAAAAATTATTGGGGGTTCCAGATATTTTAAATTTTTAACCCATGCATTTTGCAAAGGATTTAAGTCATTTAAATTTCATTCGGTAAAATTATCTGGCACAATTAGATGCCTGGAATGCTAGAATGAAATAAATTATAGTTAATTGCAGAATTTTTTAGCTGTTTATTTTTCAGCCTCTCTGCCCCGGGTTACTTCTTGATTCGCCTATTCTTTGTACGTCGAAAGTTAATGGGTTCCAGCATTTTAGGCGAGGAAAGAATTCTTGATTTGCCTATTCCTGTCTCGCCTGAAACTTTCACATGCTAGAGGGGGAAATTCACCTGGAGCACTAAATCTTTTGTGCGTAAAAAAACAAAACAAAAAAACTAGTTATTCATTGGAATAAATATTAGTTGCTTTTTTTTTTTTTTATCAAATTTTTAAGTAATGGGCTTTAAGGATAGTTCTTGATCATCAACATGTACTCTCTAATAATCGTCTAAACTTGTATGAAAATCCGCTGCGGTTTTGGGGGAAATTTCAGACAAAAAAAAAAAAAATGTGTTCCGAGGAAATATTGGGCCCTGAACATTTTCTGCACCCCTGCAGGAAACCTCACTTAGCAATTCGCCACCACATAAAACTAGCTTGAGATAATTTGAAGCAAAGAATCGATGGCTTATGATCATTCATATGAGAAGGGTCTGGGTTCAAATGCCAGTGAAGCATGCATGTTGTGTTTGTCTTACGGCACTGGCTCTCTCCCTTCCCTGGAACCAGTGGCCCTAAATAGGGACAGGCGACTGCTTATAGCAACTGTTTAGTTTATGAAAACTTCAATGGATTTTTTTGGTAAAAAATCCATTTTTTTTTTTGGTAAAAATATCTTGGTATTTTATAATCTGTGTTTTTATCAGTGTTGACTGCACCCAATATGTATCTGCAAAGTGTAAAAATATAAATGGATGAATAATATTTTGCTGGTAATCTGGGAACTGTCATTTTTGTGGTAAATTAATCATGGTTCAATGGTCATATGTACTGCAAATTGTTTACTTTTCACTCCATATGCTAGAATAGCTGAATGGAATTTTTAGAAAGCCAGCCTACTTTTGAAGATTAGATTTGATGTTGGAGACCCATTTTCTTTTAAAATAAAGGCTGTGCGTGTCTTTGAAATTAAGAGCACATCCATTTACTCATAATCCTAAATCAGTCACTCTAGAATCACACAGTCTGTATTTCTTGAAAATACAAATCAGTCAGTCATACATTTCCAACACAACTGTGGAATGAATGTAAACATTGAGTAGGGGAACTTTACCCCCCCAAACAAAATAACACGAATATCCAGTCTCCTACTCCTACACCGAATTTGATCTTGGACAGTGGAAGGTTGATGTAGATATACTATAACTAATGAATGACCAATTGTAGATTTCATATAGTACCCAGCTTTAGCAAATCATTTAATTTAGATGTGAGAAATTATTTTAAATGGTGCAAATATTTTAGTTAGGCTATTTCTTTTTACATATAGGTTTGCGAATTACACTTTTGTGAAAGTGACTTCAAATACAGTTCCCGCGCTTTTGACGAGAAGAGTGGGAAAACAGTAACTGTGGATTTGAAGGTACCCAAACTAATTCCAGGACGTGTGCCATCCAAACTTCCTAATTTACCATCCTATTTGAGTGGCACCCCATGTGTTGCACGTGAAGAGCCAGAAAGTAGAAGACAACGCCTTAAAGAACAGACACTGAAAACAGCTCTTGAGGAAAGCATTACAGAAAAAGAGGACTATGATAAAAAACATACATTTTGTTCTGTTGTTGATTTGCAATCAAAGGTAGAATTTATTGACATCACTTCATGGTCTCTTTTTTTGTAAAAACGACATGGCAATGGTTATGCATATTTCAGCTGATCCTGCTCCAAGTGTAAAATGTTCTGTTGTTATAAATTCAGAGCTTATGATTAGGGCATTTGTTAAAGATGTGGAGTTACCAAACTTGGTGAAATATTCATTTCCATGTAAGTAACTCATACTGATATTCTAAATGACATTTTAAAACATTTAATGCAGCAGTGTGAGTCACCTATAAGTGGTAATGTTTTACAAAATGCAGTTGATCAAATATGCATAGTTTTAAAGAATCTCTGTGAGAATAATGTAGGTTCTGAAAATCACCAAGTTTATTGAGGAACAACTGGTTTTGTTGGGTCGAGACAAACATGGGTCTAGATATTCACCAGATATCATGATTTTTTCTTCCCTTTTTTGTAGCATGGCACCTTTATGCATATAATTTTGTTCGGGAGAGTGGTAGCATTAGGCTGCCACATCACAGTACTATTCGACGTTTGCCAGCAGTTTAGTGTGAAAACTGAAGCTGAAAAAATTGATTCAAATTTTCTATCTTATATTCAAAGAAAAATATCCTTTTTAAATGATGTTGATAAAAAGGTAATATTAATGCTGGACGAAATTCATTTGAAACAATATTTCGATTACAAAGGTGGTAACATTTGTGGTCTGTCATTTAATTCCGAAAGCATGGCAACAAGTGCCCATGTCTTCATGATTAAAAGTTTACTTTCAAAGTACAAAGATGTTGTTCATGTACTGCCTGCCAAAACCATGACTGCTGAAACACTTTTTGATGTTTTAAAGAAAATAATCATTGGCTTAGAAAATATAGGTTTTGCTGTCATTTGTGTTGTCACTGATAACAATTCTATCAATCGTAAGTGTATGTCATTATTTTCCCCCTAAAGTCCAAATTGTTTATCCTCATCCAATTGATAAAACCAGACCATTATTTTTTGTTGTTGATACAGTTCACTTATTAAAATGTATGCGTAATTCTGGCAAAACCAGAAAAATGGGGAAATGTATGTATTATCCTGAATTTGAAGATGAAATTGCATCATTTCAAACAGCATCTTTGTCAACACTCCAGAAATTGCATAAAATTGAAGCCAACTTGGTAACAAAATATGGGTATAACTTATCATATAAAGCTCTTAATCCCAGCAATCTGGAAAGACAAAATGTAAAATTAGTTCTCCAAATATTTAATGATTTTGTAATAAAAGGTCTGCTAGAAATTAGAAAAAAAAATAAATTGTGTGAGTACCAAGGTACATCACGTTACATTGGAATAATTTTAACTTGGTGGCAAATTGTGAATGTAAAGTCACCTTATAAAGGTATCCGTCTGAATAATAAATACCAAGCTCCTTTAACGTCTTCAGAATCTGATTAAAATAATGTGTTTCTTAATAAATTTTTGGAGTGGTTGGATAGGTGGGAGAGGATGTGTTGCACAACTGGTATGCTAAAAAAAGAAACCCACACTGCATTAAAATTAAGTACACATTCATTACTTGAAATTGCTTCATATTGTATTACAGAACTAAAATTTAAGTATGTACTTCCTGGAAAGTTCCAGACTGATGATTTGGAAAGTAGGTTTGGTCTTTATAGGCAATTGGCTGGAAGCCAGTACAATATAAGTGCTCGGCAATTGTTTGAATGTGAAAGCAAGTTGAGAGTCCAATCACTGTTGAAACTTCAAACTATGTCACGTGGGGAAATTGAAATAACTGATTTAAATTTTAAGGATGGCTTTCAGGAAGTGAATTTGAAATTGACTTGCAATTTAAAATTTGATGTTTCTGTTCTTTCTTCTGATATATCTGATTGTAATGATTATATTCAAGTCATTGCATACATAGCAGGGTATTGTGCATTTTCAGTATTAAAGCGTTTGAAGTGTGATTTTTGCAAACAACTGTTATTGATAGACAAAGACATAGAATTAGATGCAAGGTTTAATTTCCTTCAAAAATTAGACAGAGGTAGTCTCAGCTGTCCTACTGATGTTGTAATTAATATTGTTTTGTATAATTACATTAGTTTTCAAAAAATATGTTGTAAATATGAGGAGTTTTTGGAAATGTCTAATCAAAGAAACGTATTAATGTTGATCACAAGTAATGCTCTTGATCAGGCAGGATTGTTCGACAATAGCATTTGTTGCTCTGGTCATTATATTGAAAAAGCACACAAAAGAATTATTTGGGCTTCCACAAATGTGTTTTTAAATAATTATTGTAAGGTTAAAAATGACAAATCAATACAGGATGCTGCAGCTATTAAAAAAAATAGTTTTAATGACAAAAAAAGAAAATTAGCAACTTTGACAAAGTAATTATTAACCAGGGGTCGATATAGGTGGCATTTGACACCCATTGAACGATAGATTCACAAAAATATTTTTTAGCTCAAACGACATTTTTACAAAAATATTTTGGACTGTAATGATATCTTCACAAAATATTTTGAATAAAATTTAATTTTAATAAAAATATTTTAACATAAGTGGCATGAAAATTGTCGATGAGAATTCAGACTCTTCATTCTGCTGTGAAACCATAGTTGATGTACATTAATTTTTTCCACCTACCCGGCCAGGCAACTAGATTTTTTATTCACGTGCCCAGACCAATCATTTTGTTGACCATTGCATCTGGGCAATGGCATCTTGCAAGTCTTGATCTGATAATGATGCTATCTATGAATTCACACCACTGCAAACTTTTGTGTAGTTTTGAGAGTTTTTGGCAAAATTGCTACAAACAGAAAAAATAAGCAAATTCCACAAAAATAAGCAAAATTTCACAAAAGTAGACAGAATTTCACAAAAATGGGTATCAATTTTTAAAAACCTGGATCAACCCCTGTTAATGTTACCCTTAAAGTAGTGAAGGGTAGTTCAATGAAATTTAAAGCAGAAGTAGGACATTTTTATAATAGGTTCATGTTATATATTTTCGAAGTTTAAAATCTTTCCTGAAAGAAAATTTATTGTATGGTATCTAATGCATCTGTAATAAAAGGTTCAGCTAAATCAGTTGATGTGTACATAAGAAGAATTTTGATTTGTCCTAAGTCACTATAGATCTTAAGTGTAGTTGTTGTTTTTGAACTTTTAACAACAGTAGAAAGTGAATCGGTGTTGTAGTATGATGGTTAGAACAGTTTTTACTAGTTTGAAAGCAAATGTACCTATGTACTATAACCACAACATGAATAAAAAAGTTTTTAAGGCATCTTCCAAATGCCAAAAACCTATGTTCCAAACACTGACACATAATGCAAAAGTTTCACTCAGTGTACAACCCCTGGCAAATATTTTGGAATTGGCGCCACATGAACATGGAGGTGCATAATAGGAAGTACGTAGAAACGACACAAAAGAAGAATGCAAAACGAAAACATAGTTTAATGAAAGCTTCACAACTGAGCTACAGACAGCAGGACTCAGATGTATGTACTGTATCTGATGGAAATACATGATGTGTAGCAACATGTGTGGAAAATAATTGTAGACTCTCCAACATTGCAGGAAAAATTATGGAATCAAAGTATAGGTTGCAATTGAAATCTGGCAATACAGTGCGTTCGGAATATACAAATAAGTGTGGGGATAAAGAGGTGTAGCAGTATTACTCTGTTCCTGCAGTACCAGCATGGCTCCTAGGAGGGAGTTATCAATGGTAACGAGGGACAGAATTATGAAGCATCTTCAAGAAGGATATCGACAAGTCATCGCAAAAAAGGTTAGTTGTTCGTAGTTGAACAAGGAGGCCTATTCACCGGTTCTCTGAACCAAACTTTGACATGCCATTCGTGAAAACATCCCGAACTGTCAGTTGTAACATGGTTTCTCCATCACAACGCCAGGCCCCATACAGCTCATAAATGTGTGAGGTTCTGGGGTGAGTATTTTCAGAAAGTTAAATGGCAGGATGATTCAGAACATGACATTTAAGGTAACTATTCTATCCTGTCCATGAGTTAAATTATCACTCCTACTATGCGCATCCGTATTCATGTGGCATGATTCCATAATTTTGGCCAGGGGTTGTATAATATGTGTAATGGGTTGTAATGCCTAATGAGTATAGAGAGATCATAAAATTCTGATTAATGTTAACCCTACCAGCTACTTGTGATATGACATATGGTGTATTACGTAAGTTATTCTTTGTGTGCTGTTAATTACTATGTTAACAGAATCATTTTAAGTTTCTCAAATCAATTTTGTATTGAGAACATTATTTACAATAAAGATTTCAGATTTCTTAATGCACGCAAGGCAATGAGCCTACCGTCATTCGTCCATAATATTATGTGGTAATTAATACTTTGTTTGCTACAAAGATATTGGTGTGCTTATGCTTTTTTTCGTGTCAAATGTAATTGCATAAATGGCGCATTTTTGGCATACAGTAAAATGAATAAATTGTTTATAGTAAATTGTGTAATGGATTTCGTTTATTGCAGCCTGCTTTACCTTCACTACTTACACAACTGCTATTAAAGTATATATTTGTAGAACTTAGCAAACCACACTCAAAAATCATTTGGGAAATTTTAGTGTTGTGTCCTGGTTTAAATAAATTAGTGTAGGATATATATGAGAGAGAGAGTGGTAGTGATGGTAAACTAAGTTTTGACAAGTTATATATGTGTGTATCTTATACTCCCCCCCCCCCCCCCGCACACAGTGATGCGTTTTACTTAAAAATTGTTAAAAATACCTCGATAATACACCACTTCTTATACTCCAACCAAATTTTCCCTTTTTAATTCATGCAATGCCATCTTCCTCTAGAAAATACCCAAGACCTTAAATAATTTGGTCAAGCATTTGGGAAAAAAGAAAAGAAAAAAGCATTTTAGCAAATGGATATTGTTGAAATGGCATTTAACAAATATTGTTGGTGAAAATATCATTTCAGCAATCAATATTTTACCCCAATAATGTCATTTTAGCAATGATATTGTTCGGGTGAAAGAGTTCTGCCAAAAGGTGGAATTCCTCCTTTTTGGAAGTCATCTAGAGAGTTCCTGAGATTGAGAAAAAAAATAGCTGTTTATAAAAAAAATAGAGCATATGTTGTATACATATATGCTAATAGGTATCCAGAACTTGTGCCTGCATCATGTAAATTTTTGTGTGGGTAAACTAATTATTCAAATCTAGAAAGGAAATCGGATAAGATAGATATGGGATTCACATTATTGGTTTGGTGTAAGCACATTGACTAAAATAAAAATTCTTATTCATTCCTAAAGAAATGTTAGACAAAATTTTTGTGGCTTTTATAATATGGTGTTTAGGGTGGTTAATAAATGCTAAGAGATTAATTATTTTTGCATATTCCTATGTGGGAAAAGTTTAATCTTTTTCTGCCATCACCGTTTTCATGCTCGGGGCTACTTTAAAAGAAATATTTTTTTACATCCTACTGCCCATTATGGTAACAGTGAACACTTGTTTCATATTCTTCTTCTGGAGGAATAATATATGTATATAGTTTTCACTACAATTAGTTCAGATATTTTTTTATAATAGTTAAAAACAATGACGTAGTCTTTGAAAACATTCTCTCATGATCGTTCATTCCTGTTACTAAAGTTATTGACTGAAAAACATATGGAATCCGTAGATTGATTTTTAGATTTAAAAAAATGAGAGCTACAACCACGTAATAATTTTATTTCTCATTCTTTCAATAAAAAGAATGTGTTAAGCATTTGCAGTGATATGTCACATTTGTGATGTAATTTTTCACTATAATACCGTAATTCCAAAACAACGATCGTGATCATCGGGAAAAATGCTCTGATTCCGAAACATTTTCCCACGATCGTTCATTCCTGTTACTTAAAGTTATTGACAAAAAAACCAACAACAAAAAAAAAAAAACACTTGCGGAATCCGCAGATTGATTTTTTGAGATTTAAAAGGCGGGTGCTACAACCTCGTAACAATTTTTATTTCTCATTCTTTTTAATAAAAGACTACGTTAAGCATTTGCAGCGATGTGACATTTGTGATGCAATTTTTCACTGTAATAAAGAAAGGTGACTTGATCACGCTAGTTACGTTAACTAAAACTTTTACAAAAGTTCGTAAGTTGGAAGCTTTCGACCTTATCTTAGGTCTTCATCACGCCAATGGAGGACTAAGATTGTTGCCAGATTCTACATTTGAATTTTTCCTATTTTTGTTGCCAAAACTTAGAATTGATCTCCAGATTAACGGAATGTAGAGAGGAGATTCGGAGTTGCAAGTCATTGAGTTGAAAATAATTTCTATGCTTTCACGGTAACGGAGGGCAAAACGATTGTCAAATGAAGCAATTCGTTTTGCTTCGTTCCAGTGGGGAACTGCAGATGTGTCTTCCATTGTCAAAATAGACAAGGCAGTGTTGGGATTGCCTTTCGAAACATCTTTTCTATGTTCTAAAATTCTATGGCTTATGCTCCTGTATGTGCTTCCAATGTATAAGTTATCCCCAGTAGAAGAAGAGATAGGAATGCAGTAAACTCCTGGGAGGTTCAGGCTTTCAACTTTGTCCCTATCCCTTTGTAGAAGTTTCAAGATGTTTGGGGTAGATTTAATGGCAAGATGGTAACCAAAACTTCTAAAAAGAATCTGTAACTTATAAGCATAGGAAGGATGGTAAGGAACAGAACCACAGAATTTCAGGTCTTCTTTCTTGTGAGGAAGGAGGCATTCGATTTTCGAATGGTTTTCATATTTCTTTACGAGGGAGTTGACTGTAACAGCAGGAAACCATGAGAGAGGGCTATTGTAGAAATTTTGGAGAGTTCTTCTTGAAGAGAGAGTTGGCTGTTGCAAATGATATGAGCCCTGTGGATGTAGGACTTCAATGCTGCAAGCTTGTAGAGATGCAGGGTGCAAGATTTGTAGGGAATGATGTTAGTGGCTGCAGAAGGTTTTCGATAGACGGAACGAGTAATGGAGAGATCAGCGTTTCTGCAGATAGATACATCCAGGAAATCAATTTTGTGATTTACTTCCTTAGATATAGTGAGCTTAATGGAAGGAAATTTTTCTGTAATGGAGTTGATCAGTATCTGTAGCTCAGACTCGGAATGTGGCCAGCTAATGAAAACGTCGTCTACATATCTTAACCATAGGGAAGGTTGAAAAGGGTGTAGAGGAATTATGGAAACTTCAATATGTTGCATGTAGATTTCAGCAAGCAGAGGGGAAAGAGGTGAGCCCATGGGGAGACCAGATTGTTGCCTATACACAATTTTGTTGAAAACAAAACAACTATGTTGATGAATAGTGTGGAAACAATCATAAAGATTGTTTCCACACTATTCATCAACATAGTTGTTTTGTTTTCAACAAAATTGTGTATAGGCAACAATCTGGTCTCCCCATGGGCTCACCTCTTTCCCCTCTGCTTGCTGAAATCTACATGCAACATATTGAAGTTTCCATAATTCCTCTACACCCTTTTCAACCTTCCCTATGGTTAAGATATGTAGACGACGTTTTCATTAGCTGGCCACATTCCGAGTCTGAGCTACAGATACTGATCAACTCCATTACAGAAAAATTTCCTTCCATTAAGCTCACTATATCTAAGGAAGTAAATCACAAAATTGATTTCCTGGATGTATCTATCTGCAGAAACGCTGATCTCTCCATTACTCGTTCCGTCTATCGAAAACCTTCTGCAGCCACTAACATCATTCCCTACAAATCTTGCACCCTGCATCTCTACAAGCTTGCAGCATTGAAGTCCTACATCCACAGGGCTCATATCATTTGCAACAGCCAACTCTCTCTTCAAGAAGAACTCTCCAAAATTTCTACAATAGCCCTCTCTCATGGTTTCCCTGCTGTTACAGTCAACTCCCTCGTAAAGAAATATGAAAACCATTCGAAAATCGAATGCCTCCTTCCTCACAAGAAAGAAGACCTGAAATTCTGTGGTTCTGTTCCTTACCATCCTTCCTATGCTTATAAGTTACAGATTCTTTTAGAAGTTTTGGTTACCATCTTGCCATTAAATCTACCCCAAACATCTTGAAACTTCTACAAAGGGATAGGGACAAAGTTGAAAGCCTGAACCTCCCAGGAGTTTACTGCATTCCTATCTCTTCTTCTACTGGGGATAACTTATACATTGGAAGCACATACAGGAGCATAAGCCATAGAATTTTAGAACATAGAAAAGATGTTTTGAAAGGCAATCCCAACACTGCCTTGTCTATTTTGACAATGGAAGACACATCTGCAGTTCCCCACTGGAACGAAGCAAAACGAATTGCTTCGTTTGACAATCGTTTTGCCCTCCGTTACCGTGAAAGCATAGAAATTATTTTCAACTCAATGACTTGCAACTCCGAATCTCCTCTCTACATTCCGTTAATCTGGAGATCAATTCTAAGTTTTGGCAACAAAAATAGGAAAAATTCAAATGTAGAATCTGGCAACAATCTTAGTCCTCCATTGGCGTGATGAAGACCTAAGATAAGGTCGAAAGCTTCCAACTTACGAACTTTTTGTAAAAGTTTTAGTTAACGTAACTAGCGTGATCAAGTCACCTTTCTTTGTTAATATTGTTACGTGTTTTGCCCATAATCGTCATGTTTCACTGTAATACCGAAATTCTAAAACAACGATCGTGACCATCGGAAATATGCTCCGATGCGCCCAGGCTCTCTCTCATGATATGCGTAGATCCACCGCCGGGGTGACGTCACAAACTAGGGCGAGGGCCTTCAAGAATCTCAAAGGTAACGGTCTGCGGCAGCAATTTGAGCTGCAGTTGCTACCACAGTGACACAACGAACTGTTACAAATCGGTTACTTGGAATTACAGCTCCGAGCCAGACGCCCTGTAGCGTGCATTCCACTTACTCCAAACCACTGCCGTTTGCGACGTCAGTGGTGTCAAGCTAGAGCTCATTGGAGGACTGAGTGGAGATCTGTTGTGTTTTCTGATAAAAGCTGGTTCTGCCTGGGTGCCAGTGATGGCCGTGTGTTGGTTCGAAGGAGGCCAGGTGAGCGCCTGCAACCAACCTGTCTGCGGGGCGAGACACACTGGACCTACACCTGGAGTTATGGTCTGAGGAGCAATTTCCTATGACAGCAAGAGCACTCTCGTGGTTATCCCACGCACCCTGACGGCACAGTTGTACGTCGGTCTGGTGATTCAACATGTTGTGCTGCCAGTCATGAACAGCATTCCAGGGGTGTTTTCCAACAGGATAACGCTCGCCCGCATACCGCTGTTGTAACCCAACGTGCTCTACAGTGTCTACATGTTGCCGTGGCCTGCTAGATCACCAGATCTTTCAACAATCGAGCACGTATGGGACATCATTGGACGATAACTCCAGCATCACCCCTAACCAGCATTAACCGTCCCTGTATTGAACGACCAAGTGCAACACGCATGGAACTCCATCCCACAAACTGACATCCAGCACCTGTACGACACAATGCATGAACGTTTGCGTGCTTGCATTCAACATTCTGGTGGTTACACCGGTTATTAATGTACCAGCATTTCACATTTAAAATGGCTCTTCTCGCGCTTACATTAAGCTGTGATCTTGAAACCTTAATCGATTAAATATGTTACCTATACAAATGTATTGCCGCCATTTCATTCCTCTACAACTATTTTTTCGTGGTGTTGGGATTTTTTTTTCCGTCAGTGTATGAACTGCTCATGTTTTCTTTCAAGAATAATTTCTTCCAGTTTGGAAATAAATATTACAGGCAAACTTCAGGACTTGCAATGGGTTCTCCACTAGCACCTCTGCTTGCAAATTATTATGTAAACAAACTAGAGGCAAAAATCCTTGTACAACCTTCAATATTTGCTCTCTATGTAAGACACATGGATGATGTCCTATTTATAATAGATACTGAGGACCAATCTCTACCGTCTCAAATTCCAGCAGAATATAACTCGCTAGAAAATACCTTGCAGTACACCCTGGAACTGGAAAAAGACCATAGCATCAATTTCCTTGATTTAAACTTGACCTCAAGAGAGGGGAGAGCATTCACTCAGATTTTTAGAAAACCCACTAACACAGGGAAGATGTTAGACTTCTACTCATTCCACCCTGATTATATTAAATCGAATACTACGAGACAATTTTTGGAAAAAATTGGTCCTGGTCTATTCAGATGCTCAAAAAGATCTTCACAGAGAAGAATTAAAATAAATATTGGCAGAAAACAATTACTCCTCCCCTTATGTTAAGAAATTATTCAGACAAGTGCCAAAAAAGAAGCAGGAAATAAACAACTTCAAATTCACCAGCAAAATTATGTACCGCAAGGGACTTTTCGAAAAACTGAAGAGGATCGGAGCAAAATATAATATCAGGCTAGCTCCAGATCTAAGTAACAAATTAAAGAAATTCCTGCCAGCTTTAAAGCAGAAAGAAGTTTACATCCAATTGCAAG
This sequence comes from Macrothele yani, assembly GCA_039090855.1. NCBI lineage: Eukaryota > Metazoa > Arthropoda > Arachnida > Araneae > Macrothelidae > Macrothele > Macrothele yani. The sequence continues at coordinate 46,562,413 of CM077012.1, forward strand.
AAGGAGTAATATATTGCATCGACTGTAACTGCGGACTCGGCTATATAGGAGAAACGGGGAGAAGTATTAAAGTCTGAATGAAAGAACACCAAGCAGCTATTAGGAACATTAGTAACAAAACAGGGCTAGACAGACATATACAAGCAAGTGGACACTCCATAAATTGGGACTCAGTAAGAATAATCGCCCACCAGTCAAACTTAGTAAAGAGAAAACTAGAAGGGATTGAAATAGCAAGAAGAAGAAGTACCACAATTAACGATAATTGCAGTTGGACTCTTCCAACTGAGTGGCAGCAACTACTCCAGTGACGTAGTCCTGATGACTAACTAGGCTTTAGTTCGAAAATTTGACCAACTTTTTTGAAAAATAACCTCTATAAGAGCCGTAAAAAAGTTAATTCCACAGTACAATATGAATAGAGGTGCCATAAATTCATTTACAGCTAGGGAAAAAAAAAGTTTTTCTACTCTACCAAAAAATGGGTAGAACTTTTGCACTACACCTAAAAAAAAAAATGAACCCCAAAAGATTTTGTTGTTACTGAAGAATGATGCTAGGTAATTATAATAATCATAAAAAAATGAATCATGACTTAATAATACATACGAATTTAAACTTACGTTTCAAAATGTACTTTATTGGAAGAATTACTTAAATTTCCAAGCTTACAGAGAGAAATGAAAAAAAAAATATATTCCAGAATTTAAGAATAACAATAGTATGCATACAAAAATTTTTAACTCTTGAAATTAAATTATTTACAAAATTGGTGAAAACATGGTGATAGAAAACAACATTATAGAATCAATCACAATGACAATTTTTGAACTACAAAATATAGAACTTAAAAAATGTGTGCTCAGACAAAAAAAAGAAAAAAAAATCCTTTAAGATGAACTTTAATGTATACTGATCAATAACACATTATCACAATGTATTGTGAGATAACCTAGGCTGTGACATGTGAAAAAAGAAAGTGATTCCATAAACCTCGTGCCATTTAGGCCTGAAATCATTCTGAGTCACAAGTAAATAAAGAAGTAAAGGAAACAAGCCTTTCAAACCATACATTCCCAAAATTTAAATCAAAAAACCAAAAAAAATAACTAACTAGAAAAAATTTCCAGTATTTTTTTTTTTTTTTACGTGATGATAAACACTGATTTTGAAATTGAGGCTATGCTAAAAAAAACAAAACAAAGCAGTAAAACATTATTATTATTACTTATAAAATTTAAACAATCAAAACATCAAAATCATCATCATCTTGTGACAGAGTGCTGATGTGTATATCGGTGATGTGCTTGTGCAGTTCACTTTGTGAGCAATATTTTTTCTCGCAATAAACACACACAAATTTTTTTCTGAAGAATGTACTTTTGTGTGATCCACAAATTCTTTTTTCTGTGAACATTGAAATTCACAATTTTCACAAGCATATATCTGTTTTCTTTTGTAAGATCTCTGCTTTCGTTTCGGACTATCCTGAATGGGTGGTGTGTAAGAACAAGGGTAAGGCAGAAATGACCCCGATGTATCATCCCATAGATATTTAACTCCTGATTCACGGCTTTGGGTAAGGGAAGAACTTTTCAGCAGACTACCTAAAATGCAGAAAAAGAAAACTATATTAATTGATGACACATTTTTCACAAAAAACATGAATAATTAAGCAATCATATCCATTTAAAATGAAGCCTTGTTTTGGGGAGGGAGGGGGGGTACTTTCAAAGAAGTGTTACACCAAACCTCATTCTGCAGTTGTTAGCTGTTTGCTTACTTTGAGACCAAATTGTGATGTCAGGGTGCCTCAGAACTACGATCTCTGAAACGGCACGGCTTGTTCATGTGTCACTGTAGTGAGTACATATCAAAAGTGGTGCACAGATGGGCAAATGATGAACCGTCATCCAGCCGTGTGCTGTCCGCAGCTCATTGATGACAGAGGGGAGCGGAGACTGTTGCACACTGTTCACAGCAACTGCAGGGCCACAGTGCGACAAGTCGCCCACAGCTACAACATTGGTGATCGGGGCAATGTGTAACAGCACATAGTTCATCACAGCCTTCTGTGCATGGGTCTGCATAACTGAAGACCCAGCCGGCTCCCCATGCTCACTGCACGTCATCACCAACAACACATGAAATGAACTCAAGATCAACAAGATTGTACCGTGGACGATTGGAAGAAAGTGGCTTGCTCTGACAAATCAAGATTCTTGGTGCATCACGTAGACTGCCGAGAGTGGATACATCGATTACCAACGGAGGCTATGGCACCTTGATGCACTGTTGGGCAGAAACAGGCTGGGGCAGTGGCGGTGTTACACTGAGGGAGATGTTTTCTTGGGACACGTTAGGCCCCATTATCCCAATAGCAGAATCCCTGACAGCTGTCAGGTATCTGAACGTCATTGCTGACCAAGTTCATCCATTCATGGCAACTATGTTTCCTGCTGGTGATAGCCATTACCAGCAGAATATGCACCATGCCACACTGCCAGAATCATCAAGGAGTGGTTTTAGGAACATGCTGACTTTCTGTTAATGCCCTGACCTCCAAATTCACCTGATATGAACTCTTTCAAACATTTGTGGTTCGACTTGGAAAAGTGGCTTCATGCTAAATCACCACCACCCGAAAATGTACGGAAACTGGAGGACCAGCTCTTGACATTATGGTACCAGATACCCCAGGATACCTATCGCCACCTCATCGAATCGATGTCTTGGCAAGTGGCTGCTGTTTTGCGGGCTGAAGGGATTACTACAGCTTATTAGGTAGGTGGTCATAATGTAATGGCTCGTCGGTGTATGTTTCACAGAATACAACTAAAAATGTATAAAATAGAATGTGAAAAATCTCTAATCGTAATTTTCTTCTTACTTCAGTGTGAATTCATTGTCTCCTTTTGCATCATTGGCAGATGAAAGGAGTGTCGTTTATCCACGATATCTTGAGAACAGAAATAACCTACCAGTTATTATCCGTAGCTATATGCCTCCCTCAAAGTGTATAGCACAGCCGAGGATATAACTGACAGGTCAGAAAACTATTGCAGTGACATGCAGAAAGCCTCAGTTTAAAATGTAAACAAACCCACTGGTAAATTCCATGGCATGATTTACACAACAATTCAGAAGGCCAACCATATTCTTTACTGACCCGCATATGAGCTGACCCCCACTTTGAAAGCAGGTTTCTTCCAAAAAATTTTGGTATGTACACGAGCATAGACAATACTTTGGATTTCCCAGTGAGTTTGGGCAAATATTTTCCCTTCTGTGATTCAATAACTTGTTTTTAATCACGATTGTCATAAACTGAAAGTACAATTCCTTTTACACACCATTCCCATCCACAAAACTGTCCTTCCCCATCACAAGGTGGCCAGGAGGTACGTCAGACACCTACCTGCTGTACCATACACTTGTGCCTGTGATAACTGATTAACATCATGATTGGGGTGACTTTAATTATGGGCATGTAGTTGGCATAATAAAGGTGGCATATGCCTCATCTCTGTGACTGCAGAACGTTTGGGATTTCTGCATATGTCAAGTGCATGGAGTAGCAGGACATGAAAACTGGCATCAGCTAGTAAAAATATGGCCCTAAATGAGACACTAATGTTTGACGTGAGTGCCATCCTTCCTTTACGATAATATTAGTACAGAAGGCCACAGTGGAGAGAATAATGTAAGTATTCCATTTGACATAGGATATCACGACTGGGTTCCACAAATTGGAGACTACAAGTACTGTAATGATTATAATATTAAGACAATATGTTACTTCACAAATATTTTTCGTGCTGACTGAAGTTTCGCTGGCTTTGGGACAGCTTCTTCAGGATGAATGGCACATTAATATTCAAGTAGCATGTGTCATCATAAATGGTGTTTACGGTCACAGGTTTTTGTTAGTTATTTCTACAAACTTGGTAGAAATAGTGTGGATGTCATGTATTTGATAAAATACTATCCACCAAACTTGATATTTTGGAAGCTTTCCATATATATCAAAACTATTTCTCAACTTATCAATGACATGGTATCCACACCACTTCCATCATGAACATGGAAGCAACTAACAAAACAAGTAACAGTAAACATCATTGATGATGTCACATCATCAATGAGGTTGACACGAAAAATAAAATATTTTTGATTCCATTTTAACTTGAAAAACTTTCACATTTTCCGAGTTCCTTTGTTTTTACAGACGTTTCTGGTGTCTAGATTTTTACCAAGACGTGTTCTCAATGTATAGAAACTATCAAAAGTTTTGCATATAACATAAATGTTGTTGCCATGTTCCTCTTGCAATTAAAGTAAAATCTTTTCATTATTTATTTTATGTCTTGTTTTTAAATTAAGTTGTTGAAAATGCTATTTATAAATTTTGAAGGTTCATTGATGTAGCGTTTTTTTTTTTTTTTTGGACATAAAAACTTTAATTATTCTCTTGTTCTTATGAGGTTCATAGTCCAATATTTTACTTTTTTGCCATAAAGTTTCACATTTGCATAACTATATGTGATTTGTCAATACACAATTTTGATCTTTGTTAATAATAACCTTTTCATAAACAGAAAACACACTGTCACGTATGTTAAAAGGCTCGTTTAGCGGTAGCTTTTGGCCGTCCTACGACCTTGATCTGACCTTTTACCCTAAACACACTGTCACGTATGTTAAAAGGCTCGTTTAGCGGTAGCTTTTGGCCGTCCTACGACCTTGATCTGACCTTTTACCCTATGTGACTCCGAGTGTTTTCGTTCGTTTTCTATGTTTATGTGTTATCGTCGCCTGAAGCTTGAGTTTTAAACCTTTACATGTTCTTTAATTCTGAGTTCCAAATTTCTAGACCTTTCTCCTATATAATTACTTTTACAATCCAGTGGAATTTGATATACAACATTTTTTCTTACCATCTGGTCTTGTGTATTACTGTCAGATTCTTCATTAGCTAAATATGCTACTTTGTTTTGTGCTCTGTAGTCGCTACTTTTACATTATATGATCTTAAATGAAGATGTGACGTGAAGAATAATTGAAAGTTCTTCAAGTTAAAATAGAATCTAGTAAATTAATCTGAGTAAAGCTTTGAGTAAGTGTTTTAATAACGAATTATGCAAATTTCTGAGATTAGCTTCTGTAAAAACCTTCGAAGTACGATTCACTATTGGAGTTTCCAAATAACTCCAGCAACATCCATTGCATTACTTATACATTTTTTTGAGAAACTTTATAACTTTTTCTGGTTAAATTGTATTCCACAATGCCAAGAAGTAACAAGGCGATGTTGGCCTTTTTCAATTTACCACCTATCAAAAAACACTGTCTTTGCTCTACCATGGTGCTGATGGCTTACACCAGCGTGGAGGGCAAGACACGCACACCCACGCTTGTGAAAACTGAGAGAGATGCCTAATTAGCTGTAGCTCACCTCAACAGGTAGGTGATTTACACAGTGTGTGACTTGCTGCACGTTCTGTTTGAAAGACAGCATCCTGCAGTTTTACATGAGAAATAACGAGGCATTCCATGTTTAGAAGCAAGAAGTTTCACTGTCAATTTGAAACAGGATTACGTTTTTCACATATCATATTAGTGGCACCTATTTCTACAGAAATCCTACTCCGGGTAGAAAAATATTTCATAATTTTTTTTTTTTTTAGTACTTCTGAAGAAGTTTTACAGCATTCTGCAGTTGTTTGCAATTTGTTTACTCTGAGACCACAGCTTTATCCATGTGCCACTACGTGATATAAATAGTGAAATGCAAAACAGGGTCAGATTTTTTAAGCATACATATATATTTTAATGAATACAAGTAAAATATGTGTGAACATTTTTTGTGATCATAATTTTTTTCTTACTTTGGTGTGAAATCAATGTCTCCTTGCATCATGTGTATGACATTGGCAGATGGAAGGAGTGTTGTTTCTCCATAATACACTGAAAACATAATAACCATACCTACCAGTTATTACCCATAGCTATGCCCCCCCCCCCTCTTCAAAAAATAATCGTGCAGTGACACGGGAAAAGTAGCAGTCTAAAAGTGTAAACAAACCCACCGGTAAATTTTGCGGGAGAATTCATGTAACAATTCGGAAATCTAGCTGCATTTTTTACTGACCCATTTATACCCCCTTTCAAAGCACGATTTCTTCCAAAAACTTTTAGCTTACACACAAGTATATATGGTTCTCTGGATTTGCCAGCAACCTCAGGCAGATATGTAAATGTCTTTCCTTTTGTGATTCATTAACTTGTTTTTAATCATAATTGTCATAAGCTGAAAGCACAATTCCTTTCACACACCACACCCATCCACAAAACTACCATTTCCCATCACAAGGTGGTCAGCAGATAGGTCCGATACCTACCTGCTGTACAGCGTACTGGTGACTGTGATGATGGATTAACATGGTGACCAGAGGGACTTCAATCATGGGCATATACGTAGTTGGTGTGAGAAAGATGGCATGCCTCATTTCTGTGACTGCAGAATGTCTGGGATTTCTACATGTGTCTAGTGCATGTGTGTAGCAAGACATAAAAACTAGCAGAAGCCAAGAAAAATATGGCTGTAAATGAGCCGCAGATGTTTGAGGTGAGCGCCACCTCGCCTCTGTTATATATAAATATAAGGCATAATGATGGTTACACGTAAATTTACAAAACAGCTTTTGAAATTATAAAGCACCATAGGCTGCGTAAAAGAAAAATCAAACAACAAATACAGAAATCCTCTTAATACTGAAAGTTGGATAAAGTGATTTGGAGAAATCAAAAGAAGAGATCTAACAACCACAGGAAGAAAAGAAAGAGGAATATAGAACTATGGTAGCTGTTATCCATGACTTCATCAAGGGCCAAGCACAGACAACACCTCTCATGCCTCTATAAAGACCAAAAAAGTGTGGGTTTCTGCACTATCCAGTCTGCTACAAGACAGTAAAATTCTAACCGAAAAAACACGTAAATAAATTACAAAATAAATAAAAATAAAAATAATCCACCCCAAAACAAATAACCAACACCTCCCAAGCCCCCTCCCCCCCCCCCAAATATAAAAGGAAAAACAAATTTGAGAAAAAAATAAATCACTGCTTAGGGGAACGTTTGTGTGTGTGGGGGGGGGAGGGGTGCTTTTACTTTTCAAATTTGGGGGGGGGGTTCTTGGGGGATGTTTGGTGGCTCAGGGAGTGTTGGTTATTTGTTTTCGGGTAGGTTATTTTTTTGTAATTTATTTACGTGTTTTTTTTATTAGCATTTTGCTGTCTTGTAGCAGACTGGATGGTGCAGAAACCCACACTTTTTTGGTCTTTATAGAGGTATGATATGTGTTGTCTGATCCTGGCCCTTGATGATGCCATGGATAACAGCTGCCATAGTTTTATATTCCTCTTTCTTTTCTCTCTGTGGCTGTTAGATATCTTCTTTTGATTTCTCTGAATCAGTTTATCCAACTTTCAGTATTCAGATGATATATATATATATATATATATATATATATATATATATATATATATATATATATATATATATATCATCTTAATACTAGGCTGCCATTTGATGGACTAGGCTGCCATTTGATGGACTATATATATATATATATATATATATATATCATCTTAATACTAGGCTGCCATTTGATGCTGACCTTGGCTACCTACAACGGACGCTCCCTATCTTCTGATTCAAGGCTTCTTGAATTGGAAGAGGAACTACAAAGGATCAAGTGGGACATCGTCGGGCTAAGTGAGGTAAGGAGAAAAGGAGAAGATCTCATTGAACTGAAAAGTGGACATCTCTTCTATTATCGTGGGACAGATACTGGCAGAACTAGTGGTGTTGGATTTATAATAAACAAGAAACTGAAGGATAAAGTGGTAGAAGTTGAAAGTTCCTCTGACAGAGCTGCACGACTCGTTATCCAACTATCGAGAAGATACCAGGCTCAGATTATTCAAACTTATGCACCCACCACAAGTCATCCTGAAGAAGAAATTGAAGAATTTTATGAGGAAATTCGTCATCTAAATAATAAAGGTAAGCAGCACTTGAAGATAATTATGGGAGATTTCAATGCAAAAATTGGGCACCGGCAACAGAATGAAACTTCAGTAGGTAAATTCGGTCACGGCAACAGAAACCAGCGTGGAAATACTCTCGTTGAGTTTGCAGAGGCAGAAGGATTTTTCATCTTGAATTCCTTTTTCAAGAAAAAGCCACACAGGAAATGGACATGGAAACATCCAATTGAGACGACAAGTGAAATTGATTTTATTATGTGTAACAAAAAATTCGTCATCGAAGACTGCAGTGTGCTAAACAAGTTCAACACAGGTAGTGACCATAGATTGGTGAGATGTAAGATGCACCTCAACACTAAACTGGAACGTGGCAAGCTCATAAGATAAACAAAATGTATTGACATAACCAACCTTAAAAAACACCATAATACTTTCAAGTTGGAACTGAAGAACAGATTCTCTGCTTTAGAAGGCCTAACATCGGAAGAAGTGGATATTTCGGAAGTTAACAGAAAAGTAACCAAAGCTCTTATGGAAACAGCAACAAAATTAGCTGGGTCTAAGAACAAGTTGCATGTAAACAAATTATCAGGAAAAACCAAAATGTTGATGCAAAAAGAAGAGAGATGAGGACAACTAAAGAAGATGTGACTTCCAAAGTGGAATATATAGAGCTATGCAAGACAGCACGAAAAAGTATCACTGAAGACGTAAGGAAATTCAACTGTGAGCTAGTGAGGAAAGCAATTGAAAACAACCAAAGCCTAAAGATAGCAAAGGGACATCTCAGTAAGGGAAGAAAACAGATTATGGCTCTGAGAAAAGAAGATGGTTCTATAACAAGAAATAGAGGCGAAATTTTGACAAGAGTGAAAGATTTCTACTCCAAATTATATGAAAGGGATGATACATGTACTCCAGACATCATGAAAGGTACCAGAGTTCTTCCAGTTCTCCCAGCAGAAGTTGCTCATGCAATCAAGAACATGAAGCGGGGGAAAGCTCCAGGAGAAGATGGAATTACTATAGACATCATACAAGAAGCAAGTGGAGAAATTGAAACAGTACTCGCCCAAATTTTCACTCGATGCCTTAATGAAGGGAAGATTCCTGAGGATTGGAACAATGCTACAATGATCCTGCTACAAAAAAAGGTGACATTGAGGATCTCAGGAACTACAGACCTATCAGCCTCCTATCAGTGGTTTATAAAATCTTCACTAAAGTTCTTTCACACCGCTTGAAGGTAACACTGGACATGGCTCAACCGAGAGAACAAGCTGGATTCAGGAGTGGCTACAGCACAATAGATCATATCCATGTACTGAGAGAACTGATTGAAAGAGCGAGGGAATATGAACTTCCATTGTGCATGGCTTTTATCGATTATGAAAAAGCCTTTGATTCGGTGAAACCATCAGCAGTTACCACGGCTCTGAAATCCTGCGGTATTGAAGATGCATACATTAATATTATTAATAACATCTATGAAAATGCAAGTGCAAAGATTCGGCTGTTTGAAAATACAACACACATAAAAATTGGAAAGGGAGTGAGACAAGGTGACACCATATCTCCGAAGCTCTTTAATGCCACATTGGAAAATGTCTTTCAATCACTGAACTGGGAAAACAAAGGGATAAAGATTAATGGAGATTATCTAACCCACCTTCGTTTTGCTGATGACATAGTCATTTTTGCAACTACCCCATCAGAGCTGCAGAGTATGATCCAGGAACTTGCTGACAAGAGTAAAGAAGTGGGATTAAAAATGAACTTTCAGAAGACAAAAGTGATGTTCAATGCTTTTACAAGAAATGAAGATTTATCGATTGATGGAGAAAAGCTGGAGATAACAGACACGTACGTTTATCTTGGACAGCAGATATCAAGTGAGGGTCACATTGATGAAGAAATTAATCGGCGTACAAAACTTGCCTGGAGAGCTTTTGGAAGAAACAGCATAATTTTCAAGAGCAATATGCCATTATGTCTTAAAAGAAAAGTGTTTGATCAATGCATCCTTCCAGTGCTTACGTATGGTGCAGAGACGTGGACCTTAACTAAAAGAGACATACAAAGGCTGCAGACAACTCAAAGAAGCATGGAGAGGTGCATGCTTGGTATAACCAGGAGAGATAAGAAGAGGAACTCGTGGATCCGAAAAATGACGAGAGTGGAAGACATCATGATCAGAGTTAAATCCCTGAAATGGCAATGGGCTGGACATACTGCCAGAAGGACAGACAATAGATGGACAGCCGAAATTTTAGATTGGATTTCAAGAAACAGGAAAAGACCCAGAAGAAGACCACATGGGAGATGGGTGGATGAAATTCGTAAATATGCGGGAGTGACATGGAGGAGACTGGCACAAGACAGACCGTTGTGGAGGAAACTTGGGGAGACCTTCGTCCAGCAGTGGATTGATAATGGTTGACAATGATGATGATGATATATATATATATATATATTTCAAAACTGCTGCGTTGCGCGTTTTGATCTTCAGGTTATTTTGCAACCTTCGTTTTAAATTCTAAAGTTTTTCCTTAGTCTTCAGTTTTGCTCTTAAGTATATATATATATATATATATATATATATATATATATATATATATATATATATATCTCTATATATATATACACACACACACATGTATACACCACACAGTGAAATAAAAATGCATTGATAAAATATACTTTAAATAAAATAAACATGAATGCACATTTTTCTTCTACATTACATGGCACATGAATCAAAGCCAATGACTGTTACAATGAAATCTGTTGCAGGCAGGATGTACCACTGTTAATATTTGGTAAAATACAATAAATGGTGAAGGACTGCTTTGAGGTGCACTCCAGTAAGTTCACAACCCTTGAATGGCCCTCTCACTCTGTGGATCTGAACCCAATTTAACACCAGTGGTACAAAGTGGAATGATACATTTCAGCCCAAAACCCACTGGCAATTCTTGGGACTTGATCGATGTCTGTCCTCAATTGATGGGGTTCAATGCCTCCCGAACATTTCCAACACCTTATACAGTCCATGCCACAACATGTTGCAGCAATTATGAAGGCAAAAGGTACGATCACACATTATTATATGGGCTTGTAAAATAAATTGTTCTTTCAGTGTATCAGACAGCTTGTCCACTTAAGGAGATTTATTTTCAAGGATATATATTAGTAAAATTACCTGCAAAGAAAATATATGTTAATAAAAGAAGTTTTCAATAACACAGTAAGAAATACATCAAATAAATTTTTCTCAACATTATTTTTTTTTAAATCCACGAGAACAAAAGAAAACACATATGGGACAGATTTCTTGCTGCTTAACATAAAGCTGACAAATTGATAATAATGAAAACATTAATTCAACCTGCTTTCACAATGCAGAATAAATAATAATATGCTATAAATACAAGACATGTTTTTAAACTAAAGTATTTTGATTAGAAAGTTAATCAGAGAGCTCAAACACAAGTTTTACAAAGGATAATTAACTAAATTACCCCTTAATAAGGCTTAAAATAATGACAATCATATCTATACATAGCACACAATAAAATAAATATAAAACCAAATACAATGAAAAAAATAAACATATAACATGAAATATACTTTTTAAACAAAATAAACGTAAAATTGCAAATGTTTTATAAAAAAAACATGTCACACAGAGGGTGATTTCAGAGGATGTGTCACCATCAGTATATGGTAAAATATTTGTCAGAAAACATTTACATGCCAAGGTGTGATAGTGGCAGATTTGGGGGTGGCAGTGCCTCCAGTAGATTTTTCATTTTTACATTGCCAAGATCATAAATAATTAACGTATTTACTTTTGAAAAATTATAGTAATTAATGCTTAGATTTTTTCATAAAAGTTTTTATGAGAATTGCAATTTGATATGAATTTAGAGATACAATGTTCTGTTCTAAAGAAAAGATAAAAACCAGAAATTCAGAAACTGGAAAAGCATTTGAATAGTAGGGCTCAATTTTTTTTTTTTTTTTTTTTTTTTTTTTTTTGATATAATTCAGAAGTGAGATTTAAAAAGTGTTGAGCTTATTTTCTCAAAAAGCAGGCAACTGAATGCCATGAAAACAGTGATGATGGTTTTTCAGTTGTTGTTTCATCCTTGTGATTTAAAAATTTAGAATACTGGTTTTTTTTTAATCTTTTGGGGGTTAACGACCATCCCAAATTTGGGGTTACTGGTTCTAGGAAAGGGAGACGGGCAGGGCCATAAGTCTGGCACAGCATCCATTATCCAACCAAGATTAGAAGCCGGAGTCATCCAGACGAATGTTTGGAAGCCAGTGCTGTGTAGTGCTGGGCTACAGCAGCCAATTTTTTCTATGGAAAAAGTGCTTAAAAATCCATGCAAGGTTAGTTTATATGCATGTGACTCTCCCACAAAGCATATTGTATGTTTTTCTTTTCAGATGGTAGAAACCTCCCTTCCCATGTCAGCTTCTGAATTTGTTCCATCACAGTACAAACAATTATGAAGTGGATGCATGTACATATATTAGCATTTTTTTGTCATCCCAGATTTTCACAGATGGGTTCATGTCTGCATAGCCACAGCTATGCTACTATGAACCCATAAATAGCATAGCATAAGATTATAACATAAAGAGGTTTTTTGACGACATCATGTTATTCTAAGAATCGCTTTTTCTTGAAATACTGGTGTTGAATGAAACATCCTAAAAAGAAATGAAAATACAATGTAAGAATTTTTAATAATACAATAAACAATGTATTATTAATCAATAACAATATTAAAAAAATTATGGTCTAAAAAATAAAAACATGGAAGACATTTTTAAAATAAGCATTAAAAAATGTCACATTTCATAGCTAATTGAAATTTCCTTTAATATTTTTTTAGAAGGTACAAATGGCTGTTAAAGGAAATTTTCATCTGTCATTTGTAATGCAATGAATCATGATACTTTACTGATTAATATCTTTCTGAGGTGACAGATTTTCTAATTTATCACCCTATTGAGGAAAGGGATGATGGAACCATTTCAAAATCCAGAAATTCTGAAGTGGTTATTTATTTCTATCACAATATCTTTCAAAACAATTTTTTGGCTTTGATAAGTATGACCATTTTCTGGCATGCATCATTTGTGAAGCAATTCACATTAGTAGTTCATATTCCGACTTAGAGATAGATCGGAAAAGGTTACTATTCAATTTTACGTGCATTATTTAAAAAACTTGGAAATATTCTAGTTGGATAATGCTTACCTAGACATTCCGTTTCTAGCGATGATTCACATTTCTTGCACGTTTTCCTGTCTTCGTTGCAGTTATTGTCCATTGCATATGAAACAACCATTCACATCCACCACAACTGTTCACTTTGGGTAGATTCAGTAGATCTTCACTTTAGGATTCAAAAACATCAGCTCTTTACCATTATTAATACTCTAAATTTTTCGCCCAGTCTTTGGACATCATCAGGAGCGTGGCGACTTTTCCACAGATATTCGTGGTTTACTTCTCGCCAATGGAGTCAGATACCCCATGTTGCCATTCGTTGGATACGCTGTATTAGATATGTTTCTTGACCAAACCTAGCTGGCGCCATCTATGTTTCACTAATTCTATTTTTTTTTTTTCCAAATGGTCGTTGATGTCATCTTTCCGTTTTCTTAATAAGACAAGACAAAGAACAACAAAAGAAAAACCGACAAAAAAGACAATGGAACAGGGATAGGAAAAGAAAAGAAGAAGAAGAAAATGGAAAGACGACATCAGTGACCATTTGAAGAAAAAAATATATAGAATTAGTGAAACATAGATGGCGCCAGCTAGGTTTGGTCAAGAAACGTATCTAATACAGCGCATCCGACGAATGGCAACATGGGGTATCAGACTCCATTGGCGAGAAGTAAACCACGAACATCGGTGGAAAAGTCGCCACACTTCCTGACGATGCCCAAAGACTGGGCGAAAAATTTAGAGTAATAATAACAGTAAAGATTGATGTTTTTGAATCCTAAAGTGAAGACCTACTGAATCTACCCAAAGTGACCAGTTGTGGTGGATGTGAATGGTTGTTTCACATACAACGGACAATAACTGCAACGAAGACCGGAAAATGTGCGAGAAATGTGAATCGTCGCTAGAAACGGAATGCCTAGGTAAGCATTATCCAACTAGAATATTTCCAAATTTGTGAAGCATTTGAAGATATCATCAATCACAGAAGTGTTTAACATTACAACTAATCTTCCTAAGTCATAGTATTTCAATTACCTTTATTATTGACATAGGCTATAGGCGAAGTGTAAACTGGCAGCGTCAAAGTAACAAACAATGATGAAGAATATTTACAAATGGTAAATGACAGAGTATTTACAATGACAGTTGGATGAATAATTAATAAAAACTGACGCAATCAGCCGGTAGAGACAAAAAGGCAAAGAATGAGGCATATGCATTGCAAACTACAACCCCACTGGGGAAGTAAACAGAAGTAACAATGGAACATGTCAGAGCACTAGACGTAAATCATCTGCTGGTCCAGTGAACCACTGGGAGATGGGAGCCCAGAGACTAAGGAAGGCATCAACTCTTTCACAGGACTTTGCCTTAGCATACTCAAGACGCAGGCAAGATGTCAGCCGGGCACGGTAGATACTACAGAGTGCTGCAGCAGCGTCTTGAAGAGATGGAGCGGACGGACTCAAGCGAAGATTTTGATGGAAGCAGTACACGAGATGCTTCACCATTACAAACACATATGCGCTGGTAGGAGCGAGAGGCACAGGTGGATGAATGCTGCGAAGCAGAGTAGTGTCACCAAGATGCCTCACAGTAGTGAAGGCAAGATGTAGGACTGGTAGAAGCACCGGGCAATAGATGAAGACATGGTCTACATCAGCAGGGTGATGACAAAAGGGGCACAGATCTGAAGCAAGGAGCATCATACGGTGAAGTGTGACTGGAGCTGGTAGTCGCCTGTGCAAAAACAGCCAATGGGAGTTGCATTCGAGTGGTGATGAGAGAGGTGAGATCTACGCTCGCCAGACTATCTGTAGAGCGGAGGACGGGACCCCCTGAATCTGTCATGGAGGTGAAGGATAGGAAGTACAGAGAAAGCGATAGAGGAAGCGAACAGTCAGAGCAGAGATGGGGAGAATGGAGGTCAGAAACGCATGGGTTTTTGATAAGTTATTTACCAGCTTTTGTAGGAAAGCCATTTTACGTAACATGAAGATAACCAATAATGCAGAAAAAAATTTAAAATTTTTATTTTTATTTTTTAAAAACTTTTTTTGAATTTCTTAAAAACATTTTTTGAATATTTTTGAAAATATCCTGTAAAACGCATGAGTCAGGAAGGCATAAGTTATTTATCAGCTTCAGTAGGAAGGCCATTTCACGTAATATGAAGAAACCAATAATGCAGAAAGTTCCATGCACGTTTTATTACATATTAAACATTAGAATGATTTGTAAGATCTTTCGGCTGCAGCATCAGCCTTGTTCACACTGAAAGCAAGCACTCATGTGGTTGACATTGTTTCTTTAGCTGTTGCCAATAGAGATTTCCAAATTATCGGAATACTGAAAGGTGCGTCCGAATTGCAAGAGTTCTTATTGAAGAGAATTTCAATGCTTTTTAAGTAGCGTAATGAAAATTTGTTTGAAAAGGGTGCAATCCTTTTGGTACAATCCCAGTTTGGAGAGGGCAGAGGTATCTTCAATAGTCAGAAGAGAAAGTGCAGAAATCGGAAGACTTTTTTTTTGACATCTCTTTTATATTCCAAAATTCTGCAGTTTATTGTACGAAAGGTACTGCCAATATAGCATTGCTCGATGCACCTTGTTTCAATGCAGAAATTATTCTGTGCAACTTTTCACTGGTTTTCAGTTCTTTGGAACGATGTGCAGGTACAAAGGATAAGAAGTAGTGAGTCAAGGCATCTTTTTGCTCCAATAAACGATCAAATACTGGTCCAAAAGTTAAAAATCTAGCTTCAACAGGTCTCATAAATACGTGTTTTGGAGCACCTACATGTTCCTGACTCTTGCCATAATCAGCTGATCTTACACTATTGCCATGGAAATAGTAGAATACATCCACTGCAAATTCAGAAAGTGAAGAATCGAATTCTTTTACAGCCTTTTTTACAGCATTCATGACATGATGTAATGAACATCGACCTACATCAAGCAAGTGGGAATTTTCTTGCTTTAAAAGAGTTAGCATGCCTTTTTTACAGCCTACCATAACTTGTGGACTATCAGTCATAGCGCATATTACCTTAGATATATTGATGCCAAACATTTGTAAAACAGAAATCAATGTTTCTTTCATGGGAAGTGCTTAAGCTTCTGGTAAATATACCCTTTCAAGAAAATCTATTACAATTTACTGTTGCACATCATCAAAATATCGTACGATTATTTCAAGCTCTTTTTTATTATGCACACCACTGTCATTGCTTTCATCTAGTCCAATTGACACATATTTCCCTTTCAAACTTTCCTTTAAAATGGTTTCATATGTTTGCCCCAAACCATATCTAACTAGGTAAGACATTTGTGTTCGGTGCATTGAAAATGATTCAGCAATTTTAGAGTCAGGAAACATTCTCTGAAACAACTGTGTTGAATGATCACAAAACCTGAATGGAATATTGTGTTCAACAAGTGCAGAGGCCCACAAAACTTCAGCAGTAGTAACCTGATTACTAATTATTGTTTGACTTTTGAAACTTTTTGTCAAGTTCTTTGACTTTGTTATAGCTTCTATTTTTCTTGTGATTTTCACTTCTTGAATGTTGTAAAACTGCTTGAACACCCATTGTAGACACTGAAAATTCTTTTGAGCACCACACACATGAAGCTTGAGTGTTCTTTCCTGGTCTGCACCATTTGCCAATTTCATCATTTTTATTGTCTTTTTGACAAAAAGAGGACCAATCACTTTGATAGTGGCAGTGTCATTTAGACATGTTGAACTAGAAATCTGTGGAGTAAAGATAAAAATTAGTCTTCATTTCATCATTAAAAAAGCTACAAAACAAACCAATTAAAAAAGAAATTAATGTGGCAAACCAAAGGCTCATATAAGAAAGGAAGCATCACCACAGAGATATCCAGAGTCATATGCTACTTTAATACTTCAGAACTTCGTTAAAACAAAATAATAAAAGTAGTAGCAATGTTAAGAAATAAGGGCTCAGTATTATACTGTAGTTCATCATTGCCCTTACAAACAAAAAATATTAAGACAAAATGCATTAGGTTAATTTAAAATAAAATGCATTTTTGTTACTTAATATTTTTGTAGATAGTTGATGTTCTCAACTCACTTAAAATAAAGGACTTTATCAGTAGTCACAGTTTTAAAGGACAGTCCTTTAAAAAAAGGACATTTGGACACACTGTTTTTAACACGCATAATTTTATGATGGAAACGTTTTTAAAGATTGAATTTTGTGAGTGGTCAAAATACGGACCCAGATTATATTTTTCTAAAAATTTTCTAAGGCTCGGGAGACTCCTTCCTAGCAACTTTACTTTGTATCCCGAATAGTAGGGGTATAGTAATGGTAGGGAGGGTTACATCCCAAATGATAGGGATGGATGGGGGGGTTGCGCCTCGCAGAACGGAGGGGAGTGAGACAAATTTAAGTTAAAAAAAATAATCTGCAAGAAATTGAAATTTAAGATTTAACAAAACATGTTCTACAAATAAAAATATTCTACAAGGAAAATGAAATCTAAGATAAATATATATATATATTCTGCAAGGCATAGAAATCTGAGATTAAAAAGGAAATGTTCTGCAAGGGGGGGATTTTGTTATGCGACGCACGTCGCAGTTTCTGCTCCTGGAGCTTCCGCGATCTGACAGGTTAGTCACGTGACTCTGAGGGTTTCATTGCGTTCCTCTAGTTGAAACACATGCATCAGGATAAAAGTTGACAGAATTTGTAAATGTGATCAGAGAGGAAAATTTCAGTTTGTTTTTATTAAATTACAGTTTGTTGAAGTTACATTGTACATCTATGAACTTAAAGTAATGACTGCAAATTATGAAATTTGAAGTAAAACAAAAGTTGGCACCAGGACCAAATTTCTAGGTGCCCGATAATTTTCCAACCCTGCTTTTAGGGATCTTCAAAATTTTGTCAATTGTTTGTTTGTAGCAGAGAGTCCAGATGCTGCAACTGCTGATTAATATGGTCCCATTTGTGTTCAAGTCAGACAACACATAACATAGAAGTCATCCTAATGTTCCTAGAACCAGTCGTCCCAGGAGCAGAAACAGCACGACATGGAGATGCCCATTGCAGATTCTCGGAAATGTGTGCAGACTGTTTTTCTATTTTTTTAACATTGTTTTCTTTAAATATTAAAACAAAGGAAGAGAAATTTTCCCGTGTTTTTAACATATTTGCTCCAGTTTCAGATGTAAAGCTGTAATTGATAGATCATGCAGGCAACTGGTCCCCCCTACCCATTTTATTTTAGCTTTCATTCTTACACATTTTTCAAACAGATAACTTGATGAGGTATCATTAGTTTTTTACAGCTTTGAATTTAAGAAGCGATATTTTTGTGCACTTTTAACGCACCACGTACAGTCGTACACGTTTGGTGTGGCATTTTGGAAAGCTAATGGTAGCAATTTTTTCAGTTTTATTTATTTATTTTTATTTATTTTTATGGAGGCCTAAACTTTCATCTAACTGAAAGTTAGATTAGGTGATTTTTTTTGTTTTTGTTTACAAGAGCCACATTGTTAAAACGTTTCTCTGTTTCCGCGACCGCCAGTATTTCGTAAAAGTTGACGCGACAACTTTTTTTCTTTTTACTTCCAGATAGCTTCACTTTGGTTAGATTGATAAAGTGGGGGGGGGGGGGGTCATTTTCTTGTTCCTCTTTTTTTTTTTTTTTTTTTTTTTTTAAACCATAGTTTTAAACATTTTTAACATTCAGCTTCCGTTTTCCCTGGTTGCATTATGAGGCATTCCGGAAGCTGATTTTTGCAATTATGCCAGTTTTGGCTTCCAGATAGCTTTATTTCAGTTAGATTAATGCTGATTTTTTTTTCTACAAAATGCATATTTCTTAAGCGTTTGCAACATTACCTTCCAGGGCGCGATTTCACCGATTAGCAACTAGCAAATAGCTAGTGAAAAAAAATCGCAGTAGCAAATATTGCTAGTAAGGTAATTTCTTTATTTAAAGTAACCAAAAATCATTATTAATCCACGAAGTTTACATAACAGTTTCTATTAACACTTGTTAAAACAGCGACGATCAGCGATTCTCTTTCGCCAATTTCCTTTCGGCACTTAATACCCATCCTCCCCATATCTTTCATCCCTTCCAAACTGTCGTAGAAGCGCATTGAAACTCCTCTCCATCGTGCCCTCATTGGTCTATTACAGAAACTGAACATGACGTCGGCAATGGTTGCTGTGGCAACCCAGAGCTCTGGGATGGATCAGTTGTTTGACCACCTGCTCTGCCACCCTCCCTTCTTTTGCCCCACGAACTTTGTCCTCAACTCCTGTCGTACCCTAAGCCAAGCGATCGCCTTTATTGCGTGGCATAGATAGACGCTTTTTTACGAAACGTGTTCGTGGAGGGGGTAAACGATTATGGAAGAAACTTTTGCTTCGTTTGACTTCTGGTTTTGGAAATGTTCCTTGTATTTTCAAGCTGAAATACAAATATTTATCCAGTAAAATGTTATTGAGCAATAATACTTGACAGAGGCAACATCGTGAGAAAAAAAATATGATTACGGAAAAAAATCCGAATTCCGTCGACCTTTCGTTTTCTAGTTTCATAAAGACGGAATTCCAATAATAACGAAAAAAGCCGGAATTCCGTGAATTCGCGGAAGAATCTCGTGCCTGAAGATTACAGAAAAATTTTGCAGCAGCCAACTTCCGTTTTTGCAAATTGTTCTCCACAGTTTCGAGCTAAAATGCAAACATTTATGCAATAAAATAATATTTAACAAGAAAAGCGGACACAAAGACAACATTGGGAGAACAATTTGCGATTATGGCAAAATTTTCTTACTCTGTTTCACTACTGTGTTCGAAAGTTTTGAAGCACGAAATTTCGTCTCCAAATGGAAGACGACCCCTCCCCCCTCTACCAAATATCGATCTTCAGAATGATCTAACTGATGACAAAAAAAAATCAAAAATAAAGCGGTATTATGTGAATCCCTGTAATAATCTCGTGTATATCATAAAAATAATAGCAAAAGAAAAATTTGAAACAAAATGAAAATTTGTAGAATCCGTAGTTTTGATAGTGAGTTCCGTAGTCAGACAACTAATTCCGTAGAAACTAGAAACTACGGCATTGTGTGGTAGTTGGCAGATATGAAGTGTGTAGAAGTTTAGCAGAAATTTGTGTGATACTTCCACTTAGTACTGCATGTTGTGAGGTGGGATTGTTTTTTAAAAAGAATACAAGGGGATTGGAGGAACAATTTGTCTGTTGAAATTTTAAATGCTCTGATGACAATTGAAATACTGTAGAAGGGCCACAAGAAGAGATTTTTAATCCACGGTCAGCAGTTATAAAGTGGTATGATGACAAAGTCAGACACCCTGAGCATAAACCATATGGGAAGAAATCTGAATTAGAATGTCAGTGAAATATATTCATGTGGTATGAGAATTTGTTAGAAATTATTAATAAAGATAGTCACTAAACTTATCTAAGATTCTATTCATTATTCAAAAAGGTAAGTCAAAATATTTATACACATATTTAAATTTCTGTGTAACTTTATTAGAAAATAAGTTACGATGTGATTTAGTTTTACTTGCTAGTCATGCAAATGTTTTGCTAGCAAACTATTTGGTCACTAGCAAAATTTGCTAGTGAGCAAAAAAGATGAAATCTTGCCCTGTTACCTTCCATTTCCACAGGCGTGCAGCATTTTGGAAGTTGACAGTCACATTTTTATTTTATTTTTTTCCTTCCAGATAGATAGCTTTATCTCAGATTTTTTTTTTTTTTTACTGAAACCACATTTTTAACAACCCACTGCTCCATTTCCAAAGCTGTATTATGGGGTATTCTAGAAGCTCATGGTCGCAATTTCTTTTTAAATCATTTTCTTTCAGACAGTTTCATTTCAGATTGATGGGGTGAAAAGTTTTTTGCTTTACAAGAAACCATTGCCATCTTTCTCACTTTAATTTTACGGGGTTTAATTATATCAACAAAACTGTTCCCATCACATTTTCACAAATTCACTAAATTTTTCTTAAAACTATGGTCAATTCACAAATTGGCTTTCAAACAAAAAACTTACATGGACCCCTGTTTCACAAATTAAATTAAATGTTAAAAAATTACTGTTTCCAAAGTTGACATGATCCCTACCCCTTTAACACAATCACCTAAATAATCACCTGGTGAGGCCCCTAGTACAACATAATTGATGCAGGAAATAGAGCAGAATGTCTATCATGCAAAACATCCTTTGAAAGAGGGAGTTCCAGTTTAATCAATTAACTAAATGCAAAATTTAAAAAAATGTGGATTTCAAATTATTCCTTATGCTTTCTGACCATTATTTTTAAAAATCCAGAAGCCTTTAAAGAATGATGTTTAAGTTCTGAATGAAATAAAATAGTTCGAGTTTCTTCTGCATCTCTTATCAGATATTTTAAGCTAGTTTGACTATTGTACTAATTTCCACTATTATCAAAATCTCAAATTGACTCATTTTCTAACTTCACTTTGTCGCAGTGCAACAAAATAAATAAAATGGTAAAATTAACATTTAGGCATCCCTTTACCTTGCAGATAGTTTTTAGGTTTTCCTTTGTGCATTGCAGACTTCTAAGAAAGATTCTGCTCCTGGGCCAGTCATGGACAAACAATATGGGCTTTATGATATGGCACTTTGTCATATCAGAATATCCTATCTTGATCTGGAAACACTGTCAGCATAAACAAATGTATCTGGTCTGCAATGATGGACACATACATGGTGGCATTCAGGAGGCCATCCACTGCTATTCCATCACCTGCCTGTACCTGTTGGGTCATGGCACCTTGTACCATTTCTCTGCATCGAGGGGATGGATACAAACATCCATCCACTCAATGCAATAGAAAATGTGGTTCTTCAAGAACAGCAACTTTGTTCCATGGTCCACTCCCATTTTTCTGACAGTCATTGTAACCATTGAAGTGATATGGTCATACATTTACATGTAGGCCCATACTGTGGAGAGATCACTACACTGTAGCTGTGGATACACTTCCCTGAGCTCCCGGGTTGCAGAACATGGTTAGCTGTGCCAAGGTACAGAACAGCCAACTTTCCAAAATAAAAAACAGGGACATCAACGTGCGTTCAGCTGTGCGCATATTTACAATAAAATTATATATTATAGATTTAAGAACACACATCTAAAAAAAACAAGAGATTTCTCTTCAGTTTTGCGTTGATCTTGAGTTATGACCTAAATGATGACAGAAAAAGTGGAATTCTGTGAAAAAGAATCTCATATAAGAGTTAAAAGTGACTAAGAATTAAAAACACAAATTTTATGGAAAATTAATTGTGAAAAATCGATACTGCGTTGCTCACTCTGCTGTGAAACAATTTTACGTGCATGGAAACGACGCAGATTCCACCACAAACATATTAATACCCATCTAGAAATTTAATTTCATTTAATAAAAGGGAAAGAGGTGAAAATGATAGCTGTCTATTAATTAGTTTTGAAGAAGTGTGTATTAGAAATAGGGAAACATGCATTTCATGAAAAAAATACTTAAAAAATGCGAAGTCGCTCCTTTTCACTATTACTGAAGATATTAAAAACAAGGAGCATTGATCACACACACACACATACAGAAACATAAAAATGTAATCAGGCAGAGAAAAAAATAAAGTCAGAAAATTTCTATATGTGCAAAAGGAAAACGTGAAATTCTCATTACTGCTACAGCAGTCATTTTCAGTGTGATTACAAACATTTGCGAGATTCGCCGACTTGTTCCTAGTGTTTTCAATTGAAACCTTGAAAATACAAAAATAAACTTTACACAGATATTTAATAATGCAATTTCACCGAGATTTTCGTATTTCATAGCATACTAGATGTTTTCTGTAGCGGACTGACAATTTCTATAGTAACTATCTAAAATCCATAGTACTTAAAATTTTTTTATCTTTCTTCCCATTGCATGGTCTTACTCACAGTCAAACGGAACAGTGTGCACGGAAAATTTACTGTGCTGAAGTCCCGACGGGGCATGGTGGTTCTGGTGGAAAATCTGCTTTTTACAGCAAGATGGTGCAAGATTTTTGTTTTTCCACACATTGGCACAGAATTCCTAACCCTGCACAAGGCACCACACAAGCACAGTGGATAGGACATAAATCAGTACTTTCATTTTCCAAGCCACTGACTGTCTTGCTACCATCGCGTGACTCACAGCTTTGGCGCTTGAAGTGCTGTGCATTAAAAAAAAAAAAAAAAAAAAAAAAAAAAAAAACATTTGTCTCCATTCGTTACCACTCCCACAGCCAGCGTTGAGCTAGAGAAAAATGATGGCTGATATCATTAATGAGGGGGAAATACTATGCATAATAAATAAATGAAAAAAAAAACTACAAAACCGGATTTTTTGTAGGAATCGGATTGAATTCTGGAAAATATTTTTGAAATCAGATGGAATCCGGGTAAACCGAAACACTTGGCAGCTCTGCAAGGTAGCAGGCATATTGTTCCACATGTTATGGCCAAGGTTCCTCTCTATCTAAGAAATTAGGCAGCTATGACCATCAAACACCCCACTACAGGCTATATATTGCATCTCTTTTTATCCACTTTCGGTACATTTTTATCTATGGCAGCCCATAAGCATTCCACAAAGTTTGCTGTTCCCCAGAGACTACCGCGATCTACTCTGTATCTGATGATCATGTTCTTTTTCAAGGAGGTTATATCTAGTTTGCCTTATCCATTATAACCACTGTTTCAGCTCCATTCTGACTATACAGTACATGTCACATATACGTAATGCTACATATGCCCTTGACCTTCACATGTGTGAACAGCCATGCCAAAGATGATGCAAATATCAGATGGGAGGGGCGGGGGTATCATAATGTTTTGCTCCTACTGTGTATAGTCATTCAGGACAATTTCTAGAGAACACATATAATATACTACCTTTTCACTTGGAGAGTTAAAAGCTTACCTGTGTTGATTTTTTTAATCCCAGGTAGCCAGAACAGTGGTATACCTCCACAGATTCTTGTTTTACTTTAGCATCAAAACATTTGGCAGAAATCTCATCGGTCCTGAACAATGAAGTGAACTACACAAAAATATTTTGGTCCACCAAATATTGGAATTTTTGTTTTGCAATGATACCCATCTCAACAACAGAAAGATTCCAACAACTATAGATTAACCAATTTATACAATAGAAGCAAATAGAGTTAGGGCCATTGAAGGTTAGATTTATCTGTTTGTATAAAGGTACATTTATTATATACCAACCAACGTACATTTATCTAACTAAAGGTACATTTATTATATACTAACCAACTTAGAAATTCCAAAAGGAGGGAGGTTTTAAAACTCAAGAATAACATGTGCAGCATTATTTTTACAACAAAAAAATATAAGCCTCTTCTATTTCAAACAAAAAGTTCTCACAAAAATTCATACAAAACAACATACATACACATGTATGCAAGGACTAATTCTACCAAAGAAAATCCTTTTGTAAAGTAAATAATTTCATAATAATACAGGTGTGTCTGGATGGAAGGTATCCAAAATAAAAAAATTTATCTCGGAAAGTATGTTTTATATTCACTTCTGATTTGTGCCAACGCATAGGAATTGTTCAAAAATTATACGCATGCGCCAGACTGCAGACGAACTGAGTTCAGAAAAACTCTGAACTCCGTTCAGTTTAGCATGACTGCAGACGAACTCGGTTCACAATGTCGACAATGCGGGAGAAGGTTGCATGCCTGTTGTGGCTTGCCAAATTAAAGTCTGTTGCTCAGAGTCATTATAGAAAACAATATGGACGAAAACCTACAGTTCTAGGACAACAAACTGAGGAATGCCTGAAATCTGTAATGTGAGAAGTCTTCTGGAAAGCCACGGATCTCTGAGAAAAGTGTTAACACATCAGAGAGGAATTCCTGCGAAGTCCATGCAAATCAATTTGTGATGCTAGCTCACAGCTAAACCTTTAACGGTGCATCATATGGTACACAAGTGGCTTTATTTAAGGGTGTACAAGATTTTAATGCTTCAGGCACTGAAACCAGAGAATCATGTCACACACACAAACATTGGTGTGGACATGCTGAAAAGAATCAACACAACATTTGATTTCCTCCCCCAAGTGATCTTTCGTGTCAGTGGGACTGTGAATCGGCACAACTGCAAGATTTTGGGTAACGAAGATCCACATGTCACATACACTAGAGAGAGACAGCACCAAAGTTAACATCTGGGTCGGTTTGATGCATGATAAGCTGATTGGACTTTTCTTCTTTTCGGAAGAAACTGTCGCCAGAATCTCGTCTGGACATGCTGGAAACTGTTTATACTACTGCAGCTACCACCTCAAACCGTCTTTCAACATGACACTGCACTTAATTAATAGACACAATTGACGTGGATTAGGAACATCAAACAGAAGTCATTGCTCTTTCCACATTTATAAGTGAGTCATGGAAAAATTCTCATATTCCGCCACCGGGAATCGAGCCCAGTCTTCCAGTTACACGTCAGACATGCTACCACTGCACCACAGCTGCCTTGAATTATCCAGACTCGCATACGACTAACTGCCAAACCAGATGGCAGGTTGCTTCCTGGAGCCCCGCACAATGCTGGGGATAGGCAGTTAGTTGTATGTGAGTCTGGAGAATTCGAGGCCACTGTGGTGCAGTGGTAGCATGCCCGGCGCATGACTGGAAGACCTGGGTTTGATTCCCGGTGGAGGCCGATGAGAATTTTTCCGTGACTCACTTATAAATGTGGAAAGAGCGATGACTTCTGTTTGATGTTCCTAACCCACGTCAATTGTGTGTATTAATTATTCATTCACCTCCTAGTTATTCGTTCAGTTGCTGCTTACCATCTTCGCTGAATCCCCAGCATTGTGCAGGGGCGGGGGGGCTCCAAGAAGCAACCTGCAGTGTGGTTTGGCAGTTAGTCGTGTGCGAGTCTGGAGAATTCGAGGACGCTCTGGTGCAGTGGTGGTAGCATGTCCGGTGCATAATTGGAAGACCCTGGGTTCGATTCCCGGCGGCGGCCAATGATAATTTTTTCGTCACTCACTTATAAACCTGGAAAGAGCGGTGACTTCTGTTTGATGACAGAGCACTGCCACATTTCAGCCTCATTGTTATGGATCACCTGGATTGTGAGACGCCTGGGAGATGGATCGGCAGAGACAGATTAATTGCTTGGCTGCCCTGGGTCACCAGATTTAACCCTACTGGATTTTCCTCGTGGTATGTCCAAAACATTGTCTACCAGATCATTATCATCACCTTTCAGCACCTGAAAGCACACATTACACACACTGTGACTACTGTTAAACCAAACATGCCTTAAACAACATGTAATGAGGCTGACTATTGTCTCGATGTTTGTTGGGCCATCAAGGGTTGCCCACATTGAAATTCATTGAGACAATTATAGTGAGTAAAAAAAGTTTTGACATTTTCCCTTTATAATGATGCAAGCAAAAAGCGTAGCTATATAATACTTTCCAAGATATAATTTTTTTTTTTATTTTGGATACATTCCATCTGGGCATTATGAATAGGATAATAATATACATTTTGATGTTACTCACCTTTATTCGAAAAGTCTTTTAGGAGGTTTTTTATCTCTACACATTTGCAACACGTATTTTTCTTAGTTACATCGTGGTTCAAGGCCAAAAAAACCACGTCTTTCTCAACTCGCGCAAACGTCGTTTGTTGAAAAAGACGGTTTTTTTGGGGGTTTTTTTTGGCCTTGAACCACGATGTAACTAAAAAAAATATGTGTAGGAAATGTGTAGAGATGAAAACCTCCTAAAAGTTTTTGGAGTAAAGGTGAGTAACCTCAAAATGTAGAGTATGTCTAAATAGCACATTAATAATTAAGCAGCTAAGTGACATTTGCAATGCTGTCTGTATGAATATATGAATAAGATAATGTTCAATAAATTCGGTTCTTCATGTATTAATGAGTGAAGAAATGTTAGGGTTAGGCAATCTTGTGCACATTCACCAGTTTCAAAATACATGTATAAAAAGTTAAAAATTGAAATGCAATACACTAAATTAGCAGTGAAGTGCTGGACATTTCATAGCTTCAAGAGAAAAGACATGATAAATCAAAGCGTCCAACAACATTAATGGCACAAGCTTCAAGTAACAGATACAATAACAAATCAAATCAGCATTGAATTTTGTACAACTAGTCAATCAAGTGAGATTAACAAAACTAAAAATACAGTGTTTGAAGAAAATAAGAATTCTTTATCAACCCGCATAGCTCAGACAGATTTTACAATAGAAATTGTTAGCACTATGTCAAAAAATTATTAATTACACATCAATTGCAGCAGTAATTTTTTAATAGAAAAACCACCATATAATTCAGATAACTCGGAGACACCAAAATTTGCAAATCGAGGAAGTAAAACAGTTACCAGATCACTTAGTTCTTTTTTTTTTTTTTTTTTGGTCAAAAGGAAATGGCAAGACAGAAAGGAGTGGATGATTTATAGTTTTTCAAGTTAATGTGTATACTGCTACATTTGGAAATTTTTTTCTTATAAAATAAATAATTTTAATGGAAGGGTACAAGGACTGGAAAAATATTCATAAATGTTTGACAGAGCACAAAAATAACCAACACTATATAGGTTGTCTGGGCATATTAATGTGGTCTAAAGTTAAGAAGTAACTTTAGATCACATTAATTCTTTTAGAAAAACAAAAAAAGTACTGGAGATAGGAATTAAAACACATTATAGCCAGTAAACAAAATTTGCAGGTGCCAGCTTCATTTTTTTTAAGAGATACAAGGAGAAAACTGTGATTGATGTAAACAAAAACAACACATTCAGAATTGGGACCTCCATGAGTCTAAACTGACATAATCTATATTTTGAGGTTACTCACCTTTATTCCCTAAATCTTTTAGGAGGTTTTTGTCTCTACACATACATCGTGGTTCAAGGCCGCGATGTAAATAAGAAAAATACGTGTTGGAAATGTGTAGAGATGAAAACCTCCTAAAAGATTTAGGGAATAAAGGTGAGTAACCTCAAAATATAGATTATGTCTAAATAGCACGTGAATAATTAAGCAGCTAGATGACATTTGACATTTGCAATGCTGTATGAATATATGCTAAACTGACATGTTATTTCTTACATATTGTTTTGAAAATAATTCAAAACAAAATCTACTACTTAAACTGGAGAACATATTATATACTTGTATTAATAATTGCATTTCAAAAAAGGTTTTCATTACAAAAATTTCAGTTTTGTCTTCTGGCGTACCACATTCAATAACTGCACTAATGAATAAATAATAAATAGACACATCGGCACTCCATGCAAAATCAATGCCACAACTAAGAACATTCTGATATACTCTCCAAAAGAGTGCACATATCTCTCTTAGGTTGCACTTCAGCCTGAATTACTATTGGCAGGATAGCTGCAGAATGCATAACTCTGCTGGTGGTAGTACAAAAAATTTATGTTGGCAACTTCTTCATTCTGATTGCACAATTAGTCCTCAAAAAAGTCACAAACAGGAAACATCCACATACTGTACTTGTTGCTTTATTAAAGAGATGCTTCATAATGGAAATTCAAATTTTGAAAAATAACACTTTCAGAATGAAATTTGAAAACTCAAGTGCCAGATGAAAATTTTCAGGCACCATCACAAGTCAATGAAAATTTGTGACACCTTGGATTTGTTTACCCCTGATTATAGCTACTATAAAATATTTAACTAAACATGGATTGGCATTTAAGAGTTCTAACCAATTAATATTTTGTATGAAGGTGATGAAAATATGTATTACTCACAGGCACTGGAGCATTTATGTTCATTTGATAGCATTTGGACAAATCATTTGCAAAAATATTTTGAAGATTCAGTCAATAACTTATATTTACTTGAAGTTATTAAGGACCACATAAATTAAAATTGATAAATGAGATAAAAAGAGCCAAACAGTTTTTCAGTAATTGTTGATAGCACTCCTTGATATCAGCCATGTCAGGGGTCGATCCAGCCAACATTTGATATGGCTGTGCGGTATCTTCACAAAATATCTTGAACTGTGATGGTATTATCACTTTCAGTAAAAATTTATCCTACAAATATTTTAGTGTTAGAGACATCTTGAATATTGTTCTGTTTAACTGATATACTTTTTTTTTCATTATGAATAGTTTTCAGTAAAACGGTCTTTGATAGATGCCTATCAATCACTGACTCATCCCTACTGGTAATGGCTATGCTCCCCGCAGCTGAGACAATGCTCCCTGAAACTAACTCCAAAGCATTATGGAGCATTTTCCTCCCCTCTGGCAGCCACACTTCATATGCATTTTCCAGGGCTTACTCAGTAGTAGAGATGGGTACATCGGTGAGAAATATCAATGTTGGACGTTGGTGAATACTTATTTCTGAAATATCCATGCATCGGCAGTACCATTGGAAGTTTTCGATGTATCAGTGAAAACCTCAGTGTTTCACTGATACATCGAAAATTTCCAACAGTAATGGGCACACGAATGGGTAAAATTGCTATTCAATATATTCGTGATTACTCACCAGTTCAATTTAAAACGCCTGATGTATTGGTGGAAATCTTTAGCTTTGATGTTTGATCTCCTGTAACATCAAGCGTAATAACTATTTTCAGCAACGAAACATCGAACAAGACATCATAAAAAAATTGCTAATTCATGACATAGGAATATTATATTCCCCTTTTTAACAGAATGCAACAAGAAAAATAATATTTGTTTTCAGTTTCCAACATTGATTATCACTTGAAAAACATTGATGTTTCTTTTTCAGCCCATCCCTACTCACATTAGTTAATCTTTGTCGTATTGGCTGGATGGCAGGTAACATATTTACAATTATGAAGAGAGGAGCATGATGGGAAAGTGCTGACCATACACATTATGGGGGATTGTGTAGTGACATATTTTTTTTATTTTTTTTTAATATTTTAGTCAGTGAGTTATTTCTTTTCCTCTAGCACTTAAAAATTTTGGCCTTTGATGACTTTCCGGGTTCAATTCAACCTGGTGTGTTATTATTTTTCCTTCTGATACCTCAGCTGGAGTATAATCACAGAGACATATTTGAAAAAAAAAAAAAAACTTATCAGTGTACACAAGGGTATCAGAACAGAAAACTTTTCACAAACTGTGAAAGCCTGAACAACGATTAGGAACAATAAATAAAAATTTACTGAAAACATAATAAAATAAGAATTACTGTAAGAATAATGATTACAGAGCCTGGTTAAAATTGCTCTAAACACAAAAATAGGCAAACTTCACAAAAATAGGGCAAATTTCCTCAAAATAGGCAGAATTTCACAAACATGGGTATCATCTTTAAAAACCAACCCCTACTTGTAGATCAATTTACTGCTGCAATCAGATACATCACCCAGCTGTAAAAGAATAAAGATTTTTTAGTTTTACACCAATAACATTTTACACTGGTAAATATTTAGAAAACTGTTCTAATCAATGAATTTACAGGAATGCAGATAAAAATATCAAGAATTGTTGTATCTAGTGTCATATCAATGCAAGTAAAAATTAATCTGAAAAGATATAACAGCTCACAAAGTAATTTCAAAACACGGTGATTTTGCACAATTTGTACCATGCTCTAGCCCTATTCACCAAATTCAATTAGAAATTTGTTTAGAGGCAACCAAATATTTTGATTTAGTTGAAAACATTTTTCTTCTCAACATCAACACATTGCTGAAATAATTTAACTAATTTAATTAATGACATCATGGCACCTTTAATTATTAATCTGGCCACCCCGGTGCGCAGTGGTCTAACGAAAAGGGTCCGGGTTTCTTTTAAGAATAGTTTCTAGAAATGACTTGTTACTGATCAGGTTTCTTCTAAGAATAGTTTCTAAAAATGACTTAATTGTTACTGATATTTTATATTATTATTGCTATATCATTGGTAGCAATATTCTTATTACTGTAATTTTTATCATCATCTCTATTAATTATTTTGCAATTGTAGCCTTACTGTGAAAGTAATATTGGCTGGACATCCAAATCAGAACGATTTCGAGTGTATAGTTGTGCTTTGCTTACATATACAACCTGATCACACCTGACATGAAAGAAAGTAATTCAGGATACAATATGAAATTTTTATTACTAATTTTCATAGGAATAAATCTTATTGTAATGGAAATAATAACATTTATTTATTTTATTATGGAAAATAATAATACATTAATATATATCATATTTACACATCAAAATTCTACAAAGAATCGTAATGCAATGCACTTCTGCCCACTTAATAGCTGATTCCAAACCTTGGCTGCCTCTCGTAGCAATCATGACTAATTCCACACTGGCATAATTTACAAAATCCGAATAAATACTACCAAATAATAAGGCATCAATCTATACCACGCTTTGACTTTCCGAACAAAAAAGTTGGAAGTAGCTTCGCATAAAAAACATGTTAGCTCAGGATTAAAAGAAAAAAGGTTGTACTATTATTCGATATATTTTCTTTATAAAATATATGTACAAATAGAAAGTCCTTCAGGCTTCTATTATAGCAAAATTAAAAAAAAAATCTACATAAATGTTATTGTGAACTATTTTGGTCCATGCCGGGTGTGATGAAGTCATGAAAATAAAGCGGAACAATACCTCGAAATCGGGAACTACTTGAAAGCATTCTGATTGAGAAGTCTAGCTGTAATGTGGGGGCTTTGGGGTCTTCTTTCATATTTGGCGTAAAAATGGTTCTAAAAGGGTTGACAGGTGGCAGCAGGTTAGCACTAGCTCTCCTCTAGGGCAGTACCCATTAGCTCCTGTGTGCTGCATGCAAGGAGGTTGAAATAAGGGGAGAAAGTATGACATCACAAATTCTCAACAGACAACCAAACAGACAACGACAGCCATTTTAAGATTTTGATGTTTGTTTTGAGTCATTGGGTTATGTATATGACAAGTTTGGTTTTCGAAATTCTAAGTTTTTTTTTCCAGAAATGGTGTGTTGTTGCGCTTATGGATGTCACAATTCTGGGCGATCACCTCTTGGGAGTTGCTTTTTGTAGGTAAGTAACGGATAAACATTTAATATGAAATCTTTTAATTTCCGAAGAGCAGATAGTCAAGCTTGTATATGAAACCTTTTCAAGTGGAAGATGAAAGAATTACTATTTATAATTCATTTATTCGGTCTGTAAACAAACCAAAACACAATAAAGATTTTTATTTGGGCCATATTTTTGGCCAATAATTGCATTCCCTGAAAATGTGTGCTCCACCTCTAAAATAAAAATCTTGTGCTCGAGAACATTACACAGTTGTTTGGGTGCAAAATAGCATATAAAAGTGTCGCTTAAAATAAAAACTCCCAACACCATCAGCTAAAGAGCTTTAAAAGTGAGATTAATGAGTGAAATGCCGAGAAACTGAGATTGTGTGATTGAGGAGCCAGTGTGCTCTAACTCTCCTTGAAAAAAACAGAAAGGTTTGAAATACTACTAAAAGCCAAAGGAGATTACACACTATATTTGACCCAAAAAAAGTCCCCCTCCCCCTGGATGGGGCATTGGTTGGGGAAAAGCATAGGTAGCCAAAGTGCTGACTGGGCATTAAACAGCAGACAGGAAATTTACCAATCCTGAGAAAAATGAAGGTGATTCATATGAAAACGGTCGGTAGGAATAATTGAAACCAAAATACAGCAATAAATATTAACTAGTTTTGATAAAAAAACAAACCTCAAAACAAGAGGGGACAAGCCTAGCCCAAAATTACAAGTCATTTCTCAACAACACATCTTTGCACCTTTCTGCAAAAGTATATTTATCAGCCCTAAATTTAAAATCTAGGTGCTCTAATACAACAACGAACAGTTCTCTGGGTGTCTAATAGCAATATATAAGTGGAGTATAAAATAAAAACCCACAACACTGTCAGGCAAATAGCGTTAAAAGCAAGGAGGTAAAAAAAAGGTTAATGATAAAAAACCTGGGAATTGAGCTCATGAGCCAACGAGAAGAGTTAATGAGGCCTGAATACTACCAAAAGATAAAAGAGATCATACACTACATTTTTGGTCCATAAAATGTTTCAACACCCTCAAAAATACCCCATACAAGGTAGCATTGTCCTGGGAAAAGTCTAGGTGCACCAAAGTGCCGACTGAACATTAAACAGTAAGCACAGTAAATTTTACCAAACCTAAATAGGGAAATGAAGGTGATTCGTGTGATAACAGTTAGTAGGAATAATAAAAGCCAAAAAACAGCAATAAATATTAAATAGTTTTTGATAATAGTTTGTACCTATGCTGAACCCCCAGAAGCCAGGAGAAATGTTTTCTAAATTCGGAATACCCGGAAGTAGCCGTAACGCCCTAAACATTGATAAATCAACTAATAATATCCTTAAGAACAGTATATCAATGATTAATATAATAAAGAAGGGCAAATTTATTAATATTAAGAGCAAATTGCTAACTTCATGCCTAGCACAGCGTTAACAGCTATTGCATAGTCTGCTCAAGTCCGTCTTACGATGGCTGCCGTGATGTCACAAGCATGACGTTTCGCTGGCTTCACTGAGATTGTGTTGAGCCAACGGAGAGAGCTTTCTCCCCAATTTCTAACCTCCTTGGTTGCATATCAGTAACCCATAACATTTCGACATGTCTTTGTACTTGTTTTTCCCATACCTTTTGCTGTAAGATGTGGAACTGGAAGAGGTTTCTTGAAGTTGGTAGGAATGAAGATACAAGGATTTTGTTGATCCAGTTACAAGAGCTCACAGTTAAGTGTGGAGAGCAATTGGCGTCTACCCAAATGTATGCTAACAGAGGGAATCAAAAACTTCATTTGGAAGACCAAATTTAGGAATATTTATTCTGACGGAATTGTTGCCTTTTCTTAGAACACTGCTCTGAGGTGTTGAATCACATCATCAGACAGTTCATTCCTGGTATATGTGATTTATTATGCTCTAGATAGACAGTTTCACTTTCATAAAGAAACAAAACTTTTCTGCCTGAATATATATTCCACAGTAGGGGAAACAATTCACACTGAAAAAGATCTATTTTAAAGGCCAGCCAAAGCACTACCTTTCAAAGCACTACCACAACATAACAAAACACGATCAGCACCAACGAGCTGCCATCCATTCTAGAACTATTTCCAGGCAAAATATGGAACATGGACTGGGCTCAGTTACTCCCTCTTATCAGTCAATCTGCAATGTTTTCATTAAAGCAGCAGTTTCAATTTTCACAAAACCTCTGCTACTCTTCTCCGAAATTCCTGTCTCACTTCAAGATCACAATCAGTTCTACTTTACAGTTCATTACAAATTCTAAGATTAAACATCATTCTAATTCAGGGATATTTTTATGAGGATGTAGCATGTGATGTCATCGAGAAGTTTAAGTGAAGTGGCAAAAGTCCCTGCAAGTACAAGCATAGCTGGCTGTCCTGCAGATAGTGTATAAAGAGCAATCAGTGTTTATCAAAATTTTAAGCCAAAATGCTTAGATTTTGTGGCATTATTAATTGTGGTAATAGAGGAAATTGAGACTGAAAGTTCCTTTTTAGGCTGACAGCTGCTGTCTCTAAAGGCAGTACCGAAAGATTAATTTATTTGCCAAAGAAAAGTAGATTACATTCTAGAGCTTAGAAAATGCTTTTTATAAAAGAGTTAAGACTTTTCAAAGGCACAGAACCTTTTAAAGGTTAGTTTTATCCAGATATCAGCGATTTCTGGTAAGGCAGAGAACCTATCTTTTACTTGCATTTTTGAACTTCACTTTTAGTTGGTAAAGTTCGATGAACACTTACCGCACGTGGGGCTTGGCTTTCAATTCATATTTTTAAAAAATATAACCTCCAATATCGGAAGTAAATTGAAACCTATCTTTTACTTGTTCAAATGCAGTTGGCGTGCATTTCTTGCACTTATTGGGCCACATGTTTCACTCGTTGATTCTAAGTTGAATTTAAAAGATGTTGACCGTTTTTGTTTGTTTTTTTGCGTAAATTTCATTACTACCAACTATTTTCATATAGATCACCTTTTACAGTTCATCTCTTAGTCAAAATTTCTCTTAAATCAACACTTCGGTACCCGATCGGTACTTCTTAACATGTGGGTTTTTCACCTCCAGAGACTTCTATTTAGAAGGTTTCTGATTGACCTAGTGGGTTGTTTTTTTTTTTTAACTTTTTATAGGAATAAAAGTTAATTTATTAACCAACCTGACTTTTAGTCAGAATCAAATCTCTTCGGTTCTTCTAGATTTTTTAGGAGAGCTTGAGCACAATTGTCCCCCTGACACATTTTTTGCAAGTTTTTGACTTTTCACTTTTAAGGTTACTTGGCTGTCGCTGTTGGGGGCGTTTACTTTACTAGTTTGTTCTGTATGATATTCCTCCCTAAACCATTGTTGATTTTATTTTTAGTAAGTGCATCTGAATTTTTATCTGGAGCTGAATCACACGTTTGTGAGAAAATGCAAATAACGGCATGGCTAAAATTACTGCCCAAGTAAAATTCTTTTCAGTGTCTAGGTCTGTTTACAGACCAGGATTACGCTGCTAGATTTATTTATGGATAAATAAATTAGGGCACAAATCCCACCAAAGTTACTGTGTTTTTTTCAGCACAATTTTGCATGGAAACCCAGATTTTGCTTTCAGTTTTTCTAAGTCTTGGAGATCGCTTCCCAGAGCTTACAGAAACACATTTTTTTTGTGAAGAGTTAAACTCTCCAAAAGGCATAGAACATTTCAAGGGTCAGTTTTATCCAGAAATCAGTGATTCCTGGAAAGGCAGAGAACCTTACTTATTAAGGCAGCATACCTATTTTCTCACTAAATTATTAATTACTCACTAACTAGTGATCTCACTAAATTTACCATGTAAAAGAATAGCCACAATGAGAAATTGTTATATGCCTCGAACTGCTCTGCGGTAAAGGCACTTTGATCAAAGACGAAATAATAGAAAATATTTACTATTTGCACTTTCGGAAATCTTTTTGTGTCACCTTCGAAGATACTTGCATTCAACAGATAGGGACCATTTCCTTCAATCTCTTTAATTTTTTCTAAATATCACATTTTGTACTCCGAAGTTAAACTTTCAAAGTAAAGACACCATCATTTCTAAGGGAACTGGTTGTCCTTCACTAAGGTCCGTTGCCATGCTGAAAGTCATGTGTCTGCTACATCCTCATAAATTCAAGACCTAACGATTTACTTGGCCTGGACTTCTTAGCCAGGTCCTCCTACTAGGTGGTCAGCTATAGCTGTTGATGTAATGGCTCTAAAATATTTTAAAAGCACAACAGAAAATACAAATAGCATCAAATGAACTCAATGATTTTTTACATTAAAAAAATGGTACAATTACACACCAAAGAATTAAACTGAAAGATTTAGATTCCCACTCCAGAGCAATATTTTTAAGTTTTCTGAATTTTATATGGATGACCAATAAGTGGTACCAAACAAATTCAGTTTGTGTTGAAGATTTGAATTTGTTTTTTTAAACATTAATCTGAGATAAAATATTCAGATATAAATCTACCAGAAAAAATGTTGCAAGACCCACATTTAGATGTGCAGTTTGCTACAGATCTTTACAAGGTCTTTGAAAAGATTTTGAAAATACTGAAGATGCCACCCTAAATTTATCAAAGGCAAAATATGAAAAAGTTGAAGATTTAAATGTAAAATTTTTTTGATGAATCGGAAAGCAATGATGTAGTTTTAAACGTGGGTAGCATCATTTTGAAATTAATGTATTTTATAAAAATTATAGCAAATAAATTTCAGAATTGTTATACAGGGGTCAAAACTATTGTGTAATCAATATCCCATTTAAAATATTTTTTGGTGACATACCTAGTTTCCAAATGGAAAATCTTACTTGCATTACCAAAACTGTAAGACTTATAAAGAATAATGTTAATATATTGAAGAGTTTTTCAAAGCATTCAAAAATAAACTATTTTTTTTTATTGGAGGTTTAACGACCACCGTGAGCAACTCAATGGGCTATAAGCAGTCGCCCGTCCCTAATTTAGGGTCACTGGTTCCAGGGAAGGGAGAGAGCCAGTGCCATAAGACAAACACAACATCCATGCCTGACCGGGATTCGAACCCGGACCCCTTACGGATGAATGATCAGAGGCCAACGCCTTAGACCACTGCGCCACCGGGCGGCAAAAATAAACTATCCCCAATATTATTAAAAATTGATATTTCACATGAACATTTCATTGTCTTTCCCAATATAGTAAAACTACATTAAAATTTATTTAACAATACCCAACCAGTAATGTTGTTCCGTAGAAATCTAAGAGCTGACTTATGATCATTCCTCCAAATGGGTTCGGGTTCGAATCCCGGTGAGGCATGGTTATTGTGTTTGTCTCTCTTCCTTCCTTGGAACCAGTGGCTCTAGATTAAGGACGGGCGACTGTTTATAGCTCATTGAGTTGTTTACAGTGACCATCAAACTCCTAACAAGAAAAAAAATGCTTGTTGTGAATGTGGTTAGGCTGCTCTTAAAAGGATTTTTTTTAAAACTACCTTCATAGTACTTTTTCTATAGAGAGAATTAAGCTTCATGTGGATGTTGTAGTTTTACTTCAGTATTTTAATATAATTTTTAGATACATTTGCTGAAAAGAAATTTCTGTATAATCTTCCATGTAATCAACACTACTTAAGTTATAGATTGTATGTTGATATATAAATACAAAGAACAGGTTCAATAAAGATTCTACAAGCTGAACCTTGGATGCTGTTGCGACACTAATAAAGACAAACCACTGCTCCATAATACCCTCTAAAAATACAACTTCTACTGCTATTTAAACTCAACAGAGAATTAAATATCTTTCAGAACAATTGGAATATTTTAGTTTATTTTCTTTTTTATTGGAGGTTTAACCACCATTGTGAGCAACTCAGTGATCTATAAGCAGTCACCCATCTTTAATTTAGGGCCACTGGTTTGAGGAAGAGCTGGAAGGCATACACATCTATGACTCACTAGGATTCAAACCAGGACCCATCTCCAACAAATGATAGCTTAGACCACTACTGCTAGTTCATATTTCAATTGTGCAGAATCAGCAACTTATTCAAGTAGATGTAAAACTATTATTACAGTATGATCAAGATTCCTGAACTATTTCCGTACGTTTGATATTGATGCAATGAAACTATCTGGGAAATTAAAACATTACACCTACAAAGTAAACACAAAAATTGAATATTTCAAAATTCTTGACAAACACATAAATACAAATTAACAACTGTTAGAACTTATCATATTACATGGAAAATGCCACAACCCTGAATGGAAAAAAAAAAAAATACAAGTTGAGTAAAAAAGAATTTGTTTACCAAAATCAGAATAAAATATTAAAAAACGAGGTTTTCAACATCTATATTACTCGTACATTTCAATATATTTTTTAATACCTGTCTGCCCTCAACAGCATTTCCGTGGGGAAGAGCCTCCATACAGTTCCCCCAACTTTTGTACTTTTTTGCACATGGCACAGCTGCAAATTCCCAAAAGTGGGATACAGACGCAAGTATAGTTTTCATTTCAAACATCTAGCACATAATTAGTATGCAAAACCTTACCGGAAATCCAGATTATATTTAAGCGCGCACCAAACACGTTTATCCTCTTTTCACTTATGCTGGACAACGTTACCGAGAGCCTTAGAAGACAACCCGTTCCCCATTTTTCCTGGTTTAAATGTGAGGAAACACAAAATTATCACCACAGAAAAAGATTTTCCGCTATGTTACAACACAATATAACTACCCACAAAAAAAATGGCTCGTACCACGTTCAGAACAAAGAAAGTGAAAGAGACCCACACAGTGATGTTCCATGCCAGGAACAAAAATTCCCTTCACCAGACCCAAAAATTCCCTTTTTACCGCCGAAATTCCCAGTAATCCCAAATTACCAGATAGAAGAAAAAAGCTTAAAAAATACAAGCATTGCATGTCACACAGATTTATTATTTCTCCGGTTGGCTCTAATTTTCAGTGTTTTCCATTTTTTTCTTTATAAAATACGGTTTTACAGCTATGGTGTAGCTGCATAGGTCACTCACGTGATGAGCCTGGGTAAGCACAAACTCCCCCTTTCCATTTTTTTTTTTTTTTTGATTTGAGGTTTAACGACCACCGTGAGCAACTCAATGGGCTATAAGCAGTCGCCCGTCCCTAATTTAGAGACACTGGTTCCAGGGAAGGAAGAGAGCCAGTGCCGTAAGACAAACACAACATCCATGCCTCATCGGGATACGAACCCGGATCCCGTTCGGACGAATGATCAGAGGCCATCGCTTAGACCACTGCGCCACCGAGCGGCCCCTTTCCATTGCACGGTGTTTCTGAAGTTTTCAACACTACGTGGATCCCTTAGACTCTTCTGTTTTATTTGCCTGCTTCTTTCTTTTCTTAATCGCTATTTTAATCTCAACGTCAACATGGGAATGTTCGGATACCACATGATTCCACATAGCGCGGTTTCTTTTATTTTCACAGGATAAAAATGAAAAGTTAAAAACTACAAATAAATTTATCTACTGTCAGGAAATCTGGAAACCTGAGTAAATATGTTTTTCTAGTATACGAGCGAATCAAGATTGGAAACGGATCTAAGAAAATACCTCGTGGGACGGGTTCGAATCCCAGTGAGCCTGTGGCACACTAAATTTATTAAAACAGATCTCCGAGAAATACCATCAGATAGGGCGAATCGATAAAATAATTAGTGAAAATTGGAGCCAGAACAAGTTTCGTGCCACCTTCAACTGCGGACTCTGTCGCCTTCTTGATACAAGGGTCAATGGAGACAGGAGAGCAAACCACATCAAGAAGAATTGTACCCATGCTAAATAAATGATGGGGAAAAGTGGTCAAAGCGATGGCTCTGATAATTCGTCCGAAAGGGGTCCGGGTTCGAATCCCGGAGAGGCATGGATGTTGTGTTTGTCTTACGGCACTGGCTCTTTCCCTTCCCTGGAACCAGTGACCCTACATTAGAGACGGGCGACTGCTTATAGCCAATTGAGTTGCTCACAGTGGTCGTTAAACCCTCAATCCCAATCCCCAAATTACTCGAGCCATCTGTTAATGCCTTTGACCATATATAGTGATATGCCGCCCCGGTGGCGCAGTGGGTTAAGCGATGGCCTCTGATCATTCGTCCGAACGGGGTCCGGGTTCGAATCCCGGTGTGGCATGGATGTTGTGTTTGTCTTACGGCACTGGCTCTCTCCCTTCCATGGAACCAGTGACCCTAAATTAGGGACGGGCGACTGCTTATAGCCCAATGAGTTGCTCACGGTGGTCGTTAAACCTCAAAAAAAAAAAAAAAAAATATATATATATAGTGATATACCGCGCGCCGCCCCGGTGGCGCAGTGGTCTAAGTGATGGCCTCTGACCATTCGTCTGAACTGGGTCCGGGTTCGAATCCCGGTGAGGCATGGATCTTGTGTTTGTCTTACGGCACTGGCTCTCTCCCTTCCCTGGAACCAGTGACCCTAAATTAGGGACGGGCGACTGCTTATAGCCCATTGAGTTGCTCACGGTGGTCGTTAAACCTCCAATCAAAATTAAAAAAAATATATATATATATACCGCGCACTCGTAATGGTTGCCACTGAACCGCCATATAGTCCCAACATCAGAGCTGTCCGAACACGTGACATTATGCACTAGTCGCGCTCTCTCTAGTTTTACGGCCTGACTCGCTGCTTTTAAATATTAGCATTTAGTAAATTATATAAGTTAGAACTTTGCTTCTTAGGAATAATACACTTAAGGATGTATATTTTTTAGGAAATTGTTATTTATAAATTTAATTTCAACATTCTTGAAGTTCTGGAATGAGACGTTAGATCAAAGGAGGTCATTAGTTTTGTGTGTTCTTGTGTGAATCATCTTTGTTTGTTTGTACTTGAAACTTCTGTGAAACGCTGCTCTATTAATGACTTATGAATACAAAATTACAGTATTTTCAGAGCATTATAATGTAGAATTTCGCTATACGTATACACAACAAACTAAAAATATGCACCAATAACATTACCGGATTCAGAGTAAGCTTACTTAAGACATGTATGTGCACAAGTCGGGTTGTTTGCAGGCAGTGATTTATAATATTGTGATGAACATTTGAAAAAAATTAAAACATGTATGTACATTCATTTTTTTCTGTTTTCTCTTTTTTTTTTCGAATGACTGCAATATTATTTTGTTCATAGCCAACTTAGATAGACACACGTTTTTTAGATTGGGAATTAAACCTTAATCTTGATTGTTTTTTTTTTTTCAAATTCCTGCAATATCATTTTCTTCATAGACAACTTAGATATTCACACGTTTTTAGATTGGAAATTAAACCTTAATCATGATTGCTTTTTTTTTTGAATGACTGCAATATCATTTTGTTCATAGACAACTTAGATAGACACACGTTTTTTAGATTGGGAATTAAACCTTAATCTTGACTGGGTTTTTTTTCGAATGACTGCAATATCATTTTTTTCATAACCAACTTAGATAGACACACGTTTTTTAGATTGGGAATTAAACCTTAATTTTGATTGCTTTTTTTTTCGAGCGACTGCAATATCATTTTGTTCATAGACAACTAGATAGACACACGTTTTTTTAGATTGGGAATGAAACCTTAATCTTGCTTGGGTTTTTTTTCGAATGACTGCAATATCATTTTGTTCATAGACAACTTAGATACACACACGTTTTTTAGATTGGGAATTAAACCTTAATCTTGATTGTTTCTGCCCGAACATGATAAGAATTACTGAAAATATGGGAAACTCAGGTAGAATGGTCTCTCTTACTAATCGTAATAAACATTTACCCAGAAACATGGGAAATTCAGGTGGAATGGTCTCTCTTACTAGTCGTAATAGACATTTACCCAGAAATATGGGAAACTCAGGTGGAATGGTCTCTCTTACTAATCGTAATAGACATTTACCGAGAATTCGAATTGGAATCACGGTAGGTAGGGTCGTATTTAGAGGAAGAGGGGCAAGGGTCCTCCTCCTCGAAAGTACTTCATTTTTTACGATTTGGTTAAAATGTGACTTACATAAGAAAAATATGCTTAATTTTATAAAATGCATCAACTTAAAATAAAAAAAATGCATTAATTTTTTCTTTAATTTTTCATTAATTTTTTTATTTTGTTCTGGTGGATTTCAAAGACGTTTTTCTTCTCACCTCCCGAATAAAAAAATCTATGTATGGCCCTGAATCACGCAAGCTTTTTCTGCTACATGTGACGCAATTTTCAAGTTTTCCGATGAATTACAAGCTTAATGAATCCAAACCATGAAAGTGAAAGCGATGCTGTGCCAAATATTATACATTAAATATTTGATATAAAGTAAAACATAAGCTAGTTTTTTCCTGAACGATAATAGTGTGAAATCCTCCCTTTTCAAGGCAATGAGTCCTAGTTTTTCAATTGCATCGTTTTTAGAAAAACTGGGAAAATTGAAACCTAAAAGTGAAACAAAAAATTCATGCTAGAAATGCATCAAAACTAAATGTCTGTTCCGGTTCTGATGACTGTCACCATAAAAAAATGCGTCTGCTGGTCTTCAATTTGAAGCTGATGATATCGAAATGTTGTCCAAGTTATTACTGTACATGCATACAATATATTTAATCGTGTAAATCGTTCCTCACCTGTGGAATTTGTAAAATTTCCTTTAACGAAGGGATTCAAGTAGACATAAGAGCAACAGGAGATAACTCTTTTGCCCAATGTCACGTGACTTTACGGCTTCGATGTTGGAGCCAGAGATTATGATGCCTTCCGCAGTCTATCTGTATATATGGTAGAAGAATAATGCTTAGTTGCTTACTTCGCACCTGTTGAGATTATTTCTTGAAATTTGCATTTACTTACTTTTCTGCAAAAAATTCCCTGCATTTCCCTGTTTTACCTCTAGGTATTCCTTTTTGCAGATTTTGGAGTAAAAAATTCCCTGAAATAGGGAAAAATCCTTGCATGGAACATCTATGGACCCACAATCTGATTGTCAGTCGTCGACGCCAATGTTGCCACCTTGTGTTAATAGTGTTATAAGACAAATTGGAAAACCAGACATCGCCCTGTTCCAAGGTTAGCCGAAGAGGGCTGAGGCTAAATTCACGCTATGCGTGAATTTAGCCCACAGACTAGGTTCACGCTCCTTCTGTGATTGGTCAGAACGATTGGAAGGGAGTGGTCTTCTTTGGGTAGGGATAAAATGATTGATATCTTCCTGTCCAGCTGCACGGAATATTCTGTTGCGCTTTGAATTATTGTCATTAGATGGCGCCGTGTTCTGTTCTGTAGGTTGATTTTATGAGATTTGCTCTGTTGTGATAAATGTTTACATAGGCGAAGCGGTAAGTATATCCGAGTAGGTGCCAAAGAAAAGTTTTCAAATTAATATAGGAGACAGCATATATTTTCGCCATACCGTACGCGTCTTTTAGGGCAGTTTAGAAACATAAATGAGATTTTTACTGTTTAAAATGTGCGCAAATTTGCGGAGGTAAGATGTGCGAAGAAATTACAGTCACTTAACTTTCGGCCCCATATGTCCAATCTCATGTGTGGAGGAAGACTTCGTATTCATGTCTTGCATATTGTATAGTAATTGAAAAACTACTTTTTATGCATATTTTTCCATCTCGATATATCGAGAAATTACTTATATATTTCTATTTGTAGCAATGCTGCACCAGTGGTGAAACTACCAGGTAACGAAGATGCATACTGCAGCTGCTAGTTATAATTTTATGGAAAAATCCAAACCCACAAAAAAGAAACAAATAACCCAAAGATTCAGATTTTCCTTTAGGATAAACTTAGCTAAAAAGATGTCAGATTTTCTTTTAAGATAAACTTAGTTAATGTCAAGTTTCACTTTTAAGGTGGACGTAAAGTAATTTTGCTTCCTATACTTCCAATGGAAAAATTTCTGTACACATTATCTTCCCAATTAATGCGTTCCCAAGGATGGAAATTTGAACAGCGATTAAAATAACTTCATATTATAACTTGGAATACTCAATATTTCCTAAAATATAACTATAATTATATTAAAAATCAATAACTTTTCCTTTGGTGGTGTTGAAATCAGAAAAAAGATGGCGCGACCTGTACTTTGATGACGTCAGTAGACAAACAAATTTTGGATTGCAAAATTATGGTTATGTTTTAGAAAATATTAAGCATTCCAAGTTATAAAATAAAGTTATTTTAATCGATGTTCTAAATTTTCATCATTGGGAACACATTAATTGTGAAGAAAATGTGTACAGAAGTTTTCCCATTGGAAGTATAGGAAGCAAAATTACTTGAGGTCCACCACTAGATTTCCTACAGATTATCGGAGCTAT
The DNA here is from genome assembly GCA_039090855.1 of Macrothele yani. NCBI lineage: Eukaryota > Metazoa > Arthropoda > Arachnida > Araneae > Macrothelidae > Macrothele > Macrothele yani. The sequence goes on from CM077012.1 coordinate 46,607,285, forward strand.
TCGGCCCTTTGGCTCGGTGTTGTAATACGATCATTGTGCAATGATTTGTGATACGATTACTCCGCAAAGGATTGTAAATAATACGATTGCTTTCCTATCGCCTTCTCTCTGTGCTGAGAAGGAAAAGTGCTAGCACATATGGAGATCCCCAGTGGGGATGTGTGAGAACAGTCAGTCACCTAGAATTACGTACATGACAGGTGCCAACATTTATTCCTGGTAGCCACATATCTGTGATGGGTGATTTCTTCAAATGATTTTAGTTTTGGACAAATCAATTACACTTTGCTATTGCTTTTAGTACTTTCTTATAGTAAGTATGTCTTATTCACTGCATAGTTAAACTTTAATATGCTAACAAATGACCCATTTGCAAAATGTCACAAAGGTGTCCAAGTGAAGCTCAGTATCAGCAGTGGCGTATATTCAAGGCTATCTGCGAAGCCCATAGAATGCACAAGTAAAAGTCACTGGCATATACACAAATAAAAGCCAGTTAGCAATGGTATTAAGATATGTCGATGCTTTTGCTGCGAAAAAACGTGCGGATTTGCTTCTTTTGACTAAGAAAATCAGTCTGGCGAGCGAAAAACAAGGGGTCTCCCGGGATGGTGTTATCGTAACGCAAACAGCTCTATCAGTAAGTCTTTGCTGTTCTGATCTGAATCACCAGCTAGCGTTTCCACTACAATGGGAAGTGGAATTCTTTGGCAACGGTTAGCTCAGAAAAGAGAAGACTTGGACTACACATTAGTCACTCATTTGCTCCCGCCGGTTATAGTATGTGTTTCGCGAGAGTTGTTTCAGTTTGTGTGAAGTGCCAATAAATTAAAATCAGTGATATTGTATCTTAAATTCGTGGCTTTGTTGGATTCGAACTGTTTTGATAAATTTTGTGAAAGCTTTCCTAAACATCTACTGTCAGAACTTAAAGAACTCTATGCTTCAAATTTTTATACAGCTAGACTAAAAAATCAACTAAAGGTGTTTTGATTCCCTTTATGAATACAAAAAGAAATCAGTAAGAGACATTTCTTGTTACATAAAGATGAAAAAATTGGTGAACATTGTGTTTAGTGAGGTGTACAAATCAACAAACCTAATATTAAAGTTTCCATCAACAACTGCAACTTCCGAAAGAAGTTTTTCTGCATTAAAAAGAATCAAGATATATCTTAGAGCTACACAAGGACATGTACATTTCAGCAATTTGGCTGTTATGTCAATAAAAAAACCCATTCTTTTTAGATATGAAAAAGTACTCGAAAGAAGCTTTTTATGAAAACGTAACACTCAAGTCCACACAAAAGGAAAGAAGAATGGAGTTAATGTACAAATAAAGTATTCAGGAGAAGAATGGAGTTCATGTACAAATAAGTATTCAAATCCTAATCCTTATAATCAGTTGGTATCGTGTTAGCAGTAGTATGTACCTAAAATTTAGAAAAAAAGGTTACTTCTATTACCTTACAACTGAAAAATAAACCGCAATTAAAAAAAACAGTACTGGGAGGGGGCGAGGGTGAGATAGCCTGTAGGAGGGGGCGAGGGTGGGATAGCTATGCAAGTCCCCGTATTGCATTCTTACAGTGTAGGACACTGAGTTATCTATTTGTATGCAACCATATCCAGTAATGATCACTAAAGTCTTATAGTTTTATTAACCTTAATCATTAAAATATATTTTACTGAATCCTTTTATTGCAATAAAATGTATGTTCATGCATCGGTCCACACTCCGTGTTAGTGTTAATCCTGATTGATAACCTTGAATTATGTACTTCTGTTCCAAAATTACATAAAGAGGTAAAACTACAGGGTTCTATAGGTAGCCCCTTATTTTTCCAGACAATCTTCATAACTTTCTCCCACATACACACACAAAACACACATCCTCCCTTGTGTTCAAAATCCAGAGAAAATGACTGTGCTTAGGGATACTAAAGTAAATATTGTGTGTGTGTGGGGGGGGGGTGCACTTTGTCCTAGTTATGCCACTGTGCTACACATAACACTACTGTAAAAGTATATTACAGTAGCAGCGTTACTTCTAATCACTGATTTATATTAATATTTAAATCTGGCAAATAACCCAGGTGCTAGTAATTAAGCTGTAGTGGCTTCGTAACTACCGTTTTAATTACAGTGACTTCATAACACTATGTATTTTGAAAGTGTACTGGCATAGGCTACAACTGGTCTGTTTAAAATTTGGCAAACTATGTCGGATAGCACCCTTTGTATTCTGTTAAAAATGATAGTTATGTTATGTATATTACTTGTACTTTTAAATTACATTATAAATGGTATTGTTATCTTACTGCTCATCATAATGTAGCCATACTTCAGGAAAACAAAGAATGGTGTGTAAGCATTTCATTCATTTTGAAGTTATTCCCCAACTCCGAAACTATGACAAATAGCACAAAATGTCAATTGCGAAGTTTGGGAGCACCATGTGTTTGCTACAGATTGGTCATAAAAGGTGGGGGTTAATGAATGGGTAAATTAGACTGCACAGTGGGGATGGATGTGTATTTACAGTATATGGGATTACAGTGTCATCAGAATGCTGTCTAGGGGTTGGAGCAAAAAACTGGTGCAGTTGAGGCCTGGCGGTAGCAGAGCCTCAACCTAATTGAATCGAACTGTTTTTTAATTTATTTGTTCAGTTGTCGTCCATCGAAATTGATGTTCTTTTTTTAACAAAATTAATCTTAGCAGAGTTTTTTCTTTCTACTTCTCTCTCTCTCTCGCTCTTTTTTTCTTTCTTTCTTCGTAGTGGTTAAGCACATATCCATAGATATTTTGTTTGCTGAAACCACCTCAGAAATAGCCAGTGAAGTTGGTACCTGACGCTATATACAGTATAATATATACATATATATTCGATTTCAAAGGTTTGCATGACCAAGTAAATTCTTATATTTATATAATGATGAGACAAACATTTCGTATTTATACAAAAAAAAATCATTTACATATGTGAACTGCGTAATTTATTGCACTTTTCTTATATATCTTTTAAAGTACAACAGAGCTTTATGCTTTGAAGGGTGCTTAAACTCAGTTTCTTGAAGATTTATGGTCATCCTGAAAACTTTTACTCCTCTGAAACTCCTTTATTTGCTCATGGCAAGGATAACCTATGGAGTGCACATTTTAACACAATAAATAATGACATGAAAAATTTATGAAAGGAATTAAAAACCTCTAAGAAATGTGCAAAAAAAGTGTTGCCTTTTTTTTTGCGATATTTTTGTCAAATATCAAAGTTTTCAATGTTATCTATTGCTCCTCCAAATTAAAAGGCAAGGCCCTGCAGCATGTGGATCCTAGGTATTATTACCCTGTGTGCAAGTAAGCAAAGTACTGTGACTTCCGTACATGTGTGGAATGCTAATTTAGTGATGACACACAGTGAATGCTTATTATTTAAGGTTTCCTTTGCTGGTGAAATAAGGTAACATGATTTCATTGAATGACAACTGTATGTACAATGGAGTACACTTCTAAACAGTGGTGTGAGATAGTGTTGATATATGAAGAGTGTCAGTGAAATGCACATGCAGCTGCTCTGCTATACTCGTAGCATTTTCCAGGTGGTCCTTGTCCTACATCTTTCATGATCACATCCACCTCGTACAACATAACATCTATGTCAAACAAGTAACACTATGACTTGGCAATGCTTTAGTAGACCACATCAATTCTTGAATAGGTTGAGCGCTGTGAATGTTGTGTCCTTTGCACTTGCCCACCCGTAATATAGTGTACAAGAACTCGATGTGGCCTGATAGTTGGATGTGCATGGAAGATCCTGCAAATTATGGGTTTTACCCATACGACATGGTACCCCAGCAGGTCATGTATCCTGGTGATCATCAGTGCCATACAGACTGGTGTAATTATGTTCTCATCAGTTAGAAGTCAATGAACCTATTATAGTTTCTAGCAAAAATTTTGTGGACAGATGAATTCACATTCACACATGACCACAATCACAACAGGCATAATCATTATCACAGGAGCATGGATGATCAATGGTGGCTACAAGTAAGTCCAGGTATGTTGGTGGTTTAATGTCTGGTGTGGCATCTCGAATAACACGTTTGTCAGATCAGTGTTCTTCCAAGGTACTTTCACTGGACTACAATATCTACGACTGCTCCATGGTGGTACCAGACTTTTTGGATGATGTTTCATGTTTAGTCTCATATGTGGTTTCAAAGCAATGGCACACATTGCACAGCATCGGTCATCAACTTTCTCACCGCCATATTCCACTGACACATCTTGGGCTATGGCAGCCCAAGTCACCAGACCTAACCCACTAGATTTTTTCCTGTTGAGGGTTACCTGAAATCTAAGGTATATGACACATCAACCCCTGCAGGTGTGCTTCAAGAGCAGGCTATTGCAGGATAGTTAATAGTGCTGAAAGTTAACTGATATTCTTGGTACCTACTATGTAAGTCACATCCAGGAATGCATTGTAACCAGTGGTGGCTCGTGATAAGCTGAGATAGGGGCTGCATCTCAATTTTGTAGATATCGCTTTGAATAAGCTAAGTTACTGAGCCTGTGCTGATTCTGTCCGTTTAATAATAATAATAATTATATCATCATTATCATCATCATTGTCAACCATTATCAATCCACTGCTGGACGAAGGTCTCCCCAAGTTTCCTCCACAACGGTCTGTCTTGTGCCAGTCTCCTCCATGTCACCCCTGCATACTTTCGAATTTCATCCACTCATCTCCCATGTGGTCTTCTTCTGGGTCTTTTCCTGTCCCTTGGAATCCAATCTAAAATTTCGGCTGTCCATCGATGATCTGTCCTTCTGGCAGTATGTCCAGCCCATTGTCATTTCAGGGATTTAACTCTGATCATGATGTCTTCCACTCTTGTCATTTTTCGGATCCACGAGTTCCTCTTCTTATCTCTCCTGGTTACACCAAGTATGCACCTCTCCATGCTGCTTTGAGTTGTCTGCAGCCTTTGTATGTCTCTTTTAGTTAAGGTTCACGTCTCTGCGCCATACGTAAGCACTGGAAGGATGCATTGATCAAACACTTTTCTTTTAGTACATAATGGCATATTGCTCTTGAAAATTATGCTGTTTCTTCCAAAAGCTCTCCAGGCAAGTTTTGTACGCCGATTAATTTCTTCATCAGTGTGACCCTCACTTGATATCTGCTGTCCCAGATAAACGTACGTGTCTGTTATCTCCAGCTTTTCTCCATCAATCGATAAATCTTCATTTCTTGTAAAAGCATTGAACATCACTTTTGTCTTCTGAAAGTTAATTTTTAATCCCATTTCTTTACTCTTGTCAGCAAGTTCCTGGATCATACTCTGCAGCTCTGATGGGCTAGTTGCAAAAATGACTACGTCATCAGCAAAACGAAGGTGGGTTAGATAATCTCCATTAATCTTTAGCCCCTTGTTTTCCCAGCTCAGTGACTGAAAAACACCCTCCAATGTGGCATTAAAGAGCTTCGGAGATATGGTGTCGCCTTGTCTCACTCCCTTTCCAATTTTTATGTGTGTTGTATTTTCAAACAGCCTAATCTTTGCACTTGCATTTTCATAGATGTTATTAATAATATTAATGTATGCATCTTCAATACCGCAGGTTTTCAGAGCCATTGTAACTGCTGATGGTTTCACCGAATCAAAGGCTTTTTCATAATCGATAAAAGCCATGCACAATGGAAGTTCATATTCCCTCGCTCTTTCAATTAGTTCTCTCAGCACATGGATATGATCTATTGTGCTGTAGCCACTCCTGAATCCAGCTTGTTCTCTCGGTTGAGTCATGTCCAGTGTTACCTTCAAGCGGTGTGAAAGAACTTTAGTGAAGATTTTATAAACTACTGATAGGAGGCTGATAGGTCTGTAGTTTCCGAGATCCTCAATGTCACCTTTCTTATGTAGCAGGATCATTGTAGCGTTGTTCCAATCCTCAGGAATCTTTCCTTCATTAAGGCATCGAGTGAAAATTTGGGCGAGTACTGTTTCGATTTCTCCACTTGCTTCTTGTATGATGTCTACAGTAATTCCATCTTCTCCTGGCGCTTTTCCCCGCTTCATGTTCTTGATTGCATGTGCAACTTCTGCTGGAAGGACTGGAGGAACTCTGGTACTGGTATCTTTCATGATGTCTGGAGTGCATGTATCATCCCTTTCATATAATTTGGCGTAGAAATCTTTCACTCTTTTCAAAATTTCGCCTCTATTTCTTGTTACAGAACCATCTTCTTTTCTCAGTGCCATAATCTGTTTTCTTCCCTTACTGAGGGAAGAAAACAGATTATTTTTGCATTGAAATCCCTATTTTTGCATTGAAATCTCCCTTTGCTATCTTTAGGCTTTGGTTGTTTTCAATTGCTTTCCTCACTAGTTCACAGTTGAATTTCCTTACGTCTTCAGTGATACTTTTTCGTACTGTCTTGCGTAGCTCTATATATTCCACTTTGGAAGTCACATCTTCTTCAGTTGTCCTCATCTCTCTTCTTTTTTGCATCAACATTTTCGTTTTTCCTGATAATTTATTTACATGCAACTTGTTCTTAGACCCAGCTAATTTTGTTGCTGTTTCCATAAGAGCTTTGGTTACTTTTCTGTTAACTTCAGAGATGTCCACTTCTTCCGATGTTAGGCGTTCTAAAGCAGAGAACCTGTTCTTCAGTTCCAACTTGAAGGTATTATGGTGTTTTTTAAGGTTGGTTATGTCAATAGATTTTGTTTTTCTTATGAGCTTGCCACGTTCAAGTTTAGGGTTGAGGTGCATCTTACATCTCACCAATCTATGGTCACTACCTGTGTTGAACTTGTTTAGCACACTGCAGTCTTCCATGACGAATTTTTTGTTACACATAATAAAATCAATTTCACTTGTCGTCCCATTTGATGTCTCCATGTCCATTTCCTGTGTGGCTTTTTCTTGAAAAAGGAGTTCATGATGAAAAACCCTTCTGCCTCTGCAAACTCAACGAGAGTATTTCCACGCTGGTTTCTGTTGCCGTGACCGAATTTACCTACTGAAGTTTCATTCTGTTGCCGTTGCCCTATTTTTGCATTGAAATCTCCCATAATTATTTTCAAGTGCTGCTTACCTTTATTATTTAGATGACGAATTTCCTCATAAAATTCTTCAATTTCTTCTTCAGGATGACTTGTGGTGGGTGCATAAGTTTGAATAATCTGAGCCTGGTATCTTTTCGAGAGTTGGATAACAAGCCGTGCAGCTCTGTCAGAGGAACTTTCAACTTCTACAACTTTATCCTTCAGTTTCTTGTTTATTATAAATCCAACACCACTAGTTCTGCCAGTATCTGTCCCACGATAGTAGAAGAGATGTCCACTTTTCAGTTCGATGAGATCTTCTCCTTTTCTCCTTACCTCACTTATCCCCACGATGACCCACTTGATCCTTTGTAGTTCCTCTTCCAATTCAAGAAGCCTTGAATCAGAGGATAGGGAGCGTCCATTGTACGTTGCCAAGGTCAGCATCAGATGGCAGCCTAGTCCGGTCCTCCGGGGATTCTTAGCACCCTCTGCCTTCATGTCGCACTGGCCGCTGCCTTGGCCAGGTACATTCCAGCTGCCGGAGACTGAGGGCCAAGATTTAAGTTGTGGAGTCATTTTGGAGGGGTTTGGCCATAACTCACCACGCTGGCCAAGCGGGTTGGTGAGTGTGGGATAGAATTTCCTCTAATCCCGATGGTATAGTTATACCGCTATTGGCGGTCGTCAGAGCCCCTTTAGTGGGAACAGGATGCACCACGAGAAGGCGGGGTTGACATTTGTCAAGGAGAGGCTGTGATGTTACGCATCACCTGACCTTACATCCCAATAATTATATATATATATATATATATATATATATATATATATTGATCGAAAGTGGTTTTTTTTTACAAGAAATGAATATTTAAATTTTATATTTAGCGATGGCCACATTGCCACATTTATGAAGAAAATAATCGAAATATAAAACTTGGTCAGATGCATTATTTCTTAAAAAGAAACTGATTAATCAGTGCATCCTTCCAGTTTTTACGCATGGAGCACAGACATGAACCTGAACTAAAATAGACATACAGATCTTGCAGACAACTGAAAGCAGCATGTAGAGATGCATGTTTGATGTTACCAGGAAAGATGTCTGCGTGTTCCGAACTATTGATGTCTGCGTGTTCCGAACTATTGATGTCTGCGTGTTCCGAACTATTGATGTCTGCGTGTTCCGAACTATTGATGTCTGCGTGTTCCGCAAGTCGTACGGGCCTGGAAGCTCAATCGTTTCATCTTTTCATCTTTGTATCTGTTGCTATGTGTCCAGTAAATCTGGCTTTGCTATCTCGTGTCCTTCTTGGTGTTGCATTTTGGGTGGCCAGCAGTGTAGAAACTCGTGGATCGGGAAAATGACAAGAGTGGAAGACATTATGATCAGAATTCCTGAAATTGGAATGAGATGGACATATTGCTAGAAGAAAGAGCCACTGACGGAGAGTTGAAATATTGAACTGGATAGTAAGGGAAAAAATAATACCCAGAAATATTGAACTGGATAGCAAGGGAAAAAACAATACAAGAGGGAGATGGGTGCATGAAATTTGAAAGCATGAAAGAAACAAGTTCAAAGCAGACTGCTGTGGAAGAAGAAACTTGGAGACTCTCATCCAGCAGTGGATTGATAGTGGTTGCAAATTTTATATACATGCATATACGTATATATGTATATATATACAAGTATATAAGGACAAAAAATGTAAACAATTTAATGCGTGTGGCAGTGGCAGCACACACTCAAGGTCATGTACGCATTCTCAAGTGACTCATTGTGACCCCTAGAAATATGACAATAAATATTTTTCCTTCTGAAACACTCCCTTTGAAACTTCGACTTGATACCAACCACTGCAACTTGGACGGCGATGGAAAACATTTTGTAGAATTTTGAAGAGTTTGCCAGAATTTTGTGATGAGTTGTTATTGCGGTACTCACACACCGGCAGTCTCTTTAACAAAAACGGTTTGGAAATATATTCAGTCCAGTTTTAATTTTGAAGCCATGATAACAATTTAGTAAAGAAAAATTTGTTTTCAAAATTTACCAACTTCGTAAATTTTCTAAACAATGATATCTGATTAAATGTTCTTTTCAAAGTAATTAAGTATAATGCACTACCTCAATTGAAATGAGCAGCTTATTTTGGGGAGGGGGGATGCAGCAGAAAACAAATTGTACCCAGTGGAGTGACTTCAATGATTTTTGGTGAATAAAAATTTACGTGAGTTTAAAAGCGAAAATTTTGTTGTACTTGGTAAGTGAAGAAATCAATTTTGTGCAAGTATTTCGCTGCAGAAATTAATCTCTCTCCCTCTTTTTTTCTTTTTTTTTCAATTTATCCAATACTGAATTCTATTCTTAATCGCAATTTGTTCACATGCCCATTTTGACCAGAAGAGAAAATATAAGTAAAACCTTTTTGCAAAAGTCCCGGCAACTGAGTATTTGTCATTTGCAAACACAAATATTTTACAGTTCGATGGTGTTAGAATTATTATGTTGAATAAAAGCAGGAACAAACCAAAAATTGGAAGGAAAAAAAAAAAAACAGGTGGAGTAATACATTCAAACGTACCTTATTTAATACTTTATTTCAACATTCGTCATTATTTTAATTCATTTCCCTATTTTATTTCTTATTCAGAAGCACAAGAATCGTATTAATCAACAAAGCACACAGGCCCTGCGATGCATTCCCACTCAACGAGAGACTGCGTTCGCGAGCAACCCGTGCTAGCGAGACTGCCATCAATGCAGTCCCCATATAAGTTTTATTCAAAGGAAATGAACTGATGTGGGAATAGGCCGAGTTTCCCACATGAGTTGGTTTCAACACCCGTCAGGGCTGCAAGCAGCGCAGTCTGGCGCAGTCCGCCAACGTTCCTTGCGCTCCCAGTGGTGTTATGCAGGGAAAACTTCCAGTTGAGCTCAGAAAATTTATCTCTCTCGGTACGGCATGAAAATAAAACTGCTTTGGATGGGGGGGGGGGCTGCAGACCCATAGCAGGAGCCACCCCTGATTGTAACCAATGATGAACATGTGCAATATTCTTAACTTTGATAGGTATGTTTCTTTCTAGTAATGTAAGAGCTGAGGGCCTCTATGTCAACATCACATGGCTACACTTAATGATTTGTGTAAGTTGATTGTGTGGTGAGTACTATTAAATGTCTACAACTCATTCTGAGTATTATTGTCAGATCTTGTGTTCATATTACATTGCCATAGTAGTGCTGTTTCTTCATCAGCTCGTCATGGCATTAACTTTCATGGTTCTTACCTAAATGCACTCATACATTTGCCTTTTCAATGTACAGCCTAATTTTACCTATTGACCCACACATTTTATTACCAATTTTAGCAAACACGTGATGCTCCCCAACTTTGCAATTTACATTTTTCCAGCGTTTGGCGTACTAACTTCCCAGATTTGCTACTAGGTGCACTACAGTCAAGCTTATTGGATCTGCCCCTTGGCACATTTCCTGATCCCATTGGTTCCACATCCTTAGCAGCCTCTGTTTGCCAATGCAGCTGCATATATACGTATGTATATCCACTTTATATTTTGTAATAAAAATAAAGGACCTTGGTCAATTTCCCAGGACATGTTCTACACCCCAAAATAAGACATATAGTCTATATAAACATTGATGAGGAACAATTTTGCTTACCCTTTATAACCTTTTTTTTTTTTTTTTTTTTTTATATGTAAGTTTCTTGCCAGTGTTAGCTATAAAAATGTCTGTTGAAATGATTTTGGAGACACACAGTTCATTGATATGTTTACAAGAAAGTGCTTTGCAATTTTTGCTATGAGACCCGACACAGCCTGGGCATGTGTTTTCATTGACTGTCGAACACATTAAAATTTAGTGGAGGTGTTGTGGATTGTCTGACAGTCGTTTGGAACTTGCTTCTGAACCGTGTCAGTGAATGGAGTTGAGTAAATGAGTTTTTAAATGTGCCCACAAGTAGAAATCTATTGGAAAATCTGGAAAGCACTAGTGCCAAGCTGAATGTCCTCAGTGGCCTATTCACTGGGCAGGGTAGTTATTTTCCAAGAGTTCTTGTATCATATAGCTAAAATGACTTGGGGCTCATGGACTATATACATTGTGAACCATATACCTTTATACATACATAAACCATATTCATTGTGAGAAGTATCAATGGAACATTCTCTACTTCAGGTGCCACCATGCATGTTTTTCTCTGTCCATAAGTGATTGTTGTGAGAATTTATGGTGTTCTCACTGGTGAATCCGGCCTCATCTGTAAAGAGCACTGATGAAAGAATGGGCACCCGCCTATTTCTGCATGCTCCATTAGCCAGTTGCTTGTGATGGATAATCAGGAGATGTGAAACCCTAGACATGCTACACGTAGTATGGGTAAAGCTCCAATATCTCTGCTTCTGAAAGTTTTATACAAAAATTCTTCCTGCATCAGATACAGCTCCTGATGGAAAATGTTTTGCACATAATTCCTAAGTTCTGGTAAAGAATTATTTTTGGCCACCAGGTGGCATAAGTGTTTATTTCTGCTTTGATGTATTCACAGCAAAATCTGAGCTTCTGAAAACTATTGAAAAAGTTCTTTCATGGACCGATACCTCTTACCTCAGAAAACGTTTTGAGAATACCTCCTGCTTAAAACAGTGCATAGTTTTTCCACCAGGAGGCGTGGAAGTATATCTTGTTTTTGTCAATATCTCTGTTTTTAAGAGTCCAATTTGAATAATTATTTCTTTGTTGGAGTGTTTCCAGTGCAAAATGTTTCTTTCTAATCTAATTTAAAAATTTTCTGTGCTCACAAGTTTGTCACTAGAGTGTGTAATTTAGGGGGCCCAGATCTACGTACATATTTTTGAAATTTTATTTAGTAATTTAATTTCAGACAAGAAGTTTTCTTCCTACTCTAAAAATTTTTGTTTTAAATGTTCTGTCTTTTGGATACAAAAGTGAGGGTTAGAGGGCAGGGTATCAGATTGCTGCAAGTGTCACGAGTTCGAAGCCAGGAGGGCCTGCACGCAGCCGGCAATCCCCCCCGTCATAATCAATGCTGGATAGTCAGGGTACATGTAATGATCGACGGGGGTGGCAATAATGAAGAAATCTTTAAGTGGTGCAGCAAAAAGAAAGAAAAAAGCAAAAGTGAAAATTATGAAAAACAGATTGCCGAAAATTACGTCTGGTTCCTGTTTAGTGTTAGCAAATGTGCAGAAACCTCAGGCCACCCTGGTGGCACAGTGGTCTAAGCAGTGGCTTCTGATCATTTGTCCGAGATGGGTCCGGGTTCAAATCCCGGTGAGGCATGGATGTTGTGTTTGTCTTACGGCCCTGGCTCTCTCCCTTCCCTGGAATCAGTGGCCCTAAATTAAGGACGAACGACTGTTTATACCCCACTGAGTTGCTCACGGTGGTCGTTAAATCTCCAATCAAAAAAGAAAAAAAAACTCAGCAGAAAAAGAAGGAATAATATTAGGTTCAGGTACTAATTGGATGGAAAAGCCATCAGAAAAGGTAGATGTTTTATTGGATTCAGGTAGTTGTGCCAGTTTTTCAACAGATAGGGTTTTCGTTTAATGATGTTGTCAGAACAAATGAAATAAGTAATGGACCTTGCCAACCTAAAGGACCTTTTCCTCGGAACATGAAAAACAGGGTTTTTTGGAAGAGTACTATTATGCATGTACAAATACAGGAAAAAGGGTATCTCACAACTGGTTGGGCTATTCTCCTACGTGGGATAGTGCCTATTGTGAGCCCTGTTTGCTTTTCAGTGATCCCAAATGCATTTTGCATCAGAAAGCCTGGATTAATGGTATAAAAGACTGGCAGGGAATTTCTTAAAAAATATTAAAGTTCACGAAAACTCTGCTTCACATTTGTCCACTTGCATTGCGTATGATATGTATAAAAATGATAAAATGTTCGTAAACGGATGGGCTCAGAATATGCAGCAGCACAGGTCAGTTTTTGGACACGTATTGTTGAGAAGAATAATTTACGTTACTAACTACAACCTTAGCTACTTGCAATATGGCTTTCCGTAGCCATCAGGAGGTATTAGGTGATAATAATGCTGGAAATTTTCTATTGATAATTGAGCTCCTCAGCAAATATGACCCAATTCTTAATCAGTTGCAGAAAAAGAAATATTTCAGTCCAATGATACAAAACGAATTGTTTGAGTTTTTTGCTACCAAAATTAAGAAGGAAATTATAATGGAAATCAAGGAGGCACAGTTATACTCAAACATTTAGATATATCACAGTCATATACAACGAAGATGGAACTCCAATGGAAATTAAAATTAACGAAAGATTTTTAGTTTTTCAAAACATCAAAGAACAAACTGCAGTGGGACTGACAGAGGTAATACCTTTACTTAAGATGATAAACGAAAATGAACTGTTTCTTGAAAATTGTATAGGACAAGCTTATGATGGAGCCAGCAACATGCGTGGACACTATTCTGTTCAAAAAAGAATTAGAGATGTGGGAAAAAAGCCATATACATACACTGTGCTTCGCATAATTTAAACTTGGTTTTGAATGATGCTTGCATGGGAATTCGAGAAATCGAAGATTTTTACGATATTTTACAGCATTTATATGTATTTTTCAGTCATGGTCTTAAAAGATGGGAAATTATTAAAAAAATCTTAGTGTAACCTAAATGTGAAAAAGTTGTGCCCGATACGATGGGCCTCCCAGCACTATATCCTGCGTGCCATTCGTTTCAGGTATAACAACATTTTAAAAGCTTTGACCCAAATCATACTAAAATCTCATACCTGTGAAGAAAGGGCTGAAGCAACTGGACTTTGAAAATGTTTAGACCTTTGATTTTGTTGTGATTGTTGTCATGGAACACAAAATATTGGAAATAGTTAGCATTGTGTCAAAACTTATGCAGTCAAAGGACACTAAATTATTGAAAGCAGCTGACATGCTACAATCAGCAAGTGAAAAACTGTTTAATTTAAGAGAAGAATTCAAAGATATTAAAAACACTTCATCTATTCTTGCCAACACATGGAGTGTTGAAGATAAATTTAATGAAACGTGGTCGCGTCACTCAAAAGGTTTTTCAATGAAATATATCAAGACAGTAGGTTACACAACCCTGAAGAGAAATTAAAAACTTAATGTCTTTTATGCAACTATAGACATCGTCATTTCTCAAATAAAATTCCATTTTGAAGGACTAAGTTTGGTAGCAAAGGAATTTTCTTTCTTGCAGTCATCTGAATTGTTAAACGCAAACGAAAGTGAATTATTCCAGTCAGCTGAGTCTTTTTAAGGTTGCAGTACAACGATGATTTATCTAGTGATTTTCCATTACAAGTACTTTCATTTAGAAATGTTATGAGCAACCAGTTAAAAAATACTTCTGGTGGTTCTGTAAAAGACCTTATAGAGCTCATATATTTAAAAACAGTACAATATTGCCCAGTGTTTTGGACCTTGCAACAGCGTTGAAACTTTTTTGACAATCCCAGTGACTGTGGCTACAGCTGAAAGGTCGTTCTTAAAGTTGAAGTTAATCAAAAACTACCTTCGGTCATCGCACACTCAAAATGGGTTTGATGGACTTGCGATGATAAGCATTGAAAATGACCGATCCAGAAAACTGGACGTGACAAAACTGATTGAAATATTCGCTAAGAAGAATGCTAGAAGGGAATCCAGATTTTAGTAACGTAAAGTTTTCTTCATTTTGTAAAGTATGCTTGCTTCTTGAATTTAAAAGACATGACACTAACAAGAAGAAATATCGCTGAAGTATTTAAAACTAGAAAAATGTTAAACGCACTTGTTTTTCCTCTTTCTCAAAAGTTATTGTATTAAGGAATTAAACAGCTTTAAAGGAAGTTCAAAACCATACACTCAAATATCAGAATTTGTTTTTACTTGATTTGATATCGGTAGCATTTGCCATTTAAAGATTTTGCACTTTTTCTCCTGAGTACTAAGTTTATCCAGGATACTTACAGGAATAAGTACTCACATAATTAAAAGCAATACATAAGTGATCATGGAATCAATATCTGAAAAACATATTTTTACTACGGCGAAGTTAAATATTTACCCTCAATTTTTGCATTAATTATTACCATGTTGGGGCCCATTAGAAAATTTTCGGGGTGGTGGGGGTGGGAGATTTTACGTTTCGCCACTGGATGTAAGTGCACATTTCCTTTCACAGCAATATATGCATGACTAAAAACCTGATTGAAAAAATTCTTTTTTGGTCAGATACTAGAAACTGAAAACTCCTTGTGTGTTTTCTAACAAAAAAAAAGTGAATGATTTTGCCGCTAGGTTTCACAAATGTTTAATCTGTTTTTCTCAACATCTCTGCTTCTAAATATGTGATTTAAATAATTCTTTTAATGCCATATAGCATTTACTTTGTGGAACACTTTACTTTTGTATTTGAGGAGTTTTGTAGTTCACAGTTCTATCGCTAGGTGGTGTTTGTGTACTTCTGTTTGCTGCTATTTCTTTGCTTCTAAAAACTATATAGAGAAATTCCTTTTTTACTGTGTGCCATTTGTTACAATAAAAATAGGGAGCATTATCCTCTTTAAATAATGCACAGCTTTCCTGCTAGGGGCATAGAGATCAAAACCTCAAAACCTTTTTCTTGCTATCTCTGCTTCTGGAAGATGTATTTGAAAAGTCCTTTTTCCTTAGCTTAGCTTTTGCCATGAAGAATACTTTTTGCCTACTTTCAACTTTTCCAATATGCAAAATTCTTCTGCTAGAAGGTGTAGAGCTATATCATGTTTCCTTGTACAGGGGGAGTCAAAAGTCTCAGGACACCCTTGTATTTCAGGAACTGGTGGGCAAATGAAATATCTGAATATCCCAACAAAGAATTGGTGAGTGGGCCTATCTTTTAGGCTATTTCCGGAACATGGCCACCATCTTAAAATCCTCCATATTGGATCAAGGTCAAATGGTAAGAGGGCCATGTTGCATATCAAACAAGACCAGCATTTTCTCAGAAATTGATTGTCATAAATCAGATTTGACATGTGTTGTGGTTCACAAGTTGTCAACACAGAAAGTTGAAATAACCATTGTTTGTTACAGGTAACTGCAGATGTCATTGATGAAAGAGGAGAGGATTGAGGTGATCCTAATGTCTGGGGAATGCAGCTAGCTGCCATATCATAGCCGTAGACTTCAACAAGAGACACCCAGAAAGACCACCAATTTCACACAGCACTGTCACATACCTGATATCTTAATTCCGAAAAATTGGGACAGTGGACGACAAGTCACGTAGGGGTCAGATGAAAACTGCTACTGACAAGGAAACATTAACAGTGAACTTGGCATCCTAATAGCACATGACGTCTTGCAGCAAAATGTAGTGTCAGCCATTGTACGAATTCTTTACACCGCTCACTGGCATCCATTCAAGATCCAATTATTATCAGAGGATGACCTTGACAGATGTGTCAAGTTCTGCATCTGGGCTTTTGACCAACATCAATGCGATGCCTCATTCACACAGGACATTTTGTTCAGTGACGAGGTCAATTTTTATGTCAGTGGTGAGATTAACCATCAGAACCACAGGGACTGGAGTGACAGGTATCCTCACTGGATGGAACCATCCAATGTGTAAAGGTTATGGTGTGGTGTGGAATATGGAGCACCTGTGTAATTGGACCCATTTTCATTGACACTATCCTAAATGCTCAGCGCTACTTGGAAATGCTACAGGAAACAGTATTCTCTTCCCTTCTGAATGAAGATGGCGGTTCCCCCTGTTATTTCCAACACGATGGAGCAACTGTTCATCACCCGCTAGATGTTGAATTCCCTGGTCATTAAATTGGCCAGTGTGGTTCTGTGGAATGGCCATCCAGATCCCCCAATCTACACCACTCTACTTTTATCTGTGGGGTCATCTGAAACACCTGGTGTAAGCTTAGAAAATCCACGACAAACACCACTTTCAGCAACACATCCTGGAGGCCTGTTACCGCATTTTTCCTAATATTCTCATGTGGGTGCCTAATGATTGGATCAAGTGCCTTCAGTTCTGTGTTCAGCAACAAGGACAACACATTGAACACATCAAATAGCTGTGCATCACAGGGTACTTTAGAAGTTATTTCAACTTTCTGTGTTGATAACTTGTGAACCACAACACATATGTCAAATCTGATTACGGCAATCAATTTCTGAGAAAATTCTGGTCTGGTTTGATATGCAACATGACTCACTTACCATTTAAAAAATTCGACCTTGATCCAATATGGTGGATTTCAAGATGGCGGCCATGTTCCAGAAAGAGCCTAAAAGATATACCAGCTCACCAATTTTTTGCTGGGGTTTTCAGGTAATTCATTTTTCCTCCCATTTCTGAAAAACCAAGGGTGTCCTGTGGCTTTTGACTCACCCTATATACAATATTTCTACTTTGAAGTGTTCGGTTTGGAAATCTCTTTGTTGCTGATACCTTCCTTCTGCAATGAGAAACTTTTTGTGCAGCATTTGTTAATTTTTGTAACATACTTTTTAGCAAGTGTAGAAGTGAGTAGCTGTTTCTATTTCTGGATGTTTTATTGATTGTAAAAATCAAGTTTTTTTTAACCAGTTCCATTGACTTTGACTAACTTTGATAAATTGCATTCTCACCTTAAAGGATTCAAATGAAGTGCTCATTACAACTGAAAATTCAGTGTCTTTCTTCAAATGTTTCACCTTCCTTATCCTTAAATTTCCAATGTAAACATTATTTCAAAATAATTAAATATAAACAGTATTTAGTTTATATATTGATTTTGTGGTATATGAAAGCATTTCAAGAGTAATGACTCATTTATGTTCTAACTATGGATTTTATACCTATATGTTTTTGAGTTTTATGGAGTTTTTTTTTTATTCTATAATTTTCCTCAGTGATTGAATTAAAAGCCAAAGTAAAAATAATTTTTTCTCAAAGTTAGTATAGCATAACATACATAAAACTTTTGTAGAAATTGAACTGGTTACATTTTCAGTGACAGTTTTTGGTATTTCAGTATTTATTTGTGATTCTAAGTTTCTTGTTAGCTGCAGCAGACATCATTTTTAACATTCTGTATTAAGTTTGCTCAAGCCTGTAGAGAGCTGATTGTTGTAAGTTACAGGTTGAACGACCTGTGGTTTCACTAGAAAAAAATTCCAAACTCCTGCAATTCTGTGATTGAAAAAGTGTATGAACCATGTTTGCATCTAACCTGCATGCAAATGACAGCTTAGTGAAATACATGACATTGATACAGAACTGTAATTGGCATTATTCCTAGTTCTGCTGCATCAGCATTTTTATATGGATTTTTGGCTTTATTTTGACATGTAAAATATGTTTCTAGCATGTGGCGAGACCAGCTTAACATTTTGTTTTCAGATAATGTGCTGCTTTAAATATAAAAAAAAATGTCCAGAACGCTTGCAAATTTAAAAGTTAACACAATAACTACTCAAAAAATTTATACTTTAAGGCTGTCTTTGAATGAGTATAAGAGAAATTCTATCTTATAGCTGCAATGCAAACTCCTTTGTACACATTTTCTCGAAGACTATTACTTTGTGGTGTCACCTTGTCTCACTCCTTTTCCAATTTTTATGTGTGTTGTATTTTCAAACAGCCGAATCTTTGCACTTGCATTTTCATAGATGTTATTAATAATATTAATGTATGCATCTTCAATACCGCAGGATTTCAGAGCCATTGCAACTGCTGATGGTTTCACCGAATCAAAGGCTTTTTCATAATCGATAAAAGCCATGCACAATGGAAGTTCATATTCCCTCGCTCTTTCAATTAGTTCTCTCAGTACGTGGATATGATCTATTGTGCTGTAGCCACTCCTGAATCCAGCCTGTTCTCTCGGTTGAGCCATGTCCAGTGTTACCTTCAAGCGGTGTGAAAGAACTTTAGTGAAGATTTTGTAAACCACTGATAGGAGGCTGATAGGTCTGTAGTTCCTGAGATCCTCAATGTCACCTTTTTTATGTAGCAAGATCATTGTAGCGTTGTTCCAATCCTCAGGAATTTTCCCTTCATTAAGGCATCGAGTGAAAATTTGGGCGAGTACTGTTTCGATTTCTCCACTTGCTTCTTGTATGATGTCTACAGTAATTTCATCTTCTCCTGGAGCTTTTCCTCGCTTCATGTTCTTGATTGCATGTGCAACTTCTGCTGGAAGGACTGGAAGAACTCTGGTACTGGTACCTTTCATGATGTCTGGAGTACATGTATCATCCCTTTCATATAATTTGGAGTAGAAATCTTTCACTCTTGTCAAAATTTCGCCTCTATTTCTTGTTACAGAACCATCTTTTTTTCTCAGTGCCATAATCTGTTTTTTTCCCTTACTGAGATGTCCCTTTGCTATCTTTAGGCTTTGGTTGTTTTCAATTGCTTTCCTTACTAGTTCACAGTTGAATTTCCTTACGTCTTCAGTGATACTTTTTCGTACTGTCTTGCATAGCTCTATATATTCCACTTTGGAAGTCACATCTTCTTTAGTTGTCCTCATCACTCTTCTTTTTTGCATCAACATTTTGGTTTTTCCTGATAATTTGTTCACATGCAATTTGTTCTTAGACCCAGCTAATTTTGTTGCTGTTTCCATAAGAGCTTTGGTTACTTTTCTGTTAACTTCAGAAATATCCACTTCTTCCGATGTTAAGATTTCTAAAGCAGAGAACCTGTTCTTCAGTTCCAATTTGAAGGTATTATGGTGTTTTTTTAAGGTTGGTTATGTCAATACATTTTGTTTGTCTTATGAGCTTGCTACGTTCGAGTTTAGTGTTGAGGTGCATCTTACATCTCACCAATCTATGGTCACTGCCTGTGTTGAACTTGTTTAGCACACTGCAGTCTTCTATGACGAATTTTTTGTTACACATAATAAAATCAATTTCACTTGTCGTGCCATTTGGATGTCTCCATGTCCATTTCCTGTGTGGCTTTTTCTTGAAAGAGGAGTTCATGATAAAAAACCTTTCTGCTTCTTCAAGTTCTACGAGAGTATTTCCATGTTGATTTCCGTTCTTGTAACGGAATTTACCAACCGAAGTTTCATTCTGCTGCTGTTGCCCTACTTTTGCATTGAAATCACCCATAATGATCTTCAAGTTCTGTTTGCCTTTGTTATTTAGATGACGAATTTCCTCATAAAATTCTTCAATTTCTTCTTCAGGGTGACTTGTGGTGGGTGCATAAGTTTGAATAATCTGAGCCTGATATCTTCTTGAGAGTTGGATAACGAGTCGTGCAGCTCTGTCAGAGGAACTTTCAACTTCTACAACTTTATCCTTCAGTTTCTTGTTTATTATAAATCCAAGACCACTAGTTCTGCCAGTATCTGTCCCACGATAGTAGAAGAGATGTCCACTTTTCAGTTCAATGAGATCTTCTCCTTTTCTCCTTACCTCACTTAGCCCGACGATGTCCCACTTGATTCTTTGTAGTTCCTCTTCCAATTCAAGAAGCCTTGAATCAGAAGATAGGGAGCGTCCGTTATATGTAGCCAAGGTCAGCATCAGATGGCAGCCTAGTCCGGTCCTCCGGGGATTCTTAGCACCCTCTGCCTTCATGTCGCACTGGCCGCTGCCTTGGCCAGGTACATTCCAGCTGCCGGAGACTGAGGGCCAAGATTTAAGTTGTGGAGTCATTTTGGAGAAGTTTGGCCATAACTCACCACGCTGGCCAAGCGGGTTGGTGAGTGTATGGGATAGCATTTCCTCTAATCCCGATGGTATAGTTATACCGCTATTGGCGGTCGTCAGAGCCCCTTTAGTGGGAACAGGATGTACCACGAGAAGGCGGGGTTGACATTTGTCAAGGAGAGGCTGTGATGTTACGCATCACCTGACCTTACATCCCAAGTTATTATTATAAATAAATAAATAAATAAATTTCGAAAAATATATTAAAAAAAAAAAATAAAAAACTGCTCTCAACAAAAGCATGTGAATGTCTTCAAGATGTGGCCCATCAGTGGTATGATTAATCTAGTGACCAAAACTAGAACCAAGAGGTTTTGTGGGAGGAAAATAATGTAAGGTTCAAGAATGACTTTAAACTTACGTACAGTTTTAGCTCGTTTTGTTTGTTTGTTTGTTTGTTTTATTAGGTTAATGGCGTAAGAGCTGCAGCTGACCCCAGCATGCGGGTTTACTCATTTTCCGTAACCGCTCGTGTGGCAATAAGCTTAGTTATGTTGAATCTTTTTTTTTTTTTTTTAGGAGAATGAGATCCCCGTAGGCCTACAAAAAAACTTGCACTGTGTTTAAATTTGCACTTATATATATATATATATATATATATATATATATATATTCCCCTTTCTCTAGTAAATACGCTTTCTGCAGTGTGAGTCGAAGTTTGAAAATGGCGAAACGCAGATATCTTGTGCGACTCAGTCAAAGCGGTGTTTGATGGAGGCCCGCCAGACTGAGCCTGAGGCCCCCGGCGAACGCCGGTACGCCCATGCAATAAAACGTCAATGGTTAGGGGAGCATGTGACTTTAGCAACATTATGCAAGCCAATCGTGTGATACGCAAGCCAAACGTGGAAAACGCAAGTCGTGTGTGACGTAGACAGCCGAATCATACATATCCTTATGCAAATTAGCGCCTGTGACATCAGAACACATATTAAACCACAGATTGAGATACGAATGTTTTCCAGGAGCACTCCTACTCTTCCACATTTATCGTGACATTTCGCTTCTTGAAGTCTTCGGTTCGAACGATGTCTCAGCAGCATGTTGTACCGGAATCAACGACGTGGAGATATATTGGCAGGCTGGAAGAAGGTGAGACACAACGGATAGTAGCAGAAGCCATTGAAGCATGGACGCCTCAATCAAATTTTACGGTTGATAAATTTATATCGCTGATGTGGGAGAAGTTACGAAAACGTTTTACTGTGAGAAATCGTAATGCTACGCGGCACGTTTATTTTTTTAGTAAAACTAAATCATTATATAATTCAATAGAAAACGACCTGAAGTCAGAGAATAATTGTTGTTTTGTTCAGTAACGGATACCGCGAGCAAAGGACACAATTTTTTTTAAATCTTGAAATTTCAGCATTCATGCTGTGGCAATGGGCCAATATGAAGGATAAAACACAATGGACTTCAAACAACATAATTTTTCGACCTAAAAACCCTTATGCATTTTATGTATACTTTGAGCGGCTCATACTTTAAATCTGGTCGTAAAAAACGACCAAACATTTTTATCTACATAATTGTGAACATTTTATATGGGTTTTTTCTGAAATACATTATACCGTTGGCGAATCTTAAAGAGCTTCCAGTGTTGACTATAGGACCATGCTCTGAAACACAGTGAGGAAATAGGATCGATGCAATAAGGGTAACAAGGATTGGGGTACAATTTGGATGTAATTCAAGATACATTATATTAGCGCTTTAATGAATTTTTTAGACAGTGATACACGAAATTTAACCAATCTTTATTGGGAAAAAGAATAAAAACAAAAACGAAAAACAAACATTCAAGTTTACTTGTTCCAGAAAGATCTGGTACACTCTTTCAACAAAAATTAATGAAAGTAGCAAATTAATGTGAATATAGTACTTAAAAATTATATACAGTATATATGCGCCTTCGTATCAGAATAATATGACCACCTATACCTAATAATGGGAATAACCACCCTTCGTCCGGATGACAGCTGCGAGACGGCGTGGCATGTGGATACAGTGAGGCCCTGGGAGGTTGCCCGAGGCACAAGTGCACATTCGGACTACAACAGAGCACGGAGGTCTCGGAAATGACGTGGTTGTGGGTGAGAATCGAACCTGTCTATCCAAATCGCACAAGTGCTCTATGGAATTGAGGTCGGAAGATTTCGCCGGCCAAGGGAGAACGGAGACATCGCTGTCGTGTTCCTGGAGCCAATCACGCAGCTCCTTAGCGACGTGGCACGGCGCATTGTCTTGTTGGTAGGCACCATCACCGCTATGGTAAACGTCCATCATGAAGGGATGCATGTGGTCAGCGAGGATGGACAAGTAACCATTGGTGTTCAGGGACCCATACAGTGGTACCAGCGGTTCCAGGTCATACCAGGAAAACATCATCCATACATGTACACTTTCACCACCGGCCTGTACTTGACGGACAAGCGTGTCCGGGTGTTGGTTCTCGTGTGTCTGACGCCGTATCCGACACCGCCTGTCACTTCTGTGGAGTAGAAATCTCGATTCATCGGAGAAGGCAGCCTGTTTCCACTCATCCACTGTCCAATGATGGTAGTCCTATGCGAACTGCAGGCATCATTGCCGACAGAGCTGGGTTAACATGGGCGCCTTGACGCAGCGTCGACTCCGGAGACCCATGCGTAACAAGGTTCGCTCTACTGTTATCGGGGACACGTACCTCGGTACTCCAGTGTTCATTTGCGTGGTCAATTTGTGACGTACTACAGGGGTGAATCACGTGACAAGACGACAAATCTGCAGCGGTACATTCTGTCAGTGTAGCTTTGTTGGAGGAGCAACTTACTCCTGAGAGAGGGGGCGCTACTTTGATCTCCGTCACGGGCAAACTTGTGTTTTCACATTGGCGCCCGAATGTAAAAATGGATTTACTGGTCGTTGGGTTCTTCAAGAAATGTGTGATGTTTGTTCCACAAATCGTATAAATTTAATGAAAATTCGTTCTTTGCTTTAAAGAAAAAAGAGTAAGAGGGAGGTGATGTGACGTACTACAGAGGGTAAAGCACGTGTCAAGAAGACAAATCTGCAGCGATACAATTCCGTCTGCGTAGTTTACTTGGGAGAGCAACTTACTCCGGAGTGAGGGGGCCTCGGATTCGATCTCCGTAACGGACAAATTTGTGCTTTCACAAGTTGCTGCACTGTTGCGCGTCGATTGCTCTTTACCAGTCGACGGAGGCGACGTTCTGCTCTGGAGTCGATGGCCTTTGGGGCTCTGCAGTTATGATGTCACGGGGCATTCGGTGTGCCAACCGTCCATTCTTGGTACACCCTTACTACAGCACCTCGCGAACAGCCCACGAAGTCTACTGTTTCTCAGATGCTTCCACTCTTGACGCGGAAGCCGATGATCATTCCTTTTTGAACGGTCGTCAAATTACTACCTCTGCCCATTGTGTTCACGTAACGTACTGTGGCTCATCTGTCTTGGCTAGCCACTTATATCTCTGTGTGGTGCACAATGTGATACGCCTGGGCGGGTACACTGTGATTCCGGGGGTGGTCATATTATTTTGATACGACAATGTATAGGGCAAATAGAAAACTTGCTCTCTCTAAGGCTCCATTTGCCCCACCCCACCCTCGGCCAAAAAGTTTTGAAAGAAACACTGGGTCTTACACCCTGGCGGCAAATACTGTTTTAACGCCCCTGCATTGAAGTGTCAGTAAGTATCATTTTTGGACTGTGGACATAATTCCAAAATACGGGAAGTGTTCGAAAAAAGCAAGGTCAAGGCCAGCCACATACAACTAAAACCAAGGAAGACCGTTATCTTTTGTCAATAGTCCGTCGAAACAGACGGCAAAATGCTACTCAACTCGAGCGAAAGCTCCTTGTGTCAACAGGGCACAAGTTGTCAACAGCCCGTCGAAACAGACGGCAAAATGAAACTCATCTCCAGCGAGAGCTCTTCGTGTCAACAGGACACGGGTTGTCAACTCAAACTATTCACATCTCTTCACCAAGGTGTTCTCTATGCACGTAGACCAATTATGTGAGTCCCTTTACGGGATGACATCGTACGATCCGTAGAAACTGGGCTGGGAACATCTTGGTTGGGGTCACGTGTGGAGTCAAGTTCCCTTCTCTGATGAGTCAAGATTCAGTCTGGAGTCCGACAATCGACTAGTTCTTATCTGGAAGGAAATTTGCACACGAAATAGTCTAACTTTTGTGCAAAAAACATCACATTGCGGCAGACATGGATTGATTGTTTGGGAAGGCCTAAATATTGGTCAGTGGCGGCTTTTGGGAGGAGGCAAGGGAGGCAGTGCCTCCTCAGAATTTTAAGACTCTTAGTTAGAACTATTCGTTTTGTTCATTCAGTACTTTTGGGTATAGGAGAGCAAACGTTTATGCTAGTTAACTCTTTTGAATTAAATGTCGTCTATGCGTTCATTCAGTTTTTAAATTGACGCTTTTCGAAAACAATCGGTAGCGCGTAGTTGCGAATTGTCCTCAGCTGGCGATCTCCGTCATTGAGGCAGGAAGCAAACTGCCTCTCGTACATTTTGCGCCAAACCTGTTTACTCCCACTGAATCAGTAGATACGAAGGTACGCGGTGGAACTGCCAACACAAAGAGCGCACGCGCACCGTGGACTTACTGTGAGGCAGATGTTATCTTGCCTCATGTGAACAGCTGTTTCCCTGTATGCAGCAGCTCCGCTGTGTTAACTCCTCATTCGGACAGCTTCGAGCGTCATTACATAGCGTCTTCTTCCTAGTTGCTTTTCTTTCACACTAATGTTTGTGTAACTAATTTTATTTATGTTTTATGAAGAGTTGTTTATCAGACCATGGCCTCTGCTTCAAACATATCTAATATGGTGGATAGCTTACTGGAAAAGCCTTTCAGTAGAAGAGATTTTGAAGAAAAGAATCAAATTAAAAATGATGGTAAGCCTACACCTGAAATGAAAAAGATGACATCAAAGGGCAAAACTTCAAACAGAGGTTTTAATATTGACTGGTACAGAAAAGAACAATGGCTAACTCGAAGTGAATCAACGAACAAACTATATTGTTGGCCATGTTTGCTGTTTCCTGTGAGTGGCAATGAAGTCTGGCAAGAGAAATGCTTCAATGATTTGAAAAATTTACCACGTGCTTTGTTTGGACAGGCACAAAAAGTGTAAAGATCACATTCTGGCAATTGTTAAATTACAGTTGCTAGGCAAAACAGGGATATACTACTCTCTCAACGAAGCGAAGAGAACAAGTGACTTACGTCATAATGAAAAGGTAAAAAATAATCGTGATGTAATGAAGAAGTTGATTGATATTACAACACTACTGGCGCGGCAAGAGTTCCCATTTCGTGGACACGATTAGAGTGAAGTCTTTGAAAATAAGGGACATTACCTCGAGATGATTGATTTACTCTCCAAGAGTGACGAAACATTGAGAGTGTTTATGGAGAACAGTACAACATTTTCAGGAACTTCAAAAACAATACAGAATGATTTAATCGGATCAGTTGCTCATATAATTAGGAATGAAATCAATACAGATATTGAAAATGCCCAGTTTTTTCTTGGCAGATTGATGAAGCGACAGACATTAGCTCCCATGCACAAGTATCAATTATAGTTCGATTCGTGAAAAAGGGAGTACCAGTAGAAAGATTTTTGGGATTTTTTGACGTAAGTTCTGATCGGTGTGCTACTTCGCTTAAAGAATTACTGGATCGTGAGCTGGAAAGATTTAGCTACAAAGAAAAACTAGTTGCACAAACATATGATGGCGCAGCAGTGATGGCATCAGAGCTGAATGGATTGCAAGCAAAAGTGAAGTGTGATGCCCCTCAAGCATTATTTGTTCACTGCTACGCACACAGGCTGAACATAGTTTTGAGCAGAGCAGCGTCAGTGTTGAAGGAATCACGTTGTTTTTGTTTTTTTTTTTGCAAATTTAAATGCAATTTGTGCATTCTTTTCCAAATCGACAAAGCTTGTTCATTTACTAGAATATGTTGGTGGACCCGGACCACCTCGTGTATCTCAGACCAGGTGGAACTTCAAATCTCGTTTAGTGTCTACCATAGCTGACCACAGGTGCCTGCTAATTGAAGTATTTGAAAAAATTGAGGATGATTCCAACTATGATGATGAGATAATTCACGAAGCAGCAGGACTAAAACGGTGGCTCCAAGATTTTAATTTCGTTTTTCTTTTCTCATATAAAAAAATATTTGATTTAACTGAAGTTACTTTCTTTGTACTGCAATCAAATAGTTCCGATGTTACATTTTGTAACAAACGAATTACTGGCTTATATGAAAAATTGTTGTACTTTCGAGATCAGAGACAGTTTGATGATCTCTATCATAACGTGTGCAGTGAGGTTGGTTCTCCAAATAAAAGATTTAAAGGAAGCAATGATATTGCAGCCACCGTGCAATACAGAAGACTGTATTATGAGGTAATAGACAATGCTACAACTCAGTTAAAATGCCGGTTTTCTGACATTGAGAAATTAAAATTTCTTCAGCTGGTCGATGTACACTGCTTTGAAGCTCATTCTAGAATTTTTCCTGAACACTCTTTTAAAGCTCTGCTTCAAACTTATGAAAAAGAATACTTTGACAGCATCATACTGCATAGTGAGCTGCAGGTTTTGTATTCAGATAGAGATCTGTGGAACAATGCCAAAAGTACAACAGAACTTCTATCTGTCATATACAATAATAATCTAGCACAGGCACTGCCAGAGCTATTTTGACTTCTTCCCCTCGTAGTAACAATTCCTGCAACATCGGCCTCTGTGGAATGCAGTTTCTCGTGCCTGAAGAGGATAAAAAACTACAAGAGAAACTCCATTGGGCAAGAAAGCTTGTCAAGTTTATCAGTTCTGTCCATCGAGAAGGCGCTTGTGAAGAGGATGGAAGCAGAACAGACATGTTATGACTATATAATAAATCACTTCGCCAAACAGAAAGAACGAAATATAGATCTCATATACAAGACAATATAAGCGTAAGGTAAGCTTTCTCTCTTGCTGTATAGGTAAACGCTGTGTTCAGAAGTCTTCAAGACTTTTTCTTTTGGCGTCAGTGAAGGCAGAGGCGTACATGCAATAGAATTTCATTTGAGATGAAAAAGATGTATAGTTCAGTCTTGTTTTGTATCTTCTGTTGATCTCTTTAATAAAAATTTATTTCGATGCAATATACACTGACGGAAAAAAATCCCAACACCACGAAAAAATAGTTGTAGAGGAATGAAATGGCGGCAATACATTTGTACAGGTAACATATTTAATCGATTAAGGTTTCAAGATCACAGCTTAATGTAAGCACGAGAAGAGCGATTTTAAATGTGAAATGCTGGTACATTAATGACCGGTGTAACCGCCAGAATGTTGAATGCAAGCACGCAAACGTTCATGCATTGTGTCGTACAGGTGCTGGATGTCAGTTTGTGGGATGGAGTTTCATGCCTGTTGCACTTGGGCGGTCAATACCGGGACGGTTAATGCTGGTTGGGGGTGACGCTGGAGTTGTCGTCCAATGATGTCCCATACGTTCTCGATTGGTGAAAGATCCGGTGATCTAGCAGGCCACGGCAACATGTCGACACTCTGTAGAGCATGTTGGGTTACAACAGCGGTATGCGGGCGAGCGTTATCCTGTTGGAAAACACCCCCTAGAATGCTGTTCATGAATGGCAGCACAACAGGTTGAATCACCAGACCGACGTACAACTGTGCCGTCAGGGTGCGTGAGGGATAACCACGAGAGTGCTCCTGCTGTAATAGGAAATTGCTCCCCAGACCATGCATAACTCCAGGTGTAGGTCCAGTGTGTCTCGGCCGCAGACAGGTTGGTTGCAGGCGCTCACCTGGCCTCCTTCTAACCAACACACAGCATCACTGGCACCCAGGCAGAACCGGCTTTCATCAGAAAACACAACAGATATCCACTCCGTCCTCCAATGAGCTCTAGCTTGACACCACTGACGTCGCAAACGGCAGTGGTTTGGAGTAAGTGGAATGCACGCTACAAGGCGGCTGGCTCGGAGCTGTCCTTCAAGTAACCGATTTGTAACAGTTAGTTGTGTCACTGTGGTGGCAACTGCAGCTCGAATTGCTGCCGCAGATGCAGTACGATGCGCCACGGCCATACGCCGTACACGGCGGTCTTCTCTCTCAGTAGTGCCACGTGGCCGGAACCCGGTCTTCTTGAGGCAATACCTTCCCTTGACCACCGCTGCCAACAATCATGCACAGTGGCTACATTCCTGCCAAGTCGTTCTGCAATATTGCGGAAAGAAAATCCACCTTCTCGTAGCCCTATTACACGACCTCGTTCAAACTCCGTGAGCTGTTGATAATGGCTTCTTTTTTTTTTTTTTTTTTGATTGGAGGTTTAACGACCACCGTGAGCAACTCAATGGGCTATAAGCAGTCGCCCGTCCCTAATTTAGGGTCACTGGTTCCAGGGAAGGGAGAGAGCCAGTGCCGTAAGACAAACACAACATCCATGCCTCACCGGGATTCGAACCCGGACCCCTTCTGGACGAATGATCAGAGGCCATCGCTTAGACCACTGCGCCACCGGGGCGGCGATAATGGCTTCTTCGCCTTCTTAAAGGCATTCTTGACTAACATCAACACACTACGTCGAATCTCAACGATAACTAACGCTCACGAACGTTACAGCGCGTATTTACAGCAAACGTGCTTTGCATGTTCCAAGGGGCGCTACTAGCGCCACACGTATGCGCCGAGCGCGAAATTTGCATAGACGTCATCTTACGGATGTACTCTCACCGCCTACCAACTGTCGTTTATCTAACACAACCCCTTCTTGGTGTTGGGATTTTTTTCCGTCAGTGTATTTCATATTCAAACTGGCTTAACAGTTCCCAAATAGTCCAAGAGGGCAATTCAGATTGAAAAATATATTTAGGCAAAGGGCCGGAGCCTTGCATAAACAGGTTTTGTGTTGGTAAGTTATGTAAAACATGCGTTTCCAGTAAAATTTTTATAAATCTTTTCACGAGTCACGTTGCTTTTTTCATACTTCGCACATGAGAATGTAAATAAAAAAAAATGGCATTAAATTGGATAAATTTATCGTGAAAGAAATACGGGATACACCATATAATACAAATGCTGAAGATGACAATCCGATTTTTGGTGTAAATGTGATAAGGATGGTAAGTCAGATAATATCCGAAAACTTAAAAATTTCCTCGTCCTGGATCGGGACTCGAACCACGCGTCTCCCAGATAGCGCCCGGGTATGCTTACCACTACACCACATAGAACGACCAAGTTTTAAGTTTCCGATTAATTTGAATATAACCATCACAGGATTCGCTAGTCGAAGCAACCGGCATTCATGTTTAGCGAATCTGGAGGTTAAGAATCCTATTCCGTGATTGCCCGGAATAGCAGATAAATCAAGAAAGAAATACGGGATTACACCATATAATACAAATTTTGAAGATGATAATCCGATTTTTGGCGTAAATGTGACAAGGATGGTAAGTCAGATAATATCCGAAAACTTGAAAATTTTCATCGCCCTGGAGCGGGACTCGAATCCGCGTCTCCCAGATAGCGCCCGGGTATGCTAACCACTACACCACCCAGGACGATGAAAATTTTCAAGTTTTCGGATATTATGTGACTTACCATCCATGTCACATTTACGCCAAAAATCGGATTGTCATCTTCAAAATTTGAATAAATTTATTTGAATCCAGGCTGAAAAGTAATTTGCCTCCCCAGCAATTTTGGTCACGGGCCGCCACTGATATTGGTGGACGTACGGACCTGTATGTCATCCGAAACGGTAGTCTGACAGCTCAGCGATAGAGAGACGATATTCTCAGACCTAATGTCATTCTGTATATACTGCAGCCGTCGATGATTCGTTCCTTTTCGTGGACGATAACGCTCGACATCATACAGCTCGGCTAGTGAACAACATGCTTCAAGAGGAGGGAATCGAGCGTATGGGTTGCCAGTATGCTCTACCAACAAATCCAATTGAACCTGCCTAGGACGCACTTGGAAGACGTATTGCAGCTCGGCCTGCGGTACTTCCGTTGACTCTTCGTAGACTGGAGACTGCCCTGGTTAAGGATTGGCGAAGATACCCACAAAATCTCATCAGTTCCATGCCACATAGGTGTGCAGTGGTCTTAGCCGTTCGAGTGGACCACACACCCTGCTATAAGTCAGTTACCACCTACAAAAAGTCATTTTTCTTGTCGTGCAGATATGCGTATTGTTGTATACTTATGACTTGTCGCATGATGTGCATTAAATGATAATATAGCATAAAAATTCGCCAATGTGCTTTTACTTGCCTATATCATTGAATATTCTATACTGTATATTACATAAGGGATGTAAGGTCAGGTGATGCGTAACATCACAGCATCTCCTTGACAAATGTCAACCCCGCCTTCTCGTGGTGCATCCTGTTCCCACTAAAGGGGCTCTGACGACCGCCAATAGCGGTATAACTATACCATCGGGATTAGAGGAAATGCTATCCCACACTCACCAACCCGCTTGGGCGTGGTGAGTTATGGCCAAACCCCTCCAAAATGACTCCACAACTTAAATCTTGGCCCTCAGTCTCCGGCAGCTGGAATGTACCTGGCCAAGGCAGCGGCCAGTGCGACATGAAGGCAGAGGGTGCTAAGAATCCCCGGAGGACCGGACTAGGCTGCCATCTGATGCTGACCTTGGCATCGTATAACGGACGCTCCCTATCTTCTGATTCAAGGCTTCTTGAATTGGAAGAGGAACTACAAAGGATCAAGTGGGACATCGTCGGGCTAAGTGAGGTAAGGAGAAAAGGAGAAGATCTCATTGAACTGAAAAGTGGACATCTCTTCTACTACCGTGGGACAGATACTGGCAGAACTAGTGGTGTTGGATTTATAATAAACAAGAAACTGAAGGATAAAGTTGTAGAAGTTGAAAGTTCCTCTGACAGAGCTGCACGGCTTGTTATCCAACTCTCGAGAAGATACCAGGCTCAGATTATTCAAACTTATGCACCCACCACAAGTCACCCTGAAGAAGAACTTGAAGAATTTTATGAGGAAATATGTCATCTAAATAACAAAGGCAAACAGAACTTGAAGATCATTATGGGTGATTTCAATGCAAAAGTAGGGCAACAGCAGCAGAATGAAACTTCGGTTGGTAAATTCCGTTACAGGAACGGAAACCAACATGGAAATACTCTCGTAGAACTTGAAGAAGCAGAAAGGTTTTTTTTTATCATGAACTCCTTTTTCAAGAAAAAGCAACACAGGAAATGGGCATGGAGATATCCGAATGGGAAGACAAGTGAAATTGATTTTATTATGTGTAACAAAAAATTCATCATCGAAGACTGTAGTGTGCTAAACAAGTTCAACACAGGTAGTGACCATAGATTGGTGAGATGTAAGATGCACCTCAACACTAAACTCGAACGTGGCAAGCTCATAAGACAAACAAAATCTATTGACATAACCAACCTTAAAAAACACCATAATATACCTTCAAGTTGGAACTGAAGAACAGATTCTCTGCTTTAGAAGGCCTAACATCGGAAGAAGTGGACATTTCTGAAGTTAACAGAAAAGTAACCAAAGCTCTTATGGAAACAGCAACAAAATTAGCTGGGTCTAAGAACAAGTTGCATGTGAACAAATTATCAGGAAAAACCAAAATGTTGATGCAAAAAAGAAGAGAGATGAGGACAACTAAAGAAGATGTGACTTCCAAAGTGGAATATATAGAGCTATGCAAGACAGTACGAAAAAGTATCACTGAAGACGTAAGGAAATTCAACTGTGAACTAGTGAGGACAGCAATTGAAAACAGCCAAAGCCTAAAAATAGCAAAGGGGCATCTCAGTAAGGGAAGAAAACAGATTATGGCACTGAGAAAAGAAGATGGTTCTGTAACAAGAAATAGAGGCGAAATTTTGACAAGAGTGACAGATTTCTATTCCAAATTATATGAAAGGGATGATACATGTACTCCAGACATCATGAAAGGTATCAGTATCAGAGTTCCTCCAGTCCTCCCAGCAGAAGTTGCACATGCAATCAAGAACATGAAGCGGGGAAAAGCTCCAGGAGAAGATAAAATTACTGTAGACATCATACAAGAAGCAAGTGGAGAAATTGAAACAGTTCTCGCCCAAATTTTCATTCGATGCCTTAATGAAGGGAAGATTCCTGAGGATTGGAACAACGGTACAATGATCCTGCTACATAAAAAAGGTGACATTGAGGATCTCGAGAACTACAGACCTATCAGCCTCCTATCAGTGATTTATAAAATCTTCACTAAAGTTCTTTCACACCGCTTGAAGGTAACACTGGACATGGCTCAACCGAGAGAACAAGCTGGATCCAGAAGTGGCTACAGCACAATAGATCATATCCACGTACTGAGAGAACTAATTGAAAGAGCAAGGGAATATGAACTTCCATTGTGCATGGCTTTTATCGATTATGAAAAAGCCTTTGATTCGGTGAAACCATCAGCAGTTACAATGGTTCTGAAATCCTGCGGTATTGAAGATGCATACATTAATATTATTAATAACATCTATAAAAATGCAAGTGCAAAGATTCAGCTGTTTGAAAATAAAACACACATAAAAATTGGAAAGAGAGTGAGACAAGGTGACACCATATCTCCGAAGCTCTTTAACGCCACATTGGAAAATGTCTTTCAATCACTGAACTGGGAAAACAAGGGGATAAAGATTAATAGAGATTATCTAACCCACCTTCGTTTTGCTGATGACGTAGTTATTTTTGCAACTACCCCATCAGAGCTGCAGAGTACGATCCAGGAACTTGCTGACAAGAGTAAAGAAGTGGGATTAAAAATAAACTTTCAGAAGACAAAAGTGATGATCAATGCTTTTTCAAGAAATAAAGATTTGTCGATTGATGGAGAAAAGCTGGAGATAACAGACACGTACGTTTATCTTGGACAGCAGATATCAAGTGAGGTTCACATTGATGAAGAAATTAATCGGCGTACAAAACTTGTCTGGAGAGCTTTTGGAAGAAACAGCATAATTTTCAAGAGCAATATGCCATTGTGTCTTAAAAGAAGAGTGTTTGATCAATGCATCCTTCCAGTGCTTACGTATGGTGCAGAGACATGGACCTTAACTAAAAGAGACATA
The DNA here is from genome assembly GCA_039090855.1 of Macrothele yani. NCBI lineage: Eukaryota > Metazoa > Arthropoda > Arachnida > Araneae > Macrothelidae > Macrothele > Macrothele yani. The sequence continues at coordinate 46,641,322 of CM077012.1, forward strand.
CAAAGGCTGCAGACAACTCAAAGCAGCATGGAGAGGTGCATGCTTGGTGTAACTAGGAGAGATAAGAAGAGGAACTCGTGGATCCGAAAAATGACAAGAGTGGAAGACATCATGATCAAAGTTAAGTCCCAGAAATGGCAATGGGCTGGACATACTGCCAGAAGGACAGACCATCGATGGACAGCAGAAATTTTATATTGGATTCCAAGGGGCAGGAAAAGACCCAGAAAAAGACCACATGGGAGATGGGTGGATGAAATTCGAAAGTATGCAGGAGTGACATGGAGGAGACTGGCACAAGACAGACCGTTGTGGAGGAAACTTGGGGAGACCTTCGTCTAGCAGTGGATTGATAATGGTTGACAATGATGATGATGATGATGATGATGATATTACATAAAAATAATATTTTACTTTCAACAACGTAGGTCGCACACATGATTTTCCTTACAATATCTTTTGCTTCCCTAATTCTTTTGAGTAGGGTATTTATTTTTTAGTTTACTCTTTTGGTCCTTTCTTTGGATCAGCGTAACAGCATCGTAGTTACTGATGTCGTGTTTTGAATCTTTCAACTCCCTTTCCTCGGATCCAATTTTGTCCACGCGTTCTCCTTTACTGGTGCTCTGAGATAGCCTCTTATTACGGTGGTAAACAGCCAAACCTCCTCCCTTAACCACTCAAATACCAAGAGCCCTCAGATTCACGCTATCAAACCCCTTTCCTCCCGCACACGCATCTTAAAACCCTCCTACTGACCTCAAAACAATAAATACGAAGAAGTTGAAAGATCTCTCTCTCCCTCTCATACAGATTTCCTTTTATCACTATTTTCTAACCCCTAGAGAAATGTATACGTAGGTAAATCAAACGGTAACTGAAATTTGGAAATTACATGGTATCCGCAACGGATAGAACCTGACGGAATACAACGCGTTCACAGTGGCTTATGGGTAGTTCAAACACACACAGCGCAACACTCTGCCGTTAGTCCAGTTGAGGCCAAGGTTAAATAAATATGGATGCTGTACTGCGGGATTGCACCAGTGTTGAACAAAGCGCCGTGGTGAGATTTCTTCGGGCAGAGGAAGTGAAACCTGCTGAAATTCATCGAAGTACGTTAGCTCAGTACGAAAGTGAAAACATCATGACTTAACGAACAGATTTTGAATGGGTAGAAAGGTTTAAAGCGGGAAGTATAAGTTCAACCGATGAAGCTCGATTTGGTTGGCCATCAACATCATGCACACCAGCCCAAATCGACAGGATGAATGTCTTAATAAGAGAAGACCGACGGATTATGTTGTCCGTTGTTGCTGCACATTTCGATATCAGTTATGGATCCGCACACGCCATAATACATGATGATTTGAGGTGCCGTAAAGTTTGCGCAAGTTGAGCACTCAAATAGCTGAGCACTGATCTGCACAAACAACAGCACGTGGAGGTTGCGACCCAATTTCTGAAACGTTATTAAAAAGATTCGAGCGTTTTAGAGCGGATTGTCACTGGCGACAAGACATAGGTTCATCACCGTGAACCGGAAAGCATGCAGTGAGAACCCCTTTTTCTCCAGTAAAGAACAAACTCAAACGACAGCCCTCCGGCAAGAAAATCATACCGACCTTCTTCTGGAACATAAAGTGTCTTATCCTCACGCATTTTCAGGAACACGGACAAAAAGTGACCAGTGCAACCCAGCAAAACAGTCTTGCTGGGTCAGCACTATGTTGCCGCTGCCGAACCGTCAATAAAATGTCCGGGCGGCCAACAGAAGGGCCAGAAGTTCAGACCAACAGCTGGCCAACAGTTCAGACCAACAGCTGGCCAACAGTTGGCACCCCATCAGTTGTCATATATGCCAGAACAGGGCCATCAGTTGTCCATCACAGACACTAGCTGCCACAAGTGGCCCTTCAGCGGCCCTGGAAGCACGTGCCAGAAGTGATGGCTAGCCTAATGTGGTCCGCTGGTTTGCCGGTAGTGGCAGTCGGCAACCACGTGACCGTAACTCATGGCTTGCCGAATCTTGTCCGACAATTTTCCAACAGTAGCCATAAAAAATCACCGCAGTTTCCCAAAGCTACAACTCTTACCCACGAAATTTCTGAGTCATAGCACTGCGTAGAGGAAATTTTCTCAACAGACCGTAAAAACGCCCGTTTAGATCTGGTTGGAAACGAACCAGGGCCGTCGGCGTGTGACGCGATCTCCCTACCGACGGGACTCCTTTGCCCCACACGCGCTTTTGCTTGAAGCGGTTTCTTACCAGCGGCATATGTAATCGAATGATTCTCTCATTCATTTTACAATATTGCGAGGTATTTTTCATAAAAGCCAGTTTCATATACAGTAATTCATAAATTTATTTTTTCAACGGAACGATAGCTTTTTTTATCTTAAGGGAACTTCACTCATTTTCAAGGAGTGTACCAACTTAAAGTCGCTTTCCAAAGTTTTGTGCTGTCCTTGTCGTCTTGAAAGGCGATTGTTGAATTAATATATATTTACCCGGGTTCATGTCACATTCTGTTACATTTTTAACGTTGTGTCTTTCCTTTCCGTTGTCCGAAGCTACATTTGTTTTAAACAGGAAAGATATTTTATTTTACTTCTCGTTATTTTTAGAAGCGAATTCCTCACAGTCTTGTGTATTCAACAGATGGATGAGTACATTCACATAGCGTTGTTGTTTTTTCTCTTTCAAATAATTAATAAATTTTGTACGCGTATAATTCTATTTTCTTCCCCCCAACAAACGTTTTTTTAATGTTTTTCCTGGATATTTGTTTCAGGCGGTTTCAAATTATTTCTTGTTATTCACCCACTCCATTCCATGAATTGTTATTCATGGGAATGGAGTGGGTGTATTTCATGGCTGTAATCCAATATTTCATGACTTAATCTGATATCTTCGTCGACGTGGAATTTCATTAAGAATTTAATTCGCTTCTCTATACATATGGCTTTTTTCTTTCTTAACATCCACTAAAATAACACGATGGCGATAGCGTCCCAGCAAAAACAGTCTTGCTGGGGCAACATAGTGATGGGCCATTGCTGGCAGCCAGCACTGCCAGCAATGGCCCATCACTATGTTGCCGCTGCCGAACCGTCAATAAAATGTCCGGGCGGCCAACAGTTCAGACCAACAGCTGGCCAACAGTTGGCACCCCATCAGTTGTCATATATGCCAGAACAGGGCCATCAGTTGTCCATCACAGACAGTAGCTGCCACAAGTTGCCCTTCAGCGGCCCTGCAAGTACGTGCCAGAAATGATGGCTAGCCTAATGTGGTCCACTAGTGTGCCGGTAGTGGCAGCTGGCAACCACGTGACGTAACTGGTAGCTTGCCGAAGCTTGTCCGCCAATTTCCAGTAGTAGCAACAAAAAAAAAAAATCAAGGATAACCGCAGTTCCCCAAAGCTACAACTTTTTTTCTGTCCCTTACGAAACTTGTGAATTTTAGCACTGCCCTGAGGAAATTTTCTCAAACAGACCGGAAAAACGCCCGTTTTAATCTGAGTGGATACGAACCAGGGCCGTTTGCGTGGGAGCTGAGCTCTGTCGTCTTCAACTAACTGGTACCATGAGAGACACAGCAAGTGTTGTTTCTGCGCATGCGCAATCCTGTTGCTTCCACCTGGTGTTGGGGTTGCATCGGTTGCCAGCAACGGGCCACTAGTGGCACTTGCTTGGAGGCCCACAATTCACGGCGATGCTGCAGGGCCATGAATGGCTCGCCAACTGATAGCGCTGCCACTAACGGACCGCTACCGGGCCGTGAGAGGCAGATTTCAGCCAGCAGTGACCCATCACTGCCAGCTGGTGGACTGCAGTTTCCCAGCACTTGTGTTTTTGCTGGGAACGTACTGTGCTGTGCTTAGAGAGAAACTGAAACCTGCAATTCGTAAAAAAAGAAGAGGAATGCTGTCAAAATCAACCCTGTTGCACCATAACAATGCACGTCCCCATTTAGCGGTCGCAACAGCGGAGACAGTGAACTGCGGTTTGAACGTCTTCCACATCTCACTTACAGTCCTGATCTGGAACCATGCGATCATCACGCTTTCGATCCACTTAAAGAGGCCCTACGCTGTCGCAGGTTCACCTCTCATTATGAGGTTAAGGAAGTGATGCCAGGGGCGGATTGGCGGTCGCAAAAGGGTCCGCGAAAATGTTTGCAAATGGGCCCGTTCAGTTGTAATTCTTACCGCAGAACTATTGTATCACAACTGCAAATCCCATTTTTTATTTAAGAAACAAAACAAAAAGTACAGTTGCTCTGGAAACAGTGGCAAGCAAAGTCCTTGAGGCGGGGGAAGATAGTGTAAAAAAAGTACACCCGTCATCTTTAAATTCAAGTGAGTATTACGGAAAATTTTTTTTCTGCCCATGCCAAGATTTCACTGCAGAAAAATTGTACTGCAATTTTTTTGATGTGGACAATCACAGTTAGAAATTTCAAGATATTTAAATATCGTGACAAACTTCCTTAATCGACGTGGAAAAAGCGAATAACCAGGTTTAAATCACTAGTTTAGTTAGTTATGTATGTAATTCCGCTGGAGAAGCTTCTAATTTTGGACACACTCAATATTTATATTTGTTTAAAATTTTCTCTTAAGAACGCTGAAGTAAGAACACTAAAATTAAAAAAACAAATATTGCTTATATAGCCTTTTCATCTTTGACAGATCGTAAAAGAATCTTGATTTTCATACCTTTCAGTTTCTAGTTATTAAATTTTCAACGAAGTGGGCTGAAATTCCAGCAAATATTTGAGAGAGAGAGAGAAAACTGCTACTACCATAATTATGTTGGAGTTGTACCAAAAATCCTTTCGCATAATCCATGATTTTAAAATTTAAATAAATGAAAAAAATACAGAACTTTTACACTATAAAATTTTCTATTTGTACAGCAATTTTTGTAATTTTTCTATTGTGGACAATCACAGTTAGAAATTTCAAGATTTTTAAATATCGTGCCAAACAGATTATTCATTTAGTGATCATATATTCGTATGTGTTTCAATTATAAAACGTGCTTTTATGTTGCGGTTATGTATTGTAAAGACACCTTACTAAATAACGTAAACAAAACATTTCATAACTTCATGTCCCAGCAAAAACAGTCTTGCCGGGCCAGCAATGGCCCAGCACTATGTTGCCGCTGCCGAACCGTCAATAAAATGTCAGGGCGGCCAACAGAAGGGCCACCAGTTCAGGCCAACAGTTGTCAAATGCCACAACAAGGCCATCAGTTATCCATCACAGGCAACAGCTGCCACAAGTGGCCCTTCAGCGGCCGTGCAAGCACGTGCCATAAATGATGGCTAGCCTAATGTGGTCCGCTAGTTTCCCGGCAGTGGCAGCCGGTAATCACGTGACGTAACTGATAGCTTGCCGAATCTTGTCCGCCAATTTCCCAGTAGTAGCCATAAAAAAAAAAATAATCAAGGACAACCGTAGTTTCCCATAGCTACAACTTTTCCCCCTCCCCTCAAGCATCTGAATTACAGCACTGCACTGGGGAAATTTTCTCAACAGACCGGAAAAACGACCGTTTGCATCTGAGTGGAAACGAACCAGGGCTCTGATGGGACTGACTTGCCACACACGAGCTGTGCTTGAACCTGTCTCTTTCCTCTAGAATGTGTAATCGAATGTTTCTGTCTTTAATTTTACAATATTGCGAGGTATTTTTCATAAATGTCAGTTTCATATAATTCATACATTTATTTTTGCAACGTAACGACAGTTTTTTTTTTACCTTAAGGGAATTTCACTCATTTTCAAGGCGTGCACCAAATTAAAGGCGCTTTCCAAAGTTTTGTGCTGTCCTTGTCGTCTTGAAAGACGATTGTTGAATTAATATATTTACCCGTTCATGTCACATTCTGTTACATTTTTAACGTTGTAAGATATTTTATTTTACTTCTCGTTATCTTTAGAAGCGAATTCCTCCAGTCTTGTGTATTCAACCCATGGATGAGTACATTATATCCACATAGAGTTGCCTTTTTTTTTTTTTTTTTTTTATATATTCTTCTTTTAAATAATTGATAAATTTTGTACGCATATAATTCTTTTGTTATCCAACAAACGCTTTTTTAATTGTTTTCCAGGACTGTGGTTTCAAATTATTTCTTGTTATTCATGGGAATGGAGTGGATGTATTTCACGGCTGTAATCTAGTATTTCATGGCTTAATCTGATATCTTCGTCGACTTGGCATTTCATTAAGAAATTAATTCGCCTCTTTACATATGGCTTTTTTCTTAACATCCACTAAAGTAACACGATGGCGATAGCGTCGTCTTCAACTAACTGGTACCACGAGATTCACAGCACGTGTTGCTTCTGCGCAGTCCCATTGCTTCCACCTGGTGTTGGGGGTTTCATGGGTTGCCAGCTATGGGCCTCTAGTGGCATTAGCGTGATGGCCCGCAATTCACGGCGCTAGCTGCAGGGCCATAAATGGCTCGCCAACTGATGGTGCTGCCACCAACGGATCGCTACCTGGCCGTGAGCAGGGGCGGATTTCCAACTAGGCGCGCACCTAGGGCCCCACAGCTTGAGGGGACCCGAAAACGTATAATTCGATTTCCAGTTTTGTTTTGGTTTTCACGGACCGAAGGTTCTAACACAGATGGGAAAAAAATAGTGAAATTTTCAATGGGCAAAATTTATACAGAACACAAAAAGTAGTGAAATTTTAGGTGGGCAAAATTTTAATGAATGTTAATGTCCTACCATTTGCAAAAATAATGTTTTAAAAATCTGTGAAAACCAAATTCTTTGGACTTGGCGCCTCTAGCAGGAAATTAAGGAACTAATTCGGAAATTTAAATATTTGAGAAGGAATAGCTAAGCTTAACCTAGACACAGAAATATTTTATTCCTCTGAGTTGAACAGTTTCTTCACAACAGAAGTTTAATTTTTGAATTTTTGACTTTGACAGGCCTTAGCGGTAAATTCGTGAAGTATATGGATATTTAAAGTTCCACACTTAATGTCCTTTAAATTCTTATTAGCCACAAAATTAATTTTTTAAATATCTCTAAAAACAAAAAATTACATGTGCACGGACAGACAAAATGATTACACTAGCATTGTTTCTTACAAAGCGTTCTAATAATGGGAAAAGAAAATGGCATTTTAAAAAAGCGTAAAAATCTTTTTCTTGACCCCCCCCCTCTTTTTTTTTTTCTTTTTTTGTTAATCTGATAGATGATAAAAAGTTCAGCGGCCCCTGAACTTTTTAGCGCCTAGGGCCCCAAAAGATATAAAGTCGTCTCTGGCCGTGAGCGGCAGATTTCAGCAAGCAGTGACCCATCACTGCCAGCAGGAGGTGGCCAGCAATTTCCCAACACTTGTGTTTTTGCTGGGGGTCAAATGATATTTCCGTAAATGCCTTCATTTGCAGCTTTTGTCAGTTATCACAAGGAGCGTAGCGTAGGCTTCGTAGGTAGAACATTTCGGGGAAAAGGGATCTATATGAACACCCCCGCAAATAATCTTACAGTTATTTCAAAATAAGTTCTTGATATTATTAGCTTTCACTCTGAATTCCTGTGTGTTCTGCGACTTTATCAAACATGGGTGAGTATTTTCACTTCTTTAACAAAAGTAGTGAATTTTTTTCCCTGTTCAGCCCCCACCCCAATGCTGTTAACATACGTAGATTGTTGTGCCTCCCGAATGCTGTTAACATACGTAGATTGTTGTGCCTCCCGAATGCTGTTAACATACGTAGATTGTTGTGCCTCCCGATTTTTCCTGATGCCGGGCCCCTCGAAGCATTTCAGGATGAAATGAATGGTCAAAGAAACTATAGAAATAGATAAACATCCCTTCTACACTCCGCAGCTGAGAAAGACATCGGTTAATTGCACGGGGAGGAAGGAGTGGAAGTTTGGAAGAAAAGGTTTTTTAACAGATTAATAATAGTTTTCGGGCTATGATTAATCTGTTTAGGCATTAACCTACTGTATGTTGCGGGAGGGCGGGGATGTGCAAGACGTTCTACATATACCCCCCCCCATCTTGGGGAATAAATAGAACATATTGCACCCACCCCCGCTCTCCCGCAACATACAGTACATACATTCTCGTTCCTCAGCTACTAAGTTAACCTAGAAGTTCGCAAACACACATGGCCCATCTATTGTAGTCAGGATTCTAGCAGTTGAACATCAAACAAAGGTCTTCACTCTTTCCACGTTTATAAGTGAGTCACGGAAAAATTCTCATTGGCAGCCACCGGGAATCGAACCCAGGGCCTTCTAGTTACGTTCCGGATATGTCTCCACTACACCACAGCAGACTCGAATTCCTCCACACTCATATACACTAACTGCCAAGCCAATTTGGCAGGTTGCTTGTTGGAGCCCCGCACAATGCTGGGGATTCACCAAAGATGGTAAGCAGCAACTGAAGAAATAATTAGAAGGCGAATGAATAATTAATACAGACATTTGACGTGGACCAGGAACATCAAACAAAGGTCTTCGCTCTTTCTACGTTTATAAGTGAGTCACGGATAAATTCTCATTGGCCGCCACCGGGAATCGTACCCAGCGTCTCCCAGTTATGCGCTGGATATGCTTCCACTACACCACAGCAGCCTCGAATTCCTCCAGACTCACACACGCTAACTGTCAAGCCAATTTGGCAGGTTGCTTCTTGGAGTCCCGCACAATGCTGGGGATTCACCAAAGATGGTAAGCAGAAACTGAAGAAATAATTAGAAGGCGAATGAATAATTCCTGGTCCACGTCAAATGTCTGTGTTAATTATTCTAGCAGTTGCCTGGTGAGGGGATTTTTTTCCCTAATTCAAAATAGTCCCCCCTCCCACCCTGTTTGTTATAATTACATTATGTGTATTTCGTTTATAAAAAAAAGCGTTGTGGTTCTGTTGTGTGTTTGAAACAACTGAACTGAAAACATTTTTAAGAAAGTAAGAAAGAAAGAGACAAAACATACGGAAGGGGCCCACCAAGAAATGTCCCGGTGGGCCAATCCGCCCCTGCGTGGTGCAGACCTGGATTTGGCAGCAGCCGAAAAGTTTCTTCTCCCAAGGAATGAAGAATCTAGTTGGAAGATCAAAGAAGTGCATCGACCTGTGGAGAAGTGAGATAACCGTTAAGTTCATTTGCTCACAATTATCGCTATTAAAGGGTATGTGGTCTTAACTTTCTGATTATTTCTCGTATTCAGCTCTTCCCTCGACATTACTTGCAGGCAATTAACTACATAGAAGTTTCATAACAGCAGCTTTGCATCTCATAGTCACTTGAGTTATACCCTTCTGTGCAACTACGCATCCATCTTCCATCTCCGCCTCTGCCCCCCCCTCCCGTGTCTTTTTTTTTCCGGGGGTTGGGTGGGTGGAATGGTCACGTTCTTCGATATTTCTGTTCCCACAGATTCAGCCCGAGAAGGTTTTTTCAGTAGTTCATCGTTCGTAATGTCGTACCCCGTATCATTTCGATTCCCCTTTAAAAAAAAAATCAATACACGAATAAACAAGCAGGGCCGGATGGAGCTTTTGCGGGGCCCGGGGAGAAATTTCATTGGAGAGGGGGGCAGAGAACATTCTCATTGCCTAGGAAATGAATCTCATATTTTAATAAAGTTGTTGCGTGATAAATGCCGTTAAAGAACACACGCGATGTGAAAACACAAATTTGCCGGTGGCGTCGATTGAATCAGCCTCCTTCTGCTCCGGATCCGAATTCTTTCCCAATTAAACTACACCGACGGAATTTATCGATCTTCAGTACGTCATAACGAAATCTATCATAAAGATAAAATGAATATCTTAAAGAAGAATTTGCTTTAAGCTTAAGGAAAAGACCATAATATGGATTGAAAGTTCAGAGAGAGAGAGAGACAGGCAGACAGAGATGATTATCTCAAAGAAGTATTTGCTTTAAGTTTAAGAAACGACCACAATATGGATTGAAAGTTCAGAGAGAGAGACAGGCAGACAGACAGACAGACAGACAGACAAAGAGAGAGAGAGAGAGAGATGATTATCTCAAAGAAGTATTTGCTTTAAGTTTAAGAAAAGACCATAATGTGGATTGGACAGACAGCCTCAGACAGACAGACAGACACAGAGAGAAATGATTATCTCAAAGAAGTATTTGCTTTAATCTTAAGAAAAGACTATAATGTGGATTGGAAGTTCAGAGAGAGAGAGAGACAGAGAGAGAGAGACAGACAGACAGACAGAGAAAGATGTTAATATCAACGAAGTATTTGCTTTGCGCTTAAGGAAAGACCATAATATGGATTGAAAGTTCCGAGAGAGAGAGAGAGAGAGAGAGAGAGACAGAGAGAGAGAGAGAGAGAGACAGAGAGAGAGAGAGAGAGAGAGAGAGAGAGAGACAGACAGACAGACAGAGATGTTAATATCAAAGAAGTATTTGCTTTACGCTTAAGGAAAGACCATAATATGGATTGAAAGTTCCGAGAGAGAGAGAGAGAGAGACAGACAGACAGACAGACAGACAGACAGACAGAGATGTTAATATCAAAGAAGTATTTGCTTTACGCTTAAGGAAAGACCATAATATGGATTGAAAGTTCCGAGAGAGAGAGAGAGTAAAAACTGTAAAATCTACGATTTTCTTTTTCTTTCCGGGGAGATGGGGTTGAGGTTGTATTGTGACTCTTATAAAAACTTCCTCACAAAATGAAAAAAAAAGATACCTACGAAACGAAAATTTTTGGATTGCGGATATTTTTGTGTGTGAAATAACAAAGTTCCCTCTAAGAAAAATTCGTATCGATAGTTTTCCCCCTAGTGCATGTTTTAATGACTGATTTTTAATGAAAGTTGAGTGACAGACAAATTAGTGACTTTTCAAACTTTTTTATGCGCTCATATACGAAAATTGCTTTTTTTTTTTTCTAGTAATATTTTTAAGGTCTCTAAATAAACCGAAAGCAACTTTGGTACTGTTCTTCTTATTTCTTTAAATTTAAGTACCTGGTTTGCACGCAAATTTTAAATTATATAAAAGTAATGGCCACCAAACGATGACATTTAATTTGCTATTTCATGAATGCGGAAAATATTAAGGTGGTTACAATAATAACTAGAAATCTGCAAATCTTAGTATTTGTACAGCAGCGAAGAGCGATAACCTATTTCAAAAGTAAGTGTGTGTGTGGGGGGGGGGGCTGGAATGGAAACAAAAGAAAAAAAGAAAAAACTAAAAAAATGTCCTCTTACGGGCCTCGCACCCCAAAACTTACACACACACACACACACGCACCACGCACGCACACTCAAGTAATAACTTTAAAAAATTCCATTGAGAATGATTTTTTCCCTAAACATCGGGGGACCCTTCAAGGCGCGGGGCCCGGGGCTGACGCCCCGGTTGCCCCTGTAGTCTAGCCGGCCCTGTAAATAAGGTATGTATTCTTGTAATGGAATACAAGAGTAATTTTTACATACCACCAAAAATAAAAGTCCAGAGAATTTACAACGTCCATCTTCCAGGAGTTCTTACTTGCTTTTCAGGGGGGGGGGGGATCAGCACCCTGCCAGCTACGGCCTTGTCATCTCTTTTTTTCATTTTTCTCTCTCTGATTCTCACCTGTGTACTTACAGGAAAGAATCCAAGGGATTATTCATTATGGGAATACCATAAAAAGTTCTCATTTTCTAAGTCTTCCGATGTGAAATATTTTATTTTTTGTTATATTGCTTTGACACTTCATGTTTGGAAATTTCAATAATCACTGACTGTATAATTTGTTGAAGTAAATTTCTGAGCAATCATATTTGTTGAAAGAATATGCTCTGCAATTATTAAAACTTTAGTGTACTTTTAGTTTCTTTTCTAGGAGGAAAGCAAAGAGTTTTTGTTTTCTTTTTTGCTCTCAGTAGGTGTTTCCAATACCCTTTTAATTTCATGACGAAACTTAACAAATTGATATGGATATATACGTATTTTTTTAATGGCAGGAGACAATTCTTTGAATTTTAAAATGAGATCTTAATGTATTCGAGGTCACATACACACAATTATTGGGTTTGTCAATGTGTAAATTTATTTATTGTTGATTTTTACAACTTATTAAATAAAGTATTTTAATGTTTCTTATCGATATTCCTGCTCATTATGTACTAACAAAAATATGAATATTTCTTCAGGAGATATTTTCTAAGGAGCTAAATGCTTCAAATCCTAATTTTTCTGCATCAGATTTTTTTTTTTTTGCATCAGGTAAGTTCTGATTAATGGAAGCATTGTGGGTGCTCAGAAACATTATGCAAGGCAAAATATTACGAAAACATTGGATAGAAAAATTGAAGAGCTTTACAAAATCTGTGAAAAGCAATTAAATTTATTGTCATTTTTAAACAAATTAAGTTAATATGCAAATAGTGATGCAATCTGCGTATTATCGTATCACTAGTCTACGTCATTGTCGCCTAATAAAAACAGAACCGACCGCCGATCAAAGTTATAAGAAAGTCTATAAGTGAACTACGAGCTACGACCATTTGCTTTTGGGCGAGAAACTGGCTCATTGCGCCATCTAACGACTTGCATTCTAAAAAAATTGGAAATGTCAGAATTAAAGTGGGACCGGTATTGGTTAACGTGCCAAAGCAGGAACTGCCCAGACCCCGCCTGCGAGATCACAGTGACCAATCACAGAAAGAGCGTGAACATAGTCTGTGGGCTAAATTCACGCTATGCGTGAATTTAGCCTCAGCCCCCACGATTGGCGTTAAACCACCAAACAAACAAGGGAAGCTGATCGCAAGATGTTGGCGCTCTGGGGCCCATTTTTGTGATTGAAGGTTTAACGACCACCGTGAGCAACTTAGTGGAATATAAGCAGTCACCCTACCCTAATTTAGGGTCACTGGTTCCAGGGAAGGGAGGGAGCCAGCACTGTAAGACAAACACAACATCCATGTCTCACCGGAATTCGAACCCGGAATCAATTCGGACGAATGATCATAAGCTATCGCTTAGACCATTGCTCCACATGAACGGCGGCCTATTGAGGTTATGACGTTTTGGTGGGATTAGTCCCGGAGTCATGGCCTGGCGAGTCGCTAGGATAAAAATAACGTAAATCTAAAGTTAAATTAATAGTGTTTATAATTTCAGAAAGTTTTTTATATACAGTTGGAAATTCTAAATACTTTATTTAGAATATCTGTAGTCGCTCACGTGCTGAGGTCACAAATAATGACTGTATAAATTGTTCATTATGTGTTATTTGTAAAAGAAATTGTTGTATATTTTATTTATATAATGTTGGAATTTATTAAGTTGTGAGTTATGATTAAGGATTTGATGTGTGGAAAATACTTATATGCAAAAATGTACCGGAGCTGACGCCACTCGTAGTGGAGTGGCTTGATTGGAGCTCAGGGTTTCTTGGCGCTATAAATTGGTGATCTTTATCTCTCGCTTGCTGGTTTTTTTGTTTTGTTTTTTGTGGTATTGTTTGCACATTTGCTCTGCGTGTGGCACGCAGGTGCAGTTTGATTTCTCATTGGAAAACCAAGCGGGAAGGCTCGTTGGCTTCAAGTGGTGAAGCGGGACGGTCGAATGTCTGCTGGAACGGAATCTCCATGGCTGAACTTCTTTGGAGATGAATTGCTATCTCTTTCAAGTTTTCTCTTGAGAATGCAAGAGTGTCTTTTTTGAACTAGTAAAAGCTTTATGCCCTTCCATGCCGTAGGAGCTCGGAGTTTCTGCTCAAGTGTTCCTGGATGTAAGGAGCAGTAAAGTTTGCTTTACGCTCTTCCATGCCGTAAGAGCTCGGAGTTTCTGCTTAAGTGTTCCTGGGTGTCGGAAGCAGTGAAAGTTTTAGTCACGTCTTTTTTATGCCGAGAGAGTATGGAGTTTCCGTCCAATTATGTCTGAGAGTTATGAGTGGTGGGGGGTTCTTTTCACGCCTGAACGAATGCGTTGTTGTGAAAATTTTGTAGTACCGGAACTTTTTTTACATGGAATACTTATCATCCAGTGATTCACTTGAAGTTTTTTCTTTTTGTGGGTGAACTTTTCTTATCATGGAGCCTGTTGTGTGTGTGCCGGGGGTCGTCAGAGCAATACATTAAATCCTAGTACGTGAGTTCAAAAGTCTTTTTCTTTGTATAATTAATAGTTGCTGGCAGAGTTTAAAGAAGGATTGTAGGATAATTGAAAGTTATTTGAAATTAGTTTATTTTTATGTGGTGTATCGATGCATGTTGTACTATTAGGAGTTTAAAATTAATACTGTTTGCATACCCAGAGTTGATTGTCACTCTTGTGCTTTAGTGTGCACATATGCTTTAATTAATTTTGAATGTTGTCTAAAGAACTGACAGGCTAATGATTAACAGGGTTTAAATACCTAATGTTATTAGTATTGTATTGCCTGTCTTGCGTGATAAAAATTGAAGAAGCAAAAGGGGTGAAAATCTGCAGTATGTTAGAATTTGAATTCTTTTTTTTTTTTTTTTTTTTTTGATTGGAGGTTTAACGACCACCGTGAGCAACTCAATGGGCTATAAGCAGTCGCCCGTCCCTAATTTAGGGTCACTGGTTCCAGGGAAGGGAGAGAGCCAGTGCCGTAAGACAAACACAACAACCATGCCTCACCGGGATTCGAACCCGGACCCCTTACGGACGAATGATCAGAGGCCAACGCCTTAGACCACTGCGCCACCGGGGCGGCGAATTTGAATTCAATTTAGTAACATGCGTTCTGAAGTAACTGACTTGTGGTTGCGCTAAAACTGTTGAATTATATAAAGAGTTTTAGAAGAGTAATTTGTGTATGATTTGTTTATTTGTCTTTGTAAATTTATTTGAATATCTGTCTACTGCACATTACGTCCTAGTCGTGGGTTCGAACCCATAGAGACACAGATTACCGAGATAATAGCTGGGCAAAGTAAATTCTTGTGGAGAAGTAATGGCTAGGAGCGTTGCAAGGTCTTCGCGCCAATAAACGGATATCAACCACCAACCAATCACAACATGAATTGGTGTTCTCTCAGAACTACTTGTCATCAACAGTGCCCCATAAAGAGAGAAGTAAACGATGCCGCTCTGGTGCATAAGTGGTACGTAGTGCTGGTATCTAGTGATGTAGTTCTAAATGAAAAAGTACCCATAGCGATGAGCGATAAGGAAAAAAAAAACAATCCGGGAAGTATACCTTCAGAATCTTCAAAAGTCCTGTGAAATCTGATTTGTTTGTTTTTATTAATTGGTATTTTTATTAAATTTTCATTACTAATTATTTTTATCAATTTATATTACAACTGCTTAATTTGAGCAATTTTAAATAAGAGAAAGGATATTACTTGAGAGTGTTTGTTTTACGGCCCTGGCTCTCTCCCTTCCCTGGAGTCAGTGGCCCTAAATTAGGAACGGGAGACTGCTTATCGCCCATTGAGTTTCACACGATGGTCGTTGACCTCCAATAAAAAAATGAAATTTTAGTACAAAATCAAAATGTGCCGTTGTTTGCATGTGTTGCTCCCTATGAGTAGCATTTAAAATTTATCAGAAGTAATATTGTGCATGATAGTATTTTATTGCTATTTTATACTTATTTTAGATTAAAATCCTCCTTCAGATTCATCATATCTTTACCCATGAAACTGGGCAATTATGGTACTGTTCATATCATTATTTGCTGATGGACCTAATTCACCTCGCGTTAAATCATAGGAAAACTTCTCCGTGTCTGCGGACCAGCAATAGTTTGTTTATTTTATTTTTTTGATTGGAGGTTTAACGACCACCGTGAGCAACTCAATGGGCTATGAGCAGTCACCCGCCCATAATTTAGGGTCACTGGCTCCAGGGAAGGGAGAGAGCCAGTGCCGTAAGACAAACACAACATCCATGCCTCAACGGAATTCGAACCCGGACCCCTTTCGAACGAATGATCAGAGGCCATCGCTTAGACCACTTCGCCACTGGGGCGGCATAGTTTGTTTACATGCGTTTTCCATTGCTTAACCTACTGGCACCAACTACGGGGGTGTTCAGGGGCTTGAAATCATTGGGGGGTGCTCCTCACCCCTCCAAATTTTTATTATATGTACTGGATTCATACTCAAATATTTAGTTCCACTTTACATAAAATTAAATACCATATATACTCGTGTATAGGTCGACCCCCACTGATTTTTATTTGAATATTTGCAGTTTTTGTATATCCTGTGTATAAGTCGACCCCCGATTTTTATGTGAATATCTGAAGTTTTTGTATGCCTACCTATCTTGTTTATAAATTAAAAAAAATATTTCCAAGGATGCGCCCGCATGAGGAAATGTGAACCTACTATTTGTTGTTGTAGCTGCTCTCGCAATGTTGCTTGCGGCAGTTTTCCGCAAAATGTGGGTGGAATTGAGGCACAATTCTAGGAAGATGATAGGGCTCACCACACTGGTTAGAGAGTTTTCAAGGGAAGGTTACACACTTTCACAGTATCTGAACTCACTTTTGCACATTGCCCCCTCCTCCGTTTCTCTCACTTTTTGCGAGCGAGTTTTCTGCAGTTACTTCATTCATGGAAAGTAAAGCATTTGCTCCCGCAGCAGACGAATCGTGATGCATTTGACAAACGTCGTAAGGCACATCATTATTTAAAAAAAAAAAAAAAACTTCCTCAACCATGTTTGGAAAGCGTAAATAGGTCTTGATGTCAACCTGATAGCTTTTTCATCCCATAAAAAATATGCATGCCGTAAAAAATAAATGTGTAACTTTTGAAGTTTTAAATGGATTTCTTCAAAATTTAAAATGAATCTTTATTTTGAAATATTGTGGACACTGTAAAATTTACACGCGACTACTTAAAAAATTCGAAGAAAATTTGTTCTATAAAATTTTCTCCCACTACCCTGTGCAGCGTAGCAGCTGTCGGTCAACTGCTGAGCTGGACGAGTGTGTGATCGACAGAGAGGTTATTTATCTACTCCCGAATTTCATCATCCCCTCTCCATTGTGTTTGTGACAAACAATCGGCTTTAGTGACAAAACCAAACATCGCCCCATTCAGTAAAGATGCAATCCTTTTTGCTCGCTCTTATAGTCTCCAAAAAAGGTTACGGTTTGTTTGATTTTTAGAGCCTGGCACACTCAATTTAATAACAAACGTAAGAAGGTTGTTAAACTAATGCACTTTTTTACTATCAGTTGAAATGTTATTCTGAGCGATCGGCCAAGTTTAAACACTTTCGTTTTCGGGATGCATTAATCAAATTACCGCTGTTCTGTAGATTGTCACGTCTCTCTTCTCCGCCGTCGCTAAGCAGGGGCAGCGGTCTCCTTTTGCAATAGTCTGTTCTTTTCCCTCTTCTTCCCCCGTCGAGAATTGAGCACGGTCGTTGGTCATGGCACGATGTAATTTAAACTACTGGCTGACGCGTTCACCTCTTTCCTCTGGGTGATTTACAAGGAGGTTAGAAGTAGGAGGAGTTGGCAACAGCCCCTGTCCCTGTACTTCTAGCGTGACGCGACTTTTTATCAGCTGACTACGCCAATGCGTCCAACCTAAGAATCTCCTGTATATCTCTATGGGGAAATCGCAATTTTTAACGGGTTTTTCGAACCCTTACTCTACCCATACAGGCATGAAAAAAATTGAGGCTGAAATATTAATTTCCATAATAAAAAAATTCCAGAAAAAACAGGAAAATATGTGTTGGTATTTCTTTAAAAATTTGAACAAAATAATGATTTTTTGAGCGGAAGTGCATAGTGCGCATGGTTACTTACTGCCAATGTGCAAGTAACCATGCATACTGCCCATGTGCAAGTAACCATGTTTAAAATATAACCAAAAGCCTAATGTTACGAAATATGAAGTCCGAAATATTCCTTCTTTCCATCCTTGGTTTGCATGCGCTAAGCAAAACTGCTTAAGCCACAGGAGGTGACGTCACGTTCCCAAACTCCCGCAGCGCAGACTCCCACCACCTCAGAGAGAGGACGGAAACGGCTGATCTGTTTTGGCTTCACTCAAAACGGGTCCCTTCACCTCGGTGGCAACAGCACCTCTCCCTATGACCTCCCTGTGAGGGGACCGAAAATGCTTCTAACAACCAACGTGACCTCGTACAATGGTAAAGAACTCAGCATTTTTTTGAAGAATTGATTCCAAATACGCGGCAACTCCAAAGAAACGCTATCATTGCAAGCCACGCAGCTGGTCAAGATTTCCAAGGTTTCGCGGATGGTGGTAGATTTGGGTGTGGAGTATGAAGCTAATTTCTTTACATCACTCCATATAGGATCGGCAGATTTTAACTTGACTTCTCTTGATAGGGCAGTAGTTATTTTCCCGTCTCTCGTATCCCTTTTATGTTCGCTGATTCTAATTCCAAACGAACGTTTGTTCATTCCGATGTAGTATCGCCTGAAGCCGTCCGGATATTTTAGTGGGATGGCATAAACACCTGCCTCATTGAGAAGAGGGAGCTTGTTAATATTTCTCTTAAGCATCGTGTATAAAGATGCCGGAGACCTTATGCCGACACCGAAGTTCATCATCCTGAGCGCGTTTTTGAGTTGATAGGAAACATTTGGTATGTAGGGAATAGAGCCCAGGTAGCGAAGTTCCGGCATAGAAATACAGTATTATTAGAACTGCTGGTTCTGGCTTTCTCGATAAAGTTATGCATCTGGTTCGAAGAATTTAGTTATGCATCTACGCCAAGAATTTTCGGATTTTTAGTACAGTTGTACTATTTTGAGTATAATTTGGTGTATAGTTCCTACTTTTTAATAAACTGTGTCTGAGAAATGCTTCAATAAAAGTTTCGCCATAACTAATGGCGACCTTGTCCTGCATCATTTGAAATAAAAATCGAACACAAAATTGTTTTAGGCATGCTTTTCCAGCCTTTATTTGTTTTTCTAAGAAATTAATTTCATCTTCTTCGCCCTATAGCTCTATTACTTCGTTGGCATACTCCAAGAAGTTAAAATTTTAAAAATTGGCCAACAGTAAGGGGTAATTAATACACATAATTGACGTGGATTATGAACATCAAACAGAAGTCATCCCTCTTTCCACGTTTAAAAGAGAGTCAGTGAAAAATTCTCATCGGCCGCCACCAGGAATCGAACCTAGAGTCTTCCAGTTACACACTGGACATTCTACCACTGCATTCGAGGCCGCAGTGATAGCATGTCCAGCGTCTAACTGGAAGACTCTAGGTTCGATTCCTGGTGGCGGCCGATGAGAATTTTTCAGTGACTGTCTTTTAAACGTGGAAAGAGCGATGACTTCTGTTTGAAGTAAATGGTAATCTAATAGCCACAGCATTGAATCAGCAGCCAGCCGCCCCGGTGGCGCAGTGGTCTAAGCGATGGCTTCTGATCATTCGTCCGAAGAGGGTCCGCGTTCGAATCCCGGTGAGGCATGGATGTTGTGTTTGTTTTACGGCACTGGCTCTTTCCCTTCCCTGGAACCAGTGACCCTAAATTAGGGACGGGCGACTGCTTATAGCCCATTGAGTTGCTCATGGTGGTCGTTAAACCTCCAATAAAAAAAATCAGCAGCCATGTTGGTCCGCAGATATCCACATCCGACGTCACATGAATAAGATCCCTTATGGGCTTTACCGTAATATATCAGACGTTGTCCTCAATCATGTCCACACTTTGAAATGAAATTGTCCTCAATTTCGCCTTGAAATTGATGAAAACACGTCATTTTGTCTTCAATTTCGCTCTCAAAAATCTGGTTACCTTAGTTATAGTTGAACTTGAACGCAACAGTTTGAGTCACTGTGAATTACAGAGACAAAGCCTTGACGGAAAGGATGATTTAAAAAAAGACATCATCAATAAACAAAAATACGTTGGGAATAAATAAACTAGGCATGTTTTAGACTTCGTTATCATATGTTCACGGGAGACATCTATAAGTTTTAAAACTAGAATAGCAGAATGGTATATAGTGACTTGGCTCTTTAGCGGAAGCAGGAAGGTGTAGGCCATATGTGTGATATTTTTTTGTTTTGTAGGATTTTAAATGATCGAACTGAAAATATAATCAAGTGACAGGCCTTTTTAAGATCTTTGATCAGTATTAGCAGGGTTCACTGTCATATCAACAACTCTTCAATACCTAGAACCGTAACCTGATAAATTGAAGTTTGGCGCCTTGGCGGGAACAATAAGGAATAAGGATCTAGAAGTGTGTTGTGGTAGTTGCTGCTGTCTTTTTGTTGGGTTTAAATGTCTGATTGAAACTTTAGATTTGTGATGGATGTTAACGCGATTCCCAGTGGTCCAGCCAAGGTGAAGGATGAAGTTGGTGATCGTTGTCAGAAACTCTTTCAGGATTTTCTTCAAGAGTAAGTTTTTCTGAGTTCGTGTATTCAGCTTTTATTGTTGTTCGGCAATACGGATGTTTTTGATTTTTAACCCCGGTTTTGTAATTTATGATGTCATTTATTGAATTTCAATAGGATTAGAAAACAGAATTTTGTCTCTACGTTATACAAAGAGATAAATATTAGTAAGCTAACTTGCTTTTGAGATATATATATATATATATAGCTCAAAGCAAGTGTATGTATGTATGTGTGTGTGTGTAACGTGAATTCACCTGTTTTGTTCGTTTACTTCCATGATTTGCGTTGCCCCAGTTAAGACTACATTTGGGGTTCGGAAGTAAAAGGCAATTGAACAGGAGTCAGATTTCTTTGTGTAGTAGTTTGCATATGTTAAAACAATATGTTCCACAGAAATTAAAAAAAAGAAAAATATTTTCAGCAATCAGATTGCGGCACTTAATTGTTTTTAGTTTATTGTTCACCATGTAATATCTCAGAAAACTTAATCATCGATGTGGAGCGAGAATCGAATCCGTACCTCCCGATTATTATTGGAGCATAGCTACCATTACCCATTGAGGACAATGACGGTTTAAGTAACTGAAGCGGAGCAATTATAGCGTAGGAATCTGAATCAACTTCAGATTTGCACTAGTCTAAGCAATCCAGGGTTGTGCCGACGACGACTCTTTCAAATCCAAGAACAGATATACCAGACAACAGATCTAGTGCAGATCAGGGCTCCCCACAGTTTTGGAGGCCTTCTTTAAGTCACATGACTGCTTTGATCATGCGTTGAAGTTGAAACAAGAGATTGCATTTGTATTAGTTCTCAAGATTACGTAGCAGTTAAAAAGAGACTACTTGTTAAACACAAATTAGACTTTGTCCATGGGGTTCACAGATAGTGTATTCCTATATATTTGTCTTAGCTTATTGATGCTAAGTTCAGGTGCTAAGAACAGGTGATATTTTGTTTTAAGTTTTTATTTTATTTTGGTTGGATAGACGAAATAAAAATGTTTAGTTAGCTGTGGAAATGACAGAATAATGCATTTCAAGATCCTAACATGTTTTAGGTCAAAAATAAATTTTCAATTTTTGACCAGAATGACTCTTTTTTGTAACAGCCTTTAGCGAAATAAATGACTCAATTTAAACAACTGATGGACTTTATAAACACTTTCCAGGTTGTCTCCTGAAAAAGGGACTAGCATCTAGTGCTCATATTTATATGCTGAAAAGTGTTAAAGCCAAAAAAAAAAAAAAAAAAAAAAAATAGTATGAAACACAGTAGAACTTTGTAATGAGTTAGTAAATGCAGAATGTTTGTTATATAATTTTAACAGTGCCCCTGATATCCCTTCACATTTCATGTGGTGTTAGTTTTAACTACTAAAATATAATTTTAACAGAAATTATACTATATCCCTGAATATTATAGCTCAATAATAGGATTAAATTGTTTTAGATGTAGTGTGTGAGACAAAAAAAATATCACTGTGAACAATGAAAAGCACATCTGGTAATTGTTTAGTGTTTAAAGTTCTTTTCCTTAAGTTTATTTTTATTTAGCTTGTAGTGCTTTACTTGTGTCTTGTTGGGTTTCTAACCTGAATCATATTTAAAGATCAGTGTAATATTTATGGGAATAAAATGTCAAAAAAATGTAATACAGGTAAAAGAAAACATTATTTTCAACTTTTATATTGAGAAGTTGATCAAGTCCTTATCTTGGTGGCCTAGGGCACATGTTTCTCCCTCCCATAAATCAGGGCCTGCATCAGATATCACATAAATTAAGGAACAAACATTCTTCAGAAATACATTGGAAATTCACAAGTACGTTATTTACAGCAATCAGATTGCAGTACTAAATCGCTTTTAGTTTTCTCAGATGTTACATGAAAAACAGGAAAACTGAAAGCAATTTAGTAGAGTAATGAAAATAATAGATTGCTAAAAATAATGTACTTGTGAATTTCCAATGTATTTGTGAATAATATTTCTTCCTTAATTTCTGTGATATCTGATACAGACCCTGATTTATGGGTGATTTTATGATTTATTTTCTTTCTTATAAAGTTTTGTGATTTTATGATAACGTTATAGATTACTTTGTGTTAAAAAAGATAGATAATGTATGTTATTAGGATCTTAAAATGCATTATTCTGTCATTTCCACAGCTAAAAATATTACACTGACAAGTGTAAGGAACACTTACAAGTGTCACTTGTGACATACCTAGTAGAGATGACATAAATCATTCCTGCTTGGGAGTTCATTCATGCAAAACAGTCATTCACGAATGATCCTAATTCACTGCTCACTAAGTAAATAATTTTTTACAGGGATTCTGTGTTGTGCCTTCAAGGCCATAGCTCTTTTTGGGAAAGTCCCCAAAAGAATGCAAGGTCGTCAACCATTCACCATGAATGATTTGCCTCGAGCTGTTGTAAAAGATTTGGGCACGCCGTTCAAATGAATAGCATTCATGTATCATTCTTGTTCTTAGGTTTCATTATTATTTCCTAGCGGATTGCTCACTCACGTAATAGTTTACACTTCTTAATCCTTGATATTACTTTTCTTATTGGGAATTTGTTTCTGAACTCGTGTAGGCGGGGAAAAGTTCGACGTGTTGCGACTTCAGTGTATGTCACAGTAATGGAGGGTTGAATGATCATTCATTGCGGTGAGAGCGAGCCATTCATAGTGAAGAGTCGTTCACGATTTAGTCAGTCAGTAGTACCTAGGTTTTGAGAACCTTTTTTTCATTTTGGTAGTAATTTTTTGTTGTTGAAGGAGTAGATTAGAGGTGAAAACGTTTGTGGAGGTTACTGATTAATAATTGAAAGGTATAGCAAGCGTGTATTATGTTTGGATAATTATCTGTTAAAATATAAAAAAATATGCATTATAAAATTTCTTAAGTAGCATTTTTGGGTAATTCCATATGAAATCAACCAAGAAAAGATGGAATTTGATGTCATGGATTTGGCTAATTTTGGGAAAAAAATAATTTTTTTGGACTTTTTTTTGTTGCTAATTTTTGAGTTATTTAATTTTCGAAATTGCCAAAATGTCTTTGCCACCGAAACTAAGTGGGATTTTCAAGAGACCTGTTTCAACTACAAAGCTGGGCATGGTCTCATTTTTAAGCTTATGAAGAGGGCTTTCATTGGATATATAACGTGCATTGTTTTTGAGTAAAACATATTTTTTTTTGTCAGTTTTTGAAGTTATTTTAGTCTCAAAAAAAAAATAACAAAATTTTTTAAAATTTTCAAAAAATTCACTCACATTGGTACACATTTACTGAAGGCTCAGTCAAAATTTCAGTGTGGTATCTCTATGGTAAAATATAAAAATTGAATTTCTTTGCAGGCATGCAACCATTGAAGTTAACATATTTTACATACCTAGCTGCATTATTAATACAGATGCACACAACCATTGTATAACTGCTTACTGATACAGAAATTCTTTCTTTGATGAAATGCATGATGCTTTTGTATTTCCTTTTGCTTCAGCCAATACATTCCACCGGTGGCTGTTACTGGATCCACCTTTCAAAGGATGACCTTTCCTGGCATTGTATGAATATTAGGTTTTCATGGATAATTAAATAAAGGTGCCAGCCAACAAGGATTTACAGAAAGAGATCTCCACGTTCTACATCATCTTTTGAAAGTACACATCTCACCCACCAAATAGCATCACGCACAGGCTATAAAACCTGTGATGTGTTCAAAGACCACATGTGCAACCTCTGAACTTACTCTAACACAATGTACCAAAGTTTCTTCCGATTCAGAAAACACTTTTTCTGTGCTTATTGGTATGAATGCATGAAACTTCTGAGTACCTGATTCAGTTACAGCTTTATCAAACCATGTCTCTAAAAGTCTGTCTTCTTCCAAGTCCCATCAAAACATCCAGAGAGGCACCATGATTTAGTTTGAAAGAGGGTTCTGGAAGCTAGCTTTGGTTGCCAGCCTCTTTACCGTCCCTTTAATACCATTGCACACTTCTTTGTCATACACTGTTATGTAAAAATGCCACTCAGCAGCATCAATGCCATTGAAATCTCCATGATGATTGCACAGATTTGCAGAGTTCTTACTGTTCTTATATTGCACTGCTGAACCACCAGAGAAATACTATACTTTCTTTAAGTTTGGCAGACAATCTTTCAAGATATCAAGAAGATTTCTTTGGAAAACATGAACAAGAACTGTGTTGTGAATCAAACAGTATGAAATGAAGGCATGACTCTTGTGTTTTAGAACATCTTCGTCCTTGGAGTAAACTACAAATAAATGAACTGTTGCCATCAAATTGTTCCAGTGTACCCTTGTGCTTCATCTTGCAAAATAAATTAGTAATTCTCAGCAAAATCACATGTCACCACAGCTTCATTGGGCACTAGTGTACAGAAAAAAAAGTCCTCAGAAAAAAGTGAAGATTGTATTATGGCAATAGATTCGTGATTTTTTATGTTGATCAGCTGATCTGAAAAATTTTGAACTTATTTTTCTGCAGTTTTACCAGCCAGTTGTCCCAAAATAACAGCGATCCACTGCTTGTTGTAGGTTATATATTATTTTCAATCATCTTTTTTTCAAGGTGTTAGCAAGGCTTCCTTGAAATCTGATGCTGGGACAATAATCACACTAATCGAAAATGCATTTTAGTTGTGGTGGATTGCACATTAATTTTGAAATGCAATCTTGATATGCTTTGAATGGGTTTTCATATCCTGGGAGTGTTACTTTATTTAAGTTAGCCTCAGCTATCATTAGCATAACATTTTGATGAGTGGTACAAACACATACATTGTGGACATCACTGGCTCCTGTTTTTATGCAGTTCTTTGATCATAATTCTGCAAATTTTAAAAACCCAATCTTCAGAAGTGGGTATTTGGATTTAAAAAGTCTGTATATTTTTCTTGCAGATTACCCAGAATCAATCTTTTTTTAACATGATACATATACTATCTGTGTTATTCATCGAAACATTGTCTAGTCTTTCTTGCCAGGCATTTGCCTGCTAACTTAATCACTGCAGCAAAAATCTTTGAAAGGAGGCAGTTTCTTTTGCTAAAGTTTTTCCGAGTTTCAGGTGAGGACAAAATTCCCCTTCTGGTTTCTTTGCTTTCCCAGCAATGTAATTACTCACACCAAACTCATTCTCAATTCGCCTACATTACCAGCTTTTTGGCAAAATAGTTAAAATTATTAATGTCACTTTTATTTGCAGTTTTAAATCTGTGTAAGTTGCTCAAGGATTTCTGATTCTGCATTGCTACATTGGCATTCAGTTTTTTCATCTTTATAACCCTCTGCATTAAAAAATAATTTGTTATATGAACTTTTTATTTTCTCTATCTTTTCTCAGCAATATTTTTTAGAACTCTTAATTTTTTTTCTACTAAATAAAGATCAAGAGAGGTCAAAAAGTGATTCAAGTAGCTTAAGCCTGTGTATATATCCATAAATTCTGAATCATGGTTATTACAACTAGGACCAGCATTATTATCTGGTTCTGAAAGATTTTCCTATCAGGAACACTCACCATATGTCACTTTTCCTTCCCCTAACTACAATCTACAGGGTGCAAATTTGCATGTTTTATTCAATTTCATATTTTAAAGAGATCATCCAAGTTGTCACATTCTCAAATCTTTACTAACCCAGTGCCCTTTCTTATTTTTTTTTTTTTTTGAGAGAATTACAGCTTACAACAGTAAACGGACTGCTTCTTGCCATCCATATTTAAAAGAAAAACTAGTCTGATTTAAAAAAAAAAAAATTATAGCACTAATAAATAAATCAAGTTCAAAAGATAAACAATTCACCTCACATGAGTTAATTGAGATGTACTCACTCTTGAGAGCTACACCACAACTGAACTACTTGGGCAAGGAAGTATGGGAGAGCATGAATGATCTCTTTAAAATACAACTTGGATGATCTCTTTAAAATACTGCAAGAAAGGGATGATTCACACTTGAGAATACCTGTGTATTACTGTCTTTAACTATGTCTAACTCGTGATACCATAGAGATACCACCTTGAAATTTTGACCGAGTCTTCAGTAATGTGTATCAATATGTGTGAATTTTTTGAAATTAAAAAAAAAATTCGTTTTTTGGAAATTGTAAAATATTTTTTTTTTAAAAACTGGCAAATTTTTTTTTCAACTAAAAAACAATGAATGTTAATATCAAATGAAAGCCCTTTTCGTTAGCTCTAAAATGAGACCATACCCAGCTCTGTAGCTGAAATGGGTCTCTTACTAATTGCATTTAAAGATTTGGTGGCAAGCAGTTTTTGGGACATTTTGGTAATTTTGAAAATTAAATAACTCAAAAATTGACAACAGGAAAAATCTCCCAAAATTTATTTTTGTACTCCAGATGATAATAAACAGATATCTCAAAAATTAGCGAAATCAATGACATGAAGAGTTTATGCACTGGTTGAACAGATATCTCAAAAATTAGCCAAATCCATGACATGAAGAGTTTATGACTTGGAATTACCCTTTTTCTTTGTCGCTGCCTCAGTTCTTATGATTTTATCTTGGTGCCTGCAAAATTTAAATATTTTATGCTTTTCCAACCAGACATTTTATGCGGAAAAAGAGGCGGGACATGCAAGTTGTCATTATTTTAAAGTTTAGATGTACATTCAAGGTTATGTAATGTCGTCATGGCAATATACAATAATTATGGATGCTTGCATATGTGATGCCAAAATAAACAATACTGGTTTATGTTTTAGAAATCCCATGTGTGCAGGTTACTGTATATTGGTGATGTACTCCTATTCTTTGAGAGCAAACATTAGTTCTTAGATGTGCAAAGAAATTCAAACTTTGGGAAAAACCAAAGTTATGGTTTTTGAGTGAGGAACTGTTAGTACTGAAGGCGCCGCCCCGGTGGCGCAGTGGTCTAAGGCGCTGGCCTCTGATCATTCGTCCGTAAGGGGTCCGGGTTCGAGTCCCAGTCGGGCATGGATGTTGAGTTTGTCTTACGGCACTGGCTCACTCCCTTCCCTAGAACCAGTGACCCTAAATTAGGGATGGGCGACTGCTTATAGCCCATTGAGTTGCTCACGGTGGTCGTTAAACCTCCAATCAAAAAAAAAAAAAGTACTGAAGGCAAGATCAGTTTACATGATAGAGTTATGTTGTCCTTTAGATTATACCCTGCTTTTGTAGTGCCACCTATTGGCATCCACTGTCTTAACAGTAATCCCTAGCGGTAGATTTTCAACTAGGCGTGCGCCTAGGGCCCCAGAGCTTGAGGTGCCCCGAAAACTTGATTGCCAGTTTTGTTTTGGTTTTTATAGACCAAAACAAATCAATCCTTAAAGTGACCACTTTATTTTTATTGCCAATCAATATTTTATTTTTTCAAATTAGTAACATATTTTTTCTTGCTGTTGATATTCCAAATTTTTGAGTTATCAATATACTTGTTTTGAAAAGAACTGATAAAATAATTTAGCCTTCCTTTTAGTGGTAGGTGGAAGGATTCATGCTTCCCACATTTTTCATTGTTTAAGGTGAATACTTCTGTCCTGCTGTGATATAAATTACTTTCATGCTACTTCCAGCCAAGGGAAAACATCTTTGTTTGAATCTTTCTCCCTTTCCCCTGAGTTGCAATGAAGAGTGCTTGTAGAAACTGTCCTGATGCCTGATGATTGGGGCTGTTTGCTGTTTATTTATTACCTTTTCCCCTTGGGGTAGGGTAATAAAGTTCTTCCTCATCCCTGATCCTCCTAAACCAGCCCAAACCAAAAGAGCTAATATTCGGGCTGAAAAAATAAAGAAATCTGTCAAGTATTCTCGCCTTTTCTATTCCTTAAATCGACATAAAACTGCCTTTTGAAAAAGCAATAAAAGTTTCAATGATAGTCTTACTCGAAAAGCTGTGGTTTTTACTTTTCCATTTCCAAACCAGATCTTCTGCATTTAATCCATATACTTCTGTTTCTGATAACTGCAGTACAGGTATAAAAAGAAAAATCTCGTGACGCAACTTTTTGACAGAATAAAAAAAAAAAAAAAAATGCAGACCTCAATTTTCCGGTGAAAATAATAAAAATGCTTTCAAGAAACTTTACATTCTCGCTTTCCTGCACTGACTGATGAAATTCTTACTGTCGACCTTTCTTGGTCCATGGCATTTGTCTATGCCATGAATGGCAGAATCTTTTCAATTTAGGGAATTGTTAGGAAAACTCCAAAAAGTCATCTACCCTTTTCAAATGAAGTACTGTGCACAAATTGTATTTTATCCGTATTTTCTAACATGGAGGATTTTTCCAGTCACCAATGTCAAGTGTTTTATTGTTACTGGATATCATGCACGTTGCTTACTAATTTGCTCATAACATAAAAACAAGATGATTTTCGGAAGCTGAAACAATAGAAAGAGCATGTTTTGTGATTGGAACGCATTCCAGTTTCATGACAGTTCATATGAAATGTGATAAATTTAGCAAAATTCCATTTTTAGCGCCCTTAGCATTAAATTTGCCAAGTAACTAACAACTGAACAAGTGGCAAAGTAACCAGTTTTGCCCAACGTATCAAACTGAAAAAGAACTTTTGCCATAACTGAAATGGTCTCTTCATAGCGTAAAGCAAAAATTTACTAAATTTCCATTTTGAGAACTCCTAGCAGGAAATTTATAAATAGTAGGGACAATTAAAATGAGCAAAATTTAATGAAATTTTCTGTCCTATCTTTTCAAAAATAATTTCTGAAAAATCTGAAAACCAAATTTTTTGGCCTTCAGCATCTTTAGCAGGAAATTAATAAACTAATTGGAAAATTTAAATATTTGAGAAGGAACAGTTAAGCCTTCTAATCTGAGAAGCACAAAAGTAATTTCTTTGTGAAAGTTGAATTGTTTCATCAGAACAGAACCTTAATTATTCAGAGTTGAAGAAATATTCTTCTCATAATACGTGGTAAATACGTCATGATAATTAACACAACAATCGGACATTGCCGAATTGACTGTAATTACTGTTTCACACATGAATTAAATCACATCAAAAAACTTGAAAATTTTACCGCTGTGGAGTGGGAAAACTTAAAAATTTCGTCCCGCTCCACGACTGCGAAATTTTCAAGTTTTCTGATGTTTTTTAATTCAAGTGTGAAACAGTAATTACAGTCAATTTTGCGATGTCCAATTGCTATGTTTAATTATCAGAACCTTAATTTTTTGAATTTTCGACTTTTGACAGCCCTTAGCTGTAAATTCATGAAGTATATGGAATATTTATGAAGTGTCAAAGTTTAATATCCTTTGACTTCCTATTAGCCACAAATATAATTTTTGAAATATTTCTAAAAACAAAAGGTTCGATACACACAGATTGACAAAGTGATTACATTTGCCCTGTTTCTTAAACGTTCTAATAATAGATAGAATGGCATTTTAAAAGGCTTAACAACTTTTTTCTTGACTTCACTTTGTTTTTGTTAATCTGATGGATGAACATTTCTGATGCGATAAGAAGGGGAGTGGGGGGGGGGGCTGAATCTTTTAGCGCCTGGGTGTTAAAAGAGGTGCAGAAAGGATGCCAAAAACCTGCAACATGGATACATAAAAACTTCCTGCAGTTCACCATTCTACAGGTTATAAACATGATGGCAATGGATTTTGTAATTCAACAACACATTGGCAAATACACATATTGCTGACTGTTTAAGAGATTATGGCCTTCATTTTCATGTAGCACATGTGTGTCTTCTGAAAATTTTGCAGTGAATAGAAATTTTTGTACCTGTGAGCCCTCTTTTATAATCATCTAACTCTCAGCATTGAGACTTGCAGGGCTGCCAGTGGCGACTAAATAGGCGACTATTGCTGCTATTTTTGATGACAGGCGACTATGGCTACTATTTCTTACAAAAAACAGCCAAAAGCAACTATTTTCAGAAAAACCTTGAACTGTTTTAATTGTAAGGCTACTATTTAAAAGAAAACTTAATTCAGGGTGCGCACGCGTGCTTGAAAACCTGGAAAATCATGATTATGTTTTCAAGGCCTGGAATATCCTGGAAAAACAGTGTTTTTTTAAAGCGGTCTTGAAAAGTCTTGAAATTTGAAATTAGTGCTTAAAAATGCCCTTTTAGGAAATTGTGTTACCCCTTCATTTTTTTAAGTTCCTCTCCTCTGTTCTCAAAGAAACCGCTGGCCACGGTGGTGTTTCGGACGTGCAGCACCGAATCTGCCATGACACCTGATGGTCCGACAACTGCTGAGAACGGAAGGGGAAAAAAAGACATTTAGCATTTGCAGGGGTGTCGCCTATATACCAAGTCAGCTGGCATCCACCAGTGAGGAGTATGCCTGAACAACACATTCATCTGCTCTTTGTTTATGTGCATGCCAGATGGTGAACACTTGTTTCTCCTAATTCCCGTTTGCCCTAATAATGTTTACCTCAATCGCGTTTCCCCGAAATCGCTTTTACCCGAATTCCCATTTCCCCTAATTTTGTTTGCCCTAATCTCGTTTCCCCTAATTCAAGTTTCCCCTAAACAGGTTTGTCCATATGAAAGTTTCTCCTAAAAAGGTTTCCTGTATCAAGTTAGCTCTAATTCTCCTTTGCCTTGATTCCCGTTTTCCTAAATTTATGTTTTCCCTAATTCATGTTTGCCCTGATTCTAGTTAAGCGAAATAAAACATTTCTTTTATCATCAAAATTCAGGAACAAAATTGTTGTGTAACATATATAATTTTTTTTATCGTCAAATTCAAGAAAATATATGTATATTTAGTCATCATCATCAACCATTATCAATCCACTGCTGAATGAAGATCTCACCAAGTTTCTTCCACAACGGTGTGTCTTGACCCAGTCTCTTCCATGTCACTCCCACATGCTTTCGAATTTCATCCACCCATCTCCCTTGTGGCCGCCCCGGCTGCGCAGTGGTCTAAGGCGCTGGCCTCGGATCATTCGTCCGTAAGGGGTCCGGGTTCGAATCCCGGTCAGGCATGAATGTTGTGTTTGTCTTACGGCACTGGCTCTCTCCCTTCCCTGGAACCAGTGACCCTAAATTAGGGACGGGCGACTCCTTATAGCCCATTGAGTTGCTCACAGTGGTCGTTAAACCTCCAATAAAAAAAAAAAAAAAAAAATCTCCCTTGTGGTATTCTGGGTCTTTTTCTGTCCCTTGGAATCCAGTCTAGAATTTCGGTTGTCCATCGGCGGTCAGTTTCTCTGGCAACATGTCCGTCCGACTGCCATTTTAGGGATTTCACCCTGATCATGATATCCTCCACTCTTGTCACTTTCTTTATCCATGAGTTCCTCTTCTCACCTCTCCTGGTTACACCAAGCGTGCATCTAGCTGTCAATGCTTTATGTATTTTTTAGCTCATTAGCATAATAAAGTATTATGACTTCAGTTATCTGCAGTCTTTGTATGTCTTTTTTAGTTAAGGTCCACCCAAGTGTCTGCTCCG
The DNA here is from genome assembly GCA_039090855.1 of Macrothele yani. Classification (NCBI taxonomy): domain Eukaryota; kingdom Metazoa; phylum Arthropoda; class Arachnida; order Araneae; family Macrothelidae; genus Macrothele; species Macrothele yani. The sequence goes on from CM077012.1 coordinate 46,673,187, forward strand.
TACGTAATCACTGGAAAGATGCATTGATTAAACGCTTTTCTTTTTTGAGTCATAATGGCATATTGCTTTTGAAAACTATTGTTTTGCCACCCCTTGTACGAGAATATTTTAAAATGTTTATTCATTTTTACATGAAATAAATACTTTTAGCAACATCATTTTCTCTATCCCGTAAATTAAAGTTTTCATAAAACACAAGTCTCATATAAAACTAAAAGAAAAACAGTCTATAAAGCACTAGTTCGGTTGACGCTTTGAATAATCCAATAAGTCAGCTTCTTCTGTGTCAATTTACACAAGTCCACTTTACCGGTAAAAACATTTTTTGTCATGTACGATTATAGACATATATTACAGCTTCTTTCTTGGAGGGGACAATTGTTACATATATATGCTAGCTGTGCCCACGGCTTCGGCCGAAAGATTAAATGGTCGGCAGTTAGTTTTTCAGGTGAAAGAAAATTATAATTAATTTTTACATAAATTTAAGCACATAATTTTTATTTTAGGTTTTGAAAATGATTCATAATGTGCATATATAACATTCTTTTTGTCCCGTTTCCAGTTATAAAAAATTGATTGTCTGAACTGCCGGTTCTCGATAAGCCGACGTACAACTGTCCGTGCAAGAAACACTGCGGGCATATGCTAACGCAGTAAAACTGTTGGGAGGGGATTATGGAAAATATAAAATATGAAGAATTTCTGGTCTGATTCGGAAATTTTCAGCGTTTACGAATTACAACTCTACAAATTTCTGCGGGCTTCTGCTACAGCAGAAAATCGGTCTGTTGGAGGGAGTGGGAGGGAGTAATGCCAAAAATATAAAATATAAAGAATTTCTGTTCCGATCAGGATCGAGATTTCCAGCGTTTACAAACTGCAGTTAAAATAATTAACTGAGGGCACGCACAAAGGCAGGAAACCGGGGGGGGGCAGCCCCACCGACAGGTTTCTTGCGTTAACACATGCTCGGAGAGAATTTGTTAAGCTGTATGTACTGTGTAAACGCCGAAAATCCCCCAATCAGGCTGCAAATACTTTATATTCTATATTTTTGTTATTAAGCCCCCCCCTCCCGACTCTCGCACGGACAGTTGTATGTCGCGTTGGCTTATTGAGAACCAACCGGCAGTTCAGACAATCAATTTATTTTGATAACAACTGGAAACCGGACAAAGTTATATATGCACATTATGAATCATTTTCAAAACCTACAATAAAAATTATGTGCTTAAATTTATGTAAAAATTAATTATAATTTTCTTTGACCTGAAAAACTAACTGCTGACCATTTAATCTTTCGGCCGAAGCCGTGGGCACAGCTAGTATATATATGTAACAATTGCCCTCCAAGAAAGAAGCTGTGATATGTCTATAATCGTACATGACAAAACCTTTTTTACCGGTAAAGCGGACTTGTGTAAATTGACACAGAAGAAGCTGACTTATTGGATTAATTATTCAAACTGTCAACCGAACTAGTGCTTTACAGATTTTTTTTTCTTTTAGTATTATGAGACTTGTGTTTTATGAAAACTTTAATTTACGGGAAAGAGAAAATGATGTTGCTAAAGGTATTTATTTCATGTAAAAATGAATAAAAATTAAAAATATTCTCGTACAAGGGGCGGCAAAATGCCCTTGGCACGCCCCTGTTTGGATGTAGAGCTTTTGGAAAAATAATACAATTTTCAAGAGCAATATGGCATTATGTCTCAAAAAGAAAAGTGTTTAATGAATGCATCCTTCCAGTGATTAGATACGGAGCAGGGACGTGGACCTTAACTAAAAAAGACATACAAAGACTTCAGATAACTGAAAGAAGCTTGGAGAGATGCATGCTTGGTGTAACCAGGAGAGGTGAGAAAAGGAACTCATGGATAAAGAAAATGACAAGAGTGGAGGATATCATGATCAGAGTGAAATCCCTAAAATGGCAGTCGGATGGACATGTTGCCAGAGGAACTGACCACCCATGGACAACCGAAATTCTTGACTGGATTCCAAAGGACAGAAAAAGACACAGAAGACCACAAAGGAGATGGGTGGATGAAATTCGAAAGCATGCAGGAGTGACATGAAAGAGACTGGGTCAAGACACACCGTTGTGGAAAAAACTTGGTGAGATCTTCATCCAGCAGTGGATTGATAATGGTTGAAGATGATGATTAAATATACATATATTTTCCTGAATTTGACGATAAAAAAATTATATATGTTACACAGATTTTTTTCTTGAATTTTGACGATAAAAGAAACGTTTTATTTCGCTTAACGAGAATCAGGACAAACATGAATTAGGGAAAACATAAATTTAGGAAAACGCGAGTCAAGGCAAAGGAGAATTAGAGCTAACTTGATACAGGAAACCTTTTTAGGGGAGACTTTCATACGGCAAACCTGTTTAGGGTAATCTTGGATTAGGTGAAACAAGATTAGGGCAAACGGAATTAGGGGAAATGGGAATTCCGGTAAAAGCGATTTCGGTGAAATGCGATTAGGGTAAACGTGTTTAGGGCAAATGGGAATTAGGGGAAACGAGATTAGGGCACACAAAATTAGGGGAAATGGGAATTCGGGTAAAAGCGATTTCGAGGAAACAAAATTGGGGTAAACGTGTTTAGGGCAAATGTGAATTGGGGGAAACGAGATGAGGGAAACAAGATTAGGGTAAACAAAAATTAGGGCAAACGAAATTAGGGGAAATGGGAATTCGGGTAACAGTGATTTCGGGGAAACGCGATTGGGGTAAACGTGATTAGGGGAAACGAATTAGGGGAAGTGAGTCTACGCATGCCAGACACTTGCTTCCGCCCCTCCCCTCAAGAGACTTCGGCTACTTATATGATAAAAAAAAAAAAAAGAAAACTACCTTTGCAAATTTTTCACGAAAGTGGCTGAAATTTTTACGTTCACTGTAATTGGATTACAGAAGCTTACTCCCAAAATTCGAATTGAATTGGTTAAAAACTTGAAAAGTTAGCATTGAAAATTTTTATTATGGACAAGTATGTGTGCCTCTTTGGACAGAGTGAGCCTGCTGCAGGAAGGGTGTTACCACAACAACGGTTGATTGACAGCTGGGAGCGCTGATAGAAGCCTGTGGTTGGGAAGAAAGCAAACACCTATCACTTCCATGGCTCCAAAAGGACTAGGAGAAAATTTTCAGAAATCCATTTTCCCGAATTTTGAAAATAACAGTAAAATTTTTACAGTGGTTAAGATACATTACAACAAAGTTGTAGTGCAAATTTTGCCAAATTCCGTTGGTAACTTTAGCAGATTAAAAAAAAAAAAAATAAAAAAAATATTCATTTGCATAATCGGATTGAGAAAAAAAAAAGCAGTAATTATAAATTACGGGAAAAGCAATTGAATTATTTTATTTTATATGCCATGGTTTATTTAAACAGAGTGACCCTTAAAATTATTTTTTTTTGATAATATGGACTCTATTTGAATTACAAACATACATTTTTATTCAGACGTTTGAGTTACTGTTTTAATAAAAAATCATCTATAATAAAAAAAGTTTCCAATGGATTTTGGCGAAACTCAGCAGATAAACATATTTAGTAAATTCCAACATTATGACGTAAATTTGATCGTTTTGTCGAAAATTAGAGCATTTTTTCCCCGTGTGTGTGTGTGTGTGTGTGTGTGTGTGTGTGTGTGTACACGTACGTGGACGCATGCTCCTGCTGTTTGAACTTAATCGGAATGGTTTTGTGCAGGGGGGGAGATGTCCATTTCAGCTTTACATCTTTCAAGGCTCTTTTTTTCTTTTTTTCTTGGTAATAAAATAAAAGTCATAGTTGCTGCATTCACCATTGATCCATATTTGCAATTTTTTTAATATAAACAGCAGACAATCAGAAACATGGTGTTGGGTGGGTCTTGATGTTCTTCATTTTGCATCTGCTGAATTCAGTTCTATGGGAATAAGGAATGACTTATACTGTGAATATATACAAAACTGCATATTTTTGAGCTGAAAAAATAGGTCTACTTGTACACAGTAGCTAACATGTGAACTCAGACGAAGACGATTGGACATACGGATGGATGTCTGATTCCATAAAAAAAATCAACATAGTTTTTTATTATACACTACAGGTTAAAAAGAAAAAACATGTTTTTAAACATTGTAAAGGAAAACGGATTTTTGAAACGCCATGACTTGATCTTAATTTCTGAAAGTTTCTTTTTCCACATCCTTTTTTTTTTCAATTATAATACATTTTAACAGGATACCTGTGTGTTGGATCACTTAGTGATATGGCAGAATTTCGGTTGCTGGATGTTGCATAAACTAAAAAAAATAGATAAATTCGCCCCCCCCCCCCAGCGCCCCGAACTTTTATGCGGTCATCATAGCTGATCAACCAGTTCATTCCATGAACACCAGCACATTTCAATCATTTGACATTGGGGGTAGGTGGGGTCTGGCGGAATTCAGCAGTGCTTAAGCACCTAGCACAATGAAAACATGCTAATTTTGGACAGCTCTATTCCCTTACCCTTTGCCATCCCTAATAATTGAGAGTGTATACTGTAGTTTCAAATATTCTATTTATGAGCTAGTTTGTGCGCTGTTCGTCATGTTTTTATTTTTGAAATTACTAACCCTTTCGAACTATACGTTGTAGAAACGTTTATGCTTTGGCTTTTTCCGTTTGTCCGTACGATAATTCGCATGAAAGCGGTTGGATTTCAGCGAAATTTTAGTATGCTGTTGGGTACAACCTGGGACCTACCCTATTGAAAATGGTTGAAATTAAATTCAAAGGCCAAGATGTAAGAGCAGTATTTGTTCTCCAAACTTAAAAATGCTAACTCACATAAAATCTGTTTGATTGCAACGAAGTTTTGGTATGTTATCAGGGAGGAGAAACCTACCCTTGTAGAAAATGGTCCAAATTGAATTCAAAGGTCAGGACATAAGAACAGAATCCATTCCGATCTTATGCTTGATAAACTTGGTCAATTTGCATAAAAGCACACTCATCCATTTGCATCATTCATCATTTTTATTACTTAAAACTGAAATTACTTTTAAAAACTAATTTGAGCATGATACTGTAAAGCGTAATAATCATCTTTTAATTTTTTTTATATGTCCTGGAAAGTCCTTAAATTCCCCCCCCCCCCCAAAGTGTATGAACCCTTGTAATTTGTGTTGCGTATATTGATGTGCTTATATAATATCAGTTTTAATATTGATACACGTGAATATCAACTTTGATATAGATATGTATATGTCGAGCAATTACAGAACTTTATTGTGGAGAACAGGTTTCCAAAATTATGACAAAGAAGTTGACACTATTTGCTGTCATCACTTTTATGACTATTTTACTTACTTTGAACAAAGACAGAAATCTTGCTGTAACCTCTATAAAATGCATTTAAAAGTCTTTTACAAACAAGAGAGATCTAAGAAAAATAATTTGCAAAAGGCAAAATATCACAAAGAAAAAAACAACGTAAATTTAATACCTTGCCAACTTTTATGTAGTACCTGCTGTAAAACTTTATCTAAAGAAAATGAAGCAAAGGTGCATGAAGGAAATGCAGAGAGTGATGAAGACTTAGTTGATGTGGCCAAAAATGTTTTTAGAATTGGCTTCAAGATTTACAGGAAAAGACAAGTTGAACAAGTCGTTAGAAGGAATAGATGTCTCACGATTGAAGCTGCAATCAGTTTCTTCGCATTCTAGAAAGAGCTATGCAAAAAGAAAGTTTAAGCAGGCTGAAGCTCAATTCAAAAAGAAATTATCCTTTGTTTTAAAAGTAGATGAAGCACACAGTGATGATACGGAAAGTGATAGTGAAAAAAATAAGAAAAATGAAGAAATTAAAAACAAATGTGCTGATATTGACAGACTAGTTGAGCTGATGAAAGTCAAGTTGAATAGCAATTTAAGTAAAAGAGAAAAAATACAAATACTAACTCTTGCACCTCAATCATGGTCTCGCAAAAGAGTTGCCACCGAGTTCACTGCCACCGAGTTCACTGTCACAGAGTATATGGTTCGAAAGGCTCTGAACCTAACACTAGAAAAGGGGATCCTGGCTATACTTGGTCCAATTAAAGGGCATAAAATTTCGCCTGAAGTAATAGACACTTTTACAAATGTCTATGAAGATGATGAATATAGTATGATGATGCCTTGCGCTAAAGACAGAGTAAGTGTGAAGAAAAATGAATATAAACAAAAACAATTATGTAATCTGCAAGAATTGTATTTTTCATTCAAACAAAAATACCCTGAAATGAAAATAGGTTTTTCAAAATTTTGCTGTTTGCGCCCAAAATGGTGTGTTTTAGCGGGATCCCCTGGCACTCGTGCAGTGTGCGTCTGTGTAATTCACCAAAATGTGTATCTCTTAGCCTCTGCATTCAACTTACACCACAAGGAAGCAGTTTATTAAGAGCGTACATTGTAAAAGTAAATTATTTTTCTGAAGTCTGTTATTTACATGATGAGAACAACACTTCATGTTAAAAAATAAAAAATAAATATTTCAGCAGGCATTTCCAGTAGGTACGTGTATGACTTTGGTATTTTCAAAAGTTGGAATTTGGATCCGGGCTCTAAGTTGGCGAAAACACAAAACCCTACTAATTTTATTACACCATTTTGTTGCATTGTATAGTTTTAAGTGGTATAATGGGTTTATAGGGATCTGGAGAAGAGAGACTTGTTATAGGACAGTTTTCAAGTACAGGTCAACATTTTTGGAAAATTTTATTTTAGCACTTTTGGGAATTTTTTAGCTGTATTAATGACTATTAAACCTCAATCTTACCATACATTTTCATTAACCATTTAATGCTGAGCAAAACGCAAAAAAAAAAAAAAAAAATTAACTCTATTTTTAAAAAACTTTTTTATGGCAAAAACCATAGAAGTATGCAGGGTAGCCAAACGGGGCAATTTCTTGCTTATAAACGCATTTTTGCCAAAACTTTGAGGTGCTGTAATTCTGAAACTAATTGATACAACGTGAAAAAAATTTGGTGTGTTCTTATATCCATGTATAGAACAAACTCACCAAGTTTAATTAAAATCTGCCAACCTATGGTGTCAACCCCTGGATGATTTGACGTGGAATGACCCTGATGATAATCTCATGAAAACTAATGAAAGCAAGGTTAAGAGAAAACTAATGAAAGCAAGGTCAACATCATATGCTAGCTTATATGCTTCATCCAAAGTACTGGGATCTAAATTGTCACATGAGCAGGAAGAAAGTGCTAGGAAATTGCTTTATGGCATCAACCCAAATTTTGTGCCTTACATCATAGCTTTTCAAGCAAAATCAGCTCCTTTTCTTGAAACATGTTACTCCAATGAAGTCTTAGAAGATGTCTCAGCTTCTACATGGTGGTCTAGTTTAAAGAAAACAACTGTAAATGAAGATTTCATAACTCTTGCTTGCACAATGATGATATTGCCTGCAAGTTCTGCTGGGCTTAAAAGAACATTCTCAAGCTTTTTGGTTATTCATAATAAATTAAGAAATTATTTGGGTTCGGAAACAGCGGCAAAATTGGTCTTTTGCTATCGACTACTTCGTGGAAAAAATGCACTTGAATGGTGAATTTACTGCGATGTAATCTTTGAATAAATACTGTAAACATTGCAACTGAACTTGTTTTACTTTAAAATGCATTTCCCTGTGCTATTCATTATATGTATTCATTATATGCTATTTGTGGTACTTCAGTAAGTTTTTATTACAAGAAATAATTATTTTCTGGGTTTCTGCCAGTTATTGCCACTTTTATGGCACAAACTATTTTCTGCCATGCCGGTTTTAACCGCCTTGGCAGAAACTTGCCAACCCTGATTGCAGGGCCTCTTTGCAAAATCTAGTGTCTAAACTAATAGAAAAAATCCACTGAATTACTCTCTCTTTCACCACATGAAATGTCTGGATCCATCCCTCATGTCTTCTGCTGGTGAAGTGTGTGTTACAGATTTGAAGTGTATTTTGAAACTTCTAGTTGGCACACACAGGGTTGAGCCTGACCAATGTGACACAGTCCTGCGGCAGTTTCAGGATTTTATCACCAGTGTGGCTAAAGTGGAATCCAGCTTCAAGGATTTTGATCCTTCCAGTGAACAGTGCAGGGTAAATGTATTGCTGCACAAACACGTCTTCCAGTGCACCTTACAAGGAGCTGTGGAAGGTTGTTAAACTACTTTTGTTGTTGTCCCATGGGCAAGCATCAGTAAAAAGAGGATTTTCCATCAACAAGTAACTAAATGTTGAAAATCTGCGTGAAAATTCCAATCATTGCTCAGGGGCAGATTTATGACCATATATCCAATGCTGGAGGTGTGGAAAATGTAAAGCTATCAAAGGCCCTTTTACTTAGTGTCAGCAGTGCCAGGCAAAAATATGTGATATATTTGGATGAGCAGAATCAAAAGAATAAGAAATCTGCATTATTAGTAAAGCGAAAAGCAGCGCAAGACGAAATTGAACAACTAAAGAAGAAGAAAAAACGTGTTGAGAGTGAAGTTTTTTCATTGCTGAAGTCTGCAGATGAACTAGCGTTAGAAGCTGAAACTGAACAGAACTTCCCCTTAATTACAAAATCTAACAGTTTTCGTAAAACTGTCCAGGAAAGAAAGCTCTCCTCAACGAAATTGAAGGTGAACTTAGTTCAAAATTGGATGTTGCTATAAAAGTATATAATATAACGTGACGAAAAATGTATTACGTATGATCCATAATGATTTCTAAATTCTGTATAGCTACAAAACCTGTGTATATATGTAAGTCAGAAAAGTGTGTCGCCCAAATAATATTTATACAATTCTGATTGACATTTACTAAAGCATCACATCTAAACTACCAAAAACTGAAGGGGGGAAAAATATTGTAACTGTAACGGCGATTTTCAGACAGTTGACCAAGTGGTGAGTTTGACATTTATATATTTTAATTTTTTTGTATATTGCAGTGGTTATTTTTTTTTTTTTTATATTTGCATTCAAATTTCCACCCAATTGTGAATAAATTATTAAATTTGTAATTTATATGTAAAAGCTTGGTAATTATCCTAGCAACTACTTTTTCTTGTTTGGTGAATATTCATAATGTCATTTATTTTGGGAAACCAATAATTAAAAAATAGCTGGGGAAATTTTTAGGGCAGCATATATGTTTCTAAAGAATGTTTTTTTTTTTTTAAATAGTTGTGCTAAGAAATGATGCCACACATCTTTTTTAAAACACCTTGATTGTGCAAGTCCTAAAAAAGGAAGCAAACAAATAATTCATCGCCAAGTTAGTTAGTTATTCAAATTTCGTATGTTGCGAGCTAGGGCCTTGATTTTTCTACTTCAATGTCCTTGAAAATCCTTGAAGTTTTTTTCTTCCAATGTGTACTAACCCTGTGTTACGTTTTCTGTTATGAACACTAGCTTAATTTAAATACTGCATTCGAAAGGTCCTCGACGTAGCAAATTCCGTGATTTTATGTACAAGACTGTTGGTCTCTTGAAGTTCGTTAAATCGATGTTTTACTTTAAATTGTAGTTCTGTCAGTTAAATGTGTACTTAACACATGGTGTTTCTTTGAGGAGCTAACCTCTGAATCTCAGAACAGCTTAATGAAATGTATGTATATATGTATGATTTGGCTATTTATAGTGTTAGTTCAGCATAAAAATTGTAATGCTATTGACAGCTCTTTACTTTACTTTGTGATATTGAAGCTTACCTAGCATAATTATCAGAACTTGCAGCATGTCTTGTTAGGACAAACTGCCAAGTCTATGATTTGTAGCTTTTATCTGTAATTTTTTAAAACACTGATGATATTTTAAGTGTTTGGATTCCCAGTTAGCAGTCGTTCATGCAGGTTTGGAATCATTAAAGATTATATATCATAAATGGTTTATTTTTTATAAAAGTGGTTGCTTTTAATGCTGTAAGTAAAAGTCTGTCTTTGCTGCTGTAGATTTCAAGACGAAAATCAAGTTTTGAAGTATGCCGAAGATGCTCGTAATTTGGTGAAACCAGAGCGCAACACATTGAAAGTCAGTTTTCCTGATTTAGAAAAGTTCAACCTGCGATTAGCCACCACAATTCAGGAAGAATATTACAGGTAAGTAGTGAAAGAAATACTGTTCAAGTAGAAATATTTATCACAGTACAATGTTAACAGATTTTTCTGCCAGATGTGTTTTTTGCTAAAGCAGATCGTGTAGTACATTTTTTAATGGTTTCTCTTAGGTCTTTTAAATATGTAAGTAATTTCTTATATATGAGCCCATTTAAAATTTTGCCAGGGTGTAGTTCAAAGATTCTGTATTGGAAGAGTGAAACATTCTACTTTTGTTAAATTCCATATAGAGTAGAACCTGATAGTGATCTGTTGGGATGTTATGAGGAATAACTGATGATCACTAAGGGGAAAAAAATTGCAAGCTTTAAAAATGAGCCCTTTGAGATAGATGTGGCCTTTTAAGTAAGTGTCAGTGTTATTTCATTAGTAAAATTAACATGTTTTGATTGCTCAAAAGGTATTTTTAATAGAGTGATGTAGAAAATATGAACTTTTTTTCTACTACATATGAAAAATAAAATGTGCTGTTTCACATAGCACCGGGGTGAAAGAGTTCCACCAAAAGGAGGAATTCTGCCTTTTTGGAAGTCATCTGGGGAGCTTTTGAGATTGATGCAGAAATTCAATAATTGCAATAAAACAAATTAGATCAGTATAAATATGGGATTGACATTATTGGTTTAGTGTAAACACATTGGCTAAAATAAAATTCTTATTCGTTCCTAAAGAAATGTTAGACAATTTTATGGCTTTTATATATGCCATATATATGGTGCTTAGGGTAGTTAATAAATGCTGAAAGGTTAATTATTTTTGGATAAAGTTCAGCCTTTTCAGCCATGACCACTTTCATGCCTGCATGGCACTCCAAAGCTCTGCATATTGAATTTCATTTATGTGGTACATTTTTTTTTTTGTCAGTAGCATTTTGCTCACCTGTCATATAACTCTGCCAGATTAACTACAAAGTACTGTGCCATGTAAATCTATATTTCAGTTTATTGATCACTGCTTTAATGAACAGTATCCTAAAATTATTTTCAGTTGTGTTTTTGTTGCTTATTTATTTTTGTAGTAGTAACCTCTGAATTAATAGTTTTTTAACAACAGTTCTTAATTTGTACACTCACATTATTTTTTATCATAAACAACATTCAGAAGGCTTGTCAAACATGGTGAGCTAATTAAGTTTGGTGAATGCTGTCAAAATGTGTAAAAGGAAAAATGCTGTAACTTGCACAATGCAGTCAAGTATATGAGCAAACATGTCTGTAACCGTCATGGAGCTGTGGGAAAGGGCGAGGCGCACAGAGTGTGTTGCGGCAGCTAATGTAGGTGCACACTATTAAGTGAGCAAAAATAAATTAGAGACCCAATATCAAATTGCGTTGCAAATTAGAAAAATCCATGTCGGAAATGCATGCAATGCTGAAAGTTGTTTACAGGTATGAAGCAGTAACTTTGAAGTGTGCTTTTGTCTGGTTCAAGAGTTTCCACAAAGGGAGGGACTCTGTAAAAGAAACCCCTGTAGTAGAAGGCCCCATCAATCTTGAAAACACTGAAAAAGTACAAAAGTTTGTAGTGAATGATTGTCGACAGACTGTGAATGATTGTTGATTGACTGATCAAATGATCGCTGAAGAACTGGTTAATAATCACGAAATAGTCCACATGATTTTAAAAGAGGGTTTAGGGAAGCTCAAGATTTGTTCCACACCTTCTATCCACGGAGCAGATACTCCACAGATTTGAGGAATGCAGTGATTTCATTACCATATATGGTGGTGACCCCCTTGTTCTTAGGATTGATTGTGACAGGAGTCAAGACCTGGTGCTTCCAATGTGATTCAAAGATGGAGCCCCATTTCTCCAAAATGTCAAAAGCTTCATCTCCAAAAATCAAGGGTGAAGACCAGGTGCATCATCTTTTTTGACAGAGATGGAATCATCCACAAGGAATTTGTTCCAGGAGAAACTGTGAAGGCCAAATTCCATCTTCAATGTCTCATGTGATTGTTGAAGAAAAATTATTGAGTATTAATATCTTCATATTTTGTACAGTCAACATGTTTGTCTCTGCTGCAGAACAATGCAGCATCCCATTTGACAGCTATAATAAAAAAATTCTAGCTGAACAAGCTGCTATTGCATTGAATCAGATTCTGTATTTGCCAGAGTTGTATAAAAATAAAATGTATCTGCATACATAACCATTGAAACAGAAAATTTGATGAAAACCCAGAAAGCGTGAACCACGATAACAACCGAATTAAATAATTTAAAAAAAATTAATAAAACAATAAATAATTATTAGAACATTACATATTCCAATGAGGACAAAATAAGTACATTACAACTGAATGTGCAGCAATGTTTGTGAAATGGACCTTTATGGCAAAATATTAAAATATTGGACTAAGAACCTCAAAAACAAGAGACTAATTAAAGAAAGTTTTTACATCGAGAAAAACAGTTCCATCAGTGAACCTTCAAAAATTATAAATAGCATTTTCAACAAGTTAATTAAAAAATACTGGACTTAAAAATACATAAGGGAAATTATTTTAATTTAATAACTGGCATGCACAAATGGAACCTGGCAATAAAATTTAAATTCTTTCTGTGTAACGAAACTTTTGATACAGTTCCTATACATTGAGAACAGGCCTTGATAAAATCTAGAGGTCAGATGTGTCTGTAAAAACAAAAGAACTCAGATGTGGAAAATAGTTGAAAGTCCTTCAAGTTAAACAAGAATTAAGTATAATAATCTGAGTAAAGCCTTGAATAAGTGTCTTAATTGCTGTAAATAACATTATTATTTTTTTTAATCTACACTGCTGGCCACCCAAAATGCAACACCAAGAAGGAAGCATCCGATTGGCCTGAAATTCGCAGCATGCCTCGCCTGTGAGAGGACATGTAAACGATTAGCATTGCAGAGCATATGCAAATCATGTGCGTCTGGCACGCCACAGAGAAGGACTATAAGAAGGGTGCACAGAATATCCGCCGTGCATCGGACGAGCACGTTAAGTGACGGCCCCCAGGCTGGACCCACTGGTTAAATGGGTATCCTTTCCTATGCCCCCCTGAAATTCTCTCACCCCTCTATGTGCAATATCGTACTTGTACGGTGGCACCATCTACTGTACTCTAATCTCACTACAAACTGTTCTGTCAAAGTCGCTAGATTTGCTCTCATTTCATCTGTTTCTGTGTCCTGCCCAAAAGGCGATCTCGCTGTAGGTGGCTGGGACCTAAACTCTACTCACTGTGGACGGAAGTCCTATAAGAAAATGACAAATATTGTAGTACAGGGGTGTAAGTAGTGAAAGTGTGTTGTGCTGCCGGACCTGTGCGTGGGAAGTTTCCTGATGCCATATCGCAGAATACGGCAGTCATTCCAGTACGTTTCGGAGTTCGACACAGGACGAATAGTAGCTTATCGTGACAGCAATTTATCGTATCAAGATATCGGCGCCCGTGTGGGGCGACATCTGGCCACAGTGAGGCGAGTATGGATTCGGTGGGTGCAGGAGGGACGGACGGACCGGCTGAGCGATTGCCGCAACCATGGCACACCACCGAACGAGAGGACCAGCATGTTGTGCGGCGGGCATTGACGGCTTGCACCGCCACATCATGAATGTTAGCGCAAGAATTAGGGTGTGTTGCAGAACAACCTGTGTCAGCACGTACCGTTCGACGTCGTCTGCAGGAGTGGAGACTTGTCGTACGGCGGCCATTGCGCTGATTACCATTGATGTTACACCACTGGCGAGTGCGGCGGCAGTGCGCCGTTGAACGCCGCACCTGGACTACGGAATGGCACGACATTGTCTTCTCTGACGAATCCCACATCTGCCTGCAACACCACGATGGTCGGATACGCGTGTGGCGGCACCGCGGCGAGAGACGGTATGACGCTTGTATTATGCATCGCCATACCGGTCTGTCGTCTGGCGTTATGGTTTGGGGCGCAATTGGATATGACACCCGCACCCCTTTGGTACGCATCGCCGGTACACTCAACAGCCACCGCTACATCTCCGACGTTTTGGAGCCTGTTGTCCTCCCTTACCTGTGGGACATGTCAGCGGCCATGTTTCAACAGGACAATGTTCGCCCGCACGTGGCACGCATCGTGCAACGATTCTTCACGGCCCAACAGGTGTCATTGCTGCTGTGGCCCGCCTGTTCTCCCAATATGTCGCCCATCGAACACGTCTGGTTGCTGATCGGCAACCGAGTGGCCCGTCAAGCACCACCCGTGGCTACGCCTGATGAACTGTGGCAACGTCCAAAGCCTCTTTCGTTCGATGCTGCAGGGTGTAGCGGCCATTATTGCCAGCTATGGGGGTCACACGAACTATTGATGTCTGGGTGTTCCGCTAGTTGCACGGGCCTGTAATCTCAATCGTTTCATCTTTGTATCTGTTGTTATATGTCCAATAAATCTGGCTTTGCTATCTTGTGTCCTTCTTGGTGTTGCATTTTGGGTGGCCAGCAGTGTACAAGCAAAAACTATGCAAAACCTGCTAATAATTTGAAAACTATCAGCGTACAGCATATGCGTGTATGTCTACATTCTTCTACTCTGGTATTTGCCTGATTTGGCACCAAATATTTTCCTGACAGAAATTAGTTACTGAAGGGGAAGGGATTTGTAGATATTCTGGACAGCTAAGTAAATGTGATGACCCAGCTGCAGATGGTAATGAAAGAGGGCTTATGCCATAGCTTCCAGTTTATGAATGATGCCAAAGTATATTGTTTTGGAGAAAGGTGTGTGTGTGTGGTGGTGGTGGTGGTGGTGGTGGTGGGAGGGGGGTGTTTATTTAAAGGCCAGTAAAGTAAGTTTTCTTACATATTATATATTAAAAAAACAAACTTACTTTGCCAATAAGAGTTATGTCTTGTATTTGATTGATTTAAACATTCTATGTTCACAAATTTTCGTACACCAGATAGTAATTTTTACTGGTAAGAGTAGAGTGGTGTATATGTCAGGATTAGGTGAAGGTGGTCATTATTTACAATAGCGTGGTGGTCATTATGCCAAAAAATATTGTTATATCAGGCAGGTATGCAAGAAATGCAGTCTGTTACCAGGTTTTGTGGAATTTTAAGAAATCACATCTGGTATTCATGATAATTTTTGTTTGTATTTTTGAAAATCTGGTATTCATGATAATTCTTGTTTGTATTTTTCAAAATGAAGAATCATGAGCTGCAAAGCCTTATAATAGGTATATAGCACTGTGATCAGGGTTTGTTTTGCTTTGAAATGTTAAACTTTTCCAGAGTGATCAGTTTTGTAAAAGGATGATATATACCTCTCCACATTCTCACACCACCCTTTCCATCTTAATTCTCAAAAGTTGTTGTTGAAGGTTGTGATTTTCTGGTAAGATTGAATAAAGTACAGAACATCAAAATTTCTATGTAACAGGACTAGTGGGTTGGGACAATCAGATTCATGGGGTATATAACCAGATGGACAAAATTGAACGATTCTGCAGTTACTCTAATGTTTCAAACATTAATGGTTACAAAAAGCTGAATATGGGGTTTATAGAAATTTGTCTACATTAAAATAGAACTTTAGTAAATAATGTTATTGCTTTTTGTAACCATTTGTAAAAGCAATGATAGGTGACTACATTTTTGTAGTGTGCAGCACTGTTTTTTTGTTACTGTCTTTTAATTTTGGAGATGTTGGAGAGATATGGAAGCTGAAAAAAGAAGTCTTAAAAAAATTATGCAAAAGGATCATTCCGTGTCAAATCAACCAATGAAATGGTTATTTTCAACTTTTACCCCTTTTGATTTCCTTGAAATGTGGTGTGATTGTTGAGGGCTTATGCATAAATCCCAAATTTTAGCTCTGTCTACCCACGGGGTTTCAAATTACGATGTTGAAAATGAGAAAATCCTGACCTCCGAACAGTCTTTGAGTATAGTATAAATTATCAATGTTTATTCACATTAAATGTTTTATTAATATCAAATATAGTTTCTCAGAGCGTTTGGCTCGGCATCATCAGGATGAATGGCGTGTAAACATTCAAATCATTGTGATATCATCAGAGTTCTAACGGTCACAGATTTTGATGAGTTGTTTAAATCCACAAGACGTAAGCAAAGCAAGATGTTATATTATGGCTCCCAATATAGGTTATGCGGGCGATCTTAGTGAGAGTTGGGTTTGCCTCCTCAGGGCGCTCCGTGGTAACATGGCACACACAACAGCAACTAGGGCCTCTGTGAATCTTGGAGAGGTGCCAGCTAGTTCTGTGTGACATTAGCAAAAAGACCCACCTCACTGGGTTTTGTTCCAGAATCCTTAGGTTGAATGCCCATCTGGAACCGTCAGCTGTGGGATAATCCCCCACACCTCACTGGGTTTTGTTCCAGAATCCTTAGGTTGAATGCCCAACTGGAACCGTCAGCTGTGGGCTACCCCCCCCCCCACACACACACACTGATGTACTTACCTGATTAAAACGACAAAAAGAAATATTAAAAATGACTCAAGTGTGGGATATGGTGGACCTACCACACTTGAGAAGGACGCTCCACCACGGAATCGACCTGGACTTTCTAAACGGCGTATGAGAAAGAGATCTCGGCTGAGTGAGTGTAAGATTGCTGTATGGAATACTAGAGGTATAAATGACAAAATGAATGAGGTGATGGAAGAGATGAATAAGTATAGATTGGATGTGCTGTGTGTAAGTGAAACCAAAAAGAAGGAAATTGGTATAGAAGAAGTGAATGGAACGGTGATTGTGTGGTATGGAGTATTGGATAATGTGAGAGCACAGGCTGGTGTAGGTGTGATTTTAAGTGAAAAGATGAACAACTTGATTGAGAGAATTCTTTGGATTCGTTTTAAAGTGAAACTTCAGAGAATAGTAACTGTTGTAGTGTATGCTTCTTGTGACTCTGAACCCTCTGATAGGAAGGAAGATTTCTGGAATGAGCTAAAAGCTGTTTTGAGCCTGTTTGGTGCTAAAGAGAAAGTTATAATAGCAGGGGATTTCAATGCTAGAATAGGTGTGCATAATGCAATTTCTGACAATGTTGTGGGTAAGTTTAATGATCCTTGTGTGAATGATCAATTGAACTGTGCATTGAGAATGGTTTGTATGTATCTAATACATTTTTCAACCACAAGTATATCCACACATATACTTGGGAAAATCGTACTCTTGGTTAAAAGAGTGTGATAGATTTTGTTGTCTATGATCAGTGTCTGAAACACTTAGTTGTTGACACTCATGTGATGAGAGGTGCAGATGTTGGCTCTGATCATTACTTGGTTGTGTCATGAGTTAAACTGAATGTTGGTTGGAGGAAAATAAATAGGAAGAGGCCCAGGATGGAAAGAATAAAGGTTGAAAGGCTCCCTGAAAAGCATCAGCGTTATTCTGACGTACTCAGAGAACAACTGAAGGAGCCGAAGTCTTGTGAGAGGGATGTAGAAAAGAAGTGGGAATGTTTAAGAACTGTGTAGTCATTGCTGTTGAAGAGGTCTGTTGCACTACAATAGTGGGTAACAATAAAGGTGATGCTTGGTGGAATAGTGAGATTGATAAGGCAGTAAAGAGAAAGAAGGAAGCCTGTTTAGGGATGTTGCAAGGTAGAGTTTCTGTGGATGAATATCGCTATAAGAAGCCTGAAGCCGCTAAACTGGTTTGCCAGAGTAAGGCAAAAGATAGGAAGGAGAAAGTGGAAAGGCATGAATTGTTTTTTTTTGGAAAGATAGGAAGTCTTTCTGGATGTACATGAGACTCAGGAAAAATAGGGGAAACAAAGTGTTAAGTTGTGTGAAGAATAGGGTTGGGGAAATGATATGGGAACCCAATGAGTTAAGTGAAAGATCGGGTGAATATTTCTGTGAGTTATTAGATCAGGAAAACAAAGATGATTCTGAGACAGATGCTGATGGCACAGTGAAGGATGAAAGCACAGGAGGGATCTCAAGAGAAGAAGTGTGTAAAGCTCTAAAATCTCTTCAAAATGGTAAGGCTTTGGGAGTTGATGGCATAACTGCCGAGATGTTGAAATATGGTGGTGACTCTATAATTGATTGGTTAACTGAAATTTGCCAGTTGTGCTGGGAGTTAGGAATGGTCCCTCGGGATTGGAGGGATGCTATTATTGCTCCCTTGTATAAGGGAAAAGGTGATCAGACTGACTGCAAGAACTATCGTGGTATTAGCCTATTAAGTGTGCAAGGGAAAGTGTTTGGTAAGGTCGTTATTGAAAAAGTACGGTGTCTTACATCAGAGAAAGTGTGGGAAGTTCAGAGTGGTTTTATGTCTGGTAGGTAAAGGCTGCACTAACCAAATTTTTGCATTACGCATGATGATTGAAAAGTATCTGGTTGTTGGTAAGAAAGTTTTTGCTGCCTATATAGATTTAGAGAAAGATAGGACACTTTTTGGAAGGTATTGAATGAGTATGGTGTTACTGGAAATCTACTTAATAGTGTAAAAAGCCATGTATTTTGACAGTAGAGCCTGTGTACGAGTGAATGATGTTTTATCAAAATGGTTTTCTAATGGTGCAGGAGTCAGGCAAGGTTGTGTAATGTCTGTTTAATATATTTATCTGCATGGAAATATATTAAACAGACATTACACAACCATGGCTGTTTAATATATTTATCAGCGTTCGAATTACCCAGTGGTCTGCTGGCCATTGGCCAGTAAAATTTCCGTCGGACCACTGAACTACTGATTTTACTGGCCCGGATGGCCAGTAAGTTTTTTTTCTAATTTGTCACAAGTAAAAAATAAATATCTATTTATTTTAGTATGTTGTACAGTTTTCTTTTTAGGTTGCAAACTAGTAATTGGTTCATGAAATGCTATTGGATAAGAGCTATTTTTTTTTTTTTTATCCCTCACGATTTGTAAAGAGTGGAAGAAACAACAAATACAGAAAGGCAGTTTCCCAGTCTTTGTCTTGAAACGGTAGTAGCAGTCTTTTGTCACCTCCGTCCCCACCATTCGAAGCTAAACAATAAAACATTAAAAAAAGGCTGCAAATGTATGTGCATTTTTGTACCCATGGAATCTCCTCATTCCCTTTTATTTAAAAACAGATTGAGAATGCAGTCCTACTCTGCTATATCACCAATCTGTCGGAATCTTAAAAGTTTTGGAAACATTCTGCGTCCTGTCAGTTGCACTTTCAAATTACATGTTTTAAAAACAAATATTGGAGATAAGTAAATTGTAATGATAAGACATTTACAATATACTATACCGTGCAAATTAATTGGGACAAGCTATTTTATTCTCAGAATTGTAATGTGATGGCCAGTTGATGTCGGAAACTCACGTAAACCGGTTTTATCATCTGTGACGTGGTGTGACTGTTAGAACTTAATAGTGAGAATGTGGTTTGACCGGTTTTAAACAGGAAATAGGCACTTCAGCTTCAGTTGTGAGCTTTCGTGTGTGACAGGTGGATGTTAGTTTTTGCTCTCTGTGAGTACGTGTTGCTTTCGTGTATTGAAAAATGGATATTTCCCCAAGGAAACATGCAAAAATAATTGCTCTGAAGGATCACACTTCTATGACAGTGAGAGATATCGCTTCTGCAGTTGGTGTAGGCAAATCAAGTGTATCAAGACTGCTTACACGATACAATACGTCTGGAACATCGTCTACAAAAAGGAGCCCCGCACGGGGATAACTGGTTTTCCAGTTATTTGGGGAGCGGCGCCCCCACGGCCCGAGCTGACCTTGTGACGGATCATTTTGTCATTTCGTCTTGAACGATTACATCACCGAAGGGACAGCTGTTCATCCAGCTGATGGGGGATGGCGTCCCCACGGCCCGAGCCGACATGTACTAGATGTGAATTTTGACATTTTTTATGTTTTTTGTTTTTTTCACTTGACACGCTCCCGCCTCAGTTGTAGGTTGCTGAGGTTGTGATTATGCGCCAGCTCAGGATTATAGTTTCTCGTTTTCTTTCCTGTCTTCTCCATTTCATGTTTCTTTCTTTGTTTTTCCTAGCTGGTTAGCTAGACCTACCTGCACGTTTGCCGTGTGTGGTGACCCGTAAGGTGGAAAAGGGGATGCTGGAGGCTGAGGTTTCTGGAGGCCTGGGTGTTGTTGTCGCCAGTTGCCAACACTCCTCTTTGCCCCCTGCTTCACCCTAAACGGGCGGCTGGGAAATAACCCACTCCTAGTCAATGAGGTCTGTGGCCGAGTGGAGCCCATTCCTCTAACGGCTTGTCGTCTCGTACGACAGGGTGAGTCTGGGGATAGGGTGGGCATGCCAAAGGGGTGTTCCCCAGGCATGGGAAAGTCTGGGTGCACGCCGAGCGTATGTCTGCCCTATCAACTTGCTATATCCGCTTGCTATCCCTAGAGCCGTGTCCTGCGTCCACTTGGGCTTGCGGACCTCTGGCTCTCCCTCGTTGGGCTCGATTGTGGGTGGGGAAGTCGGCGGACGAATTCTAAAAACTTTTTATGGCTCAAAATGAAATTTCCCATGAACCTAAAACCAAAAGAGGTATTGAGGAAGGCTTAGCTCCTTCCGCTAAAAAGCATGTGCCCGATTGCTCGAATGCCAGATTCTTTTTTGTGCACTCATTGGACCCTTCAAAGCCTTTGAGTGCCAAAAGTCCATTTTGGATTAACAAAGCACTGCAATCCATAGCAAGTTCTCCCAAGAGCGTAAAGAAGCTCCAATCTGGAGATCTTCTTGTAGAGATGTCCACTGTGGCCTACAGTACCACACTTATTAACACCACCACGCTGCTGGAGACTCCTGTCAAAATAACACCCCATGGATACCTAAATTCATCTCGAGGCGTTGTCTCCTCTCAGGACCTCGTTGAGTGTACTGAGGAAGAGCTATTAGAAGAACTGAGGAGTCAACAAGTTACGGGTGTGCGGCATATACTCTTTAGGCGGAATGGGCAGTCCGTCCCATCCCGCAACATCATTTTAACGTTTGATAGCCCTTCGCTGCCTACGTCCATCAAGGCAGGGTATCTTCACCTAGAGGTACGCCCGTACATCCCTAACCCTTTGAGATGTTTTAGGTGCCAGTCTTATGGCCATTCTCAGCAGTCGTGCAGGAGCAATCCCCGGTGTGCACGCTGTGGTGCCACAGAACATCTTCTGCAGGAATGTGTGGCCGAGGCTGAGTTTTGTGTGAACTGCAAGGGTTCACACGCGGCATCAGCCAAAGATTGTCCCAAGTGGAAGGAGGAGAAGGAAATCCAAAGGATCAAAACGGTGGAAAATATTTCCTATCCTGAGGCCAGAAGAAAAGTGGTTCCTGTTACATCTGATCGGCGATCATACGCTTCAGTGGTGGTTGCCAAATCTACGGTTGCCACTCAGACCGACATTGAGATCCCCCTTAAATGTCCATTCAATGTTAACGACATCATCGCAGCCGGACTGGAGGCACTCCAGTCTCGAGCTAGGGGTCTGAAAGCGCCACCCACCACTTCGCCGAAGCAGACTCATCCCACCCCCAACAAGGGAACTCAGGCCACTTCTTCTAACAAAAAGACCAAAGCCCAGGATAAGAAACGCATTTCTTCTCCTACAAAATCTCAGGAAACGACTCAACGTCGTGCGCCTCCCGGTACGACACTTGGGACAAAACATGCTCCGATCTTAGCCCCTGGTCACACGCCTCCAGATCTGGGGGAACTCCCAGCAGAGGCGATGGAGCCGGACTTTGTTTGATCATTTTCATTTTACTAATAACCATGGCTTCAATCATTCAGTGGAACTGTCGAGGTTTTCGGACGAACTTTGATGACGTGAAACATCTGCTTTCATTTTACTCTCCGGTGTGCCTTTGTCTACAGGAGACGAAGCTTAAACCATCGGACCTGCTTTCAGTTTGAGGCTACAGTGCATTTCGGACAGATAACTCGTCTGGAAATATAGCCTGTGGGGGAGTTGCCATTCTCGTCCCTCACAGGGTTCCGGTATCTTCCGTCTCAGTTTCCACAACTGTGCAGGCCGTGGCGGTTCGTATTTCTATGCCTGTACCTCTTACTGTCTGCAGTGTCTATCTGCCGCCGGACGAGAACGTGAGCGTCTCTGTACTGGAGAGATTGGTTGATCAGCTGCCTTCACCCTTTCTAATACTAGGTGACTTCAATGCCCATCATCATTTGTGGGGTAGTGTCAGCATCAGCACGAGAGGTCGTCGCATAGAGTCTCTTCTGTCCTCGGCCTCTTTGTGCCTTTTTAACACCGGTGCTGACACGTACTTCCATGAACCGACACGATCCTTCAGTGCGATCGATTTGACCTTGGGATCACCATCAATTATTGCTGACTGGTCGTGGGCGGTGTGTAACGACCTCCACGGGAGCGACCACTTTCCCATTGTCCTCTCGCATCATGCCAACATGCCAACTTCTGCCTCCCGCCCTCCTCGTTGGAGGATGGAGCGTGCGAGATGGGAGGTCTTCGCGCCGTCAGCTTTGATCTCTTCTGCAATGGTGACCCAAGAGTCAATCGACGCAGCGGTTCTTGAGGTCACAAATTGTATTCTTCAGGCAGCTGATCTTTCTATCCCAAAAACATCGACGACACTCTCCAGAAGTCCGAAGCCTTGGTGGACCCCTGAATGCGCAGCGGCTAGGAGAGCTCAACATAAGGCCTGGTCTACGTTTCGGCGTTATCCGACCGATGCTAATCTCGTTAAATTCAAACGAGCAAAATCCTATGCTCGGTTGGTGCGTCGACGTAGCAAGAGGGAGTCTTGGATCCAGTATGTGTCATCTCTCACTTCACGTGCCAGTTCGAAAAGTGTGTGGGACAAGATTCGTAAGATCCAGGGTAACTACAGCTCTCACCAGATATCCATTCTCGAGAGCAACGGCTGCACGTATGCTGGAGTCGGGGAGATTGCTGATTGTTTGGGGGAGGCGTTTGCCTCCGTGTCGAGTGACCTGGCGTATCCTTCCTCCTTTCTGAGGATTAAATCCACTGCGGAACGCCAGAGAATCTCCTTTGCGCCTTTTCTCGACACTGGATATAACTCCCCCTTCAGCATGGTTGAACTCAGGGTGGCTCTGCATCGGTCCGGCGCTACATCGGTCCGGCGCTACATCGGTCGGTCCCGATGGCATCCGTTATGACATGCTCCGTCATCTCTCGCAGTCGTCTCTCGAGAATCTCTTAATCTTGTATAATCGTATTTGGTCGGAGCACAGTTTCCCGGAATCTTGGCGAAACGCTTTTGTTCTGCCTTTTCCCAAACCTGGCAAGGATCCCAAGTCTCCCTCTAGTTATCGTCCAATTGCTCTCACTAGCTGTCTGTGTAAAGTTCTTGAACGCATGGTTAATTCCCGGTTAATTCATTTTTTAGAATATCATCAAGTACTTTCACCATCACAAAGCGGCTTTCGCCGTCATCGGTCACCTCACGATCATCTCCTGCACCTTGAGACATCTGTGCGCGAGGCGTTCGTGCGTAGGCAGCACCTGGTTTCTGTATTTTTTGATATTGAAAAAGCTTATGATCGAGCGTGGCGGCACGGTATTATCCGTGACCTCCACGCATGCGGATTGCGAGGAAATCTTCCGACATTTATTTTAAATTTTCTTCGCAATCGGGTGTTCCAGGTGCGCCTGGGTACGACGCTATCTGCGACATTCCATCAAGAACAAGGTGTTCCTCAAGGTTGCATTTTATCTGTCACATTGTTCATCCTTCGCATTAATTGTCTCCTCACAAATCTTCCTCCTGCGGTTTCGGCAACTGTGTATGTTGATGATTTACACATTTTCTGCTCGTCATCCAGCATGAATTTTATTGAAAGGCAGTTGCAGTCTGCAATTAATCAGATCTTTAAAACGGCGAATAGCAATGGTTTCGTTCTTTCTCCCGACAAGACAGCGTGTGTCCATTTCTGCCGGAGGCGTGGCCTCCGTCCTGACCCAGAGCTGTTTTTAGACCGTGCAGCCATACCAGTTTTGCCGGAGACCAAGTTCCTTGGTCTGACCGTCGACCGTGCGCTTACGTTCCGTGCGCACGTTCGGCGGCTCAAGATTTCCTGTCTGCGGGCTCTATCTATTCTTAAGATCCTTTCGAGAGTCTCGTGGGGCGCAGACAGGACGTCTTTGATTCGTATTTACCATTCCTTAATCCGGTCGAAACTGGATTATGGTTGTATCGTGTATGGCTCTGCTCGTCGTTCCGTTCTCCGGCCTTTGGACACTATTCACCATCAAGCACTGCGTCTTTGTTCGGGAGCATTTCGAACATCTCCGATTCCCAGCCTTTACGCTGACGCGAACGAACCATCGCTTGAATTACGCCGTCTGCAGCTGTCTATTCAATTCTACCTGAAACTTAGATCTCTTCCAGGCCATCCTTTATACGATGCAATTTTTCATCCCCAGCATGCTCGTTTATTCGGGAACCGGCCCTCGTGCATTTCAACCTTCGGTCTTCGTATGGCGGCCGTAGCCCGTGATGTAGGGCTCGACCTGTCACTTGTTGGAGAGACCAGGGGCTTTGGGGATCCTCCATGGCACCCACTTGGTGTCATGGTTGATACCACCTTTACATCTTTCGATAAATCCTCAACCCCTGCGTCAGTGTACCAGCAGCTCTTCGCTGAGCACCGTGACCTAAATTTTGATTACACTCCTATTTTTACTGATGGCTCCAAAATGCATGGGGTCGTTGGATCCGTGGCTGTCTGTGTAGATGACGTGTCAGTGGCGCGGATCCCAGCTGAGGCCACGGTGTTTTCAGCGGAGATGCATGCTGTGTATCTCGCTCTTCTCCATGTTCGGTCGAGTTCTCATCATCGTGCTATGGTCTATACGGATTCTTTGAGTGTTGTACAGTCACTGTCATCGTTGGACTGCTGTGACCACCCTTTTCTTCTTACCGTACGAAGGCTTCTTTGTTCTTTGCTCGAGGCCGGTGTCCAGATACAATTTTGTTGGATTCCCGGGCATGTTGGAATCTCGGGTAACGAGTGTGCTGATGCGGCTGCTAGATCTGCTTCCTCTTTGGTCGTCACACGCTTGCCACTGTTTCATCGGGATTTCCGCTTTCTGGTTCGCGACCATATCAAGCGAACGTGGCAAGGTCTGTGGGACCAACAGGTGGAAAATAAACTGCATCGTATCAAACCTAATCTTGAAATTTGGAAATCCACATATCGTCGGAACCGTAGGGAGGAAGTGGTGCTTGCGCGTCTCCGCATTGGGCATTGTCGTTTCACTCACCGCTTTTTGCTGTGTGGCGACACTGCGCCGATGTGTGAGACGTGCAATTGCCGACTCACCGTCACTCATCTTCTGTGTACCTGTGTTCGTTTTCGTGATGTACGTTTTCATTTCTTTCATTCTCATTTGTTGACCGAGGACGCTGCTACACTGCAGCGGCTCCTCAATGACCACTGCAATACTGTTGCTGTTTTTTCATTTTTTAAACAAATTGACTATTTTAAACGTATCTAGATTTTAGCCTTATCATCATCCTCATTTCTCAGTTTTACTGTATCAGCTAGATTTTAATCATTGTATCATGTTTTTAATATTGTATGTTTCATTATCTTTTTAGCCCTTCCATCGTTCTCATTTTTCAGTTTTACATGATCAGTCAGATTTTAAGCTTTATACCACACTTTTAATACTATTTGTTTGTCTTGTGTCTGGCGCTCTTTGGCCAACCATGGCCCTTGCGCCATAAAAATCAAACAACCAACCAACCTACAAAAAGGAGAGGTAAATGTGGAAGAAAACGAAAAACAACTCCACGAACCGATAAATATCTAATCAGAAATGTAAAATGAATTTAAAAAAAAAAAAAAAAAAACAGGCACCAGCCGTCAAAGAGATTTATTGGCTAGTGGTTATGATGTTAGTGATTTAACTGTACGCCGTAGGCTTCTGGAAGTTGGCCGGAAGGCAAGAAGACCAACGAAAAAACAATATTTGAATGCGAAAATGAAGATAAAACGTTTAGCATGGGCCAAAAAATATAAATCATGGACTGCTGACCACTGGAAAAAGGTAATTTTCAGTGATAAAACTCATTTATTTGTGCAGGGTTACCAAGCAAATGTCGTTAGACAAAGCAACTGTGAACCCTTAAGACCTGAGCATGTCAAACAAACTGTAAAACACCCTCTGAAACAGATGTTTTAGGGTTTTTTCACATCAAATGGCACTGGAAGCTTAGTTCCTGTTCAAGGTATGATGAATTCAGCCAAGTACGTAGAAATATTACAACGTAGGATTGTTCCATTCGTGCAAACTTTTGACGGGACATTTCAACAAGACTTGCCCCATGTCAGAATTCAAAATTGGTCAAGAATTTCATGCTTGAAAATCAAATTCATTTGCTTGATTGGCCTGGAAATTCACCAGACTTTTATCCCATAGAAAACTTGTGGAATATTTTGAAGAGATGTTTAGGTAAAATGGACTGTACAACCAAAGAACGCATGATAACTAATGCTATAAAAGTGTGGTTCCACGATTATGAAGTAAAAAATATGTGCACTCAATTACTGGAGTCAATTCCAAAACAATTCAAGAGGTCATTTCTGCTAAAGGAGGACATACTGCATATAATACAGGCATTTATTAGTGTATATCAAGCATAGAATTATATAAAGGCATAGTTTTGAAAAAAAGAGGGATTTTTTACTTTGTCCCAGTTAATTTGCACAGTATAGTATGTAGAAAATAACGTAAGTTTTTATTTTTTACAGACCAATGGGCATGTTGGTGGGCCAATAAAAGATTTATACTAACCATGTTTATGGATGTGTGATGCCAAAATAGTTAATACTGGTTTATGTCTTGGTGATATCTGTGTGTGCAGATTGCTGTATGCTGATGACACTATCCTGTTGGCAAACAGCAAAAGTGAGTTGCGGAGTATGTTGTCCCGGATGTACGAAGTTTGCATGAAATTCAAACTGTGTATAAATAAGGAAAAAGAGAGGAACTGGTAGCACTGAATATAATGTAAGTGGCACAGTGATTGACCAGGTGAGTGAGTTTGTGTATTTAGGAAGCATGTTTGACAGAGAGAACAAATTGGATGGTTAAATTAGTAGGCGAGTGAATTCTTCATTGAAAGTCATGGCTGGTCTGGAAGGTTTTCACAGGAATGATGGGTTCTCAAGAGAGTTGTGCATGGCTGTATATGAGAGTAATTGTTCCTACTCTGATGTATGGCAGTGAAACCTGGGTACTGCAGAAGAAACGTAGGAGTTGTTTGTGTGCTCGAGAAATGTGTTACTTACGGGGGTTTGTGGCAAGACACTTTCTGCTTGTGTGAGGAATGAAGATGTGTTGCAGTTGTGTGATGTGAAGCAAAATGTTGTTAGCAAGGTGGAGACCAATATGCTTCGGGGGTTTGGCCATGTTGAAAGAATGAGTGATAAGATGCTTACTAACAAAATCTTTTTAGCCCAAGTGGCAGGAACGAAAGGCAGAGGAAGGCCAAGGAAGTCATGGGAGGATCAAATTCAGGAGTGTCTGCATGAGAAACAAATTATGATTATGAAGTATAGAAGATCTTGTGTATGGCGTGTAATGAATGTCAGTGAAGCCCAAGTTCTATGTCAAGATCGCTGTAAATGGAGAAGTTTGATACGGCGAATCCGTTTTTTTTTTTTAGGTCATCAGGTAGATCGTCCTCGAAAGCGGTATTTAGTGTTTTAAAATTTTCTGAAACGGTAGTTAAACGGAGTGAAATTTTTGCCGTAATCGCATTTTTTTTCTCTCGATGTTGCCTTTGTGTCCACTTTTCTTGTTAAACATCATTTAATTGCATAAATGTCTGTATTTCAGCTTGAAACTGCAGGCAACAATTTGCGAAAGCGGAACTTAGAACGCAGCAAAAATTTCCCCGCAATCTTCAGGCACGAAATTCTTTCTTCCGCGAATTCGAGGAATTCTGCCCTTTCGTTATTATTTTGGTCATTTATGAGATCGATACACAAGTGAAGATAATATCTTGGGGGGGGTTTCGCGTCGGAGATCGGAATTCCATCTTTACGAAACTTTAAAAAACGGAAGGTCGACAGAATTCAGATTTTTTCTGTAATCATAATTTCTTTTTTCCTGTAATGTTCTGAGTCTAATTATGCCATGCAATTATTTTTTTCAAAATTTTGAAATTAAAGTTTTTAAATATTCAAGGTCAAAGGTTATTTCTGACCTTGAAAAGATTAACCCATTTGTTTTTTTTTATTTTTCAGAAAATGATTTAAAAGCTCATATAAAATGCTATAAAAAGACAAATTTCAACCTTCTAGCCCAATTAGATAAAGAGATAAAACTTCTCAAAGATTGTTTGGAGGTCATGATTTTTTAATTTTCTAGGTCTTGTGTTTTGAAACCCTGTGGGTGGACTGAGCTAAAATTTGGAATTTATGCATGTCTACATGCCTAACAATCACACCAAATTTCAAGGAAATCAAATGGGGTCAGGTTGGCCTTGTTAACAGAGTAATGGTTTCAGAAAAAAAAAAAAGCCTGTAATTTAGAAAATTAAAGAAAAAAATGTGGTAGGCTTTCAGTAATTTTTGTTTTAATTCTCATTCTATATTTCTCTCCATAGCTAGTGAAGCTGTCCTGTACCAAAATTTAACACATGAAGAATATACTGTAGAAGGTTGTGAAAGGGCAAATGGGCTCTTTTCCCTCTTTGCTTTTTTTTCTCTCCTATTCTCAACATGGTAATACTGCACCAACAACTGCGCACCACCTCCAGCCACTTATTGGAATGGAAGAGGTTTTTTTTCATAATTATGTATAAACCCATCATGATTTAAAAAATTTCGATGGACATTAAAGTACAGAAATAGGGCAACTTTTCATAAAACTGTTGAATTTGGTGGAACAAATGCTTTTGGATCCTCTAGTACAAAAATTATTTGCACTTTCAAATTCAATAATTTTATACCTAAATGACCCAATTTATGTGCTAATAATGAACTGCACAGAATTTTTTTCAAATAGTGATTAGTCTTTATTCAGATTATTTTTTTGTTTCCTTAAATGTGTTTTAAGTTGTGGTATGCTGTAGTTGAATAACTATAGTTTTCTTTTTTTTTTCTGTGCCTGTTTGCTTTTCTCATATTTAGATTTGACCATGTTTAAT
Source organism: Macrothele yani (assembly GCA_039090855.1). NCBI lineage: Eukaryota > Metazoa > Arthropoda > Arachnida > Araneae > Macrothelidae > Macrothele > Macrothele yani. Next base: position 46,702,433 of record CM077012.1, read on the forward strand.
TGAGGAAAAAAAATTGTAATTTTTTCCCCCTATCAGTAACCTGATATTTTAATTCTTTCTTATTATTCCTGAGGAAAATCAGAAATACTGAAAAAGCACAGTAAAACTGCATAAAAATTTGCCCCAGTTTTCTGTTTTGGATTTAGAGTATGTGTGTTATCATTCATTATGGTGCATTATTCAAAAAATCTTTGATAGGCTAGGCCTATGCGCTTTACAGTGTTCAAAATAAATTATGTGCAGATGAGATTATATCTACAAGAAAAAGGTTAAAAGTACTGTAGTACAATGAATGATAATACACATACTCCAAATGACAAAAATAAGAATGGAAACATCTATACTTCCCTCATTTTGGTTTTTCCCTCGTGGTTTTCCTGCAAAAACTGGAATAACATGTATTAAAACTTATATTAAAATGTGATGGTTTAGGGCATGTTTGGTCCACAAAAACAAAAATTGAAGTAACATGCAGTAAAAGATTTGAATTTATGAGAAAATTTTCTCTAGATCATGTAGCAGCATATGAAAAATAATGTAGGCATTTTGAATAATTAGAATGGTTGTCATTTTCTAAATAATGAAATGTAATATTTTTGAGTATACTTTTTTTTAATGTGAAAAACTTAATTGGTGCACCATAAATTTTGGGCTTAGCTTACCTGACAAAAAATTGCTGTTTAGAAAACAAATTCATTGCAAGAGCCACATACCGAAAGTTTGTGATCAATTAATCGTTGATGTAAGATTTTCAACAAATAATATTGTAACACATTTGGATCACTATCTGAACTACCTGCATATTAAGTAATTTTTCCATAATTTCATAATCTCTTAAGTTATTTTTGTAATTTAACAAGCTAATAGGAAAGTTATAATGTATGATGGCATTAAAAATCATGAATGTTCATTTCTTCATCATCTTATTTTTTTCTGACTCATGGGATATTATTGTATTGTATTTTAATATTTAATGCAGGGCTGGAAAATTACCGGGCTCCTAGAAATTTGGTCTGGGCGCCCAACTTTTTTAACTTCAAATTTCATAATTTGCAGTCATTACTTTGAGTTGATAGATGCAAAATGTAACTTCAACAAATTGTAATTTAATAAAATCAAACTCTGAAATTTTCTGCTTTGATCGCATTTACAAATTCTGTCGACCTTAATCCTGATGCGTGTGTTTCAGGCAGAGAAATGCAATGAAACCCTTTGACTCGCGTGACTAACCTGTCAGATCGCGGAAGCCCCAGGAGCAGAAACTGCGACATGCATTGCAGAACCAAATATCCTCCTTGTAGAACATTTGCTTTTTAATCTCAGATTTCAATGCCTCGTGTAATATATTTTTTTTTTTATCATAGATTTCAGTTACCTTTTAGAATATTTTTATTTGTAGAACATATGTTGTTAAATCTTAAATTTCAATTCCTTGCAGAATTTTTTTTTATCTTAAATTTGGGAGCACAATGCTCGGTTGCGTATATGCTGGTAACTTCTAGTCTGCACTCCCCCTCCCTCCCTTCTGCCAGGACCACCGAACAACCCCCCTGCCCTACCCCACACATCCATCCACACCTACCATTTGGGATGGTTGGAGATTGTTTCTCCCTGCGCTTTTTGAAAGACTCTTTTCCCCTCTTCGCTAGTATGTTGTGAAAGTGGGAGGCGCCAAGCCGTGTTAAAACACATATTTCTAGGGAGAGTGTTTGTTAGGTGTCCATCTTGGAAAAAATCACCTGTTAGTCAACAAAGCAGAATATGAACATTTTAAAAGTCAACAACAGCAGAACACGCGGGATTCTCGCCCAAAGTTTTAAACTCCCGCCGAAGTAAAGTTGCTAGAAAGGAGTCTCCCGCCTTAGAAAATTTTTAGGAAAATATAATCTGGGTCCATATTTTGACCACTCACAAAATTCGAGCTTTAAAAATGTATCCGTCATAAAATTACGTGTGTTAAAAACTAATCCTTCACAGAGCTCCAAAAATTACAGTCGAATGCACCGTTCATGTCGGAAATATCAATTAATGGACACGTGAATCGGCTTCCATACGTAGCGGCCGGGACAGTTTATTTTGCATATCGCAGACTGTTACAAATCAGGCACGAGATTGTTTCGCAGAATTCTACATTTTTTTATTTTTTGGGATCCATACAAAACTGAAGAGAATTTGGGGGGAAAGGAATTAATGTGTGTGTGTGTGTGTGTGTGTGGGAGGTTCTGTCTGGAAACAGTATTCCGTTTTTCAAAATTAAAAAATTCCTGTAATCATTATTTCTCCTTCTTCTGCAGTTGCCTCTTCCCAGTATTGTTGCTAAATATCGGTCTATTGCATAAATGTTTGTATTTCAGCTTGTGAAACTGTTGGCAACAATTTCCGAAAACGTAAATAATTCGACGGAGTGAAAATTTTCCTGTAATCTTTAGCCATGAGTTTCTCCCGCGGATTCGGGGAATTTTGCCTTTGTTGTCATCATTTGCATCATTCTCGAGAGCAATGAGAAGAGAGAGGGGGGGGGTTACCGGCTAAAAACGGGATTCTGTCTTTCAAAACATTCAAAAACGGAAGCTAGACAAGTGACGATTTCTCTCGTAATTTTTTTTTTCCCTCGCTGTTCCTTCTGTTCAGTATTAATGTAAAATATGCTTTTGTTCAATAAATTATTCTGTTGCAGCCTCAAAAGGGAAGAAAAATTTCTGAAAATGAAAATCGGACTGAAACTGAGTGTTTCTGAAAATGAAAATCGGACTGAAAATGAGTGTTTCTGAAAATGAAAATCGGACTGAACGAAGAGTTCGGAAAAACTGCGCTCCACTCAGAATAACTGACATAACTCCCTTATGTGTTGACATAATTATAAAAAGAGCAGGTATTATCTAACCCAGATTATGCCTATGTCAGACTCCCTGATGGGCGAGAAACTACTGTTTCAACTTAGCATCTTGCTCCTAGAGGGGAACACCCAAGAGAGGTGAATGATTGTCAGAGACAAGAAATCTTTCAAACTACTGACTCGGCACCTGGTAGTAATCTTGAATATGGGACTAGTGTAGTTGAGGCTAACGAATTATCACTGACTGCCACTGAAGACTGATGAAGCACTGCACCCAACACGTTCCAGACGCCTTCCTGCATGCCTGTTTGACTATGTAGCTAATTTTTAGAGAGGGGTAAATGTGATATTGTATTGTATTTTAATATTAACATATCAGAAGTTGGCAGCAGTACTTATTGTTTACATCCGCTGTGAGTATGTTGGTTGTGTGACTTCTGTCCGAATGAGCGAGTAGGGAAACATATATGGCTAATACGACAGCTGTATTTTTTGTTAATTAAAGCCTTATTAAATGAAGGTGAGTTTTTGGTATTTACTTCTCAACAGCTAATATCACTCAAGGGTCAGCATCATCATGTGTTAGTGTTGTACAGTGAGAGAGAAAGTACCCATAAAAACAGAAAGCTAAATTTATCCTGCCACTTCATGAGGGGGAAAAGCAGGAGAGAGAGAGTTCAAAAACCATAGTGTACAAATCGAAGCCTTGCGCTGCTATGAAGTTCATGAGTTTGGGATCCAACTTTAGAGGGTCTAAATCTCTGCTAGCTGCTGTTGTTAAACAGGAATAGTTATACTATTTTAAATTAAATACATTTTTAGATAGTTAAGGCACATTATGAGTTACATTATTGAAAAAGTATTAATGTGTTCAGGGTATGATAATCGATTTGCTTTCTCATTAATATTAAAGCATATTTTTGATTGACTTTGCTGTGTTCTAAAACTTGCTCAGTGTAGTTTTGTGAGAAAAGTGGAAAACACAAGTCACTGGAAAGAAATAGTGATGATGGATCTCTGGTTTTCAGTAACCTTGCAGGGACAAATGTATGGTTCAAAAATGGGAAAATTAAGGGCTATTTACTGTAACCGCAATGTCACAGACAAATTTGCAATTGCTGTTTGACGAGCAGTTGTTTAGAAAAAAATTGGGTAAGAGCTGCAGGGTAGGCTAACCTAACTTTTTTTTTGCCATGAGAGGCTCTTAGCTCAAAAATTACAGTAGTTCAGATTCCCAAAAATTAGATAGTGTAAAATTACTCCAATTTTGTTCTCATGTTGTAATACCTTTTTAATTTCTTTATAGGGTTTACCCATATATGAGAACAAAATTACTCCAATTTTGTTCTCATGTTGTAATACCTTTTTAATTTCTTTATAGGGTTTACCCATATCTCTGCCTAGCTGTCAGAAATTTTGTGAAGGATCAAGCAGATGTCAGTATTGATAAGCGATTTTACGTCAGCTTCGTCGATCTATCAGCCAGACACAAGTAAGTAAACTTTATCTAGGTTTCATGTATGATCTGTGCTATCTTGAGAGAATCAAAATGTACTGTCTTCACTTTAGAAAATGTTTTGGCTCTTATTTTCTGCAGATATCTTTTGTAAAAGTAGGAACTTCATAGCCTATAAATGGAATAAGAGTGCTTTAAAGCCATTGGAATAGGAAATCAAATTAAACTGCTGTGTTGAACACAGCTCCAGAATTGTATCTTTTTCTGAAAAATAATTTTTTGAAATCCTTTTTATTTCTGAAGTTTTAAAAAAGTATACAAAACCTGTGGAATTTTGAATGTAATATTATTGTTTATAGAGTTCGAGAGCTGAAATCGTTAAGGATTGGATCACTGCTCAGGATAAGCGGGCAGGTGGTGAGGACTCATCCAGTGCACCCAGAACTTGTCTCTGGAACATTTACTTGCCTTGATTGCCAAACAGTTATTAAAGATGTGGAGCAGCAGTTTCGCTACACACAGGTAACTTGGAATTGTATAAATTTAATTTTGGTGCTATTCATGCAAGGAATTCAGGGCTGTATTTGGTTTAACCAAAAGTTTATCTGATAAATCCTTTTCCATGCTACTGTGTGAAGATTCATTACTGGGTCATTCCACGCCAAATGGTCAGATGCTATCTACCACACCATCTCTGTTTCTTACGATTTTTTTTTCATGAATATATCATCACAATATACAGGGATCGCATTCCTCCTAAAATTCCTAAAATTCCTAATATTTTGTGACCCTCCTTAAATTCCTAAAATTATACCTAAAATTTGCTATTCATCCTAAAATTTTTCGTAAGCTTATTTATTAAAAACACAACCGTTATTAACGCCAATAAATTTACCATTACGCAGGGTGCGCACGCGTGCTTGAAAACCTGGAAAGTCCTGGAAAATCATGATTACGTTTTCAAGGCCTGGAATATCCTGGAAAAACTGTGTTTTTTTAATGCCGTCTTGAAAAGCCTTGAAATTTGAAATTAGTGCTTAAAAAATGCCCTTTTAGGAAATCGTGTTACTGTTACCCCTTCATATTTTAAAGTTCCTTTTCTCTGTTCTCAAAGAAACCACCGGCAGCGGTTTCCGATGTGCACCAAATCCTAATTTGGCTGGGGGGAAAAAAAGAAAAAAAGGCACTACTTCCAGTGCAATAAAATTGGATGATTACTAGTAGGTCGAAGGGGAGCTTGATGTCCGTCCGACAATTGAGAACAGAAGGGGAAAGAAGAGGCATTTAGCATTTGCAGGGGGTCGCGTATGTACCAAGTCAGCTGGCATCCACCAGTGAGGAGTATGCCTGAACAACACATTCATCTTCTTCTTGTTTATGTGCATGCCACCCTCCCTCCCCTCAAGAGACTTCCACTACTTATGATAAAAAATAAGAAAACTATCTTTGCGAATTTTTCACGAAAGTGGCTGAAATTTTTACATTCACTGTAATTGGATTACAGAAGCTCACTTCCAAAATTCCAGTTGAATCGGTTTAAAACTTTAAAAGTTAGCATTGGTAATTTTTATTATGGACAAGTATGTGTGCCTCTTTGGACAGAGTGAGCCTCCAGCAGAAAGGGTGTTACCATAGCAACGGTTGATTGACAGCTGGGAGCGCTGATCTGAAGCCCTTGGTTGGGAAGAAAGCAAACACCTGTTTATCACTTCCACAGCACAAAAGGACTAGGAGAATATTTTCAGAAATCCATTTTTCTGAATTTTGAAAATAACACAGTAAAATTTTTACAGTAGTTAAGATACATCACAATAAAGTTCTAGTGCAAATTTCGCCAAATTCCGTTAGGAACTTTAGCAGATGCAAAAAAAAAAAAAAAAAAAACGTTGCATAATCGGATTGAAAAAAAGAAACAGTAATTATAAATTACGGGAAAAGCAAGTGAATTATTTTTTTTAGATGCCATGGTTTATTTAAACAGAGTGATCCTTAAATTTTTTTTCTGTGATGATATGGACTCTATTTGAATTACAAACACGTTTTTATTCAGACGTCTGAGTTACTGTTTTAATAAAAAATCATCTATAATTAAAAAGTTTTCAATGGATTTAAGCAATATTCAGCAGATAAACAAACGTATTTTAGTAAATTGCAACATCATGACGTAAATTTGGTAATTTAATTTTGTCGAAAATTGGGGAGCATTTTTTTTTTTTTATACAGTTTCTATTATAGTTAAAGTGAAGGAGGAAGGGTGCAACTTGACAGTTCAGTGAGCTGCAGGTGGTGATTTATGGCGATGTGCCAAATGAAAAGAAGCCATTCCATCAGGTAATTCCAAAGGTTGTGTTGTGTGGACGCGTCCTCCTGCTGTTTGATCTTAATTGGAATGTTTTTGTGCAGGGGGGGGGGTTCCGAGAGAAATATCCGTTTCAGCTTTACAGCTTTCACGGCTCTTTTTTTTTTTTTTCTTGGTAATAAATAAAAATCATAGTTGCTGCATTCACCATTGATCCATGTTTGCATTTCTTGAATATAAACAGCAGACAATCAGAAACATAGTGTTGGGCGGGTCTTGATGATCTTCATTTTGCATATGCTGAATTCAGTTCTGTGGGAATAAGGAATGACTTATACTGTGAATATATACAAAACTACATATTTTTGAGCTGAAAAATAGGTCTACTTGTACACAGTAGCTAAAGTGTGAACTCAGATGAAGACAATCAGACATACGGACGTCTGATTCCATAAAAAAAAAAATCAACATAGTTTTTTTATTTACACTACAGGTAAAAAAAGCAAAAACATGTTTTTAAACGTTATAAAGGAAAACGGATTTTTGAAACGCATGACTTGATGATCTTAATTTCTGAAAGTTTCTTTTTTCCACATCCTTTTTTTCAATTACAATACACTGTAACAAGATACTGTGTGTTATATCACTTAGAGATATGGCAGATTTTCGGTTGCTGATATCCGCGATCGTAAGCGGTAGTTGCATTGCGATTGTTGATGATGACAAGATAAATACTGGAGTGATGTAAAATGTTGCATAAACTAAAAAAATAAAAAAAATAAAGCCCTCCCCCCCCCACCCCGAACTTTTATGCGGTCATCATAGCTGATCAACCATTTCATTCCATGAACATCAGCACATTTCAATCATTTGAACATTGGGGGTATCTGAAGGAATTCAGCCGTGCTTAAGCGCCCTAGCGCAACGAAAACATGCTAATTTTGGACAGTTCTATTCCCTTCCCCTCTACCATCCCTAATAATTGAGAGTGCATACATTGAGAGTGTTTCAAATATTCTATTTATGAGCTAGTTTTCGCGCTGTTTGTTATGCTTTTATTTTCGAAGAAAGAGAGGGAAAATAAGGAAAAGCAGCTAGAGAAAAAAAGAAAAGCTGAGTTTGATGACAAAATAAAAGAAAATGATGCAGAAATAAATAGGCTTAAAAAAGATAAAGAAGCCTCCCTAGCAGTAATTCAAGAGGGAACAGAAAGAATGAGAAAAGCTGTAGAAAAACAAAATACTGTTGAAATAGCAGTTGCCTCTAACTTGATCATACAAGGTTCAGCTGAAATAAAGAAAACTGAAAGTAAATTAGTTGTGGTGGAAGCAGAAAAAGATAGGCTAATCAGGAAAAGGTTAAAACAATAATATGAAAAAAGTAATTCAGTGAACAATTGTACATAGTTCTTGGTTTTCAATTACCTTTTTAGGATATTATAGTTTAATGTGAAACCTGAAAACTTTACTGTGAAAATCGTGAATTGCTTCTGGTTCAACAGCATATTAATGTTCAAAGTGAAACTTGAATGTGGTAAATATACTTGAATATGATAATAACACGTGAAAAGATAAGAACTGAACATTAGAAGTAAATCATACTTAAACTTTAGACGTTATGCAAAAAATTTGGGTGTGAACTTCGACCATATATACTAATGGACTGCGCATTGGCAATAGCTGCATCAAAGCCGCCATGGCTCAAACATTGGGCACGTCATCATCAGACTCCAAATTTCGTGTACAAATGCTGTTATGATTACTAATTTACGCTGCAGAACTTCAGTGTTTTCGGTGTATTATGTGAATGCACCTCATATATAATGAAAACTCTTCAGGTAAGTTTACTTATGAGCTATATACATGCATGATCGTGTTGTTTACATTTTGTGATTTATAATGTGATGAACATTTGCGAAGAATTTGGAACATGCATTCCATTTTTTTTCTTAAGTTACTATATTTTTATATCAATAGCTGCAAGTTTCTGGTTAAGTAATTGAACTTTATTGACTTAGGTATTTAATTTGTTTCTTACCCATGAAAAATCATAGAACTTTCTTTACTATATCGGTCAGAGCAACCATAAGCACAGCAGGTGTAACCCATCTTTTTGACTGTTGTCATGTGATTTTATGTTGGAGCCAGAAATTTTGATGTCATGCGCAGTCTATCAGTATATATGGTTGAAGGGTGTGAAGCAAACTCTTTACAATGTATACAAAGTTGTTTTACTAGATGTATACAAATATACATCTAGTTTTTATTGAAATACACTCCTAAAATTTTTCTAAAAATTCCTAAAATTCTTACCTAAAATTTTCCAGAAGTATGCTATGATCCCTGCAATATATGAAAATCCCAAAAGTTTCATTTCCGATAGATTAAGAGATATTAATTTCCGAATTGTGGTGCATGGCTGGCCTTAATCACGTTAAAACGCAAATATCTCCGTTGTTTGTATAAAAACGAAGTACCAAAATCACCACTCCTTCATAATTTCCCCCAAGGAATCGATTGGTGCAATGCACAAATTTCTATCTTCTTTAGTTTTTGAGTTATGTGCAACGGGAGAGCCTTTTTCAAAACGCAAAAAAGGAATGTAGTACAGCACTTAGAAAGTCGTAATTGTTTTTTCGTTTTTAAAGAAAAGTTTAGTCTAACAAATGAAGAAAAAAGCCCTTGGGCTTTCGCTTGCATGCTGAGAAAATAATGTTTAAATAATGGTGCACGGCTCGTATTTTGCCACTAAAATTGTGCATCTGGGCCTTTCATCATTTTCAAAATTTTCCCGCCCATCCTTGAAACCTGCATATCATTGGAATATTTGTGCATGAGATAAGCAATTAGCCCCACACACATTGCACAACAATTCAACTGTCTCAGAGCAGTTTTACCATTTTTCAAACAGAACCAGATATTTACCTTCTGCTCTATGACAAAGCTGTGAAAATGTTCTTCCACCGAATGACGTCATGCACAGCATAAATAATCATCTGCACAATTCTCTCACAAACGCTGTTGCCACTGCATAGCTGATAAATCAAAACACTGTGCCTTCCTGACCTGTGTGTTTTACCAGGATTTTTTTTTTAATCAGTCTTATTACTTAATTGCTGCACAGTGTATATAGGGTACCTCACATTGCATTCTAAAGTTGTTTTCATTCTTTTATTTTCGCAAATAAAGAAAAGATATATTGATATAAGAAACTGGTGGTAGCTTGCATTTTCAGCTGATCCTTCCACAAGTTTGATGTCTTTTTCCACCATTAATACAGAGGATTAGGCAATTGTTGCAGCTTAAAATGAGAAAAGCTGAAATACTAACTGTTACTCACAATGGCACGCTCTCACCGAACAAAATGTAAAGCAAATACTGTGTTAAATACTGAGAACAAAGGGATGTAAGAGCAAATTAACATTGCTAATGTTGTTAAAAACACAGAGTGTTAATAAGGTTAATGTGTTGACTTCATTGCATCATACTGTTCATCGAGTTCACTCAAAATGAGGGCATTAAACCTGTGTCATTGCACAAATATATGGTGGACTCCAAACTGCACTGAAAGTTTATGTATTATATGGGTTTCAGCTGGTATTTGGATTGGTAAATCCCATGTCAGCTCATATTGGTAGACCCAAATACTAGCTGAAACCCATAAACTAGATAAGGCAGTTTGGAACTAACCATGTACTTGTGTAATAAGGAACCAACCAGTTTCTAACCCCCCCCCCCAATAAAAAAATCATCACCAAAGCATGAGCTGTTACACAATTAGATTATGTAAGTGATCATCCCCTAACAATCTCCCAACTTGACCTAACTCAGCTTGAATAATCACTCTCATTGCTGTCATGTAATGTTGAGCCCCTGGTGCAGAATCATGCAGTGGGCCCTGCTGTTCTGTAGTAATATCGTTTGGTTATGTAAGGTATTTGTAGGTGTAATGCCATGAATTTCATTTTACGTACTGTACTGGTAGCTTGTCATGCAATCAGAAGTATAAAATTCAGAACATAAGGTGGTTTACTCACACTGTTATTCAAATCAACACTAAAGTAAGGATCTCCTCCTTGTTTTCTGTTGTGCGAAGACATTGATCATCTGAGAAATGTCCAATTTCCACGCACGCTCATTGTCTATTGACAATAAAGAAAGTTCAACTGAGAAGTTCTTCCACCATTCAAAATTCATCAAAATAAATATGTTTTGATGAATTTTCGTTTTGAGAAAGAATGTTCAGCTGCTGCCACAGACACAAGAATCGACAAAAACAAAAGGTATGTGGACCATACTTCAGGGAAACTGCATGAAAGTGCATGGTTTTCAGTTAACAATAGCTCTGCAACTTCTTTTGTTGATAGAGTGAAGCAACTCAGCACTGAACGACACACAGTTACATGGATATTTGTTATCAATACGGCAGCAGGTAACCCGCTGACTGTGTAACAGCCTACAGCGTGTTTCACATGTGAAAACAAATCATTGTGAAAGGTGGCAAGCTTAAAAGCGAGGTATCACGCAAGAGGAGCCTTATTGTAGAATACAGCTGAAATGGAGGAAAGTGAAGGCAGGAAAAACATACATTCTTAGATTTCTTTTTGTACTAATAAAAATAATTAATTCAACCTGATTATTGGCAAGTGTTCAATAAGCACAATAATTATATTACGTCTTCCATTGGCTTATTGTGGGATGAATTTTATGGTTATTATTTCATATCATCAATTATTCATCGCTACCTTTTGTCCACCGTGCAGCTTGTTGTTAGCCGACAATGAGGCCCTAGGGCAGCTGTACCACTTCGCCCTATGGTAGCTATGCCACGGAAATGACCAAATATTGTCTGAAACCCATATAATACATGAAGTTGGGGATTGGTACCCACAGATACTGTTCATGACCTTTTACATATGCAATGGAACTTCCATTAACAGACACCTCCAAACAATGGCAAGTTTTGGTTGGTATAGAACTGCTGCGGTAGGATTAACATGAGTGATAACCTTGACAGTGGAACCTCTTAATTGAGATCAATAGACACCACAGTTAGTCCAGAGGCAGGACTAATGAACACCTTGTTCTGTAGGATTTTGCTTAGCTCCTTCAGCACTTTGGTGGATGAGTAAGATGAGAACAAAGAATGTTGCTAAAGAAATTGTGCCTCGGGCAGGATGGGTTGCATTACAGCAAGCGCAATGGCGTGCTTAAGTGAAAAGAAAGAAGTTAAAATTTAGTTCAGTGTGTGACTGTATCCAGTTGAGACGAGCTCCAGCTCTGATGTACATATTTCTTAGTCCCACACTGAAGCCTGCAGGGTTGGTGCTGCTGCCTGGAATATTGCCTGTTTGCGGTAGTGTCTCTCCCTTTGGTTCCCATGGGTTCTGTTCCTACTTTCCTGCACACGGCTGCCTAATTGCACCACTTCGCCCTGTGGTAGCTATGCCACAGAAATGACCAAATACCAGCTAAAACCCATATACACTGGCGGAAAGTGAAAAAAGAACACCAAGAAGGAGACGTGTGATACCAACGAAATTTATACAGCATAATAGCGGACTACAGAGGATAACGTGATCAAAACATTATGGCAAAATACAGCTGTATTTGCTGGTAAACTGAAAAATAACATTTCCATGTAACATGGTTAGTATGAGGTTGAACCGCCATGAACTGCGTCACACTGTGCAATTCTGGCATGGAGTCTGTCATACAGATGTTGGATGTAAGTTTGGGGTATTGAGTTCCAATCGTCCTCAACCTGGACGCCTAAATCGGGGATGGTCGTGGCTGGCCATGGTGACCGGATAAGTCGTTGTTCCATAAAATCTCACACATGCTCAATAGGGGACAAATCCGGTGAACGTGCAGGCCATGGAAGTTGTCTCATTCCCTGAAGTGCATGTTGCGTTGCACGTGCCGTGTGTGGGCGTGCATTATCTTGCTGGAAAACACCACGATGGACCGACCTTACAAATGGCACAACAACAGGCTGAATGATGTTGTTGATGTAGGAGGTGCTGTTTAACGTACCCGGTACAAACACTAGTTGTGTACGGGAGTGATAGCTGATCGCTCCCCACACCAGGAGACCAGGTGCAAGCCCTGTGTGTCGCTGGCGGATGCAAGAAGGGTGGAGACGCTCCCCTGTGCGTCTGCAAACACGCATACGGCCATCGGAGGCTCCCAAGCAGAATCTGCTTTCATCGCTGAACACGACAGATCGCCATTGCGTTCTCCAGTGCAGACGTTGGCGACACCACTGCAGCCGTTCCTGATGGTGGACTGGAGTCAGAGGTACACATGCCAGAGGCACACGTGCATGTAGTCCTGCATCCAGTAGATGGTTGCGGATTGTTCGCACAGTCACCTCAGGTGTAACGGCAGCTTGGATTTGCGTCGCAGTGGATCTTCTGCTTGACAACGGCGCTCTTATGCGTCGATCGGTCCGCTCATCAGTCCGTCTGTGACTCCCAGTTCCACGTCTTCTCGTATGGGAATGTTCCTCGGACCATCTACGCCACCGTCGTACGTACCACCACCGATGCTTCCCGTTCAATTCCGCTCCGCAATACGACGATACGACCACCCGGCCTCGCGGAGTCCGACTAGACGACCTCGCTCTAAGTCCGATAACTGCTGAAATCATACACGTCTTCCATGTCCAGGCATTGCAGCTTCTTCAGGGTCTTCGCACGTGTCCGTACGCCGACGACTGATTACATTTACTTCGCCGTACTCCTTAAATACCACCGACGATAATTTGCATATTATGCCGTGCTGTGACATAAGCGCTCACCGGTTGGTCCCGAAATTAACATCACACCTACGTAAACTCGACCCCATTAACATATGTACATTTCATGATCGTCCGCCAATTCCTTGGTGTTCTTTTTTCACTTTTCGGCAGTGTATGAAATAAAATAATAAAATATAATTTATTTGAATGTGTGACTGTAATTAGTTGAGGCAAGCTCCAGCTCTGATGTACGTCTTAGTCCCACGTGAAGCCTGCAGGGTGGGTGCTGCTGCCTGGAATATTGCCTGTTCACGGTAGTGTCTCTCCCCTTTGGTCCCCGTGGGTTCTGTTCCTACTTTCCTGTACACAACCAGAACCCACGGAGACCGTGGGTTCGGTTTCTACTTTACTGCACCACCTCGCGCTGTGTTAGCTACGCCACGGAAATGATAAAATACTGGCTGAAACCCATATAATACATGAAATAAAAAAATAAAATAAAATTTAGTTCAATGTGTGACTGTAACTAGTTGAGGCGAGCTCCAGCTCTGATGAACATATGTTTTAGTCCCACACCGAAGCCTGCAGATTGGGTGCTGCTGCGTGGAATATTGCCTGTTCACGGTAGTGTTTTTCCCTTTGGTCCCTGTGGGTTCTGTTCCTACTTTCCTGCACATGGCTGCCTAACTGCGCAGCTACACTTTACTGTTTTTAAAAATGATCTGTTTTTTTTTTTTTTTTTCCGATAGGGTACCCTAATCTCATAGACCAGGGGTCAGATACTGCCTTCCTAACATCTCCCACACCATATTTTATTATTAAAGTTTAGTTGTAGGTCATGCAATTCTAATGAACAATAGATTGAGATAACAAGAAACTTACATTTAAACTGCTATTGCTGGTTCAGAAATTCAACTGCAGTCAGTTGAATTTACTGTTCAAAATCTCGACATTTTCACTCCAGAACTAAGCTCATGTTTCTATAGGTTAACATTGTGCATTCTGATCTTCGCGTCACTACAATTGCTGACCTCATCTCTCTCTAATTATGCATCGATTTCCAGGGTTTGCTGAGGCCGGATGCAACTGGCAAACAGTATTAATTTAGGCCTAACCTTTGAATTACCCCCACACGGGGATAACTGGTTTTCCAGTTATTTGGGGAGCGGCGCCCCCACGGCCCGAGCTCACCTTGTGACGGAATACTTTTCGTTTCCTCTTGAACGATACCATCACCGAAGGGACAGAGCTGTTCATCCAGCTGATGGGGGGTGGCGTCCCCACGGCCCGAGCCGATTTTCTTTTATAATTTTGCTTTTTCGTCTTTAGTTCCTATCTTGACATGTGCCCGCCTCAGTTGTAGGCTGCTGAGGTTGTGATGAGGCGCCAGGTCTGGGTTTTGTTCCTCATTCCCTTCCCAGTCTTTTCTCTTTTATGTTACATTTTTTGTTTTTCCGGAGCTGGTTAGCTTAGACCTACCTGCACGTTTGCCGTGTGTGGTGACCCGTACAGGTGGAAAAGAAGATGCTGGAGGCTGAGGTATCTGGGGGCCGGGTTGTAGTTGTCTCCAGATGCCAACACTCCTCTTTGCCCTCTGCTTCACCCTAAACGAGAGGCTGGTAGCTAACCCACTCCTAGTCAGGAAGTCTGTGGCCGAGTGACGTCCAGACTTCTAGCGGCTTGTCGTTCTGTTCGGCAGTGTGAGTTTGGGGTAGGGTGGGCATGCCAAAGGGGTGTTCCCCAGGCATGGGAAAGTCTGGGTGCACGCCGAGCGCATGTCTGCCCTATCAACTTGCTATATCCGCTGGCTATCCCTAGAGCCGTGTCCTGCGTCCGCTTGGGCTTGCGGAACTCCGGCTCTCCCTTGTTGGGCTCGGTAGTGGGTGGGGAGGTTGTCGGACAAATCTTTTTTTCTCCCTCATGGCAAACCAATGTGTTTCCCAAGCTGTCACTATGATGGGACACCCTCCTCCACTAAGAAACTACTCAGTTCCAACTGCAATGCTCTGTTTCTTCTACTTCATTCTGTTGATCCTGCACAATCCCTCAGTTCGAAGAGTCCTTTCTGGATTAATAAGGCTCTTCAGGCCGTTGCGGGCTCACCAAAGAGTGTTAAGAAGCTCCTGTCAGGGGATCTTCTTGTGGAGACTTCAAATCCACGCCACAGTGCCACCTTGCTGGAGACGACCGTTCTGCTTGACATTCCAGTCCAAATATCTCCCCATGGTTTCCTCAATTCCTCTCGCGGTGTTATCAACTCCCGCGACCCGCTGGAGTGCAGCGATGAGGAATTGCTGAAAGAACTTAGGGAACAACATGTCACTGGGGTTCGGCGTATTCTTTTCCGGCGGGATGGGAAGTCTATTCCCTCCCGGAACATCGTGCTCATATTTGACTCCCCTACCCTGCCAACTTCCATCAAGGCGGGGTACTTGCGTCTCGATGTTCGACCATACATCCCGAACCCCTTGAGATGTTTCAAGTGCCAGCATTACGGTCACTCCCAGCAGTCTTGCCGTAATGTAGCAAAGTGTGGGCGCTGTGGGTCGCCTGAACACTCTTTGGCGGACTGCTCCGCTGACTCGGATCACTGTGTCAATTGTGAGGGTTCGCACCCGGCTTCTTCTAAGCAGTGCCCAAAGTGGATCGAGGAGCAGGCTATCCAACGCCTGAAGACGACTGAACATCTGTCTTATCCTGAAGCCAGACGGCGGATAGCTCCTCTACCACCAGGTCGGCGCTCCTATGCATCGGTTGTGGTCCAGAAGGCTATTGTTGCGATGCAGACTGAGGTGACCATCCCAGCACGGTGTCCTTATGATTTTAGGGACATCGTTGCTGCCGGATTGGAGGCACTGAAGTCTCGCCGCATTGAATCCAAGGCGCCTTCAACATCGACGCCTAAAACATCCTCTGTGCAGAAAACATCCTCTGTGCAGAAAACATCCTCTGTGCAGAAAACATCCTCTGCCAGCACTGGGACCCAGGTCCCGGGCGCAACTCAGAAGAAGCCGGAAAAGGGGAAACCCGGATCCTCCCCCCAGAAACAGAGCAGAGCAAAACCCCCAAAACCCCCAGTAGCTCGGCCCTGTGTGAGTAAGCACAGCCCTGTGTTACCTCCGGACATTGCAGATGGGCAGGAGCTGATGGACGACTCGGAGACCTTCTAGTCGTCTGTCTTTTTCATTTTTCATCCTTTCCTTTTATTTTTCTTTATGGCTACGCTCCTTCAGTGGAATTGCCGAGGTCTGCGACCACGAATTGATGATCTGAAGGGCTTACTGTCTTCGCACACACCTGTGTGCCTTTGCCTCCAGGAGACAAAGCTTCGCCCAATGGACGCTCTTCCGCTGCGGCGGTTTTCTGTTTTCCGCAAGGATCATGAGGATGGTGTTATCGCCTGCGGAGGAGTGGCCGTTGTTGTTCCTCATGGTGTTCCTGTCACTACGGTTGCCCTTCGGACGACTTTGCAGGCAGTGAGACTTTCTGTGAACACCCTGTTCACGGTCTGTTCCGTCTACCTGCCTCCGGCTGAAGCCGTGAACCTTTCAGATCTGGAAGATTTAATCGCCCAGTTGCCGCCTCCTTTCTTCATCCTCGGAGATTTTAATGCACACAATCCGTTGTGGGGTTCTAGCTCTCGTGCCTCCAGGGGCCGTGTTGTTGAGTACCTTCTCTCTAACACGTCCCTCTGTCTCCACAACACCGGGGCAGTCACTTATTTTCATGAACCCACCTGCTCGTACTCAGCCATTGATCTGTCCTTGAGTTCGCCATCGTTATATCCTGACTGGTCCTGGAGCGTGTCTGATGATCCCCTTGGCAGTGATCACTTTCCATCTTTCTCCGTCTAGCAGGTAACGTGTACCGTCATCCTACTTGCCCTGCCAGATGGGCTATCGATCGAGCCAAGTGGGACTCATTCACGGCTTCAGTGACCATTACTCCAGACATGGTGATCTCGGGTACAATCGTCGGTACGTCGTCGTAGTCAACGGGAATCTTGGATACGCTACGTATCCGGGATTAACACCACTACCAGCTCTAAGATCGTTTGGGACAGGATCCGCAAGATTCGGGGTAAGTACCCTTCTGGGGAAATCTCCATTCTCGAGAGTGATGGGGGAACGGTTGCTGATGCCCAGGGTGTTGCTGACTGTCTGGGCGCCGCATTTTCTTCGGTGTCCAGCAGCAGCAATTACCCTGCTTTGTTCCGGCAGTTACAGCCGCGGCTTGAACGGTCCAAGGTTTCCTTTGGACCGTTTTCCGCTGACGATTATAACAGCCCGCTGACTGCCGTCGAACTGAAGATTGCCCTGCATCGGTCCGGCCGAACATCTGTCGGACCGGATAACATCCATTATGAAATGCTGAAGCACCTTTCTCCGTCCTCTCTTGAGTGTCTGCTAGTCCTGTTTAACAGGATCTGGCACGAGCATGACTTTCCCGAATCTTGGCGCACTGCCATTGTCGTTCCTGTTCTCAAACCTGGTAAAGATCCCGCTAACCCATTGAACTACCGACCAATTGCTATGATGAGCTGCCTCTGCAAAGTCCTAGAGAGCATCATCAATTTTCGTTTGGTTTTTTATTTGGAATCACGTCACCTTCTTTCACCTCATCAGAGTGGATTTCGGAAATTCCGATCCACCTCAGATCATCATCTTTGCCTTGAGACATCTGTCAGGGAGGCGTTTGTCCGGCGTCAGCGCATGGTCTCCGTGTTCTTCGACATGGAAAAGGCCTACGATCGAACCTGGAGATACGGCATTCTCCGTGATCTGCGTGACTGCGGATTGCGGGGAAATTTGCCTACCTTCATTGCCGGATTTCTCCAGAACCGGATGTTCCGTGTGCGCGTCGGATCAACCCTCTCTGCGTTATACCCACAAGAGCAGGGTGTCCCTCAAGGCTCCATTCTTTCTGTGACATTGTTCATCCTTCGTCTTAATCATATTTTCACTCTACTTCCTCCGACGGTTCGTGGCTCCATGTACGTGGATGATCTGCAGATCTCTTGCGCATCTGTCAACATGCGCACCATTGAGAGGCAGCTGCAGTCGGCCATTACGAAGATCTCTATGTGGGCTTCCCATAATGGATTTGGCTTCTCGACGCAGAAGACCGTTTGCATGCATTTTTGCCGCAAACGGGGTCTTCACCCAGACCCCAGCCTCCGTCTGGGGTGCTCTACCATCCCTGTGGTGTCAGAAGTCAAGTTCCTTGGGCTAACTTTTGACCGAGCACTCACCTTCCGGCCTCACATCCAGTCTCTGAAAGTGAAGTGCACAAAGTCATTGAGTTTCTTGAAGGTCCTCTCTCGAACATCTTGGGGGGCTGACAGGTGCTCAATGCTTTGCATTTACCATTCTCTGATTCGGTCAAAGTTAGACTTCGGTTGCATAACGTACGGTTCAGCGCGTCCTTCCGTGTTACGGCCTCTGGATCCTGTCCATCACCAGGCTCTGCGGCTATGCACTGGTGCTTTCCGTGCCTCTCCCGTGCATAGCCTGTATGTCGAGGCCCATGAACCGCCGTTGTGCATCCGACATAAGCAGCTGTCTCTTCAATTTTTCACCAAGTTGAAGTCTCTTCCTGATCATCCACTGCATGGTTCCATTTTCCAAACGCAATGTGTCCGCCTATTCTCACACCAGCCTTCCTGTGTTCCGACGTTTGGGATTCGGTTGTTGAACTTAGTGCACGATGCTGGTCTAGACTTGTCAAGGATTGGTTTGACCCGGTTCTACAATGAACCGCCTTGGCAGCCGGTTCAAGCAACGGCTGACCTTTCCCTTTGTGTGTGGCCAAAGTCTTCCACTCCTGCTCTGGTGTACCAGCAGCTCTTTGCTGAGAAACAGTCTCTTCCCGGATTTCGTGCCTGTATTTACTGACGGGTCAAAATCCGGTGAGGTTGTTGGATCCGCTTTCGTGTGTGGCGATGCCTCCCATGCTGAGAGGCTTCCGCCTGAATCCACCGTCTTTTCGGCAGAGATGCGTGCGGTCCACCATGCTTTGTGTCACATACAGTCTAAATCTCATCGTCACGCTATGATTTGTCCGATTCCCAGTCCGTCATCCAAGTCCTATCTTCTCCAGAGGACACGGACTCACCGGTCATCCGTGATGTCCGCCGTCTTCTTGGAACTTTGGAAGGTGCTGGGTTCCTGGCCATGTTGGGATCCGGGGTAACGAGCTGGCAGATCTATCTGCCAGGTCTGTTTCCTCCATGTCGCCAGCTTGGCTGCCACTGTCTTTCTGAGATTTTCGCCCTTTGATCCGGAATATTGTTTTGGATGAGTGGCAGTCCCTGTGGTCTCAGCAGGGCAGCAATAAACTCTATGCCATCAAACCACAGATCGGACTATGGAAATCTAGTTTGCGGAAGAACCGTCGTGAGGAAGTTGTTCTTGCGCGTCTCCACATTGAGCACTGTCGTTTTACTCACAGCTTTTTGCTGTGTGGCGACAGTGCCCCGATGTGTGAGGCGTGCCACTGTCGTCTCACCGTCCTTCATGTTTTGTGTTCGTTTTTGTGATCATCGTTTTTGTTATTTTCATTCTCATTTGTTGGACAAATGGAGCAGCTACGCTGCAGACTCTCATTATTGAGGACTGCGACCTGACCGCAGTGTTCTCCTGTTTTAAGGAAATTGACTTTTTTAACCTCATCTAGTTTTACCGTATTCATTTCCATCTTTCACTTTTACCGCTTCATCCTGTTTTTAACCTTGTGTACGTGTTTCATTGATTTTGTTCTCTTTTGACGTCTTTTGTTTGGCGCTCTTTGGCCAACCATGGCCCTTGTGCCATTAAAATCTACTAACCAACCAACCAACCAACCAACCAACCTTTGAATTATGGTCACACATTTTGGTCTGAGCAATGATCGTTATTCAGAGGTTACTATAAATTTAGGAGTATGTATGGATAGCTGTTGACAGTTAAAAGACAGACAGTACATGTTTGCATGAAAAATTAAATTTATATGAGCATAAGATATAATAGAGCAGTTTATTTCCTCTACCTTCAGGTATTTGATTAACTTGAACAGTTGCAAAATAGCTCACAAGTTCACTGTAACAAAGAAGCTGTAAGCATTCCTGGAACATATGTGGTGGTTTGTGGTTATTTTTCTGTGCTTGTAAAATTCAACAACATGACATTTTAGCTAGATGCTTTTGAAATGATATGTTACTAAATATACATAACTGTGTTGATCAAAATGTTATTTGCTTGTGACACTTTTTTTCAGCCGACTATTTGTCGAAATCAGGTGTGTGCAAATAGGTCCCGCTTTATGCTTGATGTAAGCAAATCCCATTTTGTCGACTTCCAGAAAGTCCGAATACAAGAAACTCAAGCTGAACTTCCACGTGGCAGTATTCCCAGAAGGTACTTGAATCTTTTTTTTAACTTGTAGAAACTTCTGAAATTACTTTACCAACTAAGTATCTTTGTATGTTATATAGATGGTTGTTTCATATTTGTGAAAATAATTTTGCTATGGCCTCTCATGAAAATTTATGATACTGTCTTTGTCTTCCTTTCTGTTCATGTCTGAAAAATAGTCCCTGCAGTGAGATTTCAGTTGTAGAGGCAAATGTTGAAAAACAGTGTGGTCATATGTGTTTCGATCTCCCCAAAAGTGTGACCACCATATTTCATTATGCACAGTGATTTATGCTGTGATTGATTGAGTGGAAGGTGATATTTCTAGTGTGTATTCAGTTCCACACGTGGTTGTGAGTCCAGGCATTTTTTGTGTGTTGGCTTGTAGAATGATTATAGCTTGTTTAAGTCAGATAATATTCATATTTTCTGTTAATACTAACACTAGATTTTTTTATGTTGGTAGAACACGCAGCCGCAGTTCAAAGTTGCATACTCTGGCCTATGTTGAAAACTGCTCGGTGGCTGTAATGCTTATTCTGCTGAAAACTTGGGTTTGAGTCTTGAATGAGACATAAAGATTGTCTGTATTCTGTGGATTTGATTCTTTCTTTCCCTATCCTAGAGCCAGCAATCTTAAATTAAGTCTGGGTGACTTCTTATCTATAGATAACTACAGAGATGTAGAAAGCATCCTCTCATATTAAAAAAGAAAAGGCCTTTTGCAGTGCATGTTCTCTGTAAATTGATAAGATTTGAACAGCAATTTCACATTAACAAGTACACCTAAAGGCTATTAGATCATTTTATTGTTGTTTTATGCATGCATGCTTCTCACTTAGCATCTGCCATGATGATATCCTAATTTGTGAGCTTGGACCTTCCCCCTTTCCTTTCAAAGAATCTTGTGTGAAGTTATGTGGTTACTCGTGTGTGTGTGTGTGTGTGTGTGTGTGTGTGTGTGTGTGTGTGTGTGTGTGTTTGGCAGGGGTAGCTATAGATATTTACTATCTTTGCTATATTGACAAAACATGGTAGTCTATGTTTGTGTTACTGTTTTGAAGACATGTTCTGCAGTAGCCTTCCTCAACAGGCAAGGTATGCTGGTGGCTTTGTGCTGAGCTCCCCCTTGTTCATCACAATTTTTTCTCCTTAATCTTATTCATTTTAAGACAGCACATATTTATATGTTCTAAAACTCCAGTCAGTGTTTTTTGTTCAAAGAGAGGTATGGGAAAGTGTACCAATTCAGTTAGGGTACAAACACTTAAAGCTTGTGATTTATTGCTTGAATGGTATTGATGTGAGCTGGAAGCATTTTGTTTTGATAAGTATGAAATAATTGTATTTATCATTAACGCTTTTGTTTTCATTACTTTAATTTACGCTGACATCAAAAGTGCACTCATACTCTGAAATTTTGAATTTTGTGAAGCATAAAATTGTATCTGAGCAATTTATCTTGTGTGAATTTGTTAAATTGTTGATCACATGGTTAGAGTTTATGTAGTATTTGCTGTTAAATGCTTTGTGGTGCAAAACCATACAGTATTGTACAATATTTCAATATTTTAAAAGCATTACAAAATTTGAAATTGGTTTATGTGGAATCATAATACAATTTTTTTTAATTGCCAAACACTGTTCACTACAACTCCACATAAAATTGGCAAGCACCGTACTGTGACGCTGTAAACCATGAAAGTTACCAAACATTGTGCTATGACTCTACATAAACCATTTCTTTAGAACTAATTTATGTGGTGTCAGAGTAAAATGCTTGGTGTATATATATATATTTTTAAATGGCTTAATAGGTAAAATGAACAAACTTTTCAAATAGTCATCTTTTAGGTGTGGTTTTAGCTATATTTTAAAACACGTGGAATTCTGTTTTACAAAACATTCAGAATTTAAGAACTCTCACCCCCCCCCCGTTCTCTCTGAACATTATATGATAATTCGAACAAATAAAATGTTTCACTAAAAATTGTAACAGGCAAATTTTTGTTGCTGAACTGTGCTAAGAAAAACATGCAATGCATACAGAGCTAAAACATATAAAAGTAAATACCTGATGTGTTGTGGGAAGAACTAATTTGGCATTGTAGTGCTTTGTAAAATTTACTTAACATGTATTTTCAGTTTTATTGTAGCAGATGATCACATAAATATGTAGCATTTAAATATGATAAGTGACGTGGATGAATGCAAATGTATGTGCTAGGTGTATTGTGGCTGACTTCATTAGCAGGGGTGGGGAATTACACTTGCCGACAGCAAGTGGATTTTCTGGATTTTGACACCTCAAAAACTGTAGCTTCTGAAATATATAAAATAATATTGTAGGCTTTCAATATTTTTTTTACATCTTATGCTTCTTGATTTATAAGACGGGCAAGTATATTCTAGTCCGAAACCTGAACTGGGAAGTCATGCTCCACTAGGCAGAGAAGTATTCTATTTTTAGACTGACCCAGCTGTTCAAACACATGATAGAGTGGAGCAATGTCACAGATGCTTAGAAGTCGCTCCTACTAGCGGAATAGACCGGTTTTTCCACTGGAGAGTGCTGTGTAACCACCGCAAGCGTTGCTGACACCCCTCAGCTAGATCACGTGGTTCCTACGGCTCTCTCCTCCGAATGCTAACTAAATTGTCTTAACTCTGTTGTTTAGCATGAATGCATGAGGGAAGCATAAACAATAAGGTTTTGTTGGACAGAGGGCTTCTGCACAGGGGCGTACTTGTCAGCCCCGCAATGTAAGGTAGCCTCACCGCTAAGTGTTACATGCCATAAAGTTCAATAATTTTTTGAATTCAAAAACTTCAGTGGTTGAAGGCTGATAGATTTCCACAAAAGGGCCTCTAATTAATTTTTTGTGTGGGGTCTCGAGTTTTTTGTGTGAGTTTTTCTGGTACTCCACTGCTTTTGCGACATAAAGAATAGTAGGTCACATTGAGTTATTGAAAATCAGTCAGTAACTTCAATTTGATTAATTCCAAGCAATAAATTTTAGTAAGCATTTTTCCAACGTAAGTCGTCTGTTAGTAGTGCCACATGATTTGTCGTTTGTGCCATGTGTTTCTGTTTCAATTGATAGCAATGTTGTGATACAATGCAATTCTGAATCTGAAAATGTTTTACTTAAAGACAGAAATGATGCAAAAAATTGTGAAAAGCCACAGAAAAGGAAATTTCAAGAGAAATGGATAGAAGTTTCTTGTTTTGTTTATGAAGTGGTCTTACAAAATGTGGATTTTGCTGCAATGTAGATGTGAAAGGCAAAACATTACATAAATTTTCACAGGGATTTAGTGGCCCTTTCAAACATAAAACTTTTAAATTCCATGGTAAATATGTGCAGCATCATAGAAAAAAATGTTGACGTCATTGAAAATTCATCACAGCTTCTTGTTAACACTCCATTGACCCAAATGCATTAAAAAGATAGATGAAGAAATATTCAAGAAGCTCAAAGTATTATTCAATCTGAGCTACTATATTGCTAAAAAAAACAAAAACAATAAGCTATTTTCTGACATTGAATAACTCACCATGTTGTCCAGAAAGTTAGTGGTTGATGTACAAAACCAATTTGCTAACAGAAATGCTTGAAGTTTTTTTTTTCTTGCATATCGGAGGTCATAAGAGAATCAGTATTGAAGGAACTAAAGCAGTCTCAGTTCACTAGCGTTATTTTAGGCGCTTCTACAGACAAAGGCACAACAGAGGAATTTATCATGTATGCTAGATATTTGAAAAGTGGTAAAATTGAAGAATGTTTTTTTGGGGCTTCTAGAATTAGAAAATAGCACATCTGAATCCTATTTTTCTGCTATTGAGAAAGAATGTGCTTCCCTTGGTTTAGATTTAAAGAAAAATTCTTGGATTGTTGGTTTAGCAACACATGTGGTAGAACATGGTTGGTGAAATATCTGGTTTGTGTGCTAAATTTAAAGAATGTTTATCACATATATTGCCTGTGTATTGTGTTGCTCACCGATTGCAGTTAAGCGTACTTTATGCTCTGAAGAATGTATCATATTTAGTAATTTTTGACCCTGCTCTTATTTTAATTTATAAATTTTATGCACATTCTAGTAAAAAAATCAAGCACCTAGAAAAAATGGCTGACTTTTTAGCACTAAAACTTTTAAATAAAATTCAGAAATTGCACCAGATTAGATGGGTGGCATCTCAAGTAAGAGTTTTGAGAGCAATTTTTCATAACTACCAGCCAGTTGTGTTGCATTTAGAAAATGAAACTAATGAAAAACAAGGTAGTGAAAATGTTTTGGCATAATAAAGAAAATAACGATTTCTGATTTATGGCGACATTCAGTTTTCTCTTAGATTTTATTCAAATCTTTAAAGAATTGTCTTTTCTTTTCGAAAACATCATTTGCTTTTATGTCAAGTCAACGACGGAATCTCAAAAGCAAAAAAGAAATTAGAAAATTTGCGAAAAAAAAAGAGGAAAATATGAAGAACAATTTTTTAGCTCCTGTAATGGAGAAACAAAAATGTAGTTCTGACAAATGTTGCAAATGTGAAGATCTTGAAATATGACAGAAATACTATGATAGACTTTGCAAAAAAGTATTTAATGGAAATATTTTGTGACATTAATTCCCCTTAATCACTTCAACATATGTTTTTGACACATTCACTTGGCCCAATAGAAAACATTTGAGTGACTTTGGAGACATTGTAATCAAAATTATCTTACATCACTTTAAGGAATTTATTAAACATAAGAACAATGAGGAAGATATCGAAAATAAATGTGGTAGGCAAATGGTTTGTCTTCAAAATAAGTAACCAGAACTCGAAAGTTGATGAACTACTTTTAAAGATTACTGAACATAAGAAGTTGTTTTTTTACATAAGCCAGTTGTTTTCACTTCTTTGTGTAATACTGGCATCAATATCAACCTGCGAATGTGGCTTCAGCCAGATGAATCTTATCAAAAATCCCTTGAGGACTTCATTAGTCAACAGAAGTCTGAACAATCTCCCAAGTATACACATTAATGGGTCATCATTGGAAAATTCTAGCATTAAAAATCAGTTATCAGTATGTTTCTTTTTTTAATCTTCAAACAGTACTTACACTCTGGATGGCCCGAGTTTGTGGCATTATTCGTTGAATACTGCAAGCCTCCATGAACAAATAGTTATTCACTAATGTAGGGCCATCACATATGTACATCAGTATTGGCAGAGCACCGTATTTTTCACTGGTTCCTATGTAGCCATCTCTTCAGAAACCTTAATTGCCTCTCCCTAGAGAGAGAATTGAACCTGGTTATCCCAGTTACCATTCAAAGAAGAGAAAGAAAATGTGCTTCTGTGCCATGATGAAAAATTCTATTGCCAGCAAACTTGTGCATAGGATTAAGTGTTACAGAAAAATCATTTTTGTACTCTAGAAAGATTGTTAGTAAAAGGATGGATCCCCAAGTTAGGCATAAAATTCTGTTCACACCTCACTGAAACTCCATTTCCTTTTCATTAGTAACTTGTGCTATATGAAAGGAATGTGACTTTGGGAATGTAGTTTGATTGCAGAAATGGAAAGCCAGCCAAACTTCTGGACTTATCACTGCAGATACAACAAGTAGGCTTGCTATGTTTTCCATGGAACACAACTGAGACTTAGGGAAGTTCAAAGGTGTATCAAAAAATAAGTTTCACATAGCGGTGACTTGGGAATGGAAAGAAGGAAAGAACACAGCTGCAGAGTGATGTCATGTTTTGTCACCTGCTCGTAGAAAGAGTGTGGCACAATTGTGCTGCATAGTTTATTTGTAAATGGTCATCTGTTATAGTGCAGCAGCTGGAATGTTACTCAAAACTGGAAGTTTGCAGCATAGTGCTTTTTTTATGGGCAAAACGTTTGAATCCAACTGAAATCCGTTGGTAAGTGTTGGCTGTTTATGGAGAAGAGGCAATGTCTCACCAGGCAATTAGAAAGTGGTGCAAGCAGTTTGAAGAAGGACATACGGATTTGACAGATGAACCAGGCAGAGGCAGACCTTTGACTTCCACGCCAGTTGATCACATCTTGTGCATTGAGGAGTTGATTAGGGATAACTGCCGCATTAAAATTCATGAAATTGTCGAAGATTTGGGCATGACATATAGTAGTGTACATGCTATCATTCATGAGCACCTGAATTACAGGAAAGTGGGTACAAGATGGGTTCCATGATCTTTAATGGAACAGCACAAAAATAAGCAATTTGCATTCAGTCTTGCATTCCTGCCACATTATTCTGAAGAAGGCACAGATTTTCTGCAGCGCATCATCACCAGCGATGAGATGTGGGTGCATCACTTCGCACCAGAAAGCAAATTGGCATCCATGGTGTGGAAAAACCCCAGCTCACCAACTGAAAATTTTTTTAAGTCATGCCACCTGCCAGAAAAGTGATTGCAACCATCTTTTTTTTTTTTTACTGCGAGGGGCCAGTCTATACAAAGTTTATGATAAAAGGAGTACAAGAAATGCTGCAATGTACTGTAAGACATTGAAGAAGTTAAGAAAAGCAATTAAGTATCAAAGACGAGAAAAATTGTCAAAAGGAATAATTTTGTTGCATGACAATGCAACCCCACACACAAAGCTGCCGCCATATAGGAGCTTCTTTGCAATTTCAAGTGGGAAGTATGGCTGCATCCCCCATACAGTCCTGATTTAGCTCCCTGTGATTGCCACTTGCTCCCCAAAACTGAAAAAGGACCTTGGGAGCAGGCATTTTACAAATGATAAAGTCAAGGAAGCTGTGAAAACATGTTTCCATGAACTTGGGCAAATTGTTACTTTCTCTGTATACAGTAGGTGCAAATTAGCACTCGCCACTCACCAGATGGCAATTAACTGGCAACTTTGGGGATTAAATGTATTTTAGTTCTTGCCAGTTTGGCCATTTGTTATTTTTAGTGCCAATTTACAAAAGTGTAATAATTCAGAAGTAAAGGTAAAAGGAAATGAAACCAATCCTAACTAGGGATAGCAAAAAACCTCGGTTTTTGAATATCGAAATTTTGCCACTGATAATTGATGTTGCAGAACCCTTTTAGTGCAGCACGGTCGATTCATCGGCCTGCTTGTGTTGTGCTAAAAGCGCGGCGGGCTAAATGATCAGCCCTTGAGTTTGACCCGAGTAGTTCCGGAATCAGACAGCAGATATCGGCGTGAATGATCATATAATTTATTAATCATTTTGTTTTGAAACGAAATCTCCACGAAACATTCCATCAAACAGTAATATTATTAAAAAATCATGAGAATATAGAGTAAGAATTGTATCGTAAGTTCGCGTTCGCTATAAGCTGCTCACGCACTTTCGCTACGTGACGGGAGGAAAGCTAATTTTAGCCAAAACATTTCCTACTACAGTTGAAGCAGGGCTGTTCACATGGGATTTTGGGTGAATTATATAACATTACACTGTCGGAAATAACTTTTTCAAGCCCCTTTTAAAGTGCAATAACGCACAGACAATAGTGTGTTTATTTTTCTTGCGGACTTTGCTGTGCAAGAGAAGAAATGCGTTAAGTTTGTCCTTAGCTAACACACTAAAGTTTATTCCTTAGCTAACACACTAAAGTTTATTCCTTAGCTAACACACTAAAGTTTATTTCTTAGCTAACACAAGAATTACTAGAAACTTTTCACATTATTAATTTTTAAATTACTAGAAACTTTTCACATTATTCATTTCTTTTTTCACCAAACGAACTGACACAATTGCAAAACTCAGTGAATTTCGAATTCCCCATATCTTTTCCCTAATTTTTGTGTTAGCTAAGGACAAACTTTATTGACAGCTTGTTCCTCAGTATTTGCAGATGTGCATTTTGAATAATTTTAGAATAACATCAGCCTGTAAAGAAATCTTGAAATGGCTAGTTGTAGTGAGAGTGAAAGTTTGCCAAGTGATAAGTGATGATTTTGAATCACTTTAGAATATCATCAATCTTTAAGGGTTTATTTAAAATTAAGGGAGTTATCATTATATTTCCTTTTTTTTTTTTTTTTTTTTTTGCAGAAGAAAGAACAGTCTTTGAAAATTCATTTTGAATTTGCAATTTCTATTTCAAAAAAATTATTTCATGTAAAGTTCAATTATTTGAAAAAAATATTTCACAAAATTCATTTATCTGAAATGTAATATATATATATATATACAGGGGTTGTCCAAAATAATGGAAACACCTCACTGAAAACAGTGACTTTGGTATGTGCTGCTTTTTTTAGTGAAACGAACATTTCCGCTACAATTTTTTTTGTAAAAAAGTGTTGCTTATAGTCTCAAGGGTCTGTGTGATTGCATTGTAAATCAGTGTTTGCATAATTTCGTTCCAGGTGAAGGCGCGATGTGTGACCTGTCGGAGTTCCAAAGAGGGCAGATTGTAGGAGCCCGCCTGGTTGGTGTGTCGGTAACCACAGTGGCACGGGTATTGGGGGTAACGAGAGGTACCGTGTGGAAGGTCATGAGAGCATACAATGTTCACGGCACAACATCTTCTGCGAGACAACTGTGGAAGGAAAACCAAACTCACTTCGAGAGACAGGAGGACATTAAAAAGGATTGTGACCGCAAGGTTAATTATTAAGAGAGGACATTAAGAGGATTGTGACCACGGCGACGAAAGTGACTGCTGAGCTTAATGCACATCTCCAAAACCCAGTGTCGACCCACACCGTGCGAAGGGAATTGCATAAGCACAATATTTACGGCAGAGATGCGATTGCAAAACCCCTGGTGTCACAGGTGAATATGAAACTGAGACTACAGTGGTGCCAGGAACATAAAACGTGGACTGCGGATCAATGGACACATGTCTTGTTTTCCGATGAATCAATTTTCTCACTGTTCCCCACCACAGGATGGGTTTACGTGTGGAGAACCCCTGCAGAAACCTACAACCCAGACTGTCTCCTTCCTACAGTGAAGCATGGGGGCGGTTCCGTAATGGTTTGGGCCATGATCTCGTGGTTTGCAGCAGGTCCCATTAGCACCTTACACTGATGGATCACTAGCAGTGACTATATCACTCTTTTGGCCGACCATGTGCATTCAATGGTGCAGACATTGTTTCCGTCAGGGTTCAAAATGATAATGCCCCGATTCATAGAAGTCGAACTGTGCAATCATGGTTTGAGGAACATTAGGATGAAGTTGCACACCTTCCCTGGCCTGCGCAATCACCGGACTTAAACATCATTGAGCCCCTGTGGTCTGTGTTGGAAAACAGTGTGCGATCCCGTTATCCTCCTCCGGCGTCTCTCAAGGAATTAGAGCAGTTTCTGCAGGAAGAATGGTACAACATACCACTTACCACCATCCAGAAATTGTATGCGTCCATTTCAAGGAGGATTCAAGCAGTTTTAAATGCCAAGGGTGCTCCCACACCATATTAGGTGCGTAAAACCTATTGTTTCAAGGTGTTTCCATTATTTTGGACAACCTCTGTATATCATCATCATCATCATTGTCAACCATTATCAATCCACTGCTGGACGAAGGTCTCCCCAAGTTTCCTCCACAACGGTCTGTCTTGTGCCAGTCTCCTCCATGTCACCCCTGCATACTTTCGAATTTCATCCACCCATCTCCCATGTGGTCTTCTTCTGGGTCTTTTCCTGTACTGCCAGAAGGACAGATCATCGATCTGTCCATCGATGATCTGTCCTTCTGGCAGTATGTCCAGCCCATTGCCATTTCAGGGATTTAACTCTGATCATGATGTCTTCCACTCTTGTCATTTTTCGGATCCACAAGTTTCTCTTCTTATCTCTCCTGGTTACACCAAGCATGCACCTCTCCATGCTGCTTTGAGTTGTCTGCAGCCTTTGTATGTCTCTTTTAGTTAAGGTCCACGTCTCTGCACCATACGTAAGCACTGGAAGGATGCATTGATCAAACACTTTTCTTTTAAGACATAATGGCATATTGCTCTTGAAAATTATGCTGTTTCTTCCAAAAGCTCTCCAGGCAAGTTTTGTACGCCGATTAATTTCTTCATCAATGTGACCCTCACTTGATATCTGCTGTCCAAGATAAACGTAGACATCTGTTATCTCCAGCTTTTCTCCATCAATCGATAAATCTTCATTTCTTGTAAAAGCATTGAACATCACTTTTGTCTTCTGAAAGTTCATTTTTAATCCCACTTCTTTACTCTTGTCAGCAAGTTCCTGGATCATACTCTGCAGCTCTGATGGGCTAGTTGCAAAAATGACTACGTCATCAGCAAAACGAAGGTGGGTTAGATAATCTCCATTAATCTTTATCCCCTTGTTTTCCCAGCTCAGTGACTGAAAAACACCCTCCAATGTGGCATTAAAGAGCTTCGGAGATATATTGTCACCTTGTCTCACTCCCTTTCCAATTTTTATGTGTGTTGTATTTTCAAACAGCCTAATCTTTGCACTTGCATTTTCATAGATGTTATTAATAATATTAATGTATGCATCTTCAATACCGCAGGTTTTCAGAGCCATTGTAACTGCTGATGGTTTCACCGAATCAAAGGCTTTTTCATAATCGATAAAAACCATGCACAATGGAAGTTCATATTCCCTCGCTCTTTCAATTAGTTCTCTCAGCACATGGATATGATCTATTGTGCTGTAGCCACTCCTGAATCCAGCTTGTTCTCTCGGTTGAGCCATGTCCAGTGTTACCTTCAAGCGGTGTGAAAGAACTTTAGTGAAGATTTTATAAACCACGGATAGGAGGCTGATAGGTCTGTAGTTCCTGAGATCCCCAATGTCACCTTTTTTATGTAGCAGGATCATTGCAGCGGTGTTCCAATCCTCAGGAATCTTCCCTTCATTAAGGCATCGAGTGAAAATTTGGGCGAGTACTGTTTCGATTTCTCCACTTGCTTCTTGTATGATGTCTACAGTAATTCCATCTTCTCCTGGAGCTTTTCCCCGCTTCATGTTCTTGATTGCATGTGCAACTTCTCCGGAAGGACTGGAGGAACTCTGGTACTGGTATCTTTCATGATGTCTGGAGTGCATGTATCATCCCTTTCATATAATTTGGAGTAGAAATCTTTCATTCTTGTCAAAATTTCCCCTCTATTTCTTGTTACAGAACCATCTCTGTATATATATATATATATATATATATATATATATATATATATATATATCATCATCATCATTGTCAACCATTATCAATCCACTGCTGGACGAAGGTCTCCCCGTTTCTTCCACAACGGTCTGTCTTGTGCCAGTCTCTTCCATGTCACTCCCGCATACTTTCGAATTTCATCCACCCATCTCCCATGTGGTCTTCTTCTGGGTCTTTTCCTGTCCCTTGGAATCCAATCTAAAATTTCGGCTGTCCATCGATGGTCTGTCCTTCTGGCAGTATGTCCAGCCCATTGCCATTTCAGGGATTTAACTCGGATCATGATGTCTTCCACTCTTGTCATTTTTCGGATCCACGAGTTCCTCTTCTTATCTCTCCTGGTTACACCAAGCATGCACCTCTCCATGCTGCTTTGAGTTGTCTGCAGCCTTTGTATGTCTCTTTTAGTTAAGGTCCACGTCTCCGCACCATACGTAAGCACTGGAAGGATGCATTGATCAAACACTTTTCTTTTAAGACATAATGGCATATTACTCTTGAAAATTATGCTGTTTCTTCCAAAAGCTCTCCAGGCAAGTTTTGTATGCCGATTAATTTCTTCATCAATGTGACCCTCACTTGATATCTGCTGTCCAAGATAAACGTAGACATCTGTTATCTCCAGCTTTTCTCCATCAATCGATAAATCTTCATTTCTTGTAAAAGCATTGTACATCACTTTTGTCTTCTGAAAGTTCATTTTTAATCCCACTTCTTTACTCTTGTCAGCAAGTTCTTGGATCATACGCTGCAGCTCTGATGGGGTAGTTGCAAAAATGACTATGTCATCAGCAAAACGAAGGTGGCTTAGATAATCTCCATTTATCTTTATCCCTTTGTTTTCCCAGTTCAGTGATTGAAAGACATTTTCCAATGTGGCGTTAAAGAGCTTCGGAGATATGGTGTCACCTTGTCTGACTCCCTTTCCAATTTTTATGTGTGTTGTATTTTCAAACAGCCGAATCTTTGCACTTGCATTTTCATAGATGTTATTAATAATATTAATGTATGCATCTTCAATACCGCAGGATTTCAGAGCCATTGTAACTGCTGATGGTTTCACCGAATAAAAGGCTTTTTCATAATCGATAAAAGCCATGCACAATGGAAAATCATATTCCCTCGCTCTTTCAATTAGTTCTCTCAGTACGTGGATATGATCTATTGTGCTGTAGCCACTCCTGAATCCAGCTTGTTCTCTCGGTTGAACCATCCATGTCCAGTGTTACCTTCAAACGGTGTGAAAGAACTTTAGTGAAGATTTTATAAACCACTGATAGGAGGCTGATAGGTCTGTAGTTCCGGAGATCCTCAATGTCACCCTTTTTGTGTAGCAGGATCATTGTAGCGTTGTTCCAATCCTCAGGAATCTTCCCTTCATTAAGGCATCGAGTGAAAATTTGGGCGAGTACTGTTTCGATTTCTCCACTTGCTTCTTGTATGATGTCTACAGTAATTCCATCTTCTCCTGGAGCTTTCTCCCGCTTCATGTTCTTGATTGCATGTGCAACTTCTGCTGGGAGGACTGGAAGAACTCTGGTACTGGTACCTTTCATGATGTCTGGAGTACATGTATCATCCCTTTCATATAATTTGGAGTAGAAATCTTTCACTCTTGTCAAAATTTCGCCTCTATTTCTTGTTACAGAACCATCTTCTTTTCTCATTGCCATAATCTGTTTTTTCCCTTACTGAGATGTCCCTTTGCTATCTTTAGGCTTTGGTTGTTTTCAATTGCTTTCCTCACTAGTTCACAGTTGAATTTCCTTACGTCTTCAGTGATACTTTTTCGTACTGTCTTGCATAGCTCTATATATTCCATTTTAGAAGTCACATCTTCTTTAGTTGTCCTCATCTCTCTTCTTTTTTGCATCAACATTTTGGTTTTTCCTGACAATTTGTTCACATGCAACTTGTTCTTAGACCCAGCTAATTTTGTTGCTGTTTCCATAAGAGCTTTGGTTACTTTTCTGTTAACTTCAGAAATATCCACTTCTTCCAATGTTAGGCCTTCTAAAGCAGAGAATCTGTTCTTCAGTTCCAACTTGAAGGTATTGTGGTGTCTTTTAAGGTTGGTTATGTCAATACATTTTGTTTGTCTTATGAGCTTGCCATGTTCGAGTTTAGTGTTGAGGTGCATCTTACATCTCACCAATCTATGGTCACTACCTGTGTTGAACTTGTTTAGCACACTGCAGTCTTCTATGACGAATTTTTTGTTACACATAATAAAATCAATTTCACTTGTTGTCCCATTTGGATGTCTCCATGTCCATTTCCTGTGTGGCTTTTTCTCGAAAAGAGTTCAAGATGAAAAACCCTTCTGCCTCTGCAAACTCAGTGAGAGTATTTCCATGCTGGTTTCTGTTGCTGTGACCGAATTTACCTACTGAAGTTTCATTCTGTTGCCATTGCCCTATTTTTGCATTGAAATCTCCCATAATTATCTTCAAGTGCTGCTTACCTTTATTATTTAGATGACGAATTTCCTCATAAAATTCTTCAATTTCTTCTTCAGGATGACTTGTGGTGGGTGCATAAGTTTGAATAATCTGAACCTGGTATCTTCTAGAGAGTTGGATAACGAGTCGTGCAGCTCTGTCAGAGGAACTTTTAACTTCTACAACTTTATCCTTTAGTTTCTTGTTTATTATAAATCCAACACCACTAGTTCTGCCAGTATCTGTCCCACAATAGTAGAAGAGATGTCCACTTTTCAGTTCAATGAGATCTTCTCCTTTTCTCCTTACCTCATTTAGCCCGACGATGTCCCACTTGATCCTTTGTAGTTCCTTTTCCAATTCAAGAAGCCTTGAATCAGAAGATAGGGAGCGTCCATTATACGTAGCCAAGGTCAGCATCAGATGGCAGCCTAGTCCGGTCCTCCGGGGATTCTTAGCACCCTCTGCCTTCATGTCGCACTGGCCGTTGCCTTGGCCAGGTACATTCCAGCTGCAGGAGACTGAAGGCCAAGATTTAAGTTGTGGAGTCATTTTGGAGGGGTTTTGCCATAACTCACCACGCTGGCCAAGCGGGTTGGTGAGTGTGGGATAGCATTTCCTTTAACCCCGATGGTATAGTTATACCGCTATTGGCGGTCGTCAGAGCCCATTTAGTGGGAACAGGATGCACCACGAGAAGGCGGGGTTGACATTTGTCAAGGAGAGGCTGTGATGTTACGCGTCACCTGACCTTACATCCCATATATATATATATACGTATATAGGTTACATTTATAGAAATGTTAAGAAAAATCTTATAAAGTTCATGGGAAAATTTCAGCCCAAAATATTAAACTTTATGGAAAGTACAGCATCTTTTCTTGAAGCTTGCAGTTTCTAAGAAAATGCTTAGCATTTCAGGCATATACACACACATTACATGTAGCACTAAAAGGGCCTAAACCTCGATGTTTCAGAACCTGATACATTGAAAAAACATCGAGGTTTCATTATTGATGTTTGAAAGTGATAAAGAATATTTTGTGTGAAGTAAATGAATTTCTTTTTGTTGCATTCTTGTAAAGAGGAAGAGAATATCATATTTTTATTTCCAAAGAGTTCAATATGCTGATATCGCAATAGAACCTATTTACATGGTACGATATAATAATATATACTACATAATATATGTAGAAGTATGTACTGTTCCACACGTTATAATACTTACTATGTGGCCAACAGAAAAGGACGTTTAGGCTACAATATTGTTAAAATGTAGATAAAGAGTTTCAACTCACCTCTATTACTGCTGCTCTGCATTTCCAGGGTGTAATGCTGTGATATCGTTCTTCTCGTTGTACAGACTTCAAGAATAAAAACTTTTTAATAAATTTTCTGTAGTTTACGAACTATGAAGTATAAAAATGTCTTTGCATTAAAATATGACGAACAACGTGAACGAACAACCATATATTCAAAATATACCAAGCTCTGTTGAAATGAAGATTTTTTTTTTTTTTTTGATTGGAGGTTTAACGACCGCCGTGAGCAACTCAATGGGCTATAAGCAGTCGCCTGTCCCTAATTTAGGGTCACTGGTTCCAGGGAAGGGAGAGAGCCAGTGCCGTAAGACAAACACAACATCCATGTCTCACCGGGATTCGAACCCGGACCCCTTCTGGACGAATGATCAGAGGCCAACGCCTTAGACCACTGCGCCACCGGGGCGGCGAAATGAAGATTTCTCGGGTAATCCAGTGATATCGTTCTTCTCCTTGTACAGTCTTGAGAAATAAAAACTTTTTATTAAATGACCTGTAGTTGTCCTGTAGAAATAGAATGGATAAAGAATACTGCAGCATACTTGCCAACTTTTACGGATTTCTGTTTAATTTTACTGATTTACTTTATGGATAGAGGTCTGTTTTTACGGATTTTTTAATATTTCGATTGCTCGATTGAAACCATCCACTTAGATTTTCTACTGGACATTACAATCGCTGTGTCACGCAATGATATCATCTTTGACTCGCAGGCTTCGTGACGTAGCTCTCTCCACGGGAGTGCTCAAGCAAGTGATGTGCCGAATCCAGAGTTTGCCAAAATGCATAACTATGCGTCTAGTATGGATCGAAGAGTGTGTTTAAGCATCGAAATTTTACCGATGCATAAAAATATGCTTCAGGAATTTTTCTCGACATGTAAAAATACGCGTCGGGGAATTTTTCTCGACGTGTGAAAGTACGCATCAGGAATTTTTCTCACCGCATAAAAATATGCATCGAGAATTTTTCTCGACGTGTAAAAATACGCACATCGTGAATTTTTCTCGACGCATAAGACTACACATCGAAGAATTTTACCAATTCGTAAAAATACGCATCAGGACGGTATTTCGTCTTTCAGAAACGGAAGTAAACGAAATAAAGACTTTTTCCGTAATCGTAATTTCTATTTCCTGTGATGTTGCCTTGGTCCAGTATTGTTGTTATATATCATTTTATTCCATAAATATTTGTATTTCAGTTTGAAAATGGAAATTCGACGGTGAAAAAATTTCGCTGTAATCTTTAGGCACGAATATGCAATGGCTTCGAGGAATTTCTCCTTTTCCATCATAATTTGGGTTATCCTCGATATCGATGCATAACTGAACAGAAATTTTGGGGCAATTAGTAGTGGTGTTGGATATTTTCTGCCTGAAACGTTCGAAAGCAGAAGTTTCGTCTTTCAAAACTTTCGAAAACGGAAGTTAGACGCAGTAAAGATTTCTCCCGTAATTGTAATTTTATTTTTCACGTGATGTTTCCTCTGCTTAGGTCCCAAATGGTCCCAAACACAAAGGTAATGTGAAGTGTACTGATATTAACTCCAAACTGACTACGTTTTTTAAAACATCGGGTAATAGTCAAGGAAATCTAACTCGTGCCGAATTGTTGTTTACGTCTTTTTTGATAGAACACAATGTGCCATTCAGTACTGCCAGCCTTGCTGGTCCACTTTTTCGGCAGATGTTTCCAAAAGATGAAACTGCCAAACGTTATGGCTGTGGGAAGACCAAAACGACGGCGATTGTCCACGAAATGGCTTTAGATTGAACTTCCGCTGTTGTGAAACTTTTACAAGAAGGGCCATCTTTAAGATTACGAGAAAAATCTTACCTCCGTCTACTTTCGTAAACTGAAAGTAGACGGAGGTAAGATTTTTCTTGTAATCGTAATTTTTGTTCTCACGATGTTTCCTCTACCCAGTATTATTAGATATCATTTTATTCCATACATTTTTGTATTTCATGTTGGACAAATTTCCGAAAACGGAAGTCAGACAGAGCTAAAATTTCTTCAGTACTTGTACCCCCCGCCCCCCATGCAATGTGATCCCCACTCCTATGTAGTTGTGAAATGTCATCACCCTCATAAATGTGTGTGCATTTTAGCTTGATAAGGGTGGGAGAAATTTCCCAAAACGGTAGTGACGAAGTTTGGACATTTGTAAGAATTGATGCATGGTGTTAAAAAAAAAAAAGTATTCATTCTCTGAAAATTGCACCATTTATCTAAAATAGTGAAAGCTCTGATATCAGAATTCATGGTTCTCAGCTACAGTTGATGTTTTTAGTAAGCACAGGATACCTTTCAAAAATTGCATTGCTTTTGGAGCAGACAATGCTCCAGTAATGATAGGAGAGAAAAATGGTGTGGCTCATCATTTGAAAGAACACCAAAGTGAAATAATAATTATAGGTTGTATTTGCCATTTAATTAATAATACAAAAGAATTTAATTAATGCAAAATAATTTATTCTTTGGTTAAAAAAATCGCACAATGTTTCGATCATTAATGTCAGGTGAACCGCTTGAGAGTCTTCAGTTAATTAAATGCAAAGAAAATTTACTTTGTTTTCAAAAAGAGTACTCCAAAGAATTCTTAAAAAAAAAAAAAAGCCAAAAGGCCACTGTAAAAAGTTTAGCTAGCTGTTAAATTATTATAAATAAAAGTTCCCTTCAATTAAAAAAAAAAAAAAGGTAAGTGTCCTGTATTCCTTTTTTGTTTAAGCAGTATGAGTTCTAAATCACTTTATCGTGTTACAAATTGATGTAAAAAAATCTTCTGAATTTTTATACAATCTTCTGAATTTTTCATAGCAATCTTCTGCATGTTCATTAAATTTAGTTGGCAGGTATGATTGATAATGACATGATTAAATGTTGAAACTAGTATGGATGATGATCGTTGGATGAGGAAGGATTAGGCTTTTGTCTTTCAGGTTCATTTTTTAAACTCTTCTTTTTTAATCTTCATTTCAACAGAGCTTTGTATAATTGAATATATGGTTGTTTGTTCCTGTTCATCATATTTTAATTCAAAAACATTTTTATACTTCATAGTTCGTAAACTACAGGTCATTTAATAAAAAGTTTTTATTCCTCAAGACTGTACAAGGAGAAGAACGATATCTCGAGATTACCCTAGAAATCTTCATTTCAACAGAGCTTGGTATATTTTGAATATATGGTTGTTCGTTCACGTTGTTCATATTTTAATTTAAAGACATTTTTATACTTCATAGTTCGTAAACTACAGATAATTTGTTAAAAAGTTTTTATTCTTGAAGTCTGTACAACAAGAAGAACGATATCACAGAATTACCCTGGAAATGCAGAGCAGCAGTAATAGAGGTGAGTCGAAACTCTTTATCTGCATTTTAACAATATTGTAGCCTAAACGTCCTTTTCTGATGGCCACATAGTTAGTATTATAACGTGTGAAACAATACATACTTCTACATATATTTTGTAGTATATATTATCATATTTTTATGTCGTGTATTGGCTGTTTTGGTCGATGTTTCATCGACGAAATAGAGTTCTTTTCCTCGATGCTACAGAAACCGACACATAAAAAAACCCCATCAAGGTTTCCACCGATGCATCAAGCATTTTAACAGATATTATTGGTTACTCGATTTGAATTGGTGAGTAAACACTCTTATATTGAGCAGAGATTTTACCCACCGATGTGCCCATTTACTGCTGCAGATGAAAAAGTATGAATTCATCAGCTTATTAGCAAAAACATCGAAACATCGAAGCTTTCACTGTTTCATGGTAAATTTCCACTGATACTATCGGCATTTTGGGAATGAGTAAACCCAGAGAGAAAAAAAAGATTTACAAAATGGTTTTTATTTTGCACAGTGAGTGGCTTCTTTTATGTTCAGATAAAGCCATCCATGTAAATAATAGCAGTTTTGTTAAAGTTCCTCTTAATCCCCCCCCTTCTCCCTTTCTTTTTTTAAATGCTGGAGACTACTTTTTGGCCATTAAGATTTGTTAACTTACCAGCCAGTTTTTTCTTTGCCACTAACATTTTTAGACTTACTGGCCACTTAGCTAAAGTTCCAGTCTGCACTTATATTTCTCGGTATTGGAAAACTGGTTTCTCGTTGCAACAAGTGTTTACAAAAACTTGGCGATTATGTGGAAAAATAAAGGAAAGGTATGTGTTCCAGAAATTATACTTTTTTGGTTTCTCATTGTGTAACAAAAGTTATGTGAAACTTATTTTTTGATATGCCTTCATATCTGAAACTCAATAATGTATTGTTGTATGCAGAATTAAATTTCAGGGATGGGTTTTCATTGGATCATGAACACGTTTTCATGATTTTTTTTTTTTTTCTAAGTTTGAATTTATGTGAAGCTTTAAAACCCTTGATGTTCCATGGTATAGCCAGTAATGAAGATGTACTGCTTTTAGCAGGGTGAACAATAGGGTGTGTAATGATGAAAAGCTTTAGTTCAATTTCTTATGCAGCAGAAAATATATTCATTATTTTATTTTCAGAGCTTAAATTTTGGTTGTGTGCTTTCTTTAGTAGGCCTAATGTGTGATTTTTTTTTTCTTTATGAAAATTTAGGCATTTGGAAGTATGCAATGTAATCTTTAGTCAGAAATGTTTTTCTTATAATAAAACACTGATTTGTTCTCTAATGGTGTGATCTTTTATAGTGTTGAAGTGATTCTGCGTGCAGAAGCAGTGGAAACTGCACAAGCTGGTGATCGATGTGATTTCATTGGAACATTGATTGTAGTTCCTGATGTGAGTCAACTTGCAGTACCAGGTAAATATTCATGATTTTTGAGTGAACATGCTCTACTATACGGAGTGTAATAACTTTTCCATCAGTGTGAGTTCATTGTAAATCATTCTGTGTGATCTTTTTCTAAATTATGGCAAATATTATTAATATTTCTTTATTAATAGTAAGAGCTTCATATTAGACTGTAAGGGGTATAAGCCATTTAATGTGGGTTTAAAGTGCTAATATTCTCTTTGTGGTACACATCAGTTTGATTACAGTTTTTGTCTCATTATGCGTGAGAAAAAACTATTAAATTTGGTTTAAGGTAATAAGATTATTTCTTGCACAAAGCTAGCATAGTTATTACCTCTTGTTATTGTTATGATTTTATTTTATTTTCCAATAATAATGTGTAAAGCACCACTTATATTATCAGAAGTTCTAAAATAAATACTGCAAATTCTCTAGCTAAATTTCAGTTGCGAAAGAAGACAGATTTAATGTATTTTTGGCTCTTATATTTGTATTTTATTCTCTCTATTAGTCTTTAAAATCTGATCATTTGCTTTTGCACTATCCAAAGTTTAATCTAAACTCTTTTTACATGAAAATGCACACCGTTGTATTAGAATAATATGACCATTCCCTGGAATTACAGTGTACCCACATATTCGTCGCAGATTGCACATGACAAGGTCGATCACATGGAGATATAAGTGGCCGGCCAGGACAGATGAGCCATAGTGCATCACATGAACACAATGGGCAGAGGTAGTGATTTGAAGGACGTTCAAAAAGGAATGATCATCGGCTACGGTGCCAAGGGTGGAAGCACCTCAGAAACAGCAGATTTTGTGGGCTGTTCGTGAGGTGCTGTAGTAAGGGTGTACCAAGAATGGGCTGCTGGCACACCAAGTACCTCGCAACATCATAACTGTAAAGCCCCAAAGGCCATTGACCCCAAAGGAGAACGTTGCCACCATCAACTGGTAAAGTGCAATCGATGTTAGTGCGTGTTGGAGTGTGCTGGGATTGCTGAAATTCAATGTATAAATGATAGCATTTAATAGGGAAATTTATAATTGGAGCTCTACTGTGTATCACTTGTCACAAATAACTGTATCATTCTTAGTAGGAGGAAACATTTGGTCACACTGACTTGAAGTTCACATGAGCCACATCAATATTCACATGCATTAAATACATAAAGTATTCAGTCACATGCATAAACAATAACTGGGCTAGCTGAAACAAAGAAGAAACAGGGAAAAGTGGGTAAATTACATTACCAACCATACCACTTTCCATTTACCTGTAAAATCTTCACCCTTACAGTCTGCTATTAGAGGATGTACAGTTAGTTTAAATTCTTCCATGTTGTACACATGACTATCATACTTTATGTTGCAACATTGAAGTAGTAATGTGTACAACATTGTATGTACACATGACTATTAGGTGTGCAACTTAATTCTCGGCCACAGGCACGGCACGTTAACAGCAAATTATAGCAAATCAAATATGTACCTAATCAGGGAAATAATCCCCGTCATGTTGAATACATTTGAGCCATCGGTCAGGGAGCTACCGAATGCCACTGCGGAATAAAGAGGGCTGTTTCGAGCTGATAAAGTCATCAATACTTGTGTGGACCTCCTCGACAGAAGTGAAGTACATATCACTCAGATGATATTGCAGGGAGCGAAAGAAGTGATAATCCGACTGGCGAATTCTGGAGAATTCTGGAGAATACGCCAGGTGGGACAAAATCTCCCATCCCAGGTTGGTGATTGTGTTTAAAGTCATTTTCTTGGTGTGATGAACGCGCGTTATCCTGAAGCAACAAGACCGACCTTCTGCCCTTGCTGGTGTATGGCCTTTTCACCTCCATTGCATCACTCACACAAATGAGTTACTGACAATAACGCTCAACATTGACCGTTTCACCAGGTTCGAGCAACTCATAGTGCAAGACACCGCACTGATCCCACCATATGCACAGCAACAACTTCCTGGCATGGATATTTGGTTGGCGGTACTGGTGGTAGGCTGACCTGAATAAACCCACGATTTGTGCCGCTTGGGATTATCGTACAGGATCCCCTTCTCATCACAGGTCAAAATCTTGTGGAGGAAACCCTTCTTCTTGAATCTGGAGAGCAAGGACACAGCAACATCGTAGCGCCTAGACTTGTTCGCAGCTGTGAGTTGGTGGAGCACCCAACTGCCGTCCTTGTGAATCCATCCAAGCTTGTGCAGGCGCTTTGCAATGGCTTGCGATGTTATTCCGAGTTCCTGGGCGAGCTCCGACTGTGTGCAACAGGGATCCGCGTCCAACAGTTGTTCCAGTTCCTCATCGTCAACTTTCTGTGGCTGTCCTGGATGTTCTGCATCGCGAAGATCGAAATTTCCCTGCTTAAACCACTGGAACCACTTCTTCCACATACTGTAGGACACAGCAGCTTCACGCAAAGCAGCACAGATCATTTGCTGGGCTTCCGCGGCACTTTTTTCAGCTGAAACACCAACAGGAGGCAGTGCCTCAAATGATGCTTCTCGAACGACATTGCTTTCACCGTCAACTTTCGTCCCTTCTGTCACTACAGCTGTGAGTGGTTACGGTTGCCTGGAAAGCTGTTGGATGGCGCTGCAATAAGCCATTATCGCACACAGCTGTTTGCATTTGCCGACGTTTTATGATCGCTTGCAGTTAGGGGCCAAGAATTAAGTTGCACACCTAATATATTACTTTGTGTTGCAACATTGACATATGTGATGTAGAGCATTTTAATAAATTTTATTTTGTGCAAGAGGAGTATTGTGCACTTTTGATGTAGCACAGTTACTGGAAGGAATGAAGTTAACTTTTGTTATAGAGAAGCCTGTGTGATGTTGAAGTAATTCAATGTCAGTTGTTTTTCTTGCATGCACTATTACATGTTAATGTAAAATGTGGAAGGGAAAAGGAAACAAAAAAATATATCATCATTAATAGGTGTTCATACTTGCCAGGTTTTACGATTTACCTGTAAAATTTACAGAAATGTGACTCGTTTTACGGGCAAAATGTTAATCTTACGGATTTCGTGATACTCCGAGATTTTGTTTTTCTTCTGATGATTTTGCACCCACTATTAAAACTTTTTTTATTTAACTTAATCCATTCAAAGTAAAGCGGCGATGTAAGTTAAGAATAACTTTTCAGTTACATGTGTTTATGTATGAACATTTGCCACAGTTTTCCTACGTTTTAGGTTTATTGTTTTGCGTTGTTTGAAACACTAAAACTTGTGCCGCACGTAAAATTTACTGTACCAACCAGCTGGGCTTGTTTAACCTTTGGCTTAGTTCTTTCTCTCACTCTTGCTGTTTTCGCCCTTCTCCTTTTCAGATAATGCATTGTTCGTCGCAACTTTTCAGTAGGCCAGCATGGAGTGTGTCTTGCATTTAAGCACATGTATTACTCCCAGTTCAAAATGCTATCAGGGAACGTAATTATTGTAGAAAAAAATCAAACTGATTTTAAATCTGTGGAATTTTTAAGCCCAGATCGATACCCAACATGACGAAATTAAGTAAAAGGTGCCAGTTTTGAGAAATTAAAAATGCATTGGGGCATGGTTTCGTAACTTCTTCTCTGGTGATAAATTTGACCTAACAAAAGAATGCTACTATAAGAGGAAGTTAAAAAAAAAAAAAGAAAAAGTTCAATGCTCATTCGACCCAGTGCTTCTCCAGCAATTCAATGATTTCTTTTGCTGGTCCTTTAGTCTTTAAGGTCTCTACGCTTTCCAACCGTGCTTTTTGGTTCGTTGCTCGATAATGTGCATAAAAATGTCTTGGCTTCATTCAGTGAAGTTAATATATTAGGGTACTATTTTTTCTTCTGCAAATTGCATCTCTTTAAGCTGTTACTGTTTTACTATAGCAGTTTTACTTTCATTTTTTTTCAAGTGTCAATAAATTTAGTATTAGTGATTCGCTGTGAGCAGCAATATGAAAGGGGGTAAAAAGTACTATCAAACATTCCATGATGCGTATTCTGCGGAATTCCCATGTATTGCAAAATCTTCAAAAAATGAAAAATATGCATTTTGCACTACGTGGTGGTGTAATTTCAGCGTTTCACATAGTGGAAGGAATGATATTACTAATCATATTTCTAGTGCCAAGCATAAAGCTAATGTTGACTGGGTGGGGAAAAAAATACGGAATAAACTTCCTTTGTTAAACGTTATAATGAACTGGATGCGATTTGTGCAAAATGTTTGTTCACTTCGATTTTAGTTGAGCATAATTTACCAATTAGTGTCCCTCAGTCACTCATTTATTTCATTTTTTTTATTTGACTGTCTCATCGTCCGTCTCTTCGTAAGATAATCCTAGCATGAAAATGGTTCGTTTTTGA
Source organism: Macrothele yani (assembly GCA_039090855.1). Classification (NCBI taxonomy): domain Eukaryota; kingdom Metazoa; phylum Arthropoda; class Arachnida; order Araneae; family Macrothelidae; genus Macrothele; species Macrothele yani. The sequence continues at coordinate 46,747,251 of CM077012.1, forward strand.
AAACATTTTAGTTTGTTTCGTGACGGCATGGGATACATTCCTATTGGATTTGGGGGTCAAAGGGTGAAACATCCTTCCCTTTAGATGCAAACTTCCCTAAGAATAAATTTTTATCTCTTTATAGATCATAATGATATATAGCTTAGTAATGAGATATTGTGTATAGATTCTATTTTAATCGAAATAAACGTGCCGATAAATTCAAATGTCTGTTGTCATATCAATTAAAAGTTGATACTTGATTTAGGTAACATCGCTTTTTAATCGATATGTTCGGTACATTTAATCAATATGCGCGACAAGTAATTTCATTGACTATATATTGATTAATTTTTTTTACGGATTTCGGTTTCTGAAAATTGGCAGGTATGGGTGTTAATGTAAAATAGTGGAAATAAACAGAAGGAAATAGTGGCTTTATTTGCAGTTGGATATTAATCTGCAGCCATGATAAAATTTTGCTGAATAAAGCAACACAAGGTTTCTTAAAAAGAAGCTTTAATTTTTTTTTTTTTTTACAAAGGAAACAATGGCTTTGAGTAACTTGTTTTCTTTCTTTTTTTAAGAGTGAAGTAATCTTTCACAGCTTGATAATGTTTTCTTTCATTTTAAATAGATTTTGGATGTGTTTGTTTAATGAAACCATCTGTATTGAATACAATTGATTAGTTATGGTACATTAGAATGTAACTGTGGATTTTAATTCTTTATACATGGTAGGAACCTCAGCTTAGTCTTTCTCGGTATTTTCATTGATATTTTTATTTACTGTAGTATGGATGTTTTTTTATCATCTAGATCTAGTGAGTTTACTAGAATGTAAAGGGAGAAATAGAATTCACTGGTGAAAAAAAAATTCATAAGGACTTAAATACTACCCACATTATTTCTGATTCTATACAGTGTTTTAGCCACATTAAAGCTCAAGCATCCTGTACCTGATTTGGATGTATTTAAAGCTATGGTATATTCTACAAGGTCTTTTATGTGTTTTCCTTTTGACATTTCCTTCACATATGTGTGTGTTTATACAGGGTTCGAACTGATCCTGGAATTTGATTTCACTTTTTTCCAGGCCTGGAAAGTCCTTGATTTTCCATATAATAAAAAAACAAATAAAAAAACCAAAAAAAAAAAAAACAACAACGGTAAAACGTTTGCATTGGTTGAGATTTTGTTCTAGCTTTCTGCTGTGTCTGCTTGCGATAGCATTACTTCCGTCCATGGAGTGAGGAGATGTGATGCCACCTCTTTCATCTCACACTGGAATTCAAGATGTTTGATTGCCATATTTTCAGCCAGCTTAGTTTATGGTATAGCTGTTGTGTACAGTTTGAATCGCAACAACGCGTGGAAGGAAACCTTCCAGCGAGTCCAAGATGGCAGTTCATTGTAGCACTGACTTTCCTCACTGAAGAAGATTGATATCTGGCCTCTCTGCCGCCAGTGTACGTGGGAATAGATGACTTTAGAATAGGGAATCTTCAGTGCCATGACAAAATTGTTTTGCATATTATCATAGGTTTTATATAGAGCAGTTTTATAAGGGGACATTTTGCTACTTCAATGAAGATTTAACACACAATCAAGAACACTTTGTAACAGTGGAACTCATAGGACTTTATAAGAATTTTAATTGCTTAGTTAATTTCAACCCAATTTTTTGCAAAATATAAAACAAAGCACTATGATTCTAGCACAAATGTAAGCTCCTGGAATTTTTTTGGTGAACTCCTGAAAAAGTCCTGGAATTTATTTTCTGTAATTGTGGATATGAACCCTATCAGTTGAACATAATTATTTTCACTGAAAAAAACTTACCTTTTGTTGTGATACTATTTCTTGTTTTCTAGTTTTATTTATTTCCCTATCAAAGTTTTGTAACTAAGCAGTCATTTTCTGTGATTGACTAAAATCAGCGACATGTTCAAGCTTTTTGCCCTGAACTACATTGATATCTAATTGACTTGGCATAAAAAGTATTTGCTATGTTGTTTTTAGCTTTTAATATTCTCATTCAATTGCCTTAAAGGGCTTGATTTAGGTTATACTGTGTGCTAATAATCTTATGAGGTAATAATTTGGTAGTATCTCAATAAAGCAAATCTCTTAACTGTTGAACCAGGGTCATTCCATGTCAAATCACCCAGCATTTTCACGAGATGTCACCCACCCATCTCAAATATTTGTGAAAATTAGTACAAAGTATTGTACTGGTGAAATATGAAACCTGTTAAAATTTTAAGTCAGTCGGTCCAGTAGATCTTGAGTAATGCCACTTTAAAAATTGGGTAGCTCTACTTTTAAAGTTTTCGCGTGCTGAGTTTTCACAACTACACTGTAGGACAAAAAAATTCATAACTTCACAACTAATTGTTGCAGCCATGTAATTTTTTTTTCTTAAATGATCTGCCTGATTCATACATTTGGGAACAACTCGTTTCTGCACATTTTTTGAATTAAAAGAACACTTTTTTTAATTTAATGACAAAAGACATGGAAAAATAAGGGGCCACACAGTTTTATTAAACAAAACATTTTTTTTTTTTCAAAATCACTTCAAATTTGCTAAAAATATTTTCATGTGTGTATTATTACGCAATCTTTCAGCAGGAGAAAAAAATACTTTGGGCAATTCGCAATTTTGGTGAGGAAAAAAATAAATAAAAAATGGCGTGTTTTATATATGGAACTTCTGAAATGATATTACCCAATTTTTTAATTAAGTGGTTGCTTGACCATTTTATACTCCCCCCTACAAATAGTTTAACCCTATTGGTGAGTAGCTCAAAGCAATTTAGATTTTATTTTTATGTGCCACCGTCTTGGATATAGGTTCATTTTTCTTTTCTGCGGCACGCCAAAATAGGGCCTTTCAACTCTTATTGTAGATCGAAAGTTTTGGTTTTCACTACCTTACAAAAAATGTATAGAAATAATAGAAAATATTTTTTTTTAACCTTGTTTAAAAAGGCGTTGAAATCTGTAATACTTGCAAGCATAAATCACCATTTTTGATGGACTGTTAAGGTGACTGGGAGTTGGAACCCCAAGTTGAGAATTTTTGTGTAATAACTATGGCTAGTATTTTTCAGCTATGGAGAACTTAAGTCTGGAAGAACATGCGCACGTGCACGCATGCACACATGCGTTTCAGATCATCAGCATTAAATAAAATTATTTATTTTGGATCTTCAGATTTTTTTTGTAACTACATAGTACATAAACTCAACAAGGAAAAATATTCTATTTTTATATTAAATGTGCAATCAAATAAATGTAATTTAACATGTTGAATGTAAAGTTGTAATAAGGTACAGGAATTTCTGTAGTTAGGTTTTCATCCAGTGCACGTAAATACTTTTAAGAAAATGAAAAAGAAAAAAAGTCCAACCAAAATTTTTTTGTATCAATAATGAAATGCTTGCCATAAGTACTAATGAATGTTGAGCCCCCCCCCCAATCATTCCTCCTTACAGGACTTCAAAATAAAGTTCTATCCTCACTTGCTATCTCTGTATTTGCCTCCTACTAAAATTTCTAGTCATTGTGGATATTTCTACTTCCTTTAGTTTAGGAAATAGGTTGTGCATTACCACAGACTGAGAAATATTGAGTATTTCATGGATGGTTGTTCTGCACAATATAGAAACTGCAAAAATTTTCTGAACTTGCGCTATCATGAACAATGTTGTTTTTAGATTGGTAAGGAAGTAGTCATTTTTTGCAACAAGCCATGGCAAATCACCATGTGATGGTATTGGTGCAGATTGTAAAAAGGCTAACAACAAAAGCCAGTTTGCAGCTACCTTTAGCTCAACAAATAACATCTGCTGCAACAATGTATAATTTCTGCAAAGATAATAATATAAAGGAAATTACATTTTTCTTTGTGAGTGCAGAAGTGATGAACAAAGTGCATAATTATCTTAGTCCCCGTTTTGAGAAAGCAAAAGCTCTTTCTGGTACACACACAATGCATCACTTTACACCACTTCCCAATTTCAGAATTGGTGCTAAGAGATTAAGTTCTGGTAAATATTACAGTATTATTTCCGAAATCAGTGTAACTAATTTTCAAGATAAGTTACATGCTAACTGCTGTGTAGCATGTGTACATGATTCCTTATGGTATGTGGGATTTGTTGAAAAGATTAACTATGATGAAGGGGATGTAACTGTTTGATTCATGCATCCACATGGGCCTTCTCCATCTTTTTATTGGCCTAATAATGATTGTGAACTCTCTGACGCATATATTATGTTTAGTTGAGGTAAACACTGCAACAGGAAGAACATACAGCCTATCAAAACAGGCTGAAGACCTGGTTCAGTCAACATTTTTTTTTAATATGAAAATTAGTAATTGTGTTTAGTTTTAATTCAAACTGACAGAGAAAAGAATTCATTTATCTCTTATGTAACCAAAGAAAAGTTCATTTATAAATCATACATAAATGTTATCATTCAATGTCAAAATAATTCATAAAATGGTTTGTTCCATTAATTTATATTTTTATTAAAATTAGTAAGAAATTTAGAGACACCTAATCTTTGCAGTTGCTTGTATTCTTTAAAAAAAAAAAAAAAAAAAAAAAAAAAATGCTTGGGATAGCATAGGTGCCCTGTCTGTCACATTTTTCACAATTGGCGATTATTTTTAAGCATGGCAACTGTAAAAAACTTTTGGCACTTGTGAGCACGGCTTTGTTGCTGGCTAGGCTAGCGTTTTGATCAGTTGAAAATTGAAATTGTTCAAAATATTAAATTCAACAGTAACATATAGTGAGTTGCAAGCACACTCACAGAAGTAAGGCTATACATCTAGATAAGTGTTGCTGCTAAAGTTTGCAAATCGCAAACTGTACAATATGCTCTGGTAAGGTTTTTTTATTTACCTTATGTATAAATTGTACATATAGTATTTGGGAGTTAAAGGTGTTTAAAATATAATTCCATAAGACTTTTGAAAACAGAAAGAAGCATATAAATATTAATCTGTTTTTGTGCATTTCCAAGTGCTGAAATGTACCATTTATTCACAAATATTTCCAGTCTGCAACTTCTAAACCAGTTTGAACCAAAAAATGAAACTAACAGGTTTTGTTGAGTACCAGTAGGGGTATCCTTGGTGGAGAGAAAAAAAAAACCTGGTCCCTCTTTTGAGATATGTAACCTTGAAATCTGCAAAAGTTGAAAATTTTACAACTTTGAGGGGGGGCAAAACCAGACTTAAGTTCCCCATAGCTGAAAACTCGATTAGCCATAGTTATTACACAAATATTCCCAATTTGGAATTCCAACTCCCTGTCACCTTAACAGTCCATCAAAAATGGTGATTTATGCTTGAGTATTGCAGATTTCAGCACCATATTTTAAGCTAGGTTAAAAAAAATTCTGTCATTTCTATACATTTTATGCAAGCCTAATATGTCCTCTTTTAAGGTAGTTAAGGTAGTGAAAACCAAAACTTTCGATCTACAATAATAAGAAAGCAATTGCCTTTTTTCAAAACCATTGTGAGACCCTATTTTTGTGTGCCACAGAAAAAAAAATTAACCTATATTCAAGAGGGTGGCACATAAAAATAAAATAAAAATTGTTTTGAGCTACTCACCGATAGGGTTAAACTAGGGTGTGTGTGTGTGTGTGTGTGTGTGTGTGTGTGTGTGTGTGTGTGTGTGTGTGTGTGTGTGTGTGTGTGTGTGTGTGTGTGTGTGTGTGTGTGTATAAAATGGTCAAGCAACCACTTAATTAAAAAATTGGGTAATATCATGTCGGAATGTTCCATATATAAAACACGCCATTTTTTATTTTATTTTTTTCCTCACCAAAATTGCAAATTTCCCAGAGTATTTTTTTCTCCTGCTGAATGAAAGGTTACGTTATAATACACAGATGAAAATATTTTTAGCAAATTCAAAGTGGGGGCTCATTTTGAAAAAAAAAATTGTTTAATAAAAATGTAGCCTCATTTTCCCATGTTTTTTGTCATTAAATTAAAAAAAAAGTGTTCTTTTAATTCAAAAAATGTGCAGAAACAAGTTGTTCCCAAATGTCTGGATCATGCAGACCATGTAAGAAAACAAAATTATGTGGCTGCAACAATTAATTGTGAAGTTATGAATTTTTTTGTCCTACAGTATAGTTGTTGAAAACTCATAGCGCGGAAACTTTAAAAGCAGAGCTACCCAATTTTTAAAGTTGTATTACTCAAGATCTACTGGACCGACTGACCTAAAATTTTAATAGGTTTCATATCTCACCAGTATAATACTTTGTGCCAATTTTCACAAAAATCCGAGATGGGTGGGTGACATGCCCTGGGTGATCTGGCATGGACCCACAGCTATTAAGTATTGCTTCTCATCACTTTTGTTCTTTTAAACTGCCGTTATTTTTTAAAAATGTTTACAGATATTTAAATTTAGCTGCTAGTTTGGGTGGTTTTAATATCATTGGTCCTAAATTGTTTTAAGTAAACTAAAAATATTTGGTTTCCCTGATTTGGTATTTTGGTTTTCCTGATTTGATTTACAGGTATTATTTCATATGAGAAATTATTTGCCGTGCTCCCCCCATGCCTTTTTTTTTTCTTTGTTTTCTTTTTCATAGAAGCAATAAATGATTTGAATGAGAATAAAATTTCGCTGTGATGTATGTATATTCAGTTCATGTCACACTTATTTTTAAACTATGAAAAAAATATAGTATGTATAATTCAAAATGTAAATTGAGTCTGTATGTTATTTTTAAAAATTATGTCACTGTCCAAAATGTTGAAAGCGTAAACCTTTGTAGGTGTTCGTGCTGAACATGGTGGCAGGCACAAAGGGAATGAAGGATATGAAACAGAAGGCGTTCGGGGTCTGAAGGCTCTTGGTGTGAGAGAATTATCCTATAAACTGTCGTTTCTTGGTTGTTCAGTTGCATCAACTAATCCCAGGGTAAGTTAAAAGGAACTATTAATTTATGTGTAATATCTTCATATGGATACTACAGCAGATGTAAAGAGGAAGGTTGTGTTTTTGAGTTGCCTAACAAAGTAATTGAAGAGTTTTTCTTTTTTTTGGGGGAATTTTCAAGTACTGATTAATGTATCATTCAAGGAAAAAAAATAAAAGTGAGAGAGGGAGGGAGGGAGGTATGAAACAGTAGCTTATATCTCATTTCCCCTTCCCCCTTTTGAGATGTATGGACTTCTCAGAACTTGTTAAAATGACCCTTGGTAAAGAGATATGCCAATAAAACCAGAAACTGATCACTGAGCAAAAGAGAAAAAAAGCACCATGCAAGCACATTAATGCTTATACACCTTGTAACAAAATAAAATTGCCTTGTACATAAATTCATGAATTTTGCTGGTATGTGTTCTGTATGGAAAAGTTTTAAATATTTTTTTGGTAATAACTGCTTGAAAGTTAAAGCAATAAAATAAATGCATGCATACATACATACATACATACATGCATACATACATACATACATACATACATAAGATAAGACAAGACAAGACAGCCGCCCCAGTGGCGCAGTGGTCTAAGGCGCTGGCCTATGATCATTCGTCCGTAAGAGGTCCGGGTTCGAATCCCGGTCAGGCATGGATGTTGTGTTTGTCTTACGGCACTGGCTCTCTCCCTTCCCTGGAACCAGTGACCCTAAATTAGGGACAGGCGACTGCTTATAGCCCATTAAGGTTGCTCACGGTGGTCGTTAAACCTCCAATAAAAAAAAAAAAAATAAAAAAAATAAGACAAGACAGCTATCCAAATGCAGTTACTGGCATTAGTAAATGTGTGTATGCATGTTATACTTAATCAATAATTTGAAATTTTAGACACCATTGCCATTATGCAATTAGAAAGATGAAACTTCAGGTTTTCCTCATGTAACAGTTTTCTGATTTTGTATGTACAGAAATAAGCTTTATTTATTAGACATGTTTCATAGCTCTATATATTTTTGAATCTATATATTTTTATGATAATTTTATCAATGCAGAAAATGTAGTAAATCAACAAGGAAAGGTAATTTGAATTACTTGCTTGTATTTTTCAATAAGATGTGAAAAATGACTGCTGAATCATCTGATTATCTTGCTGTTATTTACTATGCTCTTGAAATTGTTTAGTCAGCAGTTTTATCAGAGATGAGATTTTTCCGCATATTCATGTAATTCTTTTTATTTCGTTAACTTTTGGGTCCTTCCAAGATTAATGCCAAACTGAAAAGAAAATTTTCGGGGATTAGTGGGGGAGGGGGGGGTCCATCTGGGAACGAAACTCAGTCTTTGTATATAGAAGTTAGATGAAGTGAAAAAACAAGTTTTTCTTGTGATGTCCACGGTCGTTGTTAAATATCATTGTATTGCATTAATCAGGGTTCCCACACTACCTGGAAATCAGGGAATTGTCAGGTGAAAAAATATTGGCTCAAAAAGTCAGGAAAAAGTCAGAGAAAACATGAATTTTCGTAAAAAAAAATCAGGGAATTTTGAAGTTTTATTTCGTAAGTCAGGGAATTTGGGGAGTTTCTAAAATAAAATACTTTTACCCCTGTGTTTGATCTTTCTCCGTATTTAACATTTCGTTTAGTTCACTCCCAAGGACCGAACTGTAGGTTAAAGGGGAAGGGGGGTGAAACTAACGTATTTGGCAGAGTTCTCCGTCATTGAGCACTAGAAAAGGAATTCATTGCAGCCACGTGGGGAGGAAACCCCTACGGTGGCTACTAGGAAATGAAAAGGGTGCGTAGTGTTGGAGTGAAAGTGGAGCCTGTGGAGGGGTTACGATGGAGTGACCAAAGCACTTCCTGCCACCTTCATGCCTTTGTTTGACTGCCAGACTGGGGATAAAAATGGTGAAAACTACCTTTTTCTATTCTTCATGAAACTGGCTGAAATTTTTACATACAACATAATTGGTTAACAGAAGCTGACCTCTAAAATTTCGCGTGAATCGGTAAAGAACTTTTGAAATTATCCTTTAAAATTTTTAATGGGATAAATCTTTAATTTAGCGCTCTTACTGATTGTTTCTGGTGAGCTTTGCCATGCCTCAGTGCGTTTTAGGCTGGGAGAGCTTACTGGTGAAGGGTCACTAAATGGGCTTTGAGCGGTCGCAATGACTGCGTGTGCCAACAGAAGCCAACTGAGTTATTGCCTTCTTTAACGTTCCGAGACTCTTTTCGGAGTAAATGTTTATGTTTCACTGAATATGTTGCAGAATGCTTTTCATTCTTTTTTTTTTTACTGCTATTTAGAAAGAAGATGAAGTGTTCATATTCTATTCCCCCCCCCTCCCCTCTTTTCTCTACAAGAAAAGATTTCGCTTCAATGTTTGACTGTTAAGTTTGCGTGCTAAATATTTCAATGACTACATCTATTCCTTTTCAAAATTTTTTTATTTTGATATTTATTATAACCGCATAATAAAGTTATGAATTCACTCTCCGCGAGAAACTTGCTGCAGGATGACGAGCTTAAAATATTTTTTTTAAGCTTTTATCCGATTTGCTTGAAATTTAAGGGGCTCGTTCGTTAGTGATTTATGGAGTTGATTAAAGGTTCAGTCAGTTTTGCGAAAAATCTGCAAAAACATATTTTCTACATTTTTTATCGCAGTCTCAGAACCCCATGTCGGATACTTCGTTATCAAACCAAAGCCTCTATCACTGTCTTGCATGTCAAAACACTGCATTACAAGAGTTAAAGCTAGTTCAATATCCTGTTATGGAATTGCTTATTCACAAGTTTCTGCTCAGATAACTAAAACAATATTTTAATATCTTGCATGCAAATCTGGAGAAGTATCTAATTAGCCAGTATTTTTTTCTCATTATATGTTGTTAAGCATATTTTCAAAACGCCGTTGCAAACACCTGGAATTTTACTCAAAACCACCTGGAAAACCTGGAAAAGTCAGGGAATTTGATTTCACTGAGTGGGAGCCTTGTTAATGTTTGTATTTCAGCTTGAAAATGTGGGCAGCAATTTGTGAAAATTTTCATTTAAACTTAAATTCTAATGCTATTATTGGCATATTTTCACTGTATTCCGTTTAACCACTTCCTTCAGAAAACTTGAAATTTTTTATCGTTGTGAAGGAAGTGGTTACATGGAATACAGTGAAAATATGCCAATAATAGCATTGCCTACCATGTATTTATGAAGAATTATTTCTTCGGGGAAATTCGTTTCCCAATTGTATATTACTTAAATTCTGTTTCTCGTGGTGTTCTTTCTCCCGTGTTTTATTGTTAGATATAATTTTATTCCATGAAGAACATTTGTATGTCAGCTTGAAAATAAGAAGGAAAATATCCAAAAATGGAAGTCTGGTGGACGAAAGATTTGCATAACTGTAAAATTTTTTTATTTTTTTTTTCACTATGTACCCCGCTGTCTTGTATTGTTGTTAAATGTTTTTTTTTTTTTTTTTTCCCATAAATGTTTGCATTTCAGCATGGTAAGGAAAAGAAAAATTTCTGAAAACGGAAGTGACTGAAAATTTGTAATAATTGATGCATGGTCTTCAGAAGTATTCATCCTCACAAAGTCACACCGTTTAGCAAAAATAGTGAAATCTTTTTAAGTATCATGCATTCATAGTCCTCTGACTGACAGCTCTTTCAACATGATTGACGAAATCGTAGTCATATAGTCAGGAAGAATGAACATGGAAACCTATTCAGCTGTGAACTATGAACTTAGAATACAGGATAAATCTGCCGTTCAGTTCCTCAGTAAAATAGGTTATTTGGGAAAAGCAAATTATTTCAACTTTGCCAAAATATGAAAGCCTAAATAAAAAGAGACAGAGAGAAAGAGTGAGAGAAAAAGAAAAAAAAGTGACATGAAGAAATGGAAGTAGCAAGATATCAGAAAGAAAAATTTAGCAATGGATGCAGTGCATTTGCAGAGTCAGTGAAAGACATGTGGCTGTGGAACTTGCCAAGAAGAAATTAAAGCTTGATTACAGGAGGAAACTTGAGCTGATTTGCGAGCAAATACAGGGTGTCCGGATGGAAGGTATCCAAAATGAAAAAAAAATTATATCTTGGGAAGTATTTATTATATAAACTTCTGGTTTGCACCATTATAAAAGAAAAATGTCCAGTTTTTTTGCTCACTATAATTGTCTCAATGAACTTCAATGTGGGCACCTTTGGTGGCCCAACAAACATCCAGACGATAGTCAACCTCATTCCACGTTGCTTGAAGCATGTTCGGTGTAACAGTAACCACATCATCTTGTATGCAGTCTTTCAAGTGCTAAAGGTCGGTGATCTTGATCTGGTGGACAGTGTTTTTGACATAACCCCATCGGAAAAAATCCAGTGGGGTTAAATCTGGCGATCAAGGAGGCCAAGCAATTGGCCTGCCTCTGCCAATCCATCCCCCAGGCATCTTGCGATCCAGGTGCTTCTTAGCAATGAGGCTGAAATGTGGTACTGCCCTGTTATGCTGAAAGATGGTTTGAGGTGGTAGCTGGGGTAAGCCAAACTGTTCCAGCATGTCCAGGTACTTACTTGATCCCAGTGGCAGTTTCTTCCAGAAAGAAGAAAGAGCTGATCAGCTTATCGTTCATCAAGCCGACCCAGATGTTAACTTTGGTGCTGCCTCTATCTAGCTCACATGTGATGTGTGGATTTTCATTACCCCAAATTCTGTAGTTGTGCCGATTCACAGCCCACTGACATGAAAGGTTGCCTCATCCGAAAAGCACCCTTGGTGGAGGAAAACATGTGTTGTGTCAGTTCTTTCCAGCATGTCTGCAGCAAAGTTTGTGCATGCGACATGGTCATTCAGTTTCAGTGCCTGAAGCACTTGAATCTGGTATGTCCATAGATGAAGCTGCTTGTGTACCATGTCATGCACCATTGAATGTGGAAGGTTTAGCTGCGAGCTAGCAGCCAGAATTGATTTGCCAGACTTTGCGGTAATGCCTCTCTGACGCGTTCGACATTTTCTTCAGATGTTTGTGGCTTTCCAGGAGATTTCCCACATAAGTCTTTCAGTAGTCCTCAGTTTGTTGTCCCAGAATTGGATTCTTTTCCATGTTGGAGGTTCCCGTCCATATTGCATTCTAAAACGACGCTGAACAGCTGAAACAGACTTCAATTCAGCAAGCCACAACACGCATGCAACCTTCTCCTGTGGTGTCGACATTTTGACTGAGCTTGTCTGCGGTCAGTTGGGATGTCAGCACTAACAGGCGCATGAGTGGGTACCAGTTGACTCACGCACATGTGTGGTGCATGTAAAAAAAAGAAAAAAAGAAAAAGAAACTTGGAACGGTTCCCTCTGCAATGGCATAGACCAGAAGTTAATATAGTACATACTTTCCAAGACATAATTTTTTTATTTTGGATACCTTTCATCCAGACAATCTGTACAACAAAACAAGAAAAAAACTCCAAAGGCATTTCCTTTAAAACCATTTTAGTTTGTTTTGAATTCATTAATTTTATATTTTGAATACAGTGATGTGGTCAAGTTTAATACAGGCACTCCTCACTTAATGACCGAGTTCCGTTCCTACGACTAGGTCGTTAAGCAAATTGGTCAATAAGCAAGGAGCTTAATTGTTTTTATTTATTCTGAATAAAGAAAAGTCTAAAGGAAACTCCAACTTGATAACTTCATTTTAATTTGCATCTCTTACATATTACAGAACATAAAATTACAATCAGCAAAAATTATAACAAGTTAGTAAAATCATGCAATGCATTGATTATAATACGCTTTCCAACATTACAGAAATCATTACTCAAGTTATGAGAATAATGTCTGTGGAATAAATCTCGGTCTTGTGCCCTGACCTTTGATCCCATTTCGATGATATTCAACAGAACCAGCTTGGTATACCTCTGAAATAACATGATAAAGTTTTGTCGCAATCGAAGCATTTTTACGTAAGTTATGATGCATAAGGGCTATGGAATAGATCCCGCTCCTGTGTCCTAACCTTTGACCCCATTTCGCCCATTTTCAATAGGGTTTATTGCCAGGTAGTCCCCTACCACATACTCAAATTTCATCGAAATCGAACCTTTTTTACGTTAGTTATGGCGCATAACAGCAGTGGAATGGATCCCTCTCCTATGTACTGACCTTTGACCCCATTTCGTTCATTTTAAATAGGGTTCCTTCCCAGGTGATCCCCTACCAGATACTAAAATTTCATCGAAATCGAACGGTTGTTACGTGAGTTATCGTGTTGACAGACATACCCACACAGCACGTGACGTAATGAGGCAGATGGGAATCGCGACCATCTGCCCGCCGCAAAAGTGTGATGTCATAAATCTTTAATAGGATCTACACACAATGCGTGACGTAAAGAGACAGATGGCGTGACCACGCGCCAACATTCTCAAATGCGAGTTGTGACGTCATAAGATTTCTAAGCTTTGGTAACATTAATGGAACAACGCCATCACTAAAAACGTTATAATTCGGGGTGGTTATTTAACCCACTAAACGAATTCTTCTAAAGTCGAGATCAAGCTAAATTGATTTCTAGTACCAGAAAACAGTAGGTTAACGACTTTCATCAAAATTCTTAGAGCCGTTTTCAAAATAAAATGTACATACATACATACAAGAATTGCTACTTTAAGATGGACGTCAAGTAACTTTGCTTCCTATACTTCCAATGGAAAAACTTTTGTACACATTTTCTTCACAATTAATGCGTTCCCAAGGATGAAAATTTGAACATTGATTAAAATATCTTCATTTTATAACTTGTAATACTTAATTAATATTTTCTAAAACATAACCATAATTATGCAATTCAACATTTGTTTGTCTACTGACGTCATGAAAATACAGGTCGCGCCATCTTTTTTATGGACAATTAATGCGTTCACAAGGATGAAAATTTGAACATTGATTTAAAATAGCTTCATTTTATAACTTGGAATTAACTGTGTGTTAATTAAAGAAAGCGTGGAAAGAGCAATGACTTTTGTCTGTTCACATTGTCTCCACATATTTGGAAGATTTTCACTAGCACCATTTCAAATCTGAAAGCAAGAGACTAAGTATTGAGTTAAAACACCCTTCATCCCCAGCAAGAAAAAAAGTTCAAAAGTGTCTCTTTTGTCAAAACAAAATTTCTTGCCTTATTTTATAATATGCATGGGTCTATTTTGGACTACTTTCAGGAACACAGAGACTATTAACAATGCTTAAAACAAGCTGAAACCTGCAATTAACAACAAAACAGGATTGTTCTCAAAACTGTTCTTTAGCACCACAATTCTCCCCCCTAAAGCTGCTGCAACTCAAAACCAGCTGTCTGAGTTATTCTACATACACCTAACAGCAGAGACCTAGTACCAAGCAGTTTTTCTCTCTTCAGTCTGCTTAACGAATCATTACGTGGTCAGCGATTTAGTAGAGGCGAAAGAGAGATGCATACATAGCTTCAGGGACAACTGAAAAAAAAAAAAAACTTCTCCAGTGGGATCAAGAAGCTGGAGGACCATTACAAAATGTGTGTGGTACTATAGGGAGACAGCACTGAAAAATGCTAGTTATGTAAGTTTCACTTTATTTTTTCGTAAATACAACAAAATTGCCTTTGCTTTTCTATTTATCCTTGTATATTTTTAACACTATGTCTACACCCTTGAAACAGAAGAGTTGGAGGTTTTTTGTCTACCCAAGATTATTCACTGGCATATTTAAAGCAGCATCGCCAATGTGACTCTTTCACTTATTCTGTGTCCTTGGATCTCACTTTCCACCCACGAAGAATAGACATATCTCCCCTGCATCGAACAACATGTGACTGTGTGTGACTGTTTGTTTGTTTTGTGTGTGTGTGTGTGTGTGTGTGTGTGTGTGTGTGTGTGTGTGTGTGTGTGTGTGTGTGTGTGTGACTGATAATGAAATAATGCATTATTCAATCCTCAAGGAGCTGGTGCCAAATTGATACAGCCTTTGCAGCCCTGCTTGCCTGACTCAAGCAGCTTTTGTCAAATTGGCCTGAGGATTGCTCAATAATTAATATCTACTGTAACGTTATCTTTCTTCCTATAATATGCACTGAATAAAGGCAATTGTAGTATTATTTATGATTACCTGAATAGTAATAAAATTACTGCAATTTAAATGTAGTCAATCAATGCTAACACACAATTTACAATTTCTTTTTAAAGGTAATTTTTAGCAAGTCTTCACCAGATGTACAAATTTATTTATAAATGTTACGCATATTTTCAGCATAATGCAAAATTCAATTCTGAAGCAGCTATTTAATGAAACATAAATGAGACAGACAACATAAAAAAAATCGGAACGTGTGGTGAAAAGATGCGATTATAACGCAGCATGAGCACAATGAAATTGTGCACTGTAATTAATTTATGTAAATACAGGCACTCCTCACTTAACGACCTACCTGTTTAATGACCACTCAGACTTACGACCAGCTCTCCAGTGCGAGGATTCCCTTTCTCAGTCTGAGAAAGATAAACGTAATACAACACATAGCAGTAATCACAATGACAGGTGGGTGAGTGAACTTAATTCGGGCATTAATTTGCCGAGTTGCAGAATGATGGCACTTCACGAAAGTTTTATTGGTAACAGTTATAAAAAACAACAGCCTCATTTTGCTTGTGGAGACATTTTTGTTCATGTTCAGCTGCACTCAACGCTTTCACCAAGAAGGTGAAGTTGAAAGTCTCCCACTCAAAAGTATGTCACCAGTGTTTTTCTCAATTACAATGCGCACACTCGGTTCTTTCTCCGAGAGTGGAACCGTGAAAAAGTTCTTTCTCTTATTATTAGTTTCTTGCTCTCCTTGATGTTCCCGCACAGCCGACACGGGCGGCGTCTTTCAACAGTCTTGTTCCTGTAGTCATTCAGTATTCACTACACGAAGCATTTGCAGTCTCCAAGACTACATATTTTGTTTATTAATTTGTAATTTTAATGTGCACCCCATAGTGCAAGATGTCAGCGAAAAGGAAGAGCATGACTTCACCTGGAAAAAGCGCCAAGAATCAAAGGAAGGCTATCGATCATGAGATGAAAATGAAGTTCATAAACGACTATGAAGCTGGTAAAAAGGTTAAAGCGATAACGTGTGACTTAAACCCAGAGCGGGGAGAATGTAAGGAAGAGCTCGGTTTATTACGTCTTATAAACTGGATTGGCTACTAGTTTCTATGCATCATTTGACGTCACACGATGAAAGAAGAGAAATTCCACCACGACGATATTTCGTATGCGTACGATGGAATCGCAGAATTTTAATGGCGCTCACTAAGAAACAGCGCCATTTAAACGTTTTGCATTTATGCGAAAAGAAATATAAATATTTTAGCAAAATTGCATTTATTTTCGCAAAATACGAAAAATGTGATCACAGTTTAAACCTGGTTGAAAGGTACCCTGATTTTAGCTTTAGTCAGGCATTTTTCTAGCCATTAGTAAACATTTCTCTGGCCCATACATTTATTGCCATGTTGTGCTACCTTCTGTGAATTTCACAGTGAGCTTGACACCTGTCCAAAGAAACTTTATTTATGGCACACTGTTTGACAGGGGTGTCATTAGAATTTGACTGGTGTGTCATCAGAAGGAGGAGCTTCCATGTTTATACACTCACTGCTGGAGACAGACTGACTTGGAATATTGCATGGTTCAAGTGCCAGTTTGCCTAATTGTGGTTATGGCGTGTTGTTAATGTATGGCTGCTGCCACTTGTGGTATAGGTTTAATTAACAAATTGCCTTTTCATTTTGATTTACCGTCATGTTTAAGTTAATATGAGTGAAAACTCTATGGTGAAGTTCACCTTTTAAAAAGTTAGAATGTTTGAAGTGTAAATTATTTGAAAGCTTCATCAAACTAGAAAGCTGTTGCACCCGATTATAATATAGATTACTGTCTCATGAATGTGACTATCTCCTCAGCAGTACCTTTTCCCTTCTCCTTCATCCCTTTTTTCTTCTTCATCTTGTAGTCTAATTTGGAGATCTGATTTCATTACAGCTAATAGATTCAAACTCAAAATAGCTTGTGATATTTCTATACCCGTATCATTACCCCATGCAGCCTTGGAATTTAGAGCTGTAAATACAGTATCTTTTTTATAGGTAGCATATTTATGTTTGGCTTAAAATTTATTTAAAACATCTGCATATGGCAAACACATTTAAAGCACTTAAAAACATAGAATCATAGTGTGCAAAAATCAATAAAAAATGTGATTGCCTGGCATTTTTCACAATTCAGTAGTGTTTCTCAAGGTGCAGGATAATTAGTTTGCTATACAGTAGTGGCCAAAATTGTGGAAACCTTTTTGAAAAAGTGTATTTTTGAGGTTTGATGGCTCATAACACCATTTTTTTTGGAGTAATACCATAAAATTATATATCAATCGAAACATAATTTCATCATGAATGTAATGCAACAAAGTTTGTTCAATTATCTGTATTCTATGAAAAGTTATAGCTAAATAACCAGAAAAATAAAGCACAACTTGCTTAGGTTGATATAAAGTAGATTTCCTTCATTTGAATGTAGCCAATGAGCATGAGTGTTTAGAGAGCCAATCAGGTGTCATCTTGTTTTGGCAATGAGCCAATCAGGTCACAGTAGGATTCAGCTATTGATGTCATGCATTGGAGCTGAGAGGACATTTGTCAGTGTGTTATGTGATTGCTATCAAGTTTTTTTTTTGTGTTCTTTCATTTAGTGAGCTTGTAAAACGTAATAAAATTAAAGAAATGGCACAAAGAGTTGACTGGTCACCCAGAAAGCGATGTAAAATAGTACTATTAAGTGAACAAGGCTTCAGTTATGAAGAAATTAGAAGAAAAATTGGTGGAAACTTAACCAAAGGTAGCATTTCTGAATTTTTAAAGAGGTATAAGCAGACTCAGTCACTACAAAACCAGACTGGTAAAGGCAGGAAAAGGTGCACAACAGCAAGTGATGATAGAAGAATTAAGAGACTGCCTAGGTGACAGAAGAAAATCATCTGGGTGTATACAAGATGAAATGGCGCAATGCAATGTGAAGTTGAGTGCAAGGACTGTTCTGCGCAGACTGCAGGAATTTGGTCTAAAAACTAGAATTCCACTAAAAAAACCCATTTTTATCTCTCAGACAAAGGTTGAAAATATTAAACTGGGCTAAAACCCATGTTAACTGGACAGCGGAACAATGGGACAGTGTTATTTGGAGTGATGAGTCCAAAATCTGTGTTTGGTAGTGATGACATAAAATATGAAAGGAGAAGAATCGAAGATTTGTATCCTGATTGCATTACATGTACCTAGAAACACCCATGTAGTATTATGATCTGGGGTTGTATGACATCAAATGGTGTGGGCAGAATTTGCGTGATTAATGGGAATATAAATGGCCAAAAATACATTAATGAAATACTTGGGCTCAAACTGAAGCCTTCCGCACGGGATCTTTTCCAAGATAATGAAGCATTTATATTTCAACAGGATTCAGCTCCATGTCATGTTGCTGCTGTGTGCAAAAAGTGGCTTCAAGATAATCATATTCCACTGCCGGAATGGCCTGGTAATAGCCTAGACCTTAACCCCATCGAAAATCTATGGAGCCGACTAAAGAAACTTGTTAGTCAGAAGCAACCCAGCAATCAAACCCAATTAATAGAAGCAATAATTCAATCTTGGTTTCACATTATAACAGCTGCCGAACTAAAACACTTGGTTCACTCCATGGAAAGGCGTTGTAAAGCTGTAATTAATGCTAAAGGCTACCCAACTAAGTATTAACTGACATGGTGAGAATTTTTGTATATCTCATTTTTCTATGTGTTTCACTTTTCTTCTTTATAACTGCTGTTCTAATACAAAATCTTTCATAAAAGTTATTGCATTACATTCTTGATGAAATTATCTTTCCATTGATATATAATTTTATGGTATTACTAAAAAGGTGGATCAGATTCAGGAGTGTCTGCATGAGAAAAAGATTATGAGTATGAATTATAAAAGATCTTGTGTACGGCGTGTAATGGATATCAGTGAAGCACGAGTTGTATGTCAAGATCGCTGTAAATGGAGAAGTTTGATACGACAACAATAAATAAAAATATCTGGAAGTTTGTATTTCTTTTTGGAGCTAACCTCTGAATCTCAGAGAACAGCTTAGTGATATGTATGTATGTACCAAAAAAAAAAAAAAAAAAGTGGTGTTGTGAGCCATCAAATATCAAAAATACACCATTTCCAAAAGGTTTCCACAATTCTGGCCACTACTGTATGTGGTGGGTAAGTGTAACCATCTAATGGAATCATCTGGATGCTGTGAGTTCAAATTTACTGCACCATAAATAATTAAACCTGTCTCTTTCCAGTATTTTCTTATTATATGCATCAGCTCACTGCGATGTTATCGCCAGCTGTGGCCTTATAGTTTTTAACTGTGCAGGTGTTGATATTAATGGGAAAGAAATTCCTATGAAGAAATAATTCTCTACAACTACATGGAAGGCACATCTAAATGTGATTAATGGCATATAGGTGCCATATTTTTCACTGTTTCCCGTGTAGCCATCTCATCAAAAAACTTATAAATTGTATTGCTCTGGAGCAGGAACCGAATCTTCATCTCCCGACTTCCATTTGAACACCCATTGTTATCTATGATCTGAAATCCTGGAGATATGTAACCCTGAGAGGTGTGTCTCCTGACAAAGATAAATCTGCATGATTCAAAATTACACTAAGCACTGGGGTCAAATTCCACATGCTTCAGTAGGTATCGTATAGCCCAAGTCTGAAGTGAAGCTTACTCAGCTATAGTGAAGAACCACATAGCTATTCACTGGAATAACCATATCTCTATGTGTGAAAAGCCGAAGCTAAATCTTGGATGGCTGTACTTCTAAAAATTTATTTTTTTGGAATAACTAGATATTTCCTGCATTTCCATTAAATATTTGTATTGCATAATTTTTTTCTCCCCCTTTCTCAAGTTTTGAATGGAAGAAACAGGTGAATGACATTTCTATATGTTGAAAGGAGGCAGTTATGAAAATAAGTCAGATTAATGTGATTTGTTGGTGTTGTTTCAAGCATATTTTAAAATTGGATGTCACTGTACCCCTTATTTGTACACTGAATGTGTCATCTCTTTTTGGTTGTGAACATGGACTACATAAATGTAACAGAGATGGTTTAATTTGTGCTGTTTTTATCAGTGGTAATTATGCCTCTCATGTGATTACATTTTACTTTGATAGCTTGGAGGTCTGGATTATGGCTCGGAAGAGGTAACTGCTGAAACATTGAAAAAGATTATGTCTGCTGCAGAGTGGGAAAAGATTTATGCCATGAGCAAAGACCAAAATCTTTATCAGAATTTGATAACTAGTCTTTTTCCCACTATTCATGGTAATTTAATTTTCATTTAAGTATATCCTATTACTGTATACCTTAGTACGTTGAAATTAATTTATGATTTTTCTAATGTGTTAGACTGTGTAAATGTTAGATTGCAGTAATAAGGAATGGCATGTATTTATAACAGTGTTGTGATTTCTCTCTGTAGTTATATAAAAATAACCTGCTGGTTGTCTACTATGACTATGGTTTTAAGCTGAATTTCAGCTGCATTTTGAGTAAGATGTAATATATTTTTAACATAAGATTTCAGAGATATGTATCATCACAGTGTACTTCAGAATAAAAACTTCAAGCTATATTACTCAAGTATCAGGTTTTTTAAGCATCATTGTTATGAAAATCATTATGAGATTTGAATACTTATCTCAACGCAATTTTCATTTAAAGTTTTATGCTTCAGTTTTCTTGCACTTTTCATTATTAATGACTATGTACATTATTCTTGGGATGTTATCACATCATCATGGTTGATTCCTTTATTTCTCCAGAAGCTGCAGTTGAATCTATCTGGATTTATATTATTATAAATTATGATTATTTCTATAATTCCAGCAATTCTCGTAGTTTGTATCATTAAGGGCTTTTGTGATTAAAGAATGTCATTGATATTTTCATAAGACATGGAGATTTTAAGAATAACAATCTGCATGCATAATTGGTATTTGAATCATAACATGAACTTTACTGTATGTAAAAACTTAAATATTTGCACTCTTCAGATTTTGATGTTTTGGGTCACGTGCAAATACTGTTTTGATTTAAAAAATCAAGAAATACACTGTGACCATACTTTGTACCACATGAAGTGATAAGTAGATATTTAATGATTTGCATGCCTGTATCTTCTTACTAGTTACTCTTAGAATTTTTAGTGTGGCTTTCTTGCCTTTGAATAATCACAGTAAAGCATTCTTAGAGTGTACACTTATTTATTTCTGTTGTTACAGTTAAATGTTTCTCCTGTTCTTTTTACTAGGATAGGGGAAAATGTTCAAATATTTGTGTTTCATCAGAATCTTAGGATCGCTACTGTGCTTGAGCAGATAAAATGTGTAATAGTGGGTTTTTAAATTGTGTGTAGTCAGTCTCATATTTTTTCAGGCTCTTCTGTGAAAGCAATGTAAATCTGAAGTCAGTGAGTTGGTCTGACTTGTGATAATGACAAATGCGAATGAATGTTACAAATACCAAATCAGACCATTCTTTGATTGCTAAACATTGCAAATTGCACAAAAAGAAAATTCACTTTGGAATGTTGCAGTTGATTAACCGTGTTCTGGATTATTTTTTTTTTTTTTATATAAAGTAGAGAGTAATTCAAGTTTTCTTTTCAAATAATTCAGGGTACCTTGTTCTTTTAAGTGGTGAAGGGGCAATTATGACATTTAATATAATATCTTGTTATTTATTGTGATTTCACTCAGCTTTAGGTAAAAAGAAATGTAGATACCATCATAATGCATAATGCATTTTAATGAATTTGAAATCAAAGCTTATAATCAACATATCAAAAATCAGCCTTTAAAAAAAATGAATGGTCAGAGTGGAGTTACAACAATCATAATATGATAAATTATTATAATTGCTTCACCAGTATGTCAAAAAGTGAAAGATTTGTTTTTCAAGGTAATTAATTTGCTGAAATGCTTCTTTAACCTTTTTTTTTTAAATTATATTTTGTTTGATAAATATATAAAAATCCCTGTATAGGCAGCATATTTTATTGTAATCTGATTCTAAATCAAAATAGAGGTTGATTGCATTACATGATGCTATTTTCTGTTGGCTGTAACAGGTTCATCTGATAGTCCTGCTGTCTGAGAGTGAAAATGGGCTGCAGCAGAGTATGTTGCCCATAATGAATGAAGTATGTATGAAGTTTTCAAACTAAGTATAAATAAGGAGAAAACCAAAGTCATGGTTTTTGAGTAAGGGAGTGTTGTTATTGAATGTAAGTTCTGTCTGAATTACACATAAGTTAAGTCAGGTGAATGAGTTTATGTATTTAGGAAGCATGTTTGGCAGGAAAAATGGACAATCGTAGTGAGAGATGAGTTTACCTCCTCAGGGTGCTCCATGGGCAACAATGGCACACAGAACAGCAACAAGGGCCTCTGTAAATCTTGGAGAGGTACCAGCTAGTTCTGTGTGACATTGGCGAAAAACCCCAACTAAATGAATTTTGTTCCAGAATCTTTAGGTTAAATGACCAACTGGAACCGCCAGCTGTGTGCCCCCTACACTGGTGTACTTTTGTGATTAAAAAGAAACAAAGAAAGTTTCTAAAGGACTGTTGTGTAAGATATGGTGGACCTACCACACCTGAAACGGATGGTCCACCACTGAATTGAAGTGGACCTTCCAAACGGCATATAAGAAAGAGATCTCGACCAAGTGAGTGTAAGATTGGTGTATGGAATACTAGAGGTATAAATGGCAAGATGAATGAGGTGATTGAAGAAATGAATAAGTATATAAGTATAGACTAGAGGGGCTGCGTGTAAGTGAAACAAAAAAACAGAAACAAAATTGGGAATAGAAGAAGTGAATGGAATGGTAAATGTGTGGTCTGGAGTATTGGATAATGTGAGAGGACAGGCTGGTGTAGGTGTGATTTTAAGTGAAAAGATGAAGAACAACTTGATTCACTATAGCTGCATAAGTGAGAGAATTCTTTGGATTCATTTGAAAGTGAAACTTCAGAGAGTAGTAATTGTTGTAGTGTATGCTCCTTGTGACTCGGAACCTTCTGATAGGAAAGAAGATTTCTGGAATGTGCTAAAAGCTGTTTTGAGCCAGTTTGGTGCTAAAGAGAAAGTTATAATAGCAGGGGATTTCAATGCTAGAGTAAGTGTGCAGAATGCAATTTCTGATAATGTTCTGGGTAAGTTTAATGATCCTTGTGTGAATGATAATGGTGAAAGATTAATTGAACTCTGCATTGAGAATGGTTTGTGTGTATCTAATATGTTTTTCAACCACAAGTATGTCCACACATATACTTGGGAAAATCATACACTTGGTCAAACGAGTGTTATAGATTTTGTTGTTTAAGATCAACCTCTGAAACACTTAGTTGTTCACACTCGTTTGATGAGAGGTGCGGATGAAGCTGAAGTCATGTGAGAGGGATGTAGAAAAGAAGTGGGAATGTTTTAAGAACTGTGTTGCCACTGCTGCTCAAGAGGTCTGTGGCACCACAATAGTGGATAGCAATAGAGGTGATGCTTGGTGGAATAGTGAGATTGAAGAGGCAGTAAAAAAGAAAGAAGGAAGCATATTTGGAGGTGTTGCAAGGTAGAGTTTCTGTGGATGAATATTGCTGTAAGAAGCATGAGGCAGCTAAGCTGGTATGTCAGGGTAAGGCAAAAAGATAGGAAGGAGAAGGTTAAACGGCATGACTTGGGTTTTTGGAAAGATAGGAAAACACTCTGGAACTACGTGAGACTCAAGAAAAATATGGGAAACAAAGTTGTAAGTTGTGTGAAGAATAGGACATACACAAGATTCTTCCGCGGAATTGCGGAATTCCGTTTTTTTGGGGGTTTTTTTTTGTCGCGATTTGGGTTATTTTTGAGATCGATACAAAACTGAAAGAAATTTTGGAGGATTAGTTGGGGATGGGATGGGAGGGGGAGGGTCGTTTTTTGATCTGGGGATAATATTTTGTTTTTCAAAACTTTCAAAAACGAAGTTAAACGTAGTGAAAAATTTTCCCGTAACCGTGATTTCGTTTTTCTAGCGATGTTTCTTCTGCACAGTATTATTGTTAAATATAATTTTGTTCCATAAATATTTGCATTTCAGCTTGCAAATGAAAGAAAAATTCTGAAAACAGAAGTTGGCACGGAAATTTTCCCGTGATCTTCAGTCATGAGATACTTCAGTGGATTCGAAGGATTCCTCCATTTCCATCGTCATTTCGATGGTTCTCGAGATCGATGCAGAACTGAACAGAAATTTGGGAGAGATTGGTGGTGGGGTAGTTTTCCATCGGTGGGCGGAATTCCAACTTTCAAAACTTATGAAAACGGAAGTTAGATAGAGTGAAGGTTTCTCCTGTAATCATAATCCTTTTTTCTCGCAGTATTTCTTCTACCAATAGTGTTGTTAAATATAATTTTATTCCATAAATATTTGTTTTGCATCTTCAAAAGGGAGGAAAACTTTCCTAAAATGGAAGTCGGACAGAGCGTAGATTTCGCCGGTCGTCGTAATTTTTTTCTCTGCGATGTTACATTTATCCTGTGTTGCTGTTAAATGTAAATAAATAAATATATATATATATTGAATACAGTGATGTGCTCCAGCGCTTAATGTTTACATAATATATTTCAGTGAGCAATTTTGTCTTGCTCGCGCCGCCTCATATTCATGCTGTTTCACAGCACGTTCTTATTTTTCACCCGTGCAGTTAAAAAGTTCAGCTTTTTTTTTCCTTCGTCAGTCTCATGTATGATAAGATCAGGGAAATAATATGGGAGCCCAATGAGTTAAGTGAAAGATGAGGTGAATACTTCTGTAAGTTATTAGATCAAGAAAGCAAAGGTGGTTCTGAGGCAGAAGATGTCACTGTGAAAGACAGAAGCACAAGGGGTATCTCAAGAGAAGAGGTGTGTAAAGCTCTAAAATCCCTTCAGAATGGTAAGGCTCCAGGAGTTGATGGCATAACTGCTGATGTATTGAAATATGATGGTGACTCTGTAATTGACTGGTTAACTGAAATTTGCCAGTTGTGCTGTGAGTTAGGAATGGTCCCTCAGGATTGGAAGGATGCTATAATTGTTCCCTTGTATAAGGGAAAAGGTGATCAGACTGACTGCAAGAACTGTTGTGATATTAGCCTACTGAGATTGCTAGAGAAAGTGTTTAGTAAGATCATTATTGAAAATGTACGAGGTCTTACATCAGAGAAAGTGTGGGATATTCAGAGTGGTTTTATGCCTGGTAAAGGCTGCACTAACCAAATTTTTGCATTACACAGGATGATTGAAAAGTATCTGGCTGTTGGTAAGAAAGTTTTTGTTGCCTTCATAGATTTAGAGAAAGCTTACGACCAAGTAAATAGGATACTTGTGTGGAAGGTATTGAATAAATATGGTGTTATTTGGAATCTACTTAATAGTGTAAAAGCCACGTATGTGAGCAGTAGAGCTTGTGTACGAGTGAATGGTATTTTATCAAAATGGATTTCTATGGTGCAAGTGTCAGAGAAGGGTGTGTAATGTCATCATGGCTGTTTAATGTATTTATGGATGTGTGCATGCATGATGCCAAGGTGGACAATACTTGTTTATGTCTTGGTAATATCCGTGTGTGCAGATTGCTATATGCTGATGACACAGTCCTGTTGGCAGAGAGCAAAAGTGAGCTCCAGAGTATGTTGTCTTGGATGTACTAAGTTTGCGTGAAATTCAAATTGAGTATAAATAAGGGAAAAACCAAAGTTATGGTTTTTAAGGGAGGAACTGTTAGCACTGAATGTAATGCAAGTCTAAATGGCACAGTGATTGACCAGGTGAATGAGTTTGTGTATTTAGGAAGCATGTTACACCGAGAGAACAAATTAGATGGTGAAATTTAGTAAGTGAGTGAATACTTCATTGTCTGCATGAGAAAAAGATTTTGAGTATGAAGTGTAGAAGGTCTTGGGTACATCGTGTGATAGATGTAAGTGAAGCCCAAGTTGTGTGTCAAGATCACTGTAAATGGAGAAGTTTGATACGGCAGCAGTAAGTAAATAATCAGTTAAAAATTTATCTGGTAGTTTTTATTTCTTTGTGGAGCTAACCTCTGAATCTCAGGGAATAGCTTAGTGATATGTAGGTATGTATGTTTGGCAGCAAAAATAGATCAGATGACAAAATTGGTAGATGAGTGAATTTGCTCTGAAGGTCATACAAGATCTGGTCAAAAACTTTGGTGAATGGTGTTGCTACAGCTGAATGCCAAAGGTTAGGGTGGTATGAGAGTGGTAGTCACTGGAAGCACGAGCTTCAGGCTCTTATGTTGGTTATTGAACCAAACCTCTGATTTTCAGTGCATGTGGAGACAGCTTTGAGTGAAGACATGTTTTTGAGCTTCATGCAATTCAGGAGAATGTCATTTTGAGCAATGAGCAACCTTGTAATTTTGTTTCAAACTCTGTCACTCAGTTCAAGGCACTCATGAAAAACTGCAGTGCATAGAGATGCTGTTACTTAGAAACAGTATTCAAATGGTTCCATAAATTCCACGAAGGAAACTTTTTACTTGAAGATAAAAGGAAGGTTCCTCCATCCAGCTTGCAAAATGATGACATTAATGAAACCTTCACTCTTATATATCGTTTGACAATAAGAAAACTCGTGGAAAAAAACATGTTTATCATTTGTTACCATTCAATCTATTTTGACTGAAGATTTGAAAATTAAGACAAAATTGTTCCATGTGCGCTCACCACTGAGCAAAAGAAAATTCGTGTGTCCATTTTCTCAGAGTTGTTTAAGTGTTCTGTTGCCAGACCCATTATCATTCCTGTTCTATGTAGTTACTGGGGATTAGTCACGGGCCTATAGTTTCTTCCCTGAAATTAGGGCACAGAGCTTTCATTGATAAACAACCATGTTATCCATACCAAAGAAGGCATGACACGTGAGATCACAAGGAAAGCTGGCATTCTTGAACAAGGAAGGTATTGATCACACAGAATTCCTTCCAAAAGGTTCTGTTAATGTATCTTTCTACAAGGGTGTTTTGAAATGTTTATGAAAAGTAACAAAATAAAAAAACGCAAGACTTCCAACATGAGCGAACTTATCCATTCCACTGTTCCTGCACTCATCTGACTGCTGTATGAGATTTGTGGACGTTCCCCTTCTCTTCCTTTTTATCACTGATTTCAGTGATGAAAAAGAAAAGATTTGACACCACTGAAGACTACACTAATCCAACACTAAGAAGGTTCTAACATCACTAATGAAAGAGGACTTCCGACAGTGCTTTGAACAATGGTAGGAACACTTGAACAGTTGTTGGTGTTCAGATGGGGAGTACTTTGAAGGTTGTTAATGCTGCAAGTACTTGTAGTCTGTGTCATATAAAAATATATTATTCCCACATTCACCAAACTCTTTGATCACTCCTTGTAGCTACTTTTGGGGGTTTTCATAGGAGTGATAAGATAAAAAAAGTCCAGAATGTCTGTATTAAGTGGAACTGTTCATTCTTTCATTAATGTTTGGAAAACCTGGCATACATGAGTCATGCTGAAATGCATTAATTAGGGACAGGTGGGGGCAGCAAGACTCATTTTGGTCATGTGCAGAGTGAAGATGTGTTGTGAAATGTGAAGCCCCCCCCCAAAAGAAAATTAGACCAAAAGGGTGTTGCAAGTGAACATTTTTGTCCATTTTCTTTTCTCCCCCTCCCATTTTTTAGTGGGTGAAGCTAACGGCATGCTTTTGAATGCCATGTTTGTTGGTATGCACGTGTAAAATGATGACAAAGTAACTCCAAAAAATGCTTCCTCACAAATGGTACTGTGCATATCATGCGTGGTATTCTTTATTAGTGATTAATTTTGATTGGCTAATTGTAATTAATCATAATATACATACATGAGATTCTTCCACATATTCTCAGAACTCTTTTTTTTTTTTTTTTTTTGTCTGGGTACAATATTTTGTCTTTTAAGACTTCCGAAAATGAAAGTTACACGGAATGAAGAGGTTTTCCCCCATCATCATATTTTTTTCTTGCGATATTGCATCTGTCAAATATTGTTATTAAATATCATTTTATTGTGTAAATGTTTGTATTTCAGCTTGAAACTGTAGGTAGCAATTTCTGAAAATGTGAGTCAGACAGAGCAAGGATTTATCCCATAATCATAATTTTTCCCGTGTGATATTCCCACTCTCCTGTGTTGCTGTTTATGTTCAAAAGTACTCATTCTCAAAGTTACACCTTTTATATAAATAGTTAACCTTGATAACATGCATTCATGGACCTCGGGCTGAAAGTTCTTTCAGTATGGTGGATGAAATTGTTGCCATCTGAAGGCATAAGAAGAAAAGAATGAGAAGCAACCATGGAGAAATGGAAAGGGAAAGATATCAGCAGAAAGAAAAATTAAGCAGTGGATGATCTTCAGCTGCAATGACTGTCAACAAATGACAAATATGGCTAATAGAATTTTCTGAGAAGAAAAGAAGCAAGGCTTGCTCCCAACAGGAAACTTGAGCTGATGTTCTAGCTAGTACAACAACAAAACAAAACAAGAAAAAAAAACTGTATAAAGCAGTGTCTCTTAAAACAATTTTATTTTGTTTTGAATTCATTTCATATTTTGAATACAGTGTCCTGCTCCAGTTTAATGTTTACATAAATAAATTACTGAACAACTCCCATCTTGCTTCTGCTGAATTATATTCACACTTTCTTGCTGCTCATTCTGATGTTTTTCACCCAGTTTAAAGCCATCAGCTTTTTTTTTTTTTCTTTCTTCATCAATCTCATGTATGAATGTACATATATTAAGGTTCCTTCATGGATTTCTGTTTTGTTTGCAGTGAAATTGCATGATGTACAGTGCACCTCTGCAAGTGGCAAGTATGACCAGCTCATTAATGTAGAAACCAGGACATACTTTTATGTAGGTAAAAGTATGTTGTGAATGTTTGGATAAAAGAAAAATAAATTCCAAATGGGTAACTTAAAAAAAGTTGTATCCATCTTTTAAAAGGCTCACTGCAAAGGAGGGATGATAACTTGGGATCATATCAAAACTTAATTTCATGGTTTGAATATTGTATGAGTTGCATCAACTTTCATCAAAATTGATTTACGTAAAAGCGGGTGTATAATTCATGTTTTTGAAATATGGAAAATTTTTCCGCACTAAAGTAATTAATGGCATTATTTTTCAGGTAATGACGAGGTCAAGAGAGGAATCCTCCTTATGCTGTTTGGTGGAGTGCCTAAGGTAACTCTGGAAGGCACCACACTGCGTGGGGATATAAATGTTTGCGTTGTGGGAGATCCTAGCACAGCCAAAAGCCAGTTTTTGAAGTGAGTTTTACTTTTTGTTACACAATTTACAATTTTTTAACAAATCAAGCATTTCATTTTTGCAACCTTTGTTTTTATAACAGCTGTCTCAGTTATTCATTCCCACATAGCTTAGATCTCACCATTCTTTTTTGTTTCTTTGTCTTGAAACATATATGACATATGCAGGTAATCAATCCCCGTGCATTGTAAAACATCACTCACTGGCTTCCTCTTGTCATTTTTGTTGATGTCAGAGGGCTACAAGGTGTTCTGTATTCGATAAAATTTCCATCAGTTCTATCGCAGAATTTTAGCAATGATACTAAGCTGTTGATAGGATGGTCGTTTGGTGGAATATGAAGTTCCAGTCATGAGGTGAATCCCATTGTTATCAAGCAGTCCTCTCTTTTGGAGGATTTACTTAGAAGTTTATAGTTTCTCCAGTGTGTGTGTGTGTGTGTGTGTGTGTGTGTGTGGTGTGTTATTTACAGAAATTTTGGGGTATTGGTGGTGGAGGGGAAGAGATTGTTTTCTGTCTGAAAATGAAGTCCTGCCTTTTAAAACTTTTGAAAACGGAAGGTAAACTGGCTGAAGATTTCTCCCATGGCTGTAACCCCCCCCCACACACACGCGCGATGTTTTCACTCTCCTGTGTTATTAAATGTTATTATCGCCCATACAAATCTGCATTTAAGATTGATAAAGAAGGGGAAAATTTAGGAATTTTTTTAAGAATTGAGGCATGGTGTTCAAAAGTATTTGTATTCTCAAAGTTACACTATTTATCTAAAACTGAAAGCTTTGATATCATGCATTCATGGTCTTCAGGCTTAAAGTTCTTTCAACATAATGGCATAAAAAAAAAAAAAAGAAAGAAAAACTACAATGAAAAAAAGGAAAGGAAAG
Organism: Macrothele yani; assembly: GCA_039090855.1. Taxonomy (NCBI): domain Eukaryota; kingdom Metazoa; phylum Arthropoda; class Arachnida; order Araneae; family Macrothelidae; genus Macrothele; species Macrothele yani. The sequence goes on from CM077012.1 coordinate 46,777,605, forward strand.
ATCTGCTGAGTCAATAAATAACAAATATGGCTATGGAACTTGCTGACAAGAAAGCAAAGCTTGCTCGCAAGAGGAACAAAAAAAAAAAAAGCTGTGTGCTCGAAGCAAATTTTGTTTTGAATTTTGTAATTTTATATTGGGAATACAGTGATGTGCTCTAGTTTAATATTTACATAAATAAATTACAGGGAGCAATTCCATTTTTCTTATGCTGCATTTTATTAAGACTTTCTCGCAGCATGTTCTGATTTTTCACCCAGTTGAAAAGTTCAGCCTTTTTTGATGAAGAAAGGAAAGGTGATTCTGAGGCAGAAGCAGATGATGTCACAGTGAAAGATGGAAGCACAGGAGGAATCTCAAGAGAAGAGGTGTGTAAAGCTCTAAAATCCCTTCAGAATGGTAAGGAAGGAAGGCTCTGGGAGCAGATGGCATAACTGCTGAGATGTTAAAATATGGTGGAAACTCTGTAATTGACTGTTTAACTGAAATTTGCCGGTTGTGCTGAGAGTTAGAATGGTCCCTGAGGATTGGAGGGATGCTATTATTTCTCCCTTGTATAAGCAAGTGGAGAAATCGAAACAGTACTCTCCCAAATTTTCACTCGATGCCTTAATGAAGGGAAGATTCCTGAGGATTGGAACAACGCTACAATGATCTTGCTACATAAAAAAGGTGACATTGAGGATCTCAGGAACTACAGACCTATCAGCCTTCTATCAGTGGTTTATAAAATCTTCACTAAAGTTCTTTTACACCGCTTATAGGTGACACTGGACATGGCTCAACCGAGAGAACAAGCTGGATTCAGGAGTGGCTACAGCACAATAGATCATATCCACGTACTGAGAGAACTAATTGAAAGAGCGAGGGAATATGAACTTCCATTGTGCATGGCTTTATCGATTATGAAAAGGCCTTTGATTCGGTGAAACCATCAGCAGTTACAATGGCCCTTAAATCCTGCGGTATTGAAGATGCGTACATTAATATTATTAATAACATCTATGAAAATGCAAGTGCAAAGATTCGGCTGTTTGAAAATACAACACACATAAAAATTGGAAAAGGAGTGAGACAAGGTGACACCATATCTCCCAAGCTTTTGAATGCCACATTGGAAAATGTCTTTCAATCCCTAAACTGGGAAAACAAAGAGATAAAGATTAATCGAGATTATCTAACCGACCTTCGTTTTGCTGAAGACATAGTCATTTTTGCAACTACCCCATCAGAGCTGCAGAGTATGATCCAGGAACTTGCTGACAAGAGTAAAGAAGTGGGATTAAAAGTGAACTTTCAGAAGACAAAAGTGATGTTCAATGCTTTTACAAGAAATGAAGATTTATCGATTGATGGAGAAAAGCTGGAGATAACAGACACGTACGTTTATCTTGGACAGCAGATATCAAGTGAGGGTCACATTGATGAAGAAATTAATCGGCGTACAAAACTTGCCTGGAGAGCTTTTGGAAGAAACAGCATAATTTTCAAGAGCAATATGCCATTATGTCTTAAAAGAAAAGTGTTTGATCAATGCATCCTTCCAGTGGTTACGTATGGTGCAGAGACGTGGACCTTAACTAAAAGAGACATACAAAGGCTACAGACAACTCAAAGTAGCATGGAGAGGTGCATGCTTGGTGTAACCAGGAGTGATAAGGAGTGGAACTCGTAGATCCGAAAAATGACAAGAGTGGAAGACATCATGATCAGAGTTAAATCCCTGAAATGGCAATGGGCTGGACATACTGCCAGAAGGACAGACCATCGATAGACAGCTGAAATTTTAGATTGGATTCCAATGGACAGAAAAAGACCCAGAAGAAGACCACATGGAAGATGGGTGGATGAAATTCGAAAGTATGCGGGAGTGACATGGAGGAGACTGGCACAAGACAGACCGTTGGGGAGGAAACTTGGGGAGACCTTCGTCCAGCAGTGGATTGATAATGGTTGACAATGATGATGATAAGGGAAAAGGTGATCAGACTGAATGCAAGAACTATCATGGTATCAGCTTATTAAGTGTGCCAGGGAAAGTGTTTGAAAGGCCATTATTGAAAAGGTACAAGGTCTTACATCAGAGAAAGTGTGGGAAGTACAGAGTAATTTTATGCCTGATAAGGGCTGCACTAATGAAATTTTTGCGTTACGTATGATGATTGAAAAGTATCTGTCTGTTGGTAAGAAAAGTTTTGCTGCCTTTATTGATTTAAAAGAAGACTTATGATCGAGTGAATAGGATACTTCTGTGAAAGGTACTGAGTAAATATGGTATTACTGGGAATCTACTAAATAGTGTGAAAGCCATGTATGCTGGCAGTAGAGCATGTTTACAAGTGAATGGAGTTGTATCGAAATTGTTTTCCATCAGTGCAGGAGTCAGACAAGGCTGTGTAATATCTCCATGGCTGTCTAATATATTTATGGATGTGTGCATGCATGATGTCAAAGTGGATAATGCTGGTTTATGTCTTGGTAATATCAGTCTGTGTGTGCAAATTACTGTATGCTGACTGCACAGTCCTGTTCTCAGAAAGCAAAAGTGAGTTGCAGAGTATGTTGTCCCCAGATGTACCAAGTTTGTGTGAAATTCAAACTGAGTATAAATAAGGGAAAAACCAAAGTTATGATTTTTGAGCAAGGAACTGTTAGAACTGAATGGAAGATACATCATAATGGCACAGAGATTGACCAGGTGAATGAATTTGTATATTTAGGAAGTATGTTTGACAGATAATTTTTTTAGGAAGTATGTTTAGATGGAGAAATTAGTAGGTAAGTGAATTCATCATTGAAAGTCATAGCTGCTTTAGGAGAATTTCACAGGAATGATGGAGTTCTCAAGAAAGTCGTGAATGGCTGTATATGAAAGTGTAATTGTTCCTACTCTGATGTATGGCAGTGAAACCTGGGTACTACAGAAGAGATATAGGAGTCGTTTGTGTGCTGGAGAGATGCATTACTTACGGGGTGGGGGTGGGGGGAGACATGTTCTCATCATGTAAGGAATGAGATGTGTTTCAGTTGTGTAATGTGAGGCAAAATTTTTTTAGTAAGGTGGAGACTAATGTTCTTAGGTGGTTTGGCCAGGGTTCGTACTTTCCTGGAAAACTCCTGGAATTAAATTTTTATTTTCCAGGGCCCTGGAAAAAAGGCAATTTTTAATGACTCCTGGAAAACTCCTGGAATTTTTGTATTTCTTTTTATGCTGAACTAGTTTGGTTAAAGATTGTGTTTCTTTTTATGCTGAACTAGTTTGTTGGTTTTCAGCCAGTGTTTCACCATAAAAGTTAGCTCCTCTCTAGCTGTGAACTGGAGGGAGGGAGGGAGGGAGGGAGGGAGGGAGGGAGGGAGTGTGTGTGTGTGTGTGTGTGTGTGTGTGTGTGTGTGTGTGTGTGTGTGTGTGTGTGTGTGTGTGTGTGTGTGTGTGTGTGTGTGTGTGTGTGAGTGAGTGAGTGAGTGAGTGGATTGCAGAAACTTCCTTGCCTGATCGGGTGGGCAGGGCTAGCACTGCTGTTGACTGATAAGTATCTCCTCCACCCTACTGGGATAAAAAAATATGATTTTGTATCTTAGCGGAATTTCTACAAAACTGACTGAAAATTTAATGCACGTAATAAATTGCCAAAAGGAGCGAACCTACCAAATTTCGTGTGAATCGGATAAAAACTGAAAACTAGCCAATAAAATTTTTAATCACATACGACGGCAGTTTTCCCGCTCTAACGGCACAATAAAAAAAATTATGTACAATTCAAAATGTTTTAATTTGATTGTAGTGACATTTGCAGGGTAACCTTATATGACCCAGTTATGACATCTGTGAAAAATTCAGATCTTTTAATTGAAAATTCAGAAAATAAATTTTTTGGCACTTTTTTCCTTAGGTAGGAAAAGAGAGTACATACCTGCCATCTCTTCCGATTTTGGCAGAAGTCTTCCAATTTTTTATACATTCTTCTGATCTTCCGACCAACCTCGCGTTCTTCTGCCGTTTGAAAAATTTCTGTGTTTATTTGCAAAAAATAACCTGTTTTATTAATTTTTGTAAGTCAAAAAAAAAAAAAAAAAAAGTTGAAAAGTGCAGCAGTAGCTTACTAATCTTAATCTCAGGGCTGCCAGACCTGCGCCAATCGCGCCAGCCTGCGCCAAAACGTTGTTCTTGCACCATTCTGCTAAAAAAAAATTTCGATTTTGACGACGGAATATGCGCCAATTTTGCTCCAAAAGTTAAACTTTACCGGACATCGATATTTTAGCGTAATCTTACACCATTTGAAATCGATTCAGCGGTTAACTCGTACGTGAGATTCTTCCGAGGGTTCGCGGAGCCCCCCCCCCTTTTTTTTGTCATTTTCGAGATCGTTGCAAAAGTGAAAATTTTTTTGGGGTAATAGTTGGGGTGGGGTGGGGGGTGGGGGGTGGGGTGGGTTGTATTCCATCAGGGGACGTTGTTTTGTCTTCTTAAACATTCGGTAACAGAAGCTAAACGGAGTGCAGATTTTCACCGTAATCGTATTTTTTTCTTGCGTGATGTTGCTTCTGTTCAGTATTGTTGTTAAATATAATTTCATTGCATAAGTTTAGCTTGAAATTGTAGGCAACGATTTCCGAAAACGGAAGTTAGGCCGCCCGAAAATTTCCCCGTAATCTTCGGCCACGAGATTCTTGCGCTGATTTGAGTAATTCCGTCTTTTTTGTCATCATTTGGACCATTTACGAGATCGATGCACAACTGAACTGAAATATTGGGAGGATTGGTGGTGGGGAGGGGAGAGGGTATCGTTTTCTCCGTCAGAGAATGGAATTTCATCCTTCAAAAACGGAAAGTAGGCGGAAGTAAGATTTCTCTCGTAATCATAATTTTTTTTTTCTCGCGGTGTTTCCTCTACCAAGTATTGTTAGATATCATTTTATTTCATAATATTTGTATTTCAGCTTGAAAATGTTGGATAAATTTCCGAAAACTGAAGTCAGACGGAGCGAAGATTTCTTCAGTAATTGTATCCCTCCCCCCTCCCCGCAATGTGATCCCCACTCCTATGTAGCTGTTAAATGTCATCACCCTCACAAATGTGTGTGCATTTTAGCTTGATAAGGGTGGAGGAAATTTCCAAAAACGGAAGTGACGAAGTTTGGAAATTTGTAAGAATTTGTGTTAAAAAAAAAAGTACTCATTCTCTGAAAATAACCCCATTTATCTAAAATAGTGAAAGCTTTGATATCAGAATTCATGGTTCTCACCTACAGTTGGCGTTTTTAGTAAGCACAGGATACCTTTTAAAAATTGCATTGCTTTTGGAGCAGACAATGCTCCAGTAATGATAGGAGAGAAAAATGGTGTGGCTCATCATTTGAAAGAACACCAAAGTGAAATAATAATTATAGGGTGTATTTGCCATTTGATTAATAATTCAAAAGAATTTTTTTCTTTGTTTAAAAAAATCACACAATGTTTCGATCATTAATGTCAGGTGAATCTCTTGAGAGTCTTCTGTTAATTAAATGCAAAGAAAATTAACTTTGTTTTCAAAAAGGGTACTCCAAATAATTCTTAAAAAAAAGCCAAAAAGGCCACTGTAAAAAGTTAAGCTAACGGTTAAATTACTATAAATAAAAGTTCCCTTCAATAAAAACACACAAAAAAATAAAGGTAAGTGTCCTGTATTCCTTTTTTTGTTTAAGCGTATGAGTTCTAAATCACTTTATCGTGTGACAAATTGACGTAAAAAAATCTTCTGAATTTTTCAAAGAAATCTGCATATTCATTAAATTTAGTTGGCAGGTATGAGAGTAGCAGAGCAGGTGGGAGGGGCTGGATGAGATGACATGAAGAAGATCCTCCAAACCTTGATTTTAGCTTACAGTATTCTTATGGTTACCGTTACATGAATGTTAGGTTATAAAGCTGTAAATTTGGTGAGGGGTAATCGTGGAAGTGAGATGCAGATGGACTGATACTGCTCTTGTGTGTTCCCCAGACTTTTTAATCAGGCTGTTCTATTTTAGGCATTTGGCTGTCTTCCTTGTAAATTGGTAATGAGAACATTGCTCTGTTTTATTAGTCAGAATAAATTATTGTTGTGTAGTTATGCCAGGGGGTAAGTGTATATTTAATCCAGCTTGGCTAGATAATGTCAAGTATAAGGATTTTTTGCTGAAAGAGACTTTCTAAGTTTAAAGCAAAGTATGTAAGTTTAAAGCAAAGTATGTGATCATTGCTTCAATATTTCAAATATGGGTGAGTCTGCCATTGCTAGTTATGTGGCTAGTAAAAGGCACATTTCTTTATTGGCAGCTAAACAAAAGCAAACAGTAAATATCCAAGACTTTTACCAGAAGTCACATGGTGCTGTTCCTATTAAAAAACCTGCAGTATCTGACATAAGTCTTGAAAATTCATTTTCCTAAAACAATGTGCTAAAAGCAGAAATTCTATGGACGTTGAAAGTCATTACTTCACATTATTCATATAAGTCATGTGAAAACATCCAATCTGTACTGACCTTAATGTTCCCTGACAGTAGCATTGCAAAAAGTTCACTTGTGGTGGAAAAAAAATGTGCATATTATTCTGTTTTTGGTATTGCACCATTTTTTATGTCACTTTTAAAGGGAAGAGTCAAATCTCAAGATGGATATGTGTTACTGTTTGACGAGACCCTTAACAAGGAAACTAGCAAAAAAACAGTTGGATTCTCATGTTAGGTTTCGGGATGGCGGGCAAGTTTGTACAAGATACTTAGGCTCTGACTTTTTAGGACATGCTACTGCTGATGTATTGTGTAGTAAAATTCAAGAAAAGTGTTCCGACTTAGGTTCTGGTAACTTGCATCAGCTGTCCATGAACAGACCCCATGTCAATTGGAAAGTTTATGATATGATGCTGAATGCATTAAAACTAGAGGGCCATGTTTCTTTGTTGAATGTTGGCAGTTGTGGATTGTGTATTGTTCATAATGCTTTCAACAGTGGCTGCAAAATAATGCCAGAACTTGGCGAGACTATTCAAGCATTGTGTTATATATTCAAGGACTCGCCAGCTAGACGTGAAGACTTTTCAAAAGTGACAAACTGCAACATCTTTCCGCTAAAGTTTTGCAAACACCATTGGCTTGAAAATGTGAGTGTTGTTGAAAGAGCTATTGAAATTTTGCCAAGTATTTCATTATATGTCAGCAAGGTTCAGCAAAAGATATTACCTGACCCTCAAAACAAGTCATTTGATGTGGCGAAGAAACATGTTAAAGACCCACTTTTTCTCGTCAAATGTAATTTTTTGTTAGTGTGGCTAAAAGTGTTAAATGTTTTTTGACTGTTTATCAGACTGACCAACCAATGCTTCCCTTTTTGGCTCATGACTTATATATTTTGTTAAAAGAAGTGATGCAAAGATTCATAAAGGATAACATAATGAACAGTGTAAATAGTCCTCTTAAACTGCTGAAAATTGAAATAAATGAAACAAATTACAAAGATTCGAGTAAAATCATGATTGGTTTTGTTGCAAGCAAATTAATAACGGAACTAAAGAAAAGCCAAAATGTCAGTGACAAACAGATTATGGAATTTAAGTTACAATGTAGGTATTTTTTGATCCAAGTTACTAAGAAGTTACTCGAAAAATCCCCTTTACAGTATCCGTTGGCTATGTCAATGACATGTTTAGGCCCAAGGAAGTTTTTGGGAAATTCAGAAGATATGGTTCAGAAGTTCAGCAGGATATTACTCAACCTTGTCAATGCAAAGAAAGTTTTGGAAGCAAAGTGTGATAATATCATAAAGGAGTATAAGGATTTAGTACAGGAACTTGTCAATGAAAGGAAGGCTGAGCTCACAAATTTTGATCCAAGAACACAGACTATTTACCATGCTACTGTTGCTAATAAGTATAGACAATTTTGAGAAGTCGTGAAGATACTTCTGCTTCTATCCCATGGGCAGGCCACTGTTGAAAGAGGATTTTCTACAAATAAACAAATCATGGTGGTGAACTTAAGAGAAGAATCTGTTGTAGTAAGAAGAATTATTGTTGACCATGTAAATACAGTTGGAAAAATAGATGTTGAATTGTCAAAAGAGATATTACTGAGTGTTGCCCATGATCGTCAAAAGTATGTAGCTTACCTGGATGAACAGAAGAAAACCCAGCAAAGAAATGTATGAAAAAAAGAATGCTGTTAATGGAAGACATATCATGTTTTAAATCAAAGAAGGAAAGACTTGAAACAGACATTTCTGAATTTAAAAAATCCTCTGAAATGTATGCTGATCAGGTAGAATCAAAAAGCTCACTAACATTGCTTGCAAAATCAAATGCCCTGCAACACAGTGTCAAAGAAAAAGAACAGCACTGTTGCTTGTTGCTGATGAACTTCATGAAAAACTCATGCAACATAAGAATTATTAATGGGGTAGGGAACATCCTATCTCTTGAAGTTATATGTCTGCACTGAATGTACCTTTTTCTTAATGAACTTTTTAGATAACAAAACTCTGTGTCTTCCCATTCTGCTTTATTTCCTCTCTCGTTTACATTGTGATCATTATTAGTGGCTGTGAAGTGGGGAGAGGAAATGTGTCATCAGCAATGCCCAATAGAACTTTATTCCCATACGGCTTTATATTGCGTCCATAAAATGGGGGAAACTTTACCTGCTAGAAAAGCGAAGTATACCTTTTAAAAGGAATTCGTCTGGTTTCTTTCATAGCAGTTAGCGGCATGCAAATCTGTGGAAGAATTGATCAAGCTCATGCACACTGCGTATTAATCAGATTTCAGCCATTTTCAACACATTCCTTCGATATACACCCCCCCTCCCATTGAGTTTTTAAGTAAAAGATCCCCTCCTCGAGGTCGGAATTGAAGGCTTTTGTATGTGTATTATCATGCATTAAGTTTCGATGAAAATACTGAAACCAGATGAAAATTTTCGGAATAAATGACAAATTTCCAGGAAAAGCGTGTAATCAAAAAACATTTTTAGGCACTCCGAGCATTGCTTTTTCTCAGCTTTCAAAATAGTTAGGCATATACAGGGTGCGTTCAAAAAGTTGGTCAAACATTTTCATGTATTAAATTACCTAAAAATTTTAACCAGTAGCCATTTTTCAAAAATATCAAACAATAAATCCAGGTAGGGAAGGTAAAGTACATGTTGCAAAAATATGCATTTAAATGTTTCCGTCATTCTAAGTAGGCATACAGAAACATCAGTATTTCACTGTTGCCATCCAATGAAGGCATGGTACATATTATAAATAGAAAGTTCAGAAGTTCAGATTATTTTTATACAAGTGAAAACAGAATGTTTCCCTTAGCCCTTTTTTTTTTGTTCCTGGTTCTCCAAAGGGTTGGCATTCCAGCTTTTCAGGTTCTTGTTTCTATCTAGTTTCTTGAATTCTAGAGCATGGAATATCCTGCCTTTTAGGTTTGTATCAGAGCAGATAAAAAAAAAAAAAAAAAAATTAAATCCTGTGAAGCTTGGTGATGCACATTGTCATTATTGAGATTTACATGATTCATGCTCTGTGAATGATTTGGGGTCTTTTACTTTAGCTCAGTGCCTGCTTTCTGATATGTAGGCACTGTAAAAAAAATATTGTGTTACAGGGAAGAAAATTATCAGTATCATGCATGTATTCTATTTTGTTTGTTTCAGAAATGCAAGGAAGCATGTTTAAGGTTTTAATGAATCAGAATTTCTCACCTTTGCTAATGTGTATATATCTTTTCTGCTTTCAGTCGATGTATTGTAAATGTGTAGTGCTGCACCGGTGGCCAAATGGTCTGACTATTTGCCCGAGGTGGGTGTGGTTTTGAGTCCCATATGAGGTATGGGTGGTGTATTTGTCTGATGGCATTGGATCTGTCCCTTCTCTGCAACAAGTGGTCCTAAATTAGAGATGTGTGGCTGCTTATAGCACTCAGAGTTGCACATGATGGTCAATAAACCTTGAAACACAAGAAAAAAAAATAGTAGTAAACTTCACCGTAATTTGCGATATAGGCAACAACGCACTGTGATTTTAGCTAAAGTTTGGGCTCCTGGAATTTTTTTACAGACTCCTGAAAAACTCCTGGAATTTATTTTCTTTAAAAGTGTACGAACCCTGTTTGGCCATGTTGAAAGAATAAGTGATGAGATGCTTACTAAGAAAAAATTTTCAGCTCAAGTGGCAGGAAAGAAAGCTAGAGGAAAGCCAAGGAAATAATGGGAGGACGAGATTCAGGAATGTCTACATAAGAAAAAGATTATGAGTATGAAGTACAGAAGGTCTTGTGTGCATTGTGTGATGGATATTCATACCTGCCGGGTTTTACGATTTTCCCATAAAATTTACGGAAACGTGACTTGTTTTACGGTTTTGCGGACAAAATGTTAATTTTACGGATTTGGTGATTTCCCGAGATTTATTTTCCTATTTCTGATGATTTTGCACACGCTATTCAAACTTTTTTATTTAACTTTAATCCATTCAAAGTAAAGCGCCGATGTAAGCTAGGAACAACTTTTCAGTTATTATAAGAAGCTTATTTGTAATGTGTTTATGTGGGAACATTTGCAGCAGTTTTCCCACGTGTTAGGTTTTGTGTTGTTTCAAACACTAAAACTTGCACCCCACGTAAACTGATAAGGATAACAACCGGCTGGGTTTGTTTAACCTTGGGGCTTGGTTCTCTCTTTCGTTGCCCCCCCCCCTCCTTTTCTGGTAATGCATTCTTTGTCCCCCGGGTCGCATTTTCTGAGGAGGCCAAAATGGGGTGCGACCTGCATTGGAGCAAGCACTTGAGAGCAGGTGTTTTTGCTACCCCCATTTCGAAATGTGATCTCAAAACGTAGTTATCGTAGAAAAAAATTCAAACGGATTTTAAATCTATGTAATTTTTAAGCCCAAATCTATAACCAACATGATGAAATTAAGCAAAAGCTGTCAGTTTTGTGAAATTAAAAATTGGGTCATGGTTTCATAACTTCTTCTCTGGTAATAAATTTGACCTAACGAAAGAATGCTAAGAGGAAGTTAAAAGAAAAAAAAAAAGTAAGTCCAATGTTCATTCGAACCAGTGCTTCTCCAGCAGTGATTTTTTTTGCTCATCAGTTGTAAGTTTGTACACTTTCCAACCGTGCTTTGTTCGTCTCTCGATAACGTGCATAAAAATATCTTGGCTTGATTCAACCAAATTAATATGTTGTGGTACTATATTTTCCTCTGCAAATTGCATCTCTTTAAACTTTTACTGTTTTACTATAGCAGTTTTACTTGCATTTTTTTTTTTTCCAAGTGTCAATAAATTTAGTATTAGTGATTCTCTATGAGCAGCAATATAAAAGAGGGGAGGGGGTACTATAAAACTTTCTGTGATGCGTATTATGCGGAGTTTCCTGTGTATTATAAAATCTTCAAAAAATGAAAAATATGCATTATGCTCTACGTGTCGATGTAATTTCAGCGTTTCGCGTGATGAAAGGAATGATATTACTAATCATATAGTGCCAAGCATAAATCTAATGTTGACTGCGTGGAAAAAAAAATTACGAAATTAACTTCCTTTGTTAAAAGTTATAATGAACTGGATGCGATTCCTGCGAAGTGTTTATTCACGTCATTTTTAGTTGAGCATAATTTACCAATTAGTGTCCCTCAGTCACTCATTTATTTCATTTGACTGTCTCATCGTCCGTCTCTTCGTAAGATAATCCTAGCATGAAAATGGTTTGTTTTTGAAAACATTTTAGTTTGTTCCGTGACGGCATGAGATACGATCCTATTGGATTTGGGGGTCAAAGGGTGGGACATCCTTCCCTTGAAATGCAAACCTCCATAAAAAAATTTTTTTTATCTCTTTATAGATCATGATAGCATAGTAATGAGAAATTATGTATAGATTCTATTTTAATCGAAATAAACGTGCGGATAAATTCAAACATCTGTAGTCATTTCAATTAAAAGTTGATACTTGTTTCAAAGGTAACATATCGTTTTTTAATCGATATGTTCAGTACATTTAATTAATATGCGCGACAAGTAATTTCATTGAAAAAATCATTAAAAATTTCATCGAACATATCGATTTTTTAATTTTTTTACGGATTTCAGTTTCTGAAAGTTGGCAGGTATGGATATTAGTGAAGCCTAAAGCTGTGTGGCGAGATTGCAGTAAATGGAGATGCTTGATATGGCAACAGTAAGTACATTTTAGTTCCATCAGTTAAACATTTATCTGACAGATTGTCTTTCTTGAGGAGCTAACTTCTGAATCTCAGATAACAGCTTAGTGATATACATAGTCGAGTCACATTTTTGTGACCACCAGCTAATATCCAGAGTAACCGCCATGTTCAGCACGGACAGCAGTTAGACTGGCTTGGAGTGACTCAATAAGGTGCTGGAAGGTGTTCACAGGTATGTGGAGCCATGCTGATTGCAGTGCATCTAACAGCTGCTGGAGGGTGTGTGGTGGAGGATTCATAGAGCTAACAACACGATCAAGGTGGTCCCACAGATGCTCAATTGGGTTTAAGTCTAGGAAATTAGGGTGCCAGGGAAGTACTTTGAAGTCTTCATCGTGCTCTTCAGACCACTCTCGGACATTTCCAGCTGTGTGACATGTCACATTGTCATGCTGGAAGATCTCATCTGCCCCAGGGAAGACAATCAGTATGTATGGGTGAAAATGGTCTGCAAGGATGGATTCATAACAAATTCAGTCCATAGTGCCTTCCACAGGTATGAGTGGACTCAGGGAATGCCACAAAAACATTCCCCAGACCATAACGCTGCTCCCACCAGCTTGTGTTCTTCCAGCAATGGTTGAAGAGTGTTTGTTCTCTGATGTTTCTTGCCTTATATGCCAATGTCCATTCATTCGATGAAGCAGAAAACGTGACTCATCGGAGAAGGCAATCCTTTGCCAATCAGCGGAGGTCTGATTCCAATACTGCCGTGTAAATGTAACCCTTTTCTGCTGATGCATCATTATTAGCATAGATGTTAGGCCATTTTTTTTTTCAGAGATATAAGATTGGAATTAAAACCATGGTTCCGACTTTTTGTTACGTGGCTACGCCACAAATGGAGCAGGACACGAGATGAGGAGGAAATCGCCGGCAAAGTGGCTGCATCATTTCTCATGATGCCTGATGTAAAAGATAGTGTTGGTCTTGTTCCAGCAAAACACATTGTGTTCGTTTACTGCAGGAGAGAGGGAGTGGTCCGGTTGGAGGAGAGAGGAGGTGTTCCCAGATTGTTTTTGTAGAGGAATAACTAGAGAAGCTCTATTTGGTAAGATGGGGATGAGGAGGGCGAACAGGAAAGGAAGACAACTATAAAATCAGTGCCATTTGAAAGTATAAAGCATGCCGCTAAAGGTGTCGGATTTAGTAATACTTCTAACGCTGCTGCTAGGCATCGATCAGACTATGAGAAAAAGTGGGGGAGGGGGCAGAGGAGAGAGATGACGTTCGTAACTAAAATCTAAACCTTCATTTCTTGATGATAGACTTTCAGTTAATCTCGGCTTTCCTAGCTGACCAGCTCGATCAGATAACTCGGTAGTGGTATTTTTTCCTCTGCAAATTGCATCTCTTTAGCTGTGATTGTTTTACTATAGCAGTTTCACTTGCGTTTTTATTTCAAGTGTCAAAAAATTTAGTAGCATTAGGGATTTGCTATGAGCAGCAATATGGGGGGGGGGGTGTACTCCAAAAAAAAAGTTTTAAATATTCTTTCTCCACAATTTTTATTTTATGCCATAGTATGTGAATGATAAGTACACCAAAGGGTTTTGCAAAAAAAACGATATTTAGGGGTCGCCCAATATTTAACTTTTGGGTACTACATAACTGAAAATGAAAATTTTTGAAAATTGAATAATTATGACATAAGAGATGCCTTTGATGGTGAAGGATACTGTTTTCTATAATTTGCCACCAGTCGAAGAATGAACTGCTTTTGTTCTTCGTCCTTGGTAAGTGACTGGTTGTGTTTTTTAATCAAACTGATGCCTCGCTCGGCAGTGTCATTCACAACCCTCATCTTACAGCAACATTCACGAAGTTCAATGAAAACAGGATCATTTCTCCACTGTTGGGGTTGCATTTTCAGAAACGCTTTAGATTTCATTTTTCCTCCAACAAGAAGGACATTGAAGAAGAAGCTAGTCCTTTCAGTTACAAAATTTTGTAGATTGAGATCTTTTTCCTCAGATATTGCTATATGTCGCGAAAAATCGGGCAGCTGTGGAAGTTTCAGATTCTTGACCATTTTTTCTTTAGTTTTCGTGGGCACTCGATCGTCAAAAAAGCTAAGGCTACCAAGTGCTCAGAAAGAAACCAAAGGTGCCGGGCAAAAGCATTGTAGGCTTTCTCGCCAATTTTTTTATTAGGGTAAAGTTTTAGGAGACTTAGAAGCTGGATATAATTATATGGAGCTCTAATTCCAAGTGGAGCTTCATTCCAATACTTCACATAAACCAAGCTTACAAACAAAGCCAAATTCACTGTATTTATTGTCTCCCGAGGTGTTAACTGAAACTGATTTTGAAAGAGGCATATTTTTAGAGCGTAAATGCCTTCAGCCAGCCATCGAGCATGATGTGTAGGGCCAGGAGCTCGAAATGTTTCTGTGCGACTTCCTCCACCAAGAAACAAAAGAGACAAGCGCAGAAGTTCTTGATAATCGTCTTTTGGTTGCTGTTTTTCCAATGCACTTGGTAAATACTCCAGCATTTCTTGTCGTAATCTGTTTAATATAGGATCCTGAAAGAGGTCAATGTCTGCTGCACTATAAGCTCTTTGATCAATCGTTGGCCACCCTTTCTGAAAGCGGTTGAAGAGTGCAGTTTCAGGACCTCCAGTAGAACCGAATACAGATAAGAAAACAGCTGAAAGCATAATCTCCATAACATGATGACGGCATGCAATCCAAACGAGTTCACTGCCTAGGGTTTTTTCAATTGTTGTGCAAGCTCCTGTGTGAAGCCCAGTATTACTCGCTGTCGTATCAAACACAAGTCCTTTGATTTCAGACTTAACATTCCATTTCTCGATTGCTTCAACGCAAGCTTGTGCCTGAGCTTTCCCTGTTCCTCTGTCTATCTTGGGAATTCCCAAAAGCTGTTCTTGGCCATTTTACAGTGAGAAGTATAGCAATGCGATCAACTGTCACCTTGGATCCATCAATATCAGGCAAAAGTTTGCCATCCCAATGTAAAAGAAAAGGCCTCTCCAAAGACTATTTCTTTTGTTCAGCTGCTGCGGCTTTCTGTCTTTCTAATTTTCTAGAGCGCCTAATGGAGCTTCGGGAAAGGTTGATTTCGGAAATATCGTGTCCAAGCGCCCCATGCAACATCTCCAGCAACGAATACAGCTCCTCTATCCGGAAGATTGACTCGATCCAGTGCTCCGACGACTTCTGGTAACGTAAATATATTTTTACGTCGTTTGGATGGGAATGGAGTAGAAGGTGCGGCAGATGTGGACGCTACAGGTTTGATATTCGCCTTCGCTTTCGGAGCTATGTGAAGATGATGAAGAAAGCTCTGCAGTTTTCCCAGGAAGACATTTGCTCTCTCTTTCTTTATATTTCTCTGTTGCCTTTCTATCTTTTTCCTCCCGCTGTCTTTTCCTAATTTCTTTTTCTGTTGTTTTTAAGTCAGCACCACTCATACTACTTGAAAAGACATCTTCTCTTTGTTTCTGAAGGAATACCTGGTCTTCGTCGTTTTTCATTTGCATTATAGCATTTTTCACGGCAACATCAAACAATTCTTCTAGATCACTTTTGAACATATCCTCATGTACACGGTCATTTTCTCCTTGACGAGTACAGTGCTTCTTCACAGCTAAATATCGTTCATAAAGTTTTGAGAGTTTTCTCACACACGAATCAATCCGCTGTGTAGGAATCCTCGCACACTTCCGAACAATCACAACTGCTTCACAGGTCAATTTGTAACTCACTGACAAGCTCTTGCCCTCTTCTAAATGGTAAAACTGGACCACCCGGAGCACATCCAATCCACGGGGAAGTCTTGTTGTAGAGAAGTTAGAGATTGGCTTTCCAAGAAGCCAGTTAGTGGGGGCAGATCTCAAGCTAGATGTCGACATGGTTGTTTATACCTATAAAGAAGAGAAATTTGAGTTAGCTACCAAAAAGTAAACTTCTAGGCAACCACTAAACTTCCACGTATCGAGCTAAATTTTGGTGCACACATTACTACGTCATAATGGACAAAATTACGCTATGTGGAGCCATGATTTGAATAACTTTTTTTTTTTCCCATTGCAAAGTGGACCACCCTAGTGTCGATGTAATTTCAGTGTCTCGCGTGGTGGAAGGAATGATATTACTAATCATACTTCTAGTGTCAAGCATAAAACTAATGTTGACTGCGTGGAAAAAAATACAAAATTAACTTCTTTTGTTAAAAGTTATTATGAACTGGATCCGATTCATGCAAAATGTTCGCTTCGTTTTTAGTTGCTACCAATTTGTGTCCCTCAGTCACTCATTTATTTAATTTTTTTATTTGACTGTCTCATCATCCGTCACTCCATAAGATAAACCTAGCATAAAAATGGTTCGTTTTTGAAAACATTTTAGTTTGTTCTGTGACTGCGTGGGATACGATCCTATTGTCACTCCATAAGATAAACCTAGCATAAAAATGGTTCATTTTTGAAAACATTTTAGTTTGTTCTGTGACTGCGTGGGATACGATCCTATTGGATTTGGACGTCAAAGGGTGGAACATCCTTCCCTTTAGATGCAAACTTCCATAAAAATAAACTTTTATCTCTTTATAGATCATAATGATAGATAGCATAGTAATACAAAATTATGTATAGATTCTATTTTAATTGAAATAAATGTGCCGATAAATTCAAACATCTGTAGTCATATCAATTAAAAGTTGATACTTGATGTAGGTAACATTTTTTAATCTATATGTTTAGTACATTTAATCAATATGCACGACAAGTAATTTAATCGAATATATCGATTAATTTTTTTTTTTATGGATTTCGGTTTTTGAAATTTGGCAGGCATGGGTTGTTACATTTTATAGTTCAGTGGAAAATTACATGTGAGGGAGAGTTTTGACAGTCTACAGTAATACCTAAGTTATTAACACAACCTGCAACAGTTAATTAGAGGTGTGAAAATTGTTTATATTGTTTAGTCTTTCCCTCTGAAACTTTACATTTTTGTTTTTATGTCCCAGAAAAATTTGTCTGAGTACTTCCTGCTGGAGTCAGGAAATCACTGAAGTACTCAGCTATCAGATAAATTGCAGGAAATATATATGTATATATTATATAAGGATGGCAAAGTTTTTCATTATAATTTAAGCCTCATTACTGAAGTGTTCATGTGACTTTTTTTTTTTTAATGCATGTTTTGTGCACATGTGATCATTTTACATTATATATAGGTTTTAGCATATTTTATCTTTTTTTTAATCTTTGATAAAGAGTTTGTGTCATTCTGTATACAAGGTTTGTTTAACACATACCTAACAGATGACTGACTGGTAAATTTGAAAGGCTTCTCTAATTTTGTTAAAAAAATCTTAACGTTTCAGGCAAGTTTCAGAGTTTTCACCAAGAGCTATTTATACAAGTGGTAAAGCATCAACTGCAGCTGGTTTAACAGCTGCTGTGGTGAAAGATGAAGAATCTGGTGAATTTGTAATTGAAGCAGGTGCTTTGATGTTGGCAGATAATGTAAGTATCAATAGTACTTCCACTAAACACTTTCTTCATCACAATTATTATCTCAACATATTGCATGAAAACCAGATGCATGTGAAATTCGCAATTGCAAGAGATGTGAAATGTTTTCATTTTTGTGAAATAGATGCAAATTTTGCTTAGTTTTTCTAGTTAAAAATTGCTTTTGCCAATTTATTTTATAATTTTTTACACTTTTGGGTTTTTTTTTTTTTTATAAATGTTTTGTTTGCCAATTATTAGCATGGCAACCTTTCTGTCATCATCGTTAAGCAAGCTGTTGTTCATATGATTGCAACTGACTGACATTGTACCAGAGCATCTCCTGTCATAAGCATTTTGAGCTGAAGCTTTATCTTTCACCCCATCCCCCCTGCCCTCATTTTTGCTTATCTTTTGATAAAATGTGAGTAAAAATAACTATTCAGGAGCATGTGTAATTCTCATTTAGAGTGGGAAAAAAAGGACAATTTGCAAAAACCGTTTTTAATCCATAGGCCACACGAAAAGAAAGAAGGAACTGAAAAATGTTGGAGAAATTTCAAATAAGCATCAGTCAGCAGTTTAAGGTATGCTTGAAAACCATAAAAGAGCTAAAATGGAGAAAGCCACCTTTATTGAAGATAATGTTGCTATGTGCATGCAAGCCAATACGCTGTTGAATAAAATGAACCATCTAGTGGGTAAAGCATAATTTAACAAGTACAGGAACAATTCAGGCAACTTGCCATATGCTGATGCATTGCAAAGGGACTGTTTGGCAAAAACAGGTGAAGAAATAAAGCTTAAAAGTATTCAAAGAACTCAAAGGTAAGGAAATATATGTAGTGGTGGCTGATAAGGATAAGATAACCAAGGTCATTGTGTATTTGCAGTTTTATTTTGTACAGCTATTCTTATAGCCAAGCAGTAGTTGTACCTATCGTCACAAATCGAATGATGATGATGGATAGGCACACCAGCTGCTTAATCGAATGACATATTGTGTAGTCACGCTATTCTTATTATAGATTCTCCAACAATATAACATTTATTTTAATATTGTATCAGGTGTGGTGTCAAATTCTGCCAAACACATAAAAACATGTTTCAATGGAATGAGGATTTTGATTAGTGAGCACCTCATGCTTTTTCAATGCTGGGCACTTAAAATCAATTTAATGGGTGTCATTTTCATGACTGATGTTAATACACTTGTCACAAAAGTAAATATGGCCTTTTGACATGGGAAAAAAATAAATAAATTAAAAGAGCCTAAAAAAATTAAAAGAGCCTATATCAGGTTTTGGAGTGGGAAATTTCCAGAACTTTTAGTTAGCAAATCTGTTTCCAAATCCAGTGCTGTTGTGCTGTAATTTCTGGTTGAAGTCTGTTATCTACTTCAGTAAATGCTTTGAGCCATTTAAGCAGTTTTTAAACATGTGGAAACTACAAAAGCAAATGCACAGACATATTGTGTGTGAGATGTTAGAAGAGAGCATATTTCTAACATTAAGAATTCAGATGAAATTTATGAGTGAGGTTTCTGTGAAAAACATTGAGTTGATCCCTATTCTTGAAGAATTTGTATATTCGTATGCACATTTTAGTTGGGTGACTTTATGCAGCTTAGTGATGATTTAAAAAGATTTTCTACTGGTTGTTTCCCCATATGGAGCAATGGAACTTTTAAATCATCACAAATATAATGCAAAAAGGCAAAATTGTTTCTTGACTACGGAAATGTTGCATTTTAAGCCTTAAAAAATATTGGAAAGCCATGTGCATGCATCATGCACAAATGGTTTTGATCAAACTAGTTATTTATGAATTTTTTAATCCATTAGTAGGCAGCTAAAAAACTGAGACAAACTGCATTTTGTTCAGTATTAGCAAAATGAGACTGCCAGCATTTTGTCACTAGACACACACTCTTCTTGATAGTTCCAAATACTTTCACCATTATTTAACATATCAAAGAAAAGAAAATGGTAAGGTTGACATCTTGCAGCTATTACTAATTATATCAATTTCAAAGCCAGGTGCAGTGATAAAAGCAATTTCATCTCTGTAATGGTAAAAGAGCAATTTGGGCCCTGCGTAAGAGTGTGCATGCTGAAAGATTCTTCAGTGGCAATAGCCTTGTGTTAAGTGACCTTAGGACTAACTCAACAGAAAAAAACGTTGATATCTGTAGTATGCTGAAATTCAATCAGAGAGTGCTAAGTGGCAAAAGCCGCAAAACAATTGATGATACTGAAATATTTGTGCAGACACTGGTTGTCTTTTAAAACACTGATTTCCTTCGGAAGATAACTTATAATATAATGTTTAATTTTTGTTTATGGTATTTGCCTGTGAAATGGGAATCAGTGTATTAACTCCACAATTTATTGTAGCCACAGCATTTATATTTTTTACACTGTATTGGACCAAATTAAAAGGATATACTATGAAATTTATTTATTTATTTTCAGTCATATTGGATATCATTTTCTTTGTGCATACTACATATCAAATTACTGTTTTTTTTTGTTTTTTTTTTTTAAATTTCCTTTCTGAATTTTTATGGCTTAGAATATAACAGAAGTAGTATTACCCAGGAAAATCTTACTGACTAATGAATTATTTTGTAAGAACTATGAAAGTATTTAGTAGTATTTTGATTCTTTTGTTTTAGCACAAAGCAATTTTGTTGGAAAAGGGAGTGATTCATTTGATTTTCTTCCCATTTGTTGTTGCTGAAGTATCTTCAGTGGCATAGGTGGATCGTGGTTTTGGGAGGTAGTTTAAGATAAAACCCCTTTCCTGACTAAAATAGCAGATATTTGGGGTGCTATAAATGTTCTTGGGAGTGGGGGTCTTAGCCCTGTCAAGCCCCTCCGACTCACCACCTATGTTTAGTGCTTAGTATTGCATAGAGCAGTAGATGGGAGACCTTTTCTGACATCCTTTTTATATTCTAGAATTGTGGATTAGATAGACAGGATTGTATTGCCGGTATGAAATTTTTCACCCTGAGGATGTAGAATGTGGTACACACTAGAGTAGTCTGAGAGTTCTTTATTTATTGATTGGTTTGTAGTTGGAGGAGGTATGATGGCTAAATTGTGTATGAAGGACAGATGGTAAGGAATGAAAACAGATAATTTCAAGGTGACGCTGCACGTGTAGGGAAGTAACTGATACTTTGGCTTCAAATGTTGATGCTGTCCCGGTGGTGTACTGGTCTAAGCACTGTCTTCTGATCATTTGTCCGAGAAGGGTCTGGGTTTGGATCCCGGATGAGGCATGGATGGTGTGCTTGCCTTATGGCACTGGCTCTCTTCCTTCCTTGGAACAAGTGGTCCTAAACTAGGGATGAGTGACTCCCGCCTTAGAAATCTACGAAGGATCTACAAAGAGTTACGAAGATGGATATACGAAGATCTACGAAGAGTTTGTAAGCTAGTTGAGAGACTCCACACGAACTCACATATGCCTTCTTGCAACTAGATGGAGCGACTTGATATACATCTGATCGTTCATTCGCTCGAATCCACAGCGAGTTTACTCAGGAAAGGACAATCAGTGAGGATCTACGGCTGCGCCGTTCTCTCAACTTATCTCCGTGTGACTTTAACCTGTGGGGCTCACAAAAAGGTAAAATCCACTGCAACAACCCTTGAACGTTGGAAGAGTTGAAAACCAACATATGGCAAGTGATCGCCCACATTTTAGTCACTGAATTTGCGGGGCGTTTTCCTGACCATGCTTCTGCGAGTGAGAAAATGCATTGAGGCAAGTGGCGACCACTTCGAACCCAGACTTTGAAAAGGTATGTAAAAATACCGATAAATGTGTCAATTGTTAACATTACAGTCTTTTTTGAGTTAAAAATACCCTTTATTTACTGTACCAAATGTAACTGAAATGTACGGTACATTGTGACCAAATAAAACTGTACAACTGTCTTTTGCATTTGGGGCCAGGTTTATGTGAGCTGCCGTGTGGAAGTATGATAGATCAAATGTGTACTAACAGCTCTGGATTTAGGCTTCAAACTCCACAAGTGGGTATGAGCTCTGACTTTTGTTGGTCGTCATTTAAATATAGCTGTCAAGTGCAGCTCTTTTTATGTTGTACTCCAATAAATCAGAGAGAGTGAACTATTGTGGACTATGATAAAAGTGCTTCCCCCTCCCCCATAAGTGATTCATTGCATCTTTTAAAGTAAGCTTTGTTTGTTGCTGAAAATGTTAATGTTAGTTTAAGAAAACTCAGTTTGACAAATGTGTTGTTTTGCTGAAATAATTTTTTTCCTTGTTTTTTGTTTTTAAGGGTGTGTGCTGTATAGATGAATTTGACAAAATGGAAACGAGAGATCAGGTGGCCATTCATGAAGCCATGGAACAGCAGACGATCTCCATTACAAAAGCTGGAGTTAAAGTAAGAAGTGTTAAAAATAATTCTAATGTCCCTTAGCAAAATATAGATAAAATATGTAATGCTGGTAATTATCTCTGTGCTTATGCATCTAAATTGCACTTACAAAGAGTGTTTTCTGATGGTGGTTGTATCATTTCCTATCTTAAAAATATGGAAATTTATCCTACTTTATGAACAGAATTTTCCTCTCTTAAGGCAACTGGAGCAAGTTCATTTCTTCATTCTTTGGTTTTCATTTACCAATGATGAACCAAATCATGAATGGTGGAGGCATATGGTTTATGATAATCATACAGTACATTGTTGCTAAATTTTTGTTTAAAATTTAAAGTACTTATTAAGTTGATTGAGATATAGGTCATGAAACAGTACTTATTATAATTATCTCACTCCGTATCTTGTAATGAGCTAACATTTTTGTAGCATTTTCAGGTTGAATGAACAGCCAGCCCAGGTGGTAACCCTAACATTGTAAAATGACTTCAACTGACCGATACATGTAGGGATGCTAACTCCTTACAAAAACTTTTCTTATTATAATAATTATATGCATTCTTTATTTTAAAACATTATTTACTAAGGCACTTAATTTAAAACTTTCTATTTACAAAATTGAACAAAAAAACTTTTATGTTTATTTTAGTAGCCAGATGGTTCTAAAACACGTGTATCATACCAAATGTTAACTTTACAAATATTATACTACTCCCGTTTCTTTAACTTTAATACTTAAAAACATTTAAAAAGTTTAAAAACTGTATTGATCACTGCCTGGCCGCTGTAACATTCGCTGAGGTTATCTTCTCAAGGCTTTGTTGACCCAGCGTCATTTTTTTTTTTTTTCTCGTGCTAGTTGAAAACAAATCAGCTTTAGTAAGGAGCAGCTTTGCTGTTTTTGGTTGTATATCATTACTTTGGAGTTTTGTGTTGAGTCTGTGACAGGTC
Organism: Macrothele yani; assembly: GCA_039090855.1. Classification (NCBI taxonomy): domain Eukaryota; kingdom Metazoa; phylum Arthropoda; class Arachnida; order Araneae; family Macrothelidae; genus Macrothele; species Macrothele yani. The sequence goes on from CM077012.1 coordinate 46,800,698, forward strand.
CACATATTCTATCTGAAAATGATCCCCCCCTCTCCCCATTTTGCTGTTTTGGTCTTGATGCAATACAAGATGGTTTTAATATGTGCTAAGGAACAGCCTTGAAATTATTTTTGCTTTGTTCTCAGTGTGTGGGGGTGGTGGAGATATGTGTGCTTGGATGAGAATGATGATTCTTTGCTGTTTATGTAGGTACTACATATTGTTATTTTTTTTCTCTTTCCTCATTTCTCCTCCCCAAACTCAAGTGCTTTTGTTGTCTTACAGATGTAATATTTCTTTCTACCCATCTGTGTATGCATGTGGATGCGAGTTCTGTGGAGCTGATTATTTATTGACATGTAAATATGTTTGAATTTTGCTAGACTTAAATTATGCCTTTAAAATGAATGGGAAGCAAATCCCTGAACGAATTAATTCTTCAGAAATACATAAAAGGCATATACGCTATATTGACAAAAGTCACCGAACACCTAGAAGAGAAACACAACATAGCATTTATTGACATACATTAGCACGGTGTCGGTCCACCTTTAGCCTTAATGCATGCACTGACCCTTCGAGACATGCTTTCAACAAAGTTTTGGAACACGGCGATAGGTATGCGCTTCCATTCAGTACATAATGCTGCCGCTAACTGTTACTTAGTAGTAGGCCTTGGTTCCAAACTTCTTATGTGACACTCGAATTCATCCCATAGGTGCTCTGTAGGATTAAGATCAGGGCTCTGTGTTGGCCAGTTCACACACGATACAGTTTTCGTCAAACCATGCCATAACAGTCCTTGTTTTATGGCTCGGTGCATTATCCTGCTGGTACCAACAAGGCTCGGTTCCATAGTATTGCCACAGAGTTGGAAAGGCATAATTGTCCAGAATATCGAGGTAGACATGCTGGTTAATAGGTTTGTCCACGATAACCAATGGGCTGGGACCATACCACGAAAAACACCCCCACACAAGTACACTGCCAGCTCCAAACTTGACCGTAGGAACAGTACACTGTGGTAAATAGCATTCCCCCCGCCTGCCGCCATACTGGCACACGGCCATCAGACTGATGGATCATGTATCTGGATTCATCAGTCCATAGGACCCGTTTCCATTGATCTACGGTCCATGATAAATGTTTTTTACACCATGCTAAATGACGAGTAGCATTCCGAGTGGAGATGAAAGGCTTATGAGCAGCCGCATGACCATGGTAACCGATGGAATGACGTTCTCTGCGAATGGTATGTGTACATACCGAGGTTCCAGCATTTTTACTCACCTGTACACTGAGGTCTTGTGCAGTACTCTGTCGATTAGCTGTAACAAGACTTCGACGTTCTCTATCGCTGATTTTCTTTCGTCTGCCGGTACGTTTTGCTGCTTCAGGCACGCCATGTGTCTTCCACTTATTCAGTACATCCAAAACAGTTGACTTGGGTATGTTTAAACGCCTCTCAGTTTCTCTTATGGACAACCCACTAATATAACACCCAACAATCTTTCCTTTCTCAAAGTCAGTTCTCTCCCGCCGCAACATTTTCACTCAACCTCACGGTGCAATATGATCGCGGTCAGTGTCAAACTCCCTTAAGTCCAGTGCCTTTCCCATCTGAAGAACAAGAACAACACTGATTTAACAGACCTCAGTATCGGGTGTTATTTATACATGGTTCATACAAGTCTTGGAAAAGTCCTGGAATTCCATTTTGTACTGGAAATGTCCTAAAATTCTGCTACATGTCCTGGAATTTTATCCATTCTGGACTTTTTGTCCCTGCGCGATGTTTGCAGTTGAGGATTTTCCTACTGACATAACTTATGTCTGATAATTCCCCCCCCTCTGCAAAATGCGAGGGGGGGGGTCTGTTGGTCTTTTTGTCTGTTAGGAAGACTGAAGCTGCGTTATTAGCATCTTTCAGCGTCATGTTTATGTTATCACTTTGTCTGTCTGACCGGAAAAACCATATCTCTGCAATTATTAGTTCAATTTGTAAAATTCCTTTTTTATTGGGAAGCTTGAAACGTGAGAATGATAATCCATTTGTTCCGGGGTTTTTTCCCCCCGATTCACTCGCTGCTAGAGGGCGCATAAAAGATCATATCGAATTTAAAATTCATTTTATTTTGTACATTTGCTTCTAAATATCCAATTGAAAAAATTCTTTCTTTCGACAACATTTATATCGAAGACTATTTTAGTTACCGTCCCTTTTTCAAATAATGCATAAATTTTCCGCTAGGGGCGTAACGGTAAATCACGATTTTCCCAGTATCTCCGCTTCTAAAAGTCTGATTTGAAAAATTATTCCTGCGTTGGATACAGCTCTTGAGGGGAAATGTTTTGTATATAATTTCTCATTTTTGGTAAAGAATAGTTTGGCCGCCAGGGGGTGTGTAAGTGTTTATTTTTGCTTCTGATGTATTTGCAATAAAATCTGAACTCGATGGAAAAAATTCCTCCGTGGACTGATACCGTTCACTTCCAAAAACATTTTGAGAATACCTCCTGCTTAATAGTGCATAATTTTCCACCAGGGCGTACACATATATTTTATTTTTGTCCATATCTCTGTTTCTAGGAGTACAATTTGAAAAATTCTTTCTTTGTTGAAGAACATTTTTGGTGCGAAATGTTTCTCATATAATTTCAAATATTTCTTAACGCACAAGTGCGCTACTAGAGGGCGTAAGTAAGTTCATGTTTCCATTTACAGCAATATGTACGGGACTAATAATTTTCTGCTAGGGGGCGTAACATACATTGGATACAGCTCTTGAGGGGAAATGTTTTGCATATGATTTCTCATTTTTGGTAAAGAATGGTTTGGCCGCCAGGGAGTGTTTAGTTTATTTTTGCTTCTGATGTATTTGCAATAAAATCTGAGCTCGAAACTCGATGGAAAAAATTCCTCCGTGGACCGATGCCGCTCACCTACAAAAACTTTTTGAGAATACCTCCTGCTTAAATAGTGCATATTTTTTCCACCAGGTGCGTACACATATATCTTATTTTTGCCTATATCTCTGTTTCTAGGAGTACGATTTGAAAAATTCTTTCTTTGTCGGAGGACATTTTCGGTGCGAAATGTTTCTCGTATAATTTCAAGTATTTCTTAATGCACAAGTGCACCACTAGAGGGCGTGAACTCACATTTCCGTTTGCAGCAATATCTACGGGACTAATAACCCGATTGAAAAATATTTTCTTTCGACCAGATGCTACTAACTATGAAAACTCTGTGTGTGTATTTTCTTCCCAAAATAATTCACAATTTCGCCGCTAGGAGGCACAAATATTTAATCTATTTTTTCTCAATATCTGTACTTTAAATGTCCGATTTAAAATATTCTTTTAACAACAGATACCATTTACCTTATGGAACACTTTAGGTTTGTATTTGAGGAGGTTTGTGGTTCACAATTCTGACGCTGGGTCGTGTTGTTCACATCTGTTTGCAGCCTGTCTCTGCCTCTAAAAACTATTGAGAAATTTCTTTTTTTACTGTTGCCATTCTCTATAATAAAGATTTTCAACTTTTCCATTGTGAAAAATTCTTCCGATAAAAGGCATACAGTTATATCATGTTTCCTTCTCCATCTCTTCTTTTAATTGTTTGATTTAAAAATCTTTTTGTCTCTAATACCTTTCTTCTGCTATGCAAAACTTTTTTTGCACCATTTGTTAATTTTCGTAGCATACTTTTTAGCCACTGGTAAAGTAAGTAGCTGATTTTTTTTGTGGGTTATTTTGACCTTTACTGAAATTTGCTAATGAATGCTGTATATAAAAATTTGCCATAAAATTAGATTGCTTTGTAACATCAGAAACTTAAATCTAGTTGTTTCTTAGTATTTTCTGAGCAAACTAATCACTTTGCATCTTCTATAATTAGTTTTCTAATCACGCCCAGTTAAATTGCCTTGATCACTAATAAATGCAGTTGTACACAGTCCTGGTATTTAAGGTTTTCTCATTATTCTCTTTCATTTCATGTTGGAAATTTTTGGGCATACTTTGTTTGCTGGAGAGTACAAATTTAAAACATAGCTACAGCATCAATATTATGTTGAAATTCCTTCCCTAAATAAAATGTAACACAAATACTTGCTCCCATGATTATGTGTTTAAGAAATAACAGTCTCTTTGGTCCTTTGAAAACATTCAAAATATTTCACCTTTCCTTACCCTTAAATTTCCAATGTAAGCATTATTTCAAAATAATTAAATATAAATAGTATTTTATGTACTGATTGTGTGGTATATGAAAGCATTTTAAGAGTAATGCCTACCTATGTATTTTTGAGTTTTATGTTGTTGTTTTTTTTATTCTGTAATTTGCTTCAATAATTGAACTAAAACCAAAGTAAAAAAATAAGTTTCTCAAAATCAGTGTAGTATAGTATACAAAAGTTTAGTAGATATTAAATCTGGTCACATTTTCAGTGACAGTTTTGGTATTTCAGTATTTATCCGTGATTCTAAGTTTCTGATTAGGTGCAGTGGACAACATTTTTAACATTCTGCATTAAGTTTGCCCAAGCATGTAAGAAGTTGTTAGTTGTAGGTTACAGGTTGAACAGACGTATGGTTTCATTATAATTTAAGTAAGAGCGTTTCAATCGTATGTCCTGGAAAAGTCCTGGAATTTTGTGAATGAAAAAGCGTATGAATCATGTTTATGCTGTACTGTGACCTCAGCATGCACTGTCATTTGCCTGCAGTTTCTTTGATTTGCATAAAGATGCTTTGCTCATAATGTTTTGGCTCTTCGGTGTAATTCATCAATGAAATGGATTACAACTTAATTCAATGGCATCCATATTGTGTCTGGAAGAAATATTCTAACTGCGATTCCAAATAATTTTTCTTGACACAATACGGATGCCATGAAATTCAATGACGTTGTAATCCATTTCCTTCACAAATTACGTTATTAATCAATAAGCATAGAGTGTCATAGCCATATGGGTCTGCAGTAGGCTCTTTGATGGAGGCTATTTTGTGTATTGTCTGCATAGATTCCAACTAGTATGGATTTTTGGTTGCTGTTACGGAAGTACAGAAAATCATCATTTGATTTTTCTGATATGCAAAGCAGTTTTCTAATCAACTTAAATTTTTTATTAGTTCTTCAAGTTTACCTGGGGGTGAAAAATTAAATGCTGTGTTCTGCATATTGCAGATGTGCCAACTCTCCGTATTTAAGCGGGAGACTCCCGATTTTCAGCCATTTCTCCTGACCTCCGGATAAATGTCAAATTCTCCCAATTTTCGCCGATAATTAGCTGTTACGATGGTCGAAATAACGAAATTCCATCAACCACCGCCTTGGATTGGCGCAGAAGAAAAAGATTTCGAACTGCTTGTGAAATCTTTTTCATTCTGCTTTGATGCAAGATGGCATTTACAGTCATCAGTATCGTATTTTTCCTCTCCTCGTATCTGCAAAAAGAAAGCCACCCCCGGTGGCGCAGTGGTCTATTTTATGTTGGTTACAAACACACTCTCGCTCCTGCTGTGAACTACTTATCGTTTCACATCTCCCCAATCTTAGCTGTGAGCCTGTTTATGTTTTCTTCAGAGTTTTGAGGAGTGCTTTTCGGTTTTGCTTTACTGTGGAGATTTTTATTTATTGTTTTGCACCATGTTTGTCTCTTTTCCCTTCTTCGGCACATTTTGTAGAAGATTAATGTGCTCTTTTGCGAATCTGTTATTGTCAGCTTTGTTTTATCTTCTATTTTAGCATTTTGTGTACACTTAGTTTGTGAATTTTTTTTTCTCATTCTTTTCGCTTACTTTTTGCGGGAGATTTTTCCTTTTGCATTATGCCACTTTCGCGGTTTTAAATGTTTTATTTTATGTCATATCTTTGGCAATTTGTTTCTGCTTTGCATATTAGCTGTTATTGTATTTGCTGCATAATAAAGTTGTGAAAATGAGCGCCGGCTTTTGACAAATTGTCCGAGATAGGTCCGGGTTCGAATCACAGTGGGGCATACTTGCTAACTTTTACGGATTTCTGCTTAATTTTACTGATTTACGGTTGGAAGTCTTTTTTTTTTTAACGGATTTTTTAATATTTCGATTGCTCAATCGAAATATTTCAATTCCCTGCAGGCTGCAACCATCCATTTAGATTTTCTACCGGACCTTACGAGCGCAGTGTTACGTGATGATGTCATCTTTGACTCGCCGGCTTTGTGCGGAGCCATCAAGCATAACGATGGTTTCGCGTCGTGCGATAGCTCTCTCTCTCTCTCTCTCTCTCTCTCTCTCCACGGGAGTGCTCAAGTGACGTGCGACCAGAGTTCTCCAAAATGTGTAATCTAATTACGCGTCTAGTATGCATCGAAATTTTATCAACGCGTAAAAATACGCATCTGGAATTTTTCTCTCCGCGTAAAAGTACACATCACAAATTTTTCTCGGCGCGTAAAACTACTCATCGAACAATTTTAGCAATTCGTAAAAATACATATCGGGACGGTATTTCGTCTTTCAAAAACGGAAGTAAACGAAATAAAGATTTTTTCCGTAATCGTAATTTCTTTTTCCTCTGATGTTGCCTCTGTCCAGTATTGTTGTTATATATCATTTTATTCCGTAAATATTTGTATTTCAGTCTGAAAGTGGAGGAAAAATTTCCGAAAATCGAAATTCGAGAGTGAAAAGAAAATATATGAAAAAATGCTATTAATTGTATCTGGTTGACAACTATTTTCCCTATGCTTTTTATTTTGCATATAAACATACAGTATGCATTTAGAATAACTTTTTAAACATTAAAAATGCTATGTACCAATAATACTACTTCTGGAAAATTGCTCCTGCATCTAAAAAAATGTCGATAAAAAATTGTGCTCATGTGATTTTATGAGCTGCAAAAAATCTCCTGATTTGTAGATTTTGAAGGTTGGCACGTCTGATATTATAGATTTCTGTATCTTAATTGGCAATCCCATGAGCTATGTACTGTGGGCCGAGCAGCAACCGCGTGACGCGCTGGCTCAGCCTATTTCGTACTGTGTCACTCCTCGTGCCCAGAGCAGCAACTATGCAGAAAGCAGTATAATAATGGCTTCGTATGGACTCTGCTCAGGCATTCGTTCCCAACTCCAATGATGCTTTTCATACCACGTGCAACAACACAGCACAGCCACGCGTGTTGAAAAAGACGCTTCTCCAGCATTCACAACCCGTAGCGCTTCTCTGTTGTTCTCTCTGCTGCACATGCTCTGTCATACAGAAGAGCAAGGCAATCGGTTGTGCAATTGTGAAGGTTTTTATTCATTTGTTTAAAATGAAACGTTCTTCACACCAACCTTCCCACTCTTGGTGGGCGGTAGTGGTGCACACAGTGGGGGTGGCCAAGGGGGCCCCCGCCCTCCTTATGAGGTATCACTTGGCTCTTCATTCTTTGTTATTAGTAGTTATTTGTAATTATACTTGTATATGTTTTTAAATATATAATTTACGAATAATTGGAAGTGAACTTTAACACGGTGGAGGTGTGATTATCGCTTCACAATATCTTGAGGGATGTTTACTCCAGGGTATTTTTGTTTGCATCTTCAATATTTTGGGCCACGCCATAAAGAAATCCTGGGTGCGCCACTGGTGGGTGGGATGATTGCCGAAGGCACACAGAATCGAAGTAGCATTAACAATCCAAGGAATAATTTTTCTTCATGTGTGGAGGTAATCTTTTATATTTTTCTGGTAGACAGTATTTTTAATTTTACTGCTAGCAAAAAAATATTTATTATATCCTTTTTTTTTTTTTTTTTTTTTTTTTAATAGTTGTGACAAACTGAAATTTGTCATTGTTGCACTCTACCAGCATATGTTGGCTAATCATCTACATGCTTTCATGGCCTTTGTGCATCCTGTAGCCGACGGCCTGTTTCAGCAGGACAATGTGCTGCCCCAAAGAGCAGCAGCCTACCCAGGCATGGCTTGAGGAACACTCCTGTGTTTGGAACCATCCAGTAGCCCCTGAGGTCCCTGGATTTAAATTCTGTGGAAGCTCTCTGGGATGCCGTGGAGCAGAACGTCAGATCCACAGATCCTAGATTGGCATCTCGGGCAGAGTTGTCAACAATGCTGCAACAGGCACGGCTGGCATTACCTCCAGAAACTCTCCTGCATCTGGTGGAGTTGATGCCTCAGCATATACAGGCTATTTTTCATGCTAGAGGAGGACTAACATGCTATTAGGTATGTTTTGTTCATTGAGTGCATACTGTGTGTAAAAATATACACTATTTACCAACACCCCTGCAATCGACGATATCTGCGGTCCCGATACACGTCACGGCCGCCGCCGTTAAATATCGTGTGGGAAACAACAACGCACCCAGTCGCATGCAAGATGCCACGCAGTTCGGAGCTCTCTGATTTCAAGAAAGGTGTAATCGTCGGGTATTACACAAATGGCCGATCCACAAGTGACATATCCAGCGAGTTGAAGTACCCAAAACCGACAGTGGCCTGTGTGATTGGCAAGTGGAAGGTGAGAGGTGACTGTTGGAATGTGCCCCGACCCGGCAGACCCACAAAACTGGGAGTTAGAGACCGATGGGTGCTGGCCAGAGAAATTCGGAAGAACCGCACCAAATCGATGGGCCACATCCGCGAGGAGTTTCAACAGGCATACGGGAGTGTTCTTTCGATGAATACCATCCGTAAGGAAGCCCATCTGCTCGGTTATCATGGACGTGCAGCCGCCCACAAGCCTTTGATCACCAAGTCCAACAGCGCTGCTCGGCTAACGTGGTGCACAGAACGTCGACAGTGGACCATTGAACAGTGGAAACAGGTTAGGTTCTCTGGAGCGACGAATCAAAGTTCACCCTCTACCATTCGGATGGCAGGGTATGGGTTTGCCGTCTGCCTGGAGAACGCCTCCTGCCGCAATGTATTGTGCCAACTGTGAAGTTCGGGGGCGGTGGAATTATGCTATGGGGGTGTTTCTCCTGGTATGGCATGGGACCCTTGGTCACAATTCCTGGTAGACTTAACGCCGAGACCTACTGCACCATTTTGGATGACCATGCGCTTCCTACGTTGTGGCAGTTTTACAGGGTGGACCCATGTTACTTTCAGGATGACAATGCCACCTGTCATGTTGCGAGGTCCACCATGGCTTGGTATGGTAACAATGGGGTTAATCGAATGGACTGGCCTGTGCAGAGCCCGGACCTTAACTCTATCGAGCACCTCTGGGACGAGTTGGAGCTTCGACTTAAGGGGTGACCCCACCGTCCGAAATCAGTGAAGGAACTGACCTGTCTTCTCCAAGCCGAGTGGAAGAAAATACTGCTAGCCGTCGTACAACGCCTGGTTGAGAGTATGCCCCGGAGGGTCGGAGCTGTAATCGCCGCTCGTGGAGGCTCCACCAACTATTGAAGGTGAATAAACTTCGTTTTCCTTTGCTATCACAGGTGTCCAATTACTTGTTGGTAGATAGTGTAATTTAACATCATCTTTCGTCACTCAGTTCTGTCATGCAATGCCTTCTATGTATTAATCTAAAGTGTTCTCCAATACTGAGAATGTACCACTTATCCCCAAAAACTTAACATTTGCTGTAAAAAAAAAAAAAAAAAAAAAAAAAAAAAAAAAATGTTAATTTTATTTTAGGCTAGTCTGAATGCTAGAACATCTGTGCTTGCTGCTGCTAATCCAATTGGAGGACGTTATGATCGTTCAAAGTCTTTAAAACAGAATATTGCCCTCTCTGCTCCTATCATGTCCCGCTTTGACTTGTTCTTTATTCTGGTGGATGAGTGCAATGAGGTATTTGAAATTTTCTTTATTTTTGTAGCATTTTTTTAGATCATGATTTATATAAACTTTTAAGTGTTTTGTATATTAATAAAATTATTTTATATATGTAGAGGTGCTCCTGGATTAGTTAGTCATAGATATTGGATTGATTATAATCTGCTTATGAGTGGGCATATGTATCAGCATGCAGACTGCAAGGGGAATAAATGCATTGAGAATGGATAATCACAGGAAAATTGGATTTGTTCAATTCTGTTCTAAATGCACTGTCTGACATAAAATGTCACACCATGAAGGAATATGAATGCTCAAAAACAGACCAAACTGCACACACAGATAGCCAAGTAGGTCCTGAACAAATTATTTAATTGTCACATACAGACTAGGCTCCAGTGGCCAAATATACAGGATGATCAATAAGGAGCGTGGCCCTCATTTTGGGTGATACAGCGTTGAATCCGACGTGGCATTGAGGCAGTGAGAGTCCGAATAGAGTCCTGGGGTATCGTGGACCATGTGGTGTTGATCCAAGTCCACAGTTTATCTTCATTTTGTGGGGGTGGGAGGGTACTCAATGGATGTCCAATCGTGTCCCACAGATGTGCTGGCCCCTGAAGCATCCGGTTGGGGGATCGTGCTGGCCCCTGAAGCATCCGCACACCGTGTAAAGCATTCAGGCTGATCTGAGCGCTATGCGGCCGCGCGTTGTCCTGTTGAAAAATGGAATTTGGGATGCCCTGCAGATACGGTAGTGCCATGAGCCGCAGCACCTCGTCAACGTAGCGACGTGCCGTCCATGTGCCCGTAATGCGTACCTGCGGTGAGCGGCTGTTGGTGCTGTTAACACCCCACAACATGATTCCATGTTGCCGGGCCTAGTGGCACTTCACAATAGTGGAGGAATCCGCCCATTGGCCACGTCGCCTCCAGACTCTTACACAGCGATCATCCGTGGGGAAACAGAACAGCAATTCATCACTGAACACCACACTGTTCCATTCGGCAGCTCTGGAGCAACACGGCAAGCGGTGCCGACGATGGCTCGCTGTTAATGGTACCCTTCGCAACAGACGGCAGGACAGCAAACCAGACGCAGCCAATTAGTGCGACACTGTCAACGTTGATTTCGGAGCATCCAAGCCTGCCTGTACACTCCGCAAAATGTTGCGCGTTGTGGCCTGTGGGTTCGCTACGGTATGGTGTCAGATGTGATGATCAGTGTGCTCCGACGTCCGTCTCCATGCTCCGGTCCCCCTACGACACTGCACAGATCCTTCCTGGGACTACCGTCTCCAAATGCGACCGACAGTTGTGGCATCACATTGCATTTCTTCTGCAATACAATGCAAGGACCATCCAGCGATACGAAGGCCTACGATGACTCCTCTCGTGAACTCATCTGTTTGGCAAAATCACATATGATGGCGTCTTAATGGCATTGGCACCCCTTGCTTGTTCTCCAGACACGGTTGCAGCAGAACCACTCATTTCTTGCGGCTGTGATGACGCCTCGACTGATGGCATCACAGGCTGGTTGGTTGTCCGTTTATATCCCACTCACCATTTGTGCGATTGGCCTGCAAATACAATCATTGGCATAACTTGTATGTGTGCACCCACCCTGAAATTTGCATGGCGCTGTGTTCACGTCTTCGTGGTGTGGCATTTTCTTTGTCAGGCAGTGTATATCATCTAACCACTGTTGGATTACTGAAATTTTATACTGTATACCAAAGGATTACATGGAATATGAGTAGATGAAATTTAAAAGCTTGTCAAATTGTCTTGTTCCTGATGCACGAGTTCCTATTCCTATCTTTTTTAGTCACCCCAAACATGCAGATCTCCATGTTTCTTTGAGCTGCCTGCAACTTCTGTATGTCTTTTTTAGGTTGAGGTCCATATCTCTGATGCATTAGTAACAACTGGAAGGATGCATTGATTAAACACTTTCTGTTCAAGAATAAATGATAAATTGCTCTTGAAAATTTTATTGTTTCTTCAAAATGATCTCCAGCCAAGTTTTATATACCTACTTACACACTCATTGTCATAAAAATCTGTGCCCCAAGAAAAAAACGTGCTATTAATGCGAAACTCAGCGAATAGCTACGGGGCGGGCAGACGTGCAAATGATTAAAGTTTCATGCGATTCTGCATGCCTGCGGGTCTAAGACCGGCGCTGCAGTACAATCCTTGGGGCTTATAAGGCGCAGTGCAGGGGACTCCACATTCATGCTGAAGTGCACTGTAAGAGTCGGGTGAGATCCGTGAGCGATAGACATGCCGAGGAGCTGTCGTAGATGTGCTTATGGGCAACTGAAGGAGTTTGAATGAGGCCATATTGTTGGGATGAGAGAGGCAGGGTGGCCGAATCGGCCGCCATTTGGGCCGTTCGGACAGTGCGGTGCGATCGTGTTGGGAGCAATGGACACTGAAAGGCACCCAAACCCGGTGGATTGGATCTGGACGACCCAAACACACTACCAGCAGAGAAGACCTTGAAATCATGAGAGCGGCACGCACAGATGCAAAGACATCCTTGTCCAATATTCAGAGACGTGGCGGCTGTACAAGGGACTCCTGTGTCCGCCAGAACCATTTCCAGACGCCTGGCAGAGGTGAATCTGCACTCGACAGCCCTTATGACTGTCGGCAAAAAGCCATGTATGCTGACAGTAGAGCTTGTGTACGAGTGAATGGTGTTTTATCCAAACGGTTTTCTATTGGTGCAGGAGTCTGACAGGGTTGTGTAATGTCACCATGGCTGTTTAATATATTTATAGATGTGTGCATGCGTGATGCCAAAATAGAGAATACTGGTTTATATCTTGGTGACATCCGTGTGTGCAGATTGCTGTATGCTGATGACACTGTCCTGTTGGCAGAGACCAAAAGTGAGTGGCAGAATATGTTGTCTCGGATGTACGAAGTTTGCTTGACATTCAAACTGAGTATAAATAAGGGAAAAACCAAAGTGATGGTTTTTGAGAGAGGAACTGGTAGTACTGAATGTAATATATGTCTAAATGGCACAGTGATTGACCAGGTGAATGACTTTGTGTATTTAGGAAGCATGTTTGACAGAGAGAACAAATTGGATGGTGAAATTAGTAGGCGTGTGAATTCTTCATTGAAAGTCATGGCTGCTTTGGTAGATTTATAAATAAAATTTATAAATTTACATTTATGCTCACCTCTTCAAATATACCTCACCTTCCATCGTCATGTTTGTAGAATTTCAGTTCCTCTGGTTCTTTGTCTTTCACAAAAGGATTAGGCTTATGTGGTTAGGCCCATCGTTTCAAGTCCGTTCTACCATCTGTCTATACTTGTGTAGCCCTTTGTACATGAATATCGGTATGTGTAAAGTTCTGTCGTCATTCGCAAATCATATAGATGAACAATAAGTGAAAGATATACAATGATGATGAAAGTTATATGAATAATATACAATAGCGATAGGACTAAAACGAAATGGAATGATTGGAACACAAAGAAAAACCAGCTTCGAATTAGACATTAAAGCACTCACCAAAGTTAAAACTATAATCGAAAGATGATGGAATAAAACCTAAGGAAATCATCACCTTAAAACATGTGCGAAAAACAATAAAGGATTGACACAACACTGTCACCGCCTTATTGCCTCGTCAACATTCCCAATGCATTTTGGCTCGCATACTTCGCTGTCATTCTCAAGGTTGCAGGCGATGTCAACTCTTCGCTGAACACTAAGGTCTATCTCATCGTTCCGATCTCGCATGGTTACGTATGTTGGAGGTGCCAGCATCTGGTGTTCATCTGGCTCCTAATCTTTGTTGGTAAACTGTGTTTGATTGTTTAGCATGGATGGATCAATGTTTTTCGTGCTCAATCATATTTCTTCCATGCGCTGGACAATTCAACTGGCGTATTTGAATTACAATTGTTCCTTTTAGTCTTTTCGATCAACACAGCCTCTGCCGGAAAAATCTTTCTGTGGGTGTTATGAGAAGTTAACAGTTTTATGTTGTCCCAATCGGGGATAGCATTATTATCTTGACATTACTGAATTAGAGATGTTCGTGTTTCACTCTTTATCCAATTACTAAGATGTTCCTTCAATCGTGAATTTATATTTCTTTTTGTGCTGCCAAAATATAAATTCTCGATTGAAGGAACATCTTAGTAATTGGATAAAGAGTGAAACACGAACATCTCTAATTCAGTAATGTCAAGATAATAATGCTATCCCCGATTGGGACAACATAAAACTGTTAACTTCTCATAACACCCACAGAAAGATTTTTCCTGCCGAGGCTGTGTTGAGCGAAAAGGCTAAAGGGAACAATTGTAATTCAAATACGCCAGTTGAATTGTCCAGCGCATGGAAGAAATATGATTGACCACGATAAACATTGATCCATCCGTGCTAAATAATCAGAGACTGTTAACCAACATAGATTAAGAGCCAGATGAACACCAGATGGTGGCATCTCCAACATACGTAACATACGAGATAACTGACGAAGTAAGGTTGGCATTAACGGAACGATGAGATTGACCTTAGTGTTCAGCGAAGAGTTAACATCGCTTGCAACCTTGAGAATGGCCATGAAGTATGCGAGCCAAAATGTGTTGGGAATGTAGACGAGGCAATAAGGCGGCGACAGTGTTGTCTCAGTCCTTTATTGTTTTTCGCACATGTTTTAAGGTGATGATTTCGTTAGGTTTTATTCCATCATCTTTCGATTATAGTTTTAACTTTGGTAAGTGCTTTAATGTCTAATTCGAAGCCGTTTTTTCTTTGTGTTCCAATCATTCCATTTCGTTTTTAGTCCAATCGCCATTGTATATCTTTCACTTATTGTTCATCTGTATGATTTGCGAATGATGACGGAACTTTGCACATACCGATATTCATGTACAAAGGGCTCCACAAGTATAGACAGATAGTAGAACGGACTTGAAATGATGGGCCTAACCACATAAGCCTAATCCTTTTGTGAAAGACAATGAACCAGAGGGACTGAAAATTCTACTGACATGATGATGGAAGGCGAGGTAGATTTGAAGTTGAAGAGGTGAGCATAAATATGCTGAGTTCGTAATCTCTATCTATAGAGGTTAATTGACATAAATTTTCACCGTCAAACGTTATATATTGGCCAGTCGAACTTTCATAGCAACTTAACGAGTGAAACAGGAACATTAAGAAATATCAGACGATTATTTCATATACTATTTCTATATTTCACGTATTACTTCATGATTTGGTTAAATACCATAATGTGAATCTTGAGCTGTTTTTAATGTTTGAAGGTTCATTGATGGAACTGTTTTTCTGGATATAAAACTTTTCTTTAATTCGTGTCTTGTTCTTATGAGGCTCATAGTCAAATGTTTTAATATTTGGTCATAAAGGTCCATTTCATACACATTGCTGTGCATTCAATTGTAATGTACTTATTTTGTCCTCATTGGAATGTGTAATGTTTTAATAAATATGTATTGTTTTATTAAGAAACGCTGAAAATCTCCCGATCGGACCAGAAATTCTTTATATTTCATATTTTAGGTTTTAAGCACCCCCACCCGACAAGTTTCCTGGGTTTGCACGTACTCGCAGAGAATTTGTTTAGCTGTAGTTTATAGAAAAATATCGTAAATACGAAATTACGGAAATTTTATGTGCGTCAGATAACCAATCTCGGGAGACGTAGCCACGGAGCAGCCCAAGACGCAATTTTTATGCGGCCCCTTAAAATTTTTATGGCCAGTTCTCCGCTTAGTCTTAGGCCCGAAAATCATGATAATGCCTAAATTTCTTAACTGAAAATGAAATATTAAAAAAAAAAAAATTATGAACAATAGTTGTTCAAGTACGGGGAATATAGCCACACGAAATTAGTTTATGCAGAACAATTTTATGGCACTGAAATTCCAATGTGTCCAGTTCTCCATACCCATATCAAAACAGCCTTGTTTGGAAACAAACCTCAGTTAGCAATAATTGTGTGGGATATTCAGTGCTCAGAAACAGAAATCAGAGCTGCAAACTTCTGCTTCAGATTTGATGGCAGAGATGTGATGAGTGGATTTTGTTCACCAAGGCGTGGGGTGTGTGCGGGTGGGGGGTGTGCGGGTGGGGGGTAGAGATTGCTCTTGGAGCCAGCGGGAAAGGTCGAAAATCCAGATGTTTTCGTTTTGTTTTTTTTAGTTTTGGAGAAGGGATGCTTCCTATCTGTGAGAGATCGGAAGCAATTTTAATTACTTGTGGCTCATCAAGCCCCAAAGCTCGATCTTCTGGAAACTTCGGAATGTGTACTTTGCCTCCAGACAATGATGGGTTCGCATTACTTTAAACGATGGGAAAAGAACTTGCGCATAGCGGAGCTCAGAGTTTGGTTGTAGTTTCGTTGTGTCTGTAGATCAGAAGGTCGGGAATTTTTGGTTCTAGTTTCAGTAAAATTTATTTTAGTTGCTATAATTTTTGTTTTAGCATGTGATTTTGATTATTTTTTCTTGTGTGCTTGTACAGCTAAGGAAAAAAAAAGGACGTATACTTATATATATTTTTTAATTCTGGATAGTAAAAAGTTACTTTTCTTCAGTAGTAATTCTTAGCCAACATTGGAAAGCAGATTTTATGACAGTAATTGTAAATGTGGAAAACTGCCAAATTTATTCATAATGGTAGGCAAGTGTTTGTTTAATCAAAACTGGTTGGAAAATAGAAATTATAAGAATTGGCTTCAGTGCCATCCAACAGACAGACATCAAGCAAAATGTGCATTGTGCTGTAAGTCTTTCAGCATAGCAAAAATGGGTGAATCTGCACTAAAAAGCCATATGAAAGGGGCTAAGCACACCCAGTCATTGTCCATCAAATATTTCATCCTTGCTGAAACCCAAAACTTCAGAAGCAGTGATAATGGAAGAAAAAAAGAAAAAAGTGATGCAGTGGTTACACAAATAACTGGAATTTGTATTCATGTGGCAAAAAATGACGTTATGGATGCAGAAATCATATGGACCATGAAAACCATTGAAAGTCACAATTCCATAGATGCCAATTAGTACGGATCTTCCGTAATTTTACGGATTTTCGGTTGCTGTTACGGAAGTACGGAAACACTGCTGAAATTACGGAAAATCGCCATTTGATTTAATTTTCTGAGATAGAAAGCAAATTTTCATCAACTTAAAAACTTTTGTTGGTTCTTCAAGTTTTCTTGGGGGAAAAAAATTAAATGCTAATTCAGAGCTGCCAGACCTGCGCCAATTGCAACAGCCCGCGCCAAAACGTTGTTCTTGCGCCATTCTGCTAAATAATTGCCATTTCGACGAAATCTGCGCCAATATTGTGGCGAAAGTTAAAATTTACCCATCATCGATATTTTAGCGTTATCTTACGACATTCGAAATCGATTCAGCGGTTAATTCGTACGTGATATTCTTCCGCGGATTCGCAGAGTCCCCTCCGTTTTTTTTTTTTTTGTTTTTTTTTGTCATTTTCATCGAGATCGATGCAAAAGTGAAGAAATTTTCGGGATATTAGTTGGGAGGGGGGGGACGTATTCCGTCTGGGGACGTTGTTTTGTCTTTTTAAATGTTCGGAAACGGAAGTTAAACAAAGTGCAGATTTTCCCCGTAATCGTATTATTTTTCTCTCGCGATGTTGCTTCTGTTCAGTATTGTTAAATATAATTTCATTGCATAATTTCAGCTTGAAATTGTATGCAACGATTTCCGAAAACGGAAGTTAGGCTGCCCAAAAATTTTCTCCGTAATCTTCGGCGAGGAGATTCTCACGCTGATTCGAGGAATTCCGTCTTTTTTTGTTATCATTTGGACCATGTACGAAATTGATGCATAACTAAACTTAAATTTTGGGAGGATTGGTGGCGTGGGGGGAGGCGGGTCGTTTTCTCCGTCACAGGACGGAATTTCGGAATTTCATCCTTCGAAAATGGAAAGTAGACGGAGGTAAGATTTCTCTGGTAATCGTAATTTTTTTTTCTCGTGATGTTTCCTCTTCCCAGTATTGTTAGATATTATTTTATTCCATAAATATTTGTATTTCAGCTTGAAAGTGTTGGATAAATTTCCGAAAACTGAAGTCAATTCAGCTTGAAAATGTTGGATAAATTTCCGAAAACTGAAGGCTTGAAAAACTGTTATTTCAAGCCATGTTTCCCGATTCAGCGATCGCAAAAAAATATTTGTGTGGAAGAACCAAGGCTACTGCACTAATTCAGCACATGGCCAGTGTTTCTACAAGTAACATCGTATCTGAAGTTTTAAAAAATCCTTTTTCTCTATCTACGGATGGAAGTAATGATGCTCAAGCAAATATGCTGTAATTTTGACGAAAAAATAGGGGAAAATTCAACTGTTTTGTTATCATTGGTTGAATCAAGTAATAATACAGGTGAAAGAATATCAACGTTTTGAACAATGAGTTTGTTAAAAAAATATCTCATGGAGCAACTGTGTGTCATTTTCCTGTGACAATGCTAACACTATGATAGGTCAAGTAAAAGGTGTTGTTTCTCACATAAAGAAGGTTCAGCGTGCAATCATAGTGCGGCGATGTTCATGCCATTTAGTAAATTTAGCTGCACAGAAATCTGCTACTCAACTGAAAGGATTTAATGTTAAGCAGTTTCTGATACAGTTGTACTTTTTTTTGGAGAAAAGTTCAAAGAGGAAACACAATCTAAAACTGAGTCAAGCTGTTTGTGGTACTAAACCAAACAAAATTCTAAAGCATGTCAATACTCGCTGGTTATCACTTTTGGAATCCAATGACATAATTTTAGAACAGTGGGAGGCTCTAGAACATTATTTCAGGGAAAATGAAGAAGCTAATTCACAGTATAAGAACCTTGCAAGTATGATTGGAAATCCTTCATCTAAACTTTATTGTTGTTTTTTTATCTGCTACTCTTCCTTTGTTTACATCTGTTAACGTGTTCTTGCAGCAGGAAGCTCCGCTTGTGCATGCATGTATTAAAAAGAAAACTTCATAGTCTGTTATCTGAATTGCTTGTACGATTTATCAAGCCATCAGCGTTTGATGTGACAGCAACATCTCTTGCAGATGGAAATTTTGAAAGAAGGAGAAATCAAAAAGAAAACTGTGATCTCGTAATTGGGTCAAAAGCGAGATCTTATATAGGCACAACTGCGGATCTGAGTGAAGACCCAGTGGCTACTTTTTATTCTGAGGTAAGGGAATTTTACAAGGCAGGCTGTAATTACATTTTAAGAAAATTTCCACTTAATGATGAATTTCTGAGTCACGCTGAAATTGCAGATGTAGCATTAAGGCAAAGTGTTTCTTTTGTATCAGTCCAATATATGGGTTCCCTGTTTCCAGTTTTGAAACCAGAAGAATCTGACAAGGGGGAATCTGAATTTGGTCACTACCAGTTTGAAAATTTTAACTGTGCTGTTACTTCTGGGAGAATGGATGAAGTGTGGCACAGAATTTCTTTAATGAAAAATGAAAGTGGCCAGTTGAAGTATGCATCATTAAGCAAAATTATGAAAATGATTTTAACAGTCCCTCATAGCAATGCAAGTACAGAAAGAATTTTCAGTATTGTGAAAAAAACCATGAATGAATTCAGACCTAATTTAAGTACTCATGTGCTGTCTTCTTTATTAGTAGAAAAAATAAACAGCATTGCACACAGTGAACTATGCCATCAGAAGAAGTTTTCGCAAATTGAACTAAGGAAGGCCAAAATGGCAACTACAGCCACTTTATCATAATAATTTGGCCAACATTCCAAGGAATAATTTTTCTTCATGTCTGGAGGTAATTTATTATATTATTCTGGTAGATAGTATTTTAAATTTTCCCACTAGCAAATTATTTTTTATTGTATTATTTTTATTATAATTATTATTATTAATATTATTTTGTTAATAGTTCTGACAGATTAATATTTGTTGCAGTGTTAAATACCCAAATTTGCCGCTGTAGACTGGATTACTGAAAATTACTAAAAAAAAAAAAAAAATTGTTACTGAAAATTACTGAAAAATGAACATGTTGGTTACTGAAAACTACTTTTAGAGGTTAACATCTATGCAATTCTTACAAATCAAATGATAAACATTGAAAGAGTTCTCAGACAAATGTTTCCTTACAGTGTTATTGCTTCAAAATTTTCATGTGGTGCCAAAAAAACTAGTTATTACGCTGTTTTTGGTATTGCTCCATTTGTGAAAGATCTGATATTGCAAGAGGTGGCCCAAAAGCAGAATTATGTTTTATTATTTGATGAAAGTCTGAATGGAATGAGACAAAAGAAGCAAATGGATATTCATGTACGATTTTGGTCAAATGATGCAATCATAACGAGGTTCTTTACTTCTGTATTTATTGGGCATGCTATGGCAGAAGATCTGTTTGAATCATTTTTTGGAAATTTTTCAGTATGCTTCAAGATGAAGCTGTCAAAGAATTTTAATAAGCAGCTGCTTAACATTGGAAGTTGTGGACTACACATAGTTCACAATGCTTTCCAATGTGGTTGTCAATCAACAAACTGGGAAATAAGCAGTTTTTTACAAAGTTTGTATTTCTTGTTTAAAGATTCTCCAGCAAGACGTGAAGATTTTTCAAAGCTTGTAAAACATGTAAATTTTCCAAAAAATTTGTCAAACAGATGGCTTGAAAACATTTTGGCAACTGAATGTGCATTGGAGTTATTACCTTATGTTCTAAGGTATGTAAATGCCATTAAAAAGAAATCTCTTCCCACTCCTCAGTGCAAGTCTTTTTCAGTTGTCCAACATAGTGTAGAGGATAATCTTCTTGAAGTAAAATTGCATATCTTTTTGTCAGTTGCAAAAGTTCTATATCCATTCCTTCTGAAATATCAAACTGATAAGCCTATGATTTTCTTCTTGTCTGATGATTTCAAACAACTTCTGATATCACTGCTGCAGAGGTTCATTCAACCACACATCATGAAAGAAGCAAATATCCTGTTCAAGTTGATCAAATTAGATTTCAAAGATCCAAAATTACATTGCAAACTGGAAAACATTGATATTGGATTTATTGCTAAAAAAAAAACTGAAAACACTTCTTGCCGTGAAAAAAGTCAGCAGTTGTGATGTATTCAACATTAGAATGGAATGCAAAAAGTTTTCTTGTTACAGTTGTGGCTAAACTGACTGAAAAATCACCTGTGACATACAGTTTAGTTAGACACCAGTCGTGCTTTGACCCAAAACACATGGCAAATAACAAGCATAGTTGTGTGAAAAAATTGCGTCTAGTGTTGAATTACCTGACTGAAACTAATCAGTTGCAAGAGAGTGAATGTGATGATGTAATTAGACAGCTTTCCATTTTTCTAGACACTGAGGTGGCTGCTGAACATTCACTCTTCAGTGATTTTGACCCAGAAAATTCTCGTGTGGACACATTTTTATGTGCTAAAATAAATATTAAGAAATATTCCAATTTGTGGAAAGTTGTTGGACAAATGCTTTTGCTCAGTCATGGTCAGGCAACTGTTGAGCGTGGCTTTAGTGTCAACAAAAAAATTGAGATAGAAAATATGAAAGAGCATACATACACAGCACACAGGCTGATAGGTGACTACATAAAACTTTCAGGTGGTGATGTGCACAACATTACGATCACCAAAGAATTATGAAGTTGTGTAGCTAATGCACAGCAAAAATACCTAACATATTTGGAAGACCAAAAGATGGCATCTTTGGTACGAGGTCAGAAGAGAGCTGTTGATTCTGGAAAGGCAGATGAACTGAAAAAAAAAAAGAAAAGAAAATATGTCTTGAAAAAAAAAAGACATACAAGAACTATTGAAATCTGCTGACAGTTATGCTGAGCAAGCAGAAGATACTAGTGATGTAACAATGATTGCCAAATCGAACAGTCTTAGGCGTTCAGCCAAGGATAAGCAGCAAAAGTTGTTTGAAATTGAGAGGACTTTAAAAGGCTTGAGTAGTTAAAAACACAAGCTTTTAAAGGTTATGTAAAAAAAAAAAAAAAAAAAAGGCTGATTATAAGAATTACATTTAGGTTAACTTCTCGTACAAATTTTGCTTATTTCAGAGCTGTTTTTATTTTTTGCTACCAAATTTCATATAATCTAGAATATTCTTCAGTATATCATCATTGTGCCAAATAATCATCATAAGGGCATGATGCTTTCTTTCCGTTATGCTACAAGGCAATTAATGCTTTGCTACTTACAAAGAATATTTATGAGTATAACTATGTAACACATATACTTACAGGAGTGCAGTCTTGCACTTAGAAGTAATTAACAAGCTGGCACTGGTTCCATAGTCAATAGAAGCGAAGTGTGGATTCTGCAGGGTAAGTTACTTGCTTAAATAATCATTGTGTGTTTTTTTTTACATTTGGGTGTTTAAAGCTGGGTAACATGGCATTATATGCATAGTATGCATTTAAAATAATGCCACGCACCCAATGCTGTACAAAAATGTTTTAGTTAAAGCTTCAAAGCAACAGTTTTCCAAAGGTGCATAGGGTTGCCATCTTTCAGACTGTCAAAATTTTGTGTAGATGTGCTTAACAGTGCAGGGCTATTAGTATTGTGTTTCTAATCCTTTAAGCATTGCAGTAATGGTGTAACTGATTCTATATTTACTGTACATAAAATAACATATTTTAACAGACTATGCACATACTAATACCTGCCCCCAGTTTTTTTAATATCTAATCACACAACACAGTTTCCTGGGTATTATAGCAAAGCTCATTACACTTTTTTGCATTTTTGTTTGCTTGTTCCTTTAGTATATTCATGAACAATACAAGAAGTTTGTCTTTATTCAATTATTAATTAGAACTTTCTGGCCAAATGCACTAATAAAATAAATAGTTCAGATTTAACTTGCCAAAGCTAGTAACTCACTGCGGAATTCGAACACTGTTTTTAGCCAAATAAAATATTGCCGATAATGCCCTTAAAAAAGAAAAAAATTTCCCTTGAATAGTCCTTGAATTTTTTTCTGGTTAAGGGTACTCATCATGGACTGAGTTTCATCGATGTAATGATTCTTCTAAGCAAGGACGCCTTTACCTGCCTTGATAGCCAGATTTCAATGGAAAGGCGAGGCGGTAGCTCGCTATACGGCAGGAATGAAAAGGTTAATCCAGGTATTATCTAAGATATAGTTAACGATTTAAGAATTGATATGTCTGGCCCTACATCCCCCTTTTTCATTATTATTGTGGTCATTCGCGTAATCGACACCCAAGTGAGCAGAAATGGGGGAGTTGGGGTGTTCAGAGGACGAATTGTATTTTTACGAAACTTTGGAAAATGGAAGGACGACGGAATTCAGATTTTTTCCGTAATCGTAATTTCTTTTTTTCTTGCGATGTTACCTCTGTCCAGTATTATTGTTAAATAACATTTTGCTGCATGAGAATTTGTATTTCAGCTTGCAAATAGGGGAAAAAAATTCCAAAACTGGAAGTCGGACGGAGCGAAGATTTCTCCCGTAATTGCCCCCTACTCCCGCAATGTTCCTGCGCTTATGTATTCCGTGCAGCAATACTAGTTACTACTGACAAGGCTATTTCCAGTGTTGGAAGGCATGCAAAAGGCACTCTCGCACCTGAGCATACTAACACTGTGGTAAGACAGTTCTGAAAATTTTTATTGGGTTTGCATTTCCTGATTGGACAAAACTTTTACTCATAATTTCTTCAAATTCAAATTTATTTTATTGGATTTACTCAGAATTTCTTCAAAAGTCAAATTTTATTTATTGGATTTTGTTTGTATGTGGGAAAACATTTAATTTTGTAATAAATTAGATGTTAACTTTGATACTGAAAATTACTGCTCTGATGACTATGTAACAATGTTTTTACATAAATATTGTGGTTTTATTATTGAAGGTGACTGATTATGCTATTGCCAAAAGAATTGTGGATCTGCATATTTATGGTATTGAATCAGTTGACAGAACTTACTCTTTGGAAGAAATTTTGAGGTATCTTCTGTTTGCCCGTCAGTTCAAACCAAAGGTATGTGTCTGCTATATATGTAAGAATTGCAGTCTTGTTTTTACTGTCTTGTGTAAAAAATATTGGTTTTAAAAAGTGGAATAATTATGGTAGAAATAATGGCTTTTCTTTCTAGAAAAGTTGATACTTAAAATTTGTTTCAACAATACTGACCTATAGCCACACACTAAATTTCATTGTAGCACTTAAACAAAATCCCCAAATAAAATTTGCCGGAGCAGAATAAAAACTACTTTTCCTATTTCTTAAAATGGGTCTTGAAACCATTAAGTTTCGAAACAGATACCACCATCATAACAATTCTCATATATTTGTTCTAAAAAGTGAAACCAAATATTTGTGTAATGTCACCATGGCTGTTTAATATATTTATGGACACATGCATGCGTGATGCCAAAATAGATAATAGTGGTTTATGTCTTGGTGATATCCGTGTGTGCAGATTGCTGTATGCTGATGACACTGTCCTGTTGGCAGAGAGCAAAAGTGAGTTGCAGAGTATGTTGACTTGGATGCACGAAGTTTGCATGAAATTCAAACTGAGTATAAATAAGAGAAAAACCAAAGTTATGGTGTTTGAGAGAGGAACGGGTAGCACTGAATGTAATGTAAGTATAAATGGCAGTGTGATTGACCAGGTGAGTGAGTTTGTGTATTTAGGAAGCATTTTTGACAGAGAGAACAAGTTGGATGGTGAAATCAGTAGGCGAGTGAATTCTTCTTTGAAAGTCATAGCTGCTCTTTGAGGTTTTCACAGGAATGATGGGTTCTCTAGAGAGTCCCGCATGGCTGTGTTTGAAAATGTAATTGTTCCTACTCTGATGTAGGGTAGTGAAACCTGGGTACTGCAGAAGAAACATAGGAGTCGTTTGTGTGCTGGTGAAATGCGTTACTTACGTGGGGTTTGTGGCAAGACACGATATGATTGTGTGAGAAAAGAAGATGTATTGCAGATGTGTGATGTGAAGCAAAATGTTGTTAGCAAGGTGGAGACCAATATGCTTTGGTGGTTTGGCCATGTTGAAAGAATGAGTGATGAAATGCTTACTAAGAAAATCTTTTCAGCCCAAGTGGCAGGAAGGAAAGGCAGAGGAGGGCCAAGGAAGACATGGGTGGATCAGATTCAGAAGTGTCTGCATGAGAAAAAGATTATGAGTATGAAGTATAAAAGATCTTGTGTACGGCGTGTAATGGATATTAGTGAAGGACGAGTTGTATGTCAAGATCGCTGTAAATGGAGAAGTTTGATACGACAACAATAAGTAAAAATATCTGGTAGTTTGTATTTCTTTTTGGAGCTAACCTCTGAATCTCAGAGAACAGCTTAGTGATATGTATGTATGTATGTATGTATGTATGTATGTATGTATGTATGTATGTATGTATGTATGTATGTATGTATGTATGTATGTATGTATGTATGTATGTATGTATGTATGTATGTATGTATGTATAATATTAAACACTTGGGGTCGGGCACCTGGAGCCACTCATCAGGGAAAGACCCCCGGCCCCCAAACCCTTGTTCAGGTTTCATGCAGGTGTCTTTGAAATATGTGATTTCCGAAACAAGGGTTAAATTTTTTTTACTTAAGTGTTATACACCTGGTCTTCCCTACCTGAACCAACAACACAGAACTGAAATACAAAAAACTTACCTGAAATGAAATAACTTTAAACCCTACAACTCCATTGAACTCCAATAAATCTAAACTTCGATCTTAACACATTCCCTCCAGATCTTGCAAAAACATACCAACAGCCGCCGAACCCACTCCCAGACATAGCTTGAATTTTTGAAAGCAACCACAAAATATTTTACATATATATATATATATATATATATATATATATATATATATACTTAAGAGCAAAACTGAAGACTAAGGAAAAACTTTAGAATTTAAAACGAAGGTTGCAAAATAACCTGAAGATCAAAACGCGCAACGCAGCAGTTTTGAAAATTCAGAATTCACATTCTATAAAGAAGATACCTAAGCAAAAAAATACATATATAATTTTGACTCACACCTAGTACAACATAGAAAAGGTTATGTATCTACCTGTGTGAGTAAAAGGAGAAAAGATAAAAAAATAAAATAAAACTACTGAATGTAGAAGGTGTCGAGAATACTGAGCCTTGGCTTTATCAAGGACCAGCAAAAACTCTGCATTTTCTCACTTCCACAAAGACCTAGTTGGAAATGGGTTTCTGCAAGGCCATAGATGCAAGTAACATTCCCACCTAAAATAGTTTAAAATATATATATATGTCATGTCCTCCGTAGAGTTGCATGACCTAGCACTAGTTAACAATTTCGCTTGCATCCATTAACCTTCCTGGCCCGACCCATGCTCTTCATCTGTTACTATTAAACAGAGAGAAGAAGATTAAAGAGAACTCAAGCTGTGAGAGTGACATAATAATTAGAAATGATCCTCAGCCATAACGAAATGCCAAGTCCGTTTGAGAGAGAATTTAAACCTGAAAATCAATGCAAAAGAAATCCAAATTTTTTACATTGCAATCAAAAAAGGAAATATTAATTTTTAACGAACAGATTTTTGAAAGAAAACTTGAGTCTAAAACCCCCTACTCTACAACTCATGACAGCACGAAAACGAGAATAAGTTAAAGATAATAATTAACTAAAGAAAACTTTGTGAAAGTTATATACCTTAAACAGTCAGTTGCAATATGTACAAAGCACTTCGGCAGTGCTTCAAGTGCATAATTAATTAGTTATTAAGAACTTAACCACTTTGAAAAAACAGCGCATAGAAAAGGAACAAGCTTAGCCATCTTCTGTTCCTAGGTACCCCAAAAGACGCTCAAAGTTACAAAGAAAAGAAAGAGTTAAAACCCGCAAAAATGTTAACAGACAAACCAATGCCTAAAAGCTGAAAAGCTAAAAAACAACAGAGAAAAAGTACATGAAGTACAAACATTGAACTTATAAAACCTAGAACCCAAAAACAAGGAAGAGAGCTTACCTCTTGTGTGACAAAAACTTTTCTTCTCACAAGAGAAGAACATGGCTGACCTCTTCCGCCACTCCCTAGTTGCTGGGGGGCAGTGAGGGTGGGGCTGATGGCCTCCTCATACAGCTAGAAACCAACGCGCGGATTTTTAACCAGAGAAAAAAATATATATAAACTTAAGACTGTGGATCTGTATGATCAGAAAGAGCAGAACCAACTCTCCAGAATACATGAGAAATATTATAAAATACACGAGCAGTGTATTTAATAATCTTTGCATGTATTAAAACACCTTAGCGAGCTTCTATAGATCAATCAGAATCTTATCAATTTTAATGTTGGCCTTACTATTTTTAGTACAGCTATCCCAGTGATGAATAACTAGCTTTCTTTTTATTTGTTTTTATTTTCTTTTATAAACAGATTTTTAAGCTTTTTTTGTGATTTTGTTTATATTATTTAATTTTTTGTTTTAATAGGACCGTCACATCCATAGCACCAAGGTTCCTTTAGGTAGTTAATAGGCATCCTCTAGCCAACTTCCCCACGGCTTCGATTGGTCAGAATCATATTATTAACTGTGTAGAAAATTAAAGCAGATCTGCCAACCTTACTCTATTATTCAGAATAATTTTTCTTAAAGTTCTTTCGATGAAAGAAGAAGGAATCTCGTTCTCTAGAAAACTTTCTAATAGTATATTAATGTGGTAATTGAAGTCCAAATTGTTGCCGCAAATTCTTGAAATTCCTAGGACCCGAGAAACCAGTACATTCTCAATTACTTTGGTTGAAATGCCATTATTCCAGTGTAGATATTTAATTACTTTGAAAGGAAAATTAACTCCCCTATCAAAGAGGCCAATAGATGGGCTACCCCTGTCGAGCCCAATGCCCAAGTCTAGGAACTCAAGTTCCTGATTACTGTGGTTGGTTTTACATAAGTTAAGAGAGCTAGGATAGATATTATCAAAATCACTCTCTATAACTTCTGAATCATTGATACACAGCAGATCATCAATATATCCAAAAGTGCAAAGGTAGTTATCTGAGCAGGTGGGGTGATTTTCAATGAATTTATATTCCCTAAAGAACAGGAATAGATCAGCGATACTCGTGGACGTTGATGCTCCCACGGGAACACCGCCCACCCGCCCATAGAGAGTACCATTATATAAGACATGGCCATTTTCCATGCAGCAATTGAGACAAGAGTTCCAAGTTCCCACACCAACAAATTGGCTAAGTTTAAACCCTGCATACAGCTCCCCAAAGGCAGTGACCATATCCGATAGAGGCAGACCAGTATATAGGCCCTCAAAATCACAACCATTAATATCCAGGGGACAAACCCCGAGTATAGTAGAAACTACTTCTGCATTATTATTAATTATCCAAAAATCTTTGGTCACTGCCTTTGGGGAGCTGTATGCAGGGTTTAAACTTAGCCAATTTGTTGGTGTGGGAACTTGGAACTCTTGTCTCAATTGCTGCATGGAAAATGGCCATGTCTTATATAATGGTACTCTCTATGGGCGGGTGGGGCGGTGTTCCCGTGGGAGCATCAACGTCCACGAGTATCGCTGATCTATTCCTGTTCTTTAGGGAATATAAATTCATTGAAAATCACCCCACCTGCTCAGATAACTACCTTTGCACTTTTGGATATATTGATGATCTGCTGTGTATCAATGATTCAGAAGTTATAGAGAGTGATTTTGATAATATCTATCCTAGCTCTCTTAACTTATGTAAAACCAACCACAGTAATCAGGAACTTGAGTTCCTAGACTTGTGCATTGGGCTCGACAGGGGTAGCCCATCTATTGGCCTCTTTGATAGGGGAGTTAATTTTCCTTTCAAAGTAATTAAATATCTACACTGGAATAATGGCATTTCAACCAAAGTAATTGAGAATGTACTGGTTTCTCGGGTCCTAGGAATTTCAAGAATTTGCGGCAACAATTTGGACTTCAATTACCACATTAATATACTATTAGAAAGTTTTCTAGAGAACGAGATTCCTTCTTCTTTCATCGAAAGAACTTTTAAGAAAAATTATTCTGAATAATAGAGTAAGGTTGGCAGATCTGCTTTAATTTTCTACACAGTTAATAATATGATTCTGACCAATCGAAGTGGGGAAGTTGGCTAGAGGATGCCTATTAACTACCTAAAGGAACCTTGGTGCTATGGATGTGACGGTCCTATTAAAACAAAAAATTAAATAATATAAACAAAATCACAAAAAAGCTTAAAAATCTGTTTATAAAAAGAAAATAAAAACAAATAAAAAGAAAGCTAGTTATTCATCACTGGGATAGCTGTACTAAAAATAGTAAGGCCAACATTAAAATTGATAAGATTCTGATTTATCTATAGAAGTCGCTCGCTAAGGTGTTTTAATACATGCAAAGATTATTAAATACACTGCTCGTGTATTTTATAATATTTCTCATGTATTCTGGAGAGTTGGTTCTGCTCTTTCTGATCATACAGATCCACAGTCTTAAGTTTATATATATTTTTCTCTGGTTAAAATATCCGCGCGTTGGTTTCTAGCTGTATGAGGAGGCCATCAGCCCCACCCTCACTGCCCCCCAGCAACTAGGGAGTGGCGGAAGAGGTCAGCCATGTTCTTCTCTTGTGAGAAGAAAAGTTTTTGTCACACAAGAGGTAAGCTCTCTCTTCCTTGTTTTTGGGTTCTAGGTTTTATAAGTTCAATGTTTGTACTTCATGTACTTTTTTCTCTGTTGTTTTTTAGCTTTTCAGCTTTTAGGCATTGGTTTGTCTGTTAACATTTTTGCGGGTTTTAACTCTTTCTTTTCTTTGTAACTTTGAGCGTCTTTTGGGGTACCTAGGAACAGAAGATGGCTAAGCTTGTTCCTTTTCTATGCGCTGTTTTTTCAAAGTGGTTAAGTTCTTAATAACTAATTAATTATGCACTTGAAGCACTGCCGAAGTGCTTTGTACATATTGCAACTGACTGTTTAAGGTATATAACTTTCACAAAGTTTTCTTTTAGTTAATTATTATCTTTAACTTATTCTCGTTTTCGTGCTGTCATGAGTTGTAGAGTAGGGGGTTTTAGACTCAAGTTTTCTTTCAAAAATCTGTTCGTTAAAAATTAATATTTCCTTTTTTGATTGCAATGTAAAAAATTTGGATTTCTTTTGCATTGATTTTCAGGTTTAAATTCTCTCTCAAACGGACTTGGCATTTCGTTATGGCTGAGGATCATTTCTAATTATTATGTCACTCTCACAGCTTGAGTTCTCTTTAATCTTCTTCTCTCTGTTTAATAGTAACAGATGAAGAGCATGGGTCGGGCCAGGAAGGTTAATGGATGCAAGCGAAATTGTTAACTAGTGCTAGGTCATGCAACTCTACGGAGGACATGACATATATATATATTTTAAACTATTTTAGGTGGGAATGTTACTTGCATCTATGGCCTTGCAGAAACCCATTTCCAACTAGGTCTTTGTGGAAGTGAGAAAATGCAGAGTTTTTGCTGGTCCTTGATAAAGCCAAGGCTCAGTATTCTCGACACCTTCTACATTCAGTAGTTTTATTTTATTTTTTTATCTTTTCTCCTTTTACTCACACAGGTAGATACATAACCTTTTCTATGTTGTACTAGGTGTGAGTCAAAATTATATATGTATTTTTTTGCTTAGGTATCTTCTTTATAGAATATATATATATATATATATATATATATATATATATATATGTGTGCATGTGTTTTGCAAAAAAAATGGAGCACCCCAAGAAAGTAGTTCGATTCTGATGGAGCTCTGCATACAAGTACCTCAGGGCCAAATATGCAAGTTATTAAAAAATTACACCCAGTGACTAAATAGTGCAATGCAATTGTGCATTGAGGATGGTATATCATGAGTAAAGTTCGCACGCAGGGACAATTCTGAAAGCAAATTGCAATTGCATTAACCTCCACAGATTGTGAGAATGCCTCAACGTCAGATCTGTGCACAATACGAGCAGTTGATCAACTTTGAGAGAGGGCGTGTAATTGGGCTGATCAAGGTGCTGTATGACAGACATTTAGGTCAGAGCAACACTTCAATCAAACAGTGTTGGTGCCAGTGGGTTGAGGAGGGCACAATGCAGCGGCACACAAATAGTGGAGAGCCGAGGGCAATTGTGAAAGCAGCACGAACAGAAGCAAATTCGTTGCTCTCGACCATCCGTGGTCTTGTTGCATTGTCTATCAGTATGGAAGTGGCCATCCTGACAACTGCTAGATAACTTAAGGCATGGGGGACTGCATTTGAGCAAAGAATATCTTAACTGAGAAGAAGTTAAGGCTCGGCGAGACGTAACTAGCGCTGCCATATCTTAAGAGTTAAAATGCAGTGCACAGAAGCCAACATACAGGCTGATGCCGGAGCAGACTGCACATGCGTATTTCTGTTGACTTAAATTCTTTAGTTACCGTATATACTCGTGTATAGGTCGACTTTTTTTAATGAAATATTTAGGTCGAAATTAGGGGCTCAAACCATACACGGAAAATATTTCTGTTAGGTTCAAAACCAAAATTTTGATGCCTTATGGAAATGCGCATACTTAACCCTTTGCACCTTCAGTACATTTGCAGTTGTATATTTAGTCATTTTCCGGGTGTTACTGGTACAGAAGAAAGTTATTGCTAAGAATTTTTCTTGATTTTATATGTATGAGTTTTTTATGCACTAATAGAAAAACTCATTTCGCAAGGATGTCTCAAAGTCCGTTTCAGATCTGTCGATATGGCTTTGACTGCCTCGCTGGTAAATCACCCAGAGCAAAGAGGTGAACGCGTCAGCCAGTAGTTTAAGTTACATCGTGCCGTGACCTACGGCCGTGCTCAATTATCGACAGAGGGGGGAGGGAAAAGAACAAAACTATTGCAAAAGGAGACCGCTGCCCTGCTTAGCGATGGCGGAGAAGAGAGGCCTGACAATCTACAGAACAACGGTAATTTGATCAATGCATCACGAAAATGAAAGTGTTTAAACTTGTCCGATCGCTCAGAATAACATTTCCACTGATAGTAAAGAAGTGCATTAGTTTAACAACCTACTTACGTTTGTTATTAAATTGAGTTTGCCCCGGCTCTAAAAATCAAACAAACAGTAACCTTTTTTGAAGACTATAAGAGCGAGCAAAAAAAAATTGCATCTTTACTGAATGGGGCGATGTTTGGTTTTGTCACTAAAGCCGATTGTTTGTCACAAACACGGTGGAGAGGGGGGATGAAACTCAGGAGTAGATAAACCTCTCTGTCGATCACACACTCGTCCAGCTCAGCAGTTGACCGACAGCTGCTATGCTGCACAGGGTAGTGGGAGAAAATTTTATAGAAAAATTTTTTTCTTCAATTTTTTAAATAGTTGTGTGCAAATTTGACAGTTTCCACAATATTTCAAAATAAAGATTCATTTTAAATTTTGAAGAAATCCATTGAAAACTTCGAAAGTTACACATTTATTTTTTACGGCATGCATATTTTTTATGGGATAAAAAAAGTATCAGGTTTACATCATGACCTATTTACGCTTTCCAAATATGGTTGAAGTTTGTTTTTTTAACGATGTGCCTTACAACGTTTGGCAAATGCATCACGATTCGTCTGCTGCGGGAGCAAATGCTTTACTCTCCATGAATGATGTAACTGCAGAAAATGCTCGCAAAAAGTGGGAGGGGGGCAATGTGCAAAAGTGGGTTCATATACTGTGAAAGTGTGTAACCTTCCCCTTAAAACTCTAACCAGTGTGGTGAGCCCTATCATCTTTCTAGAATTGTGCCTCAATTCCACCCACATTTTGCGGGAAACTGCCTCAAG
Organism: Macrothele yani; assembly: GCA_039090855.1. Lineage (NCBI taxonomy): Eukaryota > Metazoa > Arthropoda > Arachnida > Araneae > Macrothelidae > Macrothele > Macrothele yani. Next base: position 46,833,352 of record CM077012.1, read on the forward strand.
CAACATTGCCAGAGCAGCTACAACATAAAATAGTAGGTTCACATTTCCTCATGCGGGCACATCCTTGGAAAATATTATTTTTTTAAACTTATACACAAGCTAGGTGGGTATACAAAAACTTCAGATATTCACATAAAAATTAGGGGGTCGACTTATACACGGGATATACAAAAACTGCAAATATTCACATAAAAATCGGGAGGGTCGACATATACACGAGTATATACGGTATGCCTAAGGAATGTCTGCATTTTGTACGGATCCTTAGCCCTAATTATAATATTTGCTCAAATTTAATTTAAATAGTAATACTAATGTTATTGCATATTTTTCTCACCAAATTAAGGGATGGGAGAGATTTCAGAAAACAGCAACAACAAAAAAAAAAAAAAAACCTGCTCTAAGCAAATAGTCATCAGATCGAATGAAACCATCGTGTATCAAAGAAAAGCTTCACTGCCGTAGTCCCCCTAACGTGTTTTGCTCCTGAATGTTAACTTTCCCACAGAGCAAAAAAACCTGCTCTAAGCAAATAGTCATCAGATCGAATGAAACCATCGTGTATCAAAGAAAAGCTTCACTGCCGTAGTCCCCTTAACGTGTTTTGCTCCTGAATGTTAACTTTCCCACAGAGCATATTACCTCTTAAAATGTGGTGGCGCTGTTGTCCCCTGTTTTACGTTATCTCTATGAAAGTTAGTGTTCTTCAAGCTTTATATTCTTTGACCACTGACCACCACTGGCACCAGTTGCACCGTCCCGGTGGCGCAGTGGTCTAAGCGATGGCCTCTGATCATTCGTCCGAAAGGGGTCCGGGTTCGAATCCCGGTGAGGCATGGATGTTGTGTTTGTCTTACGGCACTGGCTCTCTCCCTTCCCTGGAACCAGTGACCCTAAATAATTAATGACGGGCGACTGCCCATTGAGTTGCTCAAGGTGGTCGTTAAACCTCCATTCAAAAAAAAAAAAAAAAAAAGGCACCAGGTGCTGTGGTGTCGGGCCCGATCAACGTGGGATAGTGTCCATTGGTGTTGTGTTGTCTTCAGTGATGAGTCACGGTTTGTACTTGGCGCCGATGTCACTTGTGTCTGGAGACAAGTCGGGCAGTGCACAGATCCTACCTTTACTGTGGAATAGCACATGCCTCCCAAACCGGGAGTGACTGTCTGGGAGCCAGGGTTTAAACTGCGATCGCATTTTGCAAAAATAAATGTAATTTTGCTGAAATATTTATATTTCTTTTCGCGTAAATGCGAAAACGTTTAAATGGCGCTGTTTCTTAGTGAGCAGCATTAAAATTCCGCGATTCCATCGAACGCATACGAAATATCGTCTTGGTGGAATTTCTCTTCTTTCATCATGTGACGTCAAATGATGCATAGAAACTAGTAGCCAATCCAGTTTTTATGATGTCATAAACCGAACTCTTCCTTACGTTCTTCCCGCTTTGGGTTTTTGAAAATTTGCAACACCTAGTCGCCAACCGTGGCCATCTCTCTCTCTCTCTCTCTCACGCATTCGCTTTTACGGTAGTCTTTTTCATGTGTCCTTATTCGTGTGTGTTGAACATTTTTTCGTAGTCTAGATATGGATAAATGGTTAGGAATAAATTCCAAATGAGAGCTATGCCAGAAATACAAGAAGAAAATCATCCTTGCAACTGCTGAAGGTAAGGTTTCCCCCTCTTTATTTACTTTTTTTTCTTTTGGTTAAATTCATTTTTTTTTCTTTGTCACGCTTGATCGGCGTTCAAAAACAGAGTGTCCAAGATATTGCGCAAGCAATCAATCTACGAAGACGAATTTCGAAACATCGCCATGTTTACAAATTTCGGAATAAATTCCACAAATTTAGTTTCAAATCTGAATTATTATTTTTTGTTTTTGTTTACATATAGAGTAAATGTGTAGTTTAGTGTCCTAAATTATTTCTCCGCAAATGTTGAAGGATTTCGAAAAAGTGAGACATACAAATTTTAAAGTATGTAACATACTTGCCAACTTTTACAGATTTCTGCTTAATTTTTTTGATTTACGGATAGAGGTTTTTTTTTTTTTTTTTTTTTACAGAATTTTTAATATTTCGATTGCTCAATCAAAAAATTTCAATCTCCTGCAACCATCCACTTAGTTCTACCGGACCTTACGAGCGCTGTGCGCACTTATTTTCCTGCTGACTTAACGAAATGTTTGTCGAGAAAACAACAGTGAGCCGGATTGGTAGTCCTTCGTACCACCCTCATGGCTCAATGGTATGTCAATAACATTCTACGATCTGTTGTGTTGCTATTCCTGTTGCAGCATCACCGAGAAATTTTTCAACAGGATAATGCCCAGCTACACACAGCACGGCTCTCCCAGGCCTGCCTCCGTAATGTCAACACCCTTTCATAGCCAGCCCTATCACGCGACCTCTCAACGATCGGACATGTTTGGGACATGATGAGACACTACCTACGTCCATCCCGGAATGTTGGCGAACTGGCCCACAGTTTAGATACCATCTAGCATTCTATACTTCAGGACAGTATCCGTGAACTGTAATGGTCTAAGCCATGCCGGGTAACCGCCTGTATCTAAGCCAGAAGTGGTGCTACAACATACTGACTTGTTCCACCACCTGTGTAGCTGTTTTATCTGAATAAAGGTCCCAACTGCTCTGGAATTGCAATGATTTCCTTTCCTATACATGTATACATTGCATGTACCAATTTTCATCTTGATTGAATATTTCCTTCTGGGTGCTTCATTTTTTTTTTTTTGCAAAGAGTGTGTGTACAACCCATAGAAGAGACTGACACAAGACAGAGCAGTGTGGAAGAAACTTAGGAAGACCTTCATCCAGTAGTGGATTGATAATGGCTGACAATGATGATGATATATATATACAACCATTATACTGGTCAGCAAGCAAAAGGTTTCCTCCATCTAAACAGGTTAAATTTTACTAATTTTGTGGTGATCATGAATATAACAATAAAATTTGAATCCGAGCTCTAGTTTTCATGATTATGCTGCTTAACAATGAAAATGGGAAATGACCAGAAATTAGGGATAAACTTAATCTATATTGAAATGTTTGGCCTAACAGCACTGAAGCTGATATTCTATCTGCATTATGTGGTTTACCTTTGATGTAGCACTGATCAGAATTCATTCAAATTATGTCCTGTTTTGATAAAGTGATAAAAAAAAAAATTCCTGTTTTGGTACAGTTTGTTGTATGGAGTTGCAGAGTATGTTGTCCCGGTTGTACAAAGTTTGTATGGAATTCAAACTGAGTATAAATAAGGGAAAACCCAAAAGTTATGGTTTTCGAGCGAGGAACTGTTAGTACTGAATGCAAGATAAGTCTAAATGGCACAGTGATTAACCAGGTGAATGAGTTTGTTTATTTAAAAAGCATGTTTGACAGAGAGAACAAATTAGATGGTGAAATTAGTAGGTAAGTGAATTCTTCATTGATAGTCATAACTGCTTTAGGAGGTTTTCACAGAAATGATGGGTTCTCAAGGGAGTCCCGAATGGCTGTGTATGGAAGTGTAATTGTTCCTATTTGGATATATGGCAGTGAAACCTGGGTACTGCAGAAGAGACGTAGGAGTTGTTTGTGTGCTGGAGAAATGCATTACTTACAGGTGGGTTGTGGCAAGACGCGTTCTGATAGTGTGAGGAATGAAGATGTGTTGCAGTTGTGTAATGTGAAGCAAAATGTTGTTAGCAAGGTGGAGACTAATATTCTTAGGTGGTTTCGGCATGTTGAAAGAATGAGTGATGATGATTTTTCAGCACAAGTGGCAGGAAAGAAAGGTAGAGGAAGGCCATGGAAATCATGGGAGGACCAGATTCAGGAGTGTCTGCATGAGAAAAAGATTATGAGTATGAAATACAGAAGGTCTTGTGTATGTCATGTGATGGATGTCAGCGAAGCCCAAGTTGTGTGCCAAGATCGCTGTAAATGGAGAAGCTTGATACGGCAACACTAAATAAATACTCAGTTAAAAATTTATCTGGTGGTTAGTATATCTTTGTGGAGCTAACCTCTGAATCTCAGAAAGCAGCTTAGTAATATTGATGTATGTACTATTGTCTCCTCTGGGATGTGATGATAATACTGGACATATATTTATTGTGTTAGATAAATAAAGGAGAAAAAAAAAATGTTCCATGAAAAAATTACATTTGTTTTGGTTGCAAGTATTATGTTAGGGCATTTGAATGGTATAGCTGTACATATAAAACAAAGCTTACATGTCCACTTTCGTCCAAGGTTGCATGCATCATTTGCTACACATATGTGCTCAGAAAGCTACAAAACAGTTGAATCACTTTTAGCAGATATTTCTACCTTGACAAGAGTTTTAAAAATTTTAAGATAAATAAAAAGTTACTTGAGCGTCAAAATTTATGTGGACAAATTTTAAAAGCATGTGCAGAACACAAATTTTTAAAGCATGTATCAACCTGGTGGTTATCATTATTAGATACCACTAACAGGCCTTTGTCATAGTGTTATGCTATAATAAAATTATTTTGTGCTCTTCAAGTGATACTGAATAAAATTTTTGTATCAAAAGTGAAGAGAAATGTTCTGAAATCCCCTGATACAAAATTGTACTTCCTATTGCTTGCGTAAACACTCCCTCCGTTTAAAGTCGTAAAATCACAAAACAAATCTCCTTTAATTCATGTTATTAAGATATCTTTATGCTTTTTTCACCAATTTATTTTGTAAGATTTATGAAACCTACCGTTGTCACTGAAATTTTCTGTGATCTTACAGAAATAAACTACCAAAACATGAGGTATCAGAAAACTAATGAAAAGGTATTATTGTAGTGGTCTAAACCTGAGCATATTTGAAAGGAAAGATATATGATCTTACTGAATCATTGTATTCTTTTTTTATTTTCTTCTATCAGAAAGTTTTATGAAGCTGCATGTTTATATGCAATTAGAAAACTTCCATTGTATAATGAATTAATAAAACATTTAGAAGTTGCAGATCCTTCTTTAAGACAGCATATCACCTGATCTGTTTAATGTATTGTACACTGTTTTCCAGGAATTGTTGAGGAAGATATTTAGCACTGCAATCTGATTGCTGAAAATAATGTACTTTTGAATTCCCCATGTGTTTACAAAGAACGTTTCAGTTTCTTCCTTAATTTCTGTGATGATCCCAATAATGCATTTCTTTTTAATAAGACCATGTTTAGCTACACAACATCCACATTTTTTATTTATGTTGCTTATCTTTAAAGGCTTTTGCACATTTCCTGTTGAAAATTAGTCTTTTAGGAAATTTATATTGTCCAAGGAACAGTATTGAAAATCTTAAATGTTGTATCTTTAATGATGTTTCAGATAAATAGAGATGCTGAGCATAACTTGGTGAATCATTATCGCCGTCTGCGTTTCCGTGATACGGCTGGAATCTGTAAATCCTCTTGGCGCATTACTGTCCGCCAGCTGGAGAGCATGATTCGCTTATCTGAGGCAATGGCAAAAATGAACTGCAGTGATGAAGTAAGCAGAACATTTTATATTTTGATAAGTACAACACTAATACACTAATAAAGCATGAATATAATTATTTGCTGTACTTTTAATTTAGTGATTAGGTTATACGTAGTGCGATCAAAAAGTTCTGAGACTAGGTATGTGGCGCACCAACAGATGGCAGTGCGAGGAAGTGCGAGCAGCGGTCGAGGGCAGGGACTTTCATGAGTCATTGTGCCAAGTGGCGTCTGTAAACATCGAGAGCTGTGCTACACGATTTTTGGTGACCACGTGCAGAACACAGCTACAATTTTGGTATGGACTGCAAAGTAGAGCAGCAAGCAAACATCATATTCTGCCGCAAATCGGGAACGAAGACGCACGAAATGTTGCGACAGGCTTATGGCAATAAAGCCAGGAATTGTTGATATGTGTTTTGAGTGGGACTCATGCTTCAAGAGCGGCAGAACAACACTGGGAGATGACGAGAGGTCAGGGCGATCGCCCACGAGCAAAACCCCCAAAATGTGGACAAAATTACAGAACTGGTGCACGAGGATCATCGGAGAGCCATTCAAGACATCGCTACCATCATCAATGTGTTACACAGAACAGTGCAAAAAAATCTGATTTCGGTTTTAAACATGCATCTCATTGCTGCAAAGTTTGTGCCAAAGATTCTGAACCCCGAACAGAAGGCTCTCCGTGTCGAACTCTGTCAAGATCTTCGTCAGCAGGTGGTGAATGAACCAACGTTCCTGTTGCTGGTCATCACTGGGGACGAGACTTGGGTCTACGGTTATGACCCGGAGACCAAACAACAGTTGTTGCAGTGGAAGAGCCCGGGATCTCCACGACCAAAGAAGGCCCGACAGGTCCGGAGCACAACCAAAAGCATGCTCATCGTGTTCTTTGACATTCGTGGGGTTGTGCACTGTGAATTTGTCCCCCAGGGCTAGACTGCCACTGCCCTTTTTTACTGCGATGTTCTGCGATGTCTTAAGGAGGACATTCTTCGCAAACGACCTGAAATGTGGCACTTGGGCGATTTCCTGCTCCATCGTGACAATTTAGCAGCTCACAGAGCATTAGCAATACGCCAGTTTTGCAGCCACAACCGCGTGACTACCCTTACTCACCCGCCTTACTTGCCAGATTTGGACCCATGTGACTTCTTTCTGTTCCCGAAGATGCTGAAGCTTTTGGGGTCACCGTTTTAAAACCGAGGAAGAGATCCAGCGTGAATCGCAAACAGTGCTTGACACGATTCACGAACAGGACTTCCAGGGAGCGTTACAACAGTGGCAAAAATGCTGGCAGCTGTGTATGGCTGCCCAAGGAGACTACTTTGAGGGAGATCATAGCCAGACTTAAGTAACATAAGTACTTTGTTGTATATCTGACTAGTCTCGGAACTTTTTGATCGGACTTTGTATATTCATTATCAGACCACACCTGTGTTGTTCAGGTTGGTGAGGCACAACACATAAATACAGACTAAATTAAAAAAAATAATAATAATAATGCTGAGCACCTACATATTTTCTATTTCTTTCATTCAAATGCTAGATTTTTTGCCGGTGACACATCACTACCCAAATTAAAGGTTAAAGTAGATCATGCTTTGTTATGTTAGGAGATTATAACTTTAAGAAAGCTAATAACTTGGGAGCTTCAACCTTAGCTTAGGTCTTCTTCAAACCAGGTGGAAGACTGAGATTGGTTTCCAGACTCTACCCCCCCCTTCCCAAATGTCATAAAGCTATTACAAAGTGATAGGGACAAAGTTGGAAATCTTGATCTCTCAGGTCACTTCATCCTCAGGTGATAGTGTTTACATTGGAAGTTCGTACAGAAGTATTTGGAACATAAAAAAAGACGTTTTGGAAGGTTACACAAGTACTGCCTTGTCTATTTTATCCATAGAAGATATTTCTGCAGTTCCCTGCTGGAACGAAACAAAAACATATTGCTCCTTTTGAGAATCAGTTTGCTTTCCATTACCGTGAAAGTTTGGAAATTTTTTTCTCACCAAAGACTTGCAATTCAGAGTCTCCACTTTACAACCCAATGTTCTGGATATCTATTCTAGAATCTAGCAGCAAAAACTATAACACATGTTTAAACTTAGAATCTAGAAGTTAATCTCAGTCCTCCATCTGGCGTGAAGACCTAAGCTAAGGTCGAAAGCTCCCAAATTATTAGCTTTCTCAAAGTTACAATCTTCTAACGTAACAATGCGTGATCTACCCTCATGCTCAAAAATTAAGGATAATTTACACAAAGATTGATTTGTCATGTAAACTACTTCATACCTCTTCTAGAATGACGAAAGTCAATCTGTTCCTTCAGCAGACCGATGGCGGCACCGGGAGCACAACATACGTCATGTAGCATGTGGCAGGTTATAAAAAAAGAAGTCAGAGCAGCAGAATAGTGTAGGTGTTGTGTATTTCGGAGGTGCAACACTGCTGTATACCAAATTAATATGGCTTAGCGTACCCATATGATATTGTTATGTGGGGCAAAATAATTTGTGGATGTTAGGCTGTCCAAACCCAGATGGCAGTATCCGATGAGCTTCATGTCCCACAAAGTGTCATTTCTAGACTCTGGCGGCGGTTCCAACAAGATGAACATGTGTCTTGAAACTTCAGCACAGTACATCCACAGATTACAACACTACAATAGGACTGTTTTGTTACTAACTGCCAGATGGCACAAGCAGAGTACAGCAGGAAACCTTGCCAGGGACCAGTTTCAAGGCATACTGTGTGCAGATGATTGAGTGAGTACGGCCTGTATGCCTGCAGGCTCATCCTGTTAACTGCAGCCTATTGAAGAGCCCGTGTAACCTGGTGCAGATAACATCGTGCTGGGACAGCTGACCAATGGACCTGTGTTTTGTTGACTGACAAAATCCAGGTTTAGTCCGTGCAATAATTCACACTGCACCTTCATCTGGAAAGCACCTGGGACTTAGTGCAACTCCTCCAACATCCTTGAACATCATCGTTTTGGCGATGGTGGGATTCTAGTGTGGGGAAGAATAATGTTGGGTTCACACATACACCCCTCCATGTGTTCAAAAGAAGAACTGTGACAAACCAGACGTACCGCAATGTCATTCTGCAACAATATGGCTGGCTATTCAGGGGTGCAATGGAACTTCATTTCGTGTTTGTGGATGACAATGCACACCCTCGTAGGGCTGCCATAGTGGAGGAATACCAAGAAAGTTAGGACATCACCCACTTACAGTGGCCAGCTCGCACTCCTGACTTAAACTCCATTAAGCATGCATGGGAGACACTTGGGATACGTATTGTGGGACATCCACCTCCTAGAACTCTTCTGGAACTCCGGACAGCATTGGTGCAAGAGTGGGACTCTGTATTTCAAGCACAGCTTGATAACCTGGTGCTGAGTGTGCCCTGATGCTGTACTGCATGTGTTGCTGTGGTAGACCAACATACAGCATATTGAACACTTTCTTCACCACAAAATACCGGTGTTCTGCACAAGATGTGCATTACAAATAAGCTCCAAGGAGCTGTTTTTCATTATTTGGACCACTATTGCAGATCCTTTAGTGTTTTTTTCATTTTTTTTTTCATTCTGGTTTCGTTTAGTTCAGTATGCTCCATGCCTAGAACAGTTTGGTTGCAGTCAGTCCTAAGGGTGGAAGAGTCAAAACTGACATCCTTAATTTTTGAGCATGAGTGTACTTTAACCTTTAATTTAGTTATCTCTTGTTATGTGCTGTTGCGCATCATCACATCACTACCTCTATCGCTAATGGCCAGTTTTATACACCATCAATCCATCTTATCTTAGGTCGTCTTCCCCTTGGTGTGTGTGACCAGTTGCTTTTGCATGTAACACCTCTGATGAACATCTTAAAACCACCTAAGCATATTTATTGTGATGAGATTGATATACCCACTCAGTTCCAAAACTTCATAGTCATGGTGATTGGCCCTAGGCCAAGACTACAAATACACCTCAAAAAGTGAATGCCCATCACACATATAACTTTTGTAATTTGTACAATTTAATAACAGCATATGGAATAACTTATATTTGTTTATTGTATATTTAAGCTGGGTGTGCATATATCCAAACTGATGTCTCAAGATCTGTTCGTGTGCCCAGGTCTTCGTAAGAGTTTTAACTCATGCTGCAGTATACCTTTTTTTTTTTTTTTTTTTTTTTTTTAATTATTATTATTCTGTCAATGCACTATGTGTCATGCAGTGAGTTTTGGGAAACACACAAAGAGCAGGTAGTTATGGGCTCCCATCACTACCTGCTCTTTGTTTGTGGGAGACTGTCCTGGCCACAACCTCGGTTACCACTCCCTGCTCATTTTTTATTTTCAACAGTAAGTAAAATCTATCGCCAGCGGTTTTATACTTCAATCTGGTGGATGAGCTTTCTTTATGGAGCTAACCTCTGAATTTCAGAGACCAGCTTAGTGATATGTATGTATATATCAGTACTTGTTCTTTGTGCTGCTGACAGAGATGTGTGTCTACATAGCTTGATATTTGCAGAGCTAATTTCAAAAGGAAAACACCAGAAAAAGCGAATAAAAAAAAATAACCCTAGGAAATAAACAACACAGGATCCACAAAAAGTAATTGTAGGCCAAAGTGAAACACCGCTGCAAAAAATTCACAAGAAGCAGAAGAGGCACAACCATTTGAAAAAATAGATTAACCAAAGAAACAGTCCTCATGTACATTCAGTTCCTCAGAAACAGTCTAATCCTAAGAAACAGACCCCATGTACATCTGAACTCTCATTGACTAGCAATTTATGTCTGCAAGTACCCCCCCCCCCCTTTTTTTTTTGCTGGATTGGCTTCTGTTGCCTTTCCAGATTGCATGAGTTTTACTGATATTTTCACTACTCCCAAACACCCTCTGCCATGCTGTGTTCAAAACTTGTTAGGTCACATGGATTTCCAGTTATGTGTTTTGTACTACTGGTAGTATTTTTCACTTGCTTGTGTAGCAGTGGTGATGAAAATGGATGATATATCAACGTATTTTCATAAAATTATCTGCTAGGTTTAGGTGGTGTAATGTACCCATGGTTCGTACGCGTCCTGGAAAAGTCCTGGAATTCCATTTTGTCCTGGAAATGTCCTAAAATTCTGTTACATGTCCTGGAATTTTATCCATGCCATTTTTCCCTGCATGATGTTTTGTAGTTGAGGATTTTTGTACTGACATAACTTATATCTGACAAATGCCCCCCCCCCCCCTGAAAAATGCAGTTTGGGGAGGCGACTTTTGGTTCTCTTGTCTGTCAGGAGGACTGAAGCTGCATATTAGCATCTTTTGCGTTGTGCTTATGTTATCACTTTGTCTGTCCGGTCGGGGAGACCATATCTCTGTAATTATTAATTCAATTTATAAAATTCTTTTTGTATTGGGAAGCTTAAAATGTTTAAAATGTGAGAATGATGATCCATTCATTCCGGTTTTTTCTGATGCACAACTTCACTGCTAGAAGGCATTCATCAAATGGAGATCATATCGAATTTAAAATGCATTTTATTTCATATATTTGCTTCTAAATATTGAATTAAAAAATTATTTTTCCTTTCGATTACATTTATATGGAAGACTATTTTAGTTAGTTAGTTAGTCCCTTTTATCAAATAATGCATAAATTTTCCGCTAGGGGGCATAAAGGTAATCACGGTTTTCCCAATATCCCCGCTTCTAAAAGTCCGATTTGAACAATTCTTGCGTCGAATACAGCTCTTGAGGGGAAATGTTTTGACTATAAATTCTCATTTTTTGGTAAAGAATGGTTTGGCCACCAGGGGCGTAAGTATTTATTTTTGCTTCTGATGTATTTGCAACAAAATCTGAGCTGGAAACTTGATTGAAAAAATTCTTCTGTGAACAGATACCGCTCACCTCGAAAAACTTTTTGAGAATACCTCCGGCTTAAAATAGAGCATAATTTTTCCACCAGGGGCATACACATATAATATCTTATTTTTGTCCATATCTCTGTTTCTAGGAGTCCAATTTGAAAAATTCTTTCTTGGAGAACATTTTTGATGCAAAATGTTTCTCATAATTTCAAATACTTCTAAATGCACAAGAGTGCCACTAGAGGGCGTAAGTTCAGGTTTCTGTATACAGCGACATCTGCAAGACTAAAAACCCGACTGAAAAATATTCTGTTTTGATCAGATACTACTAACTATGAAAACTCCTTATGTGTATTTTCTTCCCAAAATAAAGCACAATTTTGCCGCTAGGGTCACAAATATTTAATCTATTTTTCTCAATATCTGTATATCTAAATGTCAGATTTAAAAAATTCTTTTAACAACAAATACCATTTACCGTATGGAACACTTTAGGAGGTTTGTGGTTCACAATTCTGCCACTAGGTGGTATTTGTGTACTTCCATTTGCAGCCTATCTCTTGCCTCTAAATACCCTATTGAGAAATTTCTTTTTTTATACTGTATGCCATTCGCTATAATAAAGATGGAGAGTGAATAAGATTTTTGCTACGATACGAAGATGCTCTTCAAATTATGTACAACTTTCCCCCTAGGGATTGTGAAGGTCAAAACGTTTTTCTTGCTATCTCTGCTTCCGGGAGACGTATTTGAAAAGTTCTTTTTCCTTAGCATAGCTTTTGCTATGAAGAATGCTTTTCACCTGTTTTCAACTTTTCCATTATGCAAAATTCTTCCGCTAAAAGGCATAGAGTTATATCATGTTTCCTTCTGTATCTCTTATTTTAACTGTTCGATTCGAAAATCTTTTTGTCGCGAATACCTTCCTTCTGCTATGGGAAACGTTTTTTTTTTTTTTTTTTTTTTTGCGCCATTTGTTAATTTTCATAAAATGTTTTTTAGCCACTGGTGGAAGTAAATAGCTGATGTTTTTTTTTTTTTTTTTTTTTTTGTTGGTTATTTTGACTTTTACTGAAATTTTCTAATGAATACTTTATATAAAAATTTGCCATAAAATCAGATTGCTTTCTAATATCAGAAACTTAAATCTAGTTGTTTCTTAGTATTTTCTGAGCAAACTAATCACTTTGCATCTTCTATAATTAGTTTTCTAATCATGCCCAGTTAAATTGCCTTAATCACTAATGAATGCAGTTGTACACAGCCCTTGGACTTAAGGTTTTCCCATTATTCGCTTTCGTTTCACGTTGGAAATTTTTATGCATACTTTGTTTGCTGGCGAGTACAAATTTAAAACAATAGCTACAGCATCAAAATTATGTTGAAAATTCCTTCCCTAAATAAAATGTAACACAAATACTTGTTCCCATGATTATGTGATTAAGAAATAACAATCCATTTAGTCCTTTGAAAAAGTTCCAAACATTTCACCTTTCCTTATTACCCTTAATTTTCCAATGTAAGCACTATTTCAAAATAATTAAATATAAATAGTATTTTATGTATTGATTGTGTGGTATATGAAAGCATTTCAAAAGTACTGCCTCATATGTATTTTTGAGTTTTATGGGTTTTTTTTTTATTCCGTAATTTGCTTCAATAATTGAACTAAAGCCAAAGTAGAAAAATAATTTTTTCTAAAAATCCTGTATATAAAATTTAAGTATATATTAAACCTGGTCACATTTTCAGTGACAGTTTTGGTATTTCAGTATTTAACTGTGATTCTAAGTTTCTGATTAGCTGCAGTGGACATCATTTTTAACATTCTGCATTCAGTTTTTCCCAAGCATGTAAGAAGTTATTTGTTGTAGGTTACAGGTTAAACAGACCTATGGTTTCGCTATATTTTAAGTAAGAGCGTTTGGGTCATATGTCCTAGAAAAAAAAATCCAAAAGTCCTGGAATTTTATGATTTAAAAAGTGTATGCACCATATGTACTACACTAACATGGAATTGCCTAAAGTGCCCAGTAATTTTGTCCATAAGGTTAAGCCTTGCAAACTTGGCTGCTCTGAAACAAATGCAAGAACGATTTAAATGGGTTGTCGGTGTACATACTGATTTAGGCTTCCTAAATTTCTGACAGCACTGTCTATAATTGATGGACTTAGAGAGTTCCAAGTTTGTCTATAATAGATGGACTTGGTACAATTATGCCTTTGCTAGATTTAATAACACATAACTTGCCCATTCAGTCTAGTTAATCTTGTGCATATGCAGTACTGAACATTATAAAAATGGGATTGGCCAGGGAAGCTCATGCTCACGCTTTTCTTTTTGTACTGGCTCAATCTTTAAAATGAATTAATGGTAACTGATTTTTCAATATGAAGGCTTCAAAAGACACTGGTTGATCTTTCTTGTTCTCTATTTGCCCATTGACTCCGGGAGTATGTAGACCACTTCGTTAATGTCTTTTACATTGGGCAAATTAAGTAAATCACATTCCCAAAAGTCAGACTGGTGGCAGAGGTGTTCTTTATTTATTGTGCTGTATATAAACTGTAGGGTAAAAATAAAGGTATATTATTTGAAGAACACAGCTACAGTATTCTGTGAATCCTCAAATTTCTGTTCATCACATCAAAATTTTAAGAATACGTTACTGGTCAATTAATGTGCCAATTACAACTCACTAAGGCAAGAAGGAATAGTATCATAAAAGAGAATTAAAATATGTAGCGATAAAGGTTTGAATAATATGCCATTTCAGTCCATTGCATCTTCATGAGTTGTCCATATTTGTGAAAAAGTATGTATGTTAACCCTTGTTAACAAGTAAAATTCATTAACACTAGTCAAGTGAATTATATTATTAAAAATAAAGGTGTTTGTTCTAATAACATGTCTTTGTAGCTTACATTTCAGCATTATCAAGTACTGAAGCTGCATAAATTAGTCTGAGTAATAAAAAGAAAGAATTGCATTTTCCAACTGGAAACCACTTAGCACACTGTGATACTATAACCTAATATAGCTTAAGAATAACACCAGCAGAGTGAGGGCTTTGTAAATGTTATCATCATGCATGGTTTTGTTACTAATCCATCTTTCTTCAACTTTTTAATCAGAGGATTGACCAAATGTTGCTGTTGTCTTTAAAATCTATTGCCGGTTGATTTTTAAGCATTCTCCAGGGCTTGTCCAAAATAATGGAAACACCTCACTGAAAACAGTGACTTTGGTATGTGCTGCTTTCTGTAAAAAAAAAAAAAAAAAAAAACGAACATGTAGCTACAATTTTTTTTTTTGTGTGAAAAAATGTTGCTTATAGTTTCAAGAGTCTGTGTGTTTTGCATTGTAAATTGGTGTTTGCATAATTTCGTTCCAGGTGAAGGCGCAATGTGTGACCTGTCGGAGTTTTAAAGAGGGCAGATTGTAGGAGCCTGACTGGTTGGTGCGTCGGTAACCACAGTGGCACAGGTATTGGGGGTATCGAGAGGCAGTGTCAAAGGTCATGACAGCATACCATGTTCACGGCACATCTTCTGCGAGATACCCCTGGTGTCACAGGTGAATATGAAACGGAGACTACAGTGGTGCCAAGAACATAAAACGTGGACTGCGGATCAATGGAAACATGTCTTGTTTTCCGATGAATCAAGTTTCTCACTATTTCACACCACAGGACGGGTTTATGTGTGGAGAACCTCCGCAGAAGTCTACAACCCAGACTGTCTCCTTCCTACAGTGCAGCAGGGGGCGTAATGGTTTGGGCCATGATCTCGTGGTTTGCAGCAGGTCCCATTATCACTTTACGCGGACGATTCACTAGCGGTACCTGTGTCACTCTTTTGGTTGACCATGTGCGTTCAATGCCGCAGACATTGTTTCCGTCAGGGGATTGCATCTTTCAAGATGATAATGCTCCGGTTCACAGAAGTCGAACTGTTCACTCAGGGTTTGAGGAACATGAGGATGAAGTTGCACACCTTCCCTGGCCTGCACAATCACCAGACTTAAACATCATTGAGCTCCTGTGGTCTGTGTTGGAAAACAGAGTTCGATCCAGTTATCCTCCTCTGGCGTCTCTCAAGGAATTGGAGCAGTTTCTGCTGGAATAATGGTACAACATACCACTTACCACCATCCAGGACTTGTATGCATCCATTCCAAGGAGAATTCAAGCAGTTTTAAATGCCAAGGGTGCTCCCACACAATATTAAATGCGTAACACCTATTGTTTCAAGGTGTTTCCATTATTTTGGACAACCCCTGTATGTGCCAAGTTTTATGGTTGACCCGTAAAGTTTGCGGAAATTGTACTTGTTTAGTGACACTCAATCACACACATACTTTACCTTAACATTTTTTTCGAAGAGAGAATAATTATTCCAAGGGACTATGATACCTGCATGTTTCTGATTTCCCTGATCATAATTTCATCCAAACCTCTCTGATCTCTTCCAATCTGAAGAGAGATGCAAATGAACTTTGTAAGATTAAGATTGGCACTTACTACCAAAACAAACAGAAGAAATTGCTTTTTATAAATGTTTTTTAGCATGCTGACTCAAAAACCTTAGTTCAAAACCACTTGTACCTTAAAGTCACTGCATGCAATATATTGTTTATGGCTATAATTTCGCAGTTGCAAACTAATGACTTAATTATGTTTCAATTGCAATTTAATCGTTATAAGCGAGAAATAATGCCAAACATCTTACTTATTATTTGTACAGCATATGAAATAGATATCATCATCATCATCATTGTCAACCATTATCAATCCACTGCTGGACGAAGGTCTCCCCAAGTTTCCTCCACAACGGTCTGTCTTGTGCCAGTCTCCTCCATGTCACTCCCGCATATTTACGAATTTCATCCACCCATCTCCCATGTGGTCTTTTTCTGGGTCTTTTCCTGTCCCTTGGAATCCAATCTAAAATTTCGGCTGTCCATCTATGGTCTGTCCTTCTGGCAGTATGTCCAGCCCATTGCCATTTCAGGGATTTAACTCTGATCATGATGTCTTCCACTCTCGTCATTTTTCGGATCCAAGAGTTCCTCTTCTTATCTCTCCTGGTTATACCAAGCATGCACCTCTCCATGCTACTTTGAGTTGTCTGCAGCCTTTGTATGTCTCTTTTAGTTAAGGTCCACGTCTCGGCACCATACGTAAGCACTGGAAGGATGCATTGATCAAACACTTTTCTTTTAAGACATAATGGCATATTGCTCTTGAAAATTATGCTGTTTCTTCCAAAAGCTCTCCAGGCAAGTTTTGTACGCCGATTAATTTCTTCATCAATGTGACCCTCACTTGATATCTGCTGTCCAAGATAAACATACGTATCTGTTATCTCCAGTTGTTCTCCATCAATCGATAAATCTTCATTTCTTGTAAAAGCATTGAACATCACTTTTGTCTTCTGAAAGTTCATTTGTAATCCCACTTCTTTACTCTTGTCAGCAAGTTCCTGGATCATACTCTGCAGCTCTGATGGGGTAGTTGCAAAAATGACTACGTCATCAGCAAAACGAAGGTGGGTTAGATAATCTCCATTAATCTTTATCCCTTTGTTTTCCCAGTTCAGTGATTGAAAGACATTTTCCAATGTGGCATTAAAGAGCTTCGGAGATATGGTGTCACCTTGTCTCACTCCCTTTCCAATTTTTATGTGTGTTGTATTTTCAAACAGCCGAATCTTTGCACTTGCATTTTCATAGATGTTATTAATAATATTAATGTATGCATCTTCAATACCGCAGGATTTCAGAGCCGTGGTAACTGCTGATGGTTTCACCGAATCAAAGGCTTTTTCATAATCGATAAAAGCCATGCACAATGGAAGTTCATATTCCCTCGCTCTTTCAATTAGTTCTCTCAGTACGTGGATATGATCTATTGTGCTGTAGCCACTCCTGAATCCAGCTTGTTCTCTCGGTTGAGCCATGTCCAGTGTTACCTTCAAGCGGTGTGAAAGAACTTTAGTAAAGATTTTATAAACCACTGATAGGAGGCTGATAGGTCTGTAGTTCCTGAGATCCTCAATGTCACCTTTTTTATGTAGCAGGATCATTGTAGCACTGTTCCAATCCTCAGGAATCTTCCCTTCATTAAGGCATCGAGTGAAAATTTGGGCGAGTACTGTTTCAATTTCTCCACTTGCTTCTTGTATGATGTCTATAGTAATTCCATCTTCTCCTGGAGCTTTCCCCCGCTTCATGTTCTTGATTGCATGAGCAACTTCTGCTGGGAGGACTGGAAGAACTCTGGTACCTTTCATGATGTCTGGAGTACATGTATCATCCCTTTCATATAATTTGGAGTAGAAATCTTTCACTCTTGTCAAAATTTCGCCTCTATTTCTTGTTATAGAACCATCTTCTTTTCTCAGAGCCATAATCTGTTTTCTTCCCTTACTGAGATGTCCCTTTGCTATCTTTAGGCTTTGGTTGTTTTCAATTGCTTTCCTCACTAGCTCACAGTTGAATTTCCTTACGTCTTCAGTGATACTTTTTCGTGCTGTCTTGCATAGCTCTACATATTCCACTTTGGAAGTCACATCTTCTTTAGTTGTCCTCATCTCTCTTCTTTTTTGCATCAACATTTTGGTTTTTCCTGATAATTTGTTTACATGGAACTTGTTCTTAGACCCAGCTAATTTTGTTGCTGTTTCCATAAGAGCTTTGGTTACTTTTCTGTTAACTTCCGAAATATCCACTTCTTCCGATGTTAGGCCTTCTAAAGCAGAGAATCTGTTCTTCAGTTCCAACTTGAAAGTATTATGGTGTTTTTTAAGGTTGGTTATGTCAATACATTCTGTTTGTCTTATGAGCTTGCCACGTTCCAGTTTAGTGTTGAGGTGCATCTTACATCTCACCAATCTATGGTCACTACCTGTGTTGAACTTGTTCAGCACACTGCAGTCTTCGATGACGAATATCATTGGCATAATGAATCAGTTTTTAATCGATATACTCGATGCATTTTATCAGTATGCTCAATACGTTAGTTAATCTGACATCGATTAAACGTTCACAGAACTTTTTTACGGATTTCAATTCCTGAAAGTTCATAGGTATACATTCTACCAAACCTCTAAATGAATTAGGCTTTAGTGTTTTAGCAAACCAAAATATTAATAGCAGCCAAGTTTATATCCCAAAAATCAATGTTAGTATAAAGTACTTGCATAGCAGAGTTGTATAAACAAACAGGAAAATTAAATACAGAGTGATAATGAAGTTCCTATATAGAATTATTTATAACTTTTTAAAAAATTATGTCACAGACTTCATTTTTACTATGAAGGTGATAGTTTGTTCACTGGCTTGAACTCTTGAATAAGATTTTTTGGGAGGATAGGATGGGTGTTCTCGTGGCTTGAGACGCCAGTTTTTTCTTAATTCATCTTGTTCTTGAAACTCTTAGCTAAACTGTCGCTTTCACTGTAAAAATGAAGGTGGGAAAACAACAACAAAAAGCAGCTGGTGTTGAAGACTCTCAGGGTAGAAGAATAAACCTTGATTTAGTTGAAAAGTCATTCAGGAAAGTTTTGAGGTTTGATATTAGAAATGATTATTTTTCATTGATGCCTTCTGAGCCACAAAGTAACTATATACAGATGGGACATTTAGGGCCTTAGATGAAACTCTGGTGTCATGATTCAACTGCAGTGCACCAACCTGGAGCTGAAATACATAGTATGCCTGGTGGCAACTGGTCATTATGTTAGAACTTGTGAAGCCAACATGATCTATAATTGTCTTCCATTTGTTATGTAGTTCTGCAGTGCTCTGTGACTTAATCTGTAAAAGTGGTTTTGCATTGTTTATTGTTTATATTAATTATTTTTGTTCATTTGAGCATTTATTACCTTTCTTTTGAGTTTGATTATTTTGGTAGTTAGAAATAACATTTATGGTATTTCACACAGATTTGTTCTCATTTAGCTATTAACATTTGAAGTTAGCATTTTTATTGATAAGTTCATTAAAACTAACATGTTCAATAAAATTAGTATAGCTAGTATTTGTTCGGTGATTGACAAAGTTGTGAGATCAAGCCTCTCGATTGATGTAGTTTTTTCATGACTACATCACATTGAAGTTTAGTTTCATGTCATTGGGTGGCAGTTTCTATGTGCCTAGATTGTTGAGCAGTTTCAATAGGTTCTTATAGTAATTCCTGCTCTGTGTGTAGTTACTTTGTGTTTTGAGCAGTGAAGATGCTTTTAAAACCTTGTGAATTATATTAGAGGCGATAAATAATTCTGAAATGGAGGAGAATAAGTTCGCTTTATATCAAAATTTACATTCCTTTTGTGAACTCATGATTGAGTGTGGTGAGTGCAAGAAGTCAGGTGACTGAAACTATGGATACATGTGGTGTTTTGATAAATAAGACTGATTACACTATATGTTCTTGTGGAAGAACAGAAGTAAGGCAATTTGAAAGGGTTAAGACTTGTAGAATGGTAAGTTACATGTCAACAGTTAACTTTTGAGGGTATATATAAAGACAATTTTGGGGAGAGTCAAAACAGCATTTTAAGGATACTAGGGAAGAATTTGGGGTGTTACAAAGAAGGGAACTTGGAGAATGGCCCTGAGATATTTTGGGGGCTTTTGTTAGCCCTTAAAAATGGGCAAGAAGTAAATATTTCCAGCATCACTTCATGTGGAGGAGAAACTTCAGGTTGTAGGAAGGAGATTGTAAAATAAGTAGCATAGGTATTTTTAAATTAACTTTGTAATGAAAATTCACAGTGAGTTTTTGCTGATCAGTAAATCTGAATTCAATCGATGATAATGTGAAATGGATTAGTCAGAGATGCTGCAGTTTTTTTCTGAAGAGTGATAATCTGCTAGTTTCAATGAAATCAGTGCAGATTATAAAATTCATTGTCAGAACAGAGATGTTATCTTTGAGTGTATTGAATCATTGGTTAGCATCAGATATCAGCTCTGTTGTTATTGCCTGGAAGACAACTGTCTTAGAGTTTTAGCAGGAAAGGGAAGGAAGAGGATTGTTGATAAGTACTGTTAGATAAGAATTTGTATTTCATGATGGTCAAGATACTAGTATGAATTGGACTTTTTTTTTTTGTAACTAACAATGAATTCTTTCTTCTAAAAATGATATTTTGCATCATAACAGGAAAACACATCTGTGAGCAAGCGTGCTACCTCACTCGGCTGTGAACACTAATCCCACGGGGCTTAAGATCATACAGAAATTATTTGTGAATCCTAATGCTCGTTAATTTTGGTGCATTCTGAACCTGTTAAACATGTAGCTTGATATCATCATCATCATCATTGTCAACCATTATCAATCCACTGCTGGACGAAGGTCTCCCCAAGTTTCCTCCACAACGGTCTGACTTGTGCCAGTCTCCTCCATGTCACCCCTGCATACTTTCGAATTTCATCCACCCATCTCCCATGTGGTCTTCTTCTGGGTCTTTTCCTGTCCCTTGGAATCCAATCTAAAATTTCGGCTGTCCATCGATGATCTGTCCTTCTGGCAGTATGTCCAGCCCATTGCCATTTCAGGGATTTAACTCTGATCATGATGTCTTCCACTCTTGTCATTTTTCGGATCCACGAGTTCCTCTTCTTATCTCTCCTGGTTACACCAAGCATGCACCTCTCCATGCTTCTTTGAGTTGTCTGCAGCCTTTGTATGTCTCTTTTAGTTAAGGTCCACGTCTCTGCACCATACGTAAGCACTGGAAGGATGCATTGATCAAACACTTTTCTTTTAAGACATAATGGCATATTGCTCTTGAAAATTATGCTGTTTCTTCCAAAAGCTCTCCAGGCAAGTTTTGTACGCCGATTAATTTCTTCATCAATGTGACCCTCACTTGATATCTGCTGTCCAAGATAAACGTACGTGTCTGTTATCTCCAGCTTTTCTCCATCAATCGATAAATCTTCATTTCTTGTAAAAGCATTGAACATCACTTTTGTCTTCTGAAAGTTCATTTTTAATCCCACTTCTTTACTCTTGTCAGCAAGTTCCTGGATCATACTCTGCAGCTCTGATGGGGTAGTTGCAAAAATGACTACGTCATCAGCAAAACGAAGGTGGGTTAGATAATCTCCATTAATCTTTATCCCCTTGTTTTCCCAGCTCAGGGACTGAAAAACACCCTCCAATGTGGCATTAAAGAGCTTCGGAGATATGGTGTCACCTTGTCTCACTCCCTTTCCAATTTTTACGTGTGTTGTATTTTCAAACAGCCGAATCTTTGCACTTGCATTTTCATAGATGTTATTAATAATATTAATGTATGCATCTTCAATACCGCAGGTTTTCAGAGCCATTGTAACTGCTGATGGTTTCACCGAATCAAAGGCTTTTTCATAATCGATAAAAGCCATGCACAATGGAAGTTCATATTCCCTCGCTCTTTCAATTAGTTCTCTCAGCACGTGGATATGATCTATTGTGCTGTAGCCACTCCTGAATCCAGCTTGTTCTCTCGGTTGAGCCATGTCCAGTGTTACCTTCAAGCGGTGTGAAAGAACTTTAGTGAAGATTTTATAAACTACTGATAGGAGGCTGATAGGTCTGTAGTTTCCGAGATCCTCAATGTCACCTTTCTTATGTAGCAGGATCATTGTAGCGGTGTTCCAATCCTCAGGAATCTTTCCTTCATTAAGGCATCGAGTGAAAATTTGGGCGAGTACTGTTTCGATTTCTCCACTTGCTTCTTGTATGATGTCTACAGTAATTCCATCTTCTCCTGGAGCTTTTCCTCGCTTCATGTTCTTGATTGCATGTGCAACTTCTGCTGGAAGGACTGGAGGAACTCTGGTACTGGTATCTTTCATGATGTCTGGAGTGCATATATCATCTTTTTCATATAATTTGGAGTAGAAATCTTTCACTC
Organism: Macrothele yani; assembly: GCA_039090855.1. NCBI lineage: Eukaryota > Metazoa > Arthropoda > Arachnida > Araneae > Macrothelidae > Macrothele > Macrothele yani. The sequence continues at coordinate 46,855,663 of CM077012.1, forward strand.
TTGTCAAAATTTCGCCTCTATTTCTTGTTACAGAACCATCTTCTTTTCTCAGTGCCATAATCTGTTTTCTTCCCATACTGAGATGTCCCTTTGCTATCTTTAGGCTTTGGTTGTTTTCAATTGCTTTCCTCACTAGTTCACAGTTGAATTTCCTTACGTCTTCAGTGATACTTTTTCTTACTGTCTTGCATAGCTCTATATATTCCACTTTGGAAGTCACATCTTCTTTAGTTGTCCTCATCTCTCTTCTTTTTTGCATCAACATTTTGGTTTTTCCTGATAATTTGTTCACATGCAACTTGTTCTTAGACCCAGCTAATTTTGTTGCTGTTTCCATAAGAGCTTTGGTTACTTTTCTGTTAACTTCAGAGATGTCCACTTCTTCCGATGTTAGGCCTTCTAAAGCAGAGAACCTGTTCTTCAGTTCTAACTTGAAGGTATTATGGTGTTTTTTAAGGTTGGTTATGTCAATAGATTTTGTTTGTCTTATGAGCTTGCCACGTTCAAGTTTAGTGTTGAGGTGCATCTTACATCTCACCAATCTATGGTCACTGCCTGTGTTGAACTTGTTTAGCACACTGCAGTCTTCTATGACGAATTTTTTGTTACACATAATAAAATCAATTTCACTTGTCGTCCCATTTGGATGTCTCCATGTCCATTTCCTGTGTGGCTTTTTCTTGAAGAAGGAGTTCAAGATGAAAAACCCTTCTGCCTCTGCAAACTCAACGAGAGTATTTCCACGCTGGTTTCTGTTGCCATGACCGAATTTACCTACTGAAGTTTCATTCTGTTGCCGTTGCCCTATTTTTGCATTGAAATCTCCCATAATTATTTTCAAGTGCTGCTTACCTTTATTATTTAGATGACAAATTTCCTCATAAAATTCTTCAATTTCTTCTTCAGGATGACTTGTGGTGGGTGCATAAGTTTGAATAATCTGAGCCTGGTATCTTTTCGAGAGTTGGATAACAAGTCGTGCAGCTCTGTCAGAGGAACTTTCAACTTCTACAACTTTATCCTTCAGTTTCTTGTTTATTATAAATCCAACACCACTAGTTCTGCCAGTATCTGTCCCACGATAGTAGAAGAGATGTCCACTTTTCAGTTCGATGAGATCTTCTCCTTTTCTCCTTACCTCACTTAGCCCCACGATGTCCCACTTGATCCTTTGTAGTTCCTCTTCCAATTCAAGAAGCCTTGATTCAGAAGATAGGGAGCGTCCATTGTAAGTAGCCAAGGTCAGCATCAGATGGCAGCCTAGTCCGGTCCTCCGGGGATTCTTAGCACCCTCTGCCTTCATGTCGCACTGGCCGCTGCCTTGGCCAGGTACATTCCAGCTGCCGGAGACTGAGGGCCAAGATTTAAGTTGTGGAATCATTTTGGAGGGGTTTGGCCATAACTCACCACGCTGGCCAAGCGGGTTGGTGAGTGTGGGATAGAATTTCCTCTAATCCCGATGGTATAGTTATACCGCTATGGGCGGTCGTCAGAGCCCCTTTAGTGGGAACAGGATGCACCACGAGAAGGCGGGGTTGACATTTGTCAAGGAGAGGCTGTGATGTTACGCATCACCTGACCTTACATCCCGTAGCTTGATATATCTTGGATTAAATCTCAGAAAAAAATAGAGGGTGTCCAAAAATAGTTATGCACTGAACGTAATACTTACCATGTTGGGTTCCCACAGGAGGTGTTGGAAATAGGTTCCACTGACGTCCAAACATGTCTGCACACGCTTCTGCATGTTGCTGAAGACCTTTCTCAGGGTATGTGGTGTGATTTGTTGGATGTGGGGATTTTCAGTATCCCACAGGTGAGTGTTTTGACTGTTGATGCACCCAAACAGGTGAAACCATATCTCATCTGTAAAGAAAGTCATGTCCACAATGTCCTCACCTTCTTCAGACAGGAACTCTTGGAATTACCTGTAGTATTGAACATGGGCTTCATGGTCTGTTTCTTTCAGCTGACGCATGACTAACACTTTGTACGGGAGGAAACACAACTTCCTTTTCAGAATATCGTGAGCTGTACTCTTTGGCACATTAGCTTGTTGTGACAGCCGCCTCGCTGACTTGTGTGGACTCCTGTGTATCCTGTCTTGTCTCATCTGCCGTGGATAGCCTACCAGGGTGGGGGCATCCAGAACACTGCCAGTTTCTTGAAACTTTGCTAGGAGCTGATGTAACGCATTATGGTGAGGGATGTCTGCATCACGAAATTTCCTAGCAAACTGATTTTGCACAGACATGTCATGATGCAAGACATGTTCCACCAAAAACACACACTCTTTAACCATCAACACCATTGTCCTTGTGCCGAAATGAGTGATCCGTCAACCAATCGCTCAGAAATGACCTTATCTCGGAATGGCAGTTGTGCGTGCCTCGGGGTGGGGAGACATGATGGTTACCAGACACAGAGCACTTCCATGTAGAGGGTCACTTCTACTGTAATTTCATTCAAAATTTCTTTATTATTACATTACTGCAATTCGTAAATTCAGTGCACAGTCATTATTCGGACACCCTGTATTATTTTAATTTTGTCTTTGTTTGAATAGTTTTTAAATGCATTCTTTTTTGTGCAAAACAAAATATGAGGTTAAAAGAACTCTTGAAATCGTCATCACGCGCGTAAGTTACGTTGAGAAATTATGAGCGGGACGTTTTGCGTGTTACGTGTTTTTTTGCCAATTCTTCCCAAATATGAGGTCATCTATTTAAGGTAGTATCCAATTTAAAATGTACCTTGTGTGTAACTAAACATGAATAATACGTGGAGGGACATGCCACAGTACATGCCATTCCATCTAACCAAAACTTAGCCTGAGTTCCTGAATTTGAGAAAGTTTAGTCAGCAGAATTTATGCAGTGCTTGTTCTAAACTGTCAGTGGTGTAAGACATTGGTCAAATTTGGTCACAGAAATTCGTTGCAGAGTTACCAGTTGCTCATAGATTTTCTTCCTGTCAATGGTTTCATGAAAAAAGAAGTTCCTGCAAAGAACGTTATCATTAACACAAATAAAAAAATCCCAAGACTGATAATTTGGGAAGTTAGAAACATGATCACCGCCACAGTCTCCTCTTTCGAAGCTTGTCATTTATCCTTTTCAGTCCCTGGAACCTTCAGCAGCTAAAAGTGAAAAATGAAAATGCTATTGGTAACAAAATGCATGTACTTCCAGGGTTTTCTGTAAAAATTTATTTTTCTGTTCATGAAGGGTGCAAAATAAAAGTTTAATAATTGTGGTACAGTTTTAGATGTGTCACACTGTTTTACTGTATGATTTTTATTTATTGAAGAAAAAAGTTTGAGTAATTAACCCCTTTGGTTCCATTTTAGGTCCAGCCAAGACATGTCAAAGAAGCTTATCGATTGCTGAACAAATCCATTATTAGAGTTGAACAGCCTGACATTAATCTCTATGAAGATGATGCGGAAGAAGAATTAATGGAAGTAGACGCTGTTGAGCCAAGCACTCCAGGTTATGAAATTTCAAATTAACATCTCGTCAGTGCTAATGATTGTGTTACATGTAGAGTAAAGAGGGTGGGCAAAATAATGGAAACACCCATAAGAAGAGCTACAGGTATGCTTTAATAAGGTGTTCAGGTCACCCTTTGCTCTTACAACAACTTGTATTCGACATGGAATACAGTCAAATAACTCATAAAGAGTCTTCAGAGGAATATTGGACCATTTCTCATAAAGGAAAGTCTCAAGCTCCTTCATTGATGATTGGTGGAGAAAAGCTACTCCTCACTCCCCTCTCCCTTTGTGCCCATAGGGTCTCGATACTTTTGAGTCTGGAGATTATGCAGTCCATAGGAGATATTTAACTTCAGTTTCATGCTCTTTGAAATAAGATTAGATGCATCTGGCTGTGTGTATTGGAGGATTATCATCTTGAAAGATGGCATTGTTTATGGGGAAACTGTTTGTACCAAGGAATGAATCTGGTCATCTAGAATATTAAAGTATGCAGTGGCTGTAACTTGCCCAGTGTGATGATAGGACCTGAAGAATACCAACAGATTGCTACCCAAACCATCAATGACTCCCCCTCCACCATCAGGCTTGACTGTTGGCACAAGGCAATCAGGATTCTATTTGCCAAATGTAAACTCTCCCTGAAGTTGGAAAAAGTGTAAATGATGATTCTTGGAACCAAATCACATGTTTCTAATTATCCAGTATCATGTTTCTAATTATCCTCCAATTTCGCATTAGCAGGGTTCCCACGCTAAAAGAGTTCGTTTAGTTCACTCCCAAGGACCGAACTTGTAGGTTAAAGGGGAAGGGGGTGAAACTAACGTATTTGGCCGAGTTCTCCGTCATTGAGCACTAGAAAGGAATTCATTGCAGCCACGTGGGGAGGAAACCCTTACAGTGGCTACTAGGAAATGAAAAGGGTGCGTAGTGTTGGAGTGAGAGTGGAGCCTGTGGAGGGGTTACGATGGAGTGGCCAAAGCACTTCCTCCCCCTTCATGCCTTTGTTTGACTGCCGGACTGGGGATAAAAATGGTGAAAACTAACTTTTTCTATTTTTCATGAAACTGGCTAAAATTTTTACATACACCATAATTGGTTAACAGAAGCTGACCTCTAAAATTCCGCGTGAATCGGTAAATAACTTTTGAAATTATCCTTTAAAATTTTTAATGGGATAAATCTTTAATGTAGCGCTCTTGCTGAGGGTTTCTGGTGAGCTTTGCCGTGCCTCAGCGCATTTTAGGCTGGGAGAGCTTACTGGTGAAGGGTCACTAAACGGGCTTTGAGCGGTCGCAATGACTGCGTGTGCCAACAGGAGCCAACTGAGTTATTGCTTTCTTTAACGTTCCGAGACTCTTTTCGGAGTAAATGTTTATGTTTCACTGAATATGTTGCAGAATGCTTTTCATTCTTTTTTTTACTGTTATTTAGAAAGAAGATGAAGTGTTTGTATTCTACTTTTTCCCCCTCTTTTCTCTGCAAGAAAAGAGTTCGCTTCAATGTTTGACTTTTAAGTTTGCGTGCTAAATATTTCAATGACTACATCTATTCCTTTCAAATTTTTTTTTATTTTGATATTTATTATAACCGCATAATAAAGTTATGAATTCACTCTCCGCGAGAAACGTGCTGCAGGATGACGAGCTTAAAATTATTTTTTTTTAAGCTTTTATCCGATTTGCTTAAAATTTAAGGGGCCCGTTCCTGTTAGTGATTTATGGAGTTGATTAAAGGTTCAGTCAGTTTTGCGAAAAATCCGCAAAAACATATTTTAAACATTTTTTATCGCAGTCTCAGAACTCCATGTCGGATACTTTGTTATCAAACCAAAGCCTCTGGCCAATGAAAAAAGAGGAACTCCTTCTGGTGCGCATGCTTTTACCGCGATCAGGGAGTTTCTGCCAACCCCCACGTCACCCCCAAACAGCCGGCCACGTGGTGCTTGCACCTTGCATAGAGTTTTCGACGGCGTTTGTGTCAAATTAAAGTAATCGCCGAATTGAGAGGTCTGCAAGGTTTCTGACTGGTGCAATTATGACTTCCAAGGAAACTGTATTTAATGTGGATTGGCTTGAAGAAAAACTTAACCCACAGTGGTCAGAATGGCTGTTACCTGTTCAAGATGACCCATACAAAGCAAGATGTAAAGTTTGTTTAAGAAGTTTCAACTTGAGCAATATGGGCCGCCAAGCGATTTTGAGCCATGAACGAAGTGCTAAACACATAAAAGCTTTAAGCCAGGTTTCTGCTTCTCATGTTGTGACAATTTTTTTACATTGGATACTGCACCGCTTCAAAGGGTTTGTTCAGAAAAACAAAGTGGAACTTTAGGCAGTATAGCTGCTGCTCCTTCTTTGATACCATCCATGCTATATTCAGCAGATTTTGTAGCAAAGCAGAGTGGATCTTCATCCACTGTATCTCCTACTAATATTTCAATGTTGAACATCACTAGTTTTATGACAAAAGAGTGCATTTTAAGAGCAGAAGTAATTTGGGCCATGAAGCTTGTAATGTCAAATTCTTCATACAACTCTTTTAAAGATGCTAGCGATGTATTCCAGCATATGTTTATGGACAGTGATATAGCAAAAAATGTCAGCCTTGGTGCAACAAAAATGTCATATATAATTTGTTTTGGGCTTGCGCCATATTTTTCTAAATGCTTATTATCAGAGATATCAGGTACTGAATTTGTCATATGCTTTGATGAAGCCCTTAATAAAGTAGCTCAGAAAGGGCAGATGGATTTGATTGTTAGATTTTGGTCTAAGTCATCGAACCAGGTATGTACACGTTATTTGAATTCAGTATTTCTTGGCCATGCAAGAGCATCTGATCTCATTGAAAAGTTCCGTGAAGGAGTTTCAGAACTAGATTTAAATAAACTGTTGCAAACTTCAATGGATGGGCCCTATGTTAATCATAAATTTCTGCAAGTTATAAGGGAAGATTTGTTGGCAGAAAATGGATGTGATCTACTTGATCTGGGTTCACGTGGGCTGCATGTGGTTCATGGAGCCTTTTGGAGAGGCCATGATGCTACTGACTGGAATTTGAATGATATCTTCACAGCTTTCTATCAGTTGTTCAAAAATAGCCCTGCACGGCGAGCTGATTATGTATCGATAACAGGATGTGAAATTTTCCCTCGTAAGTTCTGCCAAGTCAGGTGGGTCGAAAATGTTGCTGTGGCAGAGCGGGCCATTCAGATTTGTATCAACATAAAAAAGTACGCTGAAGAGACAAATACCTTGCCAAAAACTTCAACATGTGCACGTATTGCAGTAGCATGTAAAGATAACCTAATCCTTTCAGAGTTTGCATTTTTTTCATCAGTAGCTAATGTTTTGGAACCATTTTTGAAAAAATTCCAAACAGCTGATCCTGTGATTCCGTTTCTGTATGACAGTTTATGTGATCTTGTCCGGCAGTTGATGTCTAGATTTATAAGGAAAGAAGTGATGGAGGAATGTGCAATTCCAGAAAAATTGTTTAAGCTTGACGTAAGTGATAAGGTTAACCACTGTAAACTGCAAAATGTAGACATTGGTATTGCTGTTCATGGATATTTGATGAAAAGTAAAACTTCACAGAGATTCAAAAAAAGAACTCAGAGCAGAATGCATGAAATTTTTAGTGACAACCACACAGAAAATAGTATAACGAGGTCCCACAAACTTTTCTGCTATCAAAGCAGTTTCAAGTCTGAATCCTAAGCTCATAAAGTCAAATTCAATGATTGTGAAAAAAGAATGCATTTGCTGTTGCATATATTGCATGAAAAAAAAAAAAAAAAAACAGAATATTTTCTGTTTCAGCAGATCGAGCAAAACAGCAATTTCAACAGTTGTGTAGCAGAGCAAAAACTGAACTGAAAGATGTATTTTCTGCATTCTCAGAAAATAACCGCCTGGATGCATTCTATTCTTCTTTACTTCAGGATAAAGAACATTTCAAGGAACTGTGAGTGGTTGTTAAATTGGTTCTTACTTTATCGCACAGAAATGCGTCTGTTGAAAGTGGTTTTTCAATTAATAAAGACATGTTGGTTGAGAATCTTCATCATGAAAAGTCACTTATTTCATTGCGTACAGTATACGATGCCATAAAGTCGCATAACGGAGTAGTTTCAGTGCCCATAACTGCAGAATTACTGCAGTATGTGAGGATGTCTCGATCAAGATATCAGCAGGCATTAGCAGTTCAAAGAGAAAAGAAAAATAAAGAGATACAACTCGTGAAAAAAATCGCAAGGTATCTGATCAGATAAGTATTTTAGTGCAAAAGAAAAGAAAGTTGTCTCATGAGGTTCTTTTGGAGACAGGAAAAATTGACCAGCAAATTCAGGAATTGTCAAAATTGATGTAACTGTGCATAAAACTAACTAGATTTCAGTGATTTCTTCTAGTATTCAGTGTAAAATTTATTGCAAGGAAGCGGTGACTTATTTTTGTTTCACTTTACATGTGTAGTTATAATGTGTTTACAAAAAAACATTGGCCCAGATTTTTTTGTTTGCCAGTTAGATCTCAATGATTTTAGAGTTGCCTTTGAACCTCAGTCAGTTATTTTTATATGAGAAAAAAACAACCCCTCTGGGTTCAGATAACTTAAAAACAGCAGTATTTCATCATTAGGTATGTTAATTATTCAGCAGGATATGTCAAGACCACGCTGGTATGTGCAGAAAATTTCTTTTTCTTTGCTGTTCACCAATTTGTATTCCATATTTTTAAAATAAGAATGTAAACTTCTAAAACAAATTATATGACTCAGTAACTTGGGATAGGTATAATTGTAAGTATGTGCAGCATGTAATATGTTTTAGAATCTGTTATGAGTATCACTGTCTTGCATGTCAAAACACTGCATTACAAGAGTTAAAGCTAGTTCAATATCCTGTTATGGAATTGCTTATTCACAAGTTTCTTCTCAGCTAACTAAAACACTATTTAAATATCTTGCATGCAAATCTGGGGAAGTATCTAATTAGCCAGTATTTTTTTCTCATTATATGTTGTTAAGCATATTTTCAAAACGCTGTTGCAAACACCTGGAATTTTACTCAAAACCACCTGGAAAAGTCAGGGAATTTGATTTCACTAACTGAGTGGGAACCTTGATTAGTAATAAATGGTTTGGCAATAGCAACTCTGCCAGAGGTGGGTTTACCCAGAAATTCCATATATTGGATAAAAGCAAATTTTTTGAAGGCTAAAATTTTTTATAATGAAATGTTTAGACGTAGGATTAAAAATTAAAAATGAGGAAAACTTAGAACTGTTTAATTTTTTTATAGTTAAAATGGAACACCAGTAATCTTTTTTCCAAAAACTGCACACAGTTTTGTTTTTGTGCTGTTTTTATTTTTTATCTCTTATGTGAAAAGCTTCCCTAAACAAGGCTGGAGCAAAGAATTATCAATAAACATGAGTTGCTGAAATAGTAGATAACTGATATTTTCAAAAATCTTGTGCATGCTGAAAGGATTTAGAAGTATGTCTGCAAAATCTGTAATAGACTAAAATGAAGAGATACATGTTTTGTGGTTGCAATGACTGACTTTAAACAAGAAAAACTAAAAAAAGAAACATTAGACTACTACAGGGGGTGCAGTTGTCCTAAAATTCCTAAAATCCCTAAACATTTACTTGCATCCTAAAATTCCTAAAATATTCCTAAAAAAACGTAAAAGATCCTAAAATTCTTCCAGTATTAATTTTTTGGTTTTATATGTGAAATTTTTTTTTTTGCGATACATTTTGTTATATACAGTAATTTTCACATGGTTGGTAGGCATCCTGGAAAAGGCCTGGAATTCCATTTTGTCCTGAAAATGTCCTAAAATTCTGTTTGATGTGCTGGAATTTTATCCATTCTTTCCTTTTTGTCCCTGCACGATGTTTTGTAGTTAAGGATTTTTCTACTGACATAGCTTATGTCTGGAAAATTTCCCTCCCCACCTGCTGCAAAATGCGGCTGGCAGGGGGGGAGGCTTGCTGGTTTTCTTGTCTGTTAGGAGGACTAAAGCTGTGTTATTAGCATCTTTTGCATCGTGCTTATGTTATCACTTTGTCTGTCCTGCTAGGGTGACCATATCTCTGCAATTATTAGTTCGATTTGTAAAATTATTTTTGTATCTGGAAGCTTAAAATGTGAGAATGATTATTTTATCTATTCATTCTTGTTTTTTCCCAATGCACAACTACGCCGCTAGAGAGCGCAAATGGAGATCGTATCGAATTTAAAATAATTTTATTTCACATATTAGTTTCTAAATATCCAAGTGAAAAAACTCGTTTTCCTTTCGGTGACATTTATGTCGAAGACTATTTTAGTTACAGTCCCTTTTTCAAATAATGCATAAATTTTCAGCTAGGGAGCATAAAGGTAAATCGTGATTTTCCCAGTATCTTCGCTTCTAAAAGTCCGATTTGAAAAATTCTTCCTGTGTTGGATACTGCTCTTGAGGGGAAATGTTTTGCATATAAATTCTCATTTTTGGTTAGGAATGGTTTGGCCACCAGGTGGCGTAAGTGTTTATTTTTGCTTCTGATGTATTTGAAACAAAATCTGAGCTGGAAACTCGACTGAAAAAATTCTTCCGTGAACTGATACTGCTCACTTCAGAAAACTTTTTGGGACCTCCTGCTTAAAATAGTGCATAATTTTTCCATCAGGGAGCGTACACGTATATCTTCCATATCTCTGTTTTTAGGAGTCCAATTTAAAAATTCTTTCTTTGTTGGAGAACATTTGCGGTGCGAAATGTTTCTCATATAATTTCAAATATTTCTTAATACACAACCGTGCCACTAAAAGGGTGCAAGTTCACATTTCCATTTACAGCAATATCTGCAGTACTAAAAACCCAATTGAAAAATATTCTCTTTCAATCAGATACTACTAACTATGAAAACTCCTTATGTGTATTTTCTTCCAAAAATAGTGCACAATTTTGCCACTAGGGGTGCAGATATTTAATCTATTTATCTCAATATCTGTTCTTCTAAATGTCTGATTAAAAAAATTCTTTTAGCACCAGGTATCATTTACCTTATGAAGCACTTTAGGTTTATATTTGAGGAGATTTGTGGTTCACAATTCTGCTGCTAGATGGTGTTTGTGTACTTCCATTTGCAGGCCTATCTCTGCCTCTAAAAACCTTATTCAGAAATTTCTTTTTCTACTGTATGCCATTCGGTATAATAAAGATGGAGAGTGAATAAGATTTATGCTACAATAAGAAGATCCTCTTCAAATAATGTACAACTTTCCCCTAGGGATTGTGAAGGTCAAAACGTTTTTCTTGCTATCTCTGATTCCGGGAGACGTATTTGAAAAGTTCTTTTTCCGTAGCATAGCTTTTGCTATGAAGAATGCTTTTCGCCTGTTTTCAATTTTTCCATTATGCAAAATTCTTTCGCTAAAAGGCATAGAGTTATTATATCATGTTTCCGTCTATATCTCTTCTGATAACTGTTCAATTTGAATTTTTTTTTTGTCTCAAATACCTTCCTTCTGCTATGGGAAACTTTTTTTTTTTTTTTTGCGCCATTTGTAAATTTTTGTAACATACTTTTTAGCCACTGGTAGAAGTAAATAGCTGGTGTGTCTGTCTGTCTGGGTTATTTTGCCCGCTGAAATTTTCTAATGAATACTTCATATAAACATTTGCCATAAAATCAGATTGCTTTCTAATATCAGAAACTTAAATCTAGTTGTTTCTTAGAATTTTCTGAACTAAGTAATCACTTTGCATTTTCTATAATTAGTTTTCTAATCATGCCCAGTTAAATTGCCTCAATTACTAATGAATGCAGTTGTAAACAGCCTTTGGACTTAAGGTTTTCCTGTTTTTCTCTTTCATTTCACATTGGAAATTTTTGTGCATACTTTGTTTGCTGGCAAGCACAAATTTAAAACATGGCTACAGCATCAATATTGGAAGCATATATTAAATAGTTGGAGTTCATTCACAATTGTGTTGTCCTTAAACCTTAAAATATTTTTTTTTTTTGAAAAAATTGTTTTACATTGTTGAAGTGTGCACAGTTCAATTATATATGGTGAATTACTTCCTAATCACATACACCCAGATAAGCTTTGAAATATATATTTGTGCAGTTATTGATACATTTTAATATTGGTATTGTACTATATCTAAATGTTTTTGCTCCCAAAATGCCAATATTTATATGGCCCTGCTTTGCTCAGAGCACTGAATGAGCTGGCAACCTATATAAGTATGAATTTTAAGGTTTATTAGAAAGGAAAAAAAAATGTGCAAGATGGTAATAAGCATCAAAAACATAATTAGTAAACTAACAGAATAATAGAACCACTAAATAGACATATATGCAAACTTTTTAAAATTGTGTGAATTTAAGTGATGTCATGTGTCTTTATGTAATCTTATGTAACATATATGCCAACACTTTTAAGCTGCATAAATTTGAAAGTGTTGGTGTATGTCTTTTTTTTTTAAGCATGTGTTCATTTGTTCTGTTAAATTAGTCTATTTAAGAAGAAAAATCCCTAAAATATCCCTAAAATTTTTAACAGAATGCCCTAAATTCCTACCTAAAATAATGTGTTTCTGTGCTGCACCCCTGCTGCTATAATATAGGCTTTAAATTAGGAAAAATGGAAAAATTATGGTAGAAGGTACTTCAAGGTAAACCTTAGGAACTCATATGTTATGCATTCTGATTTCTCTTTACATCTGCGCTGTATGGTAATAGATTAATACCTAAAAAAGAAAAAAGAAACGTGTGTGTGTGTGTTACACATCTTCAAATAGAGGGGTGTTGCGATGGGGGTGGGGTGGGGGGTGGTCTGAGGAAATATTTGGGTGTGTTTGTATGAATCGCTGGGCTCTGCCATAAATTTCAGCTGTTTGAACTTCCTGGTGATATTTTGCTAAATACTGTATTACAGAGACTCATGTTAATTTCTGCATTTATTTTTGCAACTTGTGTTAATGCTTGGTGATTTCTTTCATTCAGTTTCAATTTCCTGCTACAGTTTCTCCTGTTGTATATTTTCCAGACTTGGTGAATGCAGTCATAATTTGAGTCGCCAATACCCCGGTTAAATGGGCTCCAACAATTTGCTCTCTTTGAAATTCAGACAGATCGTTCATTTTGTATTGTGTATGAGTTTTTAACACCTCTAGAGAAGCTACTGCTTCTGTCCTTGGTCCTTGACAGTGCTACCTGCAAGAAACATAAAATTTCATCACTGCATGTTCATATCATAAATGTGTAAGCCATTACAAAAAGTAGTGATTTTATAGCAGGCATTTCAATTATTTTGTCCTTGGGAATGCCCATTTTGATTTTATTTAACAGAAATTCTATTAAGTGAAAACCTTAACAATTATCTGTGGAGGCTGAAAAAATTACATGCTTTGTACAATATAAATTTTAGTTTTACAATATAATTTTAGTTTTTTGAAATTCAGTGAAAGATATTTACAAACTTTATTAAGTAGGAAGTTTGTTGGTTACAAAACTAAAAATGTCAACATTATATTATTAAAGCTGATTAAGAGAGAGCTTTCAATGCTATTTCACATATATGCGAAATAGCATTAAAATAACGCTACCGTTGTCTTGAATATGTGTGTGCAAGATCACATACACTGGTTTCCATAAATTAAGGAAATAACAGATAAATTGAAAAAAAAAAATGATGAAATATTATGGAATTTGGTGAAAACCTGTATCACATGTTACATTAGAGAATGACCCAAAAACATTTTATAAGAAACACTTCATTCTGACTAAAATGATCACATACAGAACCAGGTGAAAAATAAGGGGGGCAAAATGAAATGGTCAAAGTACTCCATAGGAAGTGTGGTCAGCCCTCTCATTAATGTAGGCTTCTCAGCAATGTTTCATGCTGTTGATGATGGTGTCTAGGAGCTCAGTCGGTAGCAATGGCCATTGTTCATGCAAAGCTTGTGTGAACCCCTCCAGGTCTTGCAGAGGGGGGTTGAGGGCAGCAACACGTCTCCCTAGAGCATCTGGGACATGCTCAATCAGATTAAAGTTAGGAGACCTGGCTGGCCAATCCATTTGGACAGTGGTCTCCTGTTGAAGATATTGATATTGTTCTACCAGCCTTGCTTGCTGGGGATGAGCATTATTGTCTTGTAGAAGAAATGTATCTGCTATGACACCTGCACAAAGGCAAACATAAGGGGGTCTGGAACATAATCCGTATAGAGTCGAACATTCGTGGTTCCTATTTGAAGCACCTAGAGGTCTGTGCATTCACCTAACGAGATGCCACCTCAAACTAGAACTCTGCGACCACCATAAGTGTCCCTTTCATTGGTCATAAAGGGATGATAGTGTGTCCCTAATTCTCTCCAAATCAGAGAATGCCTGGGATCACTCTGTAAAGCAAAACTGGACTCATCTGTGAATAGTATTGACCCCCATTGGTTTTCAGTCCGATTGACGTGAAGTCTTGCCCAATTCACCCCCACCCCCTCCTCCCCGTGACAGTAGGTAAGCAGAGTGCTGGTTGCCTAGCATTAAGACCTTTTTGAAGCCTTCTGCACACAGTAGAAGCAGATACCACCATTCCTGTAGTCTCAGAAAGGGCAGATCGCAGCTGTGTTGGGGTAGCTATCCTGTTTCTCCGTGCAGTTAATCTACTGGTCTTTTACAGATGTAGTAGCTCTAGGCTTCGTTGTACCTTCAGGAAGTTGATTGCATATTTTGAAATTGGTTCCATAGTTTAAATTATGTCTCACAGCCATTACAAATATGCTATCTCAAAATCCTTCTTTACACTGTACAAACGATGTAACACACATCTTTGCAACATCCCCTTTTATTCTGTGGCTGATTTGCATAAACCAATGCCATCGCCCCTCATTTGCATATGGTACCCTGACTCTACATTTCACACCATATACCCACATTTCGTGCATTTACAACTCTTTCACATTTCCTGTTTTTCTCTTAATTTATGGAAATTAGAGTATTTTGCTGATGGAAGATTTTTGTAGTTCTTGATTATTTTGGATTGTCAATATGTGTACAAATAGCAGTCAAAGAAAGGTACTCTTTTCTTTTTCTCACTTATGGAATGAAGTGTATAAGAATTGTGAGATTACTGCTGCTGTCTGCTTTATAGAGAAGACTGGGATTGGATGATAACAGGTAGAAGTGGAATTGCACAATCCAAAAGTATGAGTTAATTAAAATATTTTAACAAATTTAGGGAAGTGGAATTTTGAATTCAAGTACAATGTACTGGTTGTGATTTAAAAATATTTTTTATTTGTAACTTCCATTGCTTTTAATTTAGGCCACAATATTAACTTATTGTGAGATATTTACTTGCATGGGGTATTTTGGATGTTATTTTAGGAAATCTTGTAATATATTGGGTGTGCAACTTAATTCTCGGCCACAGGCACAACACGTTGACAGCAAATTATAGCAAATTGAATACGTACCTAATCAGGGAAATAATCCCCGTCATGTTGGATACATTTGAGCCATCGGTCAGGAGCTGCCGAATGCTACTGTAGTAAAAAAAGAGAGCTGTTTCGAGTTGATAAAGTCATCAATACTTGTGTGGACCTCCTCGACTGAAGTGAAGTGCGTATCACTCGGGTGATGTTGCAGGGAGCGAAAGAGGTGATAATCTGACGGGGCAAAGTCTGGAAAATACACCAGGTGGGACAAAATCTCCCATCCCAGGTAGGTGATCGTGTTTAAAGTCGTTTTTGTTGTGTGAGGGCGCAGGTTATCTTGAAGCAACAGGACTGACCTTCTGCCCTTGCCAGTGTATGGCCTTTTTGCCTCCATTGCATCACTCACATATGAATGTGTTGCTGACAATAACGCTCAGCATTGGCCGTTTCACCAGGTTTGAGCCACTCATAGTGTACGACACCGTGCTGATCCCACCATATGCACAACAACTTCGTAGCATGGATATTCGATTGGCGGTACTTGGTGGTAGGCTGACCTGGATAAAACCACAATTTGCGCCGCTTAGGGTAATCGTAGAGGATCCACTTCTCATCACAGGTCAAAATTTTGTGAAGGAAATCCTTCTTCTTGAATCTGGAGAGCAAGGACACAGCAACATCGTAGCGCCTAGACTTGTTCGCAGCTGTGAATTAGTGGGGCACCCAACGGCCCTCCTCATGAATCCGTCGAAGTTTGTGCAGGCACTTTGCAATGGCTTGCCCTGTTACTCCGAGTTCTTGGGTGAGCTCTGACTGTGTGTGACAGGGATCCGCGTCCAACAGTTGTTCCAGTTCCTCATCGTCAACTTTCTGTGGCTGTCCCAGACATTCTGCATCACGGAGATCGGAATTTCCCTGCTTAAACCACTGGAACCACTTCTTACACGTACTGTAGGACACATCAGTCTCACCCAAAGCAGCACAGATCATTTGCTGGGCTTCCGCGGCACTTTTTTTCCGCTGAAACGCGAACAGGAGGCAGTGCCTCAAATGTTGCTTCTCGAACGACATTGCTTTCACCTTCAACTTTTGTTCCTTCTGTCACTACAGCTGTGAGCGGTTATGGTTGCCCGGAAAGCTGTTGAATGGTGCTGCAATCAGCCATTATCGCACACAGCTATTTGCATTTGCCGACGTTCTATGATCGCTTGCAGTTAGGGGCCGAGAATTAAGTTGCACACCTAATCTATGTTAGAGGTTCCATCCATGGACCCCAAACAGAAGTGTTATGTCCTTATTTAGGGCAAAAAAACTAACTTCACTCAGTTCATGAAACTTGCAACATAATAGGTACATAAGGCTTTTAATACTATATGTTGCTCCAAAAGTTAACATAGTTAAGGTTTAACTCAGCAGAATTTAAGACAATTTCCACCCACAACACATCTCATGGCAGTGAGATAAAAACAATCCACCCAGCAGAACAACCAAACATCACAGACACCCACACCTACTGATAACCCAAGACAACAGGACTGTTGCCATTCTACAAAAAAGAAATACTCTTGCTGCTGTTGATACATCACTATCAGCAGAAAATATTCATTTGCATGTTTGAGCATACATATTTGAAATATGGTACACATTTTGTGCAGACATGATTTTCTTTCTTGATGCAAGAATAATAACAAACAAATACCTTTAACAAATTTATACACTTGCCAGAAATCATGGAAACAACAAAAATATATTTTTTTCTATAGTACATGAAACATGCCTAATAATATATGCATTCATAATCATCATCGTCAACCATTATCAATCCACTGCTGGACGAAGGTCTCCCCAAGTTTCTTCCACAACGGTCTGTCTTGTGCCAGTCTCCTCCATGTTACTCCCACATACTTTCGAATTTCATCCACCCATCTCACATGTGGTCTTCTTCTGGGTCTTTTCCTGTCCCTTGGAATCAAGTCCAAAATTTCAGCTGTCCATCGATGGTCTGTCCTTCTGGCAATATGTCCAGCCCATTAGGCCATTTCTGGGATTTTACTCTGATCATGATGTCTTCCACTCTTGTCATTTTTCTGATCCATGAGTTCCTCTTCTTATCTCTCGTGGTTACACCAAGCATGCACCTCTCCATGCTACTTTGAGTTGTCTGCAGTCTTTGTATGTCTCTTTTAGTTAAGGTCCACATCTCTGCACGATATGTAAGCACTGGAAGGATGCATTGATCAAACATTTTTCTTTTATAATAATATGCATTATATACAGTAAAATCCCGATTTTCGGCTATCTGGCATAGTCATATGATGTGCTGGGAACAAACACCAAGAGTCAAAACTTAAAAATCAAACAAAAGTCTTACCTGTAAAATTCATGTAACCCTTTAGTCTGGAGAGATGATCGGAATTGGAACCATGAAATCCACAGGGATATGTTTTTTATTTAACCTCTTGCCGTGTTCATTCATTTTACACAGACATGCTTCTTTTCTTCTCTGAATTGCTGACTTTTTCTCTTTTTCTTTCTTTCTTTCTTTTGAGTTCTCCGTGAATGAGGACTACAAGAGACAAAAAATATATCTTTCTGCCCTCATGAGGGAGCAGGAAGCATAGGCAGACTTCCTCCTGTGGTCACATAAGCCTTTAGCAGTTTCTTTCCTTGAAAAAGTAATCTTTGACATTGTCACTGTGCATTTTCAACTAGTGAACAGAATTGCAATCCACTTGTCAGTGATGCTTGATGAAACACTATCTCTTTAAATTCAGATAAATATAAAACAGATTCTTTGCAGCAATTGTAACAATATATGTGATTTTATTGTTTGAGGAACTTGGCAAGTGAAAAGAGAAAGAAAATGTTTCTTTTAATTGAGCAAAAACTGGGAAGATTTAAAGGGGGTTAGTCTGTGAAAAACTATTGCATCTGAATTCAGCACAGAGCAAGTTACAGTTAGTAACTGGAAGAGGAAAAGCAGTGAGTTAAACTAAAAGTGTTGCTGTGATCGAGCCTCAAGTGAAGGACAGAAACATGATGAAGAAATGTGAATATGAAAAGGTAAGTGGGATAAGAATATGCCTGTCACAGGCTCAACTTCAAGAGAAAGCTGATTTCCCAAAGGGACTAATGAAAGGGAACCTGATTTCTTGGCTAGTTTATGCTGGCTTGATTGCTGAAAAAAATGATGCAGACTAAGGCAGCTCAATATCTGTGACAAATTATTATCGGCAAATTCAAAAGAATTTCTGAAATTTAAATCAAAATTTCATAGTCTCATCAAAATGAAGGATCACTAGGTGAGCAGATGTACAACTGTGATGAGACAGGCTTAAATTAAACTACAAAATGCTGCCTTTTCCTGTAGGCTATAAGCAGTAAACACACAATAGTTACTTTAAGAAGTTAGATACTCAGAAGCGCGTTCAACCTCCACTGAGATCTTGATCACCTATAAACAGAGTAAGACTGGTTGCCAGATCTTCATTTCAAATTTCTTCATTTTGGATGTTGCCAAACGATAGGAGAACTTCCAAATGATGGGGATAAAACACAGACTGTCAGAATTGCAGTTTGAAGAGGTATATATTTCAATGTTCTCATGAAAATGCAAAGCCCATTTGTTGACAAAAGGAGCAATTTTCTCTATTTTTCCAGATGGGCACTGCTGAAGTATCTGAGAGAGTTAATAAAGATAAGAAGGAA
Source organism: Macrothele yani (assembly GCA_039090855.1). Lineage (NCBI taxonomy): Eukaryota > Metazoa > Arthropoda > Arachnida > Araneae > Macrothelidae > Macrothele > Macrothele yani. Next base: position 46,874,316 of record CM077012.1, read on the forward strand.
TTAGGTCTACCTTGGGTGACATCCTTTTTGTGCTCAGTTAAACATTTAGGACCCGTCTTTCGTGGCGAAAAACTGTAGTACCAGCTGAAGTAGAAATAAGAACTTTGTACACACCAGGAAAACATTGAGGCCTTCAACATTTATCTCTGTTCTGAAGGATAAGTTTCATGATTGTAGGATTGGATTTGATACTAATCAAATAACCGTAAGATTTTAAAATTTGATGCAACTGGTTGGTTGACTTGTCAAGAAAAGGAATACATCCAGAAAATTGAAACTGTCTATAAATCTCTAAAAAATGGTGAGTGGTGGAACTAAGAAACTGCTACCTTGGGTACAACAAATTTTGAAACATGTTTACTGCTTATAAAACCTACATTTATTTGTTACGTGTGAATTGCATTCCTTGTATCGCTGTCTTTTTCATCTCCTGGGGTATAAACAAAGTAAGGAAAGAATGACAGTTGTAGCATTCAATACTGGTGCTGGTAAACCGTAAACTGAAACTCACATTTATTGGAAATTCCAAAAAAAATGTGAGCTTTCATAGACCTAGCTCCTAGTTTCTGTATCAATTTTATGTAAGAACCAAAAGAATGCATGGATGAATTCAGAAAATTTTCAAACCTGGTTTTTCAGAGAATTTATTCCTTCAGTGAAACAATTCTTAAAATTGCTAAACTTATCAAGGAAAACAGTTCTTGTCATTGATAATATGCCATTTTACCCAATGAGGATGGACTAAGCAGTGGGTACATTAGTGTAATTTTTCCACCTCATTGTGTCAGTCCATGAACCAAGGTGTGCTTGAAGTATTAAAGAAAAATATCATCTTAAGCATCTAACTAGCTATGCTCATTGAGGTGATAGACAATGAGGATGGGGTGCTAGATAAGCTTACGAAAGTGAACTAAACAATTCGGGTGTCAGTGACACGTTTAGTGTGTGCAAAACTTTCCTTTATCCACTGTCAGCAATGCATTTAACACATGCAAATATTTTCCAACTCAGTGCCATGGATGAAGCATCCATGACACTGAGTTGGAGAACTGTTTGGGCACCCTAGGAGAAAGGAGAAAGTTGTTTTCGGGAGACAAAAATACACAAGAAATGGTCGTTGAAAAGAGATTATGGAGAAAGTTGTTTTCGGGAGACAAAAATACCCAAGAAATGGTCGTTGAAAATTGTGATAATCCGTTACCTTTGGTTAAACAAATTCCAGGTTGTGAATTATGATAAGCAGAAATGGGTGGAGAAGAATGAGCAACAGGAACTGACTAATTATGACATTACAGCTCTAGGGAATCGTATGACAGTGAAGATAATAATAGGATGGGGTTGAGTGGAGGTGTCAAGGCTCTTGAGGTGGCACTGGCTCACACTGAAGAAAGGGGAGGCAATTGTTAGTGATTGCATGTTATTGAGATGTTGGCATTACATTTACACAAGGATGAGAAGCGAAGCTTGGAAACTTCAATCACTCATTGTTTTAAACAATAACTTGGCATCTGGTCATACTGTATACTAAATGTTGCATTTAAGTAATTAAAAATTTATTGTTTGGTTTACTCGATCAATATCTTTCTTCAAATAACAGTTCTGTACTCTATCATGTTATTTGTACTGTAGAATAATCATTAATAAAACTGATTTCATTCTGCACTTTTCGATTTAATTTGCAATTTGTTTCAATGCCCCTCTCCTAGTTTCTGCATTATCTGACATTTTAGATATTCTTACTGACTACTAATGTGTTCTGTTTATGTTAGATAAATGTGACTCTACTGTACTTATTTTCATTCTTTTTTTGTTCAATCTAGTTGTGAATGGAGTAAATGGAACAAGTGATCATTCCTTAGGCTCTGAAGACCAACAAGCTCAACCACAAGCAAAGAGTAAACAGGAGAAACTAACTCTGACTTATGAAGAGTACAAATCACTTTGTAATGTTCTCATTATACACGTACAGAGGGAAGAACAGCGAGCTGAAGGTAAACAGTGTACCCTTCACATTATTTGTTATTTCATTGAAACCGATTAACTCTGTAAAAGTGTATCAGTTAGAAATGATACATTTTGATACACTGACGTATTCTTTAATTTTGAAACCTGTTAAAGGGCTGTTAATTTTGGGAGTTTAAAGAAATTCTTAATAGTGATTGCATATGTGTGTGGGTGTGCATGCTAAGGGGAAATAGAATATGTTTGCTCAGAAACTCATCTTAGTAAAAAAAAAAAAAAAAAATTTTTTTTTATGTTTCCTGAACTTTTAATATTGTTCAGAAAAATAAGTTACGTCCACGGAAAGTCAAACTATGCATGATTGTTAGTGTTTTTCCGGGGATGGTGACTGTGATATGAGATAAAGGTCAAGAATTGAGTTTTAAAAGGCAATCTTTCATAAAAAAATTTAGATTAGTTCTGTGCAACAATAATTTAAATATTGAAATTAGACTATAGATGATGAAATACTGTGTGTGTTCGATTCTGTTATGTGGAGTTAAAACTTGGGCATTGAGGCGAAACAATAATAATAATAATAATAATAATAATAACAACAACAACAAGTAGAAGCCTTTGAGATGTGGATCTTTAGAAGGATGTTAAAGATCCAATTAACAGCATGAGTGAAGAATAAATAAATTCTAAGAAGAATAAATGGAACTTGTAAGTTGCTAATTATGGTGAAAAGAAGGAAAAACTGCATATTTAGAACATGTAATATGGAGTGATAAATTTAACGTTCTGTAATTAGTATTAAGAAGAAGGATCAATGGAAAAATAAAACATTGGAGAAGAATTTCCTGGCTATATATATAAAGGACTGGACTAAATTAAACACATAACCTTTAAACAGGGCCACTGAGAATGTAGAGTTTTAACCACTTAGCATCCAGGTACGTAATATTACGTTAACAAATGATAGTGCAAGAAAAATCGAGATCCGTAATATTATGGACCCACTGATGTGAGGTAGGGCGCCTTGTTTTAGCATATATATCACACAAATATCAACTTTTGAAATAATTGTCCTTTCATTTCGTTCCACACGATGTGTACAGGAACTTTTGACTTTTGTTTTATAACTACCAGAACGATGCTCATAATATTACGTTTCACATATGTTCATTGTCTGGAATCGAGCTACTTGTACCTTGCAAAAAAACAATTGCTTTTTTGTTTTTTACCAGTTTTTTGAATTTTTCGTGGGATCTTAAGTGGTTAATGGTGTTCTTCACATACCAATACTGAGATCCTATTTAGGCATAATCAGAGACAACAGAGTAAAGGCATTGAGATCATGTATCACCTCATATATGTCACAGCTTCCTTATGCAAACTGTGGAATCCGTGAGGTTTGGGCCATTCACTCCCTTGGTGTTCAAATTGTGAAAATGTTTTCACAAATGAGCCCAACTAGGTAAGAAAAATCAACAAATTCACACAGAATATAGCACACTCAAAAAATGAGCAGGGATCCCTGTGTGAAAATCCAAACATTCCACTTCAGGATTTTTATAAATTGGGTTGTAATATCCACATAATCTTTAAACATAATCACATAATCTCCACTCAAATTCTTTGAAAAAACTTTCTAACAGATTTCATTATCATGTGGCAATATATATCAGGACACAGAACAGCTGAAATTGCATGGTTATTATACTCACTGTGTTCATCAATTGAAATAACTGTATATAGGCATGGCAGTTTTGGTATTGCCACTGGTTTCTCAGTTGTATTCATGCTGAGGTAAATATGTGGGATAAGTAGTTTTCAGATGAAGTATTACTTCATTTTATTAACCGACAGCAGAGTACCTTTGTGCTGAAGAAATGAAACATGTTCAGTAAATGATGAATTGTAGTCTTTTATGATGCTCTCTTATAAAGGATAAACAGAAAGATAGACAAGTGAAGCACATGTTTGAACTTATTTGCTGCATCTCTGGCATTATTTATTATATGGACATTACTTTATTCAGGAGTTGGAGTTGTCATGAAATTTTTGGTTTTTCTTTTTTTTTTTTTTCCTTTTTTTTATGTCTTAAAAGCCCATAGTTTTACTATTTTGTCCTGAAATTTTAAAAGAATAATTCACTTTGAAATTTGGCCCTTTTTTCTATTGGTAATGAAAATTCGTGTGCAACAAATATTTCAGCATTTCTAAATGTGGGACTTTCACAAGAATTTTTCCATGGTGACGACATAAATTATAGAAAAGCTGTACAGAACTTGAGGAACAAATAGCTAATTTTTTTAATGCAGGGAAGTCCTTTGTGATTGGACAAGTTACATCTCACAAGCTCTTGGCTGAAGCTTTAAAAAAATAAATAAATAGATACTGGTGTTAAAGAAAATAGTATAAGGGATGTAAGAGTTACCTAAATGATGCAGTCTGTGGGAAATGAAGATTTGGGCAAAATCACAAAGAAACTAAGTAAAGTTTCCCAAGCAATATCTGAATTACGGGAAGTCCTTGTGATTGGACAAGTTACATCTCACAAGCTCTTGGCTGAAGCTTTAAAAAAATAAATAAATAGATACTGGTGTTAAAGAAAATAGTATAAGGGATGTAAGAGTTACCTAAATGATGCAGTCTGTGGGAAATGAAGATTTGGGCAAAATCACAAAGAAACTAAGTAAAGTTTCCCAAGCAATATCTGAATTATATTGGGTTGTCAGAAAAGTCATGAAGTATTTTAGCCATGTTTTGCAAAGGTCATTTATTGATTGATCTTTGTTCTTTCTATCATTTATTGATAGAAAGAACAAAGATCAATCAATGAATATAATGCCCGTTTTGTTCGATAACCTTTTGCCATCTTTCAGTGAGCTGCAGAATGTCTCGTTCATAGAAGGACCTGTCTTTCGTGGCTAAAAACTGTACAAGGTGCTGATTTACAGCCTCATCTGAATTGAACGTTATACCATGTAAGAACTGTTGAAGAGAGCAAAACAAGTGGAAATCTGACGGTGCAAGGTCAGGCGAGTATGTTGGGTGTGGCAACACATCCCACCCAAGCTCCAATAATTTTTGGCGGGTTATCAAACTTGTGTGTGGCCTCACGTTGTCGTGATGGAACACAACACCTTTACGATAAACGAGCTCTGGACGTTTCTGGATGGTGGATTCATGGTTCCGTGGTAGGAGCTCGAAAAACACGACACCTTTAAAATCCTACCACACTGAGACCAGAACCTTCCGCTGATGAATGTCGGCTTTGGATGTCGTTTGAGACGAAGCAGCAAGTCGGGACCAAAACCGTTTGCACAGCACATTGTTGTACACAATCCACTTTTTGTCACCAGTTATCAGTCGCTTCAAAAAAGGATAATTTTCCTCACGTTTAATGAGCATATCACAGATGTTTATACGCGCCATCAATTGAGCTTCTTTGAGTTCATGAGGAACCCACACATCAAGCTTGTTTACGTATCCCAGCTTCTTCAGGTAGTCGGTAACGCTTGAATGATGGATGTGCAATGTGTCTGCAATCTCTCGTGTCATGTAACGTGGGTTTGACTCGATCAATGCCTTGATTTGGTCGTCATCAACCTAGGTTGGCCTCCCGGACCGAGGAGCATCATTCAGGTCAAAATCACCAGCATGGAATTTTGCCAACCACCGCTGGCGATGACCTTCTTGTAGAGCATTATCACTGTACACTTTGCACAACTTTTCACAAATGAAAAAACCATGAGGAATAACCACTCACCATAAAGATCATGGTAACCTCCAATGGACCACACACTTCCAACACGTCATTCATCGTGATGTAACTGGGCTTCCACAGGTTTACAGACTTCTTGCTTACGCTTCTTATTTTCGGGTGTGAAACATCGTTTTTTTCTTTTTCCTTTGCCTTATAATATGTTACTATAATACTTGTCAATTCGATAAAATCACACATACATCTCATTCATACAATTCAAGTAAAAACTATGTACATAAACCTTACATTCACAGGTGATTAAACCTTAGTCAACTCTAATTATGGAACTCCTCCTTCTGTTTCACAACCTCTGCTACTCCCACTGCAATTGTCACACCCATTCAGCCCCGCACATCCAATCCTCTAGTACTTTCGACAGGTCCCTGTCATCTTCAGGAGGCAGGTGTGTCTCATCCGCCCACCACAGCTCAAGTGAGCAGAGCCATCGAGGCGTGGGCTCCAGTCGCTATCTCTGAATCGTTGTGTCTCTGGCGCCATCTATTGTCCCTGCTGCTCTTTTTTCCCTCTTTCTTTTTACGCTGCTGTTCAATTTTTATTAGGGCTTTCCATTGTTCGTTTAGGTTATTTGGCTCATTAATGTTGCATAATCTTGATCTGTTTTTTTCAATTAACACTGATTCTGCAATTCTTAACTGCTTTTCGTTTTTACAGCTCTTAATAATTTTAATATCTTCAAACCTTGGACATTTTTGATTTTCCATACAGTATTGGGTCAATGCTGTCTTAGCCTCTTTTTTATTCCAATTATTAATATGCTGGTTCAATCTATACTTTAATTTATTCTTGGTGCTGCCTATATATGACACAGGTGGTTGCTGGTTTATTGGGATTTCATAAATTCCTGCTCTATCTAATTGGCTAATTTTTTCATTTTTAATCACTAAATTTTTTACAGTGAGTACCTGATTTCCTACCTGTATGCCATACTTGCCACAAACTTTATTAATTTCTGCTGAAACATTTTCTATATATGGTATTGCTCCCACATATTTTACAAGTTTTTTTATCAGTCTTGACCTTATTGTAGCCTTGAGTTACTTCATAAATCCATTTTTTTAATACCTGTTTAGGGTATCCAAAAGCATATGCAATTTTTTCAATATATTCAATTTCTTCCTTTCTATATCAAATCGCTCACTATTCCTTTTAGAATGCAGCTAGAACTAGCACCCGTCAAATGCCATAGCGATAACAGAGCTGCGCATGCCTCTAGTACTTCCAAAACCGCCATCGGGTGCCAAAATACTTCATGACTTTTCCGACAACCCAATAAAAACAAAAAGACGACTTCTAAAGTGACAAAATGTATCACTACAATCATAGTTTAGGTTTCTTTCCTATGAAAATTTATCCGCAGTTGTGTTGAATATCTGTGATGTCCCATTCTGCATAATTTGAAAGTGTAGTCTAAGAATAAATATTTTATCTCCTTACCTTTTTTAGTTGGTCTATTCTAATATGCACCAAAGTAGGAAAAAGTATGATCAGATAAAATATGTTTTTGTCAGTGCAGTATCTTTGTGTTCCAGATAATGACCATATGCGGCCCATAGTGTTATGTCCTGAAAAATTGTTTTTGTCACTCCTAGCCTTGCTTTAATATCTGAAGAGTGGTAGAGCGGTAGGTTTCAATTAAACTTACCCAAAATTGGTTAAGCATAATAGAATAGCTTATTTATTGGCTATGCAGAATATTTCAGTTAAAATGGAAAACTGGCTTTGGTACCTGATGACTGGTAGAGGTCAAACATAATGCCTGTTTGCAAGCAAAACTTATATTTCTTGTGGAATCTCTTTAGTTACTGAACTGTTCAAAGTTTATGCAGGAATATCAGATAAGCTTAGAAAAGTGGTCGAAAGTGAGCTGCACTTCACTGTTTTATGAGAGGTTGGAATAATAATGTATTTATGCTCAAGTAGTTTTCTGTAGTTTTTTTACTTTGAAAAGGCTTTTTAATAGTGTTCCTTGTTTACTATGTTAAAAAATTATGATGTAAAAGAGAGAGAGAGAGGCTTGCTACTGAAATCAGTCAAACACTTTTACACCAAAAGTCCTGTATTGTTGTGCTTGAAAGTAATACTGGTAAGTGGTTTGAGATTTAATATGGTGTGTGAAAGATTTGGAATGTTGGTGGATGTGAAGAAATTTGAATATTTAGTTTAAATTGAACTGCTAAAAATTTTGTGTAGTTCAGAAGGTGCTTGAAACATATTTTTAACTATCTGCATGTGGTAACTGATGAGACACAAAAACATGATAAGGAATGGGACAATAGAAGTAGCAAAGCAAGAAAGTCTGGTGTCAGCTATTTTAAATTATTTTCACTAAGAGGAATTATTTTCACTAAGGAGCTGTTTACAATGCAATATTTTAACTTTCCCTATTCCTGTCAATGAGAGTTTAGTACAAAGTAAGGGTCTCATTAAGTAGTTAGTAGTTAGATGTTGATATGCGAGTGTTAAAAGGAATAACTTGTTATTTATGCTTGCATGGATTTATAAAAAATAATGCTAATTAAAGTGACTGACCTGTTCACCTTGGTTTAAATCAAGTGAAAATTTGGACCTCCAGTGTTGACCATAGAACACATAGTATACGCAAACTATATATATATATATATATTAGCAGTCCATGTAAGGTCAGGTGATGCGTAACATCACAGCCTCTCCTTGACAAATGTCAACCCCGCCTTCTCGTGGTACATCCTGTTCCCACTAAAGGGGCTCTGACGACCGCCAATAGCGGTATAACTATACCATCGGGATTAGAGGAAATGATATCCCACACTCACCAACCCGCTTGGCCAGCGTAGTGAGTTATGGCCAAACCCCTCCAAAATGACTCCACAACTTAAATCTTGGCCCTCAGTCTCCGGCAGCTGGAATGTACCTGGCCAAGGCAGCGGCCAGTGCGACATGAAGGCAGAGGTTGCTAAGAATCCCCGGAGGACCGGACTAGGCTGCCATCTGATGCTGACCTTGGCTACGTATAACGGACGCTCCCTATCTTCTGATTCAAGGCTTCTTGAATTGGAAGAGGAACTACAAAGGATCAAGTGGGACATCGTCGGGCTAAGTGAGGTAAGGAGAAAAGGAGAAGATCTCATTGAACTGAAAAGTGGACATCTCTTCTACTATCGTGGGACAGATACTGGCAGAACTAGTGGTGTTGGATTTATAATAAACAAGAAACTGAAGGATAAAGTTGTAGAAGTTGAAAGTTCCTCTGACTGAGCTGCACGACTCGTTATCCAACTCTCGAGAAGATACCAGGCTCAGATTATTCAAACTTATGCACCCACCACAAGTCATGCTGAAGAAGAAATTGAAGAATTTTATGAGGAAATTCGTGATCTAAATAATAAAGGTAAGCAGCACTTGAAGATAATTATGGGAGATTTCAATGCAAAAATAGGGCAATGGCAACAGAATGAAACTTCAGTAGGTAAATTCGGCCACGGCAACAGAAACCAGCGTGGAAATACTCTCGTTGAGTTTGCAGAGGCAGAAGGGTTTTTCATCTTGAACTCCTTTTTCAAGAAAAAGCCACACAGGAAATGGACATGGAGACATCCAAATGGGACGACAAGTGAAATTGATTTTATTATGTGTAACAAAAAATTCGTCATAGAAGACTGCAGTGTGCTAAACAAGTTCAACACAGGCAGTGACCATAGATTGGTGAGATGTAAGATGCACCTCAACACTAAACTCGAACGTAGCAAGCTCATAAGACAAACAAAATGTATTGACATAACCAACCTTAAAAAACACCATAATACCTTCAAATTGGAACTGAAGAACAGATTCTCTGCTTTAGAAGGCCTAACATCGGAAGAAGTGGATATTTCTGAAGTTAACAGAAAAGTAACCAAAGCTCTTATGGAAACAGCAACAAAATTAGCTGGGTCTAAGAACAAATTGCATGTGAACAAATTATCAGGAAAAACCAAAATGTTGATGCAAAAAAGAAGAGAGATGAGGACAACTAAAGAAGATGTGACTTCCAAAGTGGAATATATAGAGCTATGCAAGACAGTACGAAAAAGTTTCACTGAAGACGTAAGGAAATTCAACTGTGAACTAGTAAGGAAAGCAATTGAAAACAACCAAAGCCTAAAGATAGCAAAGGGACATCTCAGTAAGGGAAGAAAACAGATTATGGCACTGAGAAAAGAAGATGGTTCTGTAACAAGAAATAGAGGCGAAATTTTGACAAGAGTGAAAGATTTCTACTCCAAATTATATGAAAGGGATGATACATGTACTCCAGGCATCATGAAAGGTACCAGAGTTCTTCCAGTGCTTCCAGCAGAAGTTGCACATGCAATCAAGAACATGAAGCGAGGAAAAGCTCCAGGAGAAGATGGAATTACTGTAGACATCATACAAGAAGCAAGTGGAGAAATCGAAACAGTACTCGCCCAAATTTTCACTCGATGCCTTAATGAAGGGAAAATTCCTGAGGATTGGAACAACGCTACAATGATCTTACTACATAAAAAAGGTGACATTGAGGATCTCAGGAACTACAGACCTATCAGCCTCCTATCAGTGGTTTATAAAATCTTCACTAAAGTTCTTTCACACCGCTTGAAGGTGACACTGGACATGGCTCAACCGAGAGAACAAGTTGGATTCAGGAGTGGCTACAGCACAATAGATCATATCCACGTACTGAGAGAACTAATTGAAAGAGCGAGGGAATATGAACTTCCATTGTGCATGGCTTTTATCGATTATGAAAAAGCCTTTGATTCGGTGAAACCATCAGCAGTTGCAATGGCTCTGAAATCCTGCGGTATTGAAGATGCATACATTAATATTATTAATAACATCAATGAAAATGCAAGTGCAAAGATTCTGCTATTTGAAAATACAACACACATAAAAATTGGAAAAGGAGTGAGACAAGGTGAAACCATATCTCCGAAGCTCTTTAATGCCACATTGGAAAATGTCTTTCAATCACTGAACTGGGAAAACAAAGGCATAAAGATTAATGGAGATTATCTAACCCACCTTCGTTTTGCTGATGACATAGTCATTTTTGCAACTACCCCATCAGAGCTACAGAGTATGATGCAGGAACTTGCTGACAAGAAAGAGTAAAGAAGTGGGATTAAAAATGAACTTTCAGAAGACAAAAGTGATGTTCAATGCTTTTACAAGAAATGAAGATTTATCGATTGATGGAGAAAAGCTGGAGATAACAGACACGTACGTTTATCTTGGACAGCAGATATCAAGTGAGGGTCACATTGGTGAAGAAATTGATCGGCGTACAAAACTTGCCTGGAGAGCTTTTGGAAGAAACAGCATAATTTTCAAGAGCAATATGCCATTATGTCTTAAAAGAAAAGTGTTTGATCAATGCATCCTTCCAGTGCTTACGTATGGTGCAGAGACGTGGACCTTAGCTAAAAGAGACATACAAAGGCTGCAGACAACTCAAAGCAGCATGGAGAGGTGCATGCTTGGTGTAACCAGGAGTGATAAGGAGTGGAACTCGTGGATCCGAAAAATGACAAGAGTGGAAGACATCATGATCAGAGTTAAATCCCTGAAATGGCAATGGGCTGGACATACTGCCAGAAGAACAGACCATCGATGGACAGCCGAAATTTTAGATTGGATTCCAAGGGACAGGAAAAGACCCAGAAGAAGACCACATAGAAGATGGGTGGATGAAATTCGAAAGTATGCGGGAGTGACATGGAGGAGACTGGCACAAGACAGATCGTTGTGGAGGAAACTTGTGGAGACCTTCGTCCAGCAGTGGATTGATAATGATGATGATGATGATGATGATATATATATATATATATATGGAGGCAGGTATCTCCTCAAACTCAAGTAGTAGCATTCGCAGTTCAGGTGGCAGCTTATTAGGATTGAAGCAATTTCTAACATGGTACGATAGTAGGCACTTGGGAGATGAGTCACTCCATCTTGAAAATTACCACAAAATTTGGATTTACACGGTCAAGAAGGATGTACCTGGACTACACAAACTCCTGGAAAACATCCAGAGTGTGAGACCGGTGTGGCCATAGAAAAGCCCCGAACGATTGTGGACAGTGCTGTCTGGCACACATCGTAACATCCACTTGGTATGCAACATTGCCACAAATCACAGTGCAATTCAATGCTGTGCCGGCAGTAGCAACAGCATTCGGGCAGTGCAACATTCCCTGTGTTCTACTGGGTTCCGTAGCCGACAGCCCACCCGGGTGCCATTGCTGACCTGATGACACAAGGGTGTGCTCCTCGCCTGGGCTCGGGAACACCACCATTGGACGCAAGATGACTGGAAAGGTTGTGCCTGGTCCAACGAATTGCAGTACCAACTGTTTCAGGAAGATGGCCGACTCTGAATGGGGCGACAATCCCACAAGGCAATGGATCCCACATGCCTACAAGGGATAGTGCAGGCCAATGGTAGCTTTGTTATGGTGTGGGGTGTTTTCAGCTGGTATGACCCCTCATTCGTCTGCAGACCGTTCTGACCGGTAGAGACTACGTAACCACATCCTTGTGGATCGTTTGCATCCGTTCATGCCATGCAACCACTCCAATGGGTGCGAGCTCTTTCAGTACAACAATGCGCCACTGCACACATCCACAGTCGTCCAATTATGTCTGAAGGAACATTCCACCAAGTTTGCCATCCTGACTTGGCCCCCTTGTTTGCTGGATTTAAACGACATCAAACACATTTGGAATGCTGTTCAACATGACTTCAGTGCCAAGAATCCTCCACCAGCAAATATTACGGAATTGTATAATGGTCTTCACAGTTCTACAGAGTGCTTGTGGAGTCCATGCCCGTCACGCTACTTCCGTTATCTGATCGCGAGGAGGACCGCAGTATTGGAGAGGTATCCCAGTTTTTTTTGCACTTCAGTGTCTAAGCTACATTCAATGGGTTGCAGTTTAATCTTCTGATCCTGTTATGTGTTACGAATAAAGCACTGCCCAGAATCTGCTCGCAAATGGTTAGATTTCGGGAAGGGGATGGGGGATAGCCTATAAGCCAAAAAGAAATCGGTTTCAGTCCTAACTAAAGTGCCATTTATAGCATCAATTTGATTAATATTGTAGTTTGATAATAGTGAACTGTTCATTACAAGTTCCAAAGTTATTTTTTATTTTAATTGTGATCTTTCTGTAATTTTTAAATTAGTTTCTTGTATTCATACAAAAAAAACAAACAAAAAAACATAGTATTTTTTTAGCACAAAGTAGATGTTCTGTTACCTTCTTTTTTGAGCACAAAATAGATGTTCTGTTACCTTCTGCCATTGCCCTGTTTCTTATTGAATTAATGCTGTTCACATTCGTTTCAAAGGTGGCAAAGATTTACTGTATTTATCTTTAAGGTAGTAAAATACTTAAAACATACCTCCTTATTTTGTTGAGCAGGAGATATTTAATTGAAATATGATTGCATCACATTTTGCCTTTTTAAACATAGTTACATAAAAATAATATATTGTTACAATCCAGGGTGCCAAACTATTGTGAAATAACACTTTAAGAATTTAACTTAGTAGAGCTGGTTGTTCATTGGCTGACAACTCGGAGTTGAAGCATTAAAATTTATAATAATTATACGGGAGATCTTTGACCGATGAAATATTATCGATTGGGCAAGAGAGCTTGCCCTAAAAATTTAGCCAATAAAAATCAATAAATTCCTCAACTACTTCAGGACTGGCATGAAACAACAGACATTTAATTAATTAACATAAAATGAGATAAAGATTTGATTTAGGATACACAGAAAGGAGGAGGAACATCAAATGACTTCCCTCGTTTTAAGTTAGCATCTAGGCTGAATGTATCGGTACAGTTCAATAAACTTTAACATGTTTATACTGTCTGGCTATGTACAGTTTTTAGCCAGTACTGTTCTATGCAAGCTGACCAGTGCCTACTGAATGAGACAGTGCTCAACGCATAAAACAATGTAATAGATCACTTACAGTGAGAATGGTGATAATCCACACCTGCATGCACAAACAACCAAACTGCACTTAATTATGGTGCTATTCAGCTCTCAGGTATGACAGCATTCACATTTAGAGCATGCACTAATTCGATGTTATATGCACAGTGGGTTAAACCCTCCACCATTCTAGACTCCCCCCACACTTTTTGATGAGATGGACCAATAAAATTGACTTGACGGAGGAAATTTCCATCCTTCCGTGCTTCGACAGGTATTGGTGGCCTTTACAGATTCCCAACTGTTATTATTGCATCACAGGTTGGCTGATCACTGCCTCTTGGAAACTGGGTTAATTTTGCAACTTGGTGGCATTAATTTTACAACTTGGTGGCAAGTAAACTGTATAGAATTGTTTTGAAATAATTTAATGAAAAAAGTAAGAAAAAGAAATTCAGTATGAGAAAGAACAACTGATTAAATTAAGAGATGACCCAACAATTAAATTCTGTGAAGCTGATAAAACAGGGCAAATTGTAATATTAAACACAACTGAATATGATCTAAAAATGAATAGAGCTATAGAAGAACTAAATTGCAGCATTCTAACAAAAGACCCAACCGAATCTCAAGTAAGGTACTTAGCTAGAATAAGAAATCACAGCACCTTGCCTGATGAAATAAAGAAAGCATACCCACCAATGGGTACTGGAATACCAAAAATGTTTGCAAAAATAAAAACTCATAAGCCTGATACACCTATGAGAGTGATTGTATCAAAAAGGAATTCCCCACTAATAAAACTGGAAAAGAATATCTACAAATTTTTGGCACCTATGTTCATGAAGACAAGGTTCACTGTGAAGAATACATACAAATTTATTGAGAAAATTAAAGTAATTAAACAAGATTTAAGTGAATATCATATGGCTAGTATGGATGTGAGAGCTCTTTTTCCTAGCACACCAGTACCTCAGGCAATAGAAATAATAATTGAAAAATTATATGTGCTACAGACAATGAATGCAATACAAATAGGAGTTGAGAGAAATTTTATTGTACATATATGAAAATAAAATTTTTAAGTTTAACAACAAGATGTACAAACAAAATCATGGTGGACCTATGGGGTCACCACTGTCAACTTTATTTGCTGAAATTATAATGAGTGACATTGAGGAAAAAATAATAAGTAAACTCGAGGATCCACCACTGATATACTGCAGATATGTTGATGACATTTTTCTGTTATCCAAGCTAAAAAATGATGAACTTGAGGACTTGACAAAAAAGTATAGTGAAATTTATCCATCTATTGAACTGACAGTAGAACAAGAACATGACAATACTTTGGCATTTTTGGACGTTTTGATTGTTAAAACAGAGGAGAATATACAATTCAGAGTGCATAGAAAATCTTCATATATCCCAGTACTTATACCATTTCAGTCATCACATCCATTAACACATAAAAGAAATAGTGTTAAAACACTAATTAAAAGAAGTTTAACACATTCATCAATGGAACAGTATAGAAAGGAAGAAATTGAATATATTGAAAAAATTGCATATGATTTTGGATACCCTAAACAGGTATTAAAAAAATGGATTTATGAAGTAACTCAAGGTTACAATAAGGTCAAGACTGATAAAAACTTGTAAAATATGTGGGAGCAATACCATATATAGAAAATGTTTCAGCAGAAATTAATAAAGTTTGTGGCAAGTATGGCATACAGGTAGGAAATCAGGTACTTACTGTAAAAAATTTAGTGATTAAAAATGAAAAAATTAGCCAATTAGATAGAGCAGGAATTTATGAAATCCCAATAAACCAGCAACCACCTGTGTCATATATAGGCAGCACCAAGAATAAGTTAAAGTATAGATTGAACCAGCATATTAATAATTGGAATAAAAAAGAGGCTAAGACAGCATTGACCCAATACTGTATGGAAAATCAAAAATGTCCAAGGTTTGAAGATATTAAAATTATTAAGAGCTGTAAAAACGAAAAGCAGTTAAGAATTGCAGAATCAGTGTTAATTGAAAAAACAGATCAAGATTATGCAACATTAATGAGCCAAGTAACCTAAACGAACAATGGAAAGCCCTAATAAAAACTGAACAGCAGCATAAAAGAAAGAGGGAAAAAAGAGCAGCAGGGACAATAGATGGCGCCAGAGACACAACGATTCAGAGATAGCGACTGGAGCCCAGGCCTCGATGGCTCTGCTCACTTGAGCTGTGGTGGGCGGGTGAGACACACCTGCCTCCTGAAGATGACAGAGGTCTGTCGAAAGTACTAGAGGATTGGATGTGCGGGGCTGAATGGGTGTGACACTTGCAGTGGGAGTAGCAGAGGTTGTGAAACAGAAGGAGGAGTTTGATAATTAGAGTTGACCAAGGTTTAATCACCTGTGAATGTAAGGTTATGTACATAGTTTTTACTTGAATTGTATGAATGAGTTGTATGTGTGATTTTTATCGAATTGACAAGCATTATAGTAACATCTTATAAGGCAAAAGAAAAAAAAAAAAAAAACGATGTTTCACACCCGAAAATAAGAAGCGTAAGCAAGAAGTCTGTAAACCTGTGGAAGCCCAGTTACATCATGATGAATGACGTGTTGGAAGTGTGTGGTCATTGGAGGTTACCATGATCTTTATGGTGAGTGAGTAGTTCTTCCTAATGGTTTTTTCATTTATGAATTGCACGTAAACTATGCGCACTTTGCAAGAGGTTAATACCTTAAAAGTGCAAATATAATAATTGGTGGCATTTGTTTTACATCCGGAAGGACTGCTCTTGAGCTCAACTTCCTTGGCAAGGTATAAGACCTCTCCATAGCCCAGGGGAGCTGGCTTTTCCCCCATTTCAGACTAACAATTTGAGGTTGTCTTCTTTCTTCAATCACAAGCCGTCTGACAAGACTGGCTTCAGAAAGGATTATTCCTCATTGCAGTTCAGTTGCTTATACGTGTCAGAAAGCAGCACCTTCAACCTCCCTCTATCACAATAAAACTAACTGCCTCCCTCCAGCCAACAAAACTGTTCCCAAGCAGCTCTTAGCTTGCACCAACAGGACTTTCATCCAAGAGAATCGAAGAACTGCTGCGCTTCACATTTCACCTTTTCATGTATTGCTAGGGCTCTGTTTTCTATTGTTTGCCATTTTAACAACTAAAAGCATTAGAAATGCAAGATGGTAATTGCACATGCTTCTTTTGAAATACTGTGGTAGTGACCTCATGTTGAATATTAGTTTCTTCTCCTCTAAGTGTCGCTTTCATTTTCCAGCAATGCCTGTAAAGTCTTGTTAAACTTTCTCACTTGACAATTTTAACTGCCTCCCACATCTGGTATACCACGATTCCGATACTGTGCTGGCAGGACCAATGTGGGTTTCTGTCCCAACCATGTTTCACTGAGTTGCATTTCTTAACAAGTTGTAGAATTCTTCCACCTTGCAAGGGGAAGCCACAAGCCCACAGTTTATTTATAGAATTTAATACTGTCTCCTCCTGCAAATTAAATCATTTAAGGCACCCAAAATCTGTACAGGGTGCTTAAAAACCTAGAAAGCCTTAAAAATCATAACAATTCAAGGACTGGAATATCCTGGAAAAACGGTAGTTTTTTTTAAAGCTGTCTTGAAAAGCCTTGAAATTTGAAGTTGGTGCTTTAAAGTTCGGGGTTGCTTAAAGAGGGCACAAATGCTTAATCTGTTTTCCCCAATATCTGCTTCTACATGTGCGATTTAAAAAATTCTTTCGACACCAGATGCCATTTACCTTGTAGAACACTTTAGGCTAGTAGAAAAGGAATTCTGTAGTTCACAGTTCTGTCGCTAGGGGGTGTTATTGTGCTTCAGTTTGCAGCTGTATTGCTGCTTCTAAAAACCCTATTGAGAAATTTCTTATTTACTGTATACCATTCACTGCAATAGAGATGTGGAGCATTATCCTCTTTAAATAACGCAAAGATTTCCCGCTAAGGGGGTCAAAACCTTATTTTTTCTTCTTCTTTTTTCTGCTATCTCTGCTTCCGGGAAAGGTATTTGAAAATTTTTTTTTCCTTAGCATGGTTTTTTTTATGAAGAATATTTTTCGCCTATTTTCAACTTTTCCATTATTCTCAATTCTTCTGCTAACAGGCGTAGACTTAATGTTTCCTTCTATATTTCTTCTATTAACTGATTAGACGTGTGCTCTGCCCTCCTCATTTTTAAATTCTGGGTCTGCCCTTGCTTTATTTTATAATTTCAATTGTTATCAATAATAGACTGATTACATGGGAATATAGTGCAGAATAGTGATGCAGCTAAAATAATTGATTAAATTAATCATTTTCAGATTGAGGGAAAGGATTTTCTGAGATAAGCCTTGTGGTAAAAACACCACCCTGATTCAATTTTGCATTATTGGGTAATTCTCCAATTAAAAATAGTAAAAAGAAATGCAGCGAGTAAAAAAGCCTACTCATCCATTTACATCTTTCATTATTTTTATTACTTAAAACTGAAATTACTTTAAAAAAATAATTTGACTATGATACTGTGAAGTGTAATAATCATCCTGGATTTTTTTTTGCATATGTCCTGGAAAGTCAGAAGTGTACGAACCCTGCTGTAACAATATGAATTTACAACACAAAGCAAATATTTTCTGCAAATACCGTATTTTTTGGCGTATAATCCACAGACAAAATTCATAGTAAACGTTTGAAAACAGTTGCATAATCCTCAACTTTGTCTAAATGTAGTAGCCATACTATGTATATATATATATATATATATATATATATATATATATATATATATATATATATATATATATATATATATATATATATATACTTTCTTTCCATTTAATGAGTTTAAAAAATGTAAAATCGCTGAAATCTTTTGAAAATTTAAAAAAGTTACTGTTACAATAACCCGCAACTTTCAAACAGTTGTGATATATATTTTTAATTTTTGTGGCAATGGTGCTATAACTCTGAGTAATCAGGGTGTCTACTGGTCATGAAAGCCACAAATTCAGGAAAAGGTTATGGACGTCAAGAAAAAATTGCGAATTTCGCTTTGGAGTCACGAATTTTTTTTTGTTTTTAGTAAGTGCTCATTTTTTGGCAAAAATCTTAAGTAGCTCTAGGCACTGACCACATAAGACATAGATGTAGTTTCCATCTACCAAATTGAAGTGTCAAGGGGGAGGAGCACTTGTTCTCTCCTCTTCAAAGAAAACTGATAGAGCAGAAATTTCTTAGCGTAGAAATACATGTACATAATGCATACCTGCCAGGTTTTGCGATTTACCTGTAAAATGTATGGAAATGCAACTTCTTTCACGGGCTAAATGTTTATTTTACGAATTTGGTTATTCCAGATTTTTTTTTTTTTCTTGATGATTTTACACCCAGCATTGAATTTTTTATTTAACTTAATCCATATAAAATGAAGCACCGATATAAGTTACAAATAAACTTTTCAGTTACACGTTTTTATTTGGGAACATTCGACCGCAGTTTTGCCACATGTTGTTTTGGGTTATTTCAAATGCTAAAGAGCTTGCGTCGCGCATAAACTGAACTGCAGCTGGGCTTGTTTATCTCTCCCTGTGTTGACTCCCTTGCACTTATCAGATAATGCGTTCTTCGTCCCCCAAGTAGCTACTCCTCAGGTTGGCGGGCACCCGGCATTGGAGCACCTGTCTTTATTACTTCCAGTTCGAAATGCTATCTCAGAGCATAGTTATCGTAGAAAAAAAAATTGAAGTATATTTTAAATCTGTGCAATTTTTAAGCCCTGTTTTGGTACTCAACATCATGAAATTAAACAAAAGCTGCCAGTTTTGTGAAATTAAAAATGCATTTGGGGCATGGTTTCGTAACTTCTCTTCTCTGGCAATAAATTTGACCTAACGAAATAATGCGATATAGTAGGAAGTTAAAAAAAAAAAAAAGTCCAATGCTCATTCAATCCAGTGCTTCTTTCTCCAGCAATGATTTGTTTTGCTGGTCCTTTAGTTAGTAAGCTTTCTATGCTTTCCAACCGTAGGTTAAGGAAGTGTAATATGTTCCAGATTTGTCCGTCCGCATGATAATTTGCATGGTGTCTTGGCTAGATTCAGCGAAATTAGTACTAATGTTGGGGTCCATACTAATTCATCGAAATCTTATTGAAAATGGTCAAAAATGGTTATTCTTTCGCCCTTTTTGCGTGATGACTTGTGTAAAATCAAAGCACGATTGCGATGAAATTTCGGTTTGCTGTTCAGCAACCATAGTAGATCAAACCTATTGAAAATGGTTATTATCAGCACTCGTGGAGACCACATGCACGAGATTTGTTCGTCAGAATTTTCGCACAATAACTTCCACGGAAAATTGACCGGTTTGGATGGAATTTTTAATTATAAAACAACGTGTGTGTGTGGTAGCTTTTTTTTTAAAAAAAAATTAACGGGCACAAAAAATTTTCTATAATAAAGCAAAAACACGCAAAATATACCACCTATCAATTAATTTATACTAAGGGATTTGTAAAGAAAACAATGTATCATAGAGAACACTGTTTGTTGCTTTTGCAAACCCACACTTTTTGTAGGTACACAATTTTGGGCTTTTAGATAACAACTCTGAATTTTAAAATATCCAGATTTTGACAGCATGAGTTTTAATCTAGGGAGAGAGAGTAGACTTTTTTTTTTTTTCACTTTATATGTTTGAAAAAAAATACACCATTGGTTTCGTAACTTCTATCAAACCAAATTGCGGGATATTTAGAGATTTTCATTTTCCAAAACAAAATAAGTGTATTCTAAATTTTGTCATGTTAGGCCTTTTTTTTCCCCCAGAGATATAAGATGGGAATTAAAACCCCGGTTCCAACATTTTGTGCCATGGCTATGCCACAAAAGGAACAGGGGACGAGATGGGGAGGAAATAGCCTACGAAGTGGCTGTATCATTTCCCCATGACGCTTGATGTGAAAGACAGCGTAGGTCTTGTTCTGGCAAAACACATTGTGTTAGTTTACTGCTGAAGAGAGGGGGAGAGGGTGGTCCAGAGGGTGATGAACCCAGATTGTTTTTGTAAAAGAATAACTAGAGAAGCTCTATTCGGTAAGATGGGTGTGGGGGTGTGGGGCAGGAAGGGAAGACAGAACTATATATAAAATCAGTGCCATTTGGAAGTATAAAGGATGCCGCTAAAGGGGTCGGATTTAGTAAAACTTTTAACGCTGCTGCAAGGCATCGATCAGCCTATGCGAAATAGTGGGGAGGGGTCCAGAGGATAGAGATTATGTTCGTAACTAAAATGAATTGCAGCTCTTTAAAGCTGTTATTGTTTTACTATAGCAGTTTTACATGCATTTTTTTTCAAGTGTCAATAAATTTAGTATTAGTAATTCGCTATGTGCAGCAATATGAAAGGGGAGGGGGGGGGTACTATAAAACATTCCATGATGGCGGAATTCCTGTGTATTGCAAAATCTTCAAAAAATGAAAAATTATGCATTTTGCACTACGTGTCGATGTAATTTTAGCATTTCGCGTGGTGGAAGGAATGATATTACTAATCATATTTCTAGTGCCTAGCATAAATCTAATGCTGACTGCATGGGGAAAAAAATACAAAATTAACTTCCTTTGTTAAAAGTTATAATGAACTGAATGCGATTCGTGCAAAATGTTTACTTTGTTTTTAGTTGAGCATAATTTACCAATTAGTGTCCCTCAGTCACTCATTTATTTCATTTTTTTTTTGACAGTCTCATCGTCTGTCTTTCCATAAGATAAACCTAGCATGAAAATGGTTCATTTTTTAAAACATTTTAGTTTGTTCTGTGACGTCGTGGGATAAGATCCTATTGGATTTGGGGGTCAAAGGGTGGAACATCCTTCCCTTTAGATGCAAACTTCCATAAAAATACATTTTTATCTCTTTATAGATAATAATATAGGCATAGTAATGAGAAATTATGTATAGATTCTATTTTAATCAAAATAAATGTGCCAATAAATTCAAACATCTGTAGTCATATCAATTAAAAGTTGATACTTGATTTGGGTAACATCATTTTTTAATCGATATGTTTGGTGCATTTAATCAATATCTTGCATACATACATATCACTAAGCTGTTCTCTGAGATTCAGAGGTTAGCTCCAAAAAGAAATACAAACTACCAGATAGTTTTTACTTACTGTTGCCGTATCAAACTTCTCCATTTACAGTGATCTTGACATACAACTTGGGCTTCACTGACATCCATTACACGCCGTACACAAGATCTTCTGTACTTCATACTCATAATTTGTTTCTCATGCAGACACTCTTGAATCTGATTCTCCCATGACCCTTGGCCTTCCTTTGCCTTTCCTTCCTGCCACTTGAGCTAAAAAGATTTTCTTAGTAAGCATCTCATCACTCATTCTTTCAACATGGCCGAACCACCGAAGCATATTAGTCTCCACCTTGCTAACAGCATTTTTCTTCACATCACACAACTGCAACACGTCTCCATTCCTTACACAATCAGAACGTGTCTTGCCACAAACCCCCCATAAGTAACACATTTCTCCAGCACACAAACAACTCCTATGTTTTTTTCTGCAGTACCCAGGTTTCACTGCCATACATCAGAGTAGGAACAATAACACTCTCGTACACCTCCATGTGGGACTCTCTTGAGAACCCATCATTCCTGTAAAAACCTCCCAAGGCAGCCATGACTTTCAATGAAGAATTCACTCTCCTGCTAATTTCACCATCCAATTTGTTCCCTCTGTCAAACATGCTTCCTAAATACACAAACTCACTCACCTGGTCAGTCACTGTGCTAGTTACACTTATATTACATTCAGTGCTACCAGTTCCTCTCTCAAAAACCATAACTTTGGTTTTTCCCTTATTTATACTCAATTTGAATTTCATGCAAACTTCGGACATCCGTACATTTAATCAATAATGTGCGACAAGTAATTTAATCGAATATGTCGATTAAAATTTTCATCGAATGTATCAGTTTTTTTTTATTTATTTATTTATTTATTTATTTTTTGAATTTCGGTTTCTAAAAGTTGGCAGGTATGATAGTGTTGACAAAATTTTAGGTCAATTTCGCAATTTAAATTATGCTACTTATAGAGTCGGGACATTTTTCAGGTATAAATGTTAAGGAAGAGCGTGTTATGAAATCTTTCATGTTCACTTTCTCTGTAGAAAGAAAAAAGTGGCACAATGTGTCCTCCCCCCTCTTTAATGTATGTGTGTGTACTTGTACCTCAGCTTTAGATAGGTATACATAGATACACATGTGTCTTTTAAAATAGTCATGAAATTTTTTATTGGTCATGAAATTGTGTTTTCCCAAATTTGGTAGACATGCAGACACTCTTGATTGCACCAACAACTGAAACACTGGATTTCAGACTAAATAATTTTTGATGGTGTCAAAGTTCTCCCCTTCAGTCTTGGAGCTGTAGCAGAAGTGCCAGACACATTCTCTTCGAAGTAGAGCAAAATAAACAAGTGGGAGTGGGGTTGGTACCTCAGGGAAAACGGGGATGGGAGTGACATAACGGTGGTCACGGGTGAGAGGAGCAAGCAGCAATCCAGTGTTCTATGGAATGGAAATGGCACTTCCCTATTCAAGGTCAAAGCGCTTTACCGCAAGCAACGTCCACCCCCACCCCCACCCCCCGCCTAACTTTTACAAAGCAGTAATCCCTTTGCAGTGGGGTTGGTACCTCAGGGAAAATGGGGTATGGGAGTGGCGTAAACGGTGGTCATGGGTCAGAGGAGCAAGCAGCAATCCAGTGTTCTATGGAATGGAGATGACACTTCCCTATTCAAGGCCAAAGCGCTTTACAGCAAGCAACGTCTCCCCCCCATCCCCCGCCTAACTTTTACAAAGCAGTAATCCCTTTGCAGTGGGGTTGGTACCTCAGGGAAAATGGGGTATGGGAGTGGCGTAAACGGTGGTCATGGGTCAGAGGAGCAAGCAGCAATCCAGTGTTCTATGGAATGGAAATGGCACTTCGCTATTCAAGGTCAAAGCGCTTTACCGCAGGCAACGCCCCCTCCCCCGCCTAACTTTTACAAAGCAGTAGCCCCTTTGCAAGTGGGGTTGGTACCTCAGGGAAAATGGGGGATGGGAGTGATGTAACGGTGGTCATGGGTCAGAGGAGCAAGCAGCAATCCAGTGTTCTATGGAATGGAAATGGCACTTCGCTGTTCAAGGTCAAAGCGCTTTACCGCAGTCAAACCCCCCCCCCCAACTTTTACAAAGCAGTGATTCCTTTGCAGAGAGGAAATGTCTACACACACATACATGCATACATTTTTGTCAAAGCCAAGGAGAGTGGGGGGATATGTTGATGCAGTGACATTGCGCATTATCATCAAACACGTAGCATTCTTAAAGCTTTGACGTGATACAGATTTCTCTCGTTATACGACACCATATGAAGAGCAAAACTGATTAATTTTTTAAGTTTAGAGGGGAGGGTGGGGTCCGTATAATCCGCAGTGGCTAGAATTTAAACTTTTAGGAACAGGTAATCCATGGATTATGTGCCGGAAAATATGGTGTTTAAAATACTTTTAATTTAAATAAACTTCTGATGTGCACTGATTTTTTATTCTGCATGTTTATATTGGTATCAATGTTCTAAAGAGCAAGTTGACTGATAAGATATAGGTTTTGCAAAAAGTTAGTCCTTACTGTATCAAGAATGCAAACCATATCATTATATATTTATTCTGTCAGAAGTTGTTGCATTTCTGAGTTTTGGAGAGATTCATTTTTTTCCTGTAAATTATCTGTTATTGAAAATTGAATAATTGAGCTCAGTTCTGATTTTGATCATGTGTTTTTGTAGCAACTGATGGCACAGGCATACGTAGAACCGAACTAGTTAACTGGTACTTAAAAGAGATAGAAAGTGAGATTACGACAGAATCAGCCCTTATTAAAAAGAAGCTGGTAGTTGAGAGAGTGATAGATCGTCTTATACATCATGTAAGTACATTACATTTTGTTCTTCCTACCATGCCTTGTTTTCTCTACATTTTTTTTTTTAATTTGTTGATCAAATTCTGTACTTTGTCTTTGGAATTTATTTCTGTGTTGTGTTAGCTTTTAGTTTTTGCCTTAGAAGTGCAATCAGCAACTGGCATCCATGTGAAAGTATTTCTAAATTTCCTGAGCAGTTGATGACATTTTTATGTCGCTAAAACTAATGCTCTGAAAATTCTTACATACATTGAGAATTAAATATTAACTGTTTTTAAAGATATTTTCATTTAACGGCTTGAATAAAAGAAGCACAGAATATTGCTCACTTGTTAATCCTCCCCCCAGGATTGTATATGGGAAATTATTCAAATAGAGGGGGGATTTTAAATCAAGGTAGCAGTTTTTAAAATCAGTAACTGTATATACTAACATTGTTACATTTTGGTAAATTGATTTTTTTTTGGAGGAGGGGAATAATGCCCCACCTAATAAAGTAATAAACTTGCCATAAAAATTACCATCATTTGAATCTACCTGAAAAATTAGATTAATAGTTCAACATAAGACCTGCACCAAGTCTTTAATTTGTTCTCTCTGTCAAACATGCTTCCTAAATACACAAACTCACTCACCTGGTCAGTCACTGTGCTAGTTACACTTATATTACATTCAGTGCTACCATATACATAACTTTCACACATGTATTTCCCACACATGTGTGAAAGTTATGTATGAGAGTTGTACACAAAGTAATGCAAATGTTGGCATACATATTTTTATTAACTGACAGAGGTTGTTCAAATTGCACATGTTGTTAGAGTAACTTTTCCTCTATAGGAACCCTTCTTCTTCATTGCAAGTAAATAATGGATTTCAAGCAGAAGCAACGTGCTGTTATTGAGTTCTTGATGAAGGTAGGGTGCAGGCTGTCCAACATCCACAGAAGGTTACAGAATGTTAATGGAGATAATACCATTGACAAGAGTAATGTGCACAGATAGATGGATGAAGAAGTTTAAAGAAGGAGAAACCAGTGTTGAAGACAAACCACACATTGGGAAACCATCACCTGCGACCACTAACACGAATTGTCAGTGAGTGGATGAATTGATTCATGCGTAGAGACGAGTCACAATCTGCGAGCTTCTTGCATAACTGGACTGTGGTCACAATACCAGAAGATAGTGGAAGACTTAGGGTATTGGAAAGTGTGTGCAAAGGGGGCACCTCTGCATTTGACACCCGATTTGAAGGACAGAAGGGTGGAAGTCTGCTCTGATCTGCTGGAAGCCAATGAAGACACGTTTTTTTTTTTGTTTTTTTTTCCCCCAATCTGGTGACTGGATGAAACGCGGCCATATTTTTATGATCCAAAAACGAAGAATCAATTCATGAAATGGCGTCACACCTCTTCACCAAGGCCTAATAAGTTCAAGAGCCCGTGATCAGCACATAAAGTCATGGTGACTGCTTTTTGGAATGACAGGGGTGTTATACTCCTTGGTTTTCTGGAACGTGGCTATACCGTGACCAACGAGCGGTACATTTAGACACTCCAAAAAAGCTTAGAGAAGCCATAAGGAGGAAGAGACTGAACAAGATTCTGAAAAGGATAACCATGACAATGCAAGACCACACACATCTTTGGCAACAAATCAGGCGATCAGCAAATTAGGCTGGTCGGTGGTCCCCCATCCATCGTACAGCCCAGATCTGACGCCCTCCGACTTCCGCCTGTCCAGTCCAATGAAGGACAGCCTCCAGGACAACGATTTGATTGTGCAGGTGAGGTAAAAGTGGCTGTGAAAAAGTGGGTGTCCACACCTAAATTTTTTCAAAGAGGATTCGAGAGTTGGGTTCAACGATGGCGCAGATGCATTGCTGTGATAGAGACTATGTTGAGTAGTACCTTTGTATAGAGAAAGAGTTACTCTACCAACATATGCAATTTAAATGGCCTCTGTCAGTTAATAAAAGAGTTATGCCCACTTTTGCATTACTTTCAGTACTACCCTCGTATACTGGCAGTAAGTACCTCAAGTGTACATGATAACGGTGTTTTATCAAAATGGTTCTCTATTGATGCAGGAGGCAGACATGGTTGAGTAATGTCACCATGGCTGTTCAATATACTTATGGATGCTTCAGGGTTCCAGACGTGCCAACTCTCCGGATTCAGGCGGGAGACTCCGGATTTTCAGCCATTCCTCCTGCCCTCTGGATAAATGTCAAATTCTCCCGATTTTCACCGATAATTAGCCGTTATGATGGTCGAAATTCCATCAACCACTGCCTTGGATCGACGCAGAAGAAAAAGATTTCGAACTGCTTATGAAATCTTTTTCTTTCTGCGTCGATGCAAGACGGCATTTACAATCATCAGTATCGTACTTTTCCTCTCCTCATATCTGCAAAAGGAAAGCCACCCCCGGTGGCGCAGTGGTCTATTTTCTGTTGGTTACAAACACACTCGCGCGCCATCTGTGACCTACTTATCTTTTCACGTCTCCCCGCTCTTAGCTGCAAGCTCTGTTTATGTTTTCTTCAGAGTTTTTCGAAGTGCTTTTCAGTTTTGCTTTACTGTGGAGACTTTTATTTATTGTTTTGCACCATGTTTGTCTCTTTTCCCTTCTTCGGCACATTTTGTAGAAGATTAATGTGCTCCTTTGTTATTGTCAGCTTTAATTGTTTTTATCTTCTATTGTAGCATTTTGTTACACTTAGTTTGTGAATTTTTTTTTTTTTTTTTTTTCTCATTCCTTTCGCTTACTTTTTACGGGAGATTTTTCCTTTTGCAAATACGCCACTTTGGCAGTTTTTAATGTTTTATTTTATATCATATCTTTGGCAATTTGTTTCTTCTTTACATATTAGCTGTTATTGTCTTTGCTGCATAATAAAGTTGTGAAACTGAGCACCGGCTTCTGACAAATTGTCCGAAATGGGTCCGGGTTCGAATTGCAGTGGGGCATAGATGTTGCCTACTTACCAACTTTTTACGGATTTCTGCTTAATTTTACTGATTTACAGATAGCAGTCTATTTTTACGGATTTTTTAATATTTCGATTGCTCAATCGAAATATTACAATTCCCTACAACCATCCATTTAGATTTTCTACCGGACCTTACTAGCACCGTGTCACGCGATGATGTCATCTTTAACTTGCTGGCTTCATGCGGAGCCATCAAGTATAACGATGGCTCCATTTCGTGGCGTTGTTATAAACCAACGCGTGAAAATACGCATCTGGAATTTTTCTCGGCGTGTAAAGATACACATCTGAATTTTTCTCGGCGCATAAAAATACGCATCGAGAATTTTTCTCGACGTGTACAAATGCGCATCGAAAAATTTTCTCTGTGCGTAAAACTACTCATCGAAGAATTTTACCAATTCGTAAAAATACTCATTCGGACGGTATTTCATCTTTCAGAGACTGAAGTAAACGAAACAAAGATTTTTTCTGTAATCGTAATTTTTTCCTGTGATGTTGCCTCTGTCCAGCATTGTTGTTATATATATATCATTTTATTCTGTAAATATTTGTATTTCAGTTTGAAAATGGAGGAAAAATTTCTGAAAACAAAAATTTGACGGTGAAAAAATTTCGCTGTAATCTTTAGGCATGAGAGTGTGACGGCTTCAAGGATTTCCTCCTTTTCAATCACACTTTGGGTTATCCACGAGATCGATACATAACTGAATAGAAATTTGGGGGCAATTAGTAGTGGTGGAGGATGTTTTCCGCCTGAAACTTTCTAAACTTCGAAAGAGGAAGTTTCATCTTTCAAAACTTTCGGAAACAGAAGTTAGACGCAGTGAAGATTTCTCCTGTAATCGTAATTTTATTGTTCACGTGATGTTTCCTCTGCCTAGTATTGTTGTTAAATATCATTTTATTTCATAAGTATTTGTATTTCAACTTGAAAATGGAGGGAAAATGTCCGAAAATGGAAATCGGACGTAGCAAAGATTTCCCCCGTAACTGTAATTTTTTCCCCCAACGATGATCCGAACATGTATCCTGTATTCTTAAATATCTCCCCCCCCCAAAGTTTTGCATTTCAGTTTGATAGGGGGGGGGTCCGAAAACGAAAGTGACGAAGCTGAAAAATTTGTAAAAATTGATGCATGGTGTTCAAAAGTATTTATATTTTCAAAGTTACACTGTTCATCTTTTGTCTAAAATAGTGAAAGCTGTCATGCGTTCATGATGGATAAAATTGTCATCCAAGGGCATTAAAAAAACGATAATAAAGAAATGGGAAGGAAAACAAAGGTATCAGCAAATGAAAATTTTAGTTTAGTATTGAAACACCACAGGTTTGCAAGGCTAATATTGAACAAAATTAAGATTTTATTTTATGGTTTTTTAAATTATTATTTTAAACACAGATAATGCTAGTTTAGGGTTTGTGGCATATGCAGAGATTTTTACTGCATATTTTAAGATAATTAAGTTTTGTTTTGTGGTAAATTGTGTTCGCGCAAAAGTTTTATTGATGCACATTTTCCAAAGTTGGCAAGTATGAATTGTTGTATTTGTCTTACGACACTGGCTCTCTCCCTTCCCTGGAACCAGTGGCCCTAAATTAGGGATGGGTGCCGACTGAGGTGCTCACTTTATAGCCCACTGAGGTGCTCACTGTGGTCGTTAAACCTCCAACCAAGAAGAAAGCTTAACACTTCCACTTTTGTTTTGACAGATACCTCTCTCTCCCTCTCTCTCTCTCTCTCTCTCTCTCTCTCTCTCTCTCTCTCTCTCTCTCTCTCTCTATTCCAACACTGGAAAAACTGCTGACAGTTAAGTCCAGAATGAAAGAAAAACGTTTTGAACAAAACTTTTGTAGATCTTTGTTAAAGAGAGCTAAATTGGCTATTGTACATTCACTAAATAAGGATAAAGAGTAATTATGATTAAATAATGTATAAAAAAATTAAGTACATATCTTGTATTAATTATTAATGTTATTTTAATTTTATCTGGTTGACAACTATTTTCACTATGCTTTTTATTTTGCATATAAACATAGTCTGCATTTAGAATATTTTTTTAAACATTAAAAATGCTATGTACCAATAATACTACTTCTGGAAAATTGCTCCTGCATCTGAAAAATGTCGATAAAAAATAGCACTCGTGTAATTTCATGAGCTGTAAAAAATCTCCTGATATTTAGATTTTGAAGGTTGGCACGTCTGGGGTTCCCATGGCCTTTAAAGGTTCTTATTTTTTTGACAAAAAGTACTTATTTTTCGTAACTGGCTGCACAAAATCTAGAACTTATGATGAAATGCAGGGTCTACTTGTTACAAATTCAGAAAAAGGTCATGAATTTTGATTTGGAGTCTTGAATTCTTTCATTTTTAGTAATTGTTTGTTGTCAGGTGACATTCCAAGCGTTTCTCCGTGCACTGATCATATGAGACAAAAATGTGGTTTCCATCTAATGATTCATATGTCAAAAAAGGGCTTGTGTGCCCTCCCCCATTTAAATTATTGTGCTTATGAAGTCATGACATTTTTCAGGTATAAATGGTAAAGAAAGGTGTATAATTAAATAAATCATGTAGCACAATGTTGAGTAATTTTACTTACTTTTAGGTGCAGCAAAGTATGATGAGGCAGATTTTTGTTACTAGCAGAGGAGCAGGGGTATTTTTTCTGTAGAAAAAAAGAGGGGGGAGGCAGTGTCTCCTCTTTAATGTGTGTTGTGTAGAGATAGTGTCCTTATATACACTGAAGTGCCAGAAAAACTGGTATAGACGAGCTTATGCAAAATACATAGCAAATGTCACTTATGCGCACACTAGGTTACGTCCGCCAGTGCGTATATAAAGCGATAGACATCTTTGCCAGCTGTCAGAGCTGTTTTTTGGCATGAGAATGACAAGTAATAATGATTTAAGCGATTTTCAATGCTGTGTCATAGTTTGCGCTCGTGAAATGGGCCGTAGTATTTTGGAGGTAGAAATGAAGTTCAGATTTTCACAGACGACCATTGCAAGGGTGTACCGTCACTACAAGGATTCTGGCAAAACCTTCAACCTATGATACCAGTGTGGCCGTAAAAAGACATTCGGTGAATGTGACCATCCTCGGCTGTCAAGAATCGTTTCACGCGATAAGCGTGCAACACTCTCGCAGGTATAATCGGAATTCAATGCTGGAGCCTCAACAAGCATCAGCGTTCGGACT
Source organism: Macrothele yani (assembly GCA_039090855.1). Taxonomy (NCBI): domain Eukaryota; kingdom Metazoa; phylum Arthropoda; class Arachnida; order Araneae; family Macrothelidae; genus Macrothele; species Macrothele yani. The sequence continues at coordinate 46,905,234 of CM077012.1, forward strand.
GTGCAACGTACCCTGCACGATATGGGCTTTGGGAGCCGACGGCCAACTCGAGTCCCCTTGATGAGTGCACAACACAGAGCTATGCACCTCTCTTGGGCACGGCAACACCGCCACTGGACACTTGATGACTGGAAACAAGTAGTCTGGTCTGACGAGTCGCATTTCCAACTGTATCGGGCAGATGGAAGGATTCGTGTGTGGCGCAAACCCCATGAAGCCATGAATCCCGCCTGTCAACAGGGAACTGTACCGGCTGGTAGGGGGTCCATAATGGTATGGGGTGTGTTTAGCTGGACTTACTGGGACCCCTGGTACGTCTACAAACATCTGTGACCGGCCAACGCTATGTGTGCATCCTTTCTGACAAGGTACACCCGTTCGTGTCCTGCATTCATGCTGATGGGTTGGGCCTGTTCCAACAGGACAATGCAGCCACACATAAGTTTTGGGGAGCCACATTATGGTTAGAGGAGCATTCATCTGAGTTTGGGGTGTTGCCATTCCCATCCAAGTCCCCAGATCTGAACAGGATAGATCACATTTGGAATGCCATGCAACGCGCTATCAAACACAGCAATCTGAGACCTCGGAATACCCTTGAATTGTGGAACGCTGTGCAGGAAGTATGGTGTGCATTGCCTACAGCATATTTCCAGAAGCTAGTGGAGTCCATGCCTCGTCGTATTTCTGCAGTCCTGCGCTCCCGTGGGTGTCGTACCAAGTATTGGACTGGTGTATCAGTTTTTCTGGCACTTCAGTGTACATACAGAGGTCTTTTAAAAATGGTCATGAAATTGCATTTCCAAAATTTGGTAGACACCCTGTAATGCCTAGAACTTCGGGTTGGCTATGTGAATGATGACATCAACTGAAAGCCTGTGGGGCCCTCAGCACTGGATAGTGTGAGAAAATTAATTTGGTGAAAGAAGTGAAGGACCCTAGGCTAAATTAAACACATCCAGCAGAATACACCCAACAAGCCCCTTCGCCATCCAACCGTTGCGAATGTCAGCAGCCAGTCGTTAATTGGTGACCAGATATTTTGTAGTGGCTAGTAAATTTTTTAATATAGTAGCCAATGACGGCCAGTAGATCCCCCCCCCCTCTTGTGAATGAATATCCAGTTTAGTTTTCTTGCCCTTGTTCCTGCAGCTGCTTTGAAAATGAATGGAAGTGAAGGTGGGCTTCGAGAGAAACTTCATCTGCAGACGAATCAGTCTGGAGCGACCAAAGGATCAAGGTTACTAAAGCAGCCTTTGCCATGGTATAATGTATCATTGCCATGGTATATGTATCTTTGCCATGGTATACCTTGTGCAAAGTATAATTCCACGTAGTACTACTCCTTGTGAGCGTGGCTTTTTAGCAACAGACCTCATAAAAACGAGTAATCAGGCATTTCTGAATAGTGACACTTTAAATGACTTAATGATGATTAAATGCAATGACCCTTCAATTGAAGATTTTGATCCTCAAAATGCTATTGAATTGTGGTGGGCAGATATCTCTGATGGGAAGATCAGACACATCAGCAGTAAACTGTATCAAAATTATTAGTGCCACTTTATGTATATATATATCCTAGCTTTCGTCACTTTGTTTTAAATATTATTACAAAAATTAGACATCTAACTTCAATGGCCTCAAAAATAAATTGTGTATGTGTAAATTAAAATAGTAAGAGTAATGATATTACATCACTGAAAATATATTGTCAAAAAATCAATCATTTTGGAACAAATGCATATGCAATATTTGCAGTCAATCTAATGATCCTATGCAGCAACTGCTCTGCATCTGTTTTTATGAAGTTAATGGGGAAGGGGTCTCTCATTAGAAAGAAAGAAAAAAACATCACCCATTTAATTTCATAGAAAGGAAGTAGAGAAGTTACTGAATTATTATTATTATTATTTTAATTTTGCATGGCCAGAAGATTTTGTCATTAGGCTAGTAAAATTTTTATTCCACTACTAGCCACATTGGCCAGTAGAAATTTCAGCAGTTTTGCAAGGACCATCTCTTGAAGGTACTGGCACTTCACTTTTGTATTTCCCATGTTTGTATGTGAAAATCACAATTACTCTGTTATACCATGAGAAAATTAAGTGCAAAATTAAAATGTTAAATACATAATTTTGACTTTGGTTTTGCAATTTACATCATGAGATAATAATGTGCAAAATTCAGATCTTGAACTCATAACTTAAACTACAGTTTTGCAATTCACATACTCTTTTTTACATATGTGATTATTCTCTCAGATAGGAAAACTGATTTGACCAGCAGAACTGTCTTTTAAGTTGCATAAATTCTAATTTATTACATCCACAAACTTAAATTATGTGGGGAAAACATTGCAGACATCAGCATGCTTCAGTTTGCATAGCTAAGTTGTGTGTAAAAGTATATTTGTGCACATGTCATTGCTACGTACTGTTTTGTAGATGCATGTCAACATTTTTAATGTCCCTCGTATATAGTAAAAAAATTGGGGGAAATGCTTAAAAGTCCTTAGTGCTTATTTTTTGTGGCAGAAAAAGAATGGAAATTGCATTTGCATGAGTGATGCCAAATTGGGCAGTACTGGTAATTCCAAAGTATACAGATTGCTATATCATAGCTGCCAATCCTTCCGATTTACCCGGAAAGCTTCCGATTTTGGGGCGTTTTTCCGATATTCCGATCGGAAAGTGATTTCTTCTGATTTTTCATTCTCATACCAATAATCCCTATTTTTTTCCTCCCCCATTTCAAGAGCAAAAAAAAAAAAAAACTTTATTCCACTTCAAAAAATCCTTAACACGAAATGATTAAAAAGAAAAAATTCTCCTTATTTCCGCTGTGAAGAGAAAGTGCGAGCGGTTTCTGCTTACACGTGGACTTTTGGATGGATACGAGTACCTTCCTTCCCCTGCGCAAGCGGCCAGCTGCGTAATGTAAGGTTGCAATCATGTTCTCTCTCTCGCAGCTTCTCAGAGGCCAGCGTGGGTGTGTCTTGCATTCCAGCACTCCCAGTTCAAAATGCTATTTCAGAACGTAGTTATCGTAGAAAAAATTCAAACGGATTTTAAATCTGAGGAATTTTTAAGCCCAGATCGATACCCAACATGACGAAATTAAGCAAAAGCTGCCAGTTTTGTGAAATTAAAAATGCATTAAGCATGGTTTCGTAACTTCTTCTGTGGCAATAAATTTGACCTAACAAAAGAATGCTACTGTAAGAGGAAGTAAAAAAAAAAAAAAAGAAGTCATGTTCATTCGAGCCTGTGCTTCTGCAGCAATTTTGCTGGTCCATTAGTCAGTAAGTTTTCTACACTTTTCAACCGTGCTTTTTTTGTTCGTTGCTCGATAATGTGCATGAAAATGTCTCGTCTTGATTCAACGAAATTAATATGTTGTGGTACTATTTTTTTCCTCTGCAAATTGGATCTCTTTAAGCTGTTACTGTTTTACTACAGCAGTTTTACTCGCATTTTTTTTTCAAGTGTCAATAAATTTAGAATTAGTGATTCGCTATGAGCAGCTATCAAACATTCTGTGATGCGTATTCTGCGGAATTCCCGTGTATTGCAAAATCTTCAAAAAATGAAAAATATGCATTTTGCACTTGCATGTCATGCAATTTTAGCGTTTCGCATGGTGGAAGGAATGATATTACGAATCATATTTCTAGTGCTCAGCACAAATCTAATGTTGACTGCGTGGAAAAAAAATTACGAAATTAACTTCCTTTTTTAAAAGTTTTAATGAACTGGATGCGATTCGTGCAAAATGTTTGTTCACTTCGTCTTTAGTTGAGCATAATTTACCAATTAGTGTCACTCATTTATTTCATTTTTTTTTATTTGACTGTCTCATCGTCCGTCTTTTCGTAAGATAATCCTAGCATGAAAATGGTTTGTTTTTAAAAACATTTTAGTTTGTTCCGTGACAGTGTGGGATACGTCCTATTGCATTTGGGGGTCAAAGGGTGTGGAACATTCTTCCCTTTAGATGCAAGCTTCCATAAAAATAAATTTTTATCTCTTTATACATCTTAATGATATATAGCATAGTAATGAGATATTCTGTATGGATAATCGAAATAAACGTGCCGATAAATTCAAACATCTGTAGTCATATCAATTAAAAGTTGATACTTGAGTTAGGTAACATATCATTTTTTAATCGATATGTTCAGTGCATTTAATCAATATGCGCAGGGGTGGGGAATTACGCTCGCCCACTCGCCATCGGCTAGTGGATTTTCTGGCGTGGCGAGTGGATTTCCTGGATTTTAGACCTTAAAAATTGCAGCTTATAAATTTAATTATATAAAATAATAATATTGTAGGCTTTCACTATTTTTTTTTTACACCTTAAGCTTCTTCATTTATGAGACGGGCAAGTATATTATAATCCGAAACCCGAGCTTTGAAGTCATACCTCACTAGGCAGAAAAGCATTCTATTTTTGTAGACCGACCCTGGTGTGCATTCGCACGAAAGAGCGGAGCTGACGTCACGGATGCTTAGCAGTCGCTCAAGGCCAAGCTGAGTCCTCCTGCTGCTGGTGGAATCAACGGATTTTCCCCACCGCAGAACGCTGGTAACCGCCGGAAAGCGTGCGCACGATTAATCGTTGCTGACGTCCCGCCTATTCGATCACGTGGTACCTACGGCCGTCTTCTTTGAGCGCCAACTAAATTGTGGTTTTTCTTGAGTGCGTCTTGGAAACAAAAACATAAACAACAAGGTTTTAGTGGACAAAAGGCTTCTGCAACATGAAAAATCGCAGTATCATTGAAAATCAGTGTGTGATCTCCAGAGCTCGACAAATCCCGGGCGCCAGGTCCCCCAGGCGCCTAATTTTCTTGTTAGTTGAGATTTCGAAATATATTGCAGTAAATGCCGTAATTTCTGTTGTGTAATCCATAGATTATCTATTAAAAGGTTATAAATTTAGGTGCTGCGGACACCGGTAAAAAAAAAAAGAAAAAAAAACCCCAGTGCGTCGTTTTAAAAATTCCGTGAGGTAATTGTCAGGAGAGGTAATGTTATTGGGAAGTACCAAAAATGCAGTAACAAAAAACAACAGCGAGATAGAAGACTGCAAAGAGATTGTAACAATATATATTTTTTCTTTTACTTAGAAGTATTTTGACATAAAATATGACGTAAGGAAGGCGTTACTATTTACGCGTGCGGGAAGCCTACGCGTTGTGAGAATCCGTGACTCTCGGGAATTGCGCAGAGCTATTCCGTAGCGTGTAGCCATTCCGCAAATCGCATCGCCTAGTTTTGGTGCACTGATTGTATTACTTAAGGTTTTTTCGGTATTCAGTTGAAACGTATTCAGAATCAGAAATAAGACAATGCTATGGACTGTCCGCAATTTCAACGGATTTTTAGTCTAACTAATGAACTGCGATAATGCGGCAACAGCTAACGATTTTAGTTCTTTTTTTACTTAAAAGTAACACAAAAGTACTTCAAAATGACCGTCGTTACTTTTTTCAATAAGACGGTCATTTTTTTCTTGCATCTTTGGATTTCTGAGTCGGTCCTGTGAATCGCAGTTTTCTGTCGGTAGTTACGATTAACATGATAGGTGCGAATCGCGTGGTGCCGATTATACGACTGTTATGCATGCCAATTACCACGGAATGTTCGTATTTTCTACCAGTTTTGTCTAACTACGGGTCTTACGAATTTTCATTTTGTTTAAAAAAAATATTTTGCTATTATTTTATGATATACATAAGATTCTTAAGCGGATTCGCAGAATTCTCCAGTTTTTTTTTAGTCATCATTTAGATCGCTATCATGATTGATGCAAAACTGAAAAGAATTTGGGGGGTTGGGTCATTTTCCGTCTGGGGATGGTATTTCGCGTTTCAAAGCTTTGAAAAACAGTAGTTAAATGGAGTAAAAAAGAATTTGCCCTAATCGTAATTTTTTTCTCCGGATGTTGCGTCTGTGTCTAGTATTCTTGTTAAATATCATTTTATGGCATATATGTTCGTATTTCAGCTTGAAACTGTAGGCAAGAATTTGTGGAAACGTAAGTTAGACGCCGCGAAAATTGCCTCCTAATCTTCAGGCACCTTAAGCTTCTCGTTATGTTGGCCACTCAGGAGATCGATGCACAAGTAAACAGAATTGTGTGTGTGTGGGGGGGGGGGGGGCGTTCGTCGGAGGACGGAATTCCATCTTTACGAAACTTTCGAAAACGGAAAGGTCGACAGAGTTCAGATTTTTTCTGTAATCGTAGTTTCTTTTTTCTCTCGCGATGTTGCCTGTGTCCAGTATTTTTAAGTAATATTTTACTGCATAAATTTTTGTATTTCACCTTGAAAATAAGAGAAAAATTTCCAAAACCGGAAGTCGGGCGGAATGCCCGTAAGCTATTGCCTCCACCCCCCCCCCCCCACCCCACCCTGATGTTCCCACTCTCCAACGTTGTTAAATTTCCCCCGCCCCCATAAGTTTTTGCATTTAATCTTGATAAGGGAAGAAGGAAATTCCTGAAAACGGAAGTGACCAAGTTGCAAAATTTGAAAAAATTGATGCAAGTATTAATATTCCCGAAGTTACACCATTTATCTGAAATAGTTGAAGCTTTGATATCATGCGCTCATGGTCCTCAGGCTGGTTGTTATCAGAGGGCACAAAAATTAGGAAAAGAAAGAAAAGCGACAATGAAGTAGGGAGAGAATGATAGCAGCAGAAAGAAAAAGTAAGCAATCGATGCTGTGCAGTTGCAGAGTCAACAAAAGACAGACTAACAGTAGTCTGTATTCTTGCTGTCTGTTTTGATTTTTCACCAGTTAAAATGCTCCCCCCTCTTTGGTCTCATCTTGTCGTAAACTGCAATTTTAGAGACAGTCTGATCATATGGTAAGTTGAGGTTCGTGTACTGCACATTCGCTTTCTTGGATTTTCTGTCTGTCAAGCATTGTGGAATTCTGATTTTTATCTCTACGCGTCGAATTCACATTTTTATCTCTACACTGAGTACATATTTCATTTTCATTAAGCATCCCTCAAATATTCTAATACTCTGCACATTTCTTTTTGATGAGGCTTCCTTTAAAAAAAAAAAGGAATATAAATCACTTTTTTATTCTTTAGAATTGTAGACATTGTGTTTTCCAATATTACAAAATGCTTTGCAATTTTTTTTTTTTTTGGTTGCCTTCAACATCTTTAATAACTGATTTTATCAGCAAATGACAATGTGTTCAACTTGTGATTTGAAGCCACAAGTTTAGAAAAAAAAGTTTTATGAAACAAAGCTTGAATTTGTTCAGAACAAGAATATCCAACATAAATTTAACAAAAAGTGCTACTGAACACCATCTGTCTATTAGGTTGAATGGTAAGATGCCAGTCTGAAATTCTTTTTCAGTGTTAGTTAAAGATGACTTTTTGATTACATATTGGTGGAAATTGAAGATGTGCTGCAAGGAGTGTAGTTGCAGTCTGTCCCTGGCTGAGTGATGGCAGACTTATTTCAGAGGGAGGTCACTTTCCAAGGTTAAAGTGGTCAGCGTGGAATGTTTGCTTTTGTTGTCTATTGTTATGAATGAGTTGTGCATCAATTCCTTATGTTTGCATTTTATGGGCTATTTTTTATTTTTAAACAAGAACATTTTGAGTTATCACGTTGGCCACTAAATTTTTTTTTTACTTATCAAGACGATAACTTCATTATGTGCTTAGGGCACTTGCAAGGAATTTTACTTTTTTTTTTTGAGTTATCAGAAATTCAGTGTTATCAAGAGTTGACTTCATTTGTAAAAATAGAAGTAAAAAAAGTTTTTTTTATTATTTGCCTTTGTATTCATTAACTTTTCTGGTTTGTATGCAGTGGTCAGGGGAAAAATTGCATTTTCACCTGGAAAAGTCAGGGAATTTTTTGTTCATGACTTTGTAGCCACCCTGTGATGTTTCTTCGTTGCAGGCATCCATGCTGGTTATTATTTCTTGCCAGAGCTGTGGTTAGCTTTCCCAGTTTCACATCACGTTTTTGTTCCGAAAGTCTCACTTTAAGAGAGCGCTTAGTCATTCCTATGTACCTTTTCCTGGATCCATCTGGGTATTGCAAGGGGATAGCCTAAATTCCTGCATCTGTTAGGTTTGTGCCTGATTGCTTGTTTGTTGTTAGCCAGGAGGAAATCGATTTAGGCGCTGTTATTCCTATACCAAATCTTAGTTTTTTAAAGGCATTTTTTAGGGAAAAGGTGAAACCTGGGACATAAGGGCATGCACCTATGAAATTGAGTTTAGGGGTAATTATGAAACTTCTGCTTGTTTGATGATCTGCTCAAATCCTGCTGCAGATGCCAAATATTTCAAAGATTCAATTTCAAGATGTTGCGTGTGTTGATCTGAGCTTAGTGCCATGGCTCTTCTTGTTCTATGTCGAAATAAGGCTAATTTATGCGTAGCTGGGCTTGCAGAAGAAGGTGTGGGATATATGTTGGTTTATAATGGGATCGATTTTATTTTTTTGTCCTAAAATGTCCTTATTTTTGTTTTTATATCCTGAAAATTTAAGTGTAATCCTGAAATTTTAAGAATAAATGGTAAACTATGTATAGTGATTCATCATCTAGTACTGCGTAAATAAAAAAAAAAGGAATGAGAGAGAGTACTCTATCGTTGTGACGTCATCGCCAAGAACTCTCACTCTTGTAATTTGTGATGTATGCGAACTCGTTCCCGCATTTGTGAGATCGTTCGAGAATTGAAGCTGCCATGAAGCCGCTTCTTGCAGAGGACGCACAGATTCCAACCATTACGGAATCTCCGTAATTATTACGGAAGACTAACGAAAAATTACAGATATTCCGGTTTTCGCTGCTGTTAAGAAATTTTTACTGGTTTTGTAATTAATCAATGCATAAGCCTCTGAACAAAGTTCGTAACACAGGTCTTTGTTTCTTTTCTTAGTTTTGCTTGTTTGAAAAAGTGCAAAAGAAAAAAGAGCACTGCGCTGGGCCAGGATTACGTAGGCTCGGCGTGCTTCTTTTGCCATGACTCGGTATTACATTGGCCCGGCGTGCTTCATTTGCCGCGGCCCGAAACCTCTGAATAAAGTTCGTGACACAGCTCTTTGTTTTTTTCTGAGGAGAAAGAATTTGTTTTGCTTTTTTGAAAGCTAAGTGGAAAGAAAGTACGGCGCCAGGCCGGGTACATAGGCTCAGTGTGCTTCTTTCGCCATGACCCAGGATTATGTTGGCTCGGACGTGCTTCCTTCGCTGTGGCCCGGGATTGCATCGGCCCGATGTCTCTTTGTTTCTTCGCTCTTTTTTTCTGAGGAGGATTGTGTTTTGCTTGTTTGAAAACTAAGTGGAAAGAAAGCATGGCGCCGAGCCAGAATAACATCGGCCCGAAGCCCATGGACAAAGTTCGTGACGCAACTTTTTGTTTCTTTTTTCTGAGGAGGAGGAATTTGCTTTGCTTGTTTGAAAGCTAAGTGGAAAGAGTGCATGATGCTGGGCCCTGGGATTACGTTATCATTTGTTGCTCTCTCTCGTGATCGATGCACAAACTGAGCAGAAATCTTGTTCCGTTTGAGGACGGTATTCCATCTTCCGGAAACGGAAGTTAGTTGGAGCGAAAAAAATTACCTAATCGTAATATTTTATCGCGATGTTCCTTGTGCCCAGTAATTTTTCTTAAATATCCATTTATTCCATAAATACTTACATTTCAGTTTAAAAATGGAGGAAAGAGTTTCCCAAAACAGAAGACGGTTGAAGCGAAGATTTCTCCTGTAATCATAATTTTTCTCCCCGCAGTGTTCTGACTATCCTGTGTTGTTTGTTGTTCAGTGTTACATATGACTATATTTTGAAGAAATTCTGACTGAAAAGTGAATTTCTGCTGCATGCAAAAAAGTTGCTGATATAGGAATTAGGATGGAAGAAGTTTCCTTTTCTTCAGCAATGTACTTGGCAATCTTTTGACCGTTCGGGTTCAAATCCCGGTGAAGCATGGATGTTGTGTTTGTCTTATAACACTGGCTCTCTCCCTTCCCTGGAATCAATGGCCCTAAATTAGGGACGAGTGACTGCTTATAGCCCATTGAGTTGCTCACAGTGGTCGTTAAACCTGAAAAAAAAAAAAAAATTGCAAATATTTTCCCAGCTGTTGTTGATAGTGATCTGGACAAGTTGGAATTGGAGTTTGCCTTATATATCAAATTGATGAATTGGAAGGTGTTTCAAGTAGTCCTACAATTGATACCGCATGGTGCAATTGGTGCTAAAAAGTATGAAGTTTTACCACACTGTAATGCAACAGCAGAAAGAATTTTTAGCATTGTTCGTAAGAGTCAAACAAAATTTAGGCCAAACCTAGCCACTGAAACTTTAGGGATGTTGTTATCCTTAAAAGTGAAAAAATTCCGACCTAACAACTGGGCAATAATTTAGATAGCTTTTTAGAAAAAGAATAACATTTCTGCATTTGTACCAATATTTGATTTAATTTACCTGCCAGTTCTGCTGAAATTGTCCTGAAATTTAAGAAAAATTATGTCTTGATTTTTTTTTATCACTCCTACCCCTGTTTATAGTACACTTGTATGGAGATCTCCAGACTGCGACTTTTTAACAAGAACATCAAGGAAAGGTAGCATGCCTTCTTTCTCCTTTTCAGTGGTAAATTTGATGTCAGGATGTATTAAATTTATGGTACTAAAAAACTTCATTAATTCATCTTCGCTGTGATTCCATATGTACAGATATGTGATGACATATTCTTCATATGGAATCACAGCGAAGATGAATTAATGAAGTTTTTTAGTACCATAAATTTGATACATCCTGACATCAAATTTACCATTGAAAAGGAGAAAGAAGGCATGCTACCTTTCCATGATGTTCTTGTTAAAAAGTCAGTCTGGAGATCTCCGTACCTAAGTGTACTATAAACTAACATATATCCTGCAAGCCCAGCTACGCAAGAAGTGCCATGGCACTGAGCTCAGATCAACACATGCAACATCTTGAAATTGAATCTTTGGCATCTGCAACAGGATTTGATACTTATATTATTGAGCGTATCATCAAACAAGCAGAAGTTTCATAATTACCCCTAAACTCAATTTCATAGGTGCATTCCCTTATGTCCCAGGTTTCACCTTTTTCCTAAAAAATGCCTTTAAAAAACTAGGATTTGGTATAGGAATAACAGCGCCTAAATCGATTTCCTCCTGGCTAACAAACAAGCAATCTGGCACAAACCTAACAGATGCAGGAATTTATGCTATCCCCTTGCAATATCCAGATGGATTCAGGAAAAAGGTACACAGGAATGACTAAGCGCTCCCTTAAAGTGATACTTTCGGAACATAAACGTGATGTCAAGAACAATGCAGCTAAACCCGACTGGAAAAATAGCTGCTTTCACAACTCCCAGGGCCACAGCAATACAAGAATCAGTAGAAATAATAACCAGCACAGATGCCTGCAACGAAGAAACATCAACTGATCTGGTGCATGCTAATAAAAGTTCCACGTCATCACCCTTGCTAGCTTATGGGTTGGGTTCTGCCCGAGATATATCTACCATGTTTGATGATTTCACGAGACATGACATAAGCGTTAATCAACTTTGAATTACTCAGAATGTCTTTACTTTCTGTTTGTTGTTTATGGTGTTTTTCTCAGTTATGCCTGATGAAGCCACCCGTGAGTAGTGAAAGCTTGCTGTCTGTTTACTTTATTATTTTACATCATTAAAACGAAAGTTATTGATAAATAGTTTGGAACTTAAAATTGACGATATTGAATAATAGATGGCAGCACATTACCTTCTTCACAAAGAGTGTGGTTCCTACGATCTAGGCATGGAACTGTTGCTGCTTGAAAACAGTGACTCATGTCGCAGAGTGTACAATAGAAGTCAGCCTTTCCCAACTAGCGGGCATAGCTGCTGCGCTGAAACATCCGTTGTCTTACGTGCAGAGAGGCTAGTGTTCAAAGATCCCATTTTACCATCCAATTATTCTACGGCATGATGCGGAAAGTTGCTGCATGGGCAATTCTGCAAAGCTTCATTGCAGTATGTCAATGGCATCGGTGGATTGTATACAAAAATAGAGGTTTCAGTTGTTGTCAGTGCTTTGACTATTTTTTGTGCTTTTTAAAATTTATAGGTATGCTGTATACTCCTGTGTTATCCAGTAGCCAAGTTTTTAGTAATATTTTTGTGGCATTTAAGTTAGATCTTTAATATAGGAAAATTTGCCACAAAATGTTTTATTGTTTAGAATGTTTATTTTCGTATGTCAGTTTTTTAACTTCTGAAGCCATTTTTTTTTGCTACATAGATAATACATTGTATTTTAATTTCTCTGAATGTTTAAATGCATGATAAACAAAGGATGTTAAAGCTGAAATTTTGTATGCCCAAGAATGGTAGGATTCAGATATGGTAAGTATGTTGGTTTCCATTGTACGCAATAATCCAATGGTCTGGTTTTCAATAGTTTTGATATCTAGCAAAGATAGTGTACCAGTATTTTCAATTTCTATTGTGAATTTGATACCTGGAAATTCATTAGAAACATCTTCCTTCAGTCCACACAAAGCACTTCGATATCTGACTTGCAGATGACAATTGTGCCATCAACATATCTGTCGTAAAATAGAATTTAGTCACTGAAGACTTTGGTTTTCTGTGCAAACAGTGAAGACAGAGGAGAGCCCAGAAGTTATTGTGCTGGAAGTAGTTGTTTTTGCATTTTCAATAATTTCCATAACTTTTAATTTGCAAAATCTTGTCATAGTATTTAAATTTTCTTCAATGATCTCAGTTGCCTCTGGGACCAGGGTGTTTGGAAACAGAGGTGCACGTGTTGTTGAGTTGCAGCCATATTGGATTTTCTTTATAAGCTCAGATGAATTTGAGTGGAGTATTTGTTTTTCATAAAGATTAGGGAAGGAAATTTAAACAGGTTTTTTTTTTCACTTAATTAATGGTGAATTGTTTTTGACACTATTAAACTTAATGGTTTTATGCGAAATTATTTCAGAAGGTCAATGTACAGAACACAAAAGGTTCTAAATTACTCTTCCACAAATTTGAAACTATTTAAGGAAAAACCAGGCAAGCTCTTACAAAAGAAATTCAACAAACAATTTTCCTAATTATGTCAACAGATCATTAATTCATCAGAAAACAACCCCATGCAAATAACAGCATTAATTTAATTTGCTCAACCTCCGAACTTGAGGAATACTGAAAATTACATTCCACAGTTGGAAGAAATGGTGTCAAGATTTGATATGTTTATCCAGAATTCTTTCAGGTTCAAACTTTTGCAATCTGTCAAACAGATTAAAAAAAAAAAGGAAAAGAAAGCTTATTCAAGTACAAAAGAAAACAACTCTTATATCTAAAAAATAATCCAAACATCAACGTAATTGAAACAGATAAAATAAATTATATTGTGGACCATTCCACTTAAATGACAAAATAAATAACCCCACACAGCAGCTTGAAATGGAGATTGTTTTCTGTGATTCTACAGAACAGCTAACCAGAAATCAGCCATCTACCACTGGTTCTAAAAAAATCATTTCTACCTATACAACAAGGGATACCAAAAATCTTTGGGAAACTTGAAGCTCACAAACCAGACAAACTATTACATCTAATAGTGTCAAAAGCAATTCACCATTAATCAAATCATTATGAAAAATAAATACTCCATTTCAAATTCATCTGAGCTTAATCTAAAACATCCCACATGGCTTCAACTCAACAACACTTGTCAGATCTCTGTTCCCAAACAACCCCAGTCCTGGAGGCAATTTAAACCATCAAAGACAAATTAAATGCTATGACACATTTTCCTAAACTAGAAGTTATGAAAATTGTTGAAACACCTAAATATGTATACAAAAACAACTACTTCGAGCGCAACAACAATATCTACGGACAAAATTCTGGGGCACTAATGGGCTCCCCTCTGTCTTCACCGTTTGCTGTAGTAGTTAACAAATTCAGTGAATAAATTCCCTTTTACGGCAGATATGTCGATTACACAAATGTCATCTGCAAGTCAGATATTGAAGTGCTTTGTGGCCTGAAGGAAGATTTTTCTAATGAATTTCTGGATATCAAATTCATAATGAAAATACTGGTACACTACCTTTGCTAGATATAAAAATTATTGAAAATCAGACACAATTGTATTATTGCATATATCGGAAACCTATGTACTTATCTGTTCTCATACCATCTGAATCCTTGGGCATACAAAATTTCAGCTTTAAGATTGTTTGTCAATTGTGCATACAGAGGATTATCAATGTAACAAAAAAATTTGGCAACAGAACCAAAACATTTTGTGGCAAATTTCTGTGCATTAAAGATCACCACAAGCAAAATAAAGACATCGACGTATGTACAGCATACCTATGAGATATGGTAAGCACGCTAAGTTGCATATAAAAGTTTTTAAGTCATTATTATATTTCGGCCATTACTATGGCCTTCATCAGTGCGACTATGATTTGTTTCGTTGCCAGATTAGAAAGGTAAGTTTTGTAACAGTAACTCCGGGCGACGTGATGAGAGATTTCCAGATGTATGGAACGTAAATGCAGAGCTCAGAGTTGCAATTTTTAGAAAATAAAATTTCCAAACTTTCTCTAAACCTCAGAGCAAAACGATTTTGGAAGGAAGCCAACTTTTTTGTATCGGACCAAAGTGGAGTAGCAGAAGTGTCAGCCATGGTAGTAAGTTGGAGGTTTTCCAAATTTTACATCGGATTTGTGTTCTTGAAGTCTTGAGAGAATGTTCCGGAATGAACTTCCTATGTACGTGGTTAATCCAGTGTTAGTATTGATAGGAATTTTATACACTTCAGGCGAAGAAAGCAGAGGTCAAGAGTGAATGGCAAGTCCTTCTCTTTTGAAGATACTGATAAGCTTGCAGGCAGAAAGTTTATGGTAAGGGATAGAGCCAGCAAACATTAGTTCCTTTTTTGGTGATACAGGTTGAAGAGCAACAACTGGTTTTTTTTCTTAGCATTTTGAATTAATGTAGAAACCAGGAGTGGGGGAAAGCCATGTTGATTCTATCCACTTCAGTCTACCGAAAACCAGTTTCTACCAATTCCTTTCAATTCTCATACTTTCCACCAGTATAAATTGTCAGCTCTAGATTAACTTCAGTGCAACAACTGGTTTTTTGAATTAATGTAGAAACCAGGAGTGGGGGAAAGCCATGTTGAGTAGCGACTAAGCAGATGTTGGCTACTTCAGTGTTACAAACCAAATGAGCTCAATGGATGACAGTTTATATTGGTGGAAAGTATGAGAATTGAAAGGAGTAATGCTATTGGTAGAAGAAACTGGTTTTCGGTAGAAGATTATTATTTTTAGAGATGCTGACATCCAAGAAATTTATCTTGCCATCAATTTCTTCATTAATAGTGAACCTAATGGATGGGAATTTTTCAGTGATATAAATTTGTGAGTTGCTATAGATCTTCTTTAGGATGAGGCCAGATGACAAAAATATCGTCGACATAACGAAGCCATAAGGTAGGTTGTTGGTTATGTTGCAGCACTATTGATTGCTCAATATTTTGCTTGTATACTTCAGCCAAAAGTGGGGAAAGAGGTGACCCCATCGGTACACCATTGTTATTATAAACAAAGAAACTGTGTCGGTGAAGAGAATACAGGCAATCATACAAATCCTTGGTGAAGGTGCCATCCACGGGGAATTGTGGTTCAAATTGAGGCACAGAAGGAAAAAGTAATTCCACGTCCAGGGTAAACATACATGTATGACCATCAATGGAGTTTTGGAAGACTAGAGATGAATTCAGCAGTGGAGGAGATAGTGTAGGGGTGGTTATTAGTGATAATCTTGAATTTTTTGGCAATACATTTTTCCAGGTTAGAAGCAGGAGAGTGAGTATTTTCTACAAGAGGTCTAATTGAAGCAGAAAAATCTCCTAAGAAAACCTTTAATGACTAATTTATTGAGGCGATCCACAGAATTTTTAGAAAGAAGGACAATTTCCACCAATTGCAAACTTCTTTCTAAAAATCTTGTGGAAGCTTTGAAATCATCTGTGGATCGCCTCGTTACAGTTGTTAAAGGTTTTCTTAGGATATTTTTCTGCTCCTTCTTTCTACCATTCTCTTAGATTATTTGCCCAAATTAAATTACACAAAGTTAATGCTCCAATTAGACCTTGTGGAAAATACTCTCTCTTGCTTCTAACCTGGAAAAATGTCTTGCCAAAAAATTCAAGATTATCACTAATAACCACCCCTACAATTCATCTCTTGACTTCCAAACTCCATAGATGGTCAGGCATGTATGTTTACCCTGGACGTGGAATCACTTTTTCCTTCTGTACCTCAATTTGAAGCACACATGATCATCGTTCATAAATTCAAAGAACAATTCCCCATGTATGGCACTTTAACCAAGGATTTGTATGTTTGCATATGTAGTATCTTCGCCAACACAGTTTCTTCGTTTATAATAATCAATGCTATCAACAAAACTAAGGTGTACCGATTGGGTCACCTCTTTCCCCACTTTTGGCTGAAGTATACCAGCAAAATATTGACCAATCAATAGTGCTGCAACATGACCAAGAACCTACCTTATGGCTTTGTTATGTCGACAATATTTTTGTCATCTGGCCTCATCTTAAAAAAGATCTATTGCAACTCTCAAATTTAATCACTGAACAATTCTTGTCCATTAGGTTCACTATTAAAGAAGAAATTGATGGCAAGATAAATTTCTTGGATGTCAGCATCTCTAAAAATAATAATCTTCTATCCACTTCAGTCTACTGAAAACCAGTTTAACCAATAGCATTATTCCTTTCAATTCTCATACTTTCCACCAATATAAACTGTCAGCTCTCAAGTCTCTCATTCATCAAGCTCATTTGGTTACACTGAAGTTAATCTAAAAAATGAATTAGTCAACATCCGCTTGATCGCTACTCAACATGGCTTTCCCACACTCCTGGTTTCTAGATTAATTCAAAATGTTAAGAAAAAAAACAGTTGTTGCTTTTCAACCTGTTTCACCAAAAAAGGAACTAATGTTTGCTGGCTCTATCCCTTACCATAAACTTTCTGCCTACAAGCTCTCAGTATCTTCAAAAGAAAAGGATAATAGACTTGTCATTCGCTCTTCTCCTTCAATTTCTGTTATCCTCTGTAATGACAGAGACCCAAGACCTCCGCTTTCTTCGCCAGAAGTGTATAAAATTCCTATCAAGACTAATGTTGGATTAACCACGTACATAGGAAGTTCATTCCGGAAAATTCTCTCAAGACTTCAGGAACACAAATCCGATGTGAAATTTGGAAAACCATGGCTGACACTTCTGCTACTCCACTTTGGTCCGATACAAAAAAAGTTGGCTTTCTTCCAAAATCATTTTGCTCTGAGGTTTAGAGAAAGTTTGGAAATTTTATTTTCCAAAAATTGCAACTCTGAGCTCTGCATTTACGTTCCATACATCTGAAAATCTCTCATTACATCCCGTCACCCGGGGTTACTGTTACAAAACCCTTTCCAATCTGGCAACAAAACAAATCATAGTTGTACTGATGAAGGCCATGGTAATGGCTGAAATATATTTGCCTTAAAAACTTTTATACGTAACTTACGGAGATATTTTTATTCCAAAAATCCAATACATTGGAAGCACAAAAAATTTATCAAGGCACCAACTACAGTAGCACATGAATGACTGTAATTAGGGGGGAAAAAGCACACATTCAGTATTGTATTAAAAATAATAGAACCCCTATTTTTGAAGACATCAATCTAATTTGTAAACAATCCACCGGATACGCAGAGTCTGTAATAAAAAAAAACAACTAAAGATAACTGTAATATTAGCAGGTTAAGCTTCTACTTCCATGGAAAAACAAAAGCAAGCATGTCATACTACAATCAAGATTATTATATTTGCATGTTATCAACTCAAACCTATCTTTTACCAATTAAGATTTATTTATTTTTTTCAGGACCAAATTATCATTCCTTTGTCTATCAAAAAGAGTGCCACAGATGAGCAACAGGATCCAGTTCTTGTAGTCCATCCAAATTATGTACCAGAAGGTTTATAGTGATGTGCTGCTTTGAGACTTCATGAGCACATTTGGAAGCAAAATATTTTTTGTATCTTAGAAAAATGTTCTCATAACTTGTCATATTTAATTTTTTACTACAGTGAAAATAAAAGCTCTTGTATTTTTGTCTGTTGTGCTGTGTAGACACTGGTTTTTCATATGAATTAGTTGCTTTTTTTAAAAAAAAATGGACCCCAGATAAGGGTTTGGTATAAGTAATTTCTAGATTGAGACACTTCAGCTATTCTTGAAGTAAATCCACAAAACTGGCATGTTTACATAAATATTCTGTCCTTTTAGTATTAAAGAACATAATTATTTCCACATCTGAATGTAGTTCAGGTGCCTTTTGTATTTGATCTACCCACAAACTGGGTTTGCGCTGAGGAAAGCTGGTGAAAATCTGCACATAAGAGATTTAAACAATATTGGGTTTACATAAAAGGAAAAAGTAATGTATATGCCTGTATTTTATTGGAAGCTATATACAGATAACAGGTGGAATCCCCCCCCCCAACTTAACATATTTCTATGTTAGCACCTTTAGTTGGGAAAATAATGTCTAAACAATATTCCAGTTAATTTCAAATGCATTCCAGAATATAAGGTGTGATCGTAACTATGGCATTAGTGACTCTTATTTCAAGTTCCAGATGATCCTTCCCTGGAACAAGATGTCAGGTTCCAGTTCCTAAAGCTGCGGTAAAACAAATTATTCTAACATATCAAGATAAATAATCCTTCTTACTTACTGTCTTTTTGATGAAGACACAAGGCCTAATTATCCAGTCATGCAGAATAACACCACACCAGACATTGATTTTTACATTACTTCTGTCATGTGGACATTCAAAACCCCATATCTGAAATTTTGGCAGTCAATGTTACCTGACACATGAAATGCTGCAGAAGTGCATTATCGGGCGTGTACTGGGCCGCCATATTCTCGGGCAATAGGCCTTATGCTAATACAATAAAAAAAGTAAATATATACTTGCACTTTAGTATAAACCTATATAATAGGCTACGTCTGTCTCTGACGTCATTCAGTACTTGTAGCACCATCTGCTTTTATCCAGTGGCCGAAATTGGAACCAAGCTCACTGCTATCGCACAATACGTAAACTCGAGGAGAAATACAGGAAATTAAAGTTAGTAAGGCAAATAACCCCATTTGTGGCAACACGCACATGCTCTAACAACTGTCTGCAACATTTATTCTGTTAAGTATGTCGTGTTTTATTTCATATAAAGGAAGTAACTGCAGGTGTAGTTTTGATTCACTGTGATGGAAATTTAAAAAATTGTTGTTTCCGTGGAATTTTTTTCTTTGTAGTACAAGATGGGAAAAGAAAAAGCTAAAAAAAAACATCGCTCGATAGAGAATGGCGATGGCGTGCCAACCTATCGCAGACGAAATGAAACTTGTGAAGAAACACAAGACAGACATATTACGATTTGCGTTATATAAAAATTTCAGTCACAGCTTTTTCACCCATGCATGGCACAGGCTATGAGCTAGTTCTTATAGAAAAAAAGCAAGTAATGCTAAAACAACTTTCCTGAATCTCTAATTTAAGTCCTGTCTCTTTGGCCCTATATGCTCTACCTCAGTATCTTTCTGACAACTGCGGTTGAATAATCAATAAAATCTAGTCAAATATGCTATCAGTAGTTTGGGACAGTAACTCAAAATCCATTGTATACATTAATGCATTGAGGTTCACCTACAGTAAAATTTTTGGGTTGCTGCTTTTCATATGTACCTACTTTTTCTGTTTTGCACATGATCTGCATCTAATTTACTTCGTTTTTGGGCTTTCTGTACACAAATTCTTGAACTGCAGTTCTGAAAAATGTGTTTCAGCAAAAAGGCTTTTTTCAGTTAAAAATAATTATTAATTTTCGAATTCTTTAATTTCTCTCACTTCATAAATTTTGTAGTGAAATTCTTGAAAAAGAAATTAACTTTTTGGCACATTTGGATTTCCGTCTTAGCTAAAAGAAAAGAAATTATTACAAATTCTAAATTCAGTTATCATAACAAAATTCATAAGAATGGAATAAAGTCTTCCACAATCTCTTTCAGAGAACGTCTGTTGTTTAACAGCAACGAAAGTAATGGTGTGTCCAGGAAAATAGGTAAAATGTTGCTAAGTGCATATGTTATTTCTTCAATGCAAAAACCTCAGTGATTCGTAGAGATTTGTGCTGAAAATATTGTTAAACAGTGATGTTGACATACGAAGGGGGGGGGCGAGTGGGTTACCTTGATAATTTTTCCTAACAGGGGGCTGCTCAAAATCAACTTGCAGGGCAGTTGATGAATCGTCAGTCTGCCACTGTGCATTATTATAAATTTTATCCAGAAGCTAGACTACGGATTCCATCAGTTCAGGTCTGTCCCATTCATAGAGTGCTTGCAAACTTTGTAAGCAAACAAACAATTTTAGTCTTTTACTGAGCACTTTCAGGACAATGAGTGTGGTATTTGAAGTTGCCCATCCCTGGAACCAGTGACCCTAAATTAGGGACGGGCGACTGCTTATAGCCCATTGAGTTGCTCACGGTGGTCGTTAAACCTCCAATCAAAAAAAAAAAAAAGATTTTGCCCATCCTGTTATGACTGGACTGCATTGAAATATTTGCCTAATGGATTGCGCCTATGCGTCAGCAACACATGGCCTTCCTGAGGAGGAATTCTTTGGAACATTACCTGATGCCATAAAGTAATCATACCAGTTTCTTATGTTAAAATAAAATTCTGCTGTATTGTTGATTTGGTCTTGACGAACACACACATAGTCAAATTTTGAAGATGACAATCCGTTTTTGGTGTAAATATGACAAGAATGGTAAGTCAGATAATATCCTAAAACTTGAAAATTTCGTCGTCCTGGAGCGGGAATCGAACCCGCGTCACCCAGATAGCGCCCGGGTATGCTAACCACTGCACCACCCAGAACGACCAAGTCTCAAGTTTTTGATTAATTTGAATATAACCATCACAGGATTCGCTAGTCGAAGCAACCAGCATTCATGTTCAGCGAATCTGGAGTTTAAGAATGTATGGTGTAATCCCGTATTCCATTCACGACTTATCTGCTCCTCCAGGCAATCACGGGACAGGATTCTTAACCTCCAGATTCGCTAAACATGAATGCCAGTTGCTTCGACTAGCGAATCCTGTGATGGTTATATTCAAATTAATAGGTAAACTTGAGACTTAGTCGTTCTGGGTGGTGCAGTGGTTAGCATACCCGGGCGCTATCTAGGAGACGTGGATTCGATTCCTGCTCCAGGACGACGGAATTTTCAAGTTTTCGGATATTATCTAACTTACCAGCCTTGTCATATTTACTTCAAAATTTGTGTTTTATGGTGTAATCCCGTATTCCATTCATAACATAGATAAGGCCATTTTTCATGGAATGTTGGTCAGCTTCTTCAATTTGTTGTTCATCTGATGCATGCAGTGCCGTTAGTTGGCACTGATAGAAATTTTCCAATTAAAAACTACATGATGATAGCTACATTTCCTCCTTTTATATACGCCCACAAGGACCTGCTTTGTTTGGGAAGCCCTGAATAATAATAAAAAAAAAAAAAATTGAAATTTCTAACAGTCGGTATTACTTATTGGCTGCCTAGATAATTAATTCCCAGTCAGTAGTGTTTTAACTGTTGGCACCTGCTGGAATGGGAAACACATTCATTGTTAAACTGAAGCCAAGGCTTTGACATACAGATATATCTCACCACGATAGGTAGACAAAGTGCTGACTGATGAAGGCGATTTGTATGAAAACGGTCAGTAAGAATAATTGAAACCAAAATACAGCAATAAAAATTGACTAGTTTTGATTGATAAAAAATTAGAGGCAGAAAGCCTAGCCCAAAATTGCAAGTCACTTCTCAACAACACATCTTTGCACCTTGCTGCAAATCATCAGCCCTAAATTAAAAATCTAGGTGCTATAATACAACAATGGATGGTTGTCTAATAGCATATATAAGTGGAGTATAAAATAAAAACCCACAACACAGTCAGGCAAATTGCATTAAAAGTAAGATTAATGAGCGAAAAACCTGGAAATTGAGCTCGTGTGCTGGAAAATTGGGTGGGGAAAAGCCTAGGTGCACCAAAGTGCTGACTGAACATTAAACAGTAAGCATAGTAAATTTTACCAAACCTGAATGGGGAAATGAAGGCAATCCGTGTGATAATGGTCAGTAGGAATAATAACAGCCAAGACACAGCAATAAATAGTTTGTACCTATGCTGATCCCCCAAAAGCCAGCTGAAATGTTTCCTAAATACCTGGAAGGAGCTGTAACACCCTAAACATTGATAAATCAACTAATAATATCCTTAAGAACAGTATATCAACAATTAATATTAAAAACAAATTGCCAACTTCGTGCCTCGCACAGCGTTAATAGCTATTGCATAGTCTGCTCATGTCAGTCTTAAAGATGGCTGCCGTGACGTCACAGGCATAATGCTTCACTTGGATTGCATTGAGCCAACAGAGAGTGCTTTCACCCCAATTTCTAACCTCCATGGTTGTCGCTCACGACAGCTGGCTTACAGCATTATGCCCAACATTGTGTTTTGTTATGGCTAACTGTTTGACTGGCGGTTGCTTTCACAAGGAAACTTGCACAAATTGAAATGGAATACTAAAATAAATCATTAAAACTGTACGAGGTCCGATCAAAAAGTTCTGAGACTAGGCTGATATACACAACAAAGTACTTACGTTACTCGAGTCTGGCTAGGATCTCTTTCAAAGTAGTCTCCTTGTGCAGCGATACACCACTGCCAGCGTTTTTGCCACTGTTGGACCGCTCCCTGGAAGTCCTGTTCATGAATCGTGTCGAGCACCGTCTGCGATTCGCACTGGATCTCGTCCACGGGTTCAAAATGGTGACCCTTGAGCTTCATCTTCGGGAACAGAAGGAAGTCACAGGGGGCCAAATCCGGTGGGTGAGGAAGGGTAGTCATGCTGTTGCGGCTGCAAAACTGGCATGTTGCTAAAGCTCTGTGAGCTGCTGCATTGTCGTGATGAAGAAGGAAATCGCCCCTGCGCCACATTTCAGGTCGTTTGCGGTGAATGACCTCCCTAAGATGCCGCAGAACATCGTACTAAAAAAGGGCAGTAACGGTTTGGCCCTGGGGGACGAATTCACGGTGCACAACCCCACGAACGTTGACATTTGTCCACATTTTCGGGGTTTTTACTCATAGACGGTCGCCCTGACCTCTCGTCATCTTCCAGTGCCGCTCTTGAAGCACGAGTGCAACTCAAAATGACTCATTGACATAATAAGCCTGCCGCAGCACTTCATGTGTCTCCGTTCCCGAGTTTGACGCAGAATTTGATGTTTGCTCGCTGCTCTAGTTTGCAGTCCATACCGAAATCACAGCTGTGCTCTGCATGTGGTCACCAAATATCGTGTAGCACAGCTCTCTATGTTCACATAACTACAGCACAATGACTAGTGAAGGTCACTGCCATCGACCGCTGTGCACACTATGTATATGTATGCTAGAGCCTGGGCCGAGCCTACAATTTCGTAGGCGGGCTTGGACGGGCCTGCATTTGCACCTTTTAGTCAGGTTGTTGATAAATTTAGGTCATTCTGTTTTTAAAGTCTGTCTTTCCCTTCCAGTGATCATATTTCTTGTTTCTCGCAATCATTCTCTCCTGTCTTGTGCTATTTTTTACTTATTAATTTTGTTCGTGTCTTTTCGCCTTTGATCTTTGGCACTCGCACTCCCCTTTGAATCCATATTCCATTTATTTCAGAAGTTTACACCAGAAAAACACTTGCTCCGTACGATGATTTGCATTTATAGGAATTAGGAATCAATTAAAACTTCAATATGCGCTAGTAAACTATTCTTAGGCTCTGTCTTTATAATTTTGATTTGCTACTTGCTTTGTTTTAAATATGAATGAATATTGGGTTGGGTAAATTAGAAGTTCGGGGAGCAAAACAATCGGAAAATTGTGTTACATTTGGATTTTGGGAGTTATATCCTAAACCTGAAGAATTAAAGACAACAGAATCATTCTGCGTACGAGAGTTTGTTGTATTAACTATTAAGCATGTTATTGTGTGTGCATAACTGAGCATCAATTCATATTATGTTCTGGGCAAAAGTGTCAAAGAAGACAGTACTTGACTCGTATAAACAGTGATCTGACCCTACGAAGGGTTCGATTATGAAATGACAATAATTTACTTAAGTTCACTGAATACTATTTATTGCATTTGCCGTATTTCTGGTGGGTTAGTTAACTTACTTATGCCCTCTTTTTACACGAGTTTAGAGTTAGTCTAAAAAGTTACAGTACAAATACCATCTGTGTTAAATAAAGCAAGTGACAGTTATGCAAATAAAACCTATGCCGACCCAATTAATGTCAGGTCGGGCCTGGCATTAATTGGGTGGGAACAGGCCAGGTTTGGCCTGGCATTAACTTTGTGGACTCGGGCCTAAAAATATTGCCTCTGCAGGGCTCTAATGCACGCTGCTGGCCATTAAAAGTGCAACACCAGGGGCTTGAAAATTGGCAGAACATGGGCACACATGTAAATGACTAACTAGGCAGCACATATGGAAATCATGTGGGACAGCAATGTCCCCTCGAAATCTTACAAGAGGGGTGAACAAGGAGCTGGCGTTAAGCACTCAGTTTTTGCTTGCCATTCCTGGCCATGGCTGCAGCCTGCCTTGTCGAAGACAACAACAGCCCTACCAGCAGGTTTCCAACTTTGGTCGTGGGAGAATTGTGGATTATCACTTCGAGACATTGGTACTTCTGTAGGACAGCAATGCAGCCATGGTGGGGAGAATATGGCATCAACAGGTAGCGGAGGAACAAACACACCGACGTGTGGGATCCCAACGAGCCTCGCCATGCCACCGACTGAGAGGACCGAAATCTGGTGCTCATGGCTCCGACAGATCGCACAGTTACATCGACCACCATAGCCCAACACAACACAACACAACACAACACAACACTCAGTCTTTGCACGTGCGGTTCGATGTCTACAGCAGTGGGGCATTTTTGCATGACACCCATTGCACGCATGGAGGAACGAATGATAAGGCAATGTCGTGCATGGAGGAGCGAATGATAAGGCATCGTGTTTCCTGCCAAATCCCGCTTCAGTTTGCAGCACCATGATGGACGACTCTGTGGTGACCGGCTGAGTGAATCATTATGCTGGGACATAGCAACCTGGCGTGCCATTGGATTCTTCTCACGCCTCATCTGCTTTACCAGTATGTTGAACATCCATTGTTACATCACAGGTGTTGGAGCCTGTTGTACTATATCTTCAGGGACTGTCTGGTACCATTTACCAACAGGATAATGCGTAATCACATGTGGCACGCAATGTCCAAGACTTCCTGGATTACCACCATGTGCCACATCTTCCTTAGCGATTACCAGATGACGACTGGCATGCAAGCGACCACTCCCGGCTACATGGAGGAATTGTGGCATCGTATCAAAGCTGCGTGTACGGACATTCCCCAAATACACATCCAACGTCTCTTCCTCTCAATGCCGGGACATGTAGCCGCTGGACTTGCCGCCCAGGGTGGCTACACTACATCATCATCATCATTGTCAACCATTATCAATCCACTGCTGGACGAAGGTCTCCCCAAGTTTCCTCCACGACGGTCTGTCTTGTGCCAGTCTCCTCCATGTCACTCCCGCATATTTACGAATTTCATCCACCCATCTCCCATGTGGTCTTTTTCTGGGTCTTTTCCTGTCCCTTGGAATCCAATCTAAAATTTCGGCTGTCCATCTATGGTCTGTCCTTCTGGCAGTATGTCCAGCCCATTGCCATTTCAGGGATTTAACTCTGATCATGATGTCTTCCACTCTCGTCATTTTTCGGATCCACGAGTTCCTCTTCTTATCTCTCCTGGTTATACCAAGCATGCACCTCTCCATGCTTCTTTGAGTTGTCTGCAGCCTTTGTATGTCTCTTTTAGTTAAGGTCCACGTCTCTGCACCATACGTAAGCACTGGAAGGATGCATTGATCAAACACTTTTCTTTTAAGACATAATGGCATATTGCTCTTGAAAATTATGCTGTTTCTTCCAAAAGCTCTCCAGGCAAGTTTTGTACGCTGATTAATTTCTTCATCAATGTGACCCTCACTTGATATCTGCTGTCCAAGATAAACATATGTATCTGTTATCTCCAGTTTTTCTCCATCAATCGATAAATCTTCATTTCTTGTAAAAGCATTGAACATCACTTTTGTCTTCTGAAAGTTCATTTTTAATCCCACTTCTTTACTCTTGTCAGCAAGTTCCTGGATCATACTCTGCAGCTCTGATGGGGTAGTTGCAAAAATGACTACGTCATCAGCAAAACGAAGGTGGGTTAGATAATCTCCATTAATCTTTATCCCTTTGTTTTCCCAGTTCAGTGATTGAAAGACATTTTCCAATGTGGCATTAAAGAGCTTCGGAGATATGGTGTCACCTTGTCTCACTCCCTTTCCAATTTTTATGTGTGTTGTATTTTCAAACAGCCGAATCTTTGCACTTGCATTTTCATAGATGTTATTAATAATATTAATGTATGCATCTTCAATACCGCAGGATTTCAGAGCCGTGGTAACTGCTGATGGTTTTACCGAATCAAAGGCTTTTTCATAATCGATAAAAGCCATGCACAATGGAAGTTCATATTCCCTCGCTCTTTCAATTAGTTCTCTCAGTACGTGGATATGATCTATTGTGCTGTAGCCACTCCTGAATCCAGCTTGTTCTCTCGGTTGAGCCATGTCCAGTGTTACCTTCAAGCGGTGTGAAAGAACTTTAGTGAAGATTTTATAAACCACTGATAGGAGGCTGATAGGTCTGTAGTTCCTGAGATCCTCAATGTCACCTTTTTTATGTAGCAGGATCATTGTAGCGTTGTTCCAATCCTCAGGAATCTTCCCTTCATTAAGGCATCGAGTGAAAATTTGGGCGAGTACTGTTTCAATTTCTCCACTTGCTTCTTGTATGATGTCTATAGTAATTCCATCTTCTCCTGGAGCTTTCCCCGCTTCATGTTCTTGATTGCATGAGCAACTTCTGCTGGGAGGACTGGAAGAACTCTGGTACCTTTCATGATGTCTGGAGTACATGTATCATCCCTTTCATATAATTTGGAGTAGAAATCTTTCACTCTTGTCAAAATTTCGCCTCTATTTCTTGTTATAGAACCATCTTCTTTTCTCAGAGCCATAATCTGTTTTCTTCCCTTACTGAGATGTCCCTTTGCTATCTTAAGGCTTTGGTTGTTTTCAATTGCTTTCCTCACTAGCTCACAGTTGAATTTCCTTACGTCTTCAGTGATACTTTTTCGTGTTGTCTTGCATAGCTCTATATATTCCACTTTGGAAGTCACATCTTCTTTAGTTGTCCTCATCTCTCTTCTTTTGCATCAACATTTTGGTTTTTCCTGATAATTTGTTCACGTGCAACTTGTTCTTAGACCCAGCTAATTTTGTTGCTGTTTCCATTAGAGCTTTGGTTACTTTTCTGTTAACTTCCGAAATATCCACTTCTTCCGATGTTAGGCCTTCTAAAGCAGAGAATCTGTTCTTCAGTTCCAACTTGAAAGTATTATGGTGTTTTTTAAGGTTGGTTATGTCAATACATTTTGTTTGTCTTATGAGCTTGCCACGTTCCAGTTTAGTGTTGAGGTGCATCTTACATCTCACCAGTCTATGGTCACTACCTGTGTTGAACTTGTTCAGCACACTGCAGTCTTCGATGACGAATTTTTTGTTACACATAATAAAATCAATTTCACTTGTCGTCCCAATTGGATGTCTCCATGTCCATTTCCTGTGTGGCTTTTTCTTGAAAAAGCAGTTCAAGATGAAAATCCTTCTGCCTCTGCAAACTCAACGAGAGTATTTCCACGCTGGTTTCTGTTGCCGTGACCGAATTTACCTACTGAAGTTTCATTCTGTTGCCGTTGCCCTATTTTTGCATTGAAATCTCCCATAATTATCTTCAAGTGCTGCTTACCTTTATTATTTAGATGACGAATTTCCTCATAAAATTCTTCAATTTCTTCTTCAGGATGACTTGTGGTGGGTGCATAAGTTTGAATAATCTGAGCCTGGTATCTTCTCGATAGTTGGATAACGAGTCGTGCAGCTCTGTCAGAGGAACTTTCAACTTCTACCACTTTATCCTTCAGTTTCTTGTTTATTATAAATCCAACACCACTAGTTCTGCCAGTATCTGTCCCACGATAATAGAAGAGATGTCCACTTTTCAGTTCAATGAGATCTTCTCCTTTTCTCCTTACCTCACTTAGCCCGACAATGTCCCACTTGATCCTTTGTAGTTCCTCTTCCAATTCAAGAAGCCTTGAATCAGAAGATAGGGAGCGTCCGTTATAGGTAGCCAAGGTCAGCATCAAATGGCAGCCTAGTCCGGTCCTCCGGGGATTCTTAGCACCCTCTGCCTTCATGTCGCACTGGCCGCTGCCTTGGCCAGGTACATTCCAGCTGCCGGAGACTGAGGGCCAAGATTTAAGTTGTAGAGTCATTTTGGAGGTGTTTGGCCATAACTCACCACGCTGGCCAAGCGGGTTGGTGAGTGTGGGATAGCATTTCCTCTGATCCCGATGGTATAGTTATACCGCTATTGGCGGTCGTCAGAGCCCCTTTAGTGGGAACAGGATGCACCACGAGAAGGCGGGGTTGACATTTGTCAAGGAGAGGCTGTGATGTTACGCATCACCTGACCTTACACTACATACTGATAGTTATGTATTCCCCTCTTCTCCTGTGCAATATTTGTTAACTATTAACCCTTGTATCTGATTTCTGTACAATAAATATGGCTTTGATATTCTCTGTCTTCTTTGATGTTGCACTTTTAATGGCCAGCAGTATATACTGTATATATCATCATCAATCCACTGCTGGACGAAGGTCTCCCCAAGTTTCCTCCACAACGGTCTGTCTTGTGCCTGTCTCCTCCATGTCACTCCCGCATACTTTCGAATTTCATCCACCCATCTTCCATGTGGTCTTCTTCTGGGTCTTTTCCTGTCCCTTGGAATCCAATCTAAAATTTCGGCTGTCCATCGATTATCTGTCCTTCTGGCAGTATGTCCAGCCCTTTGCCATTTCAGAGATTTAACTCTGATCATGATGTCTTCCACTCTTGTCATTTTTCGGATCCACGAGTTCCTCTTATCTCTCCTAGTTACACCAAGCATACACCTCTCCATGCTGCTTTGAGTTGTCTGCAGCCTTTGTATGTCTCTTTTAGTTAAGGTCCACGTCTCTGCACCATACGTAAGCACTGGAAGGATGCATTGATCAAACACTTTTCTTTTAAGACATAATGGCATATTGCTCTTGAAAATTATGCTGTTTCTTCCAAAAGCTCTCCAGGCAAGTTTTGTACGCTGATTAATTTCTTCATCAATGTGACCCTCACTTGATATCTGCTGTCCAAGATAAACGTAAGTGTCTGTTATCTCCAGCTTTTCTCCATCAATCGATAAATCTTCATTTCTTGTAAAAGCATTGAACATCACTTTTGTCGTCTGAAAGTTCACTTTTAATCCCACTTTTTTACTCTTGTCAGCAAGTTCCTGGATCATACTCTGCAGCTCTGATGGGGTAGTTGCAAAAATGACTATGTCATCAGCAAAACGAAGGTGGGTTAGACAATCTCCATTAATTTTTATCCCTTTGTTTTCCCAGTTCAGTGATTGAAAGACATTTTCCAATGTGGCATTAAATAGCTTGGGAGATATGGTGTCACCTTGTCTCACTCCTTTTCCAATTTTTATGTGTGTTGTATTTTCAAACAGCCGAATCTTTGCACTTATATATATATAGGATATAAATCGAATGGGGCATCAATGAATCATACAACTCCTTTGATCTCGACAAAAAGTAATGTGTTTTGTGGGTGATGGAAGTTCATTCATTGTAGGAAAAGAACATTTTCCAAAAAAGCACACTAATGTTTGGTATGCATTCAGTTTTTGCACACTTGAGCTAACATATTTACATGGCAACACACTACAGGGGTGAAATAGTTCTGCCCTTTTGGAAGTCATCTGGAGAGTTCCTGAGATCGATTCAGAAATGCAATAATTACAATAAAACAAATTAGATCAGTATAAATATGGGATTGGTATTATTGGTTTGATGTAAGCACATTGACTAAAATAAAATTCTTATTTATTCCTAAAGAAATGTTAAGACAATTTTATGGCTTTTATATATGCATATACTGTATATGGTGCTTAGGGTAGTTAATAAATGCTGAAAGGTTAATAAATTTTGCATATTCCTATGTGGGAAAAGTTCGGTTTTTTTCTGCCATGACCACTTTAACACCTGATACTAATAATCATCTTGTCAGTTCTCCCTTTTCTTTTGTGGTTGGCATAGTTGTTATTTACAAGAAAATATGTATTCATATTGTATGTGAGGCTTTCTGTATTTAACGTGTTACAACTACCGATGCCACAGTGGTCTGAGCGATGGCTTCTGATCATTCGTCCGTAAGGGGTCCGGGTTCGAATCCCGGTGAGGCATGGATGTTGTGTTTGTCTTACGGCACTGGCTCTCTCCCTTCCCTGGAACCAGTGACCCTAAATTAGGGACGGGCGACTGCTTATAGCCCATCGAGTTGCTCACGGTGGTCGTTAAACCTCCAAAAGAAAAAGAAAAAAAAAAAAACTACGGATCAATTGACCAATCAAGGTGAAGACCAAATGCTCAAAGTTTAATCTAGATAGAAAGTCAGCTTGCAGTATCAAATTTCCTGTAATGTGCCCTATATTTATATTTAGTTGAGAAATAACAAGGTTTACCTCTGTAAAGCTGAGTTCGTGAAGAAATTAGCGGGGTGTGATTAGACAGAACATCCTTTGTTACTAGCTACCCAATGTGGTTATGGGGCATTTAGCTTTTTGCTGGTGTACGCCAATGGCCTACCCACAGAATCCTGTTGGCTGAGACAATGCAATATAGCAAATGAGCAGGCATAGCAGAAATGCAAAGTACCAGCAGCTTACATAATTTCTCCTTTATATATGGGAACACTCTCTCCAGCATTTAGGTAACCTTGTCAGGTGCCTTTTTTTACTGCAAGTTCCTAATGATTTTGCAATCTTGGCAAAATTTGGGATGTAGTCTTGATACTAGTTCCACTGAGCTTGGTTTTTTTTTTTTCTTTTTAATCTTCAGGGAACCAATTTATGAAATGCCTGCAGCTTCTCTATGTCCAGATGATGCCATCTGGATCCCACTGTATATTTTTCAAATAATGTACTTTCCTATGGGTGAATCAACACTTCCAATGAATGTGAACGTTTCTAGACCCATGAGTTTATAGATGTTCTCAGGTTTGGGAAAATAAATGCTATGTTGTCCATACACACAGTCGTATCAGAATAATATGGCCACCCCCGGAATCACAGTGTACCCACCTAGGCATGTGACAAGGTGACCACATGGAGCTATAAGTGGCCAGCCAGGACAGATGAGCCATAGTGCATAACGTGAGCACAATGGGCACAGGTAGTCATTTGACGGATGTTCAAAAGGGAATAATTGGCTACGGCACCAAGGGTGGGGGCATCACAGAAACAGCAGACTTCGTGAGCTGTTCACGAGGTGCTGTAGTAAGGGTGTACCAAGAATGGACCACTGGCACACTGAGTACCTCCCGACGACATAACTGTGGAAGCTGAAAGGCCACGACCCCAGAGGAGAATGCCGCCTCCGTCGACTGGTAAAAGGCAATTGACCATGCAAATGAATGTTGGGGCACCCAGGTATGTGTCCCCAATAACAGTTGAGTGAACCCTGTTACGTATGGGTCTCTGGAGTCTATGCTAAGTCAAGGTGCCCATGTTAACCCAGGTCCATCGGAAACTAAGCCTGCAGTTTGCATGGCACTACCGTCACTGGAGGCTGCGTTCTCTGACGAATCAAGGTTTCTACTCCACAGAAGTGACGGGCAGTGGCAGATACAACGCCAAACACACAAGAATCAACACCTGGACCCGCTTGTTGATTAAGTACAGATTGGCAGTGTGCATGTCTAGGGGATGTATGACCTGGGACCGCTGGTACCACTGAATGGGTCCCTGAATGCCAATGGCTACCTGTCCATCCTCACTGACCATACGCATCCCTTCATGTTGGACCTTTAGCCTTGTGGTGATGGTGTCTACCAACAGGAAAATTTGCTCTGCCATGACGCTAAGGGGGTGTGTGACTGGTTTCAGGAAAACGACAGTGATGTCTCCATTGGCCAGCGAACTTGATTGACCTCAATCCCATAGAGCACTTGTGGGACTATTTGGATCGACAGGCATAACATGCCGACCCACAACCATGTCATCTCTGAGACGTCCGTGCTCTGCTGCAGTCCGAATGGGCACGTGGGCCTCGGGCAACCTCACTGCATTCACGCCATGCCGTCTTGCCACTGTCATCCAGACCAAGGGTGGTTATTCCCATTATTAGGTAGGTGGTCATATTGTTCTGATACAACCGTGTATGTTTCCATGTACTCCTTATGCTGCCCATTTAAGTTGAATAACATAATCTTCGTGAATGACAAAAGCACTATACTGGCATCTTACCTCGTCCACAGAAGTTTAAAAACCTCTTAGCACATCCAAAATACAAATTTGATTTGCTTCTCCCACCCTTGCCAAGAGGTCTGGTACATGTGACATCAGAAAAGCATCCAAAGTCATTTACATGAATTTAGCAGCCTGTATTCCACACATACTCACAGCGTCCTGTCTTTTTTTTATTTATTTTTTTGTGCCACACAACTGGATAATAAAATTCCTTGTTTGACTCTTCTATCATCATGTTATCCAGCAACTCTTGAATCTGGGTTTCTATGGCCTTCTACATGCCCGAGAGAATTTATACCTGTGTGGCATCTTTCGAATGCTCCCGGGTTTGATTATGTGATTACAATCTAATTGTCTTTTCTATTCTACCTGAGAAATTTTTTCCAAAGTTGAGAATGCCAGAAGAGAATTAACTTAGCTGAGTTGGGGTACAGTAATCTTCCTCTAAGATAACATTAAATGGTGTAACAATCTTGTCCTGGTGAGCGAGTCTGGGAACCTCTACTAAGTCCTTGTCATCTTCAAAAATTACTCCCACTGTTCCTATTCTAGGTGTAATTTTCCTTCACTTTATCATGTGGACTTGGTGCCTCTGGCCATCACTTAGCTCAATTATATAACTATTTGGGTTTCTTTCTCTGGACAGGTCCTGTTCACCTTGTTATATAGCCTGTTCTGGAAATCAAGGATTAGGATCATGATTTGATCCCTTACATGAAAGGATTTGTGTCAGAGATTACAATTATGATATGATATGCACTCAATGGACAAAATATTAAAGATACCTTCCTAATAGCATGTTGTTGTTCCTCTAACGGGAATAACAGCCTGTACATGCCAAGGCATTGACTCTGCCAGCTGTGCCTGTTGCAACACTGTTCACAACTCCGTCGGTCCAGGATCCATGGATCTGATGTTCCGCTCCACGGCATCCAAAGAGAGCTTCCACAGGGTTTAAATCCAGGGCCCTTGGGGGCCACTAGATGGTTCCAAACTCAGATGAGTGTTCCTCGAGCCATTCCTGGGTGGTTGCAGCCTGGTGAGGAGGCGCAGTGTCCTACTGAAACAGCCCATTGGCCACAGGATGTGTGAAGGCCACGATAGCGTGTAGGTGATCAGGCAGCACATGCTGGTAGTGTACAGCAGTTGAAGACCTCCAGACACACAAGGAACCTAATGTGTCCCATGAGAAGGCTCCCCAAACCACAGAGCCTACCTGGCATGATGGGGCCATGACCTCGTGCTGTCGACACCACTCTGCAAAGGTCCAGCCTTGATGCACCAGGCGAGGCATAATGTCCGATCATGAGAAGTCAACAGTGGTACACGAGTAGGGTGTTGACTCCAGTAGCCCAGGGCATGCAGTGTGCGCCATACTGTTTGCTTGCTGATGCTGCTTAGGCCTTCAACATTTAACCTGGATGTAATTTGTTCTGTCGTTGCCAAGCAATCAGTCTGTATGAGCCTCAATAGGCCAACCACCCACCCTAGTCATCAATGGCGTGTGGTCAGCAACTGTGTGCTCTCTGGGTGCTGGTACGTCAGTTGATGGTATACTTGTACACCCTTGATACAGTTGCCCTTGGGAACTGTAGGGTTCTTACTACTTGGGCAATAGAATGGCCCATCTGTCTTGCACCGACAATGTGTCTACGATCAAAGTTGCTCAGATCACCACTTTTACCCATGTTTGTCGATTGCAATACAGTTTTGGGAAGCTCTACTGCCCTCCTATGTATTGCCTGTGTTCAGTTTGGTCCTGTTCCACTCTGCAGGGAATGCCCATGATGACTCCAATATCCCTATTTCAAATGTTTCGTCTACTGAGTGTATACCATCATTGCTGTTCAGCTACTAAGCCTTCCATCTGTTCCTTCTGCCCATGTAGATATTGTGAAGCAGGTACTGAAATGCCTGTTGGCAGCTCATGCACTTGCCTGCAAGTTCTTTAAAATGAAGAGAGGTCCAC
Organism: Macrothele yani; assembly: GCA_039090855.1. Lineage (NCBI taxonomy): Eukaryota > Metazoa > Arthropoda > Arachnida > Araneae > Macrothelidae > Macrothele > Macrothele yani. The sequence continues at coordinate 46,940,019 of CM077012.1, forward strand.
TCTGCTCTCGGCTGTGTAAAAGCTGTCACTAGTGGTACCATTGGGCACTTCTCTGCAAGCCCTGATTAGAAAAGGTATGGATTCCCTCTGAGTACATGGTGAAGAATATTCTTTAATACTCTGTTGAACTACTGCAAGAGTTAATTAGTGGCAGGTTACTTGGGGTAGAAAAACTAGGTGCAGACCCGAGGTGTTGGAGCATTTTTTGTGTAAATAAGGCTACCAAGTCTGAGACTGTATCAATTGCAATGACATCTGGAATTCCTCAGTGCTGGAAATTTTCTAACAATGTATCACATGTTCTTGGTAATGAGTGGCATGAGGCAGATGCACTCTGGCCAACAAGAATGTTGCTCAACTAATATAAGAATCCACTAATGTTCTTTGCTAAATGAAAGTTCTATTAGGCCAATGTTCACTTCCTGAAATGGAAGTGACAGACTGTGTACTGTTCAATGGAGGACCTTTCTCAAGATAGAGTGGCAAAGCTGACAAGCTTTGCAGGAATTGTGATATCTGTAATGTCTTGTGCACTTGTGGGCCAATGGAAAGTGCATTGTATGTGCTTGCATGCTTTCTTCGTTCCCAAATGAGCTCTGAATACAGTCACATGCTAGTTTTAAGATTTGTTTTCTGCATCCTTTGGGTGTTGTGACCAGCTGAAGCATCATCTGTTGAAGTACCTGTTCCTTGTGGTAAAGCATTCTATCTTAGGCAACAGCCATTTTTTGTGAATTCAGCAGATTTTTTGGCTTTTGATGCGAGGAATCATATTTCTGTTCCTCGATGAAAGTACTCTAGTTAGACCTATGTTACACAAGTGCTTGCTCCTCTTCACAGTTGTGTGTGTGTGTGTGTGGGGGGGGGCATGTAGACTATCCCCATGATCTTGTGCTATTGCAGGGTACTTAATCCCTTCTCCATGAAGTATGCCCTGTGGCCATTTTTGCTGTTCCATACACATATTTTTGCATGGTATTAAAAGATCAAGTGACCCTTGGGAATTGTGATTTACACCTTTGATTCCTGTTTAAAAGTTTTTCTTGCTGATTTCTCTTTTTTTTTTTTTCTCTAGTTTCTGTTTTCCAACGCTGTTCCTAGGATTATTTGCCATGGAATCCGGCTTCCTTCATTTCTCTCTTAATCTGAAGAAATCTGGAGTAATTAATAGGTTAATGGCAAGATTGAGTACTACCACACACACACACACATCCCTTTAACAAAAGTGCTTTATTCTGGGTTGGTTGTCTTCTATCCTTATGTTCAGTTCTTTGATTTTAAACTGGCTCTTGGGTTCCACCAAATCCAGTTAAAAAGATTTTCCCCCTTAGGCACTGAGTCTTGCTCTCCACATGAAAACTCTGTGCTAGTGTCAATTAAAGTGTCAAAACAGTTGTCCTGTTCTTTCAGGATTTTCAGCAATTCGATTCCTGTCACCTAGCCACTGCGGTACGTTACTATTTCAACTTGGTAGTGATTGTATCCACTTATCCATGGACTATGCTGTGAAATAATGTAGCTCACCTTCCAGGATTGGTTGTGTTCTTACCTCCAGTTACCTGCGTTGGCATTTCTTGGGCCCCGAGTAATTTATCACTTACAAACAAATGTACTAACTGATCAGATTCTGTCACTTCAACTATTTATAATACAGCAAGGATCTTTTAAGCCTGCTGACCAGAGCAGTTTGACGAAACTTTCAGCTTTAATTTTGCTCACTTTACAAGGCATATTTGGAAAGTAAGTACCGTTAGGCTGAGAAAGTATTTAAAAAATGTTATTTTTATCAGATTCACCATACCTTAAACTCCTTTTCTACGTAGTTTCTGTCACTATTGAGGCATGATAACAGGGCACCAGTTTTTGTATCCTGTCGTCGTAGAATGATGATAGCCACTTCTGTACTGCTCCTTTGACTTCATCATTGAAGAAACACTGACTACCAAGGAATTTCTTCAGATGCAAGAACAGGTGATAGTCACTTGGCACACAAAATGAAAATTTCCATAGAATCCATACCACAATGTGTTATCCCTAAAGACCCAGTTCCTGCTACAATCACAGCTGTTAACAGATTAAAAAATCATTCATTACTTCCCACTTCCATTACACCAAAATTGTTTAATCCATCAGGACCTAGAGTCCCAGAACTATTTGGAAAACTTAAGTTGCACAAGACTGAACACCCCATGTCTGGGCTGTAAGGGGTGATCCATTTGTTTTCAGCCAAATGACAGGATGAGTGCTTGAGTCTGTGCAGAAGTGTGAGGCTGACCTTTGTTGAACTGTCTGGCCTATTTCCTCACCATTGCATCACTCATGGCAGTCTGGCCTTACAAATCTAATGATGAGTGTAATAAATACTAAATTGGTTTCACATTTCTTGCATTCAAAAATCGAATTACTGATCTTATACAGTTGGTGGGCCGCTCTATCTCTTTAAACATGTTAAATGCACAGAACAACACGCAAACATAATCTGAAGTTCTCATAATGGTGTCAGTGGCTTGCCCACAAATGAGGGAAGTTGGCACAATATCATGACCACAGTGCTGCAGCAAAAATATTCACAAACGGTAGTTACTTTCTGAATATGCCTCAGATATCTGGGGTTAAATTACATTTGGCTAAAATAGTTTCTTTTACAGTCTCATAATCATTGCATTGTTCTATGGTCAGCCATCTGAATAAATGATTCACACATTCTATACTGAAAAGTTAGTGCAATTACTTACTACTCTCCCTTCACTCCTGGAATCTAGTGTACCATCACAGCTCTTTCTAAGGAATCAAAAACTTGAGTACCTTTTCTGGTCTATTTTAACATTTAGGTAGTCTTTGTAAGATTTTAATATAATCAGCTGATTTTTAGTTCAAAAAGTAGGAACTGTACACCAAATTATACTCAAAATAGTATAACTATACTAAAAATCCGAAAATTCTTGGCGTAGAATAGAAATAAAAGTTTCCAAGCTTTCGCACATCAACCAGATGGCTTTCTCAAGGACAGCTAACTGCAAACTGGATAATAGATTGTTTCAACACTTTGAACGCGGTGATTTGACTAGACAATAAATGATTAGGAGCAAACGTGATATTTTGAAGAAACGAGGTCACGTTGGTTGGGCACGCGGTACAATGGTAGAGAACTCAGCATTATTTGAAGAACTGATTCCAAATACGTGGCAACTCCAGAGAAACGCTATCATTGCAAGCTTCGCAGCTGGTCAAGATTTCCAAGGTTTTGCGAATGGCAGTAGATTTGGGTGTGGAGTATGAAGCTAATTTCTTTACATCACTCCATATATGATTGGCGGACTTTAACTTGACTTCTCTTGATAGGGCAGTGGTTATTTTCCCGTCTCTTGTATCCCTTTTATGTTCGCTGATTCTAATTCCAAACGAACGTTTGGTCATTCCGATGTAGTGTCGCCTGGAGCCGTCCGGATATTTTAGTGGGATGGCATAAACACCTGCTTCATTGAGAAGAGGGGGCTTGTCAATATTTCTCTTAAGCATCGTGTATAAAGATGCCGGAGACCTTATCCCAACACTGAAGTTCATCCTCCTGAGCGCGTTAAAACATACAGACAAAAAGGTTTTTATTCATGGTTACTTAAGTAGCACAGATGGGAATGCCAACAGGTGAATCAAAGGTATACTTATTTAAATAGAGAAAATTGCTTGGCAAAGTTCCCTGGTTGGAAAACTCATAGACAATGAACTCAATCAACACTAGGCATAAAAACATTTTTTTTTTTTTTTGATTGGAGGTTTAACGACCACCATGAGCAACTCAATGGGCTATAAGCAGTCGCCCGTCCCTAATTTAGGGTCACTGGTTCCAGGGAAGGGAGAGAGCCAGTGCCTTAAGACAAACACAACATCCATGCCTGACCGGGATTCGAACCCGGACCCCGACGAATGATCAGAGGCCAGCGCCTTAGACCACTGCGCCACCGGGGCAGCTCATAAAAACATGGCAAAGGTGAATTAGTGGCAAGAGGCCAGAAGTAAAAGAAGTACAACTGACCATTGAAATTTTGGAAATTTTTGTGGTTTTTACCAAAGCATAGTTTTTTACTTGCTAATTTTTGAAGGTGACTCACTTTCATCAGACTTGAATCACTACAATTCTATCACTGTGTTGATATCATTAAAGGCTGCTATGAGTTTGATGATTAGAATGCATAACTGGTTATGTTATGAAAAGATCTCTCAGGAATGTGAATAAAGATGTTAGTTTTCAGATGTTTTGAATTAGGCAGTTATTTTTTATTAGCATCGTGTTTGAATCAATTGCCAAGTAGTTAAGAGACCAGCACAGATGATAGGATGCATTAGGGGTATATAGGCTGAATTAATGTTGAAGTGAGGCAGGATTTCATGAGGAGAATTGCTGAGTCATTTTATAACTAAGAACCAACAGTACTGTTTTTTTTTTATTGGAGGTTTAACGACCACCGTGAGCAACTCAATGGGCTATAAGCAGTCGCCCATCCCTAATTTAGGGTCACTGGTTCCAGGGAAGGGAGAAAGCCAGTGCCGCAAGACAAATACAACATCCATGCCTCACCGGGATTCGAACCCGGACCCCTTTCGGACGAATGATCAGAGGCCATCGCTTAGACCACTGCGCTACTGAGGCGGCGTACTGAGGTTGAAGTAGAACAGGTACAGCCTGTAGTGTGGCAGTATGCAGAAAGGCAAGTCGGAATTCCTTGATGGTCCAAAGTGAGTAAAACTTTCTAAGAAAGGCATAAGGCTTATTGAAGTACTTAAACCACAGGTTAACTTAAGAAGATTCTAAAAGGGTTCATCTAAAGACAAACTGATGTAATAGGGATGCATACAGCAAGACACATGAAGCTTTCAGGGAAGTCTCATGTTTTAGAATTGTTGAGAATGGGCTGAAAGTCTGTAATCTACAGTTTTGCTTGACAAAGATTGTCAGCTACTGATATTGTTACAGCTTATATATTGAATAAATGGAATGTTTCTGAATACCCCATTGAATGGAAAATCCTGGGAATAGTAGACATGTAACTAATAATGAGAGGGGTATATTGGCGAAGAACAAAAGCACTGGATAATCACAGGTGTTCATTAAATAAAGAATTCATCCCCAGAATTCAGTAGTGCCATAAATTAAGATGAAATTAATTCAGAAGTGGTTAAGCATAGTGGATGCAGGACCTGATAGAACTTTTGTGGGTCCTAGGGTGAAATTTCATAGCGGGGCCTGGAACAAAATTCCATTGCGAGCCCTAGAAAATACCATATTATAATTACGTCTTGATGTGAAAAATGTCATTTGTAAAGAACACACACAAAAACTATCATAAAGAAAAAATTATTATGTCAAAGAAGTATTTGTCTTAAGCTTAAGAAAAAGATCTTAACATGGATTGAAAGTTCAGAGTAAAAAGTGCCAAAATCTGCAATTTTCTTTTCGGGGATAGGGAGTTGAGGTTACATTGTGATACTTATAAAAACTTCTTCACAGTATGGTAAAAACATAACTTCCAACCAATCCATGTAGCAAATATTCTTGCATAGAGAATAACAAGGATCCCTCTAAAATAAATTCATTTAAATAGTCCCCCCACCCCCACCCATCCAGATAAGTGTTTTAGTGATTGATTTCTGATACAAGGTGGAGTATCAGACAAATTTGTGACTTTTTAACTTTTATACGTGCACACACATGAAAATTACCTTGCCTTCTATTTTAATTTCCAGTACTGTTTATAAAGTCACTGGACAACTGGCCTCCAAATATAGTTCAAAAACAACTTTGATATTGTTCATTTTATTTTTTTTTAATTGAATTATCTGGTTCACACACAAATTGTTTAATATATCAAAGTAGGGAACCACAAAATGATGAAATTTAATTTGCTATTTCATGAATGCAGACAAGTTTAAGATGGTTATAATATTCATTTGAAATGTGCAAATCTCAGCATCTGTACAAAGTAGGACAGTAACCTACTTGAAAGTTGGGTGATTGGGAACTAAAAAAAAAAAACAGTATAAAAATGCCTTTTTAAGGGCCTCACATTCCAACACTTTAAAAAAAAATGCAAACAAACTCTACCCAAAATTGTTTTGCTTTTACTTCCTATACTGCGGGGCGCAGGACCCAGGGCGACCATCCCGGTTGCTCCTATGGTCCAGCCAGCCCTGAGGGGATGGACACATGCTCTTTGGTTACAGAAAAATATCAAGACAGCATGGAAAACTGGTGTGTTTCCTGAGGATGGCAGAAAGCTGTATTGCACTAATATACACCAGAATATACAAGTATAAAACTTTAAAACATGCTTTAGCTATGTGAAAAGTTTAAATAAAATAAGGAAGCTTTCAACTAAAACTTCATTGTTTTTCTCAACCTAGGAAATGATGGACAATGGTAAGTGGTTGCAGATCCGTAATGTCATATTCATTAATTTTCTTAACTGATTTCCATACTAACAGAATAAAAAGGAAAGAATCAGAATTACGGTTTTTGGGGCTGAGAAAAATATCCAAACTTTTCCGTTAATGAAAACAAAGCTGATTGATGAAGGGGGTGATCCGTTTGGCCTCGTTTCTCATCAATTTTCTGTTTGTTATCAGGAAAGTTCAAAAAAATTTTCTCAGTCCCCAAAATAGTAATTCTGATTCTCCTCTTTCTATTCCATTAATACAGAAATCAGTTTTACAAGAAAAATAACAAATATGACAATAACAAATCTCTGGCAACCACCAATCCTTTCCTAGGTTGAAAAAAAAATGAAGTTTTAGTTGAAAGCTTTATTTTAAAATTTTTATGCAATTTAAGCATGTTTTAAAATTTTTATACTTGTAATTTCTGGTTGAATGCTTATGTCCAAATTTATCATTAAGTCTTATCAGCTGTAGAAAACTAATTCACTAAAGTGAGAGTTTGTATAAAGGACATTAGGAGTTCAGAAGCTGCTGACATAAAAAGTGATAAGAGGAGTATCAGGGATAAATAGGTGAATTCAGGGGCGGAACAGTATTAGTAAGACAGAAATCAGAAATGAATTGGGTACTTCTTCAGTTGAAAAAAAAAAGTTAATGAAAACATACATTGAAAATTTGGGTGCGACTGTTGCATGAGAGATAGATTACCTAGTTTTACATTCTGTAGCTTTAGGCTGCAGATTAAAGGGAAGACCTGTAACAATGGATTGAAGGTATAAAAATCAGCCGTTAGTGATTGAAGAAGCAATGTGTTACAGATAGAAAGTCTTGTAACAGGCAGAAAGAAGTGGAGAATTTCTTGGAAACCAGCATTGAATATTTTTCTCCTAGTGGTCTGTGCCAGTAACATGAGTCACCATGTTGGTATGCAGATGTTAGATCTGCATACCAACATGGTATTGGCATTTTCTTTAAAAATTTCTCCACTAGCTTAGTTAATTTCGCATGATCTTTTAGATGACTGATTATCTGGAATGTTCTGTTTTCCATTTCATTTATGTGCATGAACCTTATGTGTAGTTAATCTTACATATTTTCTTGCTGCTTTTATGTAGCTGATATTCATATTCATTGGAAATTCTTACTCCTTGGACATAACTTTTTATGTCTTTTCTACAAATTGTTTTTGGTTTGCTTGAGAGGTTTAATAACCACCTTGTTTTGGCACATAATGAGAACACCACAGAATAAATCTGACCAAGTATTTTAGAATGGTACTGTTGATGTCCAGAAGGTGCCTTTATCCAAGCTTTCAACAATACGTCCTGGCGGTGCAGTGGAAGAGCTGGCTTCTAACCATTCGTCCCAGAAGGGTCTAGGTTCAAATCCCAGTGAGACAGGAATGTTGTTTGTCTTACAGCACAGGCTCTCTCCCTTCCCTAAAGCCAGTGTCCCTAAATTAGGGATGGGTGACTGCTTATAGCAATCGAGTTGCTCATGGTTGTCATTAAACCAACAACAACAAAACACAATACAAAAGATAGTGTTTTGGTAGTTTTGTTCTCCTGGTATATCCCTCCAGTCAGTTGGCTTTTTTTTTCTGAGTTTTCCATGTGGATAACACTTACTAGAGATATATTCTTGTAACAAAAACATATCACTTTTATAACATGAGTAAGTGCAACTCATAAAAATCCATTGTCTGGACCAGACCAGCAAAACTGCTGAAATTTCTACTAGCCAATGTGGCTAGTGGAATAAAAATTTTACTAGCCAAATGACAGAATCTACTGGTCATGCAAAGTTAAAAAAACAATAATTCAGTAACTTCTCTACTTACATTTCTATGAAAGTAAATGTGTGAATGCTTTTTTCTTTCTAATGATAGACCCCTTCCCCATTAGCTTCATAAAAACAGATGCAGAGCAGTTACTGCATAGGATCATTAGATTGACTGCAAATATTGCATATGCTTTTGTTCCAAAATGATTGAATTTTTGACAGTGTATTTTCAGTGCTGTAATATCATTACTCTTACTATCTTAATTTACACATACATAATTTATTTTCGAGAGGTCATTGAAATTATGTCTAATTTCTTTAATAATATTGAAAACAAAGGGACGAAAGTTAGGATATATATATACATAAAGTGGCAATAATGTTGATACAGTTTACCACTGATATGTACAGTGTCTGACCTTCCCATCAGAGGTATCTGTCCACCACAATTGAATAGCATTTTGAGAATCAAAATCTTCAATTGAAGGGCCATTGCATCTAATCATCATTAAGTCATTTAAAGTATCACTATTCAGACATGCCCAATTACTTGTTTTTATGAGGTTCATTGCTGAAAAGCCACACTCACAAGGAGCAGTACTACATGTCATCAGATGTAGTAGCTGCATCATCTTAAAAACATTACCATAACAGTTTGTTTCTTTTTGTTTAGCATACATGGGGCTAGACGGAGATTCAAAGATAATTCTTTTACCTGTAGATGACATTGCTTTGTGCAAGGTACACCATGGCAAAGATATGTACATTATACTATGGCAAAGGTTACTTTAGTAACCTTAACCCTTTGGTCGCTGCAGGCTGATCCGTCAGTAGATTAAGTTTCTCTTGAAGCCCACCTTTGCTTGCATTCATTTTTGAAGCAGCTGCAGGAACACAGGTGAGAAAACTAAACTGAATATTCATTCACAAGTGGGGGGGGGGGGAGTTGGACAAAATAGTTGCTCACTTGGGGAAAAAAATCTATTGGCCATCGTTGGCTACTATATTTAAAAATTTACTAGCCACTACAAAATATCTGGTTGCCATTTGGCAACTGGCTACCGACATTCGTAATGGCTGGTCTGGACCCATCCATTGACACGCTGGAGCTTGGATTCATCCAAATAGAAGACTATTTTCCAGTCATGGTGTTTTAATGACCACTGCAGACAGAACTGTTAATGATAGGCAGTCAACATAGGCAGATTAATGGCCCTGCAAAGGCATCCACTGAATTGTGTGTTCAAAACAGTTTTTCTGTTAACCCAACTCGTAGTCTGCTATTAATAGAAAGCATTTACCAACCAATGTTCACGTGGTGTTTTCTTTTTGGCACATTGGATGGATGTGTGTGTTGAACATCCAACAATGCCTGCAGTTGCCAAGATGCTGGCCCATGCCTTCTACAGGCTTGTTATTTCCCATTCACTCTCCAAGAAGTCATTACCTTATACACTCCAACAAGTCATTCCCTTTTTTCGTTGCATGAGCTTTATACTGGCAATCTAAAATATCTTGATTGTTGGTGATGTCACTTCTACATGCTTTGGGATTTTCTCTTGCCTGGCCTGTGAGTGTATGTGGAAATGTTCAAGGTAATTGCAACTGCCTTACTCCACTGTTCACAAGGTCCTGCTTGTGTGACTTTGTATACATATAAGGTACAGATATGTGCTGGTTTTGTACCTGGATAACTATGCAAACCCCTAGGTTTTGCAAAGACATCGTGTAGTTAGTATGCTGTGACAACAAAGCACTCACCCAAGAGCAGAATTACGTTCAGTGTTCTGCAACATGGCTTCCAAAGATTATAAATGTTCTGCGGGCAAAGCACTAAACACTTAGACCAAATTTCATAAAAAAAAATAAGTGAATAAATCACAGTAAAACTAACATTAAAAAATGACCATCAGTTGAAACCCCTTGTTAAATATAACAATGCATAAACCTGTTACTTAAATCAAATAAATTTATTTAGATTAGAACCAAGTTATGTATTTAGAATTTGATATTCTGTTAATAACATTTGAAGTTAAATAGTGTGCCATTGTTGCACATGAATTATTTACAAAGTGTTTGTGGTAATTTGGTCCATACATTGAAACTAGGGCAGCTTTCAGTATTTTTTGGACTGACTTATGTCCAAACTGTACTCTATTTGACATTATAAACAGCCATTTATCATTTGTTCCAACTATAACATCATCTCCGTCATTAGTATTGGATCTTTTACTTGTACAATATGTCAATTGCTGAAACCCAGGATTCACAAATTGCCTTTGAGGCAGGCAGAGAAAGAATAAAAGCAGGTTACTTAATAAATTTTGGAATCTCTGCTTTCATTTCATTTAGAGCTTGTTTTAAGAGAGCTTTAATCTGTAAAAAATGTTTTTTTTTTATTGAGTGTTAAACGACCACCGTGAGCAACTCAATGGGCTATAAGCAGCCGCCCGTCCCTAATTTAGGACCACTGGTTCCAGGGAAGGGAGACAGCCAGTGCCATAAGACAAACACAACATCCATGCCTCACCGGGATTCAACCCGGACTTCATTCGGACGAATGATCAGAGGCCATCGCTTAGACCACTGCGCCCCCGGGGCAGCCAAAAAAAAAAAAGTTCGACTTGTCCTACTTTCTTGCATATTTCTATAGATCCAAGTGACAAAAACAGTGTACTCAAAGAATAAATCTTTTTTTCTTCTTCAGAGTGTGGAACACATAGAAAAACCTTTACAAATTCAATGAAATTGGAAATATCTTCCAATTCTTTCTTCTGCTCAGAACTGACATGAGTTCTTGGAAATGTTAATTATTCAAAATTTAATAAAATACCTGCTCTTCTTATAATTATGTCAACAATTGCCTCATTTTCAAAATATGCACTTTATTATTTAATATATCAGCTATGTAGCCTGTTATTTATTGAATATCACAACATAAGGGAGATATGTCAGAGTTTTTGAGTGGAGTGCAGTTTTTTCAAACTCTTTGCTCAGTCCGATTTCCATTTTCGGAAATTTTCCCTCTATTTTGAAGCTGAAACACAATCATTTATTGAAAAAAATCATATTTTTCATTAATACTGAACAGAGGGAATCACGAGAATTTTTTTTTTTTACGATTACAGGAGGAATCGTCACTCCCTCTAGCTTTCGTTTTTGGAAGACAGAATTCCGTTTACTGCAAGACAATGCACCCTCCCCCCTTCCCAATTCTTTTTTTTCTCGAGAATGACGCAAATGATGATAACAAAGGCAAAATTTTCCGAATCCATGAGAGAAACTCATGCCTAAAGATTACAGGGAAATTTTCGCTGTCGAATTTACGTTTTCGGAAAATCGTTGCCTACAGTTTCAAGCTGAAATACAAACATTTATGCAATAGGCTGATACTTAGCAACAATACTGGGCAGAGGCAACTTCGCAAGAAGAAATAATGATTACAGGTAATCAGGAATTTTTTTTAGTTTTAAAGAACGGAATTCTGTTCTCAGACGGGGAACCCCCCCCCACACACACATATTAATCTCCTCTCCCCAAATTCTTTTTAGTTTTGTATCGATCCCAAATAATCAAAAATGCAGAATTCTGTTAAAGAATCTTGTGCCTGATTTATAAAAGTTGGCGATATGCAAATCGAATTGTCCAGGCTGCTACATATGGAAGCTGATTCACATGTCCATAAATTGATTATATTCCCGACATGAATGATGTATTCAACTGCATTTTCACAACTCAGGGAAGGATTCGTTTTTACTGCACGTAATTTTATGAAGGATACGTTTTTAAAGCTCGGAATTTTGTGAGTGGTCAAACATTTTTTTTTTCCTTAAAAATTTCTAAGGCGGGAGACCCCTTCCTAGCAACTTTACTTCAGCGGGAGTTTAATACTTTGGGCGGGAACCCGCGTGTTCTGCTGTTGTTGACTTGAGGTAATTTTTTCCAAGATGGACACCTAACAAACACTCTCTGAAGCAATATGTGGTTTAACATGGCTTGGCTCCTCCCACTTTCACAACATACTAGCGGGGAGGGGGTAAAGGATCTTTCAAAAAAGCGCAGGCAGAAACAATCAGCTGCTATACCCAATGCCAAATGGTAGGGGTGAGTGGATGGATGTGTGGGGAAGGGGGATTGTTTGGTGCTCTGGGCAGAAGGCGGGGAGTGTAGACAAGAGGAGTTACTGGCAGATCGGGGTACGCGAGCGCTGCGTTCACAAATTTAAGATAAAAAAATTTCTGCAAGGCATTGAAATTTAAAATTTAACAAAGTATGTTCTACAAATAAAAATATCCTACAAGGAAATTGAAATCTAAGATAAAAAAAATATTCCGCAAGGCATTGAAAGCTAAGATTAAAAAGAAAATGTTCTGCGGGGAAGGGGACTTTGTTCTGCGATGCACGTCACAGTTTTAAGTACTTTCTGCTCCTAGGAGTACTCATGCAGCATATTATGTTTTATAATGAGGTGCTCTACACAAATGGGCAGGTTAAATGTCTACATGCTCAAATATGGGGTTATAAATGACCAAATAAGAATAGGTATCCATGATACACATAAAAAATGATTAGGTACCTATAGTGCAATAGTTCATGTGTGTGACCATTTTTCTTTGTGGAGCTCATGGTCATGCAAGATAATTATCTCGGCATGCTATTGAATAACACAGTTCTCTCGCTTGATGGCTTGCAGCCACGTGCTTAGTTCCTGCACATTGAAGCACATATGCAATGGGGACAGCAAACATATTTAGAACTTTCGTGATGAGACTTCTTCAAAATGCTGGTTAGGATATGTAGGTCCAACTATCTTGTTAACTGGACATAACTTTATTAGGCCTTTTCTCATGGGATTGTATCAAGGATATTTTGTATCAGATACCAGGTGACAGTATGAATGTTTGGTAGATAGATATTCTCTGAATTCTATGACAGTGAATGTGGTATAATGTACATGGTAGGAAACTTGCACGCAACAAAGGAAGCACATGCTGAAGAACAGTGGAAAAAATTTATGAATTATTTTACTTAAAAAAAACAACAACATACTATGTTCCAAGTTTAAAAAAGGCACAGCTGCTAATGTTTAATGGGCATACCCTGTATTAAATGATTATCTTATGAAAAGTGTAGATAACTTCCTCTTGCAGAGGAGTACTATCAACCTAGGAACTCAATAAAATGTGTACAACATTGCAGGTAATAAGTTTATTTACAAGTATCACTGAAAAAATTTATACAGAAGCACAAAGCAGTAATATACTGTACTTTGTAAACCACAACAAATTTTACATTTCACGGCTAGAAAAGGCAGCACATGGGAAAATATGCAGGTAGATGTAATGATTACAACAAAAGAGATTTTCAGTAACTTTTCTTTGTAAAACTGCCATGTATGGCATGTAGGAGAAAATGCAAAATAGATCATGTACACTGTACAAAGTTAGAAAATCCCACAGGATTTTTTTTTTCTTTTGTATAATATTCTTTACAGTGGAAATTTTATCTAAAATCTCACAAATGTGGTACAAAAGTGACTAACTTTTACAGACCAAGTTTTGTTGTGAGGCCTACTTATCAATGCACTTCAAATTGATTGATTGATCCATCAATTTTCAAGATGGATGAAATCTAAACACTCAGAAATACCACACACATATGAACCACTGGTACACCACATTTTTATTTGGCATATTTGACCTGAGTAAAACATGAGTTAGTTATGAAAAATATATGTCATAAGTAGTTGAGATTTACATCATATTTGTTTTCAAAATGATGCATGAAAAAAATATTTTGTTCAAATCAGTTTTCATGGGACAAGAAGCAAAGTTCTTTTGCACTTCCTGTGACTAAAGTCCACATCACTGATAACTTGGATAGCAAAATATTTGTTACTCAAGTTATGATAGAACTGACATGAATAAAAGGTGCACACAAAAATTTTCTCAAAATTTATTTATTTTCTGTAATACAGAGCACTGGGTTAAAATACTAGTTTTGAATATATGCATTTCTTTAAACAGATCTTAAAGGCCTCACAATTATGTTGATTGAAATGTTAAACCAGTCTGCAAGCCCATTCCTTTGAAAAATCCATATTTTAAGAAAATTATCCTATATACATAAACAGAACCTTACTCAAAATCTGGCAATTTCAGCTCTAGCAAAAAAAAAAAAAAAAAGCGGTTAACAGAGAATAACATGTACTGCAGTGAATTGGGGGGGGTTCCATACAATTTCTACCGGCAAGTTCTTCGGTAATGTTCTAATACAGACAACTTTGAAATCCAACGGGTGATGCACTGAAGTGTCATGGCAAAGACTAGTCAGACACAGCAGCTATCTTTGCTGATGATCGTCGACTCTTGGACCTCTATAAGGGGTCCATCTGCAAATTGTGTCTGTAACAGTAACTTAGGAAACACAGCCAGGATGGGACCCCATTTTTCTCTTTTAAACGTAGCACAAATAGGTATAATACACTAATATCAAAGGCAGTGTGTACCATAAAATGCATGCATGCTAATTATGAAAACCCTAAGTTAACAACTAGCTTTATTTTCTCTAGCTGCCTCATATTTTACCCTGCTGTCAGGGTAATAACATTTAATAACTTTTTTGGTGTTAACCCAGGGTCCACTCCAACCATGTATTGCAGATATCATTTGTCCTAATCTTTAAAACAAGTGGCTTAAAGTTTCTGTATCTCCATTAATATTTGAGATAGCCATTCAGCTTTAATTTCTCTAGTTGCCTCACTGTTTCACCTGCTGTCAGGATAATAACATTCAATAACTTTTTGGTATTAGCCCAGGTTCCACTCCTACAATGTATTCCAGATAGCCCTTCTCCTGAGCTTTAAAACAAATGGTATTACGTTTCTGTATCTCCCTTAGTTCAGGAGATGGCCCTTAGTATCAACTCATTTGCATAGATTGACCCCTTTGTTTTCTAATTTGGGCTCTCACTCATTTTCCTGCTGCACAACTGCACTTGGAACAGGAGAAAATAAAGCTTTTCACCTTAGGGTTTTCATAATCAGCATGCATGCATTTGAAGTTACACGCTGCCTTTGTTATTAGTGCATTATACCTATTTGTGCTGTGTTTAAAAGAGAAAAATGGATCTACCTAGTCTTATCATAAATACTGTTACAAAGTATTCAATGAAATAACAAAAGAAATTTAAAGATATTTTAATATACCTGTGATATGATGTAAGTAGTACACTTGTGAATACATAGCACCAATCACTTTTCAAAATGGTATCCTTTTGCCTTCACACAGTCCTTCAGTGTCTGTGGCCACTCATCAATAGCTTTACGCAGGGTCTCCACAGGGAAAGCTGCTACTGCCTGCACAAAAGAGTGTTTAAGACTGTCAATACTGGGGTGTCTCTTTCTGCAGGCCATGTCCTCTAGTGTGGCCTACAACTTGTAGTTAAATGGGTTGAGGTGTGGGCTGCTTGAAGGTCAATCAGCTGGAGAAATGAAGTCTGGCAAATTCACTTTAAGCCACTCCTGGGTTCACTTGGCCTTGTGGTCAGGTGCGGAATCCTGCTGAAAGCTCCACTGTTGGTTTTGGAAGAGGGTGTGACTCACATTTTTGACCACTGGCTACAAAACCCTGTCCTGGTGGACTTTGGCAGATGTTTTCACTCCTTTCTGACAGAAATGGAGCTCTGTGGTACCCTCGTTGGAGACTCCCCACCAAACCATGACATAAGCAGGATGCCCCTCACAATCCCTCCTGAGCTTCTAGGGAGGTTGATGCATACACCCTGTCATTTTAGTGGTTGAAAACCTCTTCAACAGTGAAAATTTTTTCATCAGAGAAAAGGATCTGTCTGTAGCAATTGTCTGTGTAACGCTGCAACAAACCTTTCGCTTTTAGCACCCTCTGCTGCTTCAGTTGTAAGGTGAGGAAGTGCCCTGCTCACCCTTAGATCACTCCACAGCATATGTGACATCAACATTCTTGAAATGTTCAGCTCACGAGCCATCACTGATTGTTTTCTGACAGAATTTCGTCAAATACGGGCTTCCACTGCTTTCACCAGGCGAGCAGTCCTCACGGTGTGCGGCCAACCCTTTTTGGGGCGATTAGCGATGGTCCCAGTTTCAAGGAACCTTTTTATGGTCCGGTAGACAAAAATTCAGCTTCTTCAGCATGTTGAAAATCTTGGAACACAATTCTCTAATCTCCCCACTCCATGGCAAGTACTTCACAAAACATGTTATCTCCTCTGTGACTGAACGCACAATGATTCACTAGCTGCTTCATGTCTCCTGGCTGGTCGGTGACGTTGCACACCGGTTGCACGCTATCTGGCGAGCATTTTTAACAGTATTTATGCTAAGACTAGGTAATCTTGGCTGTTCCCTAGATTACTGTTACAAACACAATCTGCAGACAGGGTCCAAGAGTCAACAGTCGTCACTAAAGATAGCTGCCATGTCTGACCATGATCTTCGCCGTGAGACTCTGTTGCATCTCCCGGTAGATTTCAAAGTTGTCTGTATTAGGATATTACCAGTTCTTTCACTTTTGTTAATACCTTCAGCTCATTTTTCTTTTCCTTGATAACATACTTTAGAATAAAGCATTGAAGTTATAATTTTTCACACAGTTGCAGTGAAAAATCACAAAAATGGGATTACAAAAATTTCTTTGTATCAAAGAGAGGTAAGCAAGACCAACACTTCCAGTATGTGTGCCCCCTCCAAAAAATATATATACTATTTTTTCTAAGTGGCACACATACACACCACCCTACAAAAAATATCAGGATACCCTTGTTGTTATATACAGTCAAACCCCTATTTAACGAATTCTGCGATTTTATGTACATTTTGTATGGTCCGTATGGAACCACATTGAAACTAATGCTTGGTGTTTCCCGATTTAACAAACACGTTTCCTCAATTTAGCGAACATTTTTTTATTTTTAGTGAACATTTCAATTTAGCAAACATTTTTTATTATTTTTAAATCCCCACAAACTATGTTAACTGGCATTTTCATGTTAAAAGTTAACTAGAAAGAGAGTTTCGCATAACAGGATAATTTTGCGCATGCAGTTAACCAGCGTTTCAAAGAATATCTGCAACACAGCTTGATGGAATCATAAATCAGTTCGCCTTTCCTCCGACTATCAAGCGTAAGCTTCTTATAGGAGGAAGCAAATGACTAACAAGTTCCAAAGGAGTGCAACGTTTTCTTGCATGGGCGGGAAGCAGGAAAAAGAAAGGCGGTGTGGGGGGAGGATATCTAGAACACCATGGGGACTCTTGTTTTCAGCTACAGACAGAACGATAGCTTTCTTTGAAGTTGGGAGAGACACATTGTACATACCCATTCCCAAACCTCTGGAATTCTTCCACAAATTGCATTTCTTCTTTTCTTCTCAGTGTAAAATCTACAGGTTAAATTAAATCACACAACTCTTTTACGGATAAAGTTTTGATGAACATAGATAGAACTAGAAAAGTTAGAAGAGAAATTTACTGATTACTGTACTTTGCAAAAGTGCATTTTGTGAGAGCATTAAAAAAACGAATGACTGCAGAAAAAAAAAAATGTAGGAAACATTTTCAGTCAGTGAAAAAACTGACATTTTGTCGCAGCTTCATGCGAACCCAGGATCACAGACTGCTGTCGCAGAGAAACTTTGAATTTCCAAGGCAACGTTGTATACCATAGCGAAAAATAGAAAAGATATTGAAAGTTGTGCATCAAAGTGTGGGCAATTATCGAGTAAGAGGAAATCTATGAAGGCATCACACCTAAGTTGGAAAACGCTGTTGTCACTTGGTTCCAACAAACACGGGCTAGTAATTTGCCTATTAATGGATCACTTCTGCAGGAAAAAGCAGTTCATTATGCCCAGCGACTCCAAGTAAAGGAATTCACATGCATCAAATGGATGGATTGATTATTTTAAGCAAAGACATAACACAGTGTACAGAGCTCTATCCGGCAAAAGCAAAAGTGTTGATTCTGTTACAGCTCAAACGTTGAAAAATGAACAGCTGCCACAAATTATTGAAGGGTACATGCTGTGTGACATTTTTAATGCTGATGAAACTGGACTGTTTCATAACCTGCAGCTAGATAAAACATTGTGTTTTTGAAATGATACCTGCCATGGAGGAAAGAAATCAAAAGACATAATCACTGTTCTTCTAGCTGCCAATGGAGATGGGTCAGAAAAATTGCAGCCATTAGTTACAGATAAATCCACTAAACCACGTTGCTTCAAGCATGTGAAATCTTTGCCCACCAAGTATGAGGCAAATAAAAAGTTGTGGGTTACCCCAGCTTTATTCAAAAATTATGTAGAAGCCTTGGATACTCAGATGCAGGCAAATAAGAGAAGTCCTCTTATTCATTGATCAGTGTTCTGCACATCCTCAGGTAAACAATCTGAAAACTGTTCCAAGACATTTCCCCCAGCAAATTGTACAAGTGAATTGCAACTGCTGTATCTGGGTGTCATTAGGTCTTTTAAAGCCCATTATCGAAAGTTTCTCATGCAAAAAGTACTTTCTGTTATTGATGCATCTAAAGTTAAAGTCAACATTCTCGATGCAATGCATTTTGTGTGATAATCGTGGAATGCAGTTACAACAGATACCATTAAAACTGCTTTAATAAAGCAGGCTTCTCAGGTTGTGAACAAGTAGAAAGTGGGTCCAATACCAAAAATCCTGCTGATAATTTTGTGGATGACGATCTTGCAGAATGGAAATGAAACTGCCTCATCAGGTATTGTGCTTTCCGATTATGTTGATTGTGACGCAAATGTGGATACCCCCAAAATGCAATCCCTTGATGATGTTTTGGAAGAACAGATAGGACTAAATGCATCAGATTCTGATGACGAAGATGAAACAGAACTGAAAGTCAGCTGCTTTAGTGATGCTGCTAACAGTATAGAATGTGCTAAAAACTACTTGATGCACTTCGATATTAATGATGTTTTCCAGGCACTTCATAAAATTGAAGCTGCAATTTATGAAGCTAAACATTAAGAAAAAATAAGCAATCTTCTCTAAAGCACTTCTTTTCTATAGTGTAAAAATGTAATCAACACATATTTTGTTTTTACAAATTAATTAGTACTAATTGATGTTCTGTTTCATGCAGTTTATAATACTGAAGTCGTTATTTAAGAAGCTAAATGCTCGGAAAAAAATCAACTATTATATTTTTCTTGCAATTTTAAAGTGCACTTAAATTTTGATGCTACATACTGAAGTCTAATATCTATGAATTGTGTATTTAATACGCAAAGTAAATGTGTATGTATTATAACCTTTTCGATAATACATTTCGTAATTAAAAGTACTATACATAATTTAAATTTCACTGAAAGAAACTTAGCTTCTTATGTATTCTGTTATGAACACTGGCTTAATTTGAATGTTTCATTCGAAAGGCTTCCTCGATTTAGCGAATTCCTCGATTTTACGTACAAGACTGTTGGTTCCTTGAAGTTCGTTAAATCGAGGTTTGACTGTATATATATAGCCCAGCGTACCCTATCATTTAAAACGCATGGCTCAGACTAGTGTACAAGGAAGGTGAATGAGCCATAGAACTTTGTTATACAAATCATGGCACATGGAGTTCAGTTGAGGAATTTTGCAAGCCGTGATATTGTCAGATGTCTCTTTGTTTTGGCTTGTTGATTTACACTACTTCTGAAAGTCTACATCACCCAAAGTTAACTGTCAGTGATGATATCATGAAATAAAAGTATTTAAATACCACTACCTTCCAATAATGCACCAAAAGACCATGGAAACACTCCACATAACCGGAGTACACAGAAGAGTGATATTATCCTTGTTAGTCATCCCTGAAAAACCATATCCAGGAGTTTTAGGTATCAACAGTTGAGGTTCGTTCGAACACACTATAAACCAAGCAAGTTCCACAGCACCAGTTATGGATGCATGGTGGCACATATTTCTAACATCACCAATCACAAGTCTTACTTTGCACGGTACAATGAATGGCATAATTGGTCCCAAGAGTAGTAAAAATCAGGAGTGACAAATCATGCCAAATCCTGTTCCAATCAGATGGGCAGGTGTGGAAGATGTCTAGAGAACATTTGCTGTGAAGATGAATTGTGACAACAGAGTTCAGAGAAGATTGTGTGATGGGGATCATAATTATACCAAAGCCCACCTTAACATATTAGGAAATTCCACACTGCCTGCTATGAGGAAGTTCTTTAGTGCAAACAGATGTTGGTTTCATTAGGGTAATTAATGTTCTCTGTCATATATCATAGGTCTAGTTACAAATTAGGTCATGGTCGTGAATGTTTGGAAATTAGATCCCAAAGTGCAGAGTCCTAACTTAAACACCATCTACCTCCTATGAGCTGATCTCAGGATTCCCACTCTTTTTCATCTGGAAAAGAAAAAGTACCCTGCAAAATATTTTTACAGACATAGCAACTGTGTGTGATAAGAGATGTATACTTCTTATACATCTCTTCAATACATAAAACATTGCAAACTTATGCTGATGAAGTTTGCAATATTTTTGCATATAATTTAAGTTTCAGGATGACATAAATTTGACTACCTCTGATTTAAAAAGTAGATCTGCAGCACAGGCATAGCACAAAACCGTGGGATCCCCCCTTCCCCAGCAAAAAATTATTTAAGGCTCACCAAAAATTAGTTTTGCTCACTTTCAATGATTTTGAATACACTGATAACTCCTAATCTCACATAGGTGATGCATGTTAGTATATTAAAAAAATATATAAATCATTATTATATATAATATCACATAAACTATATAAAAATAAAAAAACTAGGTGGGGCAGAGATCATGCCCACAGAAAGGCCAAATGAGTAAAGGCCAACCTGGAGACGTCGATTGCTGAAAGCAATTTTGGAACTTAACTGACTTGGTTTTGGAAACTGATAGAAGATCCTTACTCCCACATAACTCAGAAAGAATAGGCACTGGGGTTACGGCTCAGTTTGCCAAGCCTGAGGGGATCAGTCAAAACACTAATCTCAGGTGTGGTGATAACATCCTTCTTCTCTATCTGGGGTATAAGAAGAAATAAATAAATCCTCTCTAGCCTCTGTCCTGTTTGGTAAAAAAATATAAAAATATTAGTTACGAAGCTGTTTAAGTAAGAGTGACTTTTCTTCAGGAAATAATTTAAGTATTTTGCAATGATAAAACAAAGGATTTATTTAACACTGCATCAAATGCTAAGAAAATATTACTTGAAGAGATATCGAGATTCCTATCCATCTCGGGACTCCTTCAGCACCACTAGGGCTGCAGTGCCTGCATTATGCCACCGGTCTGCGGGCTATGCCAGTAACAAAGCTTACCCACTGAAGAAGTGCTTGACACTAAATTGTAACTACTGGATTTTTGCACAGCTGGCTAGTGACAGAAATAAGCCCATTTAAGCATTTTTTGGAATTTCTGCTTTAAAATAAGGATTGTGAGAACCTTGGATCTGGAACAACAGGTGAAACAAGTTCCACATAGGTAGCTGAACTGGTCACTATTCGAAAGGGCAGATGGAGGACAACAGCAGCTCCAGTCTAGCTTACTCAAGATGGCTAAGTGTGTCACAGCACCAAAGGGGAAAGGTACAATACTGAGATATGTGACACTGACAGCAATGGGAAACCAGCTTGTTTTGGCATGCTTTTTGGAGGTAGTGTACTTGTATTTATCACAAGACCTCTGTTCCCAGAAATATCAAATTTGGAAAACTAATTTTGGATAAAATCATGATCTGGATTGGATATTTAGGTGTTCCTGGTACAGCATCTTTGCTTTAATAGTGTATTTGAAATATCTTTCTATGAACACAATATTTATGTTACTTAGGGACTTCTTCGCAAGATCTAGATGATTATGTAATATTCTGGAAAAACCGAAATTTGATTTTTTTTTATTTTCTTTTTATTTTCCATAAGACATGATAAGCACATCTGAGATTTTGGTGACATCATTTTTTTTTTTTTTATCAAACCAAATAATATAGTGATGTACTTTTGCATGTAACTTGTGACAGAGAAAAGAATGTGGATTAATTCCAAAAGAGAAAGTGAAACAAAATATCTAATTAAGTTAAAATTAGGAAATTGAATAAGTGTGAGGAGGAATCATTAGAGCATAATCATTTACTTAAGAATATTTAGATTACCACCTAGCTGGTCTTCAAAAGAATTGAGAACTAAATAATTCCTGCATATACTAATTAATATAACTGAAGTGCTACTGACAGCTATGGACTCTTACATATGCCAAAATACAAAACTTATTCTTAGAAAATCAAGGTGTGCTTTCATTATTACGATCATTTTGCATTGGTTGCAGGTCAAATGTGACCAACTTGGGTCATATAAATTAAGCCCAGTGCATAATATTTGCTCATCAAATGAAAGTAAATATGAAAGCATAATATAGTATTTAAAAGGCTGATAAAGACTAAAAAGCATTTTCATAACTTTATCCAAAAATACTACACAGATGCAATTAACAAGACATGTACAATTCACGGGGAATGTATGTTATAAAACAACCATAAGAAGAAATTGTATGGTTTCTGAAGGGATTATAGCTTTTCACATATAACGATCATTTTTCTTTAATTTCATTGAAAACAACTATTGCTATCAGGTGGTTCTTTATACAAAGTTGGCTGTGGAAGCATATCTTTGGTCAAAAGAAGTGAGTCTTGTAGCATCTAGTGTACCATTCAGTTATCAAACAACATGGTTATATTTGTTGAGAAAGAGTCACGTTGCATGAGATTTAATATAATGTATTTTTTCAATGGCATATAGGCTGCACCAAAAGTAAAAAACATAGCCTGAACTACATATATACAGGATGATAATATGGTATGGTGAGGCATAGAATCACTAGCCACTTCTACTCTCTACAACCTGAGCACAGAACTGGCACATGCATTCACATACCCCTTGTGCCACTCACTCTGGCACAATGTCAAGAACATTATTCTGTCAACATGCAATGATTGAGTTTCTTGTGAAGGAAAAAACAACAACTCAGTAACAGACATCTATGAGTGATCGTATTGTGTATATGGAGATGCCTTACATGGGTGCTAGCATTGTCAGCTGGTGGGCAAAACATTTAAAAGACAGGAACATGTATGTCACTCATCAACCGCATTGTGGTAGATCAAGAACTGCTGCAACTGAGGCAACAAACGCAAAGTTGATGCATGCATCAAAGAGTAATAATCAAGAAATTGCAGAATAGCTTGGAAAAGGACACAAGGCTGTAAAAAAGTTGTTAATGATTATGATGCCAAAAAGCTTGTGCTTAATGGATTACCCACCTGCTTACTATTTTTTTTTATTTCTAGGTTTAATGACCACTATGAATGACTCTATAGGCTATAAGCAGTTGCCCCATCCCCAATTAGAAGCCAATGGTTCCAGGGAGGGGAGAGAGCCAGTTCCATAAGACAACCATACCACCCATGCCTCATCTGGGACTCTGACCCAGGCCCATCTCAGAAAAACTATCAAAATCTAGCACATAAACTACTGTGCCACCAGGGCAGCATCCCACCTGCTTATGAATAAACAAAAGGCACTCACAGGTGTATAATTACATAGTCTGTTTGATGGTGTGTTGACAAGCTGGACAATTTCCCATCTGGCACCATGATAACAGATGAATGTTGGTTCCACCATTTCAGCCCAGATATCAGAAGAAAAGAATAGTGTCACACCACTGTATCCTCCTCAAAGAATAGTATCACTGACCATAAAAGTTTTGAAAATTGTCTTTTGCAATGAAGGATGCATATTGGTAAATTTTCTGAAAAAGAAACCACCATCAGTGTGTTATGCTACATTAAGATGCTTAGTAAATTTGTCATGAACTTCATCACAAGCATCTGATGAAAAACAAATCTGTCAACTTAACAATGTTTGATCACATACTGCAGGTCTGACAAGATAAACACCTGTAAAGAATGGTTGAGAAGTGCAACCTCATCCTATCATACAGTTTAAGCATGGCCTCCCCTCAGATAGCCACCTGCTTTGGATTCTTAAAAGACCAAATGCAGAGACAAATCAGCATTAAACAAATAAGGAGGCAGTGCATAGCTGGTTGCAAGGAACTTAACACCACCATAAATTCCAATTTAATTCAGAGCTTTAGATGTGTCAAAATCCTAATATATATATATGTCCCAGAACAGTTTCTTAGAATTTAACCAGAATACAAATTGGCAAAAAATGGACTTATATATTTAGCTCTCTAATCAAAGTAGTTACACGGGAAACTGAAAACCAGGCACTGAATAGCTTAAATACCAAATACTTACTTAAGATATGCAGGATTTTAGATGTCATAAGGAGAAACAGACATTAAAAGGGAAATGGTTGGACTGATTTTAATTAATAATTTGAACATGATGTGTGCAAAGATGGTGCAAAAGAAATAAATATAAAAAATATATCAGATGCATGGGCAAGATGCTGCTGAGAAACTAAACCAATGAATCTCTTCCCACAGCTCATGTGGTACGGCAACTTTTGGTCAAAATTTAAATATCAGCTTTGGAACATCCATTGTTTTTGTACCCACAACTCTTGTTTTCAAAACTGAAAAAAAATGGTAAGGGCCTGATTTTAAAGCACTTGAAGAAAACTTCCATAGCAAGGTGCAAAAAGGACTGGGAGGAAGAAGGGGTATAGCAGCTGTGCTTGTAAGCATGGGAGAGAGATGTGTGCATAAAGGCACTAAGAAAGAGAGAGCTTTGAAGGTGACCACATCTACACAAAAAGTTGGTAATCAAGTTTTTTCACTTTAACGTCACTCTTAGTTTTTCACTTTAGTTAGAGAATCAGTTTGATTGCTTATATGATAGCAAGCTTTATATTATTTTGCAGTGTTTTTTTTTTTTTTTTTTAATGTACATAATGTAAGTTGGGAAAGACACCATATTTAAGGCAGGTAATCATAACTTTAAATATTACATTATATAAAATGGATATGAAAATGAAAAAGATTTGAATGATTTACTTAAGGCTTTTACATATTTATAAAAGTAGTACAATATTTAAAAAATAACACCGTGACAAAAATTCCAAAGTAAAACACAGCACATGGAGCATCCCATAACTATTCAGAACTAGTTCTTCACCAGAAGAAACCAAGGAACTATGACAGTTCCTTCCTTCCATATTTCTGCAGATGTCTCCGTTTCTTGGATATTTTCTGCAACAATTAATTTTTCTTCCTCACCAAATTTTTCTACATTCAGTTATACACCCAATACTTTAAATAGCTACTTTCTCCCACCTCCTGAATTTGATTTTATCAACTTAACAAGTTGGTCTGATGTCCTGAAAAAATCGCTCATTAATATGCTAAAACACTGTCAAAATAAAGAAGAAAATAAGAAATCTTTGAAAATAGACTGCAGATGAGAACACAAACAGTCAAGAAAACAAAGATGATGACAATGCATGGGTAGAACTTTCTCCTGGCATAACATGAACATGATTTGTTGCTGAAAATGCCAGCAAGAAAAGCAGATGAAATGCATTTGCTATTTCCACATGGGCTATGGCTGCAGAATGTGGGAACTGGTAAATCCACTGTTTCAGCTTTTAACCATGTCATTTTCTTTTAACTTATTCACTTGCCTATTTAACTGTCCTTCCATAATTTTATTTTTTGTTTCCGTTCATGTTTAACTGTAATGATCATGGAAATTACTCAGAGCTAACTTGGATGTCAATGTGAAAGATAAACAAAACAAACACAGTTAGTAAATAAATGAATGTGGTAGTTACATTTTCCATGAATTTTGAACAAAGCAGCACATGCATTCTATGAGAAGCAACATGGCCAAATGCGAAAATTACATTTGTTATAGAGAACAGTATTTCATACATGAAAAAGTAGGAATACTGAATGTAACAAGTGCTGATATACCAAGCTATGGACTAAATCATAATGTTTTAGATATCAATCTTGAAATACAGCTAAACTGTTCACAAACTAAGAGCTTCTACAGATGTGATACACATCAATAGGAATGCTAATAAGTTTGCGTGTGTGTATATCTGTTTCATCAGTTATTGATACTTTGTGTATTCCAAATGTCTTTATTATGATGTAATGAAAACTGAGAAGAAATTTTCTTTGGGTCATATGGGAAAATTTCACACGTTAAAAATTCACCACTGCCAGTTCCCATTGCTGCTGACAGTTTTCAGGAACTTGGAACTCTTATCTCAATTGCTGCATAAAAAATAACCATATCTTATATAATAATACTCTCTATAAGCAAGTGAACGGTATTCCCATGGGAACATCAACGTCCACGAATATCGCTAATCTATTCCTGTTCTTTAAGGAATATAAATTCATTAAAAATCACCCCACCTGCTCAGATAACTACCTTTACACATTTAGATATATTGATGATCTGCTGTGTATCAATAATTCAGAAGTTATAGAGAGTGATTTTGATAATATCTATCCTAGCTCTCTTAATTTATGTAAAACCAACCACAGTAATCAGGAACTTGAGTTCCTAGACTTAAGCATTAAGCTCAACAGAGGTAACCCATCTATTAGCCTCTTTGATAAAAGAGTTAATTTTCCTTTCAAAGTAATTAAATATCTACACTGGAATAATAACATTTCAACCAAAGTAATTGAGAATGTACTAATTTCTCAGGTCCTAAGAGTTTCAAGAATTTGCAGCAACAATTTGGACTTCAATTACCACATTAATATACTATTAGAAAGTTTTCTAGAGAACGAAATTCCTTCTTCTTTCATCAAAAGAACTTTAAGAAAAATTATTCTGAATAATAGAGTAAGGTTGGCAGATCTGCTTTAATTTTCTACACAGTTAATAATATGATTCTGACCAATCAAAGCCGTAAGGAAGTTGGCTAGAGGATGCTTATTAACTACCTAAAGGAACCTTAGTGCTATGGATATGACGGTCCTATTAAAACAAAAAATTAAATAATATAAACAAAATCACAAAAAAAGCTTAAAAATCTGTTTATAAAAGAAAATAAAAACAAATAAAAAAGAAAACTAGTTATTCATCACTAGGATAGCTATACTAAAAATAGTAAAACCAACTTTAAAATTAATAAGATTCTGATTAATCTATAGAAGCTCACTAAGGTGATTTAATACATGCAAAGATTATTAAATACACTGCTCGTGTATTTTATAATATTTCTCATGTATTCTGGAGAGTTAATTCTGCTCTTTCTGATCATACAGATCCACAGTCTTAAGTTTATATATATATTTTTTTCTCTGGTTAAAATCTCCGCGCGTTGGTTTCTTGCTGCATGAGGAGGCCATCAGCCCCACCCTCACTGCCCCCCAGCGTCTAGGGAGTGGCGGAAGAGGTCAGCCATGTTCTTCTCTTGTGAGGAGAAATGTTTTTGTCACACAAGAGGTAAGCTCTCTTCCCTGTTTTTGGGTTCTAGGTTTTATAAGTTCAATGTTTGTACTTCATGTACTTTTTCTCTGTCGTTTTTTAGCTTTTCAGCTTTTAGGCATTGGTTTGTCTGTTAACATTTTTGCGGGTTTCAACTCTTTCTTTTCTCTGTAACTTTGAGCGTCTTTTGGGGTACCTAGGAACAGAAGATGGCTAAGCTTGTTCCTTTTCTATGCGCTGTCTATGCGCTGTTTTTTCAAAGTAGTTAAGTTCTTAATAACTAATTAATTATGCACTTAAAGCACTGCTGAAATACTTTGTACATATTGCAACTAACTGTTTAAGGTATATAACTTTCACAAAGTTTTCTTTAGTTAATTATTATCTTTAACTTATTCTCGTTTTCGTGCTGTCATAAGTTGTAGAGTAAGGGGTTTTTAGACTCAAGTTTTCTTTCAAAAATCTGTTCGTTAAAAATTAATATTTCCTTTTTTAATTGCAATTTAAAAATTTGGATTTCTTTTGCATCGATTTTCAGGTTTAAATTCTCTCTCAAACGAACTTGGAATTTCGTTATGGCTGAAAATCATTTCTAATTATTATGTCACTCTCACAGCTTGAGTTCTCTTTAATCTTCTTCTCTCTGTTTAATAGTAACAGATGAAGAGCATGGGTCGGGCCAGGAAGGTTAATGGATGCAAGCGAAATTGTTAACTAGTGCTAGGTCATGCAACTCTACGGAGGACATGACATATATATATTTGTTAAACTATTTTAGGTGGGAATGTTACTTGCATCTATGGCCTTGCAGAAACCCATTTCCAACTAGGTCTTTGTGGAAGTGAGAAAATGCAGAGTTTTTGCCGGTCCTTGATAAAGCCAAGGCTCAGTATTCTCGACACCTTCTACATTCAGTTGTTTTATTTTATTTTTTTATCTTATCTCCTTTTACTCACACAGGTAGATACATAACCTTTTCTATGTTGTACTAGGTGTGAGTCAAAATTATATATGTATGTTTTTGCTTAGGTATCTTCTTTATAGAATGTGAATTCTGAATTTTCAAAACTGCTGCGTTGCGCGTTTTGGTTTTCAGGTTATTTTGCAACCTTCGTTTTAAATTCTAAAGTTTTTCCTTAGTCTTCGTTTTGCTCTTAAGTAACTAATTTCAATTTATTATTTAGCAGCTCATGCGCAAATTCTAGTTGAAATGTTTTATTATTACTTTTTTTATTACTATTTTTTTATTTGAGGTTTTTTTCATTTTCTAATTTTTATTTTTAGTATGTTTTGGATGCAGCTTTTTGGAGTGTAGTTTATACTCGAGTTTGGTCTTTTCTTGGACTGCTTATTTCTAAAAAGTTTTTCCTAGTTGGTTTGCTCAGAATTTGTATGTTTTGGCCCAAGTGGAGTTCTAAGGACGATGAAAGGATTGGAGGTCAGCTCAGATATTTTAAGTCCTCCCGCTCGGTTAGGCTAGCACCCTTTCCCATAGTGTATGAACTCGCTGGCAAAGGTAATCTAAAGTTATGAAATGACAAACGTTGTTTGACATGTAAATCTGCAGATCCTAACCTGTATTCTTCTGTTGAGGATAATTGCTCCAACAAGTTTTGCAAAGCCTACAATACCATCTATAAGCTCACCTGTACTGTCTGCAACCTTAGCTATATTGGCCAAAGTAAAAATCCTCTTCATCTTAGGATTAATGGTCACAGATCTCTAGTAAACAAGTTCTCTAATTCAGGAGTGAACCCCTCCACAAACGCCAACCAGTACTCTACCTTTGAATTAGAGCATTTCCATACTCATGGTTTTGACAAAGTGAAAATAGAGGTACTACATATTATCCCTGACCTCTATGCTCGGCTAGAAACTGAATCCCTTGAAATTTTGCAGCATCAGTCTCTTTATCCCTATGGCCTTAATTCCACTCTATCTGACAATAAGCATAATCAGCATAAATTTTCAATTCGTGAACTCTTCTTTCTTGTTAATAATAAGAGCTGCTCTAGAGGCAATAGAGGACAGAGGTTATTTCGCACATCAAGCAAAGTTGATTTTGCTAACCTGCTAAAAACTCTGGAAAGCTTTAAAACTGGCACTAATTTTGTTAAAAATACTTACAAAATTCTCAAGTCCTTCAAGCACTCTGTCCTTAAAAGTTTTTTCAAATTCTGGAATGAAACTGCTGACCATGTTGATAAGCATGTTTTTGCTTTGGTTCTGGACATTCTTAAACATATTCTTAAAGATAAAATTTCTCTTAAAGAATTTTCCAGTAATTTTGTTACCATCAGGTTCCTAAATAAAGCCTACGATAATCTCAATGTTAGGAAGCTGTTCTACAATAATGCAATTTTTTTTCCCATCCACAGGCACCAGTCTATTGTAAGTTTTAAATATGTTAAGACCTTAGGGTCTATAGTTAAAAACTACAAACTTAACTCTACGAGCTACATTCCTGTAATTACTACATGTTCTTGTGATGAACATAAAGAAACAGTTCACTATGATAAGAATTACAACCATATTATCACCGGAAACTTGAGTTTTGTTGAAAATGTAAAGCTTAGGAATTTATTAGAGTATGGCTCTAAATTCAGACCTTCCTTCACAATTTCCAAAGAAAGGATTCTTGAGAGCTTCACTCAAGATGTTAATAGGTACGTCGTAAAAACCAGTTTAACGTACAATCAGCCTATTGAGGCCTTCGCAGAATGGAAATATAATATAATCAATAGCTTCACCGGTGAGTTGGCAGGTTTGGACTTTTGTTTCGACAGAAATCTCTTTTTCTCTGGAGAAGCTAAAAGGTCACTCTCCAAACTACAAGACCAATTTATTTTTACCACTACGGATAAAGCTAGCAATAATTTTGCAATTATCTGTAAGAAGTTCTATTTTGAATTGTTAACTATGGAACTCAATAATAGAGTAACATACGAGCCCGTAAGTTATTCTACCAAGCAGTTAGAAAATCGGTTTAAGGCATTCTTCAAGAAACTTAAAATTCCACAAACTAGAAGATATGAGCCTGAATTTCCATTTCTTTTTGCAACGGTTAAGTTTCATAAGGATCCTGTGAAGTTCAGGTTCATAGCTAGTGGAGTAAGGAGTCATAAAAAGAAAATAGATCTTGCTTTTGAAGATGTCTTAAAGAAGGTTTTGAAACACATTAGAAACTGTTCTAACTTGATGTACAGAGATTTTTGGATTATTAATAATAATGCAGAAGTAATTTCTACTATACTCAAAGTTTGTCCCCTAGATATTAATAGTTATGATTTTGAAAACCTATATACTAATCTGCCTCTATCAGATATAATCACTACCTTTAAAGAGCTGTATGCAGAATTTAAACTTAACCAATTTGTTGATGTAGGAACTTGGAACTCTTATCTCAATTGCTGCATAAAAAATAACCATATCTTATATAATAATACTCTCTATAAGCAAGTGAACGGTATTCCCATGGGAACATCAACGTCCACGAATATCGCTAATCTATTCCTGTTCTTTAAGGAATATAAATTCATTAAAAATCACCCCACCTGCTCAGATAACTACCTTTACACATTTAGATATATTGATGATCTGCTGTGTATCAATAATTCAGAAGTTATAGAGAGTGATTTTGATAATATCTATCCTAGCTCTCTTAATTTATGTAAAACCAACCACAGTAATCAGGAACTTGAGTTCCTAGACTTAAGCATTAAGCTCAACAGAGGTAACCCATCTATTAGCCTCTTTGATAAAAGAGTTAATTTTCCTTTCAAAGTAATTAAATATCTACACTGGAATAATAACATTTCAACCAAAGTAATTGAGAATGTACTAATTTCTCAGGTCCTAAGAGTTTCAAGAATTTGCAGCAACAATTTGGACTTCAATTACCACATTAATATTCTATTAGAAAGTTTTCTAGAGAACGAAATTCCTTCTTCTTTCATCAAAAGAACTTTAAGAAAAATTATTCTGAATAATAGAGTAAGGTTGGCAGATCTGCTTTAATTTTCTACACAGTTAATAATATGATTCTGACCAATCAAAGCCGTAAGGAAGTTGGCTAGAGGATGCTTATTAACTACCTAAAGGAACCTTAGTGCTATGGATATGACGGTCCTATTAAAACAAAAAATTAAATAATATAAACAAAATCACAAAAAAAGCTTAAAAATCTGTTTATAAAAGAAAATAAAAACAAATAAAAAAGAAAACTAGTTATTCATCACTAGGATAGCTATACTAAAAATAGTAAAACCAACTTTAAAATTAATAAGATTCTGATTAATCTATAGAAGCTCACTAAGGTGATTTAATACATGCAAAGATTATTAAATACACTGCTCGTGTATTTTATAATATTTCTCATGTATTCTGGAGAGTTAATTCTGCTCTTTCTGATCATACAGATCCACAGTCTTAAGTTTATATATATATTTTTTTCTCTGGTTAAAATCTCCGCACGTTGGTTTCTTGCTGCATGAGGAGGCCATCAGCCCCACCCTCACTGCCCCCCAGCGTCTAGGGAGTGGCGGAAGAGGTCAGCCATGTTCTTCTCTTGTGAGGAGAAATGTTTTTGTCACACAAGAGGTAAGCTCTCTTCCCTGTTTTTGGGTTCTAGGTTTTATAAGTTCAATGTTTGTACTTCATGTACTTTTTCTCTGTCGTTTTTTAGCTTTTCAGCTTTTAGGCATTGGTTTGTCTGTTAACATTTTTGCGGGTTTCAACTCTTTCTTTTCTCTGTAACTTTGAGCGTCTTTTGGGGTACCTAGGAACAGAAGATGGCTAAGCTTGTTCCTTTTCTATGCGCTGTCTATGCGCTGTTTTTTCAAAGTAGTTAAGTTCTTAATAACTAATTAATTATGCACTTAAAGCACTGCTGAAATACTTTGTACATATTGCAACTAACTGTTTAAGGTATATAACTTTCACAAAGTTTTCTTTAGTTAATTATTATCTTTAACTTATTCTCGTTTTCGTGCTGTCATAAGTTGTAGAGTAAGGGGTTTTTAGACTCAAGTTTTCTTTCAAAAATCTGTTCGTTAAAAATTAATATTTCCTTTTTTAATTGCAATTTAAAAATTTGGATTTCTTTTGCATCGATTTTCAGGTTTAAATTCTCTCTCAAACGAACTTGGAATTTCGTTATGGCTGAAAATCATTTCTAATTATTATGTCACTCTCACAGCTTGAGTTCTCTTTAATCTTCTTCTCTCTGTTTAATAGTAACAGATGAAGAGCATGGGTCGGGCCAGGAAGGTTAATGGATGCAAGCGAAATTGTTAACTAGTGCTAGGTCATGCAACTCTACGGAGGACATGACATATATATATTTGTTAAACTATTTTAGGTGGGAATGTTACTTGCATCTATGGCCTTGCAGAAACCCATTTCCAACTAGGTCTTTGTGGAAGTGAGAAAATGCAGAGTTTTTGCCGGTCCTTGATAAAGCCAAGGCTCAGTATTCTCGACACCTTCTACATTCAGTTGTTTTATTTTATTTTTTTATCTTATCTCCTTTTACTCACACAGGTAGATACATAACCTTTTCTATGTTGTACTAGGTGTGAGTCAAAATTATATATGTATGTTTTTGCTTAGGTATCTTCTTTATAGAATGTGAATTCTGAATTTTCAAAACTGCTGCGTTGCGCGTTTTGGTTTTCAGGTTATTTTGCAACCTTCGTTTTAAATTCTAAAGTTTTTCCTTAGTCTTCGTTTTGCTCTTAAGTATATATATATATATATATATATATATTGTGCTGTTGACTTGGAAGACGCACCCTGAACAACGTCATGTCTGTGCAATTAAACCAGTGGTTATCTAAAATAAGAACCTTACCATGTTCCTTCCTAGAAATGAAGTAGCTTTATAGCCAAATTTTTATAGATATATCTTTGTTCACATGCACAGATGTTTCATAATTTTTTTATGTGTGGAAACCCAGTGCTATTTCATATTTAAATTCAGGCTCTTTGTTTTCCTTTTAAAAAACACAGCAGAATGGCAGAAATTTTCTTTTGGCATTGCAGCAACCAGTCAAACTTACTGCATTAATTTTGCTGCCAAATTCACATGGTGGATAGCTCAATGTCCCTTTATTGCAAATCACTTTTATAAACAGCCTTCACATTTTCACTGTTCATCTGGTGACCACACTGATCATGTTATCAGTCTTCCTAGGATTTGAAAGGAAGTCAGTTCCTGGCATATGTGCAATAACAGGACAAAGTTGTTATCCATTTCTTCTTGACACATTGCTAACCTTTGTGCGATACATATAGCTCGTCAAGTACTTTTGCACAGAAAGTTCAAGATGCTCAAAACTGCTTAGAAAGTGAGAGAGAGAACCTAAAACCTCAAGACACTTTTAGATCATTTGATAACAAACTGTTTTACAAATGATGTAACTTAACCACATTTGTCTCAGCTACTTTAGACATAATTTTTTGCAAAATATTTATCATATATTCTTAGAGGCAATTAACAAAAATTAACATATATGGTAGAAAGAAGAACCCCATGTAAATTCAGAGATTATTAACTGATAAAAATATGCACCTTATTGCAGTAGTAGGCCAGCAACCTTTACAACAATTTAACAGCAGACAAGCACACCTTTTCTCCAATTTTCAGTTAACTGCAGACATATTATGGAAATCTAATCTGAACAAGGTCGAGGTGTTAGTTTGAGTTTCAAGCAGTGGTGTGTGTGTAGAACCATCTCACATTGGAAAGGCCCTTAAGAGAGGTTCAACATGTTCTAAAATGTCTTGGGTATGGTGAATGCATGGCTAAAATTCCTACACATGACTTTGATTTTAGGGCCCAACAGGAGAAGTTTTGACCTCTTCTAACTCCTACCTTCAAATGCCACTGGTTTCAAGTACATAAAACCCAGATAAAACACACTTTCATGATTTATCAAAAATGCCTGGGGTAGACTGAAATTGGAGAACAAGGCAATTACTGGAATATACAGATGAAACAGCCTTCAGTCTCACCTGAAATGCAATACATTGTTTCAATGGTTAAATGTAAAAAAATAACACTTAGTTTTTCTACTGTTTACTTCAGGAAAATAAAAATTTGTTAACAGCTCTACAAATAGATCTGGTTAGAAAGCTACCTCTCTGAAAACATTCCAGGGCAGATGATATCATTATGCCCCAAGCACCTGCAACAGATTCTTAGTTTCTTAACTAAAAAGGTTCACATAATTTAAAGTTCTTATATGGGTTAAGTTACTGCAAACTTCTTTTATGAGAAAAATGTCCCTCCCACTATTTATTCCCTAATTTCACAGACCACTTACATTACAGCCATTACAAAACCATCACAATGTAAACACAGCCTCATATCATTGTCACTACAAAACAATTGTAATATAAGGAAAGGGGAAAAAAAGTTTGAAGCTTACCAATTAAAAAAAAATAACTTAACATCTTTACTTTAAAACATTATGTTTAGCTTTACAAAATATCAAACATATTTAGAAACTAATTCAAGGCAAATGCTGTCAGTAATTATCACCCCCATGTGGATAATTACTGACAGCATTTACCTATTATGCTTTTGTGATGGTCATAAGGAGTGCCAGACTACCGTAGACTCTAAGAATTTCAGGCCATTAAGAATCTTTCCACTTTCCTGTGTCACAGCCATCTAATCTGTCTTAAACACAACATACTACTTGCACCGAGAGAAGGACAGCGTGATAGATGGACTACACATTTAAAGCCGGCAGTTAAATGAGATTAAATAATACACACAGTCGATTCATAACATATCCATAAGCCTTTTCTCTCAAGTACATACAGAAAAAAACATGCAAAATTTTATAGTACAATTTAACTCCTTCAAGTTAGTTGTGGGTCAAACTTGGTTCCATGAATCAGATTTCAACTTTGTGAGAAACATTACACTGCACCACATATTAAGTACTGCATTTTGCTTGAAACTATTATTGGATACACTAACTGATAATTGAGAAGGTATGATTGAAAAGACCCAGGAATACCAGTGGACGAGGTAAAGAAAGAAAGATTTCATTAAAAAATAAAACAAAGGACGAAAAATGAACGCATTTTGGGATTGTTTTTTATTGGAAGTCCCTATATTCAGCCCATATGTACATGCAGCATTCTGTATTCACATCAGATAGTACCAGACTAGGCAATAAATAATTTAAACCTTAAATATGGCACAGCATTTGTCATTTGCCTTGATTATAACCACTATGAATTTCAGTGGAAAAGATAAAAATTATGTAACAAACAGTTTTTTTAACCTTTAAAGTTTTTTATCTTTTATGAGGACACAATGAATTCAAGCTACACTGTGCAAATTACCTATAAGAACATGTAATAAATTTTTTTTGTATTAAATTTACAAAAATATTTGGGGTTATAAGAATTCTGAGCATAAATGAAGTAATTTTAAAGTATGTCAAAATCCATTACATTGCATCAGTCCACAATAAGCTCTCTTAAAACACGCAAGAAAAAATATCAACATCTTGATACATAAAAAGACTTTACATAAATATTTGAGTAAAATTAGGTAAAATGACTGGTTTTAGTGAAATATACATATTATACACCAATTCTTTACTGAGGGGGAAAGATGCAGAATCTCAATACAATTTGGAATTAAATTGCGAATGCTATTTTTACAAGAATTTGAAAGCCAGGAAAAATTGAAGAACATCTGGTAGAAAAAGGTTTCTGTACCTTTTGAATGACAAGTGTTTATATGTACATACACTAGGTTTATATAAAGCTTTGGGAATTATATGATGCAGGCAGTCCTGATTTTTCTAGGACCCTACAGAAAGCTCGGTCCAAATGCTTTGAACATATACTTGTAGCTCCAGTGTCACTCAATAAATCCTTTCATTTGTCACACAAAGGCAGCATTAACAGATACCATTGGTGCTTAATGGCATCATACCTATAACTACAGTAAAGTTCTAGCTTAAGCCAGTTCCTGAATGACATTCTACTCCATCTTCATCATTGTCATCATCATCATCATCATCTCTTCTTTGAGCAACCTGTACAGGGGAAATAAAAATATGTATGTATATGTATATCATCATCATCATCATCATCATTGTCAACCATTATCAATCCACTGCTGGACGAAGGTCTCCCCAAGTTTCTTCCACAACGGTCTGTCTTGTGCCAGTCACCTCCATGTCACTCCCACATACTTTCGAATTTCATCCACCCATCTCCCAGGTGGCCTTCTTCTGGGTCTTTTCCTGTCCTTTGGAATCCAATCTAAAATTCCGGCTGTCCAGCGATGGTCTGTCCTTCTGGCAGTATGTCCAGCCCATTGCCATTTCAGGGATTTAACTCTGATCATGATGTCTTCCACTCTTGTCATTTTTCGGATCCACAAGTTCCTTTTCTTATCTCTCCTGGTTACACCAAGCATGCACCTCTCCATGCTACTTTGAGTTGTCTGCAGCCTTTGTATGTCTCTTTTAGTTAAGGTCCACGTCTCTGCACCATACGTAAGCACTGGAAGGATGCATTGATCAAACACCTTTCTTTTAAGACAGAATGGCATATTGCTCTTGAAAATTATGCTGTTTCTTCCAAAAGCTCTCCAGGCAAGTTTTGTACGCCGATCAATTTCTTCATCAATGTGACCCTCACTTGATATCTGCTGTCCAAGATAAACGTACGTGCCTGTTATCTCCAGCTTTTCTCCATCAATCGATAAATCTTCA
Organism: Macrothele yani; assembly: GCA_039090855.1. Taxonomy (NCBI): domain Eukaryota; kingdom Metazoa; phylum Arthropoda; class Arachnida; order Araneae; family Macrothelidae; genus Macrothele; species Macrothele yani. Next base: position 46,977,455 of record CM077012.1, read on the forward strand.
TTTCTTGTAAAAGCATTGAACATCACTTTTGTTTTCTGAAAGTTCATTTTTAATCCCACTTCTTTACTCTTGTCAGAAAGTTCCTGGATCATACTCTGCAGCTCTGATGGGGTAGTTGCAAAATTGACTACGTCATCAGCCAAACGAAGGTGGGTTAGATAATCTCCATTAATTTTTATCCCTTTGTTTTCCCAGTTCAGTGATTGAAAGACATTTTCCAATGTGGCATTAAAGAGCTTCGAAGATATGGTGTCACCTTGTCTCACTCCCTATCCAATTTTTATGTGTGTTGTATTTTCAAACAGCCGAATCTTTGCACTTGCATTTTCATAGATGTTATTAATAATATTAATGTATACATCTTCAATACCGCAGGATTTCAGAGCCATTGTAACTGCTGATGGTTTCACCGAATCAAAGGCTTTTTCATAATCGATAAAAGCCATGCACAATGGAAGTTCGTATTCCCTCGCTCTTTCAATTAGTTCTCTCAGTACGTGGATATGATGTATAGTGCTGTAGTCACTCCTGAATCCAGCTTGTTCTCTCGGTCGAGCCATGTCCAGTGTTACCTTCAAGCGGTGTGAAAGAACTTTAGTGAAGATTTTATAAACCACTGATACGAGGTTGATAGGTCTGTAGTTCCTGAGATCCTCAATGTCACCTTTTTTATGTAGCAGGATCATTGTAGCATTGTTCCAATCTTCAGGAATCTTCCCTTCATTAAGGCAACTAGTTAAAATTTGGGCGAGTAATGTTTCGATTTCTCCACTTGCTTCTTGTATGATGTCTACAGTAATTCCATCTTCTCCTGGAGCTTTTCCCCGCTTCATGTTCTTGATTGCATGTGCAACTTCTGCTGGGAGGACTGGAAGAACTCTGGTACTGGTACCTTTTATGATGTCTGGAGTACATGTATCATCCCTTTCATATAATTTGGAGTAGAAATCTTTCACTCTTGTCAAAATTTCGCCTCTATTTCTTGTTACAGAACCATCTTCTTTTCTCAGTGCCATAATCTGTTTTCTTCCCTTACTCAGATGTCCCTTTGCTCTCTTTAGGCTTTGGTTGTTTTCAATTGCTTTCCTCACTAATTCACAGTTGAATTTCCTTACGTCTTCAGTTATACTTTTTCGTACTGCCTTGCATAGCTCTATATATTCCACTTTGGAAGTCACATCTTCTTTAGTTGTACTCATCTCTCTTCTTTTTTGCATCAACATTTTGGTTTTTCCTGATAATTTGTTCACATGCAACTTGTTCTTAGACCCAGCTAATTTTGTTGCTGTTTCAAGAGCTTTGGTTACTTTTCTGCTAACTTTAGAAATATCCACTTCTTCCGATGTTAGGCCTTCTAAAGCAGAGAATCTGTTCTTCAGTTCCAACTTGAAGGTATTATGGTGTTTTTTAAGGTTGGTTATGTCAATACATTTTGTTTGTCTTATGAGCTTGCCACGTTCGAGTTTAGTGTTGAGGTGCATCTTACATCTCACCAATCTATGGTCACTACCTGTGTTGAACTTGTTTAGCACACTGCAATCTTCTATGACGAATTTTTTGTTACACATAATAAAATCAATTTCACTTGTCGTCCCATTTGGATGTTTTCATGTCCATTTCCTGTGTGGCTTTTTCTTGAAAAAGGAGTTCAAGATGAAAAACCCTTCTGCCTCTGCAAACTCAACGAGAGTATTTCCATGCTGGTTTCTGTTGCCGTGACCGAATTTACCTGCTGAAGTTTCATTCTGTTGCCGTTGCCCTATTTTTGCATTGAAATCTCCCATAATTATCTTCAAGTGCTGCTTACCTTTATTATTTAGATGACAAATTTCCTCAAAAAATTCTTCAATTTCTTCTTCAGGATGACTTGTGGTGGGTGCATAAGTTTGAATAATCTGAGACTTGTATCTTCTCGAGAGTTGGATAACGAGTCGTGCAGCTCTGTCAGAGGAACTTTCAACTTCTACAACTTTATCCTTCAGTTTCTTGTTTATTATAAATCCAACACCACTAGTTCTGCCAGTATCTGTCCCACGATAGTAGAAGAGATGTCCACTTTTCAGTTGAATGAGATCTTCTCCTTTTCTCCTTACCTCACTTAGCCCGACGATGTCCCACTTGATCCTTTGTAGTTTCTCTTCCAATTCAAGAAGCCTTGAATCAGAAGATAGGGAGTGTCCATTATATGTAGCCAAGGTCAGCATCAGATGACAGCCTAGTCCGGTCCTCCGGGATTCTTAGCACCCTCTGCCTCCATGTCGCACTGGCTGCTGCCTTGGCCAGGTACATTCCAGCTGCCGGAGACTGAGGGCCAAGATTTAAGTTGTGGAATCATTTTGGAGGGGTTTGGCCCTAACTCACCAAACGGGTTGGTGAGTGTGGGATAGAATTTCCTCTAATCCCGATGGTATAGTTATACCGCTATTGGCGGTCGTCAGAGCCCCTTTAGTGGGAACAGGATGCACCACGAGAAGGCGGGGTTGACATTTGTCAAGGAGAGGCTGTGATGTTACACATCACCTGACCTTACATCCCATATATATATATATATAGCCTATATATATAGATACATACACACTGAAAGCACAATTTATTATACACATGGTGCCTATCCACAAACATGCTCTATTCTGTCACAATAATAAGGCCAGCAGAAACCCCCTGGGTGTTACAAATAGGTCAGATAACTACCTGCTGTATAGTGTACTGGTAACTGTGTTCACGGGTAAACATGACAACTCTAGTGAGTTTGACCATGGGCAGATAGTTGGTGCAAGGAAGAAGGGGTGTTCAAACCCCGGTAACAGCAGAACATCTGGAGTTTCCACGTTTGCCTGTTATATATGCATGTACCAGACTACATCAAAACTGGCAGCTACCGAGCAAAATGTGGCCATAAATGGGCCACTGATCTCCAAGGTGTGCACTGCTTCCCCTACATCATAACATCAGTACAGCCAGGGTCACAATGGAGGGATGACATTGGTATTCAATGACCAGGCACCAACCTACACAGGTTTGTGCAAAGACCATTTAATGTGCAATGGCTTTGCACAAATCTTTATAGGTGCCCCTGTTAACAGCATATCATTGGGCTATGGAACTACAGTGGGTGAAGGAACATCTCCACTAGACCATGGAAAACTGGAAACAGGCAATTTGGTCCAACAAATCAAGGTTCCAAAAACAACATGCTGACACGAGAGTGCATGTGTGGTATAGTCCACACAAGGCCATGATCCCCAGCTGTCAAGTTGGGCTGTCACAGGTAGATGAAAGTGATGTAATGTTCTGTGACATGTTTACATGTGCCACCTTGAGGCTCATTGTACTTGCTGAGATTACCGTCTGTTCAAAAGGCTATGCTGATGTATTTGCTAATAATTAAAATGAATAATTACTTTACAGTGAATTCATCACCCTGGAATCACTCTCTTACTATCTAGATTTGAACCTAACTGAGTATCTGTGGGATGAAGTGGAGCAATACATTCAAGTCTGAAACATACCACCAACAACTCTTGGTGCTGTCCTAGAATCATGGGCCACAGTACCATTTGAATGTTTCTAACCCCAGCCACAGTCCATGCCACAACACGTTGCTGCTGTTGTGAGGGCAAAAGGTGAGCCCAGACATCATTGGGTGGATGTGTATAATAAATTGCTTTTTTTTTAGTGTGTGTGTATTGAAGCAAAATATAGCACAGAATGTGTAATTTTTTATACCTTATTTTTTTACCCACAGAGTTTCTGCTCATTTGACACAATGCTGCCAACACTTAAGTTTTTTAACACATTTTTCTGTAAAACACTTCGGGCTGTTCGTGAAACCTTTTTCTCATAAGAACTTGTACTTCATCATCACATGTGAAATGAATTCCTTTGAGATGTTTCTTAAGTGCTGCAAAACAACTAGAAGTCAGATGGTGCCAAATTCGGGTGGTAGGGAAAATGTGGAACAACTTCAGATAGGATGCTGGTGGGCAATCTGGCATTATCATGATTGAAGAAGCACTGACTTTTCCCCCAGGTAAACACAACTGATACTTTGTTTCAACCACTTTAGGGTGTGTGTGTTCACATAACTCTGAGAGTTGATTTTCATACCTTTGACAATGTACTCCTGGTGAATAAAGCCTCTGTAATCCCAGAAAACAATAAGCCTGCATTTTCCAGCAGAAAACTTCATCCATTTTGTTCAGAACACTTTTTTAAGCTCATGCAAGAACCTTCAGTAGTTACTGAAACTGGGAAATTGCAAAGCCCTGTACAACTCCCACACACTGAGAATTCTGGAGTATTCTATACATAATGAAGGCATAAAAGTAAAACATTAAGAATACAGTATTATTCATCCGAAGATTTTTTTTTTTTTTTTTTTGATTGGAGGTTTAACGACCACCGTGAGCAACTCTATGGGCTATAAGCAGTCGCCCGTCCCTAATTTAGGGTCACTGGTTCCAGGGAAGGGAGAGAGCCAGTGCCGTAAGACAAACACAACATCCATGTCTCACCGGGATTCGAACCCGGACCCCTTTCGGACGAAAGATCAGAGGCCATCGCCCTAGACCACTGCGCCACCGGGGCGGCCATCTGAAGATTTGATCTCACTATTTCATAACAGTTTTGACAGAATGTTTCAATGAAATCAGTATCAGAAGAGTGCTTATTCTTATGAAATCTAAAATCTCTATTTACAGTAAAAATCTGATATTCAGATTTCGGCCAATTACTGAAATGGTTTGCGAAATACTCAAGCCCACAAAATACTTTATTCAGGAAACATGAAAAGCATGACTGCTTGCCTTTTCACATGCTATCCGTGCATGATTTTTTCCAATTTCTTACAGATCTTTTTTTCCATGTAATTGTAATTCTTTACAATTAGATGGAAGACATAAACAAAGATTATTGGCACAGGGGTGCCATATTTCCACTGTTTCTTATGTAGCCATCTTCACTGTCCTGAGGGAGTCATAGCAGCATTGCTTGAATGGAAATGCGGAAAAGTAATTTTCAAGTTTTCTAAAGGGATGGCTACATGGGGAACAGTAGACATATGGCACCTCTGAGCCAATAATGATACTTATTTGTGCCTTCCATGTAATTGTGAAGAATTACACTATCTACCAACAAGTAATTGGATACCCCTGCAATCGACGATATCTGCGGTTCTGATACACGTCACGGCCGCCGCCGTTAAATATCGTGTGAGAAACAACAACGCAACCAGTCGCATGCAAGATGCCATGCAGTTTGGAGCTCTCTGATTTCGAGAAAGGTGTAATCGTCTGGTATCACAGAAATGGCCGATCCATTAGTGACATATCCAGCGAGTTGAAGTACCTAAAATCGACAGTGGCCTACGTGATTGGGTGATTGGCAAGTGGCAGATGAGAGGTGACTATCGGAATGTGCCCCGACCCGGCAGACCCACAAAACTGGGAGTTAGAGACCGACGGGTGCTGGCCAGAGAAATTCGGAAGAACCGCACCAAATCGATGGGCCACATCTGCGAGGAGTTTCAATAGGCATCCAGGAGTGTTCTTTCAATGAATACTATCCATAAGGAAGCCCATCTGCTCGGTTATCATGGACGTGCTGCCGCCCAGAAGCCTTTGATCACCAAGTCCAATAGCGCTGCTCGGCTAACGTGGTGCACAGAACGTCGACAGTGGACCGTTGAACAGTGGAAACAGGTTCTCTGGAGAGACGAATCAAGGTTCACCCTCTACCGTTCTGATGGCAGGGTCTGGGTTTGGTGTCTGCCTGGAGAACGCCTCCTGCCGGAATGTACTGTGTCAACTGTGAAGTTCAGCAGCGGTGCAATTCTGCTATGAGGGTGTTTCTCCTGGTATGGGACGGGACCCTTGGTCACAATTCCTGGTAGACTCAACGCCGAGACCTACTGCACCATTTTGGATGACCATGCGCTTCCTACGTTGTGGCAGTTTTACGGGGTGGACCCATGTTACTTTCAGGATGACAATGCCACCTGTCATGTTGCGACGTCCACCATGGCTTGGTATGGTGACAATGTGGTTAATCGAATGGACTGGCCTGCGCGGAGCCCGGACCTTAACCCTATCGAGCACCTCTGGGACGAGTTGCAGCGTTGACTTAAGGGGTGCCCCCACCTTCCGAAATCGGTGAAGGAACTGACTTGTCTTCTCCAAGCCGAGTGGAAGAAAATACTGCTAGCCGTCGTACAACGCCTGGTTGAGAGTATGCCCCGGAGGGTCGCAGCTGTAATCGCCGCTCGTGGAGGCTCCACCAACTATTGAAGGTGAATAAACTTTGTTTTCCTTTGATATCACAGGTGTTCAATTTCTTGTTGGTAGATAGTGTATTTGTTCTAGGAGATTTATTACCCATTGATATCTATGATTTTTTTCTGATGCACTGAAATTCATGACCCATATCTGCATCTGGATGAGAAATAGGTTGCCAACACTACAAGCATGCAATTAATTGCTTCGACTAGCACAAATCTAAATAGATTCAGATTCCTAAGCTGTATCTTCTTAACTTCAGTTGCTTGGAATTTCATTGCCTTACGTGGCATAATGGCAGCATACTCAAATTGAAATTAGGAGATGTGGCTTTGATTTCCACTCCATGGTGAGGAAGTTTTAAAGTTTCCTGAATGGGTGGCTACATGGGAAACAGTAGAAATACTGCACTTCTGGGCCAATAATATCTGTTTGTGCCCCCCATGCAACTGTGAAGAATTACTTCTTCTGGGAAATGTTTTCCATTGACATCTGATGTTTTTTAAGGATTAACAATGGGCTCTAGTATAGTGCAACATCAGAGAAGTGATTCCACTAGGCTCCAAATGTAATGTTTATCTCTTCATTATTTCTGGAGCTCAGTTTGTGAGAAAAAAATGAAGAAAGAAAACAAACTTTTGTGGATAGTCTTACTGCAGATAATGCATTCCTAGCCTAAAGCAGCACATACATACATGGCCTAGCATGATCAGCAACCATTATGTTTGTTTACAGGTATGAATCAAAGCCTGTGCAAATGATATCAAAATCACAGTCGTTCTTGTTGTTAAGCATGGCACTTGTTTAATTATGCTTGACAATGTGTGGCAAGCACTGCACAATAACATTCACTCACAGTGTTTAACTGTGCTATCAAGACTAAATGAAGTATGTTCAGTTTGCTTGCAGGAATATGGAAACATGTAGAACTAGAACAACCATCATGATGATACAAGTTTTTTTTTTTTTTTATCACAAATGACCCTTAAATACACTAGTGTCCAAAATTAATGTGACAGACACAAAAACACGAGTAATGCAAAATCCACACAACAAAGTTTTAATGGTGGTTGGTACAGACATACATATATCAATAACACAGTAATACACAACAGAAAAGGAATGCCATTACTGCATGAGGAGCAAAAATACACATGGCTGTCCAAAAGTGATGCAGCAGGTGACACGGATTTCGAGGGGCTTATAAGGGAGTGTGATTACCTCGAACAGCGATATAGCTCACACAAGCTCTCATGCTGTTTAGAAGACTGTGAATAAGAGTTTGGGGCAATAAGGGCCACTCTTCCACCAAGGTGCGTCAAAGTCTTGGGAAGGTTCTGGGAAAGGGGCTGCCAACTGCTCCTCTCAGGCCATCCCAGAAATGCCCTATCAGGTTTAGGTCCAAAGATCTCACAGGCCAATCCATCTTGTGAACATCCTCACTCTCCAGATATTCGTCCACTACCCGACCCCTATGGGGACAGGCGTTATCATTCATGAAAAGGAACTGGATCCAACATCTCTTCTGAAAAGCCATACATAGGGCTCTAGGATGTAATATCTGTAGTGTGCAGCAATCAGGGTGCATCCTGGAATATCCAATATGATGTCAGCCCAAACGAGGAGGAGGAGGAGTCCACCACCGCAGCGTCAATTTCCCTAATGTTGGAAGAAAGATTTTGACTTCCCACCTCTCTCCAAATGCACACACATCAAAAATCCATATTCAGGCAGTACAGCAACTAGTCACTGAAGAGAACACAGGCCCATTGATCAGAGGTCCAGAGGTTATGCTGTTGTGCTCAATTCAGACAAACCTTTTCGGTGCGATGCGGCGAGTAGGATACAGAACATTGGCTTTCTTGAGTCTTCCCTAAACTGTTTGCCTTGATATCATGTTCTCCATAGCAGAGGTGAGCTTATGCAAGAGTTGCCTGGCTGTGGACTCCCTATAGCTGCAAGCTGTCAGAGACAAATACCGGTCGTTTTGTCTTTTTTGTGGCTTGTGGGAGTCCGTTCTTATCTCAACCTTCTGGTTATTGTTTGAGTTTCCTGAAACTGTCTCCTGAGATTGGAGACCACTTGCCTTGACACATTCAGCAATCTTGTTACCTCAGCTTGTGATTGCAATGCTTCCACTCCACTGATCACTTTCCACTGTAAAGTCTTCTAAATGATGGTGCAGATCCATTTTCCCACTAATAGTCCAACTAAAGCTTCAGTTACAGCACCCCACCCAGAACAACATTTATCAAAGTCACATGGCTGCCAGCTCGAAGATGTACAGTTGTCATTTGCATATTTCCATAGACACTAATATAGTGTTGCTTGGGTACTTAAACTTAGCATTTCCCCTTGCACATGTCTCTGAAAAAACTTTATAATCGGTCATCTCATTTTGGAAATACTCTCGTATGAATTTGCATCTGTCGCATTAATATTGGACACCAGTTAACTTGATGACTTGCATATGCAGTACAAATGTACACTTGCAATGGTGTGTGTGAGTGTGAGTGCGTGCGCAACGAAAACTTATATGGTTAAGCAGAAACTAAAGCAAAGCAATTCATAAAAATTTCAAAGATGTAAAAATTAAAGATTCAAGTACATTCTCCAAATGTAACAAAAACAAAACTGAAAATCAGAAAACCCTTAAAATAAAAGCTACTTACTTTCATGATTGTATCTGAGTCTGCTAAAGCCTGTTTGGCTAAATATCTTTCTCTTTTGATCTTTAATTCCAAGGCAACAGGAATGTCTGGAACTAGCATGTCTATTAACCGGCACACTGTGAACACAACATGCTAAAAGAAAAGTAAAATAAGAAGTAACAATAAAGCATATACACATCTGCAAGCAACATTATTTTATGTTAAAATGAGAAAAAGGTAAAATTAATGTCTATTCTGACTAAATCACTACATCCCCCTTTGTGATCTAGTATATTTTCTGCAGATTTTTACTTATCTTACATCCCGTGCATTTTTGCTTGTTTTGTACACACAAAGTAAAACAATTCAAAAATCAAGCTTCTTCAGACATAAATGGCATGACTTAACAGCAGAATGTAACAAAGCCACATAAAAACCTAAAAATAGGTTCCTTTTTGTTGTATGTATGTTACTTAGATGTAGTAACAATGAAATTTTTCTTGTGGAGATACATAATCTAAAAGTTTAAAAGCAAGTAAATAATTTCAGCATTCACTTATAAAAAATTAAGTAAATGTAAAAAAAAATGTAAAAAATGCATAATAATAGTTCTTATGATCATATCTGAGGTCTGTTTCAGACTTCCAATTCTTAATTTGCTTTTAGTCAATGTGTATGTGCATATAAATTTTTAAATATCAACACATTTAAAGACAAGAATTCTACAAGGACAACTAAAGTAAATTTCTAGAAAACTGAAGTCATATTAAAATTCAGTTGAGTCTCTATTAAACAAAGCCCCATCATTCCACTTAAAAACTTCGTTATAAAGAGCATTCACTAAATAGAAATGAATTTAAATTGTAAAAACTTAATTAAATAAAATGAAAAATACCATAAAATGTAGTTGAATTTGGACAGTATATTGAACTTTTGAGTAGAAATGTTTCATAAATGAGTTGAAATCTTTTTTTATATATATATTCGTAGAAGTAGATTACAATGAATAAACAAATTAATGAAGAGAAGGAAGCAAAGACTAAAACTGATCTCTCCTTTTCATTATCCTAATAATACATGTACTTATTTTAAACTGTAAAAAATTATGTAATTTTGCTTTGCACAAATTTTCTATAAAGTGTTTTGTTTATAAAAAGTTTCATGTTTTTGTAAGTGCCAACTTCTGATTGGCTCAGCAACACAGGGAGGTGAAAAATTCCTCGATTGAAGCTTCGCAGATCGTCAACACAAGCCGGAGGTCAGACTTCGACTGAAAATGGACGCAGCAGTGGATCCGTAGAATTCTGCTTAAATCTCGAAGGGATCTCTGCATGAACGAAAAACGTGTATTTCGGCATAAACATACACATAAATCTGACTTTCTCCACTGGAAAAAAGCATGGGAAAACGTCCTCATAGATGCCGCTCTAAGAATTTATTGCTTTTAGAAAGGGAAGCCAGAAACTGTGGACATTTATGTTCCTCCTGAACAAAGACTTTTGGAGACCACCTTTACAAAAATTCATTAAACAAATGAACTTTAATGAACACAGTTACAATCAACTCCATAACACATAAAAATCAAATTTTCTCCAACTACAGATGCAACAATCGGAATTATGAAAAAATAGCTTAACGTAACAATTTTTTATTTTTCCCTGATGCATTAAGCCACAATTTTATTCCTACTAAATTATTATTAAATATACTTTTTCTTAGCGATTATGCCTTTTTCTGCGTGATAGCGTTCACGCAATTAATTCACGAAAGTCAATTCACTAAGGGATTATTGCAGAGTTGCTTTTTAACAGTCACTGAATTATACTATCACTAGTTTAACTTAAACATTACTCATACTAAACACTATTCAAAAATTACTACTAAGCAAGATTTTAATCACTGAAAGTTACTAAATTACGATCAATACACAACAAAGATTTTAATACACGCTACTGACATAAGGCATAAACACTTGTTTTTTCTCATTAGGTACAAATACAATGTGATAAAATACTTCATACACTACATGTTTACAAATTCCCTTTCCATTATTTAAGCTTACACGATAATATAATAAAAGAAATAGCGATAACAACGGTAAATACGGAACCACAATCTTACGATTTTTTTTCTCAGCTACGTTATCCCGATGATCAATAACGCCACGCCGTTGCTGATAACTTTAAACTAATAAATCTCATACTATATTATATATATTTTACAATCATGACCAGAAGTTCAGCATTAGTAGACCTAAAACCAATTTTTGATGTTTGAAGTCAACTTATACAGCGAAATGGTAAAGTCATGAATACATATTATACATCATTTTAAAGGAAATTTCATACTGAATTCAAATATTTTTACAGAATGTTATTATCAGTAACAGAAGTGAAGTTACAAGCAAAAGTACAGTATCTAGTCATAAAAAGCAAAAAAATAGTGGAATTTGTGAAATTAGTGTACAATGCATTTAACATAAAAATTACTGTACAGTACATTAGTGAAACTTGCAGGACACTTGAAATAACTTACCAGCAAGCAAAATACGCTTTACTATTTAATTGGATAACCACGGTTTCTTAGTAACAAAGTGCACCTTCTTGGCATGGAACTAATGAGTTTCTCTAGTTGCCCATTGGTGATAACAAGGACCCACATCTGAAACAGCATTAATTGAGTCTGTACGGCCCTTACAGACTCAATTAATGCTGTTTTAGATGTGGGTCCTTGTTGATGAATCTTTTGCTTCAATCTCATCCACAGATTCTCTATGGGATTAAGATCCGGTGACTGTGCAGGCCACTGAAGTTTTCTTATAACTGTTCGATTAAACCACTTGTCAACCAACTTTGACCGATGACATGGTGCATTATTGTCCTGAAAGATAAAATTCGGCAAACCCATGTCTTGTGCAGATGGCAGCAGTTTGGACTTCAAAATATCCACATATTTTGATCCATTTAATGTTCTATCAACAATGTGCAGACGACCAACACCACCAGCTGAAATACAGGACCATAACATCACCGAATGTGGGTGCTTGATTGTTGGGTGGGTGAAGCATGCCTTATATCTTTCACCAGCCCAACAATGTACATAATTACTTCCATTATTAGCGGAAATAGTAACAGTTATTTCATCACTGAAAATAACATTTTTCCATTCATCAACAGTCCAATTCTTGTGTGCCTTGGCCCAAGCAATTTTTTTGAGCCGTTGTTGTTCAGTAAGGAAAGGTTTTCGTGCAGTCAGTTCATTTTCTTGTAGCCTAAGATGAACTGTATGTGCAGATGCAATAATACCTACTTCATTCTCCCACTCATTTCTTAAATCAGTGGCTGTTTTAAACCTTGATTTTAAGGAACGACGAATCAACATGCGATCATCACGTTCAGTACACAGCCTTGGTAGACCTGTTCTTTTTCTGTTTCCCACACATCCAGTTTCTGCAACTCTTTTAATGGTGCGCAAGACAGTGGAATGATCACAGCCACATTTAACAGCAATTTTATGACTACTGAATCCAAGTATATGCAAAGTAAAATTTTTTGCCCTGGTATGAGGAGGCAGGACCAATTTTCGGGTTTTTGACATTTCGAAATTCAAATATCACCAGGAATTCATCATAAACTGTCGTCAACTGACTACAAGCAGCTACGTTCTAAGTCGGCAGATGATTCGACATCCTTTTATATCTCACTAGTGGACATCAGAGAAAGCTATAGTGGATTAGAGGGACGCAAACATTTTTTCAGAACTGGATTTGTTTCCTCACTTGCACATTTGGTATTGTAACTTCACTTCTATTACTGATAATAACAATCTGTAAAAATATTTGAATTTAGCATAAAATTTCCTTTAAAATGATGTATAATATGTATTCCTACTTTACCATCACACGGTATAAGTTGACTTCAAACATCAAAAATTGACTTTTGGTCTACTGGTGCAGGACTTTTGGCCACCACTGTATATATATACATATAAAATGCAAAGTACTTAAGAAACTAAGGCATCAAATTAATTACATAGATGAAATACAAGATACACTAAGGAACTAAGGCAAATTAATGCATATACACTGAAGTGCCAGAAAAACTGGTACACCAGTCTAATACTTGGTAGGTTCCCCACAGGAGCGCAGGACTGCAGAAATACGACGGGGCATGGACTTCACTAGCTTCTGGAAATATGGTGTAGGCAATGCACACCATACTTCCTGCAGAGCGTTGCATGGCATCCCAAATGTGTTCTATCACGTTCAGATCTGGGGACTTGGGTGGGAATGGCAACACCCTAAACTTAGATGAATGCTCCTCTAACCATAATGTGGCATCCCGGCACTTGTGTAGAGATGCATTTTCCTGTTGGAACAGGCCCAACCCATCAGCATGAATGCAGGACATGAACGGGTGCCCCTCGTCAGAAAGGATGTGCACATAACATTGGCCAGTCACAGACGTTTATAGATGTACCAGGGGTCCCAGTGAAGTCCAGCTAAACACACCCCATACCATTACAGACCCCCCCCCAGCCGGTACAGTTCCATGTTGACAGGCGGGATCCATGGATTCACGAGGTTTGCGCCACACACGAATCCTCCTTCCATCTGCCCGATACAGTTGGAAACGTGACTCGTCAGACCAGGCTACTTGTTTCCAGTCATCAAGTGTCCAGAGGCGGTGTTGCCGTGCCCAAGCGAGGCGCATAGCTCTGTGTCATGCACTCATCAAGGGGACTCGAGTTGGGCCTCAGCTCACAAAGCTCATATCGTGCAGGGTACGTTGCACAGTCCGGACGCTGATGCTTGTTGAGGCTCCAGCATTGAATTCCGATGATACCTGCGAGAGTGTTGCACGCCTATCGCGTGAAACGATTCTTGACAGCCGACGATGGTCATGTTCCCCCAATGTCTTTTTACAGCCATACTGGTATCGTAGGTTGGAGGTTTTGCCGGAATTCTTGTAGTCACGGTACACCCTTGCAATGGTTGTCCGTGAAAATCCGAACTTCGTTTCTACCTCCAAAATACTATGGCCCATCTCACGAGCACCAACTATGACACCGCATTGAAAATCGCTTAAATCGTTATTACTTGCCATTCTCATGCCGAAAACAGCTTTGACAGCTGACAGGGATGTGTATCGCTTTATATACGCACTGGCGGATGCAACCGAGTATGCGCATATGTGACGTTGCTATGTATTTTGCATAAGCTCATCTGTACCAGTTTTTCTGGCACTTCCGTGTACACTACATCGTATATTGCATTAAAATAAACTTTACTAATATTTCCTCATTTAAAACACTGAGGATATAATGGACAGTACATTAAAAATCCAATGGAAGGAAGGAAAAAAACAACAACATAGCATGATGTCAAACTTCATCAAATCGACTTCCCAGCTAGTTACACATCTGTTAACTAGCAACAGACATCACAAGGTTAACTTACCTTGACATTCACCTCACAAATTTAACCGCACACATACACAAACAGAGATCAACACTCCACAGAAAAATCAGAAGGGAAAGAAAAGAATAAAAGAATTTACTTGATTTTTCTTGAATCTTAATTTTGTTTTTCCGAACTCCTTCCTAGCCAAAAAGCGATTTGAGATCATCTCACAAAAACAAAATCTCACTGTCATTGAGAGTGCGTGGATCTGGCTATAGGTTTTGCTATCAAAAATATTTTGGGCCCTTTAATTTAGAGATCGAAAAACATCACCAGATCATCATCAAACTGGTTTTCGTGACCAGGATTCCACCCACTGTACCTGAGAGATTCACATTTATGATTTGCTATTTCTTACATTAAGTAGCGCTGTCTGAAATTGTAAAAAGATCAAATTCCTTTGGCAACAGGAACGGACAGGGTTTTGACATAAGGCATAGCTGATTGGGAGAATTTCTTCATGTTAGGCATTTATTTTGAAATTTTAGTCAGTATCAAGTGTCTGCATCATAATTTTTTTGAAGTGTGAATTTGCATTTGAGTGTTAGTGTATTGCATTTATGTATTTGCTCTTGTTTATATTAGTGAAGAAATAATGAGGTAATTGTAATAAAATGCAGTGGAAGCAGCAAGTTCAAGAGAAACAGGGAAAATGCAAATCTCAGTATTTCAGTTCTGATGGGCTTAAGGCCTTCCTTTTCATGGGGATCAGATAGTGTTACTATAGCTGAATTTTTTGAATCAGTGGAAGATTTAGGAGGCTTTGGTGATTAGACAGATGAACAGAAGTTGTTAGTGGTGAAGTGTAAATGCAAAGGAGAGGCAAGACAGTTTGTTAGGGATTTAGTAGTCAGAGAATGGAAGCCGACTTAAGCAAGTTTGAAAAATGCACTGGTAGAAAGGTTTTCATCCACATATCCCTTAGCAGTATGTATGGGATAATTTCTGTAAACATCTGTGAACAAGCCCCTGGGGAATAAGTGAAGCAATTTACTTCTTGTTTGGAAGTACTAGCCTTCGAATGTCTTGAGGATGAGGTAGATTCTGCGGGAGTTATATCAACGAGAGATAAAAGCTTCCTGTCATAATTTCTTGCAGGGTTAGCTCCTAAGATTAAGAGATTAGTGTTCTCTCATAATCCTCAGTCATTCCAACCAGGGTTTAAAAAAATCACGATTTAAAAAAAAAAATTAAAAATCAGATTTGATTTAAATTATTGTTGTGTTTCAATTCAACTTTAAAATACCTCTTCATTCTTCAATGTAAACATGAAGCATAACATTCTTCTCCAGGATTGATTTGATGGTACATATTTTTAAAATTTAAGAGACACTGTATAACAGATAATGAATGGAGATGTAATGAGGAGAGAATGGTATTTCTAAATGCCATGCATTATCTTTACTGTACTGATTTGTGTCTGCTAAACTACTTAATAATTAATTACCCATGTGCAAATCATATTTTGTATTCAAAGAACATTTATTTTTCATACATTTAAAAATAACTCGAGAGAGAGAGAGAGAGAGAGAGAGAGAGAGAGAGAGAGAGAGAGAGAGAGAGAGAGAGAGAGAGAGAGAGAGAGAGAGAGAGAGTGAGTGTGTGAGAGAGAGTGTGTGTGTGTGTGTGTGTGTGTGTGTGTGTGTGTGTAAACAGGTCTTTTGGGTGATGTAATTTGGAAGTTTTCTGATGTTCTTAATGTTAATGCTATGTGAAAAACAGTTAATGCAGGCAAATCAGAGATGTCTGACATGTCTGCTAAAAAATAATATACTTATTGAAAAACATGAAATCCTGAGTAAATTTTAATTGAATTAAAAAAAAAATCATGTGATGAGAGAAATTATTTGTTCAGCAGTTTGAACAAAAATACTAGTTTTGCTACTTTTTGAATTCCTAGCCTATTTTTTAACTTAGAATGCACAATGTTAAATGTGGAGAAAATTCTTTCAATTCCAGCTGAAGCAGATGTTGTTAGTAATTGCAAAATACTTTGCAGTTCCTTTTTTTCTTCTATTGACTCTTTCACTATGGAAAAGGAATTCAACCAGTCTAAAGAATTTACTGCAAGCTGCACTTTTTCTTCCATTATCGTTCCAGTGAATGTTGCAGATTTTGTCAAAAGCACAATGAGAATAGTCAGGAATGTGTCTCCATATTTTTTGCTGGCAAATTGTAAAGCAACTTCTTTTTCTTTAGGCATAATAATAACATCCATGTTTTTTGCTTGAAAGTGAAGATCAACGAGAAAGCTTGACCATATCTTTTATGAAACAACTCCAATTACTTTTCATCTAAGATGTCATTTAACACTATTTCCAACTTTTTCTACACTACAATTGCCTCAGAAATTTTGCAATCGTTCTTCTGGACTCTATCAAGAGTATTGGCTAGATATTTTGCAAGAAGGTTTAAAATGTGAGTTGTGCAACTGTATGGGACACGAGGTCCGATCAAAAAGATCCGTGACTAGGCCGATATATAACAAAGTACTTACGCTACTTAAGTCTGGCTATGATCTCCTTTAAAGTAGTCTCCTTAGGCAGCTATACACTGTTGTCAGCATTTTTGCCACTGTTGAAATGCTCCCTGGAAGTCCTGTTCGCGAATCGTGTCAAGCACCGTCTGCGATTCGCGCTGGATTTTGTCCATGGTTTGAAAACGGCGACCCTTGAGCTTCAGCTTCATCTTCGGGAACCGAAAGAAGTCATAGGAGGCCAAATACGGCAAGTAAGGCGGGTGAGGAAGGGTAGTCATGTTGCGGCTGCGAAACTGGCATGTTGCTAACGCTCTGTGAGCTGCTGCATTGTCGTGATGGAGAAAGAAATTGACCCGCGCCACATTTCAGGTCGTTTGCGGCAAATATTCTCCCTAAGACACCGCAGAACATCACAGTAAAAAAGGGAGGTGACGGTCTGGCCCTGGGGGACAAATTCACAGTGCACAACCCCACGAATGTCCACATTTTTGGGTTTTTTCTCGTGGACGGTCACCCTAACCTCACATCGTCTTCTAGTGCCGTTCTGCCGCTCTTGAAGTGCAAGTGCCACTCAAAACACCTCATGACTCATTGCTTCATTGCCATAAGTCTGCCGCAACATTTCATGCATCTCTGTTCCCAATTTGCTGAGTTTGACGCAGAATTTGATGTTCGCACGCTGCTCTAGTTTGCAGTCCTTACTCAAATCGCAGCTGTGTTCTGCACATGGTCACAAAATATCGTGTAGCACATCTCCCGATGTTCACAGAACGAAACCACTCAACACAATGACTTATGAAGGTCACTGCCCTCGACCGCTGCTTGCGCATCTGCATACTGCCATCTGTTGGCACACCACGTACCTAGTCTCGGAACTTTTTGATTACACTACGTAACATCAACATTTTTCTCCATTTCTTTCCTCATCTTCATCATATTTGGAGCATTGTCTGTTACAAAACTCCTAACTTCACAATGGAATTTTTTTTCTGCTGATTTCAAAGTGCATAGAAATTTGTTCAAGATAATCACTTGTATGGGGGATACCAGAAGTGTTAAAACTGTATGCTAAATAGACATCACCATCAGAAGTTGTTACACAAGAACAAACATCTGGTTCATTATGGACATTGGACCAGCCATCTATACTCATGCAGACTACCTTACCTTTTAAAGGCAGAACATTCCTCTATTTCATTATCAAAACCTCACCTAACAAACAACTTGCTATATCCTGTTCTGTTGGTGGCTTATAGCCAGGATGTAGCATTTCAATAAGGTTCTTGAAATCCTTATTTTCAACCATATTAAATGGAGAGTTTGAAGAACAGTTCGTTCGAGCCGTTAGCATATCAAACATTTTTCTTCTGTTCAGCAGCGATTCATGTCGCAAATGAATCTATTCTCAATTTAAAAAAAAATTCTGTGCTGTCATAGATTTAGTGGTTGCTTCAGGTACCAATGACAGACAGTTCTCTTTTATGCTGGGATTCCTTGGCAGGTGAAGCATCATAAACTTCAGTATATCTTAAATTAGTTGAAATGCTCAGTTGATGGTCATTAACTTCATTTGTATTTAATGAACACAATGAGTACTAGTTTTTCATGCATGCAATAAGTCCCTGGATCTCTTTTTCAAACAGTTTGCACTTAGCATGTGAGCCTTTGCCACTCATATTTTTTATTTCTTCAAAATAGTTCCAAATGCTATCTTTTTTCCTTCCATCCAGGCTGACTTCAACACTTGTCCTAAAATCGGCTAAGCACTGAAACCCTTAGTCACACAGTACAGTGCAACATGAAACTAACTGAGAGTGGTACTTTTAAACTGGCAATGGTTCCTGCTTATCTGCTCTTTATCACCAGGGCTTGAAAAATGTTGTCATCTGTGACAAGTGAGAAGTTTTAGTTGACAAGTAACAAATTTAGAACAGCAGTTTAAATTCAATAGACAATTATTTAAATGTTGTTATGCCTATTGTTGGATACATAAAAATATCAGTTCTTTTATAAGGCTTATTTCAATTCACAGAACGGATTCATGACTGCGCCAGCATGGAGAATCGGTTTCTCCGCGAAAGAAATTGGACGGTGAATACCGTGAGTCAAAACATCCGGGAATGGTGCACTTTATAAAGAACATGAGGGAAGAAGCCAGAAGCCTGGAGAATGATTTCCCACAGCATTTTGGCAAAGATAAGCAGTGTTTCCCACAGCATTTTGGGAAATCATTCTGCGGGCTTGTGGCTTCTTCCCTCATGTTCTTTATTAAGTGCATCGTGCCTGGATGTTCTGACTCACAGTATTCACTGTCCAATTTCTTTTGCAGAGAAACTGATTCCCATGCTGGCGCACAGTCACAAATCAGTTCGGTAAATTAAAATGAGCCTTATAAAGAACTGATATTTTTATGTACAAGAGTTAGTCACATGCGTGTTGTGAGCTCTTGCTCAGCAATCGGTGTCATAGGTCAAAGGGCAAACACGGATTCTCGTGTTTCCACGGAGCTGTTAGGAAAGTTCTAAAAGACTAAAGGATTCTTGCATCACCTACTCTAGAGGGAGAAAACTGAGTTTGGTTATTATAAAATGGTAATTAAAATTTAAATTAGGTTAGCATTAAAATATTATTGAAAATGTTTACAATTTCATAATTACTGAACATGTAAACAATTAGCTTTTAATTTTTAGTACTGAATTGTTTTTTCCACGAGTCCTGCAGGGCTGTTGATTTCAACTGAGAAGTGAGTTCAGTGATAGAAAGTTGCAAAATCATATTTGGAGCAGCAAAATGCATTTTTGGAGCAGGTAAAATACATTTTTGGAGCAGTTGAAATACATTTTTGGAGCAATAAAATGTATTTTTGGAGCAGCAAATTGTGTTTTTGGAGCAGGTGAAATACATTTTTGGTGTAAGAACACAATTTTTCGGAGCAGGTAAAATATCAGCAGATAGAACAAACTCTTAAGCAAAAAATGTTTTGGAACCAGATGCACCCTACTCAAATTTAAAACATCTTGCATTGAAATACACACACACATGCAAAGATTTTAGTTTTCAAATAGATAAAAACATTTGTATCCACAGCAGGATTCTATTATTAATCATTTATTTTACAAGAAATGCTTAATTTTTGGCTGCTTTTCTCAATATTTAATTGCTCACTTCTATTTTTTTCTAATTTTTTAAGATAGTTAGCAATGTTTTGTTTCTTTTAATAGTACCTGTCCACTTTCTATTGCACTCATTTATCTTTTTTATGCCACATTCAATGTTTCAAATCGCCTTGTGAACATTCAATTTCTTCTCTGTTTTGCTTATTTTGCTTCATTTTTCCAGCACTAATCCGCTCTTGATATTTTTTCTAGGATTCTTCATAAGCTGTCAGAAGTTTTTGGTTACATTAATTTTACTCACATCTCCATTTAGTCTCTTGACATAATCTTTGTGCTTCTTGCTCTCCGAACAACTCCTGCAATCATCGCAGCCGCCATGCGCTAGGCTAAAATTGCAGTCACGTGGCTTACAAAACGTGATTCGGCAAAACTTTAGATACTTCATAAAAAAAAAACATTCTTTACTATATGTATCGCAATACTCTTGACGATAAGTTTTATCTGACTTCGTTCTTTTTGTTGTCATAGCTGTTTCACTGTTACGTTTCATTTAGTTTAAATCTAAATTACCCCTTTCCACTCGAATAACTTTTCCCCCATACTCACCCAGCACTCATATATATTTTTTTTCTGCAGTAGAGGCAACAACTTAGCAGTGAAAGCTCAGCTTTGGCTCGCCAGCCGCGACATACGAGCTATAGAGGCATCATTGTTGTGGCGGGTGGCACCCGACCTATTCGGCAAAAAAGAAATGTCTCGCGTGCTATAAAGGCGTCATCAGCATGGAGGGCAACACCCGACACGTGCGATATTCGTCGAAAAAGAAATGTCTCGCATGCCCCGACACATGAGCTATAGAGGCGACATGGGCATGGCGGATAACAGTCGACACTCGAGCTATTCGGCAAAACGAAATTCCTCGCGAGCGCCGACATGCAAGCTATAGAGGCATCATCGGCATGGCGGGTGACACCCGACAAGCTGATGACATTTCTTTTTCTCTATTCGGTGAAAAAGAAATGTCTCGTGAGCCCCTGCATGCGAGCTATAGAGGCGTCATCAGCGTGGCGGATGATACCCGCCACGCGAGCTATTTGCCGATTTTATAATGTTGGGTGTCACCCGACAGTCGAGTAGAAAGGGTTAAAACGTTTGCACCGAAATTTTCATAAGCACAAAGCCACACATAGTCAATGTAAAGAGTTCGCAAAGGCGCCGAGCTGAGCTCCCTCTCAGCTTTTCCGCACGGCACTCTCAAATGCCTGGTTTTTTTTTTTTTTTTTTAATCGGAGGTTTAACGACCACCGTAAGCAACTCAATGGGCTATAAGCAGTCGCCCGTCCCTAATTTAGGGTCACTGGTTCCATGGAAGGGAGAGAACCAGTGTCGTAAGACAAACACAACATCCATGCCTCACCGGGATTCGAACCCGGACCCCGTTTGGACGAATGATCAGAGGCCATCGCTTAGACCACTGCGCCACCGGGCGGCTCAAATGGCTGTACGGGGAATCATGTGACAAAACTCCGCCTTTTGTTGGCAGGGAAAGTCAGAACATTTTCGACCAAAAGATGGTAAAAAATAGAAAATTGCGTGCAGGGATCTTGCGTGGGTTTTTCCGTTGTTTTTTGGGTGACTTCCGTAAAACAGTAATTTAGAGTGAAATCCATACAAACTACGGAAAATCCGTAAAAGTTGGCATCTCTGAATACCTATGAATCCTTTAGAAACAGAACCATCGTCTCCTGCCATGGGAGAGCCATTTTCAGTCATCCTCCGCATCAACAAAATAGCTAACGACTGACCTTACGCTGTATTTATGTAATTGCGCACCTCACCTGGAACGGAATAACTGTGCCATCCCAAAGAGCAGGGAACGACATATAAACAATCTCAATCGCACAACGCTTCGAAAGACTATCAAACCATCTGTAAACAATCTTCATCAGGATTTCACAACATACAGCATTGTTTCTCCTACATACCACGTGATTACAACGAAACTCCTCCTCCATAACCTCCACCTACATCGCAAAACCTATTCGTCACTTTTGCCGAAAAAACAACGATTTAGAAGGTAGGTGAAAAACATTCCGAAATGTTGGGATTGGCAGTACGTGTTGATTAAGCGGCGTTATACGTTTAACCAAATTACGCGTTGACCTTAAAAAACCGTCATTCCATTCGCCGTTTAAAACGCCATTCTTTTGCCGTGAAAACATTGTTTTTGCTGTGGATTGCCATTTCAGCACAGTTGGGTGCAAATATTAAACTTTTTCGTAATTTGTATTTGGCACAAGATAATGAAATTGGTGCAGTTCGGCACAAACTTTCTATCACTTTGAGTTATTTGCCTGACTGGCAAACAAGCATGAAATATTTCAAGCCCTGTTTATCACCCTCTACTACCACCCACTAAAATAATCCTCCTGATGAGTTCATGTACAAGAAAGGAAACACTGGTGAATGCAAAAGGTCAGAGTCCTTTGCTATTGACAATGGTTGCAATTAAGAAATGGCACAAAGAAAAAAAAATTGTGGAAAAAAACAATAACACATTTACAACAAAATGCATTTTAACTTTCATGGCCAAAATAATACTGTGTTTAGTTTCAGCATGAAGTTGATTTTGCTTAATGAATAACAGTGCAAAATTTAGCATTGTTAATTTGAGCACATGCAGTTTTAATTTTAAAGGACTTTACAAACACACAATGGAGATTTGAATATTTCTATTTGTGATTTAAATCAATAATTTTTATTCATGATTTAAATCACGTGATTCAAATCAGGTGATTTAAATCAACAAACCCTGATTCCAACAGGCCGAAGAGAAGAATGAGCTTCTTAGAGGCAGATGTAGATCTGCAAGAGTTAGAAAATCCTTCCTCGGAAGGTTTTGAGGAATTAGTGAGAGGAAGCCACACAGTCATTCGGGCCCTGATGGGGGAAATTAAGGGAATAAAACACCAGCTGAAAAATTTGTCACTGTGCAGTTCACAACATAGGAGAAGGGAAAATTTTCTGGCTAGGGATTCCAGTGCCAGAAGTCCTGCACTCCAATCGGATCCACCAGAAGGATTGCTAAGTAATCGCTTCATGGTTACTTGCTATAGGTGTAGACGCATAGGGAGCTGTGCCAACGAATACCAGGATAGCGGTTATCAGCCACTACAACAGTATGGTGGTGGAGGAAAAAAGGAAACAGAGGCCCTTCAGTAAACAAATACATGCATAGGAAAGATCCTAATCAACAGAGTGCCCAAGGCAATAGATTGGTTGGTGTTTTATGGCACAAAGGGCCAAAGAGCACCAAGTTCAATGGTGTCAGAGTTTTATAAAACAAAATTAAAAGGAAATGACATAACAGAACAAGCGGTGTAAAAGGTCAATAAAACAACAACATACTAAAAAAACAACAACACCGGGACAAGGAATCATATATAGCATTACAAAACAATATGAAAAGTAACAAATTATGATGTGATATAAAATGGAACAATATAAAAGGTGTAAATGACCGATGAAGCAATCAATACAAAACGAAAAATACCTGTAGAACAAAGAAATGACAACATACAAGACACATCACAATGATCATTTAAAAGACGACTCAGGATTTCTGAGTCGTCTGGTAAAGTGGGTAAAAGGAAATGACTAACATGATCACAAACAAAATGACGACATGAACATAAAATATGAATAACTGTTAAAGGTACATCCCACACATTGGGGCAGTGTCGCCACACAGCAAATAGTGGTGAGTGAAACGACAATGCCCAATGTGGAGACGTGCAAGTACAACTTCTTCCCTATGGTTTCGGCAACATGAGGAATTCCAGACAAGATCTGGTTTGATATGATTCAGTTTATTATCAGCCTGTTGGTCCCACTGACCCTGCCACGTACGCTGGATATAATCACGGATCAGAAAATGCAAATTCCGGTGAAACAGTGGCAGGCACGCGATGACCAAAGAGGAAGCAGATCTAGCAGCCACATCAGCAGACTCATTACCAGAGATTCCAACATGCCCAGGAATCCAGCAAAAGTGAACCTGGAAACTGGCCTCGAACAAACAACGAAGCAACCTTTTCAAGTCAAAGAGAAAAGGATGGTCACTGCAATCCACAGATGACAAAGACTGCAAGGCACTTAAGGAATCCGTATAGACCATAGCACGATGATGAGAACTCGACTGAACATGAAGAAGGGCGAGATACACAGCATGCATCTCCGCTGAAAACACTGAGGCCTTAGCTGGTATCTGCACTACAGAAATGTGATTGACACAGACTGCAGCAGATCTGACAACACCACTCATCTTAGATCTGTCGGTGAAAACTGGAACATACTCAGAATGGAGGGAATGGTGTTTGGCAAAGAGCTGCTGGTATACAGATGCAGGGGTTGAGGACTTATCAAAAAGAGCAAAGCTGAGATCAGTGACGACCTCAAAAGGAAGCCACAGCGGGTCCTCAACTTCCCTGGTCTCTCCAACAAGTGACAAGTCGAGCCCTGCATTATGAGCTACGGCGCCATTATTGACCGAAGGTTGGAATACACGAGGGCTGGTTCTCAAATAAACAAGCATGCTGGGGGTGAAAAACTGCACCGTACAAAGGATGGTCTGGAAGAGATCGATGTTTCAAGTAAAATTGAAAAGACACAAGGCAATAGAAATGGTCGCTCCAGTAACAATAGAAATTTAAACTAATAGGGGGAGAAGCTCCCAGGAATCCGCTTCTGTTAAGAAACCCCCTGCTGTACAGGCTCCTATTGAGTCCTGCCACGTGGACCAGTAACATTTTGCAATGCCAGTGGTTCAGGGATTGGTGAATGAAAAACCTCTCTGACTTTTAGTGGATACTGGAGCCACTATTAGTCTTATCACAGATGGGTTCCATTTCAACTCAGGCAGGGTCGTACCATCATGGTCTCAGATTTCTCTAAAAAAATTAAGGGGTGTTCCTTGACTAAAATAAGGAGACCCATATTTTTTCTTTCGGCAAGAAAAAATTTTCCCTTCGAGATAGAGGGTTTCAAATCTTGCACCGTCAAACAAGCTCTCTAGAAAACGGTTATTTTTCCTAACTTCAGCAAGTCATTGCAGCAGAGTTAAAAAAGATATCGTGTTCTTGTATTTTTTTACATTGTGTGTATAACATATAATCATATATGGTGCTAATATTTGCTACACGTCGTATGATTAAAATTTAAAAAAATCGTAAACTTTGTGATTTTTAAAAAAAATTGAATTTTTTAAGTTTTTTTAAACAGGTTTGGATGGAGTTTTTTCTATATTCGTTTTTTTCGTTAAAGACATACAAATGTGCACTTTATTTGTAATTTTTTGTGTGTCTGTGAAACTGCTAGTTTCCGCGTTTCGGCAGCGTTAAAAACAGCCGATTTTGTAAAATCTCTAACTTTGCCAACGATTTTCTCAAAAAGGCCATTTTTTAAAATTCTGAAAATTAAATCCCTGTTTCATTATCAACAGGAGAATATCTGTGTAAATTTTCACGGACCTAAAAACGCCCGTTTCCGAGTTAGACGCGTTTGAATTCGGTTTGAAAGCCTACGATTTCCCGTGCTCTAAAGGCGCCATTTTGGGAAAATCTCAGGCGCAAAGTACGTAAATTCAAATCTATATATATAGATTTGTTATTTTTTTTTCCAAGACCGGTTTTTAGGCATGTTATCGCCAGGGTAGGGTCAGGTGGACGGATCCAACGCTCTCATTCGGGTAAGAGAATACGTACTTTGCGCCTGAGATTTTTCCAAAATTGCGCCTTTAGAACACAGAGAAATCGTAAGTTTTCAAATCAAATTCAAACGTCTCTAACTCGGAAACGGACGTTTTTAGGTCCGTGAAAATTTACACAGTTATTCTCCTGTTGATAATGAAACAGGGATTTAATTTTCAGAATTTTAAGAAAGGGCTTTTTGAGAAAATCGTTGGCAAAGTTGGAGATTTTTCAAAATCGGCAGTTTTTACCGCAGCAGAAATTAGCAGTTTCACAGACACATAAAAAATTGCAAATAAAGTGCACATTTGTATGTCTTTAACAAAAAACGAGTATAGAAAACAAAAACTCCATTTGAACCAGTTAAAAAAATCTTAAAAATTTCAATTTTTTTTAAATCAAAGTTTACGATTTTTTTTTAAATTTTAATCATACGATGTGTAAAAAATATTAGCATCAAATATTATTATACGTTATACACACAATGTAATAAAAAATACCCGAACAAAAGATCTTTTTTAATTCTGCTGCAATGACTCACTGAAGTTAGGAAAAATAACCGGTTTTTTAGAGAGCTTGTTTGACGGTGGAAGATTCGAAACCCTCTGTCTCGAAGGGAAAACAATTTTTCTTGCCGAAAGAAAAGATATGGGTCCCCTTATTTTTATCAAGGAACACCCCTTAATTTTTTTAGAGAAATCTGAGACCGTGATGGTACGACCCTGCTAGAGTTGAAATGGAATCCCTCTCTCATTACCAGCCAACTAAGTTGAAACATTTTTGAAAGCTACCTAGCTTTGAGACACCTCACCACCAAGTGAGAGAGGGGGGAGGTGTCAATACTCCGCTGGTCTCCCATCGATCCAGGATTATCTTCTAAGGGAACAGAAGACATGGGCAGTGCATGGTTTATCGTGGCCCAAGTGTGGAGATCACTGTGAACACAATCCCCCCTCTTTAAAAAAATTGAAATCTTTGAATATGTTTTAAATAGATAAAAATCTTTACACCATTATAAGTGCATAAGTTGTATATGGATTTTACTTGTAAAATCAGCTGATTGAACAGGAAATATACTCAACTTACATTTTATGAATAAGCATGCACACGTATGTGTTAATTGTTATTTATTTAGTAGATTAGACAATTGCCGTTATGTTTTGGAGAGGAGGTAAGCAGAGTTTCGGTAGCGACCAGCGCTATCAACCTAGCAGCGAGGTCAAGAGCATTGCACCTTCTCCCCCGTTCGCAGAGGACAAAACTCTCCTGAGCGAATATTTTACTATTACGAAAAACTGAGAAGTTAATTTTAGCAACTATAACAAAACAGCAACTGCTCTTCTGACAGTAGCCTACAATTAGCATCTCCCAGAAAAACTCGAGGGTGTTTAGCCATCGAAAATTAACTTACAGTACACGTGCCTGCACTCTTTTTCTTAAAATTGTTTCACAACAGTTTTCTACTCTTTCATAGTCTTTTCTTATGCGATGTTTAAGTATATACGTAAACAAACAAACAACTGCTGCTGTCTTTCGCAACTCAACTTTGTTAGTGGAGCAGCAAGAATTTTCTTTATGTATCGGTTACCCCCCCCCCCCGACAGTTTTATAGGCATGTCATCACTCGGGAAGGGTGAGGTGGATGTATCCAACCAGGGCCAGCTGACCCAATGCTCTCATTCCATCATTCGGGCAAAGAATATCTAACGCTTTGATTCGGGTAAGAGATAACGTACGTACTTTGCGCCTGAGATTTTTCCAAAATGGCGCCTTTAGAACACGGGAAATCGTAGGCTTTCAAACCGAATTCAAACGCGTCTAACTCGGAAACGGGCGTTTTTAGGTCCGTGAAAATTTACACAGATATTCTCCTGTTGATAATGAAACAGGGATTTAATTTTCAGAATTTTAAAAAATGGCCTTTTTGAGAAAATCGTTGGCAAAGTTAGAGATTTTACAAAATCGGCTGTTTTTAACGCTGCCGAAACGCGAAACTAGCAGTTTCACAGACACACAAAAAATTACAAATAAAGTGCACATTTGTATGTCTTTAACGAAAAAAACGAATATAGAAAAAACTCCATCCAAACCTGTTTAAAAAAACTTAAAAAATTCAATTTTTTTAAAAATCGCAAAGTTTACGATTTTTTAAATTTTAATCATACGATGTGTAGCAAACATTAGCACCATATATTATTATATGTTATACACACAATGTAAAAAAAAAATGCAAAAACACAATATCTTTTTTAACTCTGCTGCAATGACTTGCTGAAGTTAGGAAAAATAATCGTTTTCTAGAGAGCTTGTTTGACGGTGCAAGATTTGAAACCCTCTATCTCGAAAGGAAAATTTTTTCTTGCCGAAAGAAAAAATATAGGTTTCCTTATTTTAGTCAAGGAACACCCCTTAATTTTTTTAGAGAAATCTGAGACCATGATGGTACGACCCTGCCTGAGTTGAAATGGAACCCATCCACAGATAAATGTTTAAGTTCTCTCCGGGAGACAAGGTGTTGGTAGATTGCCCCGATATAATAGTCAAGGGTGTCTCACGAAAATCCCTTCTCATCATTTATTGTGTCAAGCTCCAGTTTGAGTTTGCAGGAGACAAATTTTTCCACCCTATGTACGTCACAAATGCAAAATTGTCCTCAGCTTATGATGCCATTGTAGGTTTTGATCTTTTGAAATCTCAGCATTTTATTTTTGATGCTGCCACTGGTTGTTTGTGGAAAAGTAAGAAGGGAGTAGTTCCTTAGAGTAATGTGGAAAAGAAACAAGCTATTGCATTTGTAAGGAAAGTTGTTGGTCCAAAGCAAAGTAACGGTGAGAGGGAAAGAGCAAACACAACCCCTCGTAAACCTTCCACCCATACTAATCTCGAGTTAACTCAGTCACTATCTCATGTGGATGTTCCAAGTGAGATTACAGCTGGAAATTCATTCTCCAACTTGGATCAGAATGATGCTTCCAGGTGTAAACGAACCCCAACCCCAATCTTCACATTATCAGTTCAATTAATCTTTCACCATTATCATTCACACAAGGATCCTTAAACTTACCTTGAACATTATCAGAAATTGCATTATGCACACCTACTCTATCTCTTTAGTGCCAAACTGGCTCAAAACAGCTCTCACCTCATTCCAGAAATCTTCCTTCCTATCAGAAGGTTCCAAGTCACAAGGAGTATACACTACAACAATTACTATCTGAAGTTTCACTTTCAAACAAATTCAAAGAATTCTCTCACTTATGCAACTATAGTGAATCAAGTTGTTCTTCATTTTTTCACTTAAAATCACACCTACACCATCACACCACACACTCACCATTCCATTCACTTCTTCTATCCTAATTTCCTTCTTTTTGGTTTCACTTACACACGGCACATCCAATCTATACTTATTCATTTCTTCAATCACCTCATTCATCTTGCCATTTATACCTCTAGTATTCCATACACCAATCTTACACTTACTCAGCCAAGATCTCTTTCTTGTATGTCCTTTGGAAATTCCAGTTTGATTCCATGGTGGACCATTCTCAAGAGTGGTAGGTCCCCATATCCCACACTAGAGTCCAGATATTTATTTCTGTGTCTTTTTAATCAGGTAAGTACACCAGTGTGGGGGATTAGCCCACAGCCGACAGTTCCAGTTGGTCATTCAACCTAAGGATTCTGGAACAAAACATTGCGAGTTGGGGTCTTTCTGCCAATGTCACAAAGAACTAGCTGGAACCTCTCCAAGATTCACAGAGGCCCTTGTTGCTGTTCTGTGTGCCATTGTTTCCCATGGAGTGCCCCGAGGAGGCAAACCCATCTCTCACTAAGACCACTCATCAAGGGCGGTCTTAGTGAGAGATGGGTAATTTGTAGCTGCAGATATTAAAAAAGTTCTCCAAAGAATGCATATGGGAAACCATACTGTCCAGAAAAATAATTTTTGGGCTTAGAGTTGGAAAAATATACCTGTCTAATCAGCATTACACACATCACCTGGAGTGTGAACTTACAACAGCAGCTACTTAATATAGGCATGACCACACAACTTTGAAAATAAGGTGCTAATAAGTTACACAAGAAACTCATTTTCTGAGCACATGCATATGCTCCAAAAGTAAGTAGCCGCCCCGGTGGCGCAGTGGTCTAAGCGATGGCCTCTGATCATTCGTGCGAACGGGGTCCGGGTTCGAATCCCGGTGAGGCTTGGATGTTGTGTTTGTCTTACGGCACTGGCTCTCTCCCTTCCCTGGAACCAGTGACCCTAAATTAGGGACGGGCGACTGCTTATAGCCCATTGAGTTGCTCACGGTGGTCGTTAAACCTCCAATTAAAAAAAAAAAAAAGTAAGTAAGGACACACACACACGCCTTCATATGCAATTGCATTGAAAACTACGCAATTCTGCATGAATTACATTTACTCCTGAGCATCAAACATGCATAAATGCTAAATTTTACATGAATGCCCAGAAAAACATTTTGAAGTATCATTCACTTGGGCCTGAGACAAAGCATCATCTAAAAGGGGCATTTATGAATGACTGAATTCCTTAAAACTTTAATAAAAACACAGTAGAAATCCAATTATCTAAATGAATTAATGACAAAGGTGGTTCAGATAATTGGATTAAGGAAATAAAACATTCTTATCTATGAAAAAAACACAGTTATAATGTGTATGTACTACTGCAATAACAACAATAATAACCAAAAAATCTTTAAAAACACTATAATTTACTTGACAATGCATATTTCTTAGCATCCATAAAAATTACAAAATAGGTGTGAAAATTACACAGAATGCAACACTAAACACTGACATGTGACAAATGATAACTGCTGGGTATAGACTGGAATAACGACTATGTGAGCTGATTCACCGGGTGGAGGGGGCAGGAGGCTTACATCACATACCAAGCTCACATCCCTCAGTTCTGGTGATTCAGTTTAACTGACAATTTGGATAATAAGGATTTAGATAATTGGTGCTCTACTGTATTTAAGCTACCAGATAAAAATGAAAATCATACACAAATAAAATAATTATTTCTATTATTATGTATATGCTTACTCAAGATTCTGCACAAACTGTGTTTTATACTGCATTTGAAAAGAGAGAAAATGCTGTGTATCATAATATTTATTATTGATAAGCTTTTCACATATCATACGATGAAATGTTATTGCCTAAAGTTGTGGACCAGAATTTAAATTATAAAAAAACAGCAATAAAAGAACTCATTATTCTAAAAAAAAATCATTAATATAAGCTGATTTATGAATTTTTTCACCTCAAAAAGTATAACAAATCCAAGGCGTAAGGCTAGAAGACGCCAATAAAACGCTGTTAAATTGCCATCTTTATCCCGATAGTCAGAATACCTAAAAACGAAAAGATATATAACACAAACACACATGTATCTCATTTGTGATACAAACATATAATATAATAAAAATAACATTTCCTTGATGAATTAAAAACAATAGCAATGACTTATACTACAAGAACCAAATACAACTGACTTATACTACAAGAACCAGAAGATAAAAGTAAAACAAACAAAAAACTTTCTACCACTGAGGCAATGAATAGGGGATATTTTCTAAATGAATTACCAAGCAGTGTAAGGTATTTTTATACACACAAGACTATCACGAATACTTCACACTTTGTCTGCTAAAAAATTACTCGAAGAAGACAGATTTAGATAGGCATGTTAGAGAAACTGGTCACAACATGGACTGGAATTCACTTAAAATCGTCAGTCTCCAAAAAGATAATTAAAAGAAGGAATAGAAATTAGGAAAAATCAGAATTCCATCATCAAGGACTGCAGAGGTTTGTCCCTGCCTAACATCTGGCAAGATTTGGTAAAAAATGACATAACTGTCAAGGTTAACTGTAACTGCAATAGTGACAGAAAAAGAGTGATTGCGATTAAAAATAAATATTCCCATGATGAAGGAGAAGAGTTTTCTCCAAAAATTTGCAATTTAAAACAAATATTTCCTAGAAGAAAAAAACCCACATTAGAAGTTTAATTAACTCTTTGAGGTGGTGGAACATTAGTGCAAAAAGATTGTGCACTAATGTTCCACCCATTTGTGCACCTCCTAGATATCCATGGCCAAGTAAGATATTAATAATGACAATCCAATGCTCTTTAAACGTAGATTGAAGTAGAAATGATGGAGTGCAGTTAACTGACCTTTTCACTGCTAAATGGAGATATAGCATCCCAAATAATGTTTAAAAATCACTCTGCTGGGCCAATTATGAAGATCATTTGTTATCTCTAACATCCCACTGTCATCTCTAAACACCTAACAAAACAATTCAGTCACACTGACAAAGAACTTAATCTTGTCAGATGACTAAAATTAAAGCTGCTGTGGCCATTTTCAGTACATGGGATGCTGATGTCTCTTAAAGACTGTATACTGTTGGTAGGGGCACATTAACTGCACTCCATTGTTTCCACTCTCTGGTTCTAGGAATCCACGCGCTGAGTTTTTGTTATTTAAAACTGATTATTCAGTTAATGAAATCATCTGAAATAACTGAATAACATCCATTTGATACCCAAAGCCCTGGAATATAACAGTTTGCATTTCTAAAAATTCATAACAGTTTATACGGTGCCAAAACTATGAAATACTGCTCAGGGAATGACATACTTATTCAGTAGAGAAATTACCCCAATGAAGGATAACAGCTGCAATTTTGTATTTCTGCACATGTTTTGCTTTTTTGGAGGGGGAGGGCTTTGAATAAATATATCATACATGTAGATAAACAAGAAAAATTCACTCTCGAGCTCTAGGACTTCAGAGTTTGTATCGGCGAGTACACAATTCACATATTTTACATACAATTTAACACTTTATTAATGTCTTCATGACTCATAATAGCCACAGTAATTGTACTACATTTTTTTTTTAAGTTAACAAGCTAGCCTTCCAACATCATTTCAAAAAATCATCACAAAGAAATGTGATGAAAGTGAGCCATTTTCATTCTGAGGGCAAAAGTGAAGGACAAAACTGCAAAATGAAAATATTAATGAGAAGAATGAAATGTTTTATTGCGTATACAGCCACATGGCAATATTTATTACACTAAAATGTGTTTTAAGATATGTAATTCAACATTTCAAAACCATAGCACAAAAATCTTACTGAATCTGATCTGGTTCACATCTAAGACCACTTAAAAATTAAGCTCTTTGTGATAAAAGCTTAGTAATGTTTTCATTCAAGCTAAAGTTTCTGACAATTTTACATTAAGCCATTAATGTATTAACAGAAAATCATGAAAACTAAACATGCAAAATTAATCTATCATAATACAATGTAAAATCAGATTATGATGTAATAGTTTTATAACCTGTATCATTTTTTTTTTCACAGAATCAAATCTCAAGTGCTTACACAGCCAAATTTTGAATTTTCTTTTGCTGAAATATTTTATTTTTTAAAAATGAAAAAAAAAAAAAAAGATTTTACAAAAATGTTGGTTATAATTTTCCACAGGAGAGGTTGTATGGATCAAAAGACAGGTGTCATTATAGCTGTAAACATCACAGAAAATTTTTAAATATTTAAGCTATTACCTGCACTCTTGGCTGAGAGTTCCATTTCCTGCAACAGCCATTGTGAAGTTAATATAGCCTTTTAAATCCCATCGGTATTCATACTCATATAACATTTTTGGAAGGAATTCTGACGTAAATGCTATCAGGAATGCCTAAATAGGAAATGTTCACATAGATCATACAATGAAATTAAAGAACTTTTGGGGGAAAATATCAGATACTCACTCTTAACCTAACAGTAAGTACTTTTTTCAGACAATGGATTAAAACACTCAAGGAATTTTACTGAAAACACATAACATAATTTGTGTCATACAATAATGTCATCAAAGAAAGGGTTAAAAAAAAGAGTTCTTTTATGTCATGTATAAACATTGCTCGATACTGAAATTGGAACAGGCAGGTGTAAAATTATGTAAACCACAGCATGCACAAGGCAGGCTGATATATATAAGTGATTAAGATTTCAGACAGAAATATATAAAATATTTGTATTTGTTGGGTTTTATTTGGTAACAAGTGTGTGCACCTTGGGAAGTAATACATGGCTACATATGGTGATGCACACTATTCATTCCCTGTGATAAAGAGCTCTATGAGACATCCAGCTGGTTATGCAACTGCTGTAAGTTGGACACTGGAACTTAAGGCTGAGTTTGTGACAAATTATGAGGGCCCCACACATACTCGATGGGAGGCAAGTTCAGAGAACATGTGAGCCACAAAAATTACATAAGGGGTATAAAATTAGACACCCCTCTGGCTGAGTGGTAAGGAGTGCAGTTATCTGAGTTGGCCTGTGTTCAAATCCAAGATGAGGCAGGAGTGGCATGCTTGTCTTATGGTGCTGGCTTTGTCCCTTCCCTGGAACCAGTGGCCCTAAATTATGGATATAGGTGACTACTTACAACCTTAGATATTCAATGGGGGCTGTAAAATCTCAAAACAAATAAAAACAAACAATCAAAGGGAATTTACTGGCTGTAGTGGTGAGCTGGGTTTGATATATGCACCCACCAAAAAGTCCTAAGCAGAAATAAGAAACTGACTCATCAGTGAAAGATGTGGGCCTCAATTCCTGCTTTCAGTGACATCAAACTCTGCACTGCTATGATGTTGCAAGAGAACACTTAGAGCTGGTCTTCCGATGTTATATAAGCAGGGACAATGACATTCTAATAATTCTTTGAAGATCATATTTGAGTGCTGTAGTCATAGTGAAAGGGTCCAACAATTAAATTCTCCAAAATGTGTATTCTTCTTGCACTGTGGCATGGTGGTGCAGCCCAGTCTCTCTCTCTGTTGTGTGCTCTGATGTTTTCTGCCACACCACACAAGTATTTCACTCTGTTAGTGCTGTACTGCACTAACAAAGTACAATACTTGTGTGACAGCAGCTTTCGTGGATAGTTCAATTCCATACAATTCTGTTTTTCTTTCTGTGTGTATTCATTAATTGCTGGATATGCTTCACATTAATCTATTCTGGGCACAAAACTTCTTCAGAATGGCAATGCAGGTAACTTCATAACTCTTTCTTCTGCCATCCATGCAATTAATTGCTGTAAAATTTTAATTTGCACATCTTAGACAGCCCTTTGCATGCAGTGATTAGAATAGCTTTATACCTTTCCATTTCCATGGTTGCACAATGCATTTGATCTGATAAAGTGAAGGACACTTTGTTAAGAACTAATACAGAAGGCATAATATGCAGTGAATTCCGAGCATAATCTGTTTTGTCTCCTGTTAATCATGTATCATGATATATGCTGAACAGGGGTGACTATTCACCAAAAGTTTATAGAGGGAATATTTGGGCACTAAAAATGGATACATGAATTATACTGTGTTGAAAAAATGCACTATTTGTGAGGTGTTCAAAGCAACATGCTATTGGCCTTTGAGAGGAATGATGACATAAGCAAAATGTGGTATTATGAAAACAAATGTTCTGGCACAATTTGTTTGTTACAATGCTTTTCAAAATAGCTAATCCACAGAAGGTAAAGAAGAGGTTGTTAAATGAAAGCATGGCAGAAAAAGATGAAGATGCTGAAACTGAAATAGCACTGACCATGAGAAAGTCTGTAACAGGTGTGAATGAAGCACAAGTGGTAGGTTAAGACCGTTGCATTAACTGAAACATCAGCCAACTCATATGCAAGCAGAATTTTAAGGTTTAAAGAGCTAATTTTTTACTTTGATGTTCATGATCGTTGGTTTGGTGTTAAAACAAGATTTGTATTATTACAAAGTTTAATTTGAGTTGTGCAGTGGTCAAGTGATTAGAAAAAGTTAGGATGCTAACTTTTAATGCAGTGGGGCTGAGCTCCAATTTCTGTGTGAGGTTAAGACACAGGTGCTAAGTTTGCTCTCCAGCTGCGATTCTTTTTCATTCCCAAATTCAGGAATAAGAGAAGGGACAACTCCATACAGCATTTTATACTCCTGGTAAAATGCTCCAAGTCAGGTAGCATATTTTTCTGTAGTATTTATAACCTGAACTTACACACATTTCATGCAGCCCATTCTAACTACTATTTTCAACAGGTGTCTTTCCTTGGTGTAATGAACTTATTAATGTGCAACCTATCCCCAAACTGAAAACTCTCCCAGTTTTCTGGAATATCACGCCACAGCTTTGACATCTGTTTTGTCCAGGCTAACAGGGAAGTACTTAACAGAGATAATTTATTGTATGGCAAAAAAGTAACTGTACAACATTAAAATTTAGCAAAAATATTCCTTATAAAATTATACAACACATTGGGAAAACCTCACATATAATCTGGGATGATACTGACATTAGGAAGGTGGAAGTTTACAGATTCATGGACTAGATGAAAGAAAATTCATGTGGTGCTTTAAAGAACCGATGTAATATTTCATGGATGGTGTATGACGAAGAAACTGTCACTTTGCAGCTGACCTTAAAAATTTTTCTATGCAATATTTTAGAATTACAAAAAAAAAAAAAAAAAAATCTTGATTTTAGTCTTGCATATTATGAGGTCTATTTTTTATGCAACTCTACATTTTATCACCTGATTTTTGGTTACATCCCAGGTAGCATGCATGAGTTATGGATGTATGACTTCTGGAACAGAATCTTCTTTTAGCTTTAGCATGTGGTTCATAGGCTTTTTTGTTGTGCAAAGATCTCAATGGGCCAAAGAGTGCCAAGCACCATGGTTTATAGCAGAAAGAGAAATGAAAATAACATCAAAACATAAATGTCAAAAGGTACACAAACATGACATACAACTGTGTAAAGGGCTCGCAGAAAAACAGCTACACAAATGAAAAACACAAGTACAACATAAAACAGAGATCACAGAAGACACATTACACTGATCATTTAAAAGGTAACCAAGGGTTTCAGGGTTGTCTTGTAAAGTGGGTAAAAGAAGAAAAAGAGAACATCAACAAACATATAAAGTGAAGACATACAGACAAAACATCAAAAACAGTCAGAGGTGCATTACATGTCCCACAGATAAGGGTAGTGCCACCATACAGCAAACAGAAGTGAATGAAATGATAATGCTGAGATTATTGTTTCAATACAATTGTCATTTCAAATACAACTTCCTGCTTATGTTTCCAGTGAAAGCATATTGACCACACTCCAAGAACTAGCTTTATATGATGTGGTTTGTTCCCTACCTGATGGTTCCTGTTTGATATACTCCTGAGCAGTAAAATGCAAAACCTGCAGCCTCATGCAAGTAACAGTAAGCATCTCACCTTACAAAGAGAAGGGTGGTCTCCACCCCCTGCAGAGGAGAGAGACTCTAAAACAATCAAAGAATCCAAATAAACCATAGCATACTGATGAGGTCTCAACTTGATGTGACAAAGTGCAAGGTACACAGCACACACTATGAAAACATTGTGGCCTTACCTGGAATCTGCCTGACACACACATCATCAATACAGATAGCCAGCAGATCTCATGAATCCATTTAGCTTCGAACCACTCATACAGATTGGGGAAAATTCCGAGAGGACGAACAGGTACTCAGCATAGAGCTGAAACCAGGGGTAGAGGTTTTACGGTGGTACTCAGCACCAAACCAGGGGTAGAGGTTTTACGGTGAGAAGCAAATGAAGTATCAACCTGGACACCAAGTGGGTGCCCGAGAGGTTCCTCAAAGTACCTGGTTTTTCTGATTAAGGACAAGTTAATTCTCTCATCCTGTGCTATGGTAGACATTTGAAGTCCAAGCACTGAAACACAAAAGTGCAGATTCTCAAACAGGAGAGCATTCTGGTAATTGGAAACTGCATTGTATTAAAAGATGTTTTGAAAGAGATCATAATTTTAAGTAAAATTAAAGCAACAGATGCAGATTACACATGTCCAGTGGCAGATTGTTGGTTTCTGCATACAGGTTAGGTATTGGAATATATGGAAGGATCCAGTACACAAAAGTTAGGTCTAATGATGAACAGTGTTCTGGGGTCAAAGCACTGACTGGAGCCATAGTCCAATTCTGACTTAATCACAGAATGATTTATGAAGAGCGATGGCAACCTGTCTGGCCACCTCCCCCAGAGCACACACCACAGATGACCTTCAGCACAGTGAAAGCCAGTAAACAGAAATTCTTAAGATGTTTCACATGTGTATTGTCAAAAGAAAAACCTAAAAATTTTGCTTCTTGCAAAACTGCAATGGTGATGGACTGCCGAATGCAACTCTGGTTCATCACATGAGGTCTTTCTTGAAGACTAGTCCCTGATTTTGAGATCTGATCTATGGCCCACTGCAGCTGCCATTCAACAGAATGCATACTTGTAGACAAGCAGAAGATATGCAAACCATATCTTCTGCTTGTCTACAAGTATGCATACATTAACAGTGCTCAAAACTGCAAGAGGATGACAGCATAGCAGACAACAAATGTGAAGGATGAATAATGTTATGGATAAGAAACAGCCTTAAGAGATGGTCTGGACTCGAGAGAAAGGTGCTAAAAGCATCATACCCAGGCGCATCTGGAACCTGGAACATCTGACTGAAGAAAACTGGCTATGAATGTGGGCAGATTTCCTCCACAAACAAACAAACAAACAAACAAACAAACAAACAAACAAACAAACAAACAAACACACACACACACACACACACACACACGGTAAAAAAAAGATCACATCTCATTATCAAAAAGACAAAATACCAGGTACTGCCATCATACAAATGCCTCATGCATGGATGTTTCAACATGTAGCAGATAATTATGAGGTGACCAATGTCGACGGAAGCCACAAAAGATAGTATGTTGCAACTGTCCAAGCAATGAATCAATAGGGCATTAATCATGCATTCCAGAACAATCTTTTTTGACAATGAGACAGCATATGACCTTTTGACAGGAGTCTGGGAAACTATGTTCTAACCAAATCTGGTTGAACAAGAAAAAGAAGATTCCCTACAGATGACAGTAACAGATGCCATCAGGCTCGACAGACATGGTGCCAGATTGATACAGAGCCACCTTCAATTCCACCACTGTGAAGAGACAATTAGTGTTCATATACAATAGAACTCAAAAGACAATTTCTGCCATTCTACCTGTGCCTTCACACGATGAAATAAGGCAAGATGTGCACTATCGCTGGAAACAGTGGTAAAGGCCACACACTAAGACAATCCGCAATATTGGTGTCATCCACATACGTGTATCTGTCACTCTTAAGTATGGAAATCAACCGAGAATTGTAGTTTCCATGGATCTGTAGTTTTTCATGTCCCAGATGATTTGGGAACTGGTGCAGGTGTTTATATAGAAGAAACATGCTGAACTCAAGATGCCCCCTGGCTTTGTTGACCTACCAACTCAGCAAGGGCTCTGCATTTTTAAAAGAAAGGAGGTTTGCAAATGTTTGAACTTAGACCAAGCCTTATTTTGTGCTCTCTTAGCAGCAGTGAACTTTAAATTCCATCAAGGTTTTGCATGTACTGGGAGCTTTGTAAAGTTTTTTGAATAGCAAGATCAGCTGTCTGAATAATGCACGTGGTAACATTTGCGACTGCTGTCTCAATTGACTCTTGGGTCACCATGGTAGAAGACATTACAGCAGACGATGTGAAGACATCCCATCTACCATGATACATTTTCCATCATTGAGGGAGGGAAGCAGTATACGAAATGCTCCAAGCAAACAAAAGAACAATGAGAAAATGACCACTGCCATGAATATCATTACATACTGTCCAGAACCAGTACCAGTTAGCATACACTGAAATAGATCCCAAGCCCAAATTGACTTCAGCGAAGTTACAGGTAGGCTCATTGAAGTAAGTATCAGCACCAGTATTAAAAAGACAAAAGGGCAGAAGGGAGTCTATCTTACAACTGACACAACCCCATAAAGGATTATGGACATTAAAGTCACCCACAAATAAAACAGGTGAGGGTAAGTGATTTACTAGCCTCTCAAAATCTGCAAAGCTCATGTGCTCATCTGGCAGTGGATAAACATTGTAGACAGTAAGAAGCACAGGAAAACAAACTACCACTGCCTGATGGGCTGGACACTACAACAGTAGTGACAAGAACATAGTGAAGGACAAGGACAGCAACACCCTCACACATAATATCATCAGATACATTGTCTTTCCAAAAAGGGCTGTACCATACACTGAAAGGGCATTAGAAGGTCAGAGTTTTGTTTCTTGGAGACAAAGGAACATCAGAAAGTATGATGAGAGCAGGTGCTTTTCATCATCAACCCTTGGTCAGTAACCACGACAATTCCATTGCATAATGGAATGCATGAGGAGCCACTAATGAAGAAGAGATGCCTAGTGGTACTCAGAATCCATGAGCTCAGGCAATTCCTCTGCACTCTTTGGTGGAGAGAGGTTGGGAGACAGAACAGTATGTTTTGAACTTGAGGTTTTGGACTTACCCTTAGGTTCCTGGAATTTTAAGGGAGATTTCATCAACACAGCACCTTGTTTATTCTTACCTTTCCAACCTGCTCATGGCAGTAAAGAGCTCTGGTACTGTTGAAGTGGTGACTGAGGAAGAAAGTGCATGCTTAGGTAAAGGTGCAGGTGGAAGATAAGCAGTCTGAAGTTTCAGAGCAGCTAGGCCAGCTCCATAGATATCCTTGAGGGAGGAAGAACAGCCTACTAGGAAATAGTAACACTATACAGTGATCCAATTTATTGGCATAGGAAGTAGACACATAAGCATTTTCAAGCTTTCACACATCAACCAGATGGATTTTTCAAGGAATTTGGAAATGCTTATGTGTCTACTTCCTATGCCAATAAATCTGATCACTAGTATAGGGTTACTATTTACTACTTAATTGGTGTACTGTTCCTCATTATTAATTAACCTACTAGGATATCATACTTTTCAGTTTACATGGTAATTGTCCACAGAACCATAGGAGTGTTGACCTGACACAACTATAACAACCCTCTTTTTGGCCTCAGGATATGAAATATTCCCCACTGTCTTGAGGAGTGGAATTTTTTCTCTCCTTTAGCCACTTTGGATATTCCTTTGCAGATGCTGTATGTGCTCCTTTGTGACTGACACAAAGCTTGGTGTTAGCATCCCAATCTTGCAAAGCATGTTCCACAGTGCCCACACCAAGCAGCATTCCTGGAAGTCACCATAGCTCTTGCATTTGCAATATTTCAGAGGATTTGGTATGTGCGGATGCACCTTAAGATGAAGATTGCTTACCTTGATGGATGTAGGAAACGAGATGTCAAAAGGTAAGACTCAGATTGTGAGATGGGACACTGCCCAGTTTGCCTGAAGAGCACATGTTGCACACCAATGACAGGTTGACTTTTAAACTCCCCAGGAAGTTTGTCGTCGCCACACATGAGGAGACAACACCTCAAGAAGAGCTGAAGAAGCCAGACAGGCCGCCCTGGTGGCGCAGTGGTCTCAACGATGGCTTCTGATCATTCGTCCAAAAGGGGTCCGGGTTCGAATTCCGGTGAGGCATGGATGTTGTGTTTGTCTTATGGCACTGGCTCTCCCTTAACTGGAACCAGTGACCCTAAATTAGGGACAGGTGACTGCTTATAGCCCGTTGAGTTGCTCACGGAAGTCGTTAAATCTCCCATAAAAAAAAAAAAAAAAAAAAGCCAGGCAGCAGTTCCTTTGACTGCAAGTGGACAGAGGGATAAATCTAGCAGTGAGGTCATGTTCAAAAGTACAGCATCATGCTTTGAACTCGACATTTCTATAAGAAGATCAGTCATCAGACTGAAGTTTTTTTATGCCAGCTGTAGCTTGAAGAGCTTTATGAATTCAAATGTTTAACTAAATGGTTTTAAATATGCTTTATGCGAGAGAACCCAGCCCTTCCTCCATCTGCAGTTTAAACTTTACTCCTTGGGAAACACTTAGGGAATCCACGAGTACGAAAAGATATTTGTCTGCCAACCTCCCCACCCACCTTAGAGTCCAACAAGGGAGAGCTGGAGGTCCACAAGCACCAGAGAATGCAGGAACATGGCCCAAAGGATAGCCGGCAGACATGTACCTAGACTTTCCTGTGTCTCAGTAACACCACTTCGACATGATCACACTATCCCCACGCTCACTCAGTCATACACAATGGTCAACCATTAGAAGCCAGGACTCCATTCTGCCACAGACTTCAATGACTAGGAGTGAGTTAGTTCCCAGCTGCCCATTTAGAGTGAAGCAGGGGGCAAAAGCCAAAAGGAACAGTTGGCAGCTCGTGGCAACTACACCCCAGCCCTCAGAAACCTCAGCATCCCCTTTTCCACCTTATGAGTCACCATGCACAGCAAAAGTGTAGGTTTGTCTAGCTAACCAGATCTGGAAAAATAACAAACAAAAATAAAAAGTAGGAGAAATGAAATAAAATGGTGAACTAAGCCTGCTGTATGGGAATTGCAACACAAAAGAAGACAAGATCATCCATCACAAGGTCAACTTAGGAAATGGGGAGCATAACTCCCTAATAACTGGAAGACCAGTTACCTCTGTGCTGGGTCTTTTATACTTGAAAAATTAAAATGCAGTTAATTGTACAAATTGACTCTCAAACAATATTTGGTGATTGTAACAAGGTTCTAATTAATTACATTAAGCATTTTCATGCTTTTCACATTATACTACAGAAAACAAAGATTTATTTACTGTATATTCTGACTAAAACGGCGTGACGTTACACCCGATGTTATAAACATACAGCTGCTCTGAAGTGTGTTGTTTAACTAGGCGTGGCTTATCAGCCATTTTCAGTAACATTATAAATTTCTACTATCACTCATATATCAAAACAGAGCATTTTGTGAATCTTTTATGGCAGACACAGAGCTATAAACAATTCAGAATGCCGACTCTTCATATATTGTCAGCATGGAAGTTTAGAGCTTATACAAATCAAGTTTTGAAATCTGCATGATTATAGGTGAATAGGTAATCTGGAGAATGGTAAGGTTTCACCTGACCTTCCGTCTTGCGCTCAAGTGGTTTAGTGGTTTACGATTTTCATACATACCATTAAGCTGTTTTCAGAGATTCAGAGGTTAGCTCATCAAAGAAAGACCAACTGCCAAACATTTAACTGATGGAACTAGAATTTACTTACTGTTGGTGTATCAAATTTCTCCATTTGCAACAATCTTGGAACACAGCTCGAGCTTCATTGATATCCATCACACATCGTACACAAGACCTGTTGTATTTCATACTCAATCTTTTTCTCAAGCAGACATTCCTGAATCTGGTCTTCCCATCCTTTCTCTAAATTTCTTTCCTGCCACTTCGACTGAAAACATTCTCTTAGTCAGCACCTTATCACTCATTCTTGATCATCTAAGGAATGAAGATGTGTTGCAGATGTGTAAATTGAGGTAAAATGCTGTTAGTAAGGTGGAGACTAATATTCTTAGGTGGTTTAGTTTATAATTTACTGTTTGAAAATCTGTTCAGGACTCTCAAATTATGCTTTAGTGCCTCTTTTTTTTCTTTCTTTTAGTCAATTTTTTCTTACCTCAGGCTTGGGAGGTTAAAACGCGGATTTCTTTTCGGTCTTGTGTGTAGAATAAGTCAGTCTGAGAGTCCGCTACAGAGAAAACGACAAAATTGCAAGTACGGCACTATTGCACACTTCCTCACATGTGAAATTAAAGTGGTGTCCCCCATTTTCTAAACAAATAAACCACTGTACGGGTTAACCATAGACTAATTAAACACATTAACTACTGCCGCCTGGGACTGAGAACAAATGCATGCTGTGAAACACATGGTTTTTCCCACCTCTTGTCTCTCTCATAAATAGGGCATGAAGGTCTTTTACTCATTAGAAGGACGAGTTACACAAGTACTGTACTCCC
Source organism: Macrothele yani (assembly GCA_039090855.1). NCBI lineage: Eukaryota > Metazoa > Arthropoda > Arachnida > Araneae > Macrothelidae > Macrothele > Macrothele yani. The sequence goes on from CM077012.1 coordinate 47,021,141, forward strand.
CTTCATATATTCTGCAAACTGTAAAATTGAAAAAAAAAAAAAAATTACCCTATAATCTGCGAATGCGATGTTGATCTCAAACCATAAATTCCCACATACACTGATGAGCCATTACATTACGACCACCTACCAGTGGCGTATCTTGGGTCCAAGACCTGGGCTATCTCACCCCCCCCCCCATACTGTTTCTTTTTTTAAATTACGAAGTTTATTTTTTAATTGTTAAGTAATGGAAGTAACATTTTTTTAATTTTAGGTACATGCTATTGCTAACATGATACCAAATAATTATGAGGATTAGGATTTGAACACTTATTTGTACACGAACTCCATTCTTTTTTCCTTTTGTGTAAACTTGAGTGTTACGTTTTCACAAAAATGTTTCTTCCGAGTACTTTTTCATACTTAAAAAGAATGTTTTTCTCTATTAACAAACCAACCAAGTTGCTGGAATGTGCATGTCCTTGTGTGGCTCTAAGATATATCTTGATTCTTTTTAATACGGAAAAACTTCTTTCGGTAGTTGCAGTTGTTGATGAACAGTTTAATATTGATCTGCTAATTTGTACACCTCAATAAACACTATTTCCAATTATTCAACTTTATGTAACAAGTAATGTTCCTTACTGATTTGTTTTGTATTCATCAAGGTAGTTAAACACCTTTAGTTCATTTTTTAATCGAGCTGTATCAAAATTTGAAGCATAGAGTTCTTTAAGCTCTGATAGATGTTCAGGGAAGCTTCCACAAAATTTATCAAAACAGTTCGAATCCAACAAAGCCACGAATTTAAGATATAATATCACTGATTTTAATTCATTGACACTTCACACAAACTGAAACAACTCTCGCAAAACACGCACTGGAAGCATGATGGGACTGAGGTAGTCCGAAGTCTTCGTTTTTCGGAGCGAACCCTTGGCCAAAGCAATGGCCACTCATGAGCTCCGTAGCTCATTCATGTTGTCATGGAAACGCTAGCAGGAGATAGTATTGAAGCTCTTCGCATCAGAACAGCGAAGTCTCTCGAAGACCTACTTGTGTTACGTTGATGCCATTGATCATCGCTCGCCAGACTGATTCTCATAATCGAACCCGCTCATGTTTTTTTCGCACCGAAAGCATTGACATATCTTAATATCATTGATAATTGACTTTTATTTGTGTATATTTAATTAACGTTTCTTTGTGCATTCTCTGGGCTTCGCTAGCCTCAAATATACGCCACTGCCACCTACCTAATAAGCTGTAGTACCCCCTTTAGATTGCAAAACAGCGGCCACTCAGTGAGGCATTGATTCAATGAGGTGGCGATAGGTATCCTGGGTTGTCTAGTACCATAATGTCAACAGCAGGTCCTATAGTTCCCATACATTTTGGGGGTGGTGGTGACTAGTGCGAACCCGCTTTTCTAAGTCTAACCACAAATGTTTGATTGGTTTCATGTCAGGTGAATTTGGAGGCCAGGGCATTAACAGAAAGTCACCAGCATGTTCCTCGAACCACTCCTTGACGATTCTGGCAGTGTGGCATGGCATATTATCCTGTTGGTAATGGCCATCACCAGCAGGGAAAACAGTTGCCATGCCAGGTGAATTTGGAGGCCACTGCATTAACAGAAAGTCACCAGCATGTTCCTCAAACCACTCCTTGACGATTCTGGCAGTGTGGCATGGCATATTATCCTGTTGGTAATGGCCATCACCAGCAGGGAACACAGTTGCCATGCCAGGTGAATTTGGAGGCCACTGCATTAACAGAAAGTCACCAGCATGTTCCTCAAACCACTCCTTGACGATTCTGGCAGTGTGGCGTGGCGCATTATCCTGTTGGTAATGGTCATCATCAGCAGGGAACACAGTTGCCATGAATGGGTGAACTTAGTCCGCAACGATGTTCAGATACCTGACAGCTGTCAGGGATTGTGCTATTGGGATAATGGGGCCTAAAGTGACAGAAGAAAACATCGCCCACAGCATAAACTTCGCTACCGCCGGCCTGTTTAGGCCCAATAGTGCATCCAGGTGCCATAGCCTCCGTTGGCAGTCGGCATATCAGCACTAGGCAGTCTACGTGATACACCAGGAATCTTGCTTTGTCAGACCATGCCACTTTCTTCCAATCGTCCATGGTCTAATCTTGATGATCTCGGGCCCATTTCATGCATTGTTGGCAATGACGTGCAGTAAACATGGGGACCCGGCTGAGTCTTCGTCTACACAGGCCCATGTGCAAACGACTGCGATGAACTGTGTGCTGTGACACATTGCCCTGATCACCACTGTTGTAGCTGCGGGCGATTTTTCGCACTGTGGCCCTGCGGTTGCTGTGAACAATGTGAGATAGTCTCTGCTCCCCTCTGGCATCAATGAGCTACGGATGACACACAGCTAGATGACGGATCGTCGTTTGGCTATTTGTGCACCACTTTTGATACGTACTCACTACGGCGGCACGTGAACAACCCACAAGCCATGCTGTTTCCGAGATCGTAGTTCCGAGGCATTGTGCCATCACAATTTGTCCTTTATCAAACCCCGATAAATCGGCAGTGTTTCCCATTCTGACTCCGAACACTCTACTAACCGAAAGCCAGTCCTCTGGTTGTATACATACTGCTCTGTGAACTTCACCTGCACCACCATTCAATCTCCGGGCACACTCATTTCTCTAGGCTGGGGGTAGTCATAATGTAATGGCTCATCGGCGTAAAAGTTGTGATTCAGGGATTAAAGCAACAGTCCAAAGAAACAAGAAAATGCGATGTTACTAAAAAAACGAAAATAACTGTCACTTTTAAGTGTTTTGTGTCACTTTCAAGTGAACGAAGAGCAACAATAACGAGATTTTTCAGCTTTACCGCAGTTCCATTGTTAGAACTAAGGTAACCAAGAACATTAGTGACACTGAGCTCCCCACAGCACATGATCATCTCCAAAAGCAGCAAATACTACCTTGTTGCTTCGTATTTTCTGTCAAAATGCTCAGAAATGAAAAAACAAAAACAATTTCTGACTGTTTGTGGACCCCTATCTTCATATTGCTTTACATTTTTCTGTTGTCAATGCATTTTTGGTAATTTTCCAAATATACGTCCTCTTTCCGACAGTTACAATGCAGATTTTAAAAAAATCAAAATGCAGCAAATTTTTTTTTAAAGAGGCATATTATCTTCAGAGCTTAAATTTATAACACTTCCAGTGGATAGTTCATGGATTATGCAATGAACATGGAACAACAATGATGCAGTGGTGATGACTGCCATTTAGGCCATAACTTTTCGCACATCTCATCTACAACACTTTTACCTCTGATATCATTCGATATTAGTTGCGCAGGTGATTTGAAGTGTATTAAAAATAGTTTCTTAACACCTCCCTTCATTGCATCATTTATATTGAATGAAAGTCATATTATATATTCTACTACCACACTGACCGGGGGTGTGGGTGGTCGGAATGGTCGTCAAATAAAAATTCTCTGTAGTAAGATTACCTGTGGCTTTAAATTGTGGGCAGCATTATTTCCGATAACAAACCAAGGAGATTTATGGAACTGTGGCAATATTCTCAGAAAATATGGTAGTTCCATTCTTTAACATTTACATCCCATGCTCTCAGGTACATAGCAATGGCTATTTTTTAAGTTTAATTACTTCTCTACATCACTTTCACAGTGCAAAGTAATCATTTACACTTTGGCAGATTTCATTTTATCAACATGCATAAAGATGTGATGTTAAGAGGTTCACTTGATGCCAATCTACATTGATTTTGGGCTAATAAGCCAGTAACTAAAGTTATGAAGTTAAACTAGGATCAGCAACAACCAGGAGGTTAAGGGGAATAAAAAACTACAGTGCACCAAGGCTATTGACTATTGAAAAAGAACTAAATTTGAATGCAACTGCTTGCAGAAAGCTCGACAAAAAAACATTGACAGGATTATTGTGAAACTAACCCAACTCCTTAAACATCAGCTTCCCCTCCAATGAGTCCAAAATATATTAAAGAAAGATGGTGGTACAATTATTTTATAGAGGCTGTTTATAGTATTAACATTTCATTCTTTGATGCATCACATGGCAGCATAATTTAATCGAAACAACAATAGCTTTACATAAGTCATGTTTGTCAGAAAATACTAGATGTAAACAATTAGAAACACAGGATATACTTACGTTACTTATGACAGCTAAATGTGCCAGTAGTTCCAGTATGCTAAACCAAACACCAATGTTCTGAGCTCTTTCTGGAACAGTTCTACGTGTCTCACAAACAAATTTCTGTGCATCCAATCGAATCTCTACCCAGTTATTCAAGAGTGCAAACAATGGAGCCAAAGGAAAAGCAGCCACAAAAATTGTGATAAACCCAAACTGAAGCACTAAAATGAAGTTTAATAACATTAATACTGACATACCAACTGTAGTGAAATTCTTAGGAATTTCTCACTTAATTGTTTACAATAAATACAAATTATTCACAGCATCAGCAATAAAATCATTCATCATTTTATACTTTTTGTGCATATCAATTTAAAAAATTTTTTTTGGTAAACTTATATACTTTCAGATAATATCCTCAGTAGACAAAATATCAAAGACACGGGTGATGGGCAGTTGACATGGGCATCCCCCTCCACAGAGTGGAACAAACCAAAACTGAATGCAGGCAATAAATAGGCTGACACCAGGGCTTCCCAACAGTGTAACGCAATCAACAAACATGGTGATCTGAGCCACTTTGATCGCGGACACATTGTCAGCGCAAGACAAATAGGTCATTCTATCACCCAAGTGGTAAGAACACTAGGGTTCTCGAGGGCAACCGTATCACGGGTGTACCACGAATAGACCATCAATGGATGTACCAGCACCCAGAAAGTTAGCGGTGGCCAACCACATGCCATTGATGACCAGAGTCGACGTAGACTATCTAGGCTTGTACAGACCGACTGCTTGTAAACGGCAGCACAAATCACATCCACGTTAAATGTCAAAGGCCCAAGCAGTATCAGTGAGTGAACGGTACGATGCACGCTGCATACCCTGGGATACAGAAGCCAAAGCCCTACTCTTGTGTCACTGTTGACTGCTCTTCATAGGAGATTACACCTCGCCTGGTGCCAGGAACATCAAAGCTGGACCTCTGCAAAGTGAGACCATGGCTCTGTCGTGTCAGGTCAGCCCTGTTCAAGGTGGTGGTGGCGGCGGCTCTGTGATGATTTGGGGAGCCTTCTCATGGGGGCACATTAGGTATCTTAAAGCACCTGGAGAGGTCTTTAACCACTGACTGGGTGCTACCAACATGTTTTGGTTGATCATCTACACACTTTCATGGCCTTCTTTTGTGCATCCTGTGGCCAATGGTGTGTTTCAGCAAGAAAATGTGCCACTCCACTGGGCCACAATCACCCAGGCATGGCTTGAGGAACACTCATCTGAGTTTTGAACCACCCAGTGGTCCCCAAGGTCCCCAGATATAACTGTGTGGAAGCTCTCTGGGATGCAGTGGAGCAGAACATCAGATCCATGGATCCTGGACCGACATCTTGGGCAGAGTTATGGACAATGCTGCAACAGGCGAGGCTGGCATTACCTCCAGAAACCCTCTGGCATCTCGTAGATTCGATGCCTTGATGTGTACAGGCTGTTATTCGTGCTAGAGGGGAAACAATATGCTATTAGGTTGGTATCTCTAATGTTTTGCCCATTGAGTGTACTAGTCATTAATAATTTGTATAGGGTGTATCACGATTTACTTGCTTAGCTGAGTGAGTATTAAGGCATTACAGTACCAAGGCTGAACTCGATTCTATCAGGCTGTAACATTAAGCAAAAACAGCGAGGACAGAAAAGATGAGTTGGGACGCAGCGCCATCTATTGACGTTATTCGCATTAACAAACTGATTCTGTATCATTATTTATATTTGAGATTTTATTTATATTCACTTTCAAATTAACAGATGGATATTTGTATTCTGAATTCGTAGTACTTGGGCAAGAGAATTTTTCTGTAGGAACTGGTGTAATTGATGTGTAAATCTCATTCCTCCTTTATTCTTCAGCGATCTAGGGCCGAGATTTTGGTAAATGTGTAGATTAGCGTCTTAAATTATTTCGTCGGAAAAGAGTTAGTACCTGGAAAAAGTGCGACGTACAGATTTTAGAGTATGGAAATTAATGGCAAATTGTGCAGAAATTTCGCATTTTAAATGTCTTTTAAAGATTTTTATCGTAACATTTACCTGCAAGTTCGATGCTGTGAAGAGTAGGACTAACGCATCGAACGTACAGGTAAATGTTACGATAAAAATCTTTAAAAGACATTTGAAACAGAAAATTTCTGCACCATTTGCCATTAATTTTCACAATCTAAAACCTGTATGTCGCACTTTTTTGAAGTACTAATATTTTTCCGATGAAATAATTTAAAACGCAAATCTACACATTTACCTGCTATTTTACTTAATATGAGTTTATATAACTGAGGTTTTTTTCTAAAATTGAATTAGGTACGTAATTATCAGAATGAAAATGCTTACCACAAACAACAGTTGAAGGTAACTTGTCATTTGGAGCAAAATCCTGACGAGATATTTCTTTCAGCAACAGTTGCTTTAGGTTCTGATTTGAGGGAAACTCATGGAATGGAAATCCCACGTTTTTCTTCTTAGAAGATGTGCACATCGGCACACAGCAGTAAACCATTTTGACAATGGGTTGGATTTTGTTGTGAAAACAACAGTTTGGTTTTAAAACTAGAAGGTTTTTTTAAAAGAAACAAGAAAAACCGACGAATATACACAATTCCGCAATTCAAACAACGCAGAAACTGAGGTGTTTATACCTTGGGACGCAGTGCCATCTAACGGTTGAAATCGTCCCTAACGCCCACCGGCCAATCACCAAAAGTCTATTGTCTTCAAAGGTAATGTTACAGCCTGATAGGATCGAGTTCAGCCTTGACAGTACAATGGCCATATAACAACAGATGATAGCACGCATCATACAAGTGAGGAAAGGAAGAAAAGAAAATAATAACATAATGATTAGCTAAACAATGACAAATCCCATTTTCAGTTTATACCTATAAATGGATGGGCCAGAATGTGGGGTTAACAGAACTGATGGATTCCAGCTGCTTAGCATTAACTGAACAAGTTGATGGAGGCAATGTAGTGTTCTGGTGTGTTTTCATGGCAGGCACTAAGTCCCTTAATATCTCTGGAACAGCATTTGGATGCCATGATGTATCTTAACATCAATAAGGATCAGGCACACCCATACACACGCATGGTGTTTCTTGATGGAGGGCTACTTCCAGCAAGATAATGTGCCATGCCACAAAGCTGTTCCAGGAGCATGACAGTGATTTCAAATGGCCCCCACTGTCCCCAGATCTTAATCCATTTGGAACACCTGTGGATGAGACTGAGAGAGCCATTTTTAACAGAGATCCTCCTGCAGTGAACATTCAGCATTTGATCGACATTAGCACACCTGCTTGGCTGAACATACCTGTAGAATGATATCATCACCTTGTTGAATTTGTGCTGCATCAAATTGAGGCTGCCTCCAACACGTTATTAGGTAGGTTTTTCCTAATAATCTGCTACTTCGGAGTATGTCTCTGTGCTCCATGTAATGGAAGTGATCACAAGCAGCCTGTCCAGAACTACAATAATGAGAAGTGGCACAATCACACTCTTGCTTTACTACTGAGTAGACAGAAAGCAGGGAAACCTTCATGGGCCAAGTGTGACCTGATTCAGCACCAGAAGGTACATTTTCCCATCCAAACAAAAAAATCCAGCACTGTGTTCCAAAATCCTTCACATACATACATACAAATCAAACAACAGAAGTTGAAGCACTTTGTACAGGCTAGAAATACTGGAAATAGAATTCCAGGATCTATGCAAACCTTGGAAGTACAAGCTGAGTTTTCCTCATTTTCCCAGATTCTTTTTGTTTTTATTGGAGGTTTAACGACCACTGTGAACAATTCAGTGGGCTATAAGCAGTCGTCCGTCCCTAATTTAGGGCCACTGGCTCCAGTTCCCCTGATTCTCCTGACACCGAAAAGAAGGGAGTAATTTTGGTTTCACTGGCTGGCACAAAGCCTGACAATAGAAAAAAGTTAACAGCAGCTGATTTGAAAGCAAAGCCATCATTCTCTGATGACACAGTTTGAGAATGGCATTAACCCAGATCATCCATGTAAGTCTATGGAATATCAGCAATTTTGCTACGATATTTCCCTCTTAAAATGTAATGGTGAGGTTACATGTTATTGAGTTAACCTAGTTATAATTTGAATAAGACTAACATTGCTAAATTTTGTTTTTCAAAACCTAAGTCTTTTTCTATGGAGCTAAAAATTGCCTTTGGGTTTTCATGTCAATACATGTTTAACAAAGAGTAAAATTCTGTGCACTCTTGACCTGAATATTTTTCAACTTGTCACAGTTCAGTCACACTGCTCTCACTGCAAAATCTAGTTCAAAGAAATTAAGACTTCTTTTTACAGTTGGATGACATTTTATTTTCAGTTCATCTCTTGTTTCAATTCAGCTTTCATTTTAACCAAACCCTGAAATATTTATTTTCACATTTAGGATGATACACCCAAATCAGCTCAGAACTACTCTGACAGCAAGCAATTACAACAAAAGACAGCAGTGGATTTGATAAATAGCCCTGCATTACTATACTGAATGTTCCTGGGCCCTTTCACATGGGTGTATACTGGCACACATCACACACAGTTATGTGCACAATTTACAAGTATTAATTTATGTATCAATTTGCAAATGAAAACTCTGATATATAATAACCTCTGCAATTTTTCATCACTAGAAAAAAAAAACCCTCAAGCCTCTGTATAGCATTCTGCTCATTAAATACTGTGCACATTGCTTTGCCAACTGTCACTCCAGCATCAGCAAAATAGTTCTATATCAAGCATAGTTTTCTCATATCAATAGTGATCTGGTGCTGTTTTCTGATCTCTAAATTAAAGGGCTCAAAATATTTTTAGATCGGAAAACCCGTTACCAGATCCACGCACTCTCAATGAGAGTGAGATTTTTTTTTCATGAGGTTACCTCAAACCCCTTTTGGCAAGAAGGGGCTAGAAAATATGGAAGTCAAGAAAAAACCAGGTAAATTCTTTCATTCTTTCTTTTTCTCTCAACTTTATTTTCTCTCTGTGAATCTGTTTATTTCCATTGTATGAGTGCGATGAAATTTGCATTTGTGATTTGTCAAAGTAAGCTAGCCCTTAGGTGTTAATGGCTATGTAAGGGCAAAATAACTGGTTAGGTTAGGTAAGCAAGTGTTTGATGAATATTGGCTTGGTATCATGCTGTGCTTTTCTTTGCATTTTATTTTGTGTGCTGATTTTCATTGTATTGTGTAGTGTTGGAATTAAGGCAGAAATGTTAGTAAAGTGTCTTTAAATCTAGTATTTAGTGTAGCATAAATGAATTAGTTAATGCCTAAGAGCAATTTTGTATAGCATATATAGTATGTAAAGTAGATGTAATTTTATTGCCAACTGCAATGATTGAAATGTCGTGTTTTTTTCGTAATTTCTGTCGTGTAATTGCTATTTCTTTGTTAATATTAACCTGTAAGCTATAATAATGTTAAAGTATTCATAAACGTGCAGTAAAGGAATCATTTAATCACATTGTAACTTGTTCATAACGAAAAACGAACACTTGGGTTTATTTCCGTAGCCTATATCTAATCGTTATTTAGTTGTGTATTGATTTTAATTTTGTAACTATTAGTGATTAGAACCATGGGTAATGTCAGCATTTAACTTTTGAAGAGGACTGTTTGGGAAAAGTAATTCCGTACCTTTGAGAAATAAAAAAATAAAGCGATCTTTTGATCTTTGTGAAGTTATTTTTATGTAATCATGAAAGCAATTTAAATTACGCAACAGGACGAAAAAAAATGCTTAAGGAGGAAAAGAAATTAATAATAAATTGCAGGAAAAGAATTCTTATTCATTTGATTAGAAATGGAATGCAGTAAAGCATTTTTTTTTTCGTAATTCCAATTGCAGAAAGGAAAACATATTGTCCTTACCGTTGGCAAGGCACAAATTTGGGTTTTAGCACTACGTACTATTTTAGCACAAGGTACAATTGTAAAAATGTAATTGTATAAAAGATATTAGTTAATTTTACTGAATTTGTAAAGGTGGTCACCATTTCACCTGGGTCTTTAGGGGTTTCTTTATTCAAAATGAACTAAAGAGGGCTACCGCAAAGCTTGGTGTGGCGTGGCTTCCTCTAAGACGTGATCATAAATTTTAACCCTGGAGCCGTACGGATCGGACATTTCGCGTTCTTTCTCATAAGCTCTGCAATGGTTTTTGCCAAATATTTATGCGTAAAATGTCAGGAGAATGCCCAAATCTTTTACCAGTTGCTAATCCATGTGTGCAGAGAGAAATTCCAGTTGTCGGCCATTTTTTTGGGTGGAGAGGCCGATTCAGAGTTCAACTCTGAGCATCGTGAAGCAGCCGTTTTGGGAATTGTCAAGCTAAAGTCTAACCGCCTCCCTTCTTAACTTCGGGCCAATGGCCTTCCGCGATGCCATGAATGTGCGCAAAGGTGATCGGCGAGGAGCAAAGAATTCAAATAAATGGACGATGTTATCGCTCTGTCCACGTTATTTTATAAACAACGCATAGCGATCAATTAATCTTTCACCATTATCACTCATTCTTTCAACATGGCCAAACCACTGAAGCATATTGGTCTCCACCTTGCTAACAACATTTTGCACGTCCATTTACATTATCTCCATGTATTTGTTATATATTAGCCGAGAATTTGCATGTTACTCGGGCACTAAAAACTTCTTTTTGTTACGAGGCGGTTGTCTCCCTTCCGTTTTTCGGTCGGACCAATGGCATCGAGAAAAGCCCGTCTCCAGACAACAAAGGACTGGCAGCTCAGATGATGACTGCCGAAGGAAGCAACTCCTCATAGCCAGAATATATATATATATATATATATATATGTTTTGTTACTTATTTGCTTTGCTTGGCCCTGAAGAGAAAGGTTATCAGAAAAGCAAGGCTAGGATGGCTCACAAAAGAAGTCACGAGCGTGTATTAAGATCTTGCGATCCGATCCGCAGCATCACGGCCGACTATCATCATCATGAGAAAGAGATCGACCACTCTATGGCAGGGCTTCTGTAGTAGATTAAAAGGGAGGAAAAAAAAAACCAAACAAACAAACCAAACAAAAAACATCACCTGCACACGAAATGGAAAAAATACCTACCATGACATCGTGATCACCACTCAGGCCTTGTTTTCCGGCGGCTCTTGAAACAACTTCGGCAGAGAAATTCAACAAGGGGAGAAAAGGAAGAAAGAAAAACACGAAAGGAAAAAATGGGGACCACCTAATTGAAAATGTGAAAAATTTTGTACATACATACATACATACCACTAAGCTGTTCTCTGAGATTCAGAGGTTAGCTCCAAAAAGAAATACAAACTTCCAGATATTTTTACTTATTGTTGTCGTATCAAACTTCTCCATTTACAGCGATCTTGACATACAACTCGTGCTTCACTAATATCCATTACACGCTGTACACAAGATCTTTTATACTTCATACTCATAATCTTTTTCTCATGCAGACACTCCTGAATCTGATCCACCCATGTCTTCCTTGACCTTCCTCTGCCTTTCCTTCCTGCCACTTGGGCTGAAAAGATTTTCTTAGTAAGCATTTCATCACTCATTCTTTCAACATGGCCAAACCACCGAAGCATATTGGTCTCCACCTTGCTAACAACATTTTGCTTCACATCACACATCTGCAATACATCTTCATTTCTCACACAATCATACCGTGTCTTGCCACAAACCCCACGTAAGTAACGCATTTCTCCAGCACACAAACAACTCCTATGTTTCTTCTGCAGTACCCAGGTTTCACTGCCATGCATCAGAGTAGGAACAATTACTGTTTCATACACAGCCATGCAGGACTCTCTAGAGAACCCATCATTCCTGTGAAAACCTCCCAGAGCAGCTATGACTTTCAAAGAAGAATTCACTCGCCTACTGATTTCACCATCCAACTTGTTCTCTCTGTCAAACATGCTTCCTAAATACACAAACTCACTCACCTGGTCAATCACAGTGCCATTTATACTTACATTACATTCAGTGCTACCCATTCCTCTCTCAAACACCATAACTTTGGTTTTTCCCTTATTTATACTCAGTTTGAATTTCATGCAAACTTCGTGCATCCGAGTCAACATACTCTGCAACTCACTTTTGCTCTCTGCCAACAGGACAGTGTCATCAGCATACAGCAATCTGCACACACGGATATCACCAAGACATAAACCACTATAATCTATTTTGGCATCACGCATGCATGCACCCATAAATATATTAAACAGCCATGGTGATATTACACAACCTTGTCTAACTCCTGCACCAATGGAAAACCATTTTGATAAAACACCATTCACTCGTACACAAGCTCTACTACCAGCATACATGGCTTTTACACTATTAAGTAGATTCCCAGTAACACCATATTCATTCAATACCTTCCACAAAAGTGCCCTATTCACTCGGTCGTAAGCTTTCTCTAAATCTATGAAGGCAGTAAAAACTTTCTTCCCAACAGCCAGAAACTTTTCAATCATTGTGCGTAATGCAAAAATCTGGTTAGTGCAGCCTTTACCAGGCATAAAACCACTCTGAACATCCCACACTTTCAATGATGTAAGACCCCATACTTTTTCAATAACAACCTTACCAAACACTTTCCCTGGCACACTCAGTAGGCTAATACCACGACAGTTCTTGCAGTCAGTCTGATCACCTTTTCCCTTATACAAGGAAACAATGATAGCATCCTTTCAATCCCGAGGGACCATTCCTAACTCCCAGCACAACTGGCAAATTTCAGTTAACCAGTCAATTATAGAGTCACCACCATATTTCAACATCTCTGCAGTTATGCCATCAACTCCCGGAGCCTTGCCATTCTGAAGAGATTTTAGAGCTTTACACACTTCTTCTCTTGAGATCCCTCCTGTGCTTTCATCCCTCATTGTGACATCATCTGCGTCTCTCTCAGAATCATCTTTGCTTTCCTGATCTAATAACTCACAGAAGTATTCACCCCATCTGTCACTTAACTCATTGGGCTCCTATATCATTTCCCCAATCTCATTCTTCACACAACTTACAACTTTGTTTCCCCTATTTTTCCCCGAGTCTCATGTACTTCCAGAAGGACTTCCTATTTTTCCAAAAAGCCAGTTCATGCCTTTCCACTTTCTCCTTCCTATCTTTTGCCTTACTGTGGCGAACCAGCTTAGCAGCTTCACGCTTCTTACAGCGATATTCATCCACAGAGACTCTACCTTGCAACATCCCCAAATAGGCTTCCTTCTTTTTCTTTACTGCCTCTTCAATCTCACTATTCCACCAAGCATCACCTCTATTGTTACCCACTATTGTGGTGCCACAGACCTCTTTAGCAGCAGTGACAACACAGTTCTTAAAACATTCCCTTTTCTTTCCTACATCCCTCTCACCAGACTTCAGATGCTTCAGTCGTTCTCTGAGTAAGTCAGAATACCGCTGATGATGTTCAAGGAGCCTATCAACCTTTATTCTTTCTATCCTGGGTCTCTTCCTATTCCTTTTCCTCCAACCAACATTAAGTTTCACTCGTGACACTACCAAGGAATGATCAGAACCAACATCCGCACCTCTCATCACACGGGTGTCAACAACTAAGTGTTTCAAACGCTGATCGTAGACAACAAAATCTATCACACTCTTTTGACCAAGAGTACGATTTTCCCAAGTATATGTGTGGATATACTTGTGGTTGAAAAATGTATTAGATACACACAAACCATTCTCAATGCAGAGTTCAATTAATCTTTCACCATTATCATTCACACAAGGATCATTAAACTTACCCAGAACATTGTCAGAAATTGCATTCTGCACACCTACTCCAGCATTGAAATCCCCTGCTATTATAACTTTTTCTTTAGCACCAAACTGGCTCAAAACAGTTTTTAGCTCATTCCAAAAATCTTCCTTCTTATCAGAAGGTTCCGAGTCACAAGGAGCATACGCTACAACAATTACAATTCTCTGAAGTTTCACTTTCAAACGAATCCAGAGAATTCTCTCACTTATGCAACTATGGTGAATCAAGTTGTTCTTCATCTTTTCACTTAAAATTACAACTACACCAGCCTGTCCTCTCATATTATCCAATACTCCAGACCACACACTCACCGTGCCATTCACTTCTTCTACCCCAATTTCCTTCTTTTTGGTTTCACTTACACACAGCACATCCAGTCTATACTTATTCATCTCCTCAATCTGGATGGAAAAAGGAATGATTTAAAATTTTAAATTCAGGGCTTGAGAAAAAAAATGGGGGGGGAGGTGTAAACAAAATGGGAGGATAAAAAGGAATGTAAATGTATATGTGGAGTTAATGGTCTGGCCAGAACCAACTATTTTGTACAATGTCAGTGTGTGTTATTGTTTGTAGAGTTGTCCTAGTTCTGTCAGGGATTGCTTAATATGTAGTGGGGAGTAAAGTTGTTTTTTTTTTTGTGTGGTTTTTGGGAGCAACTTAATTTTTGTATGTGATGAACTGGAAGTAGCTTAAAATTTAAGTGAGTAGGTAATGGCATGCCTTCCTTAGGGTAAAAGTTCTTAGGGAATTATTTTTGTTTTGGCTCAGTAAGGAGAGTTTACTTTTCCAATGGCCTATTCGTCTTATCTTTAATTTGACTAGTAAGGATGCAAATTATTTTTTTTTATTTTGGCAATCACAGTAGGAGTTCTGGCAGTAACTATGGATAGTTGTTAGAGTTGTAAGAAAAATACTTTTCCAGGTTGTACAAACAATTTATTGTCAAAAACCACTTACCTGTGTGTTATAACTTCATGCCGAAAATGTAAACATACTTGTTATTATACTTAACACATATGCAAGACAAGCTTTAAGCTTGTGGCACTCCTTGAGTTAATCTGTAACACAAAAACTTAAATTTTGTAAAGCAGGCCTTTTAAAATTAAACTAACCTCATATGCATCCCCCACTTCACAAATCACACAGGTGAAAGAGAAAAGTTTGGTTTGCAAACCAAACCATTTATTGTTTTGAGTGAGGAAAGATTTAGGACTTTTCAAGATTAGAACTATGCATTAGTGAACTATCAACAAATTCAGTTTCTATTTTTCCTTAATTTGGTTTTTGGCCTAGCTACAAAGGGAAAAAAATTCTAAACAAGAAATAGCACTATAAACTTTCACATTCATTTGCCGGAGGGCATAAAATAAAATCTGTTTAACCTGGATAACATCTTTCAAACAAATCCCTTGCAGTTGTTCGTGTTTCTCTCTATTTGGTGTAGTGAAATCACCTCCCATTTACTGGAAGTCTTAGGATAAAACTTGGGTTGTTCTTTGTGGGTTGGGAAACACAACATACAGTAGCTTAAAATCTTTGGTTGTCTTTTTTTCTTGTTTGTTTGTTTTGCTCTGATAAAAAGTAATATCAGTGCTTTAAATTTTCATCTGGCACTTCCTCAGTTGTCCACCTTGGACAGATCACCGGCCATCATTTTTAAAGGAGTGTCATTAAAAAATAATAATGTAAAAGTAATCAAGTAATTATTTTTTTTACAAGTGGTTAGTAGTTTTCTTTCCCCACCATAACAATAGAATCTTCAGCTATTTAAATCAGGGACAAATTATTGGTGTCATGTGTATTATTATTATTATTATTATTATTATGCATATTATTGGCATTATGCATTACAGGCTTTGCCTTTCATAATTCTACACTATTAAAAATTACCACTAATATGCAGAAAAAGGTGATACAAATAATAAATACACACTTAACAGGTATTAAATCACTTACTCAAGGCTTTACCCAGATATATTTATTTAAATTCTAGTTCCAGTTGAAGAATTTTTACTTAATAATCTTTTCCTGTGAGTTCCTTTGGTTTTTTACAGATGTTTCTGGCCTCCAGATTTTAGTCAAGGCCTGTTCTCAATGTATAGAAGGAATCTCTCAGTCAGTATGAGTCGGAGCTCTCTCAGTCAGTATTTCATTTCAAGGAATATCAAAAGTTTTGTTTACTCCTGAAGAATTTGAATTTTGTTGCCAGGTTCCTCATACTGTTGCCAGTTACTAAACTGAAATGTTTTCATTGTGTATTTTGTAATTCTGTTGTCGTATAAGTTAATAAGTGGTGTTTTAAACAACTTAATTACAACAACAGAATTACAAAATACACAATAAAAACATTTCAGTTTAGTAACTGGCAACAAAATTCAAATTCTTCAGGACTAAACAAAACTTTTGATATCCTTCTATACATTGAGAACAAACCTTGACTAAAATCTAGAGGCCAGAAACATCTGTAAAAAAAACAAAGGAACTCAGAGGAAAGGAAGATTAAATAAAAATTCTTCAACTGGAACTAGAATTTAAATAAATACACACTGTTTGAAAAAATATATGTATATACACTGATTAGCCAAAACATTAAAACCACCTCTGCGTTATGCAAATAAAAGTGCACGCAGCCAACCAGCATCATGTGCCAAGGTCGTGAATGATATATATAATACCTGAGTCGGAGCTCTCAGTCAGTATTTCATTTCATCTCAACATGGGAAAAGCATGGGATTTATCTGAATTTAACAAAGGCCAGATCATTATGGCAAGATGCCTTGGTGAGAGCATTTCTGAAACAGTGACACTGGTAGACTGTTCACGCTATGCAGTAGTTAGTAGATATCAAAGATAGTCCAAAACACTTGACACTTCAAACCGTTGACAAGGCGTGGGCAGGCCACATCTCATTGATGCCAGAGGTTAGCGCAAGCTGTCTCATCTTGTCTTCAAGCAAAAAGAGGGCTGCTGTGGCTGATATTAACCATAATTTCAATTGTAGTGAAGGGCCCAATGTGTACGAACACACAGTTCACCATATGCTCTTAGATATAGGTATGGTCTCCGCAGCCGCAGACCCATTTGTGTGCCTGTGCTTACCAGTGGCGGCTTTTCAGGTGAAGTAGGTGAAGTGCCTCTTCACCTATTTTATTTGAAATAAAGTTTCATTTAATAATTTCGTATAATATATTCTTTTTTTGCCTTTATTGCGTGCTAAAATACCCAAAATTTTGATTAGATATCAATTCACAATGCGCGTCCAATACGGAAAACAAGTCCTTATACGCAAAACAGTTCAAGTGAAGAGCTGAAATGAGAATGCTTGGAGGTCTGCAGTTTTCGTCCGAGTTGCCATGGTAACTGTGACGTCACCCTCCCCTATCTGCCGGGCAAGTGAAGTGTTTTAGCTTGAGACGCCAAGCCTCTGCACCTGAAGTCGTGACTTTCCGAAGAGATCGCAGTGGAACGGGAATCCTTGGCAATCCACTAGGGCTTTGCGGTGTTTTGGTACATACTTTCCGAAAGAGATTTGTTTTTTCGTGTTTTGTGATTGTTTGTTAAAAACTTCATTAGTTACTTTAGTTTTGTGTACAGTTTAACTGACAGTGATAGTATTAGTTTTCAGTATGTATCCTGTGAACGACGTTGTCTGTAATTTATTGCAAACTCCGTTCAATCGATGGAAAGATGAAAATAAAAGAGACATTTTACTTCAACGATGACCGACGGATTCACTGACAATTGTCGCCAAGAAAGAAATCAAGAAGAGCGGCAAATCTTACAATATTAATTTTAAAAATTGTTGGTTTGCTGAATATAAATGGCTTTGTAGCCCTTCTGTGTTACAAAAACTATTTTGTTGGCCCTGCTTATTTTTTGGTAATAAAATTCGGCGTGGAATAAAGACAATTTTCAGATTTCTTAAATATAAAATGGTCACTTCACAAACGTGGAGATTCTAGCGAACACCTGAAATGCGAATTAATGCTAAATAATTTTGAAAAGAATCAGAATACCATTGCCGATGCCCTGAGGGAGAATGCTAGGCTTTTGAAAATGCATTTTGGCAAAAGCGTTCGTTTAAATAGACTTTTTCCTGCAGACAATGATTGATGCAGTACTGTATTTGAATAAACAAGAACTAGCATTCCGTGACCATGACGAAGGCATTGACTCCATAAATCATAGAAATTCAAGGAATTGTTGATATCAAGAACTCCTTTAAAAATTCAAAATCAATACGAAACGATAAAAAATGTCTTCACAGGTGACTCAAAAAATATTCAAAACGAATTAATTGAATGTATTTCTGAATATATAAACGATCACGTCAAAAATGAAATAAATGAAGTTCAATGCTTTTATATTCAAGTAGATGGGAAGCCATAACCAGACTTCCGAGTGCTCTTTAATAATATGATCTGTTCATTCGGAAGGTGTATTGGTTGAGTGATTTTTGGGTTTCCATGGTGTGAGTGAAGATAGAACGTTAGAAGCTTTATACAAAATGCTAGACAAAGTTTTGGAACAGTTTGATTATCAACACAAGTCAATAGGACAATGTTACGATGGGGCAAATGTAATGTCTGGACACTAGACTGGGCTCCAGAAAAAATGAAGCATAAAGCTTCTCAAGCTGTTTTTGTTATTGCTTAGTACACCATTTGAACCTTGTATTACAACAGAGTTTTTCTAAAATTTCTAAGTTTCGAATGTTTTTTGCAAGCCTCAGTGTAATTCCTTTGTTTTTTCACCACTCAGCGAAGAGATCGCTTTGCTGAGTGGTGGAAACACACTCACATCAACAACCGCAAGATGCATGCAAACCATAACGGAAACTCGATGGTCCTCCACCTCGAAGTTAGTATGTGTAATAGTTGAAGATTGGGATAAATTGAAGGAAGTATTTGAATTTCTCACAAATAGTGACCAATCAGAACAAAAAATCAATTGAACTTGCCCAAGGGTTTTTAAATCATATGAACACGTTTGAATTTACATTTTTGGGAATAGTATTTAATGAAATATTTGACTTCACCAATCTATTGTTCGAAATTTTGCAGAAAAAATCAATAGGCATAAACTACTGTGTTACTCAAATTATAAACAACTTATGAAATTTTGAGCCATAAAAGGAACGATGAGGTATTTGGAACACTGTTTGGAAAAGCTAGCAAAATCACAGAAATAAGCAGATCTAAACGGGAATATGCTGCTCTTACACCAGAAACAATTTTTCAAAATTATAAACAGTTATATTTTGAAATTTTGTACCACATTCTTATGGAAATGGATATAAGATTTCAAGACTGTGAGAAACTTAAACTTCAATTTGCCTGGCTTGCTGACACAACCAAATTCGACCAATTTAATTCATGCTTTCTATCTCACGCGTTTGAAAATCTACAACATTTTTACGGAAAAATGTTTTACTAAACACCAGCGCCTTAAAGATTAACTGAGTCTTGTATATGCTGATAAAAAATTAAGGAATATATCGACTCATGAACTTCTTCGAGTGCTTCATGGTGATAAAGGCATTTTTACAGAAGCTTATAAATTGGTTTCCCTGATTTTAACAATTGCATCTGCAAGTGTTTCAGTGGAAAGAAGTTTTTCTTGCCTTAAAAGAATACAAACTTACTCTAGAAACACTATTTCTCCAGATAAACTTGCTTCTTTGGCAAATCTTTCTATTCAGAAAGACATTTTCTTGATGTCACGAAGAAACAGCCATTTTCTGACGACATAATCGACAAATTTCCAGCTTTAAAGGGAAGAAGAATTTATCTAATATATAAAAAAATAGGTAAGTTCTCATTAACTGATTTTCATTGAAGACAGTAGATATCTTTTCATATTGCTCTTGTAGCTCTTCACCTATTTTTCCTACCACGAGCCGCCACTGGTGCTTACAGCTGTTCACTGTCGTCAACGCTTGCAGTGGGCATGCAATCATCGACACTGGACCATAGAAGCCTGGATGAGGGTCTTCATGGTCAGACAAATTCCATTTTCTGTTACACCATGTCATGGACAAGCTCATGTGCAACATTTACCCAAGGAATCCTTCTCACCTGGATGCTCTGTGGCACAGATCCAGGAGGCTGGAGAGAGTTTGACGGTCTGGGCAATATTTTCTTGGGGAACACTCGGACCCATTATCCCTGTAAAGCAAACTCTGACAGCTGTCACATACCTGAACATCACGGCTGACCTAGTACACCCCTTTATGGGGACTGTATTCCCTGGCAGAGATGGTGTCTTTCAACAAGACAATGCTTCATGTCACACTGAAAAGAAGGTTTACGAATGGTTCCAAGAACATGAAAAGGAATTCCATTTATTGTCATGGCCCCCAAATTTGCAGACATGAATTCTATTGAGCATTTGTATGTAATTTAATAAAACAAATTATTAAATTAATTACCACGTATTTTAAGGGAACTGCGGGATCTTTTGTTGCAGTCATGGTACCAAATATCAAGAGGCACTTACCAGCATCTCGTTGAATCTATGCCTCACTGGGTGAGACCTCTTTTGGTGGCGAGAGGAGGATCTACATTATATTAGGTAGGTGGTTTTAATATTTTGGCTGATTGGTGTTTTTAGAACATAGAATTTTTCTTATTTGCTATAAAGTTGGAAGCTCTGAGCAGTATCGTTAAAATTTATGAAAGCAAAAAATGAAGAAACAAAAGGCCACCATGAAATATATTCTTTTAACACATAAAGATTAGTATTTGGCAAAATAATTATGCAAAGAATGTTATGTTTCTAATCTTAGAGTGTGGAGACCTTACACAGTGCAAAATTTACATTTGAACACCGGAATGGAATAAAGCAAAAGTCTCATTCTGGAATATTATGTTGAAAAAGAACACAAATGCAATTAAAAGTAGTAACTTTGAACAACTGCTTTAGCAATCTTCAAGGTTGCATTCATCAGCACCACATAAAACAATGCATTATACATGTGCATTCTGACATTTTCCATAATATTTTGTGCTTAAAGAAAAATATAGCAACATTTGCTAGGGCATATATCACTTAGAAAAATACATGAAGTCATCTGAACTACACGACATGAAATCAGCAATTACCCATTTCCAAATATTCCTGGAACAGCCCTTCATTTTCAATCAGCTGGTAATCTTCTTCCCACCTTGATAATTTCACACTCATATCTAGTTTTGTTCTTTTTCTGTGAAACCATGCTTTCAGTTTTCTGAAGGATATGAAAGTAAGTTTTATTATGAAGCACAGTAAAATCACGATCATTGTTCAGGTTATGCACAAGTTTCAAAGACATTCTACCAGTACTTGGCATAATACTTTTGCAAAAGCCAGTACTCTTAACACAAATTGAAATGTTTACACATTTGAACAAAAAACATTATGAAATCAGATATCTTACTTCAGAAGGTACTTATATATATAAAAAAAAAAAGAATGATCTTTCAGATAAAAACTTGTAAAGGAAATACGGAAATTGGTCAAAAGTTCTGTAATTCTGAACCAAAACATAAAAAATAGACTTAAACCTTTATATATTTGTTGTGAGCGTTTCTATGTTCTTCCTAAGATATGTAAATCAGGCACTCCATTCTGGCCCAGAGTAATATCAACACAGCGGCATATAGGTTATCAAAGTTCTTATCTTTATGATTATCAACCATAGCGACTTCAAGCAAAACATCTGTGAAAAATTCGATTGAGGTTGTCAATCGACTTAAACTAAATCCCTACATAGATCTTCTTCCCACCTTGATAATTTCATACTCATATCTAGTTTTGTTCCTTTTCTGTGAAACCAGAAAGTTTTATTATGAAGCACAGTAAAATACTGGCTTTTGATGTCATATCTATGTTTACTAATGTTCCACTAAAAGGCTATTCTTTCTTTTGAAATCCAAACAGATCATGTGGCACTTCATTGAAGTTTATATTCAAAATTTGATCACGCTGTAATACAGACAGTTCTTTTTCTTACAGACTGAATAAATTGCTGAAATTTAGTGAGAACTCAACAAAAGGGTTCCTAACCCAGTCATACATTTCTGATAACAATAGTAAGCATTGGTCAAAGTTTTTCACCATTGATTGTAAAAGACTGACAATCAATGGTGTAACTTCTTTAAAATTTGCCTATCTCTGAACCTGAAGTAGGAGTGCAAACATTTCAACATTTTCACTTGAAAGATATATTTTCTTCCAAACCTTGAGTGTATTCCTAAATGCAGGAAGTTTGTCTGTGGATGTTAGAATGTTTTCTTTTATGTCCTTGCACTGCAAAGGGGCTGGTGTTCATGGTGGTTAAGTGCTGATAAATATCTGCTAAGTAGACAGGTTTTAGCAGACATTTTGTGTATCTTCAAGAAAAACTGGCCATATTATCTTTGAAGAAAGGCAATACATTAAATGATTTTAAAGGTTGGAGTTTAACCCAATGTTGGCAGCACTTACTGTAGTGTTCATCCTGATGAAGGGTAGGGTTACTACCCGAAAATTTGACGCTAAGAATTAACATCCTTATTCCTAAGTAATTCCCATAATCGGTCTAATGTAACTATCATATGATCATCTAGGAAAGCAATGACTTCATTTATTACTAAGTTTAGAAAGGCAGTAGTTCCTGTTGCAACCTAAATACAGATTTTATTTAACACTTTCCCTCTTGAAAATCACCTAACCTTGGGGTGTAGAAGAGTCACATGGTCCTTTTGTGTACTTTCACACAGTTTTTGTAAACATGCTTGACTTTAGGAGGGCACTGTTTTAATAAAACTGGCCAACTTGTTTTAAAACTCTCCAGTACACCCCAAAGCAGTGGGTTATTACATCAGGAATTTTTCTTTGATAAGTGTAACAAAGCCTTTTATTGAGCTGATCGTTGAGGGGAAACCCTCAGTGCAAAAAGCTAACACATTCACTCCATAACAAACAGCAATATTCCATATAAGAAGAAAAGATGTTGAAAGTGTCTTGTTTTGGGAGGGAATAGGAATTCTGGGGCAAATAAAGACAAAAAGAACTTCTCAAATAATCTGGTAGCAGAGAAATCAAGAAAAGACAAAACATGCAGGAAACTCTGGGTAGTGTTTGGCAGGCTTAAGAGATTTTCAGTACTTGACCTGTAGATATGGACAGCGTTTTCAGGTTGAGTGTTCACTTTTCTACTCTTTTTCTCTTAGTAGCACGTGGCTCCTCATTCTGTCACTACCAGTGAGATGACTTTGTAACAATTCAAAACAAAGACAGCAACTAAATATAACCTTAAATCTGAACTGATCAAACCGAAACAAATTGAGATACAATTCATAGAGCAAGAAAATGACTCCAATATTACTAATTGCCACGCAAAAATTGCTGTACACTTCAGAGTCAGAAATTAGCTTTATATCTGTTAGATCACCAGCCAAACTGAGAAGAGGAAATACTGAAGAATAAATGACTCATGCATAATATTTATGAATGAGAGGTGCAAGTGCCAATCTGATGACAGTGTATGACTGAAACGTGAAATTATGAAGTGCTGTATAGCAATGTCTCCCACATACAAAATAATGTGTGACTCAACATATAAACATCACAGAACTCTATCCTCAGCTTGAATCATCACCATCACGATAATCACCAGAAAAAAGTTGGTACAATAACAGATTTAATTCTCTTCAATGATCTCTGAGGGCAAGCTAAATTTACTGTTTGACAGCACAGAAGTTTCAAATTGGTGTCGCTAGAACTGCTGTTCAAAAGCAGATGAATCTGAAGTTCATATAACACTCACAGTCACTGAAGCTTCAAGTTATAGCATTATTGTTCAGGCTTTAAAATATAAACTTACACCACTAGTTTGGAACAGAACAAATACTAGTTCACACTACCTTACAGATTAATATCTGCTGCATGTAGTATATCCCACTTTCAGAATTATAAAATGTAGAATAAAATAAATACATTTCTTTTTCAAGTAGATGGTGTATGAATGACAACTGATCATACTGGATATCTAGTGGTTAGAAATGTTTTAAAGGAAATTAAATCAAATTAGAGAGTGCAAGGTGCAATGCTGATTTTGTACTCTTACAAAAGTATTTGAACATAATTTCTCTGAAAAGGTTAAATAGCTCCCTTTCTACCCCCTTCCCTTTTTTCCTTCAATGGTAAACTGCACCAGAGCTGAAATAGACTTCACACGCAAATCTGTACATTTTCAAGATTTACAGATTAGCAAGAAATAAATGGATTATTAAAGACAAAAAGTTCCAGTTTTTGACTTCTAAAAGCTTGAGAATTACATAAATAAAACATATCAACAAAGGAGGATTCATAAGCTTGACATCTGTACTCTAGTAGAATTTTGTAATCTTTGGTATATCTCTATTTTTTAATCTACCGGTGGAGACATAATATATTTCAGAAGAAGCAAAATAACAGGATTTCTGCACTTGCAACATAACAACAACTTTTTTCAAAATCCGTAGGACGAATTTCTGATATTCCTATTGGCAAATCTAAGCAAACTTACTAATGCAATGGATTAAAAAAGGGTTAGTTTTTGCAACATAAAAGTACCATTTCTTGTTGGATTGAAATTAACCAAAAGTATATTTTATAAACTTTTTCATGAATTCTTCTAGGCATTTTCATGAAATCAACATTGACATTTTGTCAGGAAAATGGCAACACATACATATTAACAAGCTCATTTTATGTCTAAGAGCATTGTAATGATTATTTATATAGTCCACCTTAACAAAATGAGATCAATACCAACAATTTAAATACATAATAACTCATTGTGAACAAACGAAATGCTCCCACGATCAATCTTGAGAGAGCAATCATGAATTTAATATTTCAAATTCTAAAGAACTTATCAGTAAAATTCAATCTTTGCAGGAATATAATTTCACAATGTGTAGTATGGATATAATATCATTATATCCGAACACTCCTGTCACAGAAGCAATTGAACTAATTAATACAAAACTTATAAATGAAAACATTGATGAAAATCAATGAACAAGTATTATACATGCATTACGATTTATAACCAACACCAATTATTTCTCAAATGATGGTATTATATACAAACAAGTATTTGGAGCACCCATGGGATCACCACTCTCCTGTCTTCTAGCAGAGGTTGTCATACAGAATATTGAACAAATGTTATTCCAGAACTCGGGCCTTGATTTGCCGATTTTATATCTACGCTATGTTGATGATATCTTGATTTTTTAGCAACATACTAAGGACAAACTAGATATGTTCATACAAACCTTCAACAATACTTACCCAACCATAAAGACAATGCTTGAAGAAGAGGTTAACAAAAATCTTCATTATTTAGACCTTAATTTATTCAGAAAGCATGATTCCATAGATTACACTGTTTATCGAAAACCATGTTTCGTGCCTACATTAATACCATCGGATTCTGCACACCCATGGAGATATAAGACAGCTGCATTCCAATATTACATTAACAGAGCTATAACGCATTCCTCTACGGCAAAGTTTGAACTTACGGAGATACAATGGATTGAAAATATAGCTGAACATTTTGGATACAATAAACGCTTGATTAATTCAATATACAACAATCTTAAGAATAATCAAAACCAGGTGAAACAAAAGAATACATATAAATCTTACATCTCCTTTCCATACTTACCACCATTGAGTAACATATTAAAGAAAGAATGTGTTTCGAACGAAATAAATCTGGCAGAAACCATCATTTATAATGGCTCATTACTAACTTCTGGTAATAACAAAAAATCCATCCTAGATCGAGCAGGAGTATATGCCATTCCAACCAAGACAGACAATAATCAACAAGATTCCACTTATATCGGAAGTACAAAAAGACGAATGATTACGAGATTGAAAGAACATATTCAAGATTGACAAAAGAAAAGACCAAGAACGGCTTTGATACAACACTGCATAGAAAATCAATCGACGCCCGACTGGGAGAATATTAGACATTTGACATCACACAAGACTCATAGACAGATCATAACATCGGAAGCAGTGGTCATTGGGAAATTTGGAAATCGATGCTGCAACATTAATTCACCAATTGAATTACCTCATGCCTGGCGATATCTGATTGAACAGGAAAACAATCGAGTTCAAAAGGCTAATAAACACAGGTTCAAAGATCACAGGTGTGGAATGGCAAAAGTAGACCAAGAGGAACACAATGCCATAGATGCCGCCACTAACAGCTTGCACAGTGATACGCAGTTGTCCATGGTCTGCGACGACGAAGGCTGAAGACAGAGCGATACAAGACATTACATCAGTCTTTCGAGGACCATCAACGAGGACTTGGTGCCCACGTACACCTTAATGTTTCCACTGAGGAAGGCAAAATTCTTGCCGAAACATGTTTGGAAGTGTGTTGCGGTGATGAAAAGTTTGGGTCCAACTTTTATTCCTTTGTGTCTTTTTATTCATTTGGATTTTTTAACTTTCATGTTTTTAATCACCATTCCTTGCAAACACCTATACAAAGGTATAGAATTTTAATTCGAAATAGTGTTTTTTAATTCGTGAATCTTCCGTTCAGACAAAACTTGAATCTCATGTAAATAAGCAAATGTCCGTTCTATCGAGCAGAAGCTTTGCCACAGTGACCAAGAAATGCCGAAATTATTATGAGTAAGTAAGTAAGTAAAAAAAATAAAAAAATTACCATTAATGTTCGTTTTGTATTTTCATATCATAATATGGACCTAACTACTCCACCCTGCATACTTAAACAAAATATATGTGACGAACAGTATTGTCGCTGCTTTTAATAGAAGTTTTACATTGAAATTTAAATTTAACTTCACAATTGCTATTATAAAAGTAACTTTTTTACTTTTGTAAAAAAAAGTACACTAATGTGAGACATGTAATGGATGTCAGTGAAGCTGGAGCTGTGTGCTGAGATCACTGTAAGTGGGGATGTTTGATACATAAACAGTAAGTAAAATTTAGCACCATCAGTTTTGAACTTAAATCTGGCAGATGTGCTTTCTCCAGGACCTAACCTCTGAATTTCAGAGAACAGCTTAATGATATGTATGTATGTATGTATATACTGCTATTACACACAAAAATACTGTATGATGGAACTTACGGAAGAAGAATTTCTTGTGCGTTGTTGATAATTTGTTTTCCAATCATAATAATGGCCAATTGTTGTGCTAACTCCATCAAACAGCCACTATTGCTGCACTAGAAATAAGAATCTTCAAGTTAGAATAGCGTTAAAATAACATGTTCTAAATAATGTTTAGAGACTGCTGATATATTGACAAACTCTTGTGACAATGTTATAAAAAAACTGATTTGTTAAAAACACAGGGGAAATTTCTCTATTTACATATGAAAATGATATAAACCATCAGCAAAACAAATGTAATCATATATTAAAACAAACTCCATCAGAATAACATTTTATTTACAACAAAGATGTTAGAGCACATTTAATCCCCACTGAAAAACACAAGGACATTCTGTGAAAGTATAAAACATAATAAGTTTGGCCCTTGAAAGGAATACACGCAGGTTTTCGACACTGCCTATTGTTTGATTCTCAGAGACCTGAGTAAAAGCGTAAAAGAAAAACTTAGTAAAAAAAAAATAAAAAAAAAATGGGTTTTTGAAACGTATGAGAATGTTGAATTTTTTTCCAAGTCCAAAAACTTGGAAACTTCAGATGTCCATTATATTCGTAAACCCATTTTTGCACGTTACAAGCAAAGTTGGCTAAAACCACAAGGGCCCTTTTTCAGGGCATTTTAGCGAAAAACTGGGTGTTTTTTGTGAGATTTCTTTTCAGTGGTTTTCTTTTTTTTTTTTAGGCACCTCTTCTCCTGCCCATTGTTGCTTTTTCTGTTCCTGGTGCCTGGGTTCTCTTAGAGTATGTAACAACAGGCATAGTATGTAGGGCAGCTGACAACTTCCATTTTTAACAGAAACCATATCCTCCTAAAACTCTAATTTTCCTGAACTTTTCTTTTTTACCTATACTATTAGGGCACCCTGCTCCCATTTCTATAATTCTGTTTTCACCCTTCCAAGAGGTGCAGTGCATTGTAGCAAAAGGACTCGAAACTTATTTGAGGATTTTCATCACTCATAAATAATTTACATCTCATATGTACACTGAAGTGCCAAAAGTCATGGAATGCGTACCTAGTATCGTGTAGGACTTTCTCTAGCCCTGGAAAGTGCAGCAACTTGATATGGCATCAATTCTACAAGTGGCCAGAAGACTTCTGGAGAGATGTTATGCCATGCCATCTGAACAGCCACCCACAGTTCCCTAGTATTTGTAGGTGCAGGATCTTGAGTGCAAATGGACCTTTCCATCATGTCCCATAAGAGCTCTATTGGGTTCGTGTCGGGTGAACGTGGAGGCCACACCATCCGTCGGAACTGTCCAGAATGCTCCTTGAACCAATTTTGGACAACTTGTGCTCGATGACATAATGCATTGTCTGCCTGGAAAATCCCATCACTGCTGGGGTACACGATGTCCACGAAGGGCTGCAAATGGTCACCCAGCAGAGCAACAAAGCGATTACCGGTTAATGACGTGTTTATGAGGACCAGAGGACCCAAACCATTCCACGTAAAGACACTCCACACATGAATGGAACCATCACCAGCTTGCATAGTGCCTTGATGACAGCTTGGGTCCATGGCCTCATGGGGTCTGCGCCACACCCGAACCTTACCATCAGCTCATAACAACTGGTAGTGCGACTCATCGGACCACGCCACATGTTGCCAGTCTTCCAGGGTTCAATTACCATGTTCACAAGCCTAGGTGAGGCACTGTGTCTGATGTTGTGGTGTTAACAAAGGAACTCTGGTGAGTCTTATGCTCCCTAACCCCATGGACGCTAAATTACGCTGCACTGACCTAATGGATATGTCTCTTGGTACCTCCTGCATTGAATATGGATGTTATTTGAGCCAGTGTCACTTGTCTGTTAGCATGGACAATCCTGGTCAGGCACCACTGGTCATGGTCATTCAGCACCCGTGGTCGGCCACTGCATCATCCAGTATTTTTGGTACACACGTGACACTGTGGATCGAGGAATGTTGAATGTTTGCACAACTTCAGAAATTGCATGTCCCATCCATCTGGCTCCCACTACCATGCCTCATTCGAACTCTGATAATTCACATCAGCTTGCCTACTGGTATTTTACTGGTGGTTGTTCAGCCTGACTCACGAGAATACACCTTGCAACAGATAAAAATCATGGAGTACGTCATAGCCTTCATACGACAGCAACACCAGATAAAAATTTGCATACTGCGATCCCATGACTTTTGGCACTTCAGTGTAAATGTACTATTTTAATAATGAATTGAAAAATGCAGTAGAATGATACTGCTTTGTCATGGCAAAAATGTTATATTTACATCATTTAAAAAGAATACATCGCACAAAATTGAAGCACGCGCAAAACTGGACACTGAAAGAAGTTTTCCTGTTCAAAATGAATGAAAAATTGCTTAAGGGTCATTCCATCTCAAGTCAGCACACTGTTTCAGAGACTGACTTTATATTTTTATGAAATTTGGGGTGCTTAATGGTCCTATGATGTAGTGCAAATATCTGTTTTTATGGGCCTATGTTCATTATGTGAAATGTAAGAGCTATGTAAAGTTTTTGATTTCTGTTTAAAAATAGCTATGAGATTTTTTTTTTTTTGCTTTAATGTGCATCCCAGTTGACATATAGAGCTGGGAGTGGCCTCATTTTAAAGCTCTATCAATGAGCTTTCTTGTGTTGTACAACACAATAGGGTTTATAATTTATAAAAATTCAACTCAAAATTTCAAAATTAATTTTCTCAAAAACAGACATTAAAATTTTGAAAAAATCACAAAATTGGTTCATACTTATCTAACTATTCATGAGATATCTTTTTGGGAATCATAAGATATGAGGAATAACACATACATATGATCAAGATAAACATGACCCAGATTTGCTGTTTTGTACTTCACACTTTTTTCTTCCACATTGTGTAGCTTTTTGGATTTTTTTTCTTATATTATCTCCAGGCAGTGAGCCTACCTATCATAATTGCATTAAGGTCATAAAAAAATACATGGTGCACTATAATTACAAAATCAAAATCAAGTTATATCATTATTATCATTAAAAAAGATCATAACTCACAAGACTTTTAGTTCAATCCATTTTTACTCAAGTGGTCATATTTTTAGTCTTTTCTTGAGCTAGTGAACTGGAAGAAGGCCTGAATAGCTTGTTGTACTTCTTGAGTAAAGAGGATGTATATATGGCCAGTTGGAGTTGCAGGGTTCACTTTACACAGGGCATATACTGATGGAATCCAAAAAATTTTAGGGTAAGCAAATGAAAGAGATGGACCTGCTGGGTGAAGGAATGTTAACTTTACTTCATCTTTCTCTTCTTCTTTTGCTAAAACATAACCCAGCCACCAATTGCCACTGTACACTGCGATGACATAACCACATCTTTCCTTGATAACAAGTCTTCCTGCACATGTTGTTACAGTATGTTCGACTAATGTTTGAGCAAAAGAGAAAGGTTTGACCAAGATTTTTGTTTCCCTTGAAGGCATGAGAGAAAGTATGTAGTTTTCAACTTCCTGTAACAGTTTGTGCTTTGCTAAAGTGATCTGCCAAAAACTGCTCTGGTGCAATGTACTCTGCCAGTGTAACAAATGTGAAGTCAATTTTTGAAATGTTTTCTTTTGCCCATTCATAGAGTTGCCTTGGCGTCATTATTTAGTCTTTGCATGGTCTTTGGAGACTTGCTCTAGCTACCAACCTTTTTACCATCCTCCCAACACCATCACATGCCCCTTTGCCACGAGCTGTAGTGGGAAAATGCCACTCAGCTTGAACCAGGGGCAGATTGGCCCACCGGGACATTTCCTGGTGGACCACTCCGGAAATGACCACTTCTCGTATCATCTTTGTCTGGATAGTTTGAAAGAACAAATAATTATTTGGGTGTTTATGAATAAGAATCGTGAACTTCATTTGAGCTTTATATTATCTGTCTAAAACATTATTGTCTTGAATTTTTTTTTCCTTCTATCTATGTATATGTATATGTTGGGCGTTTGCTCTAAAACGTCAAAGCAAAATTCTCTCTATTTCAGGGAAAAATTTGTTGCCCGACCAATCATGCTGTTACAAATAAATCAAGCTAACTACGGTTAAGCTTATAGGTCACTGGACTTGGAGCCAAAGAGTCACTGGTAGGCCCTACCGTCCATTTGTAATCTTGAAGGTGCTAGTAACAATTTTAATGTTAAATCATCCTCACTCCCTTAACCACGAACAGATATAGAACACAAAGCGATTCTCCGGCAGCGATGTTTCGAAATCCGCGTCTCATCCCTATTTATCTTAAAAGAAACAACAATTTACCGGTACTGGTTCATGGATCAAAATGGCAGTTCATAAGTCAAAATAATGGGTAGACTTATAAAAGGAGTCTATTAAAGGAGGTGGTATGAATAGTTTCGCAGTAGACGATCAGTGACCAAATAAATATAATTATCTGGTACAGAACTCCGTTTTGAACATGGTTTGATATGCTACATTCAGTCATGACTAGATTTTTAAAATCCTTTCATCCGTAAATTGTTGTCAAAATTTGTTCACAACTTAATTAGTTTTGCAATGCACATTTCAACAGATTTCTTTCATTCAAAAGTTAACAGAATGTTTTTCATGAGGAAATTTATGAGGTGTCGCCCTTTAGGTACCTGTTTTTGCAGTGGACCACAAGACTGAAATTTCCGGCCTGGTTTCTTAGACCCAATCCGCCCCTGGCTTCAACATTGAAAAAAAAAAAAAAAAAAAAAATGTGACAAATTTAAAAAGTTCTTGTTTTTATATTGTGCAGAAGAGCCATTTGAAAAGTAAGAGATTTCTTGGGGGCAATTTCTGAAATCCATTCTTCAAAACGTCTATGAGTTTGTGTTGAAATAAATACATAGTTGTAGTATTGTGTTCTAGGCACTTTGAAATCACAAAGCTGGCATGCTCAGTCTTTTCGCATATTTTAAAATACACAACACATGAATGCACTGTAGCTTGGTTTCTGGTCCAATGATAGCACTGTGCTTCATCTTGCACAACAAAAGAATAGTTTTCTGGAAAATCACACACAACAGCAATTTTTGAATTGGACAAATTTTCTTTGACGTGATTCACAAATGAACTTTATTCTTTAGCTATGAAACATGGCGAAGTAAAATGGAAACTTTCTCACAAAATAGGTTGACAAATTCAGAGACTATTTTTTGCATTGTTTCTAAGGTGCATCTGTCAACAGAGATCCACTGGCAAAAAGTTAGTCACAATCACATTTTCTGGCAAACATTGGATCACTTGAATTCCAGGGCAGGATGCACAATTACCCAAGTAGTAGTCAATTGATGCTGGGTTGCATACTATCTTTACAAGGACATCATGGTAATTTTTTATTTTACCGTTAGTGACTGATGGTAACTTGGTATTTTCAATCATAAGTTTTACATTCTGATGTATGGTACAAGCACAAACTGCATGTGTACCACTCTGATCAGCTAGAAAACAATTCCCTGCAAATTTTGAAAAACCCACATTTACATTTGGAAACTTTCCTTTAAAAAATCTGTACACCTTCTTTAAATTATAAAGCATTAGACTTTGGAGACATTCATTTTTTGGCCAGTGCTGTCTGTCCTTTATGGAAACTGTCTTACCATGTAACTTGGTGTGTGTGTGTGTGTGTGTGTGTGTGTGTGTGTGTGTGTGTGTGTGTGTGTGTGTGTGTGTGTGTGTGTGTGTGTGTGTGTGTGTGTGTGTGTGTGTGTGTGTGTGTGTGTGTGTGTGTGTGTGTGTGTGTGTGTGCGCGTGCGTGCGTGCGTGCGTGCATATATTAAATTCCCTCACAATTTTCCTAATACTCCAAGATTCAGGAAAAATAGTCAGCATCATATGCTTTTTCTTTCTGTTGGTCAAAGTCTGGAATTTTATTTTCAAGTGACTTAAAATAGTTTCCTCTTGGGGCTTAACATCACTGTCAGAAGACTCTGCATTGACAAGAAGTTCGCATTTTACAGCAGTATTAATTCTTTTTACTTTTTATGTAGAATACTGTTTATATTCTGCTTTTTCTGAACAACAGGAGACTCTTCTAGGCCTTGGAGGGATTTTACCATGTAACTTGATATAATACTGTTATATTGGAGGGATGTATTAAAAGTTTTTAAAGCTTCCGAAGGGAACCGATATAATAGAATCGCTATCAGAACATATACTGCAATCTTCACCTACATCCTGGCTAGTATCTCACCTCTTCTATCTCTAGAAAATTCCCCACTATTAATTTCACTTTCAATCATGAAACCAATAACTGAATTTATTTCTTGGATGTACAAATTACCAGAATCAATAACTAACTCTATACATTTGTCTAAAAAAACCCCATCACTACCTTGAAAATGAAGGAAGTTTTCATGTAGGATATTATCACAATAGATGAACAAATTGCCGTCTTATGCACAATCCATAAAATACTTTAATTTATATTCAAGACGTACAACATACCTTTAGTATTTACAAGTTAAAATCAATTAAAATCATAATGTAGTTAAAATCATACGCACTTTCGAATTCACTTTGAATTCATAATCAGATGGAATAAAGCCCGAAGCCACCACGGAAGTCAACATCAGTCTTTTTTATATATACCCCCCCTCCCCCATTGTAATTTGTAATTGTGCATGTGTTAAGTTTCGCAGCCAATCCGGTTCACAATGAGACACGGGGTGGACCATCCCATTAGGCCATTAAATGAAAACACCTTTTCTCCTGCAGTCAATCTTGAAAGGCAATTGGTCAAATGTGGCAAAGTTCTGACAAGAAATCATCTGTATTCTGTTGTATTGACCAAGGACTTTACCCAGAAACTCCCTTCTTCCATCAATCCTCAAGATTTCCTGTACATCTTTGACGTGGATTCATTGCTTCCTTTTGTTCCTTTCTTTGATGCCTACATGCTCATGGTCAAAAAACTAGTGGAGCACCAAGAACTTCCTGGAGAAATGATCAAAGATCTTTATGACTGTTTTGATGCATTGGAAAAGTATTCTTGTTTTGTACACAATGGTATCTATTACCAACAAAAACAAGGCGTACCTATGGGCTCTCTTCTTTCCCCCTTACTTGCCGAAATTTATTTGCAGAATATTGAAACATTAATTGTTGCCCCATCCCTCTTAAAACCCACTATTTTTTTTAAGGTATGTGGACAACATCTTCGTTATTTGGCCACACCAGAAACACTCTCTGTTTGAACTCATGTTCTCCATAACTTCAAAATTCCCACATATAAAATTTTCTTTTCAAGAACAGATCGACAACAATATTAGTTTTCTGGATGTTAACAACAACCCAGACTTCTCACTTGGCCCCTCTGCCACCCATAATATCATCCCTTACCATTCTCGCACCTTTGCAAAATACAAACTGTCTGCTCTAAAGACATACATTCACCGTACCAACCTTATTTGCAACAGCCAATCTGCTCTTCAACAAGAATATCAGAACATCATCAACATTGGCAAATTGCACGGCTTTCCACCCCTCCTAGTACATAGACTAATCAAGAGGTTTGAATTACAGAATATATCTAGTTTACTGCCTGAACCTTCCACCACCCATCAGTTTGTTGGCACTTTGCCCTTTAGCCTGTCCTTCACTCATATAGTTAGCTCTATTTTCAAGTCTTTTGGCTACAGGATTGCAGTCAAACTACCTCCACATCTTCTCAACCTCATCCTTAATGACAGAGATCTAAATAAACCCCTAGAGTTACAAGGTGTCTACTCTATCCCTGTCAACACTTCCACAGGCATTACCCACTATATTGGTTGTATGTACCGCAGCATAAACCGGCAATTGATGGAGCATATCGCTGATGTTAAGAAAGGCAGCCCTTCCACCTCCCTTTCAATTTTAACCATCAGTGATACGTCCGCTGTTCCCGATTGGCGCAATGTTAAGCGGATCGCCCCGTTCAGCAATTGGCATGCGCTCAGGTACCGCGAAAGCATTGAAATCTATCTTACCCATAACACCTGCAATATTGACACACCTTTTAACATCCCTATTATTTGGAAAGCAATTTTGAAATCTGGCAACAACTGACGCTTTTACCACGTGTCTCATTCCATGGCTGATGAAGGTAGAAGTCGCTACCAAAATGTCCTGCTTATAATTTTTAACGTAACTTATGCATGCGATGACGATTTCAAGAATTCCTTTAATGTTTTGTGTGTTACGTGTATTTCTGCTAATTCTTCTCACTATGAGGGTGGTAGTTTTCGTAGTCCACGAGATGTTTCCATTGTGTTGGAATGATATACAGGTAGTCATCATTACAACAAAATTTATTATACCTGTGAATTAATAAGCTCTCAGTCAGTAGGAGTTGGGATTTAGTCCTTGGGGTACAAAAAATATCCACATCATTCCAACTGGGGGTGTAGGTGCCTTGTCTGCATAAATCATAATTCAAGATTAGGCAGACAAGGCACCTACACCCCCAGTTGGAATGATGTGGATATTTTTTGTACCACAAGGACTAAATCCCAACTCCTACTACTGACTGAGAGCTTATTAATTTACAGGTATAATAAATTTTGTTGTAATGTTGCCTACCCGTTGTCATTCCAACACAATGGAAACTATGAAGACTACCACCCTGTGCCTCAGTCATTGTGAACCGGACTGCCTGCAAAACTTAACACATGCGTAGTTACAAATTACAACGGGGGTATGTAAAAGACTGTTGCTGACTTCCGTGGTGCTTCGGGCTTTATTCTATCTGATGATGAATTCAAAGGGAATTCGAAAGTGCTCATGATTTTAACTACTTTATGACTTTATTTGATTTTGACTTGTAAATACTAAAGGTAGGTTGTACATCTTGAATCTAAATTAAAGTATTTTATGGTATTGTGCGTAAGACGGCAATTTGTTCATCTATTATAATAACCCATCACTATCACAAACATTATTCCATTTTACTCCAATACAGCTCTTTCTTATAAACTTACAGCATTAAAATCACTCATTTGCCATGCCAATGTCATTTGCAATGATCCCCACTTATTATATAAAGAACATGCAATCATCCAAGAAATACAGTCAAACCTTGATTTAACGAACTTCAAGGGACTACAAGTTTTGTACATAAAATCACGGAATTCGCTAAATCGAGGAAGACTTTTGAATGAAACATTCAACTTAAGCTAGTGTTCATAACAGAATACGTAAGCAGCTAAGTTCTCTTTCTTTCAGTGAAATTTAAATTAGTATAGTACTTTTAATTACGAAATTTATTATCAAAAATGTCATAATGCGAACACATATACTTTGCATATTAAATATATAATTCGTACATATTAGACTTCAATACGTAGCATCAAAATTTAAGCATATTTCAAAATTGATTTTTTGCCCGAGCATTTAGCTTCTTAAATAACGATTTCACCATTACAAACTGCATGAAACAGATCATCGATTAGTACTAATTAACTTGTAAAAATAGAATATGCGTTGATTACCTTTTTACACAGTAGAAAAGAAATGCTGTAGAGAAGATTGCTTATTTTTTGCTGAACGTTTAGCTTTATAAATTGCAGTTTCAATTTTACAATGTGCATGTGAAACATCATAATTAACATCAAAGGGCACCAAGTAGTTTTTAACACATTCTATATGGTTAGCAGCCAGGGCCATAGCCAGGGGAGGGCCAGGATGAGCTGAGCCTGACCTGTGTTTCCTTTTGCCCTACCTAGCGACTCACAAAACAGTATAGGGCCCAACCTCTTTCACATCTTTTGCCCGACCACTTTATATCCTTCGCCCGATCTCAATCGTCAGCTGCCCTTCCCAACTTGCTTGTCTGGCTACGGGCCTGTTAGCAGCACCACTAAAGCAGCTAACTTTCGGTTTTGCTTCATTTTCTTCATCAGAATCTGATGCATTTAGTCTGATGTGTTCATCCAAAACATCATCAAGGGATTGCATTTGGAAGGTATGCACATTTGCGTCACAATCAACATAATCGGAAACACAATACCTCATGAGGCGATTTCATTCCATTCTGCAAAATCGCCATCCGCAAAATTATCAGCAGGATTTTTTGGTATTGGACCCACTTTTCTTCTTGTTCACAAACTGGGAAGCCTGCTTTGTTAAAGTAGTTTTTCCAAAAACATCATCAAGGGATTGCATTTGGAAGGTATGCACATTTGCGTCACAATCAACATAATCGGAAACACAATACCTCATGAGGCGATTTCATTCCATTCTGCAAAATCGCCATCCGCAAAATTATCAGCAGGATTTTTTGGTATTGGACCCACTTTTCTTCTTGTTCACAAACTGGGAAGCCTGCTTTGTTAAAGTAGTTTTTAACGGTATCTGTCATAACTGCATTCCACGACTGTTACACAAAATGCATTGCATCGCGAATGTTAACTTTAACTTTAGATGCATCATCCATTGCATCGATAACAGAAAGTACTTTTCACATGAGAAGTTTTTGATGATGAGCTTTAAAAGACCTAATTGACACCCAGATCCAATGGTTGCAATTCACTAGTACAATTTGCTGGGGAAAAACGACTTAAACATTTATCAGATTGTTTACCTGAGGATGTGCAGCACACTGACAAATGAATAAGAAAATTGTGCTTCTACATAATTTTTGAATAAAGCTGTGGCAACCCACAACTTTTTATTTGCTTCATATTTGGTGGGCAAAGATTTCACATTTTTGAAGCAAGGTGGTTTAGCAGATTTGCCTATAACTACATATATACATATCATTAAATTGTTCTCTGAGATTCAGAGGTTAGCTCCCCAAAGAAAGACCATGTGCCAAGTACATATTTAACTAATAGACCTAGAATTTACTTACTGTTGGTGCATCAAATGTCTCTATTTACAACAATCTCAGCACACACCTCGAGCTTCATTAACATCCATCATAAGCCACACACAAGACCTTTTGAACTTCATACCTGTAATCTTTTTCTCAAGCAGACATTCCTGGATCTGGTCCTCCTATGATTTCCTTGGCCTTTCTCTACCTTTCTTTCTTGCCACTTGAGTTGAAAAAAATTCTCTTAGTCAGCACCTTATCACTTATTCTTTCAACATGGCTAAACCACCTAAGAATATTAGTCTCTACCTTACTAACAACATTTTGCCTCACATTACACATCTGCAACACATCATCATTCCTCCCATGATCAGCACGTCTTACCACAAACCCCCATATGTAACGCACCTCCCCAACGCACAAACAACTCCTATGTCTTTTCTGCAGCACCCAGGTTTCACTGCCATACATCAGAGTAGGAACAATTACACTTGCATACACAGCCATTCAGGACTTCTTTGAGAACCCATAATTCCTGTGAAATCCTCCTAAGGTAGCTATGACTTTCAATGAAGAATTAACTTGCCCACTAATTTTGCCATCTAATTTGTTCTCTCTGTCAAACATACTTCCTAAATACACAAACTCATTCACCTGGTCAATCTCTGTGCCATTAAGACTTATCTTGCATTCAGTATGAACAGCTCCTCACTCAAAAACCATACCTTTGGTTTTTCTCTTATTTATACTCAGTTTGAATTTCATACAAACTTCGTACATCCGGGACATCATACTCTGCAACTCACTTTTGCTCTCTGCGAACAAGACTATCGCCATCGGCATACAGCAATCTGCACACATGCATATTACCAAGACATAAGCCAGTATTATCCAATTTGGCATCACACGTGCATGCATCCATAAATATATTAAACAGCCACAGTGACATTACACAACCTTGTCTGACTCCTGCACCAATAGAAAATCATTCACTTGTACACATGCTCTACTGTCAGCGTACATGGCTTTCACACTACTAAGTAGATTCCCAGTAATACCATATTTATTAAGTACCTTCCACAGAAGAGTCCTATTTACTTTGTCATAAGCTTTTCTAAATCTATGAAGGCCACAAACACTTTTTTACCAACAAACATACTTTTTAATCATCATGCATAACGCAAAAATTTGGTTAGTTCAGCCCTTACCAGGTGTAAAACCACTCTGAACATCCCACACTTTCTCTGATGTAAGACCCCGTACCTTATCAATAATGACATTCCCAAACACTTTTCCTGGCACACTCAGCAAATTGATACCATGATAGTTCTTATATTCAGTCTGATCACATTTTCCCTTGTACAAGGGAACAATGATAACATCCCTCCAATCCTGTAGTTGCAATTTTTCTGATCCGTCTGCATTGGCAGCTAGAAGAACACTGATTCTGTCTTTCGATTTATTTCCTCCATGGCAGGTGTCATTTCGAAAACACAATGTTTTATCTGGCTGCAGGTTACAAAACAGTCCAGTTTCATCAGCATTAAAAGTGTCTCACAGCATGTACCCTTCAATAATTTGTGGCAGCTGTTCATTTTTCCATGTTTGTGCAGTCACGGGATCAACACATTTGCTTTTGCCGGATAACGCTTCATACACTATGTTATGTCTTTGCTTAAAACAATCAACCCACCGATTTGATGTGGTGAATTCTTTATTTGAAGTCACTGGGAAAGATGAACTGCTTTTCCTTCAGCAGTGATCCACTAATAGGCAAATTATTAGTTCATGTTTGTTGGAACCAAGTGAAAAGAGCGTTTGCCAACTCACTTAGGGGAGATGCTTTCAAAGATTTCCTCTTACTCAAAAAATACCCACACTTTGATGCATAGCTTTTAATTTCTTTCCTGATTTTCGCTATGGTACACAACACTGACTTGAAAATTCCAAGTTTCTCTGCTGCAGCAATCTGTGATTCACTAATTGAAAATCTTTTGCACCCTTTTTTTATTTTTTTATTTTTTGCTGCAGTCATTCATTTTTTTCAAATGCTCTCAAAAATGCTTTTATGCAAACACTACAGTGCTCAGTCAATTTCACTTCTAACTTTTCTAGTGCTATCTACAGTATGTTCATCAAAATTTTATTCATAAACGAGCTGTGTTGTTTAATTTGACCTGTGGATTTAACACTGCGAAGAAAAGAAGAAGCGTAATTTGGGAAAGAATTCCAGAGATTCAGCAATGAGTATGTATAATGTGTGTCCCCTGACCTCACAGAAAGCTATTGTCCTGCCTGTAGATGAAAACAAGAATCCCCGGGGTACTCTAGATTTCCTCCCCCACACTGCCTTTCTTTTTCCTGCTTTCCACCCATGCAAGAAAACTTTGTGCTCCTTTGGAACTTGTTAGTCATTTGCTTCCCCCTGCAAGAAGCTTACACTTGATAGTCGGAGGAAAGGTGAACTGATTTATGATTCCGTCAAGCTGTGTCGCAGATGGTGTTCTTTGAAACGCTGGTTAACTGCATGCGTAAAATTGTCCTGTAACATGAGTCTCTCTTTCTAGCTAACTTTTAAGGTAAAAATGCTGGTTAACATAGTTTGGTGTTTTATAAAAAATAAAAAATGTTTGCTAAATTGAGGAAATGTGTCTGTTAAATCGGGAAACACCAAGCATTAATTTCAATGTGGTTTCATCCGGACCATAAAAAATGCACGTAAAATCACTGAATTCATTAAACTGCAGTTCGTTAAATAGGGATTCAACTGTAGCTACAAATCATCAGTTTACCCTCAAAACTGTCACCAAACTTTTCAAAAAGTATAAAATGTATAATGAGCATAACAATTAATACTCTCATCATAGAAACATACTTGCAATAAGTTTAAAGCTTTTTAAAGTGGTCATACACTAATGAGCCATTACATTATGACCACCCCGAGCTTAGAGAAATGAGCGCGCCTGGAGACTGAATGGTGACGCAGGTGAAGTTCACAAAGCAGTATATATACAACTCGAGGACCGGCTTTCAGTTAGTAGAGTGTTCAGAGTCAGAATGGGAAAAGCTGCAAATTTTTCGGAGTTTGATAAAGGTCAAATTGTGATGGTATGGCGCAGCTTGTGGGTTGTTCATGTGCCACTGTAATGAGTAAGTATCAAACGTGGTGCAGAGATGGAAAAACGACGAATTGTCGTCCAGCCGTGTGTCGACCGCAGCTCATTGATGTCAGAGGGGAGCGGAGACTGTTGCATGTTGTTCACAGCAACCTCATGGCCACAGTGCAACACATCCTCCGCAGCTACAACAGTGGTGTTCAGGGCAATGTGTCACTGCACACAGTTCATCGCAGCCTTCTGCGCATGGGCCTGGGTAGCCGAAGA
This sequence comes from Macrothele yani, assembly GCA_039090855.1. Lineage (NCBI taxonomy): Eukaryota > Metazoa > Arthropoda > Arachnida > Araneae > Macrothelidae > Macrothele > Macrothele yani. Next base: position 47,062,528 of record CM077012.1, read on the forward strand.
CCCAGCCGGGTCACCATGCTCTCTACACGTCGTCGCAGACAACGCATGAAATGGGCCCAAGATCATCGAGATTGGACCGTGGATGATTGGAAGAAAGTGGACTGGTCTGACGAATCAAGATTTCTGGTGCATCACGTAGATGGCCAAGCGCGGATATGCCGATTACCGATGGAGGCTATGGCACCTGGATGCCCTGTTGGGCAGAAACAGGCCAGCAGCAGCGGTGTTATGCTGTGGACGATGTTTTCTTGGGACACTTTAGGTCCCATTATCCCAATAGCACAATCCCTGACAGCTGTCAGGTATCTGAACATTGTTGCGGACTAAGTTCACCCATTCATGGCAACTGTGTTCCCTGCTGGTGATGGTCATTACCAACGGGCTAATGTGCCATGTCACACTGTCAGAATTGTCAAGGAGTGGTTCTGAGGGGAGTGGTCAGCTGTTCAAGCTGACCACTCCCCCTCAGTTACAAACTTGAAATTTACACCCTAACAAAGTTGTAAATAAAATCTTAAAACACATACATACGTTAAAAAAACGAACTCTCAGTTAAAACACATTAAAGTTAAGAGCATGCTAAAAATTAACTTATAATATCAGTTATCCTACTAAGGGAATGGTTGAACTCAAACCTGGCATACTACGTCGCTGTGGGCGCTTTCAAAGGTCCCAATCTTCTTCAGGTAGACTTCACACTAAGTGACTACCACATCCAGAAGTGAGCTTATTCTGAGTGTACAACACCTCCAAAAAGTTAGGGAGTGGTCAGCAACTCAGCACGTGCATCAATCGAATTGTCCTCAACGCAGTGGTGCCATCTATTGGTCAAAATATTAACACTATGAACAGAAAGTCAGAATCATAAATATTTTAGGAATTATATATGTCCTATATTTTATTAATTTCTTACTTATTTGGTTTTCTCCCCCCCCCTAGTATCTATTAAGGTTTTTCATATACACTGAAATGCCAGAAAAACTGGTACAGACGAGCTTATGCAAAATACATAGCAACGTCACCTATGCACATACTTGATTGCATCTGCCAGTGCGTATATAAAACAATAGACATCCTTGCCAGCTGTCAGAGCTATTTTCGGCATGAGAATGACAAGTAATAACGATTTAAGCGATTTTCAACGCGGTGTCATAGTTGGCACTCGTGAGATGGGCCATAGTATTTCGGAGGCAGAAACGAAGTTCAGATTTTCACGGATGGCCATTGCAAGGGTGTACCGTGACTACAAGAATTCCGGCAAAACCTCCAACCTACGATACTAGTGTGGCTGTAAAAAGACATTGGGTGAACGTGACCATCGTCGGCTGCCAAGAATCGTTTCATTCGATAGGCGTGCAACACTCTCGCAGGTATCATCGGAATTCAATGCTGGAGCCTCAACAAGCATCAGCGTTCGGACTGTGCAACGTACCCTGCACGATATGGGCTTTGGGAGCCGACGCCCAACTTGAGTCCCCTTGATGGGTGCACCACACAGAGCTATGTGCCTTGCTTGGGCACAGCAACACCACCACTGGACACTTGATGACTGGAAACAAGTAGTCTGGTCTGACTAGTCGCATTTCCAACTGTATCGGGCAGATGGAAGGATTCGTGTGTGGCGCAAACCCCATGAAGCCATGGATCCCACCTGTCAACAGAGAACTGTACCGGCGGGTGAGCGGTTCGTAATGGTATGGGGTGTGTTTAGCTGGACTTCACTGGGACCCCTGATACGTCTACAGACATCTGTGACCGGCCAACGCTATGTGCGCATCCTTTCTGACGAAGTACACCCGTTCATGTCCTGCATTCATGCTGATGGGTTGGGCATGTTCCAACAGGACAATGCACCTCCACACAAGTGTCGAGACGCCACATTATGGTTAGGGGAACATTCATCTGAGTTAGGGGTGTTGTCATAGCCAACCAAGTTCCTAGATCTGAACATGATAGAACACATTTGGGATGCCATGCAATGCACTATCGAACACAGAAATCCGAGACCTCGGAATACACCCGAATTGTGGAACGCTCTGCAGGAAGTATGGTGTGCATTGTCTACTGCATATTTCAAGAAGCTAGTGGAGTTCATGCCCCATCGTATTTCTGCAGTCCTGCGCTCTCATGGGGGACCTACCAAGTACTAGACTGGTGTACCAGTTTTTCTGGCACTTCAGTGTATATTATCAATGCATGATGCATGTGGGATCTTGAATGTTGCAAACATTTTCTTTATATTTTTCAATCAACATGCTTTTAGATAGTCTTAGTTCTTTTCCCTTATTATGCGTGATTAATAATTTAATATCCTCAAACTTTTTAAATTTCTGCTAGTAGACACAATGTTGAATTAAAGCTGTTTTTTTCTTTTCTATTGTTCCAATTTTTAATATGCTGGTGCAGTCATTTTTTAAAGATATTTTAGTACTACCTACGTATGCTGTATTGAGAAGGCTCGGAGCTATTGGAATATCATATACACCTGCTGATTCAGTAATTATACCAGTGCATTCATAATAACTGATGTCTCATATAATACATAGTTTGAGAGCTTGGGTCAACAGAGCCTTTAGCCATTTCTCTAACCAAAATTTAAGGATGATGAAATAAAATAGATAAAAGATACAGCTAATCAGTATGGATATGGTAATGAAGTAATCAATAGACTGGTTGTGGAAACAAAAAATGAAATTAAACAAAAAAAAGCGAGTAACAAACAAAACTGAAAAACAAAAGTATAAAGACTCTTTCTGATACATCAAAAGGATATCTAGACAATTACCAAATTTAGGGAAGAGATCCAATTTTCGATTTGGCCATTCTGTTACTAATATAAGAGACTTGTTAATGAATAATAAAAAAAAAAAACCTCATCCAAAATTACTAGAATCAGCAGGTATATACCAAATTCCAATAGCTCTGAGCCCTCCTAATATAGCATACATAGATAGTACTAAAAATCGTTTAAAAAAAACGACTGCAACAGAACATTAAAAATTGGAACAATATTGAAGAAAAAACAACTTTAATTCAACATTATGTTGACAATCAGAAATTTCCAAAGTTTGAGGATATTAAATTATTAATTAATCACGCATAACAATGAAAAAGAACTAAGACTACCTGAAAGCATTTTGATTGAAAAATATAAAGAAAATGTTTGCAACATTCAAGATCCCACATGCATCATGCATTGATACTATATGGAAAACCTTACTAGATACGGAAAAAAAGGGGGGAGAAAGATAAGAAGGAGATGAATAAAATAAAGAACATATAATGATGTTAGTAATTCTTAAAATACTTATGAATCTGACTTTCTGTTCATAGTGTGCTAATATTTTGACCAATAGATGGTGCCACTGCATTGAGAATGATTCGACTGATACGCATGCCTGTGTTGCTGACCATGCCCAAATTTTTTGGAAGAGTTGCACATTCGAAATAAGCTCACTTCTGGATGTGGTAGTCACTTAGTGTGGAAGTCTGCCTGAAGAAGAAGGTTAGGACCTTTGAAAGTGTTCGCAGCATAGTATGCCACGTTTGATTTCGACCATTCCCTTAGAAGGAAAAATGATGTTATAGGTTAATTTTCAGCAAGTTCTTAATTTTAATGTGTTTTAACTAAGAGTTCGTTTTTTAAACGTAGGTATGGGTTTTGAGGTTTTATTTACATCTCTTTTAGGATGCAAATTTCGAGTTTGTAACTGATGAGAAAGGTCGGCTCAAACAGCTGAACGTGCTGAATGTGTGTGTAGAATAGGAATTTTTTTTTTTTTTTAAAGTTTGATACTCAAATAATATGTGTGCTACCTATCTCTTCTGCAGAAACAACCATCCTTATATTTTATTGGTTCAATTCCCTACCATCAATCTTTCACTAACAAACTTGTCAAAAATTCTGGTTAGAAGCTAGCAATTAATCCTTCTGCTACTACCTCCCAATCAGTATTTAAAGACAGAGATCCTTTGGGTCCTTTAGACTGGCCTGGTGTATACCTCATCTCAACGTTAGATGTACTTCCTCAGCAAAAATTTTTATATTGGCAGCACTTTTTGTTTAATCAACTGCAGAATTATGGAACATAAAAGGGATGTCACAAAAAAGCCTCCCTACGTCCACTCTATCTCCCTTCTTACAACTGAAGATAACTCTGCCTCTTCAAACTCAACCAGCATCAAAAGGATTGCACCTTTCTCAAACACATTTTCCTTATGCTACAGGGAACACATCAAAATTCTCTTAAGCAAAACTCTTGTAATTCGGATGCACCTTTCAACATTCCGATTATTTGGAAATCTCTACTGGAAACAGTTACAGAAATGATGCCCACCATGTGAACACTTGCTACCAGTGTGACCAAGGCTGATGTTCAGCCAAAAGATCTAACTGAAATTTAATGTAAATTACATAATAAATCATAAGCATAAGATTTTATTTCATTACAGAGTTGGAAATTCCTTTACACACCATGCAACAGTCTCAGAAACCATTTAAGATCTTGCAACTTTCCTTTCATTTCCATGTGATTAAGGTGTAGACATAACCAAACATTTTAACTACTCTTCATCAATATCAATAAATTTATGCAATGCTTTAATGGTGAATAAAGTTTCATCATTATAATCAATTACTGGCATGACTCCATGGAAAGCAACCACTGCTTAAGAAAATGCATATGTGCACACATATGGTAGTCCCTCTGTAGAGGAACAGTCACCTGGACCCCCCCCCCCCATCTTCCTTCCAACATTATTATATGTATTTGGCTATTTCTTCCCATGTAAACGGCATCCATTTAAATAATTATTGACCAATCAGAGATATGCATGAAAAATAACTTAACACAAAGGTGAAATTCTCACGTAACAACCAACAAATGATGCATACAAAGACAAAACAAGCACATTACAGGACTTTAAGGTATTTTACACTGAAACTACAAACCTTGACAACAAATCAGTTAAAGTAACAATTAAATTTTTAACTTTAATGCTGAATAATTGATTGTCATATATATTCAAAACCCACAGAGAGGTTTTAAATACAACATGACACAGTACCTGTGTTGCAAAACTCTACCACAAATAGAATAAAAAATGACACTTACTTCTTCATTTCTTAATCCTAGCATGCGGCGATAATGACCAGGATATCCAACAAATCTGAAAATTAATGAAATGCTTGATCACATATGTTTAAATAAAATCAAGTATGACATATAGTGAGCATTTACCTACATGTGTTTTTATTCCATTTGATACATTACTTAAATATGTAGAATAAATTTCAATGAACAAGATGCGTATATATGAAAATGTAATGCCATGTATAAGAACAGTTCAAAATTACTTTGTCTTCTGCAGAACGATCAATTAGCTCATATTTTATTAGCAGGCACTTGAATTTGGTAGATTTATAACTCAGAAACTATGGAAATTTTAAGTTGCAAATTTATTTGTACCTACCTACAGTAATATGACTTTACTTATATTGTCAGACATCATACATGATTCACTCTCAGTATATCAAGATTCCAGCCATACTTTATATACAGGATGATTATAAAGTAATTATCAGCACCACATAGGCAGATGTATATTAATTACTTAACTTTGTATGTGCACGCATTATTAACCCATTAATCTACAGACTAGGGGCATTTGTGATTTCTCACTGAAAAAAGACATGAGTATGGAATTTTCAATATAACTGCTAAATTCGCTAAAATAGAGCATTGAGTGTTTCTGTTCTAAAACCTTCAGTTTTCAACAATGGTATGGTAGCATAAGCTTCAAATCTATAAACTTCAATACCAGCATTCAGTATTTGATATCAAAAATGGCTACAAAATGATCAGCAAAAAAATTCTGATTATAATAATGTTGCTAAGCATAAGCATAATACCAGTCAAGAAACAAAGTGAAGCTTTTGAAATTTTAGCAGCAAAAATATCAGTGTACCTATCATGCAAGATTTTCAGTATCAGAACTCTGACAGCTTATGAGACACAAACATTGAAGGCATTCTTCAATTTTACTGCATTGCTACATTTTACACAAGCCAAGTAAACAAGTAAAAGAAAACATTCAATATGTTCATCATATCTTATGATTTCATTTATGCAATTCTCTAAATGTTCTGAAAAGGTCCAGAGCATGTCGTCAACCTCTTTCTTTACAGGGTTAACTCCTCTCACAGTTAGTCTTCAAAACCAAAGCTTAGCAAATATATATATATATTTATCATAAAATGGTATATGTGTCATTTGTATCAATCATTGTAGGTCAGATTATCAGTTGCAGTCTCTGAAAATCTTTAGTCTCAACAAAATGCCAGATGAAGGAATCCCCTGCACAACATAAACTAGGACAGGTGGGTAGGGTAGAAAGCTCAAACTGGGTACACTATTTTACTATTTGAGATTTTTAGGTAAATATCATCAAAGTGTTTTTTGAAAAAGGAAGGAATCCACAAAACATGCCCACTTTTTTCTCTGGTAAAACTGCAAAAGTGTTCATTTAAAAACAAATGAAGAATAAAAATGTCAACATGTTACATTAAAACTTTTTCGTTTTGGTGGTTGAAGTTTAAAAACAAATAAAAACCCTATAGATGTATCAATGCCCAAATTTTGCACCATCCTCAGGAAGCACACAAACTACCTAACCTGTATCAATCAGCTATTGAGGTACAAGTGTCACAATCTCTCAGTATGTCCACAATGAATGCCAATCCTGTCCATGTTGTTGTGACATGATTTTCTATTGGTACAGTATAGCTTTACCTGTTATGTCTGGACAAAAATTAATGTCTCTGTTCTTAGGCTGGTCCAAAGAGGTAGATATATTTTTTTCTATCAGTTGGTTCAAATCCTTCAAAATCAGTCACAAATTGGGGACAAAGTTTACACCAAACTCCATTTATACATCACTAAGTCATCATTTTCCATGAACTATTCATGTTTCTCATTGCATGCAAAACATTAGTCATGCACCAACTGTTTAACATTTGCCTATTCTTTACCAACTGTTACTAAATTAGTGTTTGGTGTAGGTTTTTGTGGTGTAGGTGAGTTTCAAAAGTGGCAACTGCTCCTTGATTCAAAGGTTGAATTTTAGGTGCAGTGTTAGGTGGCCAAAAAAAAAAAAAAAATCCTACATTAGAGTTATGGTCTGTTAAATATGTGGAGTGAGGTAAGAGCATTCCATAGCAAATTTTTTAGAGTTTGAAGTTGAGTTACTGACTTGCCAGCCTTTTATTTATTATGTCCACTTTTTCCTGTAATGTTATGGATTTCTGGGACATTTCACCAGTAGTTTCACTTTCAGCACTATTTTGGATGGTATTTTTACAAGAATATCCTTAATAAATCAACACAATAGCGATTAGAATTCCACCTGCTCCAGTCAGAGAAGCCAGAAACAAGTGCCCTGCATACAAGGATTTCTAGACGGCAAAGCATGCAGCTTCCAATTGGTGGAAGTGTTCTGCTTGACATTGGTAGGTTTTGGCAGGAACAGGTAAAACTGTTGTACATATGTAATATCAAGAAAAAAAAAACTTGAGGCAGGCACATGTAAAATCTCGATATTACTGTGTGTGTATATACACTATATTGACAAAAGTCACCAAACACATAGAAGAGAAACATAACATAGCATTTATTGACATGCTTTAGTACGGTGTCGGTCCACCTTTGGCCTTAAGCATGCACTGATTCTTCGAGACGTGCTTTCCACAAAGTTATGGAACACAGCGATGATCCAAAACTTGTGCTTCCATTCAGTACATATTGCTGCCGTTAACTGTTGCTTAGTAGTAGGCCTTGTTTTCAAACTTCTTATGTGGTGCTCTAATTCATTAGTATGCGCTTCCATTCAGTACATAAGGCTGCCGTTAACTGTTGCTTAGTAGTAGGCCTTGTTTCCAAACTTCTTATGCGGCACTCTAATTCATCGCATAGGTGCTCTATGGGATTAAGATCAGGGCTCTCTGTGCTTGCCAGTCCACGCACGATACGGAATTATCGCCAAACCATGCTCTAACAGTCCTTGCTTTATGGGTCGGTGCATTATCCTGCTGGTACCAACAAGGCTTGGTTCCATAATATTGCCACAGAGTTGGTAGGGCATAATTGTCCAGAATATTTAGGTAGACGTGCAGGTTAACAGGTTTGTCCTCGATGACCAATGGGCCAGGACCATACCACGAAAAACACCCCCACACGAGTACACTGCCAGCTCCAAACTTGACCGTACAAACAGTACACTGTGGTAAACAGCATTGCCCCGGCTGCCGCCATACCCACACACGGCCATCAGACTGATGGATCGTGTATATTCATCATGGCCATCAGACTGATGGATCGTGTATGTTCATCATTTCCATTGATCTACGGTCCACGATAAATTTCCTTTACACCATGCTAAACGACGAGTAGCATTCCAAGTGGAAATGAAAGCCTTATCAGCAGCTGCACAACCATGGTAACTCATGGAATGAAGTTCTCTGCAAATGGTACATGTACATACCAAGGCTCCAGCATTTTTACTCACCTGTACACTGAGGTCTTGTGCAGTACTCTGTCAATTAGCTGTAACAACTCTCCTGAGGCTTCAACGTCCTCTAACACTGATTTTCGTTGGTCTGCCAGTACGTTTTGCTGCTTCAGGCATGCCATGTGTCTTCCACTTATTCAGTACATCCAAAACAGTTCACTTGGGAATGCTTAAATGCCTCTCAGTTTCTCTTATGGACAACACACTAATATAACGCTCAACAATCTTTCTTTTCTCAAAGTCAGTTCTATCCTGCCACAATGTTTTCACTCAATCTCACAGTGCGATATTATCGCAGTCAGCTGCAGGCTTGTTTTTATACTGTTTGTAGCTGTACCACGCATCTTAACAATGCAGCGGATCCGTTCATTTGCTCTTGAAGGGATGTCCGGTGACTTTTGTCAATATAGTGTATCATCATCATCATCATTGTCAACCATTATCAATCCACTGCTGGACGAAGGTCTCCCCAAGTTTCCTCCACAACGGTCTGTCTTGTGCCAGTCTCCTCCATGTCACTCCCGCATATTTACGAATTTCATCCACCCATCTCCCATGTGGTCTTTTTCTGGGTCTTTTCCTGTCCCTTGGAATCCAATCTAAAATTTCGGCTGTCCATCTATGGTCTGTCCTTCTGGCAGTATGTCCAGCCCATTGCCATTTCAGGAATTTAACTCTGATCATGATGTCTTCCACTCTCGTCATTTTTCGGATCCACGAGTTCCTCTTCTTATCTCTCCTGGTTATACCAAGCATGCACCTCTCCATGCTTCTTTGAGTTGTCTGCAGCCTTTGTATGTCTCTTTTAGTTAAGGTCCACGTCTCTGCACCATACGTAAGCACTGGAAGGATGCATTGATCAAACACTTTTCTTTTAAGACATAATGGCATATTGCTCTTGAAAATTATGCTGTTTCTTCCAAAAGCTCTCCAGGCAAGTTTTGTACGCCGATTAATTTCTTCATCAATGTGACCCTCACTTGATATCTGCTGTCCAAGATAAACATACGTATCTGTTATCTCCAGTTTTTCTCCATCAATCGATAAATCTTCATTTCTTGTAAAAGCATTGAACATCACTTTTGTCTTCTGAAAGTTCATTTTTAATCCCACTTCTTTACTCTTGTCAGCAAGTTCCTGGATCATACTCTGCAGCTCTGATGGGGTAGTTGCAAAAATGACTACGTCATCAGCAAAACGAAGGTGGGTTAGATAATCTCCATTAATCTTTATCCCTTTGTTTTCCCAGTTCAGTGATTGAAAGACATTTTCCAATGTGGCATTAAAGAGCTTCGGAGATATGGTGTCACCTTGTCTCACTCCCTTTCCAATTTTTATGTGTGTTGTATTTTCAAACAGCCGAATCTTTGCACTTGCATTTTCATAGATGTTATTAATAATATTAATGTATGCATCTTCAATACCGCAGGATTTCAGAGCCGTGGTAACTGCTGATGGTTTCACCGAATCAAAGGCTTTTTCATAATCGATAAAAGCCATGCACAATGGAAGTTCATATTCCCTCGCTCTTTCAATTAGTTCTCTCAGCACATGGATATGATCTATTGTGCTGTAGCCACTCCTGAATCCAGCTTGTTCTCTCGGTTGAGCCATGTCCAGTGTTACCTTCAAGCGGTGTGAAAGAACTTTAGTGAAGATTTTATAAACCACTGATAGGAGGCTGATAGGTCTGTAGTTCCTGAGATCCTCAATGTCACCTTTTTTATGTAGCAGGATCATTGTAGCATTGTTCCAATCCTCAGGAATCTTCCCTTCATTAAGGCATCGAGTGAAAATTTGGGCGAGTACTGTTTCAATTTCTCCACTTGCTTCTTGTATGATGTCTATAGTAATTCCATCTTCTCCTGGAGCTTTCCCCCGCTTCATGTTCTTGATTGCATGTGCAACTTCTGCTGGGAGGACTGGAAGAACTCTGGTACCTTTCATGATGTCTGGAGTACATGTATCATCCCTTTCATATAATTTGGAGTAGAAATCTTTCACTCTTGTCAAAATTTCGCCTCTATTTCTTGTTATAGAACCATCTTCTTTTCTCAGAGCCATAATCTGTTTTCTTCCCTTACTGAGATGTCCCTTTGCTATCTTTAGGCTTTGGTTGTTTTCAATTGCTTTCCTCACTAGTTCACAGTTGAATTTTCTTACGTCTTCAGTGATACTTTTTCGTACTGTCTTGCATAGCTCTATATATTCCACTTTGGAAGTCACATCTTCTTTAGTTGTCCTCATCTCTCTTCTTTTTTGCATCAACATTTTGGTTTTTCCTGATAATTTGTTTACATGCAACTTGTTCTTAGACCCAGCTAATTTTGTTGCTGTTTCCATAAGAGCTTTGGTTACTTTTCTGTTAACTTCCGAAATATCCACTTCTTCCGATGTTAGGCCTTCTAAAGCAGAGAATCTGTTCTTCAGTTCCAACTTGAAAGTATTATGGTGTTTTTTAAGGTTGGTTATGTCAATACATTTTGTTTGTCTTATGAGCTTGCCACGTTCCAGTTTAGTGTTGAGGTGCATCTTACATCTCACCAATCTATGGTCACTACCTGTGTTGAACTTGTTTAGCACACTGCAGTCTTCGATGACGAATTTTTTGTTACACATAATAAAATCAATTTCACTTGTCGTCCCAATTGGATGTCTCCATGTCCATTTCCTGTGTGGCTTTTTCTTGAAAAAGGAATTCAAGATGAAAAATCCTTCTGCCTCTGCAAACTCAATGAGAGTATTTCCACGCTGGTTTCTGTTGCCGTGACCGAATTTACCTACTGAAGTTTCATTCTGTTGCCGGTGCCCTATTTTTGCATTGAAATCTCCCATAATTATCTTCAAGTGCTGCTTACCTTTATTATTTAGATGACGAATTTCCTCATAAAATTCTTCAATTTCTTCTTCAGGATGACTTGTGGTGGGTGCATACGTTTGAATAATCTGAGCCTGGTATCTTCTCGATAGTTGGATAACGAGTCGTGCAGCTCTGTCAGAGGAACTTTCAACTTCTACCACTTTATCCTTCAGTTTCTTGTTTATTATAAATCCAACACCACTAGTTCTGCCAGTATCTGTCCCACGATAATAGAAGAGATGTCCACTTTTCAGTTCAATGAGATCTTCTCCTTTTCTCCTTACCTCACTTAGCCCCACGATGTCCCACTTGATCCTTTGTAGTTCCTCTTCTAATTCAAGAAGCCTTGAATCAGAAGATAGGGAGCGTCCGTTGTAGGTAGTCAAGGTCAGCATCAAATGGCAGCCTAGTCCGGTCCTCCGGGGATTCTTAGCACCCTCTGCCTTCATGTCGCACTGGCCGCTGCCTTGGCCAGGTACATTCCAGCTGCCGGAGACTGAGGGCCAAGATTTAAGTTGTAGAGTCATTTTGGAGGTGTTTGGCCATAACTCACCACGCTGGCCAAGCGGGTTGGTGAGTGTGGGATAGCATTTCCTCTGATCCCGATGGTATAGTTATACCGCTATTTGCGGTCGTCAGAGCCCCTTTAGTGGGAACAGGATGCACCACGAGAAGGCGGGGTTGACAGAGAGGCTATGATGTTACGCATCACCTGACCTTACATATATATATATATATATATATATATATATATATATATATATATATATATATATGAAAGTAAAAACAAAGTTATGTAGATCAAACATTTCCTCATAGGATAACATTTACCCCACAGGACACCAGTGAAGAGCTTGAAAAATCCAAACGAAATGTATGACACAGCCTTAATTTCTGTGTGTGTTTGTGTGCACATTGCTTTAACTTCTGTTTCTATCGCAGTTTCTTCTGTAGCCTGTTCTAATAATATTTTCTTTCAGTTTTATTAATTCCTTTACAGCATAATACATTTTCTTCCTCTGCTTGCTGACTTTTTGTCCTGTTAACATTTTATGTTTTGATGTAGTATTTCTCATCTCCATTATCATTCTTTTTGCCACATTAACATGCTGTAGTGGATGATGACACAGCACAGTCTATACTGTGCTGAAATATACAGGAATGTTCATTCAGATTCACAACCAAACACTCCTTGTTTACTAAAAAGCCCTGTTCCACAGCAGCAATTCCATGAAACATTATGAGTAGCTTCTGTACAAACCTAAAGAATGGACTTGTTCCTGTTCCACCATTTTTACTAGAATATCAATTTATCTTTCTTCGAGTTACAGGACTGATTTTTTTTTCTTTTCTGTTATGTAGTTGGTCACAGATTGACAGAATGTTTTTTGTAATAACTGTTTCAATAGGGGCAACATAAGTTTTTTTTAAATTTGATTTATAATCAAGAGCTATTGTAATGCACAAGGTTCAAAGTGACCTGTTTAACACCATTGCAGGTGACAAGCAAGATGCTCCTTTGACTATTTGCTTATGAAAAGGTGACACTGTATCCAGAAGTATTATACAGGGAAATTAAAGAGGCCTGGCAATCATGCCTGAATATAAAGACATCCAGCATCTTAAGATCCCTGCTAGCTGACAATGCACTAAAACCATTTTTGCTTTTTTTTAAAGCAAAATAAAATTCAAAATTGGTACCGAATCGGTTTGTGGTGAAATCAGCAGCATTTCCATGATCCATAAAAATGTTTTTATGGCAAAGTGAGCAACAACAGCAGTGCCAATTTTTAAAATTTTATTTCACTTAAAATGCATGTTTTCCCATTTACAGCCCCCTTTTTGCTGTATCAGGAAACAAATAGAGCGAGCATTTTCCCTTTTGTTTGAAAGGAATTTAAAAATCGGAACTCTTCTTCCCATTGCTATGTTTTGTTACCTGTAAAATAGTTTTCCTGCAAAATAAAAGGGCTGTGCCATTTTTGTACTTTAATTTTGCTTTATATCTTGATGATATCCATGTGTGCAGATTGCTGTAAGTTGATGCCACTGCCCTATTGGCAGAGGGCAAAAGTGAGTTGCAGAGTATGTTGTCCCAGATGTACGGAGTTTGCATGAAATTCAAACTGAGTATAAATAAGGGAAAAACCAAAGTTATGGTTTTTGAGAGAGGAACTAGTAGTACTGAATGTAATATAAGTCTAAATGGCACAGCGATTGACCAGGTGAATGAGTTTGTGTATTTAGGAAGCATGTTTGACAGACACAACAAATTGGATGGTGAAATTAGTAGGGGAGTGAATTCTTCATTGAAAGTCATGGCTGCTTTGGGAGGTTTTCACAGGAATGATGGGTTCTCAAGACAGTCCTGCATGGCTGTGTATGAAAGTGCAACTGTTCCTACTCTGATGTATGGCAGTGAAACCTGGGTACTACAGAAGAAATATAGAAGTTGTTTGTGTGCTGGAGAAATGCATTACATACGGGGGTTTGTGGCAAGACATGTTCTGATTGTGTAAGGAATGAAGATGTGTTGCATTTGTGTGATGTGATGCAAAATGTTGTTAGCAAGGTGGAGACTAATATGCTTCGGTGGTTTGGCCATGTTGAAAGAAGTAGTGATGAGATGCTTACTAAGAAAATCTTTTTAGTTCAAGTGGCAGGGAGGAAAGGCAGAGGAAGGCCAAGGAAGTCATGGGAGGATCAGATTCAGGAGTGTCTGCATGAGAAACAAATTTAGAGTATGAAGTATAGAAGATCTTGTGTATGGCGTGTGATGGATGTCAGTGAAGCCCGAGTTGTATGTCAAGATCGCTGTAAATGGAGAAGTTTGATACGGCAACAGTAAGTAAAACCTATCAGGTAGTTTGTATTTCTTTATGGAGCTAACCATTGAATCTTAGAGAACAGCTTAGTGATATGTATGTAGGTATATGTTTAAACAAAAGAAAGAAAGAAACATGCTTGATCTGTTTCTAGATATAGAAATAAGGGACAACGTAACAGAAAAATATGCATTTTAAGCAAAATTAAATTAAAAAAATCGGTACTGTTGTTGCTCATTTTCTATGGAAACAATTTGATGGGCCATAGAAATAGCACCGATTACACCACTGACATATAAGTAGCAATTTTGAAATGAAATTTTGTTTTAAAAACTGCAGGAAGGTTTAAAATGCTTGCTCTGTTGATAGATTTTGAAAAGACTTAAAAATAGGAAACATTCTTTAAAAAATACCAAGTCACTTTTGCACTATTACTAAAAAAAATATTTGGAAACATGGTAAGGAAAATATTAAAAATGAGGAATATAATCAGGAAACAAAATAAAAAGCAGACCTTGGTCAGAAAAATTTTAAGTACAGAAAACTCATCACAAAACATTCTCAAAGGCAGCAGAACCATGACCTAAGACTTTAATTCCATGATCTTTCCTTGACTGTTGTGATCTTTCTGCAACATCTGTGACTTGGTAGATGGATACCCTGGATAATGAATCCATTCTCCAAAATAATATCAAGGTATTGCATAAGGCAATGAAAAAGAAATTGCTACAGAATAGCAACCACAGAAAATATAAGAACAAAAAATTAAAATGCAACCTTATACAGGGTGTCTACCAAATTTCAAATTTGGGAAACACAATTTCAAGACCAATAAGAAATCTTCATGAACACTTTAAAAGATGTCAGTATATATATATATATATATATATATACTGTATATACACACACCTATCAGTGCTGAGACAGGCTAAGACCGAGCCTGAACCCGAAGATGAGCCCGGCTTGAACTGGGCTTGGGCTCCATAATTTTTACTATGGTTTAGAGGTTCAGGTGGGCTCATGCTCTGAATTTTCTTCTTCTTTTTTTTTTTTTTTAACAGTGATTTTAATATGATCTAACATTTAGCATATATATGTGGCTTTAATTACACTTTTGAGTTGGTAAATGGAATTCTTCTACAGCTGGGTCTGGGAGTGGAGCAGAGACTAGGGAGAGCTATTTATTTTGGGCTTGGGGAGCAAATGCCATAAGCCATGCATTAGTGGATTTCTGCGGTGAAGGAAAAGCTTCTTCAAAAATTGTAGATACTAGATACCACACCTTCAAAATTTCACCCTTCCCTTTATGCAGCAGCCCAAAGGTGCCAATTTTATTTGGCAACTTACTTAGATTGCAGCACAAACCGATTTAGTCAGATGCCCGGCCACTGAAAGCATTTTTGGTGGAAACAAATGGTGAAAGAAACTCCAGAGACTGCATTATAGAACCTGATAGATGTCCCTTTCCCACTCCCCGGTTGAGAAAGACACTGATTTATTAAAGGGCAGGGATGTAGAAGAGCCTTAGCGTGGCTTAACGGCACTAAGGCACTATTTTTATAGGCTTAGCAGCGCTAAGGTACTTTTCATAGTCAGGTGGTGGCAGAAGATGGGTAAAGAAATTTTTTTAAATGATCATATTTTTTTTATTCAAGAATAGTGAATACTGTTTCATATGATCATATATTTTTATTCAAAAATAGCGAATACTGTGTTCTATATGATCATATTTTTTTTATTCGGAAATAGCGAATACTGTGTTTTATATGATCATGTTTTTTTATTCGAAAATAGTGAATACTGTGTTTTATATGATCATATTTGTTTATTCGAAAATAGCAAATACTGTGTTTTATATGATCATAACTGAAATTATTGCAAGGATGAAATTATACCATCGGATCACACAATAGGATATCTCACGGATCATAAGGGTAAAGACAATGATAAAATCCATTGTCTGGACGGCAGTCCTCAATTTTTTTTTTTTTTTTTTACTCAGAGAAAAAACTGTACAGAGAAATTATGTAGCCATTAAGGCTAAGTGATAAGAGTTTTATGCGTGCGAAAAATATTTTTACTGAGCTCCCCCTTCTTTGATTCCTTAAGGATAACGCAGCATACACCAATGAGCCATTACATTATGACCACCCCCAACCTCAAGAAATGAGTGTGCCTGGAGATCGAACGGTGGCGCAAGTGAAGTTCATAAAGCAGAATGTATACAACCCGAAGACTGGATTTCGGTTAGTAGAGTGTTCAGAGTCAGAATGGGAAAAGCTGCTGATTTATTGGAGTTTGATAAAGGACAAATTGTGATGGCATAAGGCCTCGGAACTACGATCACGGAAACAGCACGGCTTGTGGGCTGTTCACGTGCTGCTGTAGTGAGTACATAACAAAAGTGGTGCACAGATGTCCAAACAACGAACAGTCATCCACAGCTCATTGATGCCAGAGGGGAGCGGAGACTCGTACATTCATTGTTCACTGCGATCGCAGGGCCACAGTGCGACATATCACCCACAGCTACAACAGTGGTGATCAGGGCAATATGTCACAGCACACAACACAGTTCATTGCTGCCTTCTGCGCATGGGCCAGCATAGCTGAAGACCCAGCCAGGTCCCCAGGCTCACTGCCCGTCATCACCAACAATGCATGAAATGGGCCCAAGATCATCGAGATTGGATCATGGATGATTGGAAGAACGTGGCCTGGTCTGACGAATCAAGATTCCTGGTGCATTATATAGATGGCCGAGTGTGGATACTCAGATTACCAACGGAGGCTATGTTGGGTGGGGACAGGCCAGCGGTGGCGGTGTTATATTTGGGTGATATTTTCTTTGGGGCACTTTAAGCCCCATTATCCCAATAGCACAATCTCTGACAGTTGTCAGGTATCTGAACATCGTTGCAGACCAAGTTCACCCATTCATGGCAATTGTGTTTCCTGTTAGTGATGGCCATTACCAACACGATAATGCGCCATGCCACACTGCCAGAATCGTCAAGGAGTGGTTCAACGAACATGCTGGTGACTTTCTGTTAATACCCTGGCCTCCAAATTCACCTGACATAAACCCAATCGAAAATTTGTGGTTCGACTTGGAAAAGTGGGTTCGCGCTAAATCACCCCCACCCTGAGATGTACGGGAACTGGAGGACCTGATGTTCACATTATGCTACCAGATATCCCAGGATACCTATCGCCACCTCGTCGAATCGATGCCTCGCTGAGTAACCGCTGTTTCTGCAGCTTAAAGGGGGTCCTACAGCTTATTAGGTAGGTGGTCATAATGTAATGTATATCTCCTTCATTTACCTCATAATCTTAGGAAAAAGGCAATTAGTCATACTGAATAGATGTGACAATATTAGTTACATTTATTCAGTGAGACTACATTATGTGGTTACATCTATTTAGTGTGACTCAAATAATAATCACACTGAACATTTGAAATTGTGTGAAATGACAGAGCATTACTTAAAGAACTCTGCATATCTTTAGGATGTCACTAACAAACAACATTTTTTTCCTTTATTAAAAACTGCTCAAATTGAGCAATTTAAACAAAAATAATTAGTAAGAACAGTTTTATAAAATATACTGGACAAGAAAAATAGCAAATAAAAATTCACAATGTTTTTAAAACTTTTGAGTCTTCTTTTCAAATCTTTTTACCTGATCAGTTTACCGCTAAGGCACTTTTTTTCATTAGAACTACATCACTGTTAAAAGGGAGGAAAGAACGGAAGTCTGTAAGAAGATATTTTTTTATTAATGCCTAAACAGGTTAATCATAGTTCCTGGGCTCATTCGCGCCAGGGCTCTATCTTGGAATATAAAATTTGAGCTCAGGCTGACATACTTCGGTCTCAGGCTCTTAAAATTGAGCCTGAACTCGGCACTGAAACTTATTTATCCAGGCTGCAGTATATGCCCATGCACACACACACATATTATATATATATAGAAAAATCATATAAAGGGAAAAGACTAAAAACCAAGAACAAATTTGAAATCCAAAGTGCCAGAGGCTGCATAGAAGAAAGATCAAATAATATAAAAATGTGAAACTAAAGAGCAAATTTTGAACAAAGAAAAAACAAAAAACAAAAATTCGGGGAACTAGAAGAACAACAACAATCATCACTTTCCAACCACCTGAAGCAGGCGGGCTTCAAACAATGGAAATTTAACGAACAGAAGAATGCAGGGAAGCATATTAATGACTGACTCTCTGTTGGCTTCGTCAAGGGCAAGCAATAATAATTTTCTTAGTCAGTCATTAATATGCTTCCCTGCATTCTTCTGTTCATTAAATTTCCATTGTTTGAAGCCCGCCTGCTTTGGGTGGTTGGAAAGTGATGATTGTTGTTGTTCTTCTCGTTCCCCAAATTTTTGTTTTTTCTTTGTTCAAAATTTGCTCTTTAGTTTCACATTTATATATATATATATATATATTAAAGAGGGGGAACACCGTGACCCCTCTTTTTTTCTATGGAAAAAGTGCCCCCTGCTGTTCTCCTGTAACAAAAATTTTGTCATCATACTTCGAGCGCACTATAAGTTGAAATACTCACCATTTCACTACAAGATTTCATTACACGCCTTTCTTTAATATTTATATTTGAAAAATGTCTCCAGGCATAAGTAGCACAATGTAAATTCCTAAATTTATCTCAAAACTTTTGTAAACAACATTATGCACAAGTATTTCTACGCTAAGACATTTTTTGCTTTATCAGTTTTCTTTGTGGAGAAGAGAACAAATGCCCCCCCCTTTTTTTTTTACACTAAAATCATTAGATGGATTGCACTTTATGTGGTCAGTGCATGAAAAATTGCTTAAGATGTTTGCCAGAAAATTATAAATTTCTAAAAATAAAAAGAAATTCATCACCCCAAAGCAAAAATCATGACTTTTTCTTGACTTTCATGACCTTTTTCTGAATTCATAACTTTTTCGTGACTTTCATGACCAGTAGACACCCTGTTACAAGCTAATTATGGTATTCTGAACTTTGAATTTAAGCAAAAATTTAAGGAAGACACCAACTAATACTGCCAAAAATAAACTTGTAAAATTACCCAATCAAACTCAAATACCAAACTTAATGAAGTGGAAGGAAAATGGAACATCATATCTCAAATGAACAGTGCTTGTAATGGTCACTACCTTGTACAGACTGCACGTAAATTAGAGCAAAGGGTAACATAACATTTAGCAACTGTCCAGAAAGAGTTTCAAAACAATAAGATGGTGAAACACACTTAGAGACATAAGTGTCAGTCCTTATAGAAAAAGATACAAATACCGGCATTATGATACTCACAGAAATAAAAGGCTCAAAGATCAAAGAAAAAAAGTTTCAATATTAGGAATAATGGTTCTATCAGTGGGTTCGCAAAGTTTTAAGCAATGCCTTTAATATTTTCAATAAGCAACATTCTTTCTGGAATCTATTATTTTTTATTTGTGTAAGTGACAACAGTATTTAAATTTGGAATCTGGCAAAGAAATTCAAATACAGTGTCAGTAAACTAGCTGCACAACTTGTTAGGGTGATCACAATAATTGACAATAGGTCTCAAGATAAATTTTAGGAGGTAATATAACAGAACATTTACTACAGTTTCTTTCAGTTTGTGAACTCAAGCACAACTTATTTTATACACTTTCATTTAGATGGTATAATAATACTATAATAGCCTTTTACTTACTTTAATAAGTAAGGAAATTATGAATTTCAATTATTAAAATGTCACCTGGTATATTTGAAGTTTTACTTGCTCATAAAGAAATGAAAAGGATTATGACTAATTGCTAGTTTAGAAAATTCCACAGTCTGCCCTACCCTGTAACCTAGACAAAAAAAGCTTAAGTATATAATCATCCCCATTGTATGGCACTGTAACATGGAGGCATTAATCTAGTTTTGTCTTTTGGGTAGATAGATATTTCACAAATTGTAGTATATTTGGCAATTTAGCAAATACATTATTTATTAGATTGCGATCAAAAGTTTACTACTTTCATGCACCTCCAAACCCACTACATAATAGTTTATAAAGTTCAGTTGCAAGATTTATTACTTTAATTTATACTACATCCATCATTATCCTTTGTATTTCATTATAACACAGCACAACTTTTTTTTTTGTGCGAGTAACCACAGCACTTAAGCATGAAAAATCTATTGCACAAGCCAGACTGTTTTCAGTAAAAGATAGCTTCCAGTACATCATTTGTATGAATTTAAAACTTTCATCATTATCCCCCTTTGACCTTGCAGTTTTCTACAATATGTAGTTACATTATTACTATTTGTTCATTAATTGAACCAATTTTTCCTGTTTCTCACGTTCGATAATGTTCTACGGATATATGGGAAAACGGCGTCCTGACACTGCTATATGTATATGTTATATATTAAATTGTGAACAACGAATGTCAAACTTACCCTTTAATTGTTCCTTGCTGCAAATCAATTTGTACCTTCTTGCTGAATTTCATCAAGAATTCTCATTCTTTTTACTATTGTTCACTTGCGACAATGTTTTTGCAAAAAATGGCATTCATTTGTTGTGTACCAATGATATGGAGTTTCAAACGGACTTGAATAATAATTTTTTTTTTTTTAAATAACAACCGAATAAAAGTTATGTCATATAAGAAGTAAAAATGAGTTACTGTGCGACGATGATTAGGCCCAAGTTAAGAATACTGATGATAAACACATAATGAGTGAAAGTTAGAAACCTTTTCTGAAAACAAACCACAAGAAGAAGAACAACACAAATTCTCAACTCTTCAGGTCTCAGCGTTTCCACATTGTTGCTGTTGATCAACACTGTGCGACGACAATTAAGCCTAATTTATAGAATTCTGACAAACATATCTTCAGGAACACCATCTTCCTTTCCGCAGTCATACCAAGACTAGTTTCAACTATTATTCGTAGTCCTCATCAGTGGGAATTAACATAACTCTACGTACTTGTTTTTATGTTGCCTCAACTCCAGCAGTCCGAACCTTCAACTTCTGCTATACGCCTTCAGCTGTCCATGAGCTTTCTTTCGAATATTTGTTTGCACCTGTCTCCATAGTTTTCCAGCTCTGTACACATTGGAATATGATCGGTTGCATCGTGTTTCTTTTGACACGTCAATTCCGATCGTTCGCACCATTTGTTGTTCCTATTTCAGATGTTATCCGAAGCTATAATGGTGCAAAAAAACAAGAGAACATAACTGCAATAGTAATGATCCAGAAAATATACCATATGCATGGAGACATCTAATAAAACAAGAAAAAGAAAGAAGCAAAAATGCAAAAAAGAAATAAACATAATAAAAAATCTCCTTCCGATATAACTTGAAATAGAAACAACAGACAGCACGAACGATCGGAATTGAAGTGTCGAAAGAAACATGATGCAACCAATCATGTTCCAACGCGTACAGAGCTGGAAAACGATTAAGACATGCACAAACAAATATTCGAAAGAAAGTTCATGGACAGCTGGACAGCTGAAGGTGTGGGGCAGAAGTTGAAGGTTCGGACTGCTGGAGTTGAGGCAACATAATAACAAGTACGTAGAGTTACGTTGATTCCCACTGATGAGGACTATGAATAATAGTCAAAACTAGTCTGGGTACGACTGCGGAAGGGAGGGTGGTGTTCCTGAAGATATATTTATCGTCAGTATTCTATAAATTAGGCTTAATTGTCGTCGCACAGTGTAGGTCGACAACAATACTGCGGAATGCCAAGACCCGAATAGTTGAGAATTTGTGTTGCATTCTCCTTGTGGTTCATTTTCAGAAAAGATTTTTAACTTTCACTCATTATGTGCTTATCATCAGTATTCTGTAACTTAGGCCTAATCATCATCACATAGTGTTGGTCAACAACAACAATGCGGAAATGCAGAGATCCGAAGTGTTAAGAAGTTGTGTTGCATTCTTCTTGTAGTTCGGTTTCAAAAAAGGTTTTTAACTTTCACTCATTTTTACTTCTTATATGACTTATAACTTTTATTCGGTTGTTATTTAAAAAAATATATTCTTCAAGTCCGTTTGAAACTCCATATCATTCATTGTACACAACAAATTAATGCCAATTTACAAAAACATCGTCACAAGTGAACAATAGTAAAAGGAATGAGAAACTTTGATGAAATTCAGCAAAAAGAAGAAGGTACAAATTTATTTGCAGCAAAGAACAATAAAAGGGTAAGTTTGATATTCGTTGTTCGCAATTTAATATATAATATATACATATAGCAGTGTCAGGACACCGTTTTCTTATATATCCATGGAACATTATCGAATCTGAGAAACAGTAAAAATTGGTTCAATTAATGAACAAATAGTAATAATTTAAATGGCCACGTAAGTTGAGTTCAACACGACTTTTGTATGTTCTGAACTTACATAGATGTAGTTGCATATTCTACAATATGACCCTGTTTGTACTGATGTTAAAATGATTTCAATATTCCCACTTTGTCAGACTACAAAATTTAATGCATTAAAAACTCATTAATATTTTTTAATTTAATACTTGATTTTATATTCTGCATATATGAGCATTATATGTTCACTAGGTAGCACTTGGTATCTATCTGGCAGCTGAATTATTACATCAAAAATTGTCTGAGAGCTGCTGTATTTTACACTGTAATTCTTTTCCAATGTGAATTATCAGCTTAAATCAGTTGTTTACTGAACACTATTCAATATGTGATCTTAGAGGAAGGTAATCTGTATAAGGGCTGCAAGCAGGCTATCCTTAAAAAAAACCCTATAATTTTCACATAAACATTCATAGAAAACTGTAGAAAATATCCACATGAAATGTAATTCCTTTTTATCCCCAAAGTGAATGATTCATGTTTTGACTCACATCTACAGCAGTGATCTGTCTACTACACATTACAGAGTATTCAATTAGTAGATGCTGGGAGTAACTATGCATTATGGAATGCTAGTCTAAATAATTGTTTGGCACCCTGGTGGCTGAGTGGTGCAAAGAGTTGGCTTCTAATCACTCATCCGAGATAGTTTTGAGTTTGAATCTAGGGTGAGGCATGGATGGTGCGTTCATCTTATGGTCCTGGCTCTCTCCCTTACTTGGAACCAGTGGCCTTAAATTAGGGATGGGTGACAGCTTATAGCCCATTAAGCATTGAGTTGCTCACAGTGGTCATTAAAACCCCAAACAACAAAGAAACAAAAAAATGTAGCTCGTAGTTTAATAAACATTGTACAAGTAAGTAACTGATACATTGTTGTTCCTTTAAGTCGACTGCTGAATCCTGCTGCTAAAAAAAAAAAAAAAAGTGAATTTAAGGTTACAATATACTGAATGCTTAATTACATCATATGAGACAAAGAACATAAATGTTTACCTTCCTTTGAAAAATGCTATGTAGAAAATGGATGAATAAAAATTAATGAACTGAAAGATGAAGACTTTGAATGTAAGATTGTTCTCAAAATCTGTCTGTGTTCTGTGCATTTCTGAAAATAAAGAACACATGAATGAATATCATTAAGCATAAAACTTGTAGAATGCAACAATTCAGAAGGTAATAAACACAAAGCAAATGAAACAAAAGTTTTTCAGTTGTGCTTTAAAACAATGTCATTTTATGAAATTTCAAACTTGTCTGTAACAAATTTATAATGCAGAACTTTTCACGCATAAACTAAAAGATGTGTGGTGAATGCACTTCTCACAAAATAAACACATTTTTTTTTTCTTTGCAACTGCAAGGCAGATACTGGAAATCTAAATTACCAAACAGCAGAACTGCAAATAATTGCACATAGTTAAGGGACAGTCAATTGAATACTACTAAGTAGATAAACATTCAATTAAAAAAAAATCTAGTTTTTGATAAGGCAAAATTTTTTTACTGGTCTAAATTCCCATTTTATAACTTAAAAAAGACAGAAAAAAGAAAATGAAATAATTTTATTTTTCATGGGAGGAGCTTGGCCTAAATGTATTCCTTATCAGTTTGGCAGCAGGTTTTATGGTCCTAATCCTTTAATTTTTGTGTCTAAGTTCAGCTTGTGGATCTTTTTATATAAGTTTGAATACCAACTAAAAAAACTGAGGAAGTAAAAAAAAAAAAACTATTCTTCAGCTCACTGCAACGGAAAAAAATTAGTAAATATAATCACTTTCTTTTTCATAGTGAGTAAGGATAAAAGAAAGTTCTGAGGAGGGAAAGTAATAATAAAAATATAAAGAACATAATAATGACTTTGCAATTCTTCAACAGAATTAAATGTGGTTTTTGTTACCTACAGATGCTTGAATGCATTATCATTTTTTTTATTTTCTCTCATTAATGGAAACCTAAATTGAAAATCCTCAAAATTTCCTCTAAGAGCAACTAAGAGGGTATGCAAATACGTTTGTCTACAATACATTTACTCAAATTGTTACACATACATCTGGATGTCAGTATGAGCAGAAAGGAATAAGACAGATTGCAAAGTGAATTTCAAACTCTATTGGATAAGTTTTTTTCTTGATCTGTTGCTAATACACGAATTGATAACCAAAATGAATACATGTACTGATAGCATGATTATGATCAAAATATAAAACACAGAAATTTGTGAGACATCATAATTAACATAGCAATATCAGACATCGCTGAATTGACTGTAATTATTGTTTCACACATAATATAAATCACCTCAGAAAACTTGAAAATTTCATCGCCCTGGAGCGAGAATTGAACCCACATCTCCGGATTACCATTCGAGCATGCTATTTGTTACACCACCCAGGACGAGAAAGTCACAAGTATCTAAGTGTTAAGAGCATCGGAATATTCTCCGACCACATTCTTAACCAAAGCATATTGTGCTGCCATCTAGCGTTGTTAAATAAATCTCCAGTTGTTCAGGTATACAGTGTGGAAGAAATATTCTTCTCATAATACATGGTCAATACGTCATGATAATTAAAACAGCAATCAGACATAGCTGAATTGACTGTAATTACTGTTTCACAGTTAAGAATGCAGTCGGAGAATATTCCGGTGCTCTTAACACTTAGATACTTGTGACTTTCTCGTCCTGGGTGGTGTAACGGATCTATATGAAGAAAGTCACCGTCACTGCATGATATAACACAAACTTCCAAAGCAAAGTGAATGATGTTAATGACTTTAATTCAAATAAAAATGAATATTAAAATATCACGATACTGAAAGTTAAAATATCACGACATAAGATCTTTCCTGCCAGCTTCTGGCACATCATTAGGTGGTAGTTTAAGTTATGATACTTTAAAAGTGTGAAAGAGTTCTACAAGGAATGCTACTGGTATTTATACAGACCACAGTGCAGCCAACACATAACGCCAAGGAAAACGTCGTCACATTGCAGCCAATAACCGTTGAATCACATTTGTCGATAATCAAATCTAGGAATTAAGTTTTATGTTGAAAATTTATTAGTTCTTTATTGTTCTTGAATAATGGTGTCCAAGGGGAAGTTATAAACTTTGGTACTTCATCATTACAACACTTCATATCATTAATGAAAATATAAAGGCTCTCTGCCAGTAAAGTTGCACTTCTGGTGCTGTGACTAGATATAACACGGGCCTTGTCCTAAATGGGAATGTGTGTTCCATGGTCAACCAGTCGTGCAAGTGCAGCAGAGTTCGAATGTGTCTTAATATTGTATTTATGTTCAGATATGCAAGTGCGTAAATTCCTCATAGTGGAATCAATATAGATCCAGTTATTATCAACTGTATCTAAAGCTTTCAATAATATTTGATAAAAGCAGAATCTACTATCGTAAGGAACCAAGTCTTGGTCTTTCTTGATAGTTGACATAAGGGTAAAGGTTTTAATTCCAAAGCCTAATTTATATTTTTTGCAAGAATTTTTGAGTATGCTTATTACACTTGGAATGTAGTTCACAGAACCCACATATCTACAATATTTCATTTCTTTAGTCAATGTAGTGCAGCCTGCTTTTTTTATTCTTTAGATAGCTTTAGATACAGTTGATAATGACCAGATCTATATTGGTTCCACTATGAGGAATTTACAAACTCACATATCTGAACATAAATACAATAAATATTAAGGCACATTTGAACTCTACTGCACTTGCGCAACTGGTTAACCATGAAACCCACATTCCTATTTGGGACAAGGCCAGTGTTATATCTAGCCACAACACCAGACATGCAACTTTACTGGCAGAGAGCCTAATGATATGAAGTGTTGTAATGATGAAATACCAAAGTTTATCCCTTCCCCTTGGATACCATTATTCAAGAACAATAAAGAACTAATAAACTTTCAACGTAAAACTTAATTCCTAGATTTGATTGTCGACAAATATGATTCAACGGTTATTGACTGTAATGTGATGACGTTTTTCCTTGATGTCATGCGTTGGCTGCACTGTGGTCTATATAAATACCAGTAGCATTCCTTATAGAACTCTTTCACACTTTCAAAGTATCATAATTTTAACTACCGCCTGATGATGTGCCAGGAGCTGGCATGAAAGATCTTGTGTCGTGATATTTTAACTTTCAGTATCGTGATATTTTAATATTCATTTTTATTTGAATTAAAGTCATTAACATCATTCACTTTGCTTTGGAAGCTTGTGTTATATCGTGCAGTGATGGCTACTTTCTTCAGATAGAGGTAATAGCATGAATTATTTTCAACCAAGGTGTAATTGGATAGAAAGCTCGAATGGTAATTGAGAGATATGGGTTCAATTCCCACTCCAGGGCGATGACATTTAAAGTTTTCTGAGGTGATTGATATTACATGTGAAACAGTATTTACAGTCAATTCAGTGATGTCTGATTGCTGTGTCAATTATGACATATTGACCATGTATTATGAGAAGAATATTTCTTCCACACTGTATATATGTGAGACAACATATATGGGTGGATCAGATTCAGGAGTGTCTGCATGAGAAAAAGATTATGAGTATGAAGTATAAAAGATCTTGTGTACGGCGTGTAATGGATATCAGTGAAGCACGAGTTGTATGTCAAGATCGCTGTAAATGGCGAAGTTTGATATGACAACAATAAGTAAAAATATCTGGAAGTTTGTATTTCTTTTTGGAGCTAACCTCTGAATCTCAGAGAACAGCTTAGTGATATGTATGTATGTAACATATTACACAACCCCATCACCAGGTAAAGGAACTAATTAACTAATTATAAAGTGTTGTTGTTGCAGACTAACGTCAAATGAAGTATGGAAAGTAATCTACAGTACATATTAACTTAACTGTTTTTTGAAAAGTTGAGGAAAACTTGGTATGGCTACAGCTATTGCAAAGCTTGAATTTATACACAGTAAACATGATAAATTATCAAAGACGGTTGTTACAACAAACTTCAAAAAGGAACTAATGTGTATGCAGAGTGCTTCTTCCCAACATGTCAAGAGAAAAATATGTAAGTTCTACAGACTCATTAAAATTAAATGCATTATTACACAACCTCAAATTGGTTTGAAGGTTAATCCTTTTAGTGCTACACATAATATGTACATAGCTGTGAGAAACGACAAGCCACTTTTGTTAAAATTGTCTTTAGGGGGAAATTTGCACTCATCATAAATTTGAAGATTTTGGGCTAAAACTTTTTTGTGAAATAAACAAACAAAACACACAAACCTTCCTAACATTTTTATACTAGACTAATTTACCTTTGGGAAAACTAAATTTACCAAAAATGTTTGTTTTATGAAATTTAGTTTCTTGAAACAGAAATTACAAATGTTAAGCAAATTTTCAAAAAACTGTTCACCCCCTACTTCTCTCTTCTTTCTTTTACTTATAAAAATAAATATGACATCCTCTTTAATATTGAACATAATCTCATAATCAGAGGCATTACAAGGCAGAGTTTCAGCGTTTTGCTAGAGTTGGGGAAACAGTGCACAGGACAAGATTGGAATGTGACTCACACAGTACATTTACACACTGGGAAACACTCTTCATGCAGGTAATTTTCACACTTTGCCACACTGTATGTGATCTTCTCCTCTTTCCTCTCCCAGTTTATTTGTTGCATATAAAAGCAATACATTTCCCTTTTTCAGAGCTACTATCAAACGTACTTGCTGGTGGCGGCTGGTCCCATGGCTTGATGCAGTTTACTCAACATCACTTTCAGATGATTCAAAGTCATCACTGTCAGTCAGCTGACTTTCACTGTTACTCTGATGGAAACTGGACATTTCAAATTTTCCACAGGAATTAAAATTCCCACATAAATGTATTTATTAAATATGATGGTAACAAGATGAGGTTGAAGTATACCTGGGTATAATCTAGGGACCTAGAGTAAGAACAGAATGATGGAGAATGAATAAGAAATTCAAGGCATTCTGCAATTGTGCGTCTTGTGCCCGTGTGTTTGGTACAACAGAAATGTGTTGTGTGAAGTACATCAGCAATGAAACACAGTATTTTATTCTGTTGTACAGTATAAGGGGGCAAGGAAAATCAAATTTGAAGATTTTGGGCTTTGAGAAGGTGGAGATGAACAGGGTTGAAAGTTTCTGCAGTTCAAACCCAGGTGAGAGAGCATAACTTTGACCACTTCATTTTTACATAATTCAGCTACAGTGAAGCACGAAAAGAAATGTCTCAATTGCAGAACAGAAAAAGTTGGCAAAAATTGGCCTCCCTTCTCTTAGCTGTTGAAATCCGCAGGAGCTAATCATGAGAAGCAAGTTTCACATTGATAGGATTTATAGTGATATGACTGATTAATGATATGTTTTCACACTAATTTCGTTGTTATCTGATGTCTGATTCAGGAACTACATCAGCTCAAAGTTGGCTGGCAAAGGATTGGTCAACAGCATTTTTCACATAAGATGCATATTCAGACAAACAGTCTCTGTACTATACTAAAAGTTTAAGGAATTCAGTAAAAAGCATTATTTTCAGGTCAACATTTTATCTGATAATTCACTAAATACATACACCGAGTTAGCTTTGCATTAAGAATACCTACCTAATAATGCGTTGGTCCACCTTTCTCTGAAATCATGGCTCGCAGACACCTAGGAACAGAATCTACAAGGTGTCAAACATCCTCCATGCGTAACCTGCCCTATGTCCATTGCAGCAGCTCCATCAATTCATGTTCATTCTGTGGAGGAGGATCAGCTGTTCTAACACCCCATTCTAGCATATCCCAGAAATGTTCAATTGGGTTACAGTCAGGAGAGTTTGGGGGTCAAGGCAATGTGGCAAATTTGTTTTGTTCCTTCAACCATTCAGTAGTTATACAAGCCTGATAACACGGTGGGTTGTCCTGTTGAAAGATGGCACTGTGGTCCAGGTTAATTCTACAGATATCGATGGAGATGGTCGGCTAACAGGTTTCTGTAGCATCCACCATTCACTGTTTGTGGGATGATAACCAGCAGACCTAGAGCTTGCCAGGAAAAAGCTCCCCAGATCAGAACACTACCTCCACCAGCCTGTTGAACCTCAACTGTGCAACCAGGGGGATATGGCTGCATGCTGTTTATGCCATATGCAAACCCAGTCATCAGTATGATGCAGCAGGAAACAGGACTCATCACTTCAGATGACCTTCTTCCATCTGTTGAGGGTCCATTGTTGATGTTCCTAGGCCCATATGATGCATTATTTGCAATGACTGGGCATCATCATGGGTATCCTCGTGTTGGTCTCCAGATGTGGAACCCCAGGAGCAAGTTATGGCATGTGATGCATGTGGAAATAGGTCGAACTGCACTGCTGTTGTACAGGTGGGTGACTGTTGCATGTCATTGCAAAGATACTAGTTGTGACGCCAAATGCTCACCTCTAGGATCAACTGTGCATGGCTCACCAATGTAAGCCATTCTACTAGATGTCTGTGCATGATTAATCCAGTCCTGGTACACTCTTGATACAGTAGTATGAGAGCAGCCAACAAGTGCAGCTGTTTCCAAAATACTGGCACCTGCACTCTGGGCCCCAACTATCTGGCTACAGTCAAATTGGCTTATGTCGCCACATTTTCTCATTACTGGCAAACGTTTACTGATTACATACAGAGGATAGGTGTGCACAATTTGTAGCAGTCACAAGTGACATTGATATCATGTGGTACTTTGCTATCGCTCCAAATAAGTAAAACAGGGGGTGTTCCTAATGCAAACTAACTCAGTGTACACGTGAGACTCCAACAGTGATGTGCACAATGTAAATGTGCAGAGTTATATTATTATGCAAGTGTTATTTTGGTACTTTGCATTCACTTCAGCACATTAAAAAACAAAACAAAAAACACATACATGACAAAATCACGATGAAAGGATTGGTATTTAGAACAGGTTTGTTTCAGAGTCAGTGATAAATGACTCGGAATGCATCAAAGTTATAAAGTGCCATAGTACAATATAAAATCGTTTGTTCCTAACATAATGAGGAAAAGTTCACATCTAGGAATTTGTGATGCAGGAAGGCATATATACAATTGTCTCTGTAATACTTTTCTAAGAAGAAAGCAATTATTATTTTTTTTAAACCACTGGAACATCTTATCATAATACAATATATTTAATTCATGGTATTCAAAATAATTTTTCAGAATTTTTTTTTTCCTTCACTGAAACTTTGAGAACTTCACTGTTCTTTAACACATTATAGATTCCAAAGTGTTCACTGCCTGACAATAAGAATCTGATATCATGTACAGTAGTCAGAGGTTCACTTCTGCACTGCAAAACTAATTTGCATATTTTTTGTTCATATCCATTTATGTTGTGGGTTTAAAAATTAGTTATTTTTACTTAAAGGAAACTGGAGATACAGTTTGTTAATGAGAGGATTCTTATAAATTTTTTACTGAGGAGTTATTTCCAATGTCTTCTGTGTTGGATTTGTTTTTTCAATCATTATGGACTTGGCAACTCTCACTGTTTTTTTCAGTTGGTTGATAAATATGTTCCATCCCTTCTAAGTTGGGTTTGGTATCATTGCTGCGGTAGCAGTATTATTTCAGTGTAATCCCTTCTTCTTTCTAATCCAGCTGTTAAATATGGTGAAACAGTATGCTTTGTAAACTTTTTTTTTTTTGTATTGCCAATGTAAAATGCTATTTGGAATTTTATTTGTCAGCATTTTAAATTTCATAAAAATGTGCAAATTTGGAGGGTCTTGATGGCTTTTTACTGTAAAACTGATTCCTACATTCCATTTTTTCTTGAAGTTTCCCTTGATTTTTTGGATACTCTTTCTATGTACGAATGTGAATCATAGTATTTTTGGTTGGATGTTGATTTTATCTTCAGTTAATGTTTACAAATCAGTTTGGCAGTTGCTCTGGTACTGAAGCTAAGAATTTGAGCAGAAATTTTCATCCAGTTTACTTTGAGTTCATGAAAATATCTATTGCCTTAATGGGTGAAAGTTTGAGTCACATAGCAATGCAGGAAGACAGTTTTTTTTTCATGCATGGATGTTTCAATTACTCAGAAATGGAAGTTTGAAGTCTCCAAACCTATGTCTGTACTACTGAAAACAGAAAATCAAAATTTCTTCATCAATAAACAAAACTGAAAGAATATAATTAAAAGAAAAAAGATGTAGACATGACCTTTTGGAAGTCAGGTATGTCAGGGAAGACTGCATTGATCCAAGCAGCAGCAACAACACTGAACATGATTTTACAGGAATAGAATACATTATTCATCAATTAATTGAAAAATTAATCAGATTTTTTTTTTTGAGATAAAATAAGTGCAACAATCAAACCCAAAGGAGATTCCTTCTACTTGGAAACTACTAGTTAACAAATAATTAAACCATCATAAAGTAAAATATGAACTGTTCACCAAACATAAGATGGCACCACCATTGGGAACAACACATTTGCCACAGAACAAAATGGAAACAACCAAACAAATAATGACACTGGCAATTTGAGCAGAGTTAGTCTTGTTCATCAGTCCAACCATGACAGTCAATATAGTGACACCTGAAAATTTTCAATGCTGGGCCAAACACATGTGGGATTTTCTTTGTAGCTGTCAATTTCTTCTTCTTTTTTTTTTTCTTTGTGAACCTTCTACTTCCATGAATGTTCCCATATATGAAGCATTTTACACTAAAGAAAGTGAGATAACTAACTGAGGTAAATACATGTTACTTCATGGCAAGAATATTTTATCACTGCATAGTTTGTTTATTTTTGATAATTTTGCTTCTAGTAAGGTATACTTTTGAAATGTATTATTAACCACCTAGTCAATATCAGATTTGGCACTGTGTGTGTGTGTGTCTGAAGGTATTCACACTAAATATAACAAAAGATAAAATTCAAATTACGTAAACACAACACATTGTTATGTATGTATTTACTACCAACCCCCAAAATTTCTTTAAAAAAAATATTTATTGTTCATGGTTGAGCAATTATAGTGCTAGCAGTTGTATTAAGAGCCTGGATTTATACATATTAACTTCCAGATATCAAACTAATTAAAAGTATCCACAATACTCTGGCAAAAATCATTTGAGTCACTTCAGCACATGACTGGTATGTACCAAACTCTGAAGCACCATGAAGGCTCTACCACATACTGCGTTGTTTTAGAGCATCCTGCATCTGTATGGAAGGTTATACCAAGGCATTCTGCCAACAGAAGACCGATTGACAGATAGAAGCTTCTACATCCAGTGACCTGCTGTCTGTGTTCCTATTATATCCCAATACAGATGAACCCATTCAAAGTGGTGATCTTGAGTGCTCCAGCTGCAATAAGAAAAATAAAATTTGTTCTTCACTGATGAACTGCATTTTAGTCATTAGACAGATCCTTAATTATTAATTTTCCTGCTGAGAAGAATGAACTCCATTTTTGCCCCACAGCACTGGGGAAAGAGACAGTACATGGCGATGGCTGGGAAACATTTTCCAGTATAATTGCTAGCAGTATCAATGCCTATGGTTTTACAGGACAGACCCTCACTCTCCAGCCATGTGATTAGGATGTTGGTCTCAGAAACTAAAGGAGTTGGTTTAACTTTTAGGTGAGAAACTATTAGAGTTTAATGGCATAAGGACCAGACATGTCTTTAGAGCACCAATCACAGGATGCATTAGAAAAAAATATATATTAAGTACACAATTTGGCTTGTTGGCTTGTGGGAACAGCACTGCCCACTAAACTGGTATACCAACTGAATAAGGATTAGGATAATTAGTTTTGGTTTTCTCTCTAAAACATTGGCGACTCCTTCTAGCACTCACTATGCATGAAGGACATTAAAATCCAAGAATGAAGGGACTTATACAGTAGTGAAGTACTGTAATGGTACATTTCATTGACATGCCTGACCTCACTGAGTAAAAAAAAAAAATGCTCTAGGCATCAAGTGAAAATGAAACAGAAACAAATATCAAATATGTGCAGATGACAAAGACAATAATAAAAACACACATACACACAGTCAGTAGAAATGACAAACAAGAAAATGGCAATAAAATCACCAAAACTAGCAGAAAATAACACCAAAATTTACAAATCATCACAGACCTACCTGACTGTCAAAAGGCCAGATGAGAAAAAAAGGATGGAAATCACCAAGGAAAAGCATGAAACATAATGAAAATAGAAGTAAAGTAAACTACAGCATGAAAAGGTAATGTGGAAAAGCAAACAAACAGAAATAAAATGTGAAAGAGAAGAAGATTCAAAAGTCACAATACAGTAAGACACACATACACACACAAAGCAAGAAAGGGGGACATAAAGAAAAAATACCAAGGTGAAAAACTTCACACAAAACTGCATACGAAAAGTAATAAACACAGAAATATAGCACAGGCCCACATTATTGTTTAATAGTCCATATAGAGCTTGCCCAGTGGACCAATACCTTAAAATGAGACTATAACCTGTATGGATTAGATTGATCAGCAAAATTTTCACACTTAAAAAACTCCATACAATGTGATAAGAATTATACAAGTGAATAAACTAACAATTTCATCGCTCACAGCCACAAGCACAAATGAGTTTAGTCTGTTGTCATGCAAGAATGGAAATTTATGCTTCCGACAGTAGCTGTCAACCATATTCTCAGCCCGAGGTATCGTCCTGACTGCCACCTTATGATATATATCTACATGTACATTTTTCATTCCCATACCCCCCACCCAATACCTTAAACTTGCCTCATCTCGCCTACTTTATTTTAAGATATACTGTCATTTTTTTATTTCGTAGGCTGTCATTCAGATTTGACATACCTGTTTTTGCTTTAACATGCTCTCGTTTTCATAAGACTCATTTCTGAACCAAGTTTAACTCATATTTGTTTTATTTTTGCATTATTGTGTCACTTAATTCCACAAATCTGTCAATGAACTTTTGCCCAAGTCCACAAACCAGTGTTGAATATTTTAAGTCCTGTGTTTGCCTCCTTAATTTTTAAGCACAAATGTGATATCAAAAAATGAGACGATCTGTATGTGGGAAGGATACCTCCGGTTACTCTAGCTATGTGTGACACCAGAAAAAATTATTTATGTTTCCCAGACAGAACAGTGGAAAAATACTGTTACCACACATATCTGAAAGGAAGATATAAATATCGTGGACACCATATTTTGTGCTATAACAGCAAAAAGTTGCTGGAGAACAAAGTCTCAAAGAGACTCAAATGCAGATTTCATGTAGCATTTTCTGTACATTTTAAAACCACATCTCTAGATTTAGCAAAAACCAATAAACATTTATGTAAAAAATACTATCATAAATAAAATATAAAAATAATAACAGCTTAAAGAAAAAGGCTACATAACATAAACACATCAGTAAAATGACTGAAATACAAGAAAACTACCTTCAGAAAGGAGTTAGCTGTAAAACTCATAATGTAAAACTGGGGTTGACTTATCACATGGGGAAATGCATGTATCCAAATAAGAATTGCGATTCTTAAGAAATGCAATCAAATAAATTTTTGAAATACTTACCCCACTGCGTGAGTTTGAGAGCAAGCTTTTCATAAACTCTTCCTAGAGCCATGATGAGAATGAGATTTACTACAGCTCCAGTAGAGCTAGCAATCAATGAGGCTGCACCCCGGAACGTCTCTGTTCGGAAGAGGAAGATGGACACAAGGACACGGTATATTATCACGGCAACTATAAATATCATTACGAGAGCCATCTGCAGAAAAAATGCCACTATAAATACTAAGACGGAAAATTATTTTCATGCACTGGATAAAAAACAACAACTCAAAACTTTAAAAGTAAATATGGTTGATATACAGCTCTTAAATGCCAAAATAAATATTCTCACTACACAAAAATGTTAAAAAATGTTAACAGATATAGATTTCAAAGCTATGGGCACCTCAGTACTGGCAGTGATTAAACTATTTTTCATCGTTAATAGAAACTCACCCAAAGGTTGTTGCTTCTTGGCACATTTACTGCACGTATCTTTCCGGCTGACTTGTCATAATGCGTGATAGGCCTTTCGTGGTCGTTGCATCTCTTCCCTGTGTCTTCACATATAATCTTGCTATTTTGAGCCAACATCTTACAACTACATTCACATATTTCTTATATATGGACAACTTTCATTATCTTCAGCATATATTAAAAACTCTAAAACTCTATACAGAACTCTTTAACCATTCATTATACAGAAATCTCTCATCATTCATCAAACATATTTTAACTCTAACTCTCTTGGTCGTTAAATACCGTCCACGTCTTATTATTCACAACATCCATATATACCTATGCATACATTCATATTAAAAACAGCCTTTTATATACACTATTTACAACACCCTTATTTCATCCACTCAATTCATTTACTCGCTGGCTCATCACTCTTCCTCTTACCCTACTTAGTTTTCGATGGGAAACGCAATACGCCTAACCACTGACACAGCAAGCCCCACACCCATGACTATGTCTGCCTCTAGTACTTTCTGCCAGTCCCTGGCTGTCTTCAGGAGGCCTGTTGAATCACCACCGTTCCTGTCTGCAGCTGCAGAGCAAGTGATGCAATCATCTCCGGGCTTCTGCTCTGTCGTTGTATATTACGATGTTTGCCTTAAAAAAAAAAAAAAAAAAAAATAGAGGTATAATATGTAATTCTAACGACCCAAATATACTAAATGATAACTGGAAGGACTTGATAAAAGTGGAACAGAAATTGACCAAAAGAAAGGACAGATGGCGCCATACGCAAACATCGTAAAATACAATGACAGAGCAGAAGCTCGGAGATGATTGCATCACTTGCTCTGCGGCTGCAGAGAGGAATGGCGGTGATTCAACAGGTCTCTTGAAGACAGCCAGGGACTGGCAGAAAGTACTAGAGGCAGATATAGTCATGGGTGTGGGGCTTGCTGTGTCAGTGGTTAGGCGTATTGTGTTTCCCATCGAAAACTAAGTAGGATAAGAGGAAGAGTGATGAGCCAGTGAGTAAATGAATTGAGTGGATGGAATAAGGGTGTTGTAAATAGTGTATATAAAAGGCTGTTTTTAATATGAATGTATGTATAGGCATATATGGATGTTGTGAATAATAAGATGTGGACGGTATTTAACGACCAAGAGAGTTAGGGTTAAAATGTGTTTGATGAATGATGAGAGGGTTCAGTATAATGAATGACGAAAGAGTTCTGTATAGAGTTTTTAATATATGCTGAAGATAATGAAAGTTGTCCATATATAAAAAATATGTGAATGTAGTTGTAATATGTTGGCTCAAAAACAAAAATAGCAAGATTATATGTGAAGACACAGGGAAGAGATATGACGACCACGAAAGGCCTATCATGCATTATGACAAGTCAGCCAGAAAGATACGTGCAGTAAATGTGCCGAGAAGCAACAACCTTTGGGTGAGTTTCTATTAACGATGTTAATTACAATTTGCACATAAAATATAAGAACAATTTTCAGGAATATGTATGTATTCTCAGGTTGTGTCTTCTGTTAAAACTATTTTTCATTCGTAAGAATTTTTACAAGGACTAGATATTTTGAAGCCCAATTTTGACCTACTCTATGTTTTTAAAAGACGTCCATCCTTCCCAATCATGCTGACCTACAACTATAAGCAAAATTTTCACATGCACAGTTTTTGTACTAGCTTGTGTACAAATGTATTTCTGCGATACCCCATACATAACACATCTCTTCAACACAAAAATTACTCCTGTGTCTCTTCTAAAGTACCCAGGTTTAGTGAATCAAGTTGTTCTTCACTTTTTCCTTAAAATCACAACTACATCAGCTTGCCCTTTAGCACCATCCAAAACTCCAGATCACACATTCACCATTCCATTTGTCTATCCCAAATCCTTTCTTTTTATGTTCGCTTACCCATAGTGCATATAACCAATTCATTTTTTCATTAATCCCTCTTGTATTCCATACACTAATTACACTCACTCTGCTGAGATATTTCTCTCATATGCCATTTATTATTGGTGACATCTCTAGCCCCATTTTGTTTCTCTCTTTTTCACAATACTAAATGCTCCAAACTGACAGAAAAGTTTTGCTACCGCATCTAGCCCAAAATGTTTTTATCAATTTGAGTCATTTAGTATTGTGCAAAAATACAGCTGCATAACACATTAAAAACTTTTTTTTTTTTTTGTATGTAATTGCTGTAATCACCTCCAGAATTTGCCATGTTTCCCAGATTCTCTGGTGCACAACTTTCTTGCTATGTAGTGTAAATTTACACATTTAGTTTTTAGTTAGATAATATTTCAGCTTTTACAGGTCAGATTGGAATTTTTTTTTTTTTTAACATCAAACAGCTGTAATTTGAAGCAATGTTTTCCAACTTTTTCTAGGTGTTCAATTATTTTGGTTGGTGACATAACAT
The DNA here is from genome assembly GCA_039090855.1 of Macrothele yani. Classification (NCBI taxonomy): domain Eukaryota; kingdom Metazoa; phylum Arthropoda; class Arachnida; order Araneae; family Macrothelidae; genus Macrothele; species Macrothele yani. Next base: position 47,100,720 of record CM077012.1, read on the forward strand.
TATCTTTATTATCGTTTAAATTTCACTTTTATTTTATAGAGATTACTGGGATGGATTTTTATTACTGTTCTTCAAATTTTCAGGTTTTTTTTTTTAGTATTAGAGGTTTAACGACCACCATGAGCAACTCAATGGGCTATAAGCAGTGGCCCGTCCCTAAATTTTCAGGTTACACTCCAACCCATCGTTAGGACTGCTTTGGTTTTCACACCATCCAATTTTCTTTTCACAAAGTGCTTCCAATGTGATAAAATTTTTATGGACTCCCAGTTAATTGAATATCTGGTGCTCTTATATTCTTGCCCGTGTTGTGTAGATTCGAACAATAAAAGTTATGTGGCTTGAAGATTAAACTTAATAGATATATATGATACATATCAGCTGAATTAAATACTGTTTTACATGTTAGTAGTCTTTCAGACATCAAGTCAACATTCTCCTGAACTAGGGTTAACAACTCGCACTATTTTCAAAAGGGTTAACTTACCTTTCTTTGGATGGCTGCTTCAGAATGTGCTGCTGCAATGCCTCCAATTTTCTTTATGGCAGTTTATCGAGTCGTCAATACAATATAATTACATTTCAGATACTTAACTATTTGTGAAGTCATTATGATAAGCGATGAAGAAATTCCGTATCGATGGATAGTAGTCAAAATTCACCGAGAGAGAATGTCGTAGGTCATTAGACAAAATACTACATGGATGTAATAAAAGACGGTAAAACCAATTAAAAACGATAAAGAGAAAAGAAAAATCACCAATCTATGAATAGTCGTAAGTCAGATGAAATATACGAAGTCCCAAAAATGTTCAGATGAAATACATTGAAGAACGATGTCTGTATAACTGACCGGTTTCAGCTGTCTGCTGCATTTTCATAGGTCTGACTACTGCACATGCACTTGCTCACTGAGATTTAATTGGCTTCTACACATTGGTTTTGTTTTTCAGAAAGTGTGCGCACATGTTTATGGATACACGTAGAACCAGAATGAAATGCTGGTGGACCATACATCTCAATTTGTCGTCAGGTGTTATACGGAGATTATTTTATTTTCATTCATTCTCTATTTTTCATTCGTTTTTGCATTTCATGGAGGAAAGATTTTTTAAATTTTTTTGTTTAGGACTGGAGTAAGTCGAACATGAAATTTTTTTCTGATTCCCTGAAGTTTTTCAAACAAATCATGGTAGGTAACTTCTCTGGTTAGTTTAATCTAATTGCTTAACTATTTTGAATTTAACTTCGTTTTTTTTTATTTATTTTTTCAAATTACAGTAATTTTGTTTCCAATTGTATTATATTTATTTCCTGCAAGGGTAACTCTAAATTCTTTATGCAGTTTCTTTGATACTTTTGAAGAATTTAATGCATCTGTTTTATCCACGTATTGAGCAGCCACATTAATTTGAATGTAGGTGGAATGGTAAACAGGTATTCCAGAACCTTGTTATTATTGGTAGGCTTTTTATGCACTTTTATAGGGATATCTCTCTCTCTCTCTCTCTCTCTCTCTCTCTCTCTCTCTCTCTCTCTCTATCTATCTATCTATCTATCTATCTATCTCTATATATAATCAGGGATGTAAGGTCAGGTGATGCGCAACATCACAGCCTCTCCTTGACAAATGCCAACAGCGGTATAACTATACCATCAGGATTAGAGGAAATGCTATCCCACATTCACCAACCCGCTTGGCCAGCGTGGTGAGTTATGGCCAAACTCCTCCAAAATGACTCCAGAACATAAATCTTGGCCCTCAGTCTCTGGCAGATGGAATGTACCTGGCCAAGGCAGCGGCCAGTGTGACATGAAGGCAGAGGGTGCTAAGAATCCCCGGAGGACCGGACTAGGCTGCCATCTGATGCTGACCTTGGCTACATATAATGGACGCTCCCTATCTTCTGATTCAAGGCTTCTTGAATTGGAAGAGGAACTACAAAGGATCAAGTGGGACATCGTCGGGTTAAGTGAGGTAAGGAGAAAAGGAGAAGATCTCATTGAACTGAAAAGTGGACATCTCTTCTACTATCGTGGGACAGATACTGGCAGAACTAGTAGTGTTGGATTTATAATAAACAAGAAACTGAAGGATAAAGTTGTAGAAGTTGAAAGTTCCTCTGACACAGCTACACAACTCGTTATCCAACTCTCAAGAAGATATCAGGCTCAGATTATTCAAACTTATGCACCCACCACAAGTCATCCTGAAGAAGAAATTGAAGAATTTTATGAGGAAATTCGTCATCTAAATAATAAAGGCAAGCAGCACTTGAAGATAATTATGGCAGATTTCAATGCAAAAATAGGGAAACGAAAACAGAATGAAACTTCAGTAGGCAAATTCGGTCACGCCAACAGAAACCAGTGTGGAAATACTCTCGTAGAGTTTGCAGAGGCAGAAGGGTTTTTCATCATGAACTCCTTTTTCAAGAAAAAGCTGCAAAGGAAATGGACATGGAGGCATCCCAATGGATGGTGCAGTGAAATTGATTTTATTATGTGTAACAAGAAATTTGTCATGGAAGAATGCAGTGTGCTGAACAAGTTCAACACAGGTAGTGACCATAGAATGGTAAGATGTAAGATGCACCTCAATGCTAAACTCGAGCATGGCAAGCTCATAAAACAAACAAAGTGTATTGACGTGACCAACCTTAAAAAGCATCATAATACCTTCAAATTAGAACTGAGGAATATATTCTCTATTCTAGAAGGTCTAACATCAGAAGAAGTGGACATCTCTGAAGTTAACAGAAAAGTAACCAAAGCTCTTATGGAAACAGCAACAAAATTAGCTGGGTCTAAGAATAAGTTGCATGTGAACAAATTATCAGGAAAAACCAAAATGTTGATGCAAAAAAGAAGAGAGATGAGGACAACGAAAGAAGATGTGACTTCCAAAGTGGAATATATAGAGCTATGCAAGACAGTATGAAAAAGTATCACTGAAGACTTAAGGAAATTCAACTGTGAACTAACTAGTGAGGAAAGCAATTGAAAAAACCAAAGCCTAAAGATAGCAAAGGGGCATCTCAGTAAGGGAAGAAAACAGGGGTGAAAGTTTGACAAGAGTGAAATATTTCTACTCCAAATTATATGAAAGGGATGATACATGTACTCCAGACATCATGAAAGGTACCAGTACCAGAGTTCTTCCAGTCCTCCCAGCAGAAGTTGCACATGCAATCAAGAACATGATGCAAGGAAAAGGCTCCAGGAGAAGATGGAATTACTGCAGACATCATACAAGAAGCAAGTGGAGAAATTGAAACAAACAGTACTCGCCCAAGTTTTCACTCGATGCCTAAATGAAGGGAAGATTCCTGACGATTGGAACAATACTACAATGATCCTGCTACATAAAAAAGGTGACATTGAGGATCTCAGGAACTACAGACCTATCAGCCCCCTATCAGTGGTTTATAAAATCTTCACTAAAGTTCTTTCACACCGCTTGAAGGTAACACTGGACATGGCTTGACCGAGAGAACAAGCTGGATTCAGGAGTGGCTACAGCACTACACATCATATCCACGTACTGAGAGAACTAATTGAAAGAGCGAGGGAATATGAACTTCCATTATGCATGGCTTTTATCGATTATGAAAAAGCCTTTGATTCGGTGAAACCATCAGCAGTTACAATGGCTCTGAAATCCTGCGGTATTGAAGATGCATACATTAATATTATTAATAACATCTATGAAAATGCAAGTGCAAAGATTCGGCTGTTTGAAAATACAACACACATAAAAATTGGAAAGGGAGTGAGACAAGGCGACACCATATCTTCGAAGCTCTTTAATGCCACATTAGAAAATGTCTTTCAATCACTGAACTGGGAAAACAAAGGGATAAAAATTAATGGAGATTATCTAACCCACCTTCGTTTTGCTGATGACGTAGTCAATTTTGCAACTACCCCATCAGAGCTGCAGAGTATGATCCAGGAACTTGCTGACAAGAGTAAAGACGTGCGATTAAAAATGAACGTTCAGAAGACAAAAGTGATGTACAATGCTTTTACAAGAAATGAAGATTTATCGATTGATGGAGAAAAGCTGGAGATAACAGATGTCTACGTTTATCTTGGACAGCAGATATCAAGTGAGGGTCACATTGATGAAGAAATTAATCGGCGTATAAAACTTGCCTGGAGTGCTTTTGGAAGAAACATCATAATTTTCAAGAGCAATATGCCATTATGTATTAAAAGGAAAGTGTTTGATCAATGCATCCTTTCAGTGCTTACGTATGGTGCAGAGACGTGGACCTTAACTAAAAGAGACATACAAAGGCTGCAGACAACTCAAAGCAGCATGGAGAGGTGCATGCTTGGTGTAACCAGGAGAGATAAGAAGAGGAACTCGTGGATCAGAAAAATGACAAGAGTGGAAGACATCATGATCAGAGTAAAATCCCTGAAATAGCAATGGGCTGGACATGCCAGAAAAACATACCTTCGAGGGACAGTCGAAATTTTAGATTGGATTCCAAAGAACAGGAAAAGACCCAGAAGAAGACCACATGAGAGATGGGTGGATGAAATTCGAAAGTATGCATGAGTAACATGGACGAGACTGGAACAAGACAAATCGTTGTGGAAGAGGCTTGGAGAGACCTTCGTCCAGCAGTGGATTGATAATGGTTGACAATGATGATGATGATATATCATCAATCATTATCAATCCACTGCTGGATGAAGGTCTCCTCCAAATTTATTCCACAATTGTCTGTCTTGGGCCTGTCTCCTCCATGTCACTCCAGCATACTTTCGAATGTCATCCATCCCTCTCCCTTCTGGGTCTTTTCCTGTCACTCAGAATCCAGTCTAAAATTTTGGTTGTCCATCAGTGGCCTGTTCTTCTGGCAACATGTCCAGCTCATTGCCATTTCAGTGATTTCACTCTGGTCATGATATTGTCCACTCGTGTCATTTTCCTTATCTACAAGTTCCTCTTCTTATCTTTCCTGGTTACACCAAGAATGCATCTCTCTATGCTTCTTTGAGTTGCCTGCAGCCTTTTTATGTCTCTTTTGGTTAAGGTCTACGTCTCTGCTCCATGCTTAAGCACTGGCAGGATGCATAGATTAAACATTTTTCTTTTGAGACATAATGGCATACTGCTCTTAAAAATTGTACTGTTTCTTCCAAAAGCTCTCCATCCAAGTTTTATACGCCAATTAATTTCTTCATCAATGTGACCCTCACTTGATATCTGCTGCCCAAGATAAATGTAGGAATTGATTGTCTCAAGCTTTTCACCATCAATCGATAAATCTTCGTTTCTTGTAAAAGCATTGTATATCACTTTTGCCTTCTGAAAGTTCATTTTTAATCCCACTTCTTTACTCTTGTCAGCAAGTTCTTGGATCATATTCTGCAGCTCTGAAGGGGTAGTTGCAAAGATGACTACATCATCAGCAAATCACAGGTGAGGTAAGTAGTGTCCTTTAACCTTTATCCATTTGTTTTCCCAGTTCAATGATTGAAAGACACTTTGCAATGTGTCGTTAAAGAGCTTGGGAGATATGGTGTCACCTTGTCTCACTCCCTTCCCAATTCTTATTTGTGCTGTATCCTCAAATATACGAACCCTTAGCACTTGCATTTTCATACATGTTATTAATAATGCTAATGTATGCATCTTCAATACCGCAGGATTTCAAAGCCATTGTTACTGCTGATGGTTTCACGGAATCGAAGGCGTTTTCACAGTCAATAAAAACCATGCATAATGGGAGTTCATATTCTCTTGTTCTTTTAATTAGTTCTCTCAGTACATGGATATGATCTATAGTGCTGTAGCAACTCCTGAATCCAGCTTGTTCTCTTTGTTGGGCCATGTCTAGTGTTTCCCTCAAGCGATGTGAAAGAACCTTAGTGAAGATTTTATAAACCACTGATAGGAGGCTGATGGGCCTGTAGTTCCTGAGATCCTCAATGTCACCTTTTTTATGGAGCAGGATCATTGTAGCATTGTTCCAATCCTCAGGAATCTTCCCTTCATTAAGACATCTGGTGAAAACTTGGGCAAGTGTAGTTTCAATTTCTCCACTTGCTTCTTGTATAATGTCCATGATAATTCCATCTTCTCCTGGAGCTCTTCCCCGTTTCATGTTCTTAATTGCATATGTAACTTCAGCAGGGAGGATTGGAAGGACTTTGGCACTGGTACCCGTCATATTGTCTGGAATAGATGTATAATCCCTTTCATATAGTTTTGAATAGAAATATTTCACCCTTGTCAAAATTTCACTTCTATTTCTTGTTAGAGTATCATCTTTTTTTCTCAGAGCCATAATCTTTTTCCTTCCCTTACTGAGATGTCCTTTTGCTCTTTTCAGGCTCTGGTTGTTTTCAATTGCTTTCCACACTAGTTCACAATCAAATTTCCTTATGTCTTCAGTGATACCTTTTTGCACTGTCTTGCATAGCTCTATATATTCCACGTTGGAAATTACATCTTTATTTGTCTTCATCTCCCTTCTCTTTTGCATCGACATTTTTGTTTTTCCTGAAATTTTCTTCATATTTAACTTGTTCTTAGTACCACCTGTTTTTGTTGCTGTTTCCATAAGAGCCTTGGTGAGTTCTCTGTTAACTTCAGAGATATCCACTTCTTCAAATGTTAGGCCTTCTAAAGCAGAGAATCTCTTCCTCAGTTCCAACTTGAAGGTATTATGGTGTTTTTTAAGGTTGGTTATGTCAATACATTTTGTTTGTCTTATGAGCTTGCCACGTTCGAGTTTAGTGCTGAGGTGCATCTTACATCTCACCAATCTATGGTCACTACCTGTGTTGAACTTCTTTAGCACACTGCAGTCTTCGATGAGTGTAGCAGAAGCATATCTGCCGTGTAACTGGAAGACCCTGGGTTCGACTCCCGGTGGCGGCCAATGAGAATTTTTCTGTGACTCACTTATAAACGTGGATAGAGCGAAGATCTTTGTTTGAGGAATTTTTTGTTACACAAAATAAAATCAATTTCACTTATCATCCCATTCAGATGTCTCCATGTCCATTTTCTGTGAGGCTTTTTCTTGAAAAAGGAGTTCATGATGAAAAACCTTTCTGCCTCTGCAAATTCTACGAGAGTATTTCCACATTGATTTCTGTTCCCGTAACCAAATTTACCAACCAAAGTTTCATTCTGTTGCTGTTGCCCTACTTTTGCATTGAAATTACCCATAATGATCTTCAAGTGCTGTTTGCCTTTGTTATTTAGATTCCGAATTTCCTCGTAAAATTCTTCGATTTCTTCTTTAGGGTCACTTGTGGTGGGTGCATAAGCTTGAATAATCTGGGCCTGGTATCTTCTCTGGAGTTGGATAACGAGTTGTGCAGCTCTGTCAGAGGAACTTTCAACTTCTACAACTTTATCCTTCAGTTTCTTGTTTATTATAAATCCAACACTACTAGTTCTGCCAGTATCTGTCCCACGATAGTAGAAGAGATGTCCACTTTTCAGTTCAAGGAGATCTTCTCCTTTTCTCCTTACCTCACTTAACCCGATGATGTCCCACTTGATCCTTTGTAGTTCCTCTTCCAATTCAAGAAGCCTTGAATCAGAAGATAGGGAGCGCCCATTGTAAGTAGCCAAGGTCAGCATCAAATGGCAGCCTAGTCCGGTCCTCTGGTGATTCTTAGCACCCTTTGCCTTCATGTCGCACTGGCCGCTGCCTTGGCCAGGTACATTCCAGCTGCCGGAGACTGAGGGCCAAGATTTAAGTTGTGGAGTCATTTTGGAGGAGTTTGGCCATAACTCACCACGCTGGCCAAGCAGGTTGGTGAGTGTGGGATAGCATTTCCTCTAATCCCGACGGTATAGTTATACCGCTATATATATATATATATATACTCAAGCATTTTTTTCTTCATTAATTTTAAATTCTTTTAGAAGCCTGAATCAGTCTCCAATAAATGTGATGAAGAATAATAAATATTCATCTCAGTAATCCTTGTAAAATAAAAGTCAAACTTAAATGATAGCATTGTCACTAGGATTTGACATGATTTTATTAATTCAAAAGCATGTTCAAGTTTTGCCTTAAAATTTCTTCAAGTGAATTGATTGATTTTGTAAGTAAGCAGAACAATTCCAAGATTATGCATATATTTTTCAGCTGTTCACTTAGGATGAAAAATTATCCCATTAAATGGCATAATCGGATATTTATATTACGCATGATTCTTCTACTTCTGTTTGTCAGATTTGAAAAAAAAAATTTTCACTGAGCATCTGTAACCCTCATCACATTTATATTTAAAAAATTCACATCTAGGTTTGAAATTTTTGTCTAAAGAGTGACTTAATTCAGTATTGCATCTTTCTTGTCATATTTTGTTATGAATACTATGTGTCTGCTACAAAAAGTTCATCAGCTCCCATGAGATTTATTTTCATTAAAATAAACATGCAAATTTCTCTCCAAATTTTAAGCTTAAAATAATAGGTTTAAACAATATGGAATAATTTAGAGTAGCTGGAAAGAGATCAAATTTTTGGATAAACAAGGTATCAAATAAGCTCCACAGGTTTATGATATGAATCATCAACACAGCAATCGGGCATCTCCGAGATGCGTGTATTTTACTGTTTCTCACGTAATGTTAATCACATGAGAAAACTTGAAAATTACATCGCCCTGGAGCGGGAAACCAATTTCCATTCGAGCAAATTTCATTCAAGTAATGTTCAAGTTTTCTGATGTGATTAACGTTACATGAGAAACAGTAAAATACAGAGATGCCAGAGATGCCCGATCAGAGATGCCCGATTGCTGTGTTGATGATTCATATGTATATTCATGTATTATGTGAAGGGTATTTCTTCCACATGGTTTACAATATTTTTGCAAAAACATTCCAGCTCATATGTCACAACAGAATGTCAAGTTTCAGTTGTGCTGATTCATTGGGGTAAAATTTCAAGGATTGAAAATTTGGGGTATGATATCTGTCAGAATGACTCACTGAATGAATTTATTGAAAGTTAATAAGTAAATTTCTCAGCAGATTTCCTATTCATGATGATAGAAGCAAGTAGAGAGTAACTTGTGTGTTGCTCATCATTATAGGAAGTAACTAGGGTGTTGACGTATTTGTGTGGGTATTTGAGTTCTAAATCTTTTAAGATTTTAGGGTATGTGACACAAAATTTTCCTGTGTAGTAGTTTTCTTTTTTTTTTTATTTATCTGCTCTGTGTATATGGTTAGCCCTGATATGGCCTGGTAGTTTCCTGCTTACTAGCTTTGTTTTGTTTTTCCTCAGATATGAGAACTTGCTAATTATAATTTGATCTAGAAAGTTCTAGAGTCATATGTGGACATTCTTTCTATAAAATTTCTGCAGTACATTATGAATTGAATCACTCTTGCTTTCCAATAGGCATTGTTCACTGCTAACTCTCCTCATTCATAGATGGTACTGTATGTTCAATTGGTCCCCATCATTTCAGAATCACTAGCATTACATTTACCAGTCTATGCTCTTCTAATGTCTTTGTTCACTCCAGATTTGGCACTCAAAAATAAAAAAAAAGTTTTAACCATTAACTTAAGTTAAAAAACTGGTAATGCTGTCATGTGATCCAAAATACTACTTTTCATGACAGAACCTAAAATAATAATAGCACTAAAATTTTCTAATTTCAAGGACAAATATTTTTGACCACATTTGAAATTAAAAAAAAAAAATTGTTACCATAACCAATATTGCTCCAGATCCAGCTGCCATTCTTTTGAACCGAATAGATGTAGGAAAAGAGGGCTCTTTGATGCCAGTTATTGGATTTCTCTCTACACATGGGGCTTTTGCTGCAAAGTCTGGCCTTGGCTTTTCCTGTAATTATAAGGTTGGTTGGTTGGTTGGTTAATGTTTAGTGGCACAAGGTCCTTGAGGGGACAAAGAGCACCAAGTCCACAGATTTAAAATTGACAAAAAGGATTAAAAGATAACAAGAAACAGAATAAGTGGTGTAAAACTATATAACAGTGGTGCACAGTCAACATAATAACAATATAAAAGTTACAAAAGATGATAAAAACACAACAATAAAAGGTGTAACAATGATGTGATAAAACATAATATAAAAGGTGGCCGATAAAACAGAAGCAAACTACACAAAACGAAAAATACTGGTAACACAAAGAAATGATAAAACAGGAGAGAAGTCACACTGATCATTTAAAAGATGACTCAGGGTCACTGAGTCATCTGGTAAAATTGGTAAAAGAAAAGAACGAGAACGTTAATGAATGAAACAATGACATGAACACAAAATATGAACAATTGTTAAAGGTACATCCCACACATAGGGACAGTGTCGCACACAGAAAATATTGGTGAGTGAAACGACAATGCCCAATGCGGAGATGTGCTAGTACAACTTCCTTCCTACGGTTACAGCAAAATGATGATTTCCAACTCCAAGAATAAGTTTAATACGATGCAGTTTATTTTCCACTTGTTGGTCCCACAGACCCTGCCATGTTCGCTTGAAATGATCATGAATTATAAAGTGCAAATCCCAGTGAAACAGTGACAAGGGTGCGACAACCAAAGAAAAAGCAGATCTAGAAGCCACATCAGCAGATTTGTTACCCGAGATTCCAACATGGCCGGGAATCCAGCAGAATCGTATCTGGACACCGGCCTCAAACAAAGTAGTCTTTGTACGTTAAAAAGAAATGGGTGGTCATTGCAATCCAAAGACGACATAGACTGCATAACACTCAACAAATCAGTGTATACCTTAGCACGTCGATTAGAGCTCGACAAGACGTGAAGAAGTGCAAGATACACAGCATGCATCTCCCCCGAAACCACAGTCATGTCAGCAGGAATGCAAACAACACAAACTTCATCAATGCAGGTGGTGGCGGATCCTACATCACCAGCAGTCTTGGATCCATCAGTGAAAACAGGAACATAGTCTGCATTGAAGAAACGGTGCTCAGCGAAGAGCTGCTGGTATACGGACGCAGGGGTTGAAAATTTATCATAAGATGTAAAGTTGGTATCAACCATGACACCAAGAGGGTGCCATGGAGGATCCCCAAAGCCCCTGGTCTCTCCAATAACAGACAAGTTGAGCCCTGCATCACTAGCTATGGCAGCCATATGAAAACTGAATGTTGGTTCTAAAATAAACGAGCATGCTGGGGATGAAAAACAGCATCGTATAAAGGATGGTCTGGAAGAGATCATAGTTTCAAGTAAAATTGAAGAGACACCTGCAGACATCATAATTCTAGCAATGGTTTGTTCGCGTCAGCATAAAGGCTGGGAATGGGTGACATACAAAATGTTTCCGTACAAAGACGCAGTGCTGGATGGTGAATGGTATCCAACAGCCGGAGAACGAAACGATGTGCAGAGACATACACGATACAACCATTTTTCAGTTTTTGACCGAATAAGGGAATGGTAGATATGAAATAAAAACATCCTGTCTGCACCCCACGAGACTGCCAAAAGTACCTTAAGTATCAACATGGCCCTTAGACAGGAAGTCTTTAACCATTGGACTTTACACATGGAACATAAGCGCACAGTCGACGGTCAGACCAAGGAACTTGGTGGTCGGCAAAACTGGTATGGCTGCATGATCCAAATGAAGCTCTGGGTCAGGATGGAGGCCACATCTCCAGCAGAAATGGACACATGCTGTTTTGTTGGGAGAAAGAACGAAACCATTGCAGTTTGCCACTTTAACGATCTGGTCAATCACAGACTGCAACTCCTTTCAATGAAGTGCATGCTTGATGATGAACAGAAAATGTACAAGTCATTTACATAAACAGTAGCCGAAACCACGGGAGGAAGATTTTTGAGAAGAAAATTAATGCATAGGATGAACAATATGATCGATAAAATGCAACCTTGAGGAACACCTTGTTCTTAATGGAACAGTGCCGAGAGCATCGTACCCAGGCACACCTGGAACACCCGATTGCGAAGAAAATTTACAATAAATGTTGGAAGATTTCTTTGCAACCGACATTTGTAGATGTCACGGATAATACCGTGCTGCCAAGCATGATCATAAGCTTTCTCAATGTACAAGAAAACAGAAACCAGGTGCTGCCTACGCACAAACACCTTGCGCACAGATGTCTCAAGGCACAGGAGATGATCGTGAGATGAACAATGCTGGCAAAAGCCACTTTGTGATGGTGAAAGTATTTGATGTTGTTCTAAAAAATGAAGTAACTGAGAATTAACCATGCATTCAAGAACTTTACACAGACAGCTAGTGAGAGCAACTGCACAATAACTAGAGGGAGACTTGCGATCTTTTCCAGGCTTGGGAAATGGTAGAACAAAAGCTTTTTGCCAAGATTCTGGAAAACTGTGCTCCAACCAAATGCGACTGAAGAGGACTAAAAGATTCTCGAGAGACGACTGTGAGAGATGATGGATCATGTCATAGTGAATGCCATCGGGACAGACAGATGTCGCGCTGGACCAATATGCAGAGCAACCCTTAGTTCAACCATGCTGAAAGGGGAGTTATAGTCCCTGTTGTGAAATGGTGCAAATGATTAAAATCTCTGGTGTTCTGCTTGTGACGTAATCCTCTGAAAGGAGAAAGGATACACCAGATCACTTAGCAATCTCCTTGACTTCAGCATACGTGCAGCCATTACTCTCGAGAATTGAAATCTGGTGAGAACTATAGTTTTACCCCGGATTTTACGAATCTTTTACCACACAGTTTTGGAACTGACACGTGAACTGATTAATGAAACATACTGAATCCAAGACTCCCTCTTGCTTCGTTGACGCACCCAACCGAGCGTAGGGTTTTACTCGTTTAAATGCAAAGAGATTAGCATAGGTTGGATAATGCTGAAACTTACACCAGGCCTTATGTTGAGCTCTCCTAGCTGCTGTGCATTCAGGGGTCCACCAAGGCTTCGGACTTCCAAGAAACCCGAAGCCTTGGTGAATGCAGCGCCATTGATGCCTTTGGTATTGATAGATTCGCTGCCTGAATGATACATGTTGTAACATCAGTAACAGCTGCATCGATTGACTCCTGGGTCACCATGACAAAAGATATCACTGCGGACGATGCAAAGACTTCCCATCTGGCGTGATCCATCCTCCATCAAGGAGGACAGGAGGCAGAAGACGGCACACTCACATTATAAGAAAGTAGAATTGGGAAGTTGTCACTTCCATGAAAGTCGTTACACACCGTCCAAGGCCAGTCAGCAATAACCGATGGTAATCCCAAGGCCAAATCGATCGCACTGAAATTTCGTGTACGTTAGTGCAAGTAAATGTCAGCACCAGTGTTAAAAAGGCATAAAGAGGTCGAAAACAGGAGGGACTCGATCCTATGGCCTCGTGCTCTGATACTGACACTTCCCACAAAGTATTATGAGCATTGAAGTCACCCATAAAAAAAAACCAGGTGAAGGCAGCTGATTAACTAAGCTCTCAAGAACGGAGACACTCACGTCCTCATCCAGCAGCAGCTGGACACAGCCGACAGTTAGAAGCACAGGCACGGAAATACGTATCGCTACGGCTTGTAAAGTTGTTGAGACCGTAACAGGAGAAGCCGGAACACTGTGAGGGACAAGAATAGCAACTCCCCCACAGGCTATATCTCCTGATACATTATCTTTCCGAAACACACTGTGGCCTCGAACTGAAAGCAGGTCTGATGGTTTAAGTTTTGTCTCTTGTTGACAACGACACACTGGAGAGTATGACGAAAGCAGATACTTCACAATCTCATGACTTGTCCGAAAACCTCTGCAGTTTCACTGAACGATTGAACCAATGGTTAAATGGTTAGAAGCAGTGAGATCAGAGTGAAAGAAAATAAAATGAACTAAACCGACTGCAGAAATTTGCATCAGCGTCCATCTCCTCTGATGATTGCTCCCTCAGATGTGGGGGTGTTTTATCTGGAGGCAATATGGGAGGATACTTTGTCCCATGGGTCTTTATGGGATTCGCCCGACCTTGAGTTTTGGTCCAAGATTTTGGAGAAGAAATGCTCTTCTTTTCTTTGTCTTTGGTTTTCTTGCCAGAAGAAGCGGCCTGAGTTACGGTGCTGGTGGTGGTGTTAGCATGCTTCAGTGAAGTGGTGGGTGCCGCTTTCAAACCCCTAGCATGAGCCTGGAGGGCTTCCAGCCCAGCAGCGTTGATATCGTCCAGCTGGTAGAGACATTTAGGGAAGGGGATCTGACTTTCCGTTTGAACAGTAACAGTAGACTTTGCAACCACCACACTGATGCATATGAGGGCTGATTTGACTGTAAAGGAACGACCCTCCTTCTGGCTTCAGGATAGGAGATGCACTAAATGGTCTTCAGGTGTTGAATTGCCTTCTCTTGTACCCACTGCAGACAGTCCTTGGAAGATGCTCAATGTGCTCCTTTACAATTGACACAGTACTTGGAGGTGGCATTACAAGCTTGCAAAGTACGGTCAGGTGCCCCACAGAACCTGCACTGAGCAGTGTTCCTGCAGGACTGCTGAGAGTGACCATAGTTCTGACACTTAAAACATCTCAGAGGGTTAGGAATGTACAGATGTACCTCAAGGTGAAGATACTCTCTTTGGTGGACATAGGCAGGGACGGGATGTCAGATGTTAAAAAGATGTTGCGAGATGGGAATGACTGCCCATTCCGCCTAAAGAGAATACACTGTACACCCGTAACGTGTTGACTCCTCAATTTTTCCAGAAGTTCTTCCTCGGTGCATTCAATTAAGTTCCGAGAAGAGGCAACACCTCGAGATGTATTAAGGTAGCCATGGGATGTTATTTGGACAGGAGTCTCTAGCAGCAAACTAGTGTTCAGAAGTGCGGTACTTGTATGCGATAGTGGACATCTCTACAAGAATATCTCCAGATCGGAGTTTCTTGCTGCTCTTAGAAAAGCTGGCAATAGATTGAAGTGCTTTGTTTATCCGAAATTGACATTTGGCACTCAAAGGCTTCGAAGGGTCCAATGAGTGCACAAAAAAAAAAAAAAAAAAAAAAAAAAAATGAGCATTCGAAGAATCAGGGACATGCTTCTTGGAGGAAGGGGCTGAACCTTCTTCAATACGTCATTTGCTTTTAGCCTTCCAAGAAACATTATTGGTATCCATAAAAAAAAAAGAAAGAATTTATCCGTCGACTTCCCTACCCACCACCGAGCCCGACGAGAGAGCCAGAGGTCTGCAAGCCCAAATGGACGCAGACAGAACACTGCTCTAGGGTTGAGCAGCGGATATAATAAGTTGATAGGGCAGACGTGACTTTCCCGTGTCTTGGTAACACCCCTTTGGCATGTCCACACTATCCCCAGACTCACCCCGCCGTACGTAACGATAAGCCGTCAGAAATCTGGACTCCGCTCAGCCACGGACTTCATTGACTAGGAGTGGGTTAGTTCCAAGGTGCCCGTTTAGGGTGAAGCAGGGGGCAAAGAGGAGTGTTGGTAGCTGGCGACAACTACATCCCGGCCCCCAGAAACCTCAGCCTCCCCTTTTCCACCTTACGGGTCACCACACACAACAAACATGCAGGTAGGTCTAAGCTAACCAGCCTAGAAAAACCAAGGATGAACATAAAATGGAGAATAAAGGAAATAGAACGAGAAACTAAACTCAGGTTAATCACAACCTCAGCAACCTACAACTGAAGGGTGCGTATCAAGATAACAACAAAAGCTTAAAAATGGGAAAACATCATACAATATACTGTATGTCAGCTCTGGGCAGTGGGGTCACCACTCCCCTTCAGCCGGAGGAACAGATGTCCCTGGGATGATGTAATCCTTCAACTATCAGTAGACAAGATTTTCTGTCACAAGGTCAGCTCAGGCCATAGGGGTGCTACTCCCCAAGTAACTGGAAAAACCAGTTATCCCCGTGCGGGGCCTGTAATTACAAGTCACAAACATTTTATATGAAACCAAAAGAAAACAAAAGAAAAAATGTACAATCAAAGCTAGTATTTACTTTCTATTACTTAAAGATAATATGATGATGATGTTCAAGTTCACCTATAATTGGAAACATAATATATTTTTATCTACAGCACCACAGCTTCCGTTTGTAAGCTAAAATTAAGGCAATGCCCATTTTTTGCTAAGCATTACACCAAGGCCGTAGCTAGGGAAGGACCAGGCTGGGCCCAACCTGCATTTATTTTTGTCCATCCAAGTGACTCACACTATGGTTCAGTGCCTGACCTCTTTTACACCTTTTGTCTGACCTCCCTTATACCCTTTGCCCGACCCAATCATCAGTCGCCCCTCACAACTTCTTTGTCTGGCTACGGGCCTGCACCCCACACACTACCTTCTTAAAACTTTATGACTATTGATATGGAGTAGTTCCTCAAAAAGATATATTTATTTTATACCGTAAACATAGGTAGCTTATCAATGAAATACACCACTGAAAATGTGCAGTAAACTTAAATGCACAATTCAACTGAAAAATGACACCTAATAAGTTTTCAGTGTGTCAGTTACAATTGTAATGGCCCAGTGAAAAAAAACAAAAAAAAAACCCCATGAAAGTGCATCAACATTCTTCACTAGGGAGCTACCATTCTTCCCTGATGGAAGATAACTGTATGTCAACAAATCATATACTCATATACACAGTCGTATCAGAATAATATGACCACCCCCAGAATCACAGTGTACCCGCCCAGGCGCGTCACAGAGTGCACATGACAAGATCGACCACACGAAGATATAAGTGACCGGTCAGGACAGATGAGCCATAGCGCATAACGTGAGCACAAGGGGCAGACATAGTGACTTGATGGACATTCAAAAAGGAATGATCATCGACTACCACGACAAAGAGTAGAAGCATCTCAGAAACATCAGACTTCATGTGCTGTTCGTGAAGTGCTGTAATAAGAGTGTACCAAGAATGGACTGCTGGCACACTGAGTACCTCCCGAAGTCATAACTGTGGAGCCCCTAAAGCCATCAACCCCAGAGGAGAACGTCAACTGGTAAAGGGCAATTGACACGCAACAGTGCAGCAAGTGACCATGCAAACAAACGCTGGGGCACCCAGGTACGTGTCCCTGATAACAGTAGTGAGAACCCTGTTACGCATGGGCCTCTGGAGTTAACGCTGTGTCAAGGCGCACATATTAAACCAGGTCCATTGGAAATGACACCTGCAGTTCGCATGGGACTACTCTCATTGGACAGTGGGAAAAGGTTGCCTTCTCTGACAAATCAAGGTTTCTACTCCACAGAAGTGACGGGCGGTGGCAAATATGGCGTCAGACACATCAGAGCCAACACCCGGACACACTTGCTGGTCAAGTACAGGCCAGCGGTGGCAGTGTGCATGTCTGGGGAATGTTTTCCTGGTATGACCTGGTACCACTGGATGGGTCCCTGAATGCCAATGACTACCTGTCCATCCTCACTGACTACACACATTCCTTCCTTTTGGGCGTTAACCCTGATGGTGTCCACCAACAGCCCAATGCGCCCTGCCATGTCGCTAAGGGGGTGCGTGACTGGTTCCAGGAACAAGACAGCGATGTCTCTGTTCTTTCTTGGCCGGAGAAATCACCTGACCTCAATCCCATAGAGCACTTGTGGGAATATTTGGATTGACAGATTCGACATGTCAACTCACAACCATGTCATCACTAGAACTTCCAGTTGTGTTGTTCGCTCTATGGATCCTTCATCACATACCCTCCAGCAGCTGTCAAATGCACTGCAGTCAGCATGGCTCCACATACCTGTGAACACCTTGCAGCACCTTATTGAGCCAATCCCAGCCCGTCCAGCTGCTGTCCGAGCTGTACACGGTGGTTACTCTGGATATTAGCTGGTGGTCACAATAATGTGACTCGACCGTGTATATATATGTATCATCATCAACCATTATCAATCCACTGCTAGATGGTCTCCCCAAATTTCTTCCAAAACTTTGGTTGTTTGGTTGGTGTTTTATGGTGCAAGGGCCTCAAAGGGCCAAAGAACGCCACGTCAGAGTATTAAAAAGTAATAAACAAGATTGAAACAGAAAAAAAATGTATAAAACAGTAACAATAAATGGTGTATATGGCAGTAAAGATGATAGCAAAAAATAAAAACAAAAAGCACCAGTATAACAGATACAAAAATTAAAACAGTAACAAAATATGGGAACAATGATATAACATGGTTAAAAAATGAACAATGACATCAATAAAAGGACAAAAGTTGAAATCAACAATAAAACAACACACTACACAAAACGTAAAACACCTGTAACATGAAGAAATAATAAAACAGAAGAGACATCACACTGATCGTTTAAAAAACGACTCAGAGTCACCGAGTCATCTCGTAGAATTAGTAAAAGAAACTTACGAGAGCATGGATGAATGAAACAACAACGATGCAAACACAAAATATGAATAACTTTTCCAAAACTTTCTCTTTCATACATATACACTATATTGACAAAAGTCACCGGACACCTAGAAGAGAAACACAACATAGCATTTACTGACATACATTAGTACAGTGTCGGTCCACCTTTGGCCTTAATACATGCACTGACCCTTCAAGACATGCTTTCAAAAAGGTTTTGGAACACAGCAATAGGTATGTGCTTCCATTAAGTACATAATGCTGCCGCTAACTGTTACTTAGTAGTAGGCCTTGGTTCCAAACTTCTTATGCGGTGCTCTAATTCATCCCAAAGGTGCTCTGTGGGATTAAGATCAGGGCTCTGTGCTGGCCAGTCCACACACGATACGGAATTATCGTCAACCCATGCCGTAACAGTTCTTGCTTTATGGCTCGGTTCATTATCCTGCTGGTACCAACAAGGCTCGGTTGCACAGTATGGCCACAGAGTTGGTAGGGCATAATTGTCCAGAATATCAAGGTAGACTTGCTGGTTAACAGGTTTGTCCGCAATAACTAATGGGCCGGGACCATACCACGAAAAACTCCCCCAGACGAGTACACTGCCAGCTCCAAACTTGACCGTAGGAACAGTACACTGTGGTAAATAGTGTTTCCCCGGCTTCCACCATACCCACACACGGCCATCAGACTGATGGATCATGTATCTGGATTCATCAGTCCACAGGACCCATTTCCATTGATCTATGGTCCACGATAAATGTTCTTTACACCATGCTAAACGACGAGTAGCATTCCCAGTGGAGTGAAAGGCTTATGAGCAGCCGCACAACCACAGTAACCCATGGAATGAAGTTCTCTTAAATGGTATGTGTACATACCGAGGTTCCAGCATTTTTACTCTCCTGTACATTGAGGTCTTGTGCAGTACTCCATCGATTAGCTGTAACGACTTTCCTGAGGCTTCGATGTCCTCTATCACCGATTTTCTTTGGTCTGCCGGTACGTTTTGCTGCTTCAGGAACGCCATGTGTCTTCCACTTATTTAGAACAACCAAAACAGTTGACTTGGGTATGTTTAAACGCCTCTCGGTTGCTTTTATGGACAACCCACTAATATAACACCCAACAATTTTTCCTTTCTCAAAGTCAGTTCTCTCCCGCTGCGACATTTTCACTCAACCTCACAGTGTGATATGATTGCAGTCAGCTGCACGCTTGTTTTTATACCGTTTGAAGCTGTACCGCACGTCTTAACATTTGCTTTTGAAGGGGTGTCCAGTGACTTTTGTCAATATAGTGTATATCATCATCATCATCATCTTCAACCATTATCAATCCACTACTGACTAAAGGTCTCCCCAAGTTTCTTCCACAATGGTCTGTCTTGAGCCAGTCTCCTCCGTGTCACTCCCGCATGCTTTTGAATTTCATCCACCCATCTCTCATGGGGTCTTCTTCTGTGTCTTTTCCTGTCCCTTGGAGTCCAATCTAGAATTTCAGTTGTCCATTGCTGGTCCATTCTTCTGGCAACATGTTCATGCCTTGGCCAGGTACATTCCAGCTACGGGAGACTGAGAGCCAAGATTAAAGTTGTGAAATAATCTTGGGGGGGGGGGCATAACTCACCATGCCAGCTGAGTGGGGTGGTGAGTGTGTGATAGCATTTCCTCTAATCCCAACAATAGTATAGTTTTACTGCTATTTGTCGGTCGTCAGAGCCTCTTCAGCGGGAACAGGATGCACCGCGTGAAGGTGGGGTTGGCATTTGTCAAGGAGAACCTATATGTTGCCCATCACCTGTCCTTGCATCCCTACATATGTATACATGCTAGGCCAAGAGCCATTGCTGTTCTTTGATGCATCTTACTGGCTACAAATGATCTTTGTGGAATAACATATTCTAGAACAACCACATCAAAGATATGAAATATGAAAAATTAATACCTAAATAAGGTAATACAATAAACATGGTGGAGATATGATGAAATCGTTCTACAGAAAAAAGATCCTTTTGAAAATACAGAATGCTCAGTGAGCAAATGAATGGAGAGAGATTTTAAGAATCTGAAATTATTAAAAACCATCGTGCACAAACAAGAGGTAATGAAAAAGACCTGGGCTTTAGACAGAAAATTAACTAAGGTTGTAAGGAGCAAAATGCCCTCAGATAAAATCTTGTCAGAACACCAGAAAAGAGAGCACAATGGGTGAAATGCAACAAAAGTTTCATGCTTATAAAACAGTAATACAACTATTCAGAAACATTCAGGTAATAAAATTAACATTCATGTTTCAAATAAAATATTCATGCTGTTATTTCAAACAGCTTATTTAAAAAATAAAAGACTTCATGAATAAAACAAAAGTGCAACACGTTTTAAAATGATTGCACTGACAAATCAGAATGTTGCCTTGAAGAGTTAACAAAATAAGTGGCCTTAGTATAAATTTAGGGTGTAGACAACATGATAATAAAATAATAATAATAAAAAGAGAAAAGCCAAGAAGAGCCTATTCCATTGTGAATGATGCAAACCACAGGAGCAGCAAAGATGCAAACCACAGGAGCTCTGAGAGACCAGATATATAACTTGCACCCCTAGGAAAACAACAACAATCTCAAAAAAATGTGGTCCTACTGAACATGTTGAAGAATCTTGTTTTGTCCAAGGTGCAGCAATGATGAAATTATTTTTGATACTATATTTTTAATTTAAGGAACAAATTATTCCTGTATGGTGGCTGACCAGCACACAGAACCTAAAGTTTGAGTGGAGGCTATACATTAGGACCGATTTGCAAATGACGAAAAACACGCAGTGAGATCGGTTAGATGCTGATGACGATCTATTGATTTAAAGGTTGAAATGCATTAAGAGGTTATATGCAGCCTGTTTAAAGGACAGGCTGTTATATGCAGCCTGTAACAACCTGTGTTTAGAGGAAAAGCAGCCTGTGTTTAGAGGACAGGCTGCATATAACAGCCTGTCCTCTAAACAAGCTACATAAGGGAACTTGGTGTGTACATGGGTATCTTGTATTGTCTTTAGGATACTTGGGGTGTATAACACCAAGTAGCGGGCACAACCGATGACAGAAGTGATCGCTACTAAAATGACCCGAAAACAAGGGGCTTGAAATGCATATAGCAAACATAGCCATGAGACTGTGATCATTCTTGCTCCCCTTATTGATTTTACCTTGTTCATTCAATCTTTTATGGATATTGTAACTTTGTTCGTTCATTTCCTTAATGTTCGTTTTTGGAATATCGACATTTTTTAACAACTTCAAAAATTCAACTTGCAAACTAAAACATAGCCAAGGGACTGTGATAACTCTTGCTTTCTTTGTGTGATTTTACTTTGTTCATTTCAATCTTTTATTGGTATTTTAACTTCATTTGTTCATTTCCTCACTGTTTGTTTTTTAGAATATCAATGTATTTTATCAACTTCAAAAATTCAATTCAGGATCCAATTATTTCCTTTCTTTTTTGAATTCTTGCTAAAGTGAAAAATTAAGTTTTATTGTGCACAGCACAGAGTCTACCATTCAAGACCCCCTCAAAGAACTGCAAATCAGTGAGTACATTGACAAGGACAACAGCAATGTGGAGTGGGAAGTTCAACATCAAGCAATGGTGTATAACGATTATTTAATTTAATCAGATTAACATGCAGTATTATCAATGAATATATATCACAGCAGCTCATGGCCATGTCTGGATGTCTGGAATACTAAACGCAAGTAATAGAGTTATCAATAGCGAAATAACCTTGAGTTTTTTTCACAGGTTATATGTAGTCGTTGTACCGTGTAAATAATGTATACATTAAGGTGACATTGTTACAGTTAATGGTACAAAATATCTTAATAAATTGACCAAAAATAAGCAGATAGTCTCTTGAAGTGAATCCTTTTTTTATACTGTGCATACATGATTTTAGACAAGTCCATGATACAATGATGTCTATTTTCAAACAATTCTCCACTGTATAATAACAATAAACAAAACAAAACATGAACAGAATCTTTATGAGAAGAGGCCAAAAACTTTCTCCAGAAACTTGTTCTAATGAACATGATTTAAATTTTGTATAATGACAAACATTTAGATCAAATTGAAGTTTCACGTGATCATCATTCCTGAGGGAGGGTTACTACAAAAATATAGCAGTGTTGTAATAATATTGCTTTCAGTTTTGGGGGTGTGCATATTTATATAAAATCTGAAAGAATGTGGTAGTAACACGAAGGAGACTGGCTCAAGACAGACCGTTGAGGAATAAACTTGGGGAGTCCTTCATCCAGCAGTGGATTGATAATGGTTGACCATGATGATGACATATTCATAAAGCTCATACAGCAAGAAAGAAAGAAAAATATTTTATTTTTGATGCCCATATAAAGCACGGGGGAAAAACAGCCTGAAAACTCTAGCGTTATTCAAAATTTACCATCAAATATTTTTAACTTCTTACCTCCTCTTCCTCAAAGTCCATGCAATCCCAGTGGTGAGCTAAACTGACACTCTTCCTTTTCCAATACTCCAAAAATGTAACAGCTGAAAGAATAAAATTTTCCTTGAACAGAATTTATGCATGATCTCAACATTCAATTTCATTCAAATGGCAAAAGCATAATGGAATTCACATGTCAGAACTCATACTTTTCATAAAAAAAAAAAAAAGCAAAGATGTCAGTATCATAGTCCTCACAAAAGGAAGTCATTAAGCAGTGATTTCTGTGATGCCAAAATCACTGAAATGAAAGTTTTCAAAATTAAATGTACATATACTGTAAGTTTTTTTCAATTATTTTTAATGGCATTACAGTGTATGGTTTACGTGTAAGTACATTTTAGTTCAAACACAATCTCAATTTTCAGTTAGAGTCACCACAAATTCTTATATACACAGCAGCAAGGGATAATTTTATAAACCAACTAATAACTTATGTCTTTTTTTCCCCCCACAAATAGTAGAATTTTTTTGAAAATCAGCAGTTTGCATTTTCTATCCTTAACCAAACTTATATTTCTTTTTTTGGGTTAATGTGCTCTGCATGTAATGATGAAATTGTGTAAAGGAAAATTATCTTGTTTTAAAGAGAAATTCTAACTTTTCGAAGCAGATATTGCCTCCCAGGAGACATGTTTATGCTAACACAAGAAGGAAGAAATAGTCACAGACCTAGAATAGAATAAAAAATTAAAAAAATCTTCAGGTCAAAAGGTTATTTGAATGACAACAAAAAGGAGATTTTTTTTTCTTCTTTTTTTTTAATGGAGAACTGAGTGCAGAAGGCAAGGTCTATAGGCATAGCACCAAGACCAGCTTTGCTTTCCTATTTTAAAGCTTGGAAACTTTCAAAGGAAGCTCATTTATCCACAATCTAAATAGCAGAAGGTTGTACCTTTCTGAGAAGATGAACCCAGTAAAGAATTTCAATTTCATTGCAGCAGGAACAAATGAGTTGGCAAAGTGATAAAGGTGGCACTCACTCAGTCGGAAGCAAAACATGACAGAAAATGACAGGAGGTTGGACAAGGACTAGCAGTTCTATTTTTTTTGTTTGTTTGTTTGGGGGTTTAATGATCACTGTGAGCAACTCAATGGGCTATAAGCAGTCGCCCATCCCTAATTTAGAACCACTGGTTCCAGGGAAGGGAGAGAGCCAGTGTCGTAAGACAAACACAACATTCATGTACCATTGGGATTAGAGTCTGGACCCATCTTGGACGAATGGTCAAAAAAAGCCAGCATTTAGATCATTGCACTAGTGGGGCAGCAGGACTAGCAATTTGTAAGAGAAATGTCCATTGTACATGTCCCTAAGTTGTTCTCCAAGATTCAGAGGTTAGCTCTTCAAAGGAAGATCACCTGCCAAATGGAAGTTACTGATGGTGTAAGGTTTTATTACTGTTGATGTATTCAAATGTCTCCATTTACAGCAACTTTGACTCAGTGTTTTACTGACATCCATCACACATCTCACACATAATCTTTTGTGCTTCATACTCGTTATCTACTCTTGAAGGCATTCCTGAACCTGGTGTTCCATGATTTCTCCTGCTTACCTCTACCTTTCTTTTCTGCTACTTGGGCTGCACAAATTCCCTTAATTAGCACTTTATCATTCCTTCTTCCAACATGCCAAACTACTTCAAAATATGTGTCTGCACCCTGTAACACATCTTCATGCCTAACATAATTAGAATGTATCTTTCCACCCACCCCCCATGGTAAGTAGCAAATCTCTCTAGCACACAAATGACTTCTACGTTTCTTCTGCAGTACCCTGGTTTCATTGTCATACATCGGAGTAGGAACAATTACACTTTCATACACAGCTATTCGAGACCTTTTCACAAACCCACCAGTCCTGTGAAATTCTCCTAAAGCATATAATTGTTGGCATACAGATATTGCACATTTTTACTGCTTCCTATGTACCTATCCTTCAATAAACTTGAAAATTACATCGTCCTGGAATGGGAGTCAAATCCACATCTCTCAATTTATGTTTGAACATGCTACCTTTACATGACCCAGGACAACGAAGTTCCAAGCAATTGAAGCTAAGCATTCGGAAAGATGTTTGGCATTCTAAGCTACATCTGCTTAGCTTCAGTTGCTTGGAACTTTGTTGACCTGGGTGGTGTAATGGTAGCATGCTCGAAAGTAAATCAGGAGACGCAGGTTTGTTCCCATTCCAGGGCAATGTAATTTTCAAGTTTTCTGAAAGATGGCTTTATGGGAAACAGTAAAAATATATGGCATCTACATGCCAACAATTATACGGTATGCCTTCCATGTATTTATGAAGAATTATTTCTTCCAGAGATTCACTTTCCATTTGTTTCTATCTCCTAAAACAGCTATGTGTCCATGATAGAGGTGGTAAATGATATAGAGCTGCCACTGCCTACCCATAGGACAGTACTGGAAAGTGCCAGGTTTTCAGTCAGGTGGACTCTTTTCTGAATAGCATCAAGAAGTTTCACAGTTGATTTGGATGCAGCACCTCAAATGTTGAAACAGTAATGTACGGCGGCATGATCATGTGATTTACATAACCTCAAGTTATTCAGAGAAAAGCATTTTGTACCTTGAAACAGAAACATTTTAAACACAGAAAACAAAACAAATATCCTTAGCGACAACCCAAGTACATGAGCTTCACCTATATGATATTTTAAGTTTCCAATAACATGCTGAAATGTCATTTTTGACGAAAAACACGAGTCCTTCACAAGAAAGTTCTCTCTGTTTGTGATAAAACTTTCTGCAAGTTGTCTCCCGGTCTCTGTGTATGGCATAAGGAGGAAACTCGTCGATAACTTTCAAATCTCAATAGATAAAAACTTGACTCTAGAATCCTTAAAAATACTGTAGTTCCTACAAAAATGAAATATGATACATCAAAAACACATTCCCAATTCGTTTCAATTCATTTGTATGCTCTCCCAATTTGTTTTTGATGTATCATATTTCATTTTTGTAGGAACTACAGTATTTTTAAGGATTCTAGAGTAAAGTTTTTATCTATTGAGATTTTAAAGTTATTGATGAGTTTCCTCTTTATGCCATACACAGAGACCAGGAGACAACATGCAGAAAGTTTTATCACAAACAGAGATAACTTTCTTGTGAAGGACTCATGTTTTTCATCAAAAAAGAAACATTTTATTATTATAATATGATTACACCTCTACCTGAGGTATTATTATTATTTTCTTGAAGCAGATTTAGCTATGGAAGAAATGTGGCCAGCCATGGCAAGTTGGGGGGAATATTCAGACCTAGAACAGAAATAGAAGTACCCCTTGTCAAAGGGGTACTTCTTTCTTACCACACATAAAAAAAACAAGGAAATTTTTGATCTCCTTTGCTGCTTGCAACAAAGGATTAGTTTTGAATATAAAAACAATCTGCTGGATATGCTGGAAACTAAAAGAATGAAGTTAGCCATGGACAGGAAAGAAGTGCAGCAGCGTGAACAAGAAGTACCATAATTTCAGGTAAATAAGCCGCACTGGCGTATACGCCGCAGCAATAAAAAAAGGGGTGGAATGAAAAAAAATCACCAGAAACGCCGCACCTCTGTATACGCCGCACTTTCGCAGTAAGGTGGGGAGTACCACCGCGGAATCTTGAAAACATTACGTAGATAAAAATATAGTACCTGATCTTTCAAATAATAAATAAAAATATCAGTTAAACAAGATTCAATCTTAAGTATAACACTCACTGTACTACCTATTTCACAAAAATTTACTCGAAGAATTCATAAGGCGCTTAAACCAATTATAAAACATTTATACCTCAAGAATTTAAAAAATACACGCACAACATTCTGAAAATATATGGTACACACATTTTTTCAATCAAATCCATCAAAATCAGAAACTTCACTGTCCGAATTAAGAAGTTTTAAAAGCTCCTCATCTAAAAAAACTTTGAGGTCGTCCGTATCACTTTCACTGTCTTCTGGCGTTTCACCGCAGTTTTTAGAAATAATGTTTGCTTCAGTGAAGCCCGAAATAATCGTCGAAGTTCTGATGTTTTTCCAGGATTCGGAAAAACATATTTATTTACCATTAGCTTAAAACTAGAAGTATAACTTCTGCGTTGCGTCATTTTACTTTCCGTGATAACGTAGAACTACGCGAACTCGAGAAAAGACGATTTGGCGAACTGAATGCAACGACGCACACGTCACTGACAAATTTTGCACGTGCTGTCCTTGTGTTAGCCTTGGAGCGAAGCTGATGACATCATGAGTTCAAAGAGAGTTAGTTGCTCGGAGCATGAAACAAGGGCGATTCCCTGCGAAGTTTCCCCGCGCCACGGATTTTTTCCGAGTTTTATCGGAATCACTGCTCTCTTACCTGTCCGACCTCAATCCTATAACCTATTATTGTCATGTCTTGTTTTAAGAGGGGGTTGGGTGGAATTTATTGCACGTGGCTTTAACATCATTATTCTATTCCCTCTCTATTGAGATATATTCCCGTGGGAAAAAGAATGGAACCAGCCAAAACGTTTTTTGTTACATAACTTCGCTCTGCCAAAAAAAAAAAAAAAAAAAAAAAAACTGTATAAGCCGCGCGGGCCAAAAATTTAATTTTGAACTCATATACGCCGCTGCTTATCTACCCGAAATTATGGTAAGTACTTTTCATTAGAGATGCTAATTTTATCATTTCAGTGCTCATAAGTTAGCAATTTGAAAACAAAGGAATTGTTACTCACGTGTATTCATGATGAAAACAAGTTACGTTAAAAACAGACAAAAAATGCTGCAACTGCACATTTTACAATTTTCAGAGTGGCTGATATGATGAAACAAAACTAGGCTGTGTTAGCTGGAAAACAAAAACAAAAATTCATTCCCATACTTTCTAATAAAGGAGTGGGAATGCTGTTTCTACACAAACTGTGCAAGATTCTCAAATAAGATACAAAAACATGTTGTGTCACAGTATTGAGATTTACCTACATGGAGAGAAGTTAACTGTAACATTTCTGTGCCCCAAAATGATGCACATAGAAGCATGCCACATAATCCATATACTTGTAGTGAAAATTTTCCAGGTGGTTATAATTTTGTATCAAAACTTTAGATATAATAATGTTCTAACCTAAGGTCCTGTAATACTCATTATTACAGATACCAGTCACAGCCAGTACTTGAACATCAGAAGTACTGAATGTGATACAACAGACTTATGAGATAAGATCATAAATCACAACTGACCTGAAAACTAGCAATATAAAAAACACTAAGAAAGCTCACAGGACCTCCTAGACACGATATTCAAAGAATTGTGGTTGATAAATAATTTCAGTTACAAATTACCTTTGAATGGAAATGCAGCAGATTTGGATGAGCAATACAACAAAGACAATGCTTGTCATCTTTTGCCCAGTATTTTTTTTAAAGAACCTTGAAGGATGCAGTGTTACCATTTTTACCTTATGCTTTTCATCTATACTATGAAAAACAAAGAAATAATAAGAACAAAGCATTGGGGAGGGGGGGGATACAAAAGAGTCTTAACATACAGTGTGACAAATAATGAGAAATTTGTTACACAAAATGCCAGTCTTACATAAAGATTGTCAGCAGCCAAGTATCAGATAAGAAATTAACTACGTATTATGACAACTACAGGAGTTTGACAATTTTAGTTAGCTTCCATTTGACAGCTAGGATATCAATATTTCATAAAAAATATATTTATTTAAACTGGGTCACTTAACTTACCCCAGAAAGAGACAAAAACTGCATAGAAAACCGTTCCTGGGTGATCAAACAAGTAGGAGAGCTTGCTAAAAAGACAAATGTCATTCAAATACCAATATTCACAGCCATAACGCTCTTCACATCTTGGGCACATGAGATAAGAATGACCACTTTGACACACTTCATTCCTGAAAAGAAAACACTCAAGATGAAATTTAAATGACTTGAACAAAATCTTAAAACAGTATTTTTTTATAGTCTTCACAGTAATGGTTAGAAAGCCATGCAAAATTGAAAACTTACTGTATGCCAGGCAGAAACATCAAAGGCAAAGCAAAATATCACAGGCATTAGTTTAAGGGACCTAATGAGGCCCAGATGTATATGTAACAGTGATAAAAGAGGAAAAATAAACTCAAAGTAGCACAAAATGATCCATATCAATAAATTTTTGAAACAATTTAAAATAACGATATATGTAGAAATTTTTGACTTTGTATAAAACTGTTATTCAGCATATTAAACAACACTGACATTTACTTACAGAAACACATATTATTAATATTCCAGGCACTATTAACAGGCTCTAATTTTATCAAGTAGTTTGGTGGACAGCATAATAGTATTCAATTTGCAAGACAGTGTACATGTGAGTGGGTGTGTTTGGGGGCGGGGAATAAATGGACTATGAGCAACTCTAAGGGCCATAACAGCCACCCATTCCTAATTTAAGGCCACTAGTTCCAGGAAAGGGAGGGAGCCCTGATAACAAAAGAAAAACCAACCAAC
This sequence comes from Macrothele yani, assembly GCA_039090855.1. NCBI lineage: Eukaryota > Metazoa > Arthropoda > Arachnida > Araneae > Macrothelidae > Macrothele > Macrothele yani. Next base: position 47,130,137 of record CM077012.1, read on the forward strand.
CAACCATGCCTAATCTCAGACTCAAACCTGGGCCCAGCTTGGATGACTAGCCAGAAACCTATATTTCTGACCACTTGGCCATCAGGGTGACACATGAAAATCTACTGATAGCAGACAAAGTTTATCATTCAAATTTTGCCACAGCACTTGGCCAAGATAGTCAGACTCAAATTGAGTCATACTATTACTCAACAACCTGACCAACTTATGTTAACATGTGACATACATCTATAAATAGACTGAACCCACTTCTTTTCCACAAAGAGAAATGCATTTGTATGTTCTTTAAGAGGCTGCTCGTTAGATAGTTGTTAATGTTTAACTGAGTATTATTTCTGTTAACAATGGGCTAAACAGTTTAGGCCAAAGCACCCTGGAAAGGTGTGGGGACTTTTTTTATAACGAGTAGTCTCTATCCTTGGATCCACAGCGTAATGGAACATCCAAACCATGATAAGTGTTTGGCAGCAGCAAGACATGAGCTTGGGACCCTCTGGCCTCAAATAACACATCATACATAGCTTCTAGACCACTTGCAGCCCACTCAGGTGAGTGTCCAAGAGTTGGTGTATTTTACCTCTGGTTATGTTGTTGCCTTATTACTTTTGCTGCAAGGAAAGTATGAAGTAATACAAATTCCTTAAAATAAAAGCACAAAATGAGGAAGTTTGTAATGAAAAATATTATGCCCATACTCCCATATGAACATCAGTCATTAATTTCCAGTTGTCCTCCAGTAATATGTAGCTCCTGCAAGTGAGAAATTTTCCTTGTCTTGTTAGAAATTATCTTCTACAAATTTAAGTACCTCTGGCACTCAGCTAAGTGCAGATGCACTTACATCAAAACAGTGTGAAAAGTAACCCTGGTGACAACCAGAATCATAAACTTAATTTTTGATGAATATTTTTAGGTCTTTCACACCAGATATAGTGCATCCATATATGTTTTCATATTGAAAGTACAAGAAGTGATTTTTATTCATCTTTCCCATTGAGAACTTCAAAATAAGAGATTCAAGTATTGGGGAAACACTCTGCACTGTGTTGGCTCTCAGATAAGATATCTGAAGAGTTTTATCTATTGCATCAGTTTTTTTATAATTTCAAATTTTTAAAAGTTATGTTATTCTTGCTTGCTGATGTTTCATTATCAGTTTTAATTAAAAAAACAGCTTTTTGATGTCAAAGACATTAAACCTCATTGAATTACTCAACTAATGAGACAAACATCTAAGTACATATGCACTTACATCAAAGTAGCATAAAAAGTAACCCTGAATCATGAACTTCATTTTCTGATGAATATATTTAGGATTTTCATACTATAAATAATGAATCCAAATACAATGAACTAGAAAATGATTAGGAACATAAAAAATGTGCCATTTCACTTATGTACACAACTATGACGTTGAGGTGGCTTTGAAAATAGCTCACTGCAAAGGATTTAGATGTGTATGAAGTATAGACAGAGGCAATATGGGAAAAACTAACGATTTAAGTGACTTTGAAAGATGCATAACAATGGGCACTAGCAGGCAGGTTCAAGTATCTCAGAAATTCAGAAATGGCAAACTATCTTGGCTATGCAAAAACAATGCATCGAGGGTGTACAATGACTGGTGCACAAATAACAAAACACACAGTCAGCAGTCTCCCTGTGGGCAGAAATGACTGGTGATTTTTGAGGGAAATGGCTGCTAGAGAGTACAAGGTAACAGATGAGCTACATTGCATCAAGTAACTGCAGAGTACAACAGCGGTATCGGCAGGAGAATTTCAGTATACACAGCCAGTTGCACATTGCAGTGAATGGGCTATAGCAGCAGATGTCTTCTTAGTGTACCATTTGTCCCTGCTAAAAACTGACAAATCTGTCTGCAGTGGGAATCAGACCAACAAAACTGGACCCTTGAGGAGCAGAAAAGGTTGCCTATCCAATGAATTATGCTTTCAGTTGACACATGCTGACGGATGGGTCAGAATATAGCATCAACAGCATAAATTGACGGATTCCAGCTGTTGAGCATTAACTGTACACGCTGGTGGAAGAGGGGTAATGGTCTGGGGTCTGTTTTCATGGCCAGCACTAGGTTCCTCAATACCTCTGGAACAGCATTTGGATGCCAGAAGGTATCTTAATATCACTATAGATCAGGAAAACCCATACATATGCATGGTGTTTCCTGATGGAAAGGGCTACTTCCAGCTGGAAATGTGACATAACGCAAGGCTCGGATCACCGCACAGTGGTTCCAGGTGCATGACAATGACCTCAAAATGCTAAACAGTCCACAGAACTTAACCCAATTGAACATGTGAGGAATAAGATCGAGACAGCCATTTGTAACAGAGATTCTCTCCAGTGAACATTCTGCAATTGATGGATGCCATTACATCTGCTTGACTGAACATATCTTTAGAATGATATCAGCTCCTTTTGAATCCATGCCACATTCAATCAAGGCTGTTTTGAAGGCCAAGGGCAGCCCAACACATTATTAAATAGGCGATCCTAATAATTTTCTACTTCAGTGTATACATTTTATATTGAAAGTATAGGAAGGCATTGATATTAATCATTCTCACTGAGAATGATGAGTATATGACTATATATACGAGTATGTTGTCCCAGATGTATGAAGTTTGAATGAAATTCAAACTGAGTGTAAATAAGGGAAAAATCAAAGTTATGGTTTTTGAGCAAGGAACTGTTAGTACTGAATGCAAGATCTTAGGAAGCAAGTTTGACAGGGCAAAAAAATTAGAAGGTAAATTAGTAGGCAAGTGAATTCATCTTTGAATGCCATAGCTACTTTAGGAAGATTTAATAGGAATAATGGGTTCTCAAAAAAAGTCCTGAATGGCTGTATACAAATCACGATTGTTCCTACTCTGACATATGGCAGTGAAACCTGGATACTGCAGAAAATACCTAGGAGTTGTTTAAGTGCTGAAGTGATACATTACTTACAGTGGGATTGCAGCAAGACATGTTCTGAACATGCGAGGAATGAAGATGTGTTGCTCATTAGAAATGTAAAGCAAAATGTTGTCAGTAAGGTGAAAACAAATATTCTTAGGTAGTTTGGTCATGTTGAAAGAATGAGTGGTGAGATGCTAACTAAAAGAATTTAGTCAGCCCAAGTGGCAGGAAAGAAAGGTAGAGGATGGCCAAGGAAATCACGAAAGGACCAGATAGGAATATTTGCATGAGCAAAAGATAATGAGCATGAAGTATAAAAATGTCTTATGTGAGATGTGAGATGGTTGTTAGTGAAACTCGAGCTATGTGTTGAGATTGCTGTAAATGGAGATGTTTGATACATCAACATTAAGTAAAATCTAGCTCCATCAGTTTTAAACTTTAATCTGGCAGATGAGCTTTCTCTCAGGAGCTAACCTCTGAATCTCAGAAAACAGCTTAGTGATATGTATGTATGTATTCTCACTGAGAACTTTGGAATAGTGGTTTCAAGATTTTTTTTTAGTGTGATGAATGTTTGTCAAGAAGAGATACACTTTATAGACTGACATTTGAACCAAGCATTATATATATAAACACCCAGATCTATCTATTTATGTCTCTCTGTCTGTCTATCTGGAACACTCTCGAGATATCAAAGTGATTGCATACTATATACGCACACGATCCCTTTGTGATGTCAAAGTGATCGTGTGCTACTACTAATAAATACCCAGATCTATCTGTCTCTCTGTCTGGAACACCCTTGAGGTGTCAAAGTGATTGCATGCTGTATAATATCATCACTTTGAGATGTCAAAGTGACCGCATGCTACTACTAATAAATACCCAGATCTACTATCCATGGTTCATACGTTTTTTCAATCACAGAATTCCAGGACTTTTCCAAGACTTTTCGATTTTTTTCCAGGACATATGAACCAAATGCTATTACTTAAAATATAGTGAAACCATAGGCCTGTTCAACTTGTAACCTACAACAAATAACTTCCTAAATGCTTGGGCAAATGTAATACAGAATGCAGAATGTTAAAAATGATGTCCACTGCAGCTAATAAGAAACTCAAAACCACAGATAAATACTGAAATATCAAAACTGTCACTGAAAATGTAACCAGGTTTAATTTCTACTAAACTTTTATATACAGTATAGTACACTGATTTTGAGAAACATTTATTTTTCTGTTTTGGCTTTATTTAGTTCAATTATTGAAGCAAATTACAGAATAAAAAAAAACACAAAACTCAAAAATACATACTGTAGGTATGTGACATTACTCTTGAAATACTTTCATATACCACACAATCAGTATATAAAATACTATTTATATTTAATTAGTTTGAAATAATGGTTACGTTGGAAATTTAAGGATAAGGAAAGGTGAAGTATTTGGAACTTTTTCAAAGGACCATAGGGATTGTTATTTCTTAAACAGGACTTTTCATGGGAGCAAGTATTTGTGTCACATTTTATTTAGGGCAGGAATTTTCAACATAATATTGATGCTGTAGCTATGTTTTAAATTTGTACTCACCAGCAAACAAAGTATGCACAAAAATTTCCAACATGAAACTAAAGAGAATAATGGGAAAACCTTAAATTCAAGGGCTGTGTACAACGGCATTCATTAATGATCATGGCATTTTAACTGGGCATGATTAGAAAATTAATTACAGAAGATGAAAAGTCATTACTTAGATCAGAAAATACTAAGAATTAACTATATTTAAGTTTATGATATTAGAAAACAATTTGATTTCATCGCAAATTTTTACATAAAACATTCATTAGCAAATTTCAATAAAGGTCAAAATAACCCACAAAAAATTAAAAAAAATCAGCTAATTACTTCCACCAGTGGCTAAAAAGTATGCTACGAAAATTAATAAATGGCACACAGAAAGTTTTTCATAGTATGAAGAAGGTGTCAGAGACAAAAATATTTTCAAATTGAACAGTTAAAAGAAGAGATATAGAAGGAAACATAATATAACTATGGCTTCTAGCAGAAGAATTTTGCATAATGGAAAAGTTGAAAACAGGCGAAAAATATTTTTCATGACAAAAGCTAGGCTAAGGAAAAAGAACTTTTGAAATATGCCTCCCAGAAGCAGTGATAGCAAGAAAAATGTTTTGACCTTTAGCCCCTCCCCCTCCCCCTGGGAAAGTTGTACATTATTTGAAGAGGATCTTATTGTAGCAAAAATCTTATTCTCCCCCCATCTTTATTATAGCAAATGGCATATGGTAAAAAACAAATTTCTCAATAGGGTTTTTAGAAGTGTTGATACAGCTGCAAACAGATGTACACAAACACTACCTAGTGGCAGAACTGTGAACCACAAACCTCCTTAACTACAAACCTTAAGTGTTCCATAAGGTAAATGGTATCCGGTGTTAATTTTTCTTTTTTTAAATCTGACATTTAGAAGTACAAATATTGAGAAAAATAGAGTAAATATTTGTGCTCTCTAGTGGCGAAATTGTGCATTATTTGGGGAAGAAAATACACACAAAGAGTTTTCATAGTTAGTAGTATCTGATCGAAAAAGAATATTTTAAAATCAGGTTTTAGTCCTGCAGATATTGCTGTAAACAGAAACGTGAACTTACGCCCTTTAGTGGAACACTTGTGCATTAAGAAAAAAATTGAAATTATATGAGAAACATTTCGCACTGAAAATGTTCTCCAACAAACACATAATTTTTTAAATTGGACTCCTAGAAACGGAGACATCGACAAAAATAAGATATATGTGTACGCCTCTGGTGGAAAAACTATGTACTTTTTTAAGCAGGAGGTATTTTCAAAAGGCCTTCCGAGGTGAGCGGTATTAGTTCACAGAAGACTTTTTCAATCGAGTTTCCAGCTCAGATTTTGTTGCAAATACATCAGAAGCAAAAATAAAAGGTTACGCCCCTTGGTGGCCAAGCCATTCTTTACCAAAACTGAGAAATTACATGCAAAACATTTCCCCTCAAAAGTTGTATCCAGCGCAAGAAGAAGTTTTCAAATCGGATATTTAGAAGCAAATATATGAAATAAAATGCATTTTCAATTCAACATGATCTCTATTTGTGCCCTCTAGCGACAAAGTTGTGCATCGAAAAAAAAAACCCGGAATGCATGGATCATTATTCTCACATTTTAAGCTTTCCAATAAAAAAAGAATTTTACAAATTGAACTAATAGTTGCAGAGATATGGTCTCCCCGGTCTGACAGACAAAGTGATAACATAGCAAGACACAAAGGATGCTAATAATGCAGCTTCAGTTCTCCTAACAGACAAGAAAACCAACAGTACCCCCCCCCCACACACACACACATTTTGCAGGGGTGGGGTGGAAAATTTTTCAGACATAAGTTATGTCAGTAGAAAAATCTGTAACTACAAAATATCACGCAGGGACAAAAAGGACAAGAATGGATAAAATTCCAGGACACACAACAGAATTTTAGGGCATTTCCAGGACAACATGGAATTCCAGAACTTTTCCAGGATTCGTACGAACCATGTCTATCTCTCTGTCTGGAACACTGTTGAAATGTCAAAGTCATCGCATGCTAATTTGAAAGCATTGGATTATCAATGACTAATTATATTTATCCGATTTACAAAATTCGAATTGAAATCTTAATATCCCGGCAAGTTGAATTTGTATATTAATTTAATTCAGCACAATTCAAATATTAATTTGTACAGTGAATATAAACAAGAACTTAAACCGTAGGAACTTAATTTATTTTGCAAACTTTCGCTTCCAATGGGAAGCTTCGTCAGGCAGCGGAAAAATAAAACAGATCAGAATCAATGCTCTGATTCTGTTTATATTCACTTTAGAGTGGCGTATTCGAATCTAATTCTCTTTACTCAGTAGTAATAATTAATTTGTACACTTTAATTATTTTTTACTTTTTTAATTTAACTAACTTTCTGAGTTTAGTGCTTATTATATTATACATTTTGCAAAATATCGATCTATCTAGAATGCTCTAACATACAATAAAAACAGAAATCTTGAGATATCAAAGAGAGCAAAATTGCATCTAAAAACAATTGTAGCCCCAACAGCACATTGTCAATAATTTAGTTTGTTCCCATTTGTAATGCCAGATGTCGCATTATTTTGTAGAATAAGCTTTGGTACGAAGTTCCAAACTAACAGTGGAACAGGACAGTCTAAAACAAGACGTGAATGGTATGACAAGTGTGCCAGAGAAAAGGTCATTTAACGTGAAAACTCAAAGCAAAAGTTAAGGTAAGTTTACACGAAAACAACTGGACTACAAGGAAAACTGTTAAACCACAACAAATATTTTACACAGAATGTCATTTATTGCGAGGTCTTTTGAAAACAGGAAATAAACAGCATATAATTTTCCGTTCTAACATGAATGAGTTCTTACTATATAAGTTTTTACTATATTTCCTTACAGAAATGTGGCGTCTATTTGATTTGTTTTCAATCAGCTTCAATTAGAAATTAAACCCCATCCTAGGATGGGCAACATCCCCCATATATTAATATTTATTTAAAACTTAAAAACAACCATTCTAGGACAGGCTAGTTAAATATAAATCTCAATACCTTTCACTTTGAAAGAGAGAGAATTAGATTAATACAGTAATATTCTAAAAAGGTATTTTTAATGCATAAGTTAAACAGGTATATGAGTACAAAACAGATTGCATAGTTGCCTGTATGTAGGTATGTACCTCACGCACATGTGAATACATTGTAAGTACATGCAGTAAGACAGTTTGCTGACTATCACAACAGCATCACTTACAAATAACCAAGATCATCAACAATTAAAGTATTATTACACAGCAAATGGGACATTTATATACTACATACAACACCAAAATGCATTATTGGATTATTAAATATAAAAACAAACAAAAATGCAGCACGCCCAATAACCAATTTAAGATTTTACTTGTAAGAAATAATCAAGTGTGCCCAGTTTGGGCCACACAGAATTCCCAGCAAAAATAAGAATTTAAACTTATTTCAAAATATTTAAGACTCATTACATGAGATCTTGAGGCTTATCTGTCTTAATATAAATGGTCTATTAGAGACTAAAAATAAGTCTGTGAATATATTTCTACAATATTGCATGTCATATTTGGAAAAGTCACAAAAATCAATTCTCTCTTTATCATTAAACATGAGACAGCAACATGTAAAACTGAACTAAAATACATTCATATTGGGAAAAAGGAAATCACTATGGTAACACAAATTTCTGGGAAATGATCAACACTTACGATGGTGAATCGTCATTCATAGTGATTACACCATACAAGAAAACAGCTAGACCAACAACAGCAGCAGGAAGTAACCAGCCAGTATAGAAACCTTAAAAAGATAAAAAAATTATGCTCTTTTTTTTTCACACTTGAATAGAAGTAATGGCTAAAATTGCAGAAGGTTAGCAAAAACTAACAGCAGATTAACAACAATAAATGATCAAACAAAACTTATAAATAGGAGGAAAAACCTATGAATAAATACATCTTGTACAGCTTATTGAAAAGTAATATACACACATGAAAAAAAACTTATTGGTGAAAGTACATATAATTGAGACTATAGATTCCATATAAGAAAACAAAATGCCTAAAATAAGTTTTAAATCCATGAAGATATAGTCTCATAATTATGGAACTAGATCTCAATAAAAATCATAATTTTTTAATAAATTACATTTTTGCTAGTAAACTGGTGTTTACTAACAAAGGGAAATTTCATTTTGTTATTTATGAAAAAATATCCAATATATGTGCAAAAGTAAAAATGTCCCATACCATGTCAAAACATTTAAATCTAACTTGTATTACACACAACTTATTCCACGAGCATGTTCAAAATCACAGAATTGGATAGAATAATTTGAAGAACGGAAATGACCAGTGATTTCATAGAAACTATATATCTATCGTGAAACTTAATAGTCCTAATAGTTGAAGATCAAAAGTACTAAACCACTTAAAGGCTATAAGCAAAACATCTTAAGAATGTAACTGATAATGATATAGGTTTGAATGCTGCAATTTTTCATCTGTGAAGAATAAGAAATTGATGTGGAGGAGCTTGACCAAGCTTGAAATCCATAACAAATGCATTTAAACCTGCTTCAATCTGAAAACTAAGGCAAGCAATAAATACATAGTTAAGTAATTGGGTTTTATTATTACAGTAGCATACCTGCTAACACTTCATGAAGCTCACCGGAGCACATGATGATCAGCCATGTGTCAGCCCACATCCTATTCTGCATCAGCGAAAAGTTTCCCCTATAGTATAGCGTCATATCAGTCTCGCGAAGCAGATATCTGCTATACTATCGGTCTTACCAAATTTATAATGTGACATTCTCATCATAGCTACTACAATAAATAACCATTGAAAACACCTTAAATTACAAATATATATATATATATATATATATATATATATATATATATATATATATATATATATATATTCTATAAAGAAGATACCTAAGCAAAAAAATACATATATAATTTTGACTCACACCTAATACAACATAGAAAAGGTTATGTATCTACCTGTGTGAGTAAAAGGAGAAAAGATAAAAAAATAAAATAAAACAACTGAATGTAGAAGGTGTCGAGAATACTGAGCCTTGGCTTTATCAAGGACCAGCAAAAACTCTGCATTTTCTCACTTCCACAAAGACCTAGTTGGAAATGGGTTTCTGCAAGGCCATAGATGCAAGTAACATTCCCACCTAAAATAGTTTAAAAAATATATATATAAGTCATGTCCTCCGTAGAGTAGCATGACCTAGCACTAGTTAACAATTTCGCTTGCATCCATTAACCTTCATGGCCCGACCCATGCTCTTCATCTGTTACTATTAAACAGAGAGAAGAAGATTAAAGAGAACTCAAGCTGTGAGAGTGACATAATAAATAGAAATGATTTTCAGCTATAACGAAATTCCAAGTTCGTTTGAGAGAGAATTTAAACCCGAAAAACAATGCAAAAGAAATCCAAATTTTACATTGCAATTAAAAAAGGAAATGTTAATTTATAACGAACAGATTTTTGAAAGAAAACTTGAGTCTAAAACCCCCTACTCTACAACTTATGACAGCACGAAAACGAGAATAAGTTAAAGATAATAATTAACTAAAGAAAACTTTGTGAAAGTTATATACCTTAAACAGTTAGTTGCAATATGTACAAAGTATTTCAGCAGTGCTTTAAGTGCATAATTAATTAGTTATTAAGAACTTAACTACTTTGAAAAAACAGCGCATAGACAGCGCATAGAAAAGGAACAAGCTTAGCCTTCTTCTGTTCCTAGGTACCCCAAAAGACGCTCAAAGTTACAAAGAAAAGTAAGAGTTAAAACCCGCATAAATGTTAACAGACAAACCAATGCTTAAAAGCTGAAAAGCTAAAAGACGACAGAGAAAAGGTACATAAAGTACAAACATTGAACTTATAAAACCTAGAACCCAAAAACAAGGAAGAGAGCTTACCTCTTGTGTGACAAAAACTTTTCTCCTCACAAGAGGAGAACATGGCTGACCCCTTCCGCCACTCCCTAGACGCTGGGGGCAGTGAGGGTGGGGCTGATGGCCTCCTCATACAGCAAGAAACCAACGCGCGGAGATTTTAACCAGAGAAAAAAATATATAAACTTAAGACTGTGGATCTGTATGATCAGAATGAGCAGAATTAACTCTCCAGAATACATGAGAAATATTATAAAATACACGAGCAGTTTATTTAATAATCTTTGCATGTATTAAATCACCTTAGTGAGCTTCTATAGATTAATCAGAATCTTATTAATTTTAATGTTGGTTTTACTATTTTTAGTATAGCTATCCTAGTGATGAATAACTAGTTTTCTTTTTTATTTGTTTTTATTTTCTTTTATAAACAGATTTTTAAGCTTTTTTTGTGATTTTGTTTATATTATTTAATTTTTTGTTTTAATAGGACCGTCATATCCACTTTAAGAAAAATTATTCTGAATAATAGAGTAAGGTTGGCAGATCTGCTTTAATTTTCTACACAGTTAATAATATGATTCTGACCAATCAAAGCCGTAAGGAAGTTGGCTAGAGGATGCCTATTAACTACCTAAAGGAACCTTAGTGCTATGGATATGACGGTCCTATTAAAACAAAAAATTAAATAATATAAACAAAATCACAAAAAAAGCTTAAAAATCTGTTTATAAAAGAAAATAAAAACAAATAAAAAAGAAAACTAGTTATTCATCACTAGGATAGCTATACTAAAAATAGTAAAACCAACATTAAAATTAATAAGATTCTGATTAATCTATAGAAGCTCACTAAAGTGATTTAATACATGCAAAGATTATTAAATAAACTGCTCGTGTATTTTATAATATTTCTCATGTATTCTGGAGAGTTAATTCTGCTCATTCTGATCATACAGATCCACAGTCTTAAGTTTATATATTTTTTTCTCTGGTTAAAATCTCCGCGCGTTGGTTTCTTGCTGTATGAGGAGGCCATCAGCCCCACCCTCACTGCCCCCCAGCGTCTAGGGAGTGGCGGAAGGGGTCAGCCATGTTCTCCTCTTGTGAGGAGAAAAGTTTTTGTCACACAAGAGGTAAGCTCTCTTCCTTGTTTTTGGGTTCTAGGTTTTATAAGTTCAATGTTTGTACTTTATGTACCTTTTCTCTGTCGTCTTTTAGCTTTTCAGCTTTTAAGCATCGGTTTGTCTGTTAACATTTATGCGGGTTTTAACTCTTACTTTTCTTTGTAACTTTGAGCGTCTTTTGGGGTACCTAGGAACAGAAGAAGGCTAAGCTTGTTCCTTTTCTATGCGCTGTCTATGCGCTGTTTTTTCAAAGTAGTTAAGTTCTTAATAACTAATTAATTATGCACTTAAAGCACTGCTGAAATACTTTGTACATATTGCAACTAACTGTTTAAGGTATATAACTTTCACAAAGTTTTCTTTAGTTAATTATTATCTTTAACTTATTCTCGTTTTCGTGCTGTCATAAGTTGTAGAGTAGGGGGTTTTAGACTCAAGTTTTCTTTCAAAAATCTGTTCGTTATAAATTAACATTTCCTTTTTTAATTGCAATGTAAAATTTGGATTTCTTTTGCATTGTTTTTCGGGTTTAAATTCTCTCTCAAACGAACTTGGAATTTCGTTATAGCTGAAAATCATTTCTATTTATTATGTCACTCTCACAGCTTGAGTTCTCTTTAATCTTCTTCTCTCTGTTTAATAGTAACAGATGAAGAGCATGGGTCGGGCCATGAAGGTTAATGGATGCAAGCGAAATTGTTAACTAGTGCTAGGTCATGCTACTCTACGGAGGACATGACTTATATATATATTTTTTAAACTATTTTAGGTGGGAATGTTACTTGCATCTATGGCCTTGCAGAAACCCATTTCCAACTAGGTCTTTGTGGAAGTGAGAAAATGCAGAGTTTTTGCTGGTCCTTGATAAAGCCAAGGCTCAGTATTCTCGACACCTTCTACATTCAGTTGTTTTATTTTATTTTTTTATCTTTTCTCCTTTTACTCACACAGGTAGATACATAACCTTTTCTATGTTGTATTAGGTGTGAGTCAAAATTATATATGTATTTTTTTGCTTAGGTATCTTCTTTATAGAATGTGAATTCTGAATTTTCAAAACTGCTGCGTTGCGCGTTTTGATTTTCAGGTTATTTTGCACCCTTCGTTTTAAATTCTAAAATTTTTTCCTTAGTCTTCAGTTTTGCTCTTAAGTATATATATATATATATATATATATATATATATATGGTGAGTGTATATATATATATATACACTCACCAACCCGCTTGGCCAGCGTGGTGAGTTATGGCCAAACACCTCCAAAATGACTCTACAACTTAAATCTTGGCCCTCAGTCTCCGGCAGCTGGAATGTACCTGGCCAAGGCAGCGGCCAGTGCGACATGAAGGCAGAGGGTGCTAAGAATCCCCGGAGGACCGGACTAGGCTGCCATTTGATGCTGACCTTGGCTACCTACAACGGACGCTCCCTATCTTCTGATTCAAGGCTTCTTGAATTGGAAGAGGAACTACAAAGGATCAAGTGGGACATCGTCGGGCTAAGTGAGGTAAGGAGAAAAGGAGAAGATCTCATTGAACTGAAAAGTGGACATCTCTTCTATTATCGTGGGACAGATACTGGCAGAACTAGTGGTGTTGGATTTATAATAAACAAGAAACTGAAGGATAAAGTTGTAGAAGTTGAAAGTTCCTCTGACAGAGCTGCACGACTCGTTATCCAACTATCGAGAAGATACCAGGCTCAGATTATTCAAACTTATGCACCCACCACAAGTCATCCTGAAGAAGAAATTGAAGAATTTTATGAGGAAATTCGTCATCTAAATAATAAAGGTAAGCAGCACTTGAAGATAATTATGGGAGATTTCAATGCAAAAATAGGGCACCGGCAACAGAATGAAACTTCAGTAGGTAAATTCGGTCACGGCAACAGAAACCAGCGTGGAAATACTCTCGTAGAGTTTGCAGAGGCAGAAGGATTTTTCATCTTGAATTCCTTTTTCAAGAAAAAGCCACACAGGAAATGGACATGGAGACATCCAATTGGGACGACAAGTGAAATTGATTTTATTATGTGTAACAAAAAATTCGTCATCGAAGACTGCAGTGTGCTGAACAAGTTCAACACAGGTAGTGATCATAGATTGGTGAGATGTAAGATGCACCTCAACACTAAACTGGAACGTGGCAAGCTCATAAGACAAAGAAAATGTATTGACATAACCAACCTTAAAAAACACCATAATACTTTCAAGTTGGAACTGAAGAACAGATTCTCTGCTTTAGAAGGCCTAACATCGGAAGAAGTGGATATTTCGGAAGTTAACAGAAAAGTAACCAAAGCTCTTATGGAAACAGCAACAAAATTAGCTGGGTCTAAGAACAAGTTGCATGTAAACAAATTATCAGGAAAAACCAAAATGTTGATGCAAAAAAGAAGAGAGATGAGGACAACTAAAGAAGATGTGACTTCCAAAGTGGAATATATAGAGCTATGCAAGACAGCACGAAAAAGTATCACTGAAGACGTAAGGAAATTCAACTGTGAGCTAGTGAGGAAAGCAATTGAAAACAACCAAAGCCTAAAGATAGCAAAGGGACATCTCAGTAAGGGAAGAAAACAGATTATGGCTCTGAGAAAAGAAGATGGTTCTATAACAAGAAATAGAGGCGAAATTTTGACAAGAGTGAAAGATTTCTACTCCAAATTATATGAAAGGGATGATACATGTACTCCAGACATCATGAAAGGTACCAGAGTTCTTCCAGTCCTCCCAGCAGAAGTTGCTCATGCAATCAAGAACATGAAGCGGGGGAAAGCTCCAGGAGAAGATGGAATTACTATAGACATCATACAAGAAGCAAGTGGAGAAATTGAAACAGTACTCGCCCAAATTTTCACTCGATGCCTTAATGAAGGGAAGATTCCTGAGGATTGGAACAATGCTACAATGATCCTGCTACATAAAAAAGGTGACATTGAGGATCTCAGGAACTACAGACCTATCAGCCTCCTATCAGTGGTTTATAAAATCTTCACTAAAGTTCTTTCACACCGTTTGAAGGTAACACTGGACATGGCTCAACCGAGAGAACAAGCTGGATTCAGGAGTGGCTACAGCACAATAGATCATATCCACGTACTGAGAGAACTAATTGAAAGAGCGAGGGAATATGAACTTCCATTGTGCATGGCTTTTATCGATTATGAAAAAGCCTTTGATTCGGTGAAACCATCAGCAGTTACCACGGCTCTGAAATCCTGCGGTATTGAAGATGCATACATTAATATTATTAATAACATCTATGAAAATGCAAGTGCAAAGATTCGGCTGTTTGAAAATACAACACACATAAAAATTGGAAAAGGAGTGAGACAAGGTGACACCATATCTCCGAAGCTCTTTAATGCCACATTGGAAAATGTCTTTCAATCACTGAACTGGGAAAACAAAGGGATAAAGATTAATGGAGATTATCTAACCCACCTTCGTTTTGCTGATGACGTAGTAATTTTTGCAACTACCACATCAGAGCTGCAGAGTATGATCCAGGAACTTGCTGACAAGAGTAAAGAAGTGGGATTAAAAATGAACTTTCAGAAGACAAAAGTGATGTTCAATGCTTTTACAAGAAATGAAGATTTATCGATTGATGGAGAAAAACTGGAGATAACAGATACGTATGTTTATCTTGGACAGCAGATATCAAGTGAGGGTCACATTGATGAAGAAATTAATCGGCGTACAAAACTTGCCTGGAGAGCTTTTGGAAAAAACAGCATAATTTTCAAGAGCAATATGCCATTATGTCTTAAAAGAAAAGTGTTTGATCAATGCATCCTTCCAGTGCTTACGTATGGTGCAGAGACGTGGACCTTAACTAAAAGAGACATACAAAGGCTGCAGACAACTCAAAGCAGCATGGAGAGGTGCATGCTTGGTATAACCAGGAGAGATAAGAAGAGGAACTCGTGGATCCGAAAAATGACGAGAGTGGAAGACATCATGATCAGAGTTAAATCCCTGAAATGGCAATGGGCTGGACATACTGCCAGAAGGACAGACCATAGATGGACAGCCGAAATTTTAGATTGGATTCCAAGGGACAGGAAAAGACCCAGAAAAAGACCACATGGGAGATGGGTGGATGAAATTCGTAAATATGCGGGAGTGACATGGAGGAGACTGGCACAAGACAGACCGTTGTGGAGGAAACTTGGGGAGACCTTCGTCCAGCAGTGGATTGATAATGGTTGACAATGATGATGATGATGATGATATATAATGTATATTTTTCCTTATTATCTTAGTAATATGTATTCATCATATCTGAGAATATGTGGTTGCAAATAAATATAAGCCCAAGTGTTTGGACAAAAAATATGATACCTTTAGAAATAAACTTACTTTACTTCAAAGATAAATATGTTGGTTGTTTTGCTTTGCGTAAGTCAGCATTAGATAGATCTGCATTAAAGTAAGCCTGATCAGCATGAGCTTTGTATTTTTCAATTATTAAAGATTCCAAAGTTGAGACACATAAACTGAATCGAAAATCAGTTAGATTCTCCTTAACCATGCTAAACACTCATTCACATGTGGCATTGCTGTGGGGTATAAGGAGACTTGTGGCCATTTATTTTGGTAAAACAGTGTATTTAAATGACCTATTATGATCTTTAATGCACGATATTGATATCAAATTCCAAGCTACATTAACTCTGTCAGCAGTTAAGATTTCCTCTGTCAGAGGATCACTTTGGAATTTTGCAAACTGTTCTTCAACCAAATCTTTTTTCTGTAACGGAAAAAGAAAACAAGTTTAAAAAGAAATCAACTGACGAGAATTTAGTTTCCTGGTGCAAAGCAATGTTAGCAACCTCACAATGATGATACAGCTCATTTTGCAAAGGAAACTTCTTCATGTACATACATGCCTTACTATAGTACTGTCTAACAGAGGAATAAAAATTGTGCAACTCTATTTGTGAGAAATTTGAATTTTTGATATACTGTCGTTTCCCACGTGAAAAGTCCATGTCAAATACAGAAGCTGCAGCAGTCACAGCAGAAGGCTTAATAAAGCTTGACATTAATTCATTAAATAATGATGTCAACTCTCTTTCAAATCTGTGAATCATGGGTGCATCTTGCTGCATCATGGTGTTTCACTTTGGTGAACAGTGGCATGGTTGATTGTAAAAAAAGCAGATAAAGTTTCATCTTTGGAGCTTCAAAAATTTCTTTTATTTTCAAAAATACTGAAGATTCACCCTTTTCTTCGTCTCTCTCTCTCTCTCTCTCTCTCTCTCTCTCACACACACACACACACACAAAACTGTACTAATGCATCCCACACTGCTCCAAATATCTTTCAACAACACTGCCCATTGGCCGCCACCTTGTTGAGCCATATTTAGTAATTTTATGTGCTTCTAATTCACAAACCTGTTGGCAAAATTTTAAAAGTTCAAACCTTTTTAGTACTCATAGAAGTAAACCTCAACAAAGAAATCTTCCACATTAACCCCTATTTATTCTTTTGAAGCATGTTTTGCCACTAAATGGATCAAATGGCACGCACAACCATGTACCCAGTATTACAGCATTAGAATTTTGTTTCTTAATAAATGCACTGATGCTTTAATGAATTCCCAGCATTACTGATGCATTATCAGGACCAAATGCCACACAATTTGTCCATGGAACCTTATCTTTTGAAAGTTCTGTGGCTGCCCAGGTGGCGCAGTGGTCTAAGTGATGGCCTCAGATCATTCGTCTGAACTCGAATCCCGGTGAGGCATGGATGTTGTGTTTGTCTTACGGCACTGGTTCTCTCCCTTCCCTGGAACCAGTGACCCTAAATTAGGGATGGCTGACTGCTTATAACCCATTGAGTTGCTCACGGTGGTCATTAAACCTCCAATAAAAAAAAAAAAGTTCTGTGTTTAACAGCTTACAAATATTTTCATCAGTAGAGCCACCGCTTAGGTTTGGAAGTGACAATAAACAGGTAACAATCTTGCCTAATGAAGAATCAAAGTAGGTCAGAACAACTGGAAATAGTTTATCATCTGCAACAGAATTGCTGCCATTAGTTGCCAGTGAAAACTTGTCTGCCTTCAATATTTTGCCAATCTCCTGGGCTGTTGATGAAGCAAAGGATTTTATTATTGCCGTTGTTTTCATGTGAGCACATCCATATTTTGAAGCAATCTCCGAGTTCGGGAACATCTTTTTAAACAATGGACTCGCATGGTCCAATACCGACAATGAGCAGTTATGTTCAATTAAGAATTTGGTAAACAGAGCCTCCGCCTGAATAATTATCAAGTTGTTGCTGCAGGGTAACATAGATGTTAGGCTTCGGTTTGAATTTTGTGTTTCTACATTTCCAAGATAGCGTGCACCTTCCACTTGCAATTATTTTTACATCCGTGAGCAATGGAAAAATCTGAGCAGTATATAGAACAAAAAACATGATTGACTGATTATTATATCTGCACTTTTAAGGTATTAAACCCCTGCAAAGTGCGCATAGTTTATATGCAATTCATAAATGAAATACTATTAAAAAGCACCAATCACTTACCCTAAAGATCATGGTAATTTCCATCGACAACACACTTCCAGCACGTCAATTATCGTAATGTTGTTGGCCTTATACCATTTCAGTCATCAAGGTTTACAGACATCTTGCTTACGATTTCTTCTTAATGGGATGAAACATCGTATTTTTTTTTTTAAGCCATATGAGATGTAACTATAAGCTTGTCAATTCCATAAAAACCCCACAAGCATACTACTCATTCATACAATTCAATTAAAAAACTATGTACATATTTACACAACCTTACATTCCTAGGTGGTTAAACCTTTGTCAACTGTGAGTAACAAACTGCTCCATCTGTTTCAAAACCCCTGCTACTCCCAATGCAAGTGTCACACTCATTCAGCCCCTCACACACAATCCTCTAGCGCTTTCAACAGACTACTGTCGTCATCAGGAGGCAGGTGTGTCTCACCCGCCCACCACAGCTCAAGTGAGCAGAGCCATCGAGGCACGGGCTCCAGTCGCAATCTCTGAATCATTGTGTCTCTGGCGCCATCTATTGTAATTGCTGCTCTTTTTCTTTTTTCTTTCTAAACTGTTGTTCAATTTTTATTAGGGCCTTCGATTGTTCGTTTAAGTTGCTAGGCTCATTAATGTTGCATAATCTTGATCTGTTTTTTTCAATTAACACTGACTCTGCAATTCTTAACTGCCTTTCGTTTTTACAGCTCTTAATAATTTTAATATCCTCAAACCTTGGACATTGTTGATTTTTCATACAGTATTGGGTTAATGCTGTCTTAGCTTCTTTTTTATTCCAATTATTTATATGCTGGTTCAATCTATACTTTAATTTATTCTTGGTGCTGCCTATATATGACACAGGTGGTTGCTGGTTTATAGGGATTTCATAAATTCCTGCTCTATCTAATTGACTGATTTTTTCATTTTTAATCACTAAATTTTTTACAGTAAGTACCTGATTTCCTACCTGTATGTCATACTTGCCACAAACTTTATTAATTTCTGCTGAAACATTTTCTACATATGGTATTGCCCCTACATATTTTACAAGTTTTTTATCAATCTTGGCTTTATTGTTAGCTTGAGTTACTTCATAAATCCATTTTTTTAATACCTGTTTAGGGTAACCAAAATCATATGCAATTTTTTCAATATATTCAATTTCTTCTTTTTTATATTGTTCCATTGATGAGTATGTTAAACTTCTTTTAATTAGTGTTTTAACACTATTTCTTTTATGTGTTAATGGATGTGATGACTGAAATGGTATAAGTACTGGGATATATGAAGATTTTCTATGCACTCTGAATTGCATATTATCATTTGTTTTAATTATCAAAATATCCAAAAATGCCAAAGTATTGTCATGTTCTTGTTCTACTGTCAGTTCAATAGATGGATAAATTTCACTATTCTTTTTTGTCAAGTCCTCAAGTTCATCATTTTTTAGCCTGGACAACAGAAAAATGTCATCAACATATCTGCAGTATATCAGTGGTGGATCTTCGAGTTTACTTATTATTCCCTCTATGTCACTCATTATAATTTCAGCAAATAAAGTTGACAATGGTGACCCCATAGGTCCACCATAATTTTGTTTGTACATCTTGTTGTTAAACTTAAAAATGTTATTTTCATATATGTACAATAACATTTCTCTTAATTCCTCTATTTGTATTGCATTCATTGTCTGTAACACATGTAATTTTTCAATAATTATTTCAATTGCCTGAGGTACTGGTGTGCTAGGAAAAAGAGCTCTCACGTCCATACTAGCCATACGATATTCACTTAAATCTTGTTTAATTACTTTAATTTTCTCAATGAATTCATATGTATTCTTCACAGTGAACCTTGTCTTCATGAACAAAGGTGCCAAAAAATTGTAGATATTTTTTTCCAGCTTTATTAGTGGGGAATTCCTTTTGATACAATCACTCCCATAGGTGTATCAGGCTTATGAGTTTTTATTTTTGCAAACATTTTTGGTATTCCAGTACCCATTGGTGGGTACGCTTTCTTTATTTCATCAGGCAAGGTGCTGTGATTTCTTATTCTAGCTAAGTACCTTACTTGAGATTCGGTTGGGTCTTTTGCCAGAATGCTGCAATTCAGTTCCTCTATAGCTCTATTCATGTTTAGATTATATTCAGTTGTGTTTAATATTACAATTTGCCCTGTTTTATCAGCTTCACAAAATTTAATTGTTGGGTCATCTCTTAATTTAATCAGTTGTTCTTTCTCATACTGAATTTTATCTAAATGATATTTCTTTTTACTACTTTTTTCATTAAATTCCTTCAAAACAATTCTATACAATTTACTTCTAAATTTTTCACGTTCTTCTGCCGGTACGCTACGTGCCATTTCCTCTAAGTTGGGTATTAATTCTTCTGTCTTCGGCAGGCTTCGTGGAAACGCAAATTTTTTACCTCTCTGCAAATTTGCGTTTCCACGAAGATTATTAAGAGCTGTAAAAACGAAAGGCAGTTAAGAATTGCAGAGTCAGTGTTAATTGAAAAAAACAGATCAAGATTATGCAACATTAATGAGCCTAGCAACTTAAACGAACAATCGAAGGCCCTAATAAAAATTGAACAACAGTTTAGAAAGAAAAAAAGAAAAAAGAGCAGCAATGACAATAGATGGCGCCAGAGACACAATGATTTAGAGATTGCGACTAGAGCCCGTGCCTCGATGGCTCTGCTCACTTGAGCTGTGGTGGGCGGGTGAGACACACCTGCCTCCTGATGATGACAGTAGTCTGTTGAAAGCGCTAGAGGATTGTGTGTGAGGGGCTGAATGAGTGTGACACTTGCATTGGGAGTGGCAGGGGTTTTGAAACAGATGGAGCAGTTTGTTACTCACAGTTGACAAAGGTTTAACCACCTAGGAATGTAAGGTTGTGTAAATATGTACATAGTTTTTTAATTGAATTGTATGAATGAGTAGTATGCTTGTGTGGTTTTTATGGAATTGACAAGCTTATAGTTACATCTCATATGGATTAAAAAAAAACAAAAAATACGATGTTTCATCCCCGGAAGAAGGAATCGTAAGCAAGATGTCTGCAAACCTTTGAAGGCCAACAACATTACGATAATTGACGTGCTGGAAGTGTGTTGTCGATGGAAATTACCATGATCTTTAGGGTAAGTGATTGGTGCTTTTTAATAGTATGATTGACTGATTTACGCAATTTTTTCAGTGCCGGCCAAGCTGTTTCATGTTCTTTTTTAAAACCTTGGGAATGCCCTCGTTTTGACATTGTGAAAAACACTCAGTTGACACACTTCCACAATTAAATCGCAAAGTTGTGTGCGTTAGCGTAGCTCTCTCTGACCAGGCCTCTGTGTGAGGAATTCCCGGCAGCCGACCTGAATGTGGGGTGACAATCTTATGCATTTCATTGGTCAGTGGGATTCAGTTCTCCCCCTACAGTTTCTCCGCTCCTCCCGTAAGTACGGCGGTGATCTTCACCTCTCCCTCTGTGCTCGCGGATGTAGCAGCCACAGTCATACAAAGGTAATAAAAAATACTACCGTATAAGAGAGAATATTTTTTGACTATATCTTTGACTATCTTCGCTCGAATTTTTTTATATGTACTTTTAGTGCAGTATATTTCTTGCCACAATCGCTGTTTGAGGAAAAATGGGTAATGAAATAAAAATTTAGTTTTTTTCCAGAGAAAACCCCAAACTACGCAGAGTGGCTACATACATCTGGGATAATCCAGATATTCTGGAG
Source organism: Macrothele yani (assembly GCA_039090855.1). Lineage (NCBI taxonomy): Eukaryota > Metazoa > Arthropoda > Arachnida > Araneae > Macrothelidae > Macrothele > Macrothele yani. Next base: position 47,152,040 of record CM077012.1, read on the forward strand.
CAGTTGGCAGGTGTGCAGTAGTGTACATATACATAGTAAATTCTAACTTGTACACATATACTTCCAGAAACACAAAGTGCAAATTTTGAAGTTATATGCATTTTAGATAAGTTTTTCAAATCTTGAACTTCAGCTGGTAGAATGCTACAAGTCAGTGAAGCTTCAAGGATTTCATCTACAGTTGTCTTCATAAGGGAATCGTCTCTGCTCTGAAACAGATCAAATGTGTTCAGCAACCTTGCATACTGAATCTCAAAGGCAAAAAATATCATGTTTTACACAAATATGTGTGTGCAGATGTGCATACTGTGTGTGTAAAAAAGGTGCAGTGCCAAAGTTGTTTCTTTCAACATACTTCAGCAGTAAACCCAATTTTTGCACAGCATAACACTTCCACCTGACTAAGAAATCTTAAGACATTTTTTATATATATGATCCTCATTACAAAGAAAACTGCTTATATTAGATCAGAGAAGTATTCAATTATCAATTAGAAAGGCAACAAAATTTTGCATTCTTGCTCAGTTCTTAATAACATAATAAAGGAAACAAAAATATTGGCGATGATCACAATGAGAATAGAATAATGCTTTCAGAGTTCATGTGGTGGTATTTTTGTCCATTGCCAGAAAAGGTTTCCAAATAATGGAATTTTTTTAAAGTGTGACTGTATTGCTAAAGCTTGAGTTAAGGGGAATTTTGGCATTTTCTTAAAAGGGAACTGCTATTTTAAATTTACACTGGTGAGCAAAATTAAAGAATAATCAACAAAATCCTACACTACTTCGCAATGGACAAAAGGAAATGCAATGAAATTTGACATAAACTTTAATTGAGACGTATTACAAGATATACATAATGTTACATATTGCAGAACTTTGCAATTGAATCATAAACAGGAAGTATACACATGGGAACAGGAAGTGCAAAATAAGAGCAAATAAGATTTCTCCATTGCCTCTAACAGACACACAGCACTTGCAACAACTTCCCATACTGTTAATGAGACTGTCAATTAGGGCTTGTGGAATTAACCAACACTACTCTGAAAGAGCTACTTGGAGTTCCTGGAGGGTCCTAGGTGGGAGCTGGTGTTCTGCAACTCACCTTCCTAAGGCATCCCATGACATGCTCAATGGGATTCATGTCCAACTCACATGTTGGACAATACATTTGAGCAATATTTTCTGTTTCCAGATACTTATCCACCAGTTGAGCTCAAAGCTGTCTGGTGTTATCGACCAACAGGAGGAAATCTGGGTTGATGGCACGCCTGAACAGCCTAATATAGGGAGTGCAGAATCTCATCTCTATATCTCTGGTTGGTCACTGAGCCACTCTGAAAGATGTTCAAGTCTGTGCAACCATTTGTAATGATGCCTCCCCAGAAAAGAAAACCACCGCCATGAAAACTGGACCTTTCACAGATATTTGAGGGGTTGTTGTGAGTCCCTGGTTCTCACCATATGAGAGCACATCGGAAATCGGTATTTAAACACTGTATATCATGACTCATCTGTGAAAAGCACACATGCTCAGTTGTCTGGGCTCTACAGGCAATGTTGGAAACTCCATCTTACATGCACCCCTCTGGAGGAGGGAGTTAAGGGCACACAAATCATAGGTCTCCTTGCATACAGATCTCTCTCTTACAACCTACAGTAAACTGTAAATAAGTTATTCTCATGACAATGGCTGCTGCAAGCTGTAGAGTCAGTTTCTTACCTGTTATCTGCTGGCATCTTTTTGAGCCATACAGTAGTCTTCAGCAGAAGTGGTAGCCTTGGGATGACCTTGTCAATGACAAACCTCTCCTGTACAAAGGAACCGCATCCATAGTTTTGAGATGACATTTTGAGGTTTATTTAATGCCCTGGACCCCTCCGACTGGGATTAATCTTCTTCCATCCCACCGATCACCCGTCTGCCACTGTTAACCGTCCTAATGCTGCCTTTGAGACATTTTGAACTCAATCTAACACTGCAATACAGGCCAGCCTACTCCAAGAAACACAAGGTGCAATAAAGAGAGAGTTAATCTACTGCCTTTATAATACAGTCCTGATCTGCATATTGTGTAATGAAAGAGATGCATGAGCACATGGTTTCTTCTTTGGTATCACTATATATTTGCATATTCATCTGCTTTCATCACATTTCCATCCATGCATCACTTGTTTAGTGCAATTTTCTTTATTACCTTTTAATTTTGCACGCCAGTGTATTGAAGGCAGCAGCATGCACCTTCCATGGTAAGAATAGAAAGGCAAGTACAAGATATTCCATTTTTAACATCACTTTCACATTCCATTACATAACATTTAACAGAATAGGTTGCACTGCCAATAATAGCATCTGCAGATGTTAAGACAGAGACAAAAGAAAACAACGTGGGAGAAATATTGTTCTCATAATACATAGCCAATACATCTGATGTGATTGATATTACGTGAGAAACAGTAATTACAGTCAATTCAGCGATGTCTGATTGCTGTGTTGATTATATCACGAGAGACAAAGGAAACTCTACAATATTCCAGAGAGTTAACAGCATCTGTATTTTGGTTTACTACATTTAGAAACTCTTATATTCATTCACATCTGCTGATGTAATTTAAAGAAATGCATTGCACATATTAAATGCAATTTAAAAAATGCATATCAAAAGCATATACCAGTTTGTTAAACAGCATAATAACAAACTGGTATTTTGCACTCAACTGTTGCTGGACTACGCAAGATCCAAAAAAAAAAAAAAAAAATCATGAAATGCAAATGCATAAAATCCTACTATACATTGCAGGGATCCCCCACAAAGCTTCAAAAGAGTAGTTTGTAATACACTACTAGCACTTGGTAGCAGTGCTGCCGTTAAGGGTGTGCGGCGCGTGCGATCGCACAGGGCCTCGCGCTTTGAGTGGCCTTGCGCTGGTGGATAAATAAGATAAAATAAAACAAAAGAGAGAAAGAAAGAAAAATATAACATTAAGTACACATGTAAGGTCAGGTGATGCGCAACATCGCAGCCTCTCCTTGACAAATGTCAACCCCGCCTTCCCGTGGTGCATCCTGTTCCCACTAAAGGGGCTCTGACGCCCCCAATAGCGGTATAACTATACCATCGGGATTAGAGGAAATACTATCACACACTCACCAACCCGCTTGGCCAGCATGGTGAGTTATGGCCAAGCCCCTCCAAAATGACTCCACAACTTAAATCTTGGCTCTCAGTCTCCGGCAGTGTGACATGTGCCTGGCTAAGGCAGCGGCCAGTGTGACATGAAGGCAGAGGGTGCTAAGAATCACTGCAGGACCGGACTAGGCTGCCATCTGATGCTGACCTAGGCTACGCATAATGGACGCTCCTTATCTTCTGATTCAAGGTTCCTTGAATTGGAAGAAGAACTACAAGGATCAATAGTAGAATGATTAGAGCTATATAATAGTCAGAATTAGAACTACTAATTGGAATGGATAAAGATTAATCAAGATTATCTAACTCATTTTCGTTTTGCTGATGACGTAGTCATTTTTGCAACTACCCCACCAGAGCTGCAGAGTATGATCCAGGAACTTGCTGACAAGAGTAAAGAAGTGGGATTAAAAATGAACTTTCAGAAGACAAAAGTCATGTACAATGCTTTTACAAGAAATGAAGATTTATCGATTGATGGAGAAAAGCTGGAGATAACAGATGCGTACGTTTATCTTGGACAGCAGATATCAAGTGAGGGTCACGTTGATGAAGAAATTAATTGGCGTATAACACTTGCCTGGAGAGCTTTTGGAAGAAACAGCATAATTTTTAAGAGCAATATGCCATTATGTCTTAAAAGAAAAGTGTTTGATCAATGCATCCTTCCAGTGGTTACATATGGTGGAGACGTGGACCTCAACTAAAAGAGACATACAAAGGCTGCAGACAACTCAAAGTAGCATGGAGAGATGCATGCTTGGTGTAACCAGGAGAGATAAGAAGAGGAACTCGTGGATCAGAAAAATGACAAGAGTGGAAGATATTGTGATCAGAGTAAAATCCCTGAAAGGGCAATGGGCTGGACATACTGCCAGAACAACAGACCATCGATGGACAGTCAAAATTTTAGATTGGATTCTAAGGGACGAGAAAAGACCCAGAAGAAGACCACATGGAAGATAGGTGGATGAAATTCGAAAGTATGCGGGAGTAACATGGAGGAGACTGGCACAAGACAGACCGTTGTGGAAGAGGCTTGGAGAGACCTTCATCCAGCAGTGGATTCATAATGATTGACAATGATGATGATGACACAGACAAAAAAAAAAAAAAATCCGACAGTTCAAAACATATGAATTACCATCCCAGTTCTCTGCGAGTCTGTATACACAAACATCACAGTGATGTCATACATACACTCCCCCTTCCTGATTCAAAGTGCAGAGCGCTAAGATCGGTGCTTCTGTATCCCTGAGAGACCCTGAGGTTAGTGGGCGGGGCCAAATGGTGTTACCTTGATAAGTCCCAAGGTAGTTAGAATGAGAGAGGTAGGTCAAAGATTGTAAACAAACAGCGGGTGGTCTCCCCTCGCGGAGGCCTGTGACCTAGTTGGTCCCCAGCAGTCTTTTGTTGTGGTGGTAAAGAATGGTGAAATGCTGCGTGATTCTTAGTTCAAATTAAAAGCTTTTAAGAATGCATAGGCAGGATATTTTAAAATAGGAATTACAGAATTAAAACAAAACTTACCGATTACTAAAACTTGGAACTTCTCCTCCATTGTTTCCTTTTTTGTAACTCCCTGGAATTCAATGAATGTGCTTGGTTTTTTCTCTTCATTAAGTTTTGTTGGTTGATGTCGTTTATGTATTTACTACAAAAAATGTTCTTGCTCTCACATAGGTTTTAATGACACCCTCTTCAATTATGGAAAAGTTTAATTTCACTTTCAATTGAAGTTTGTTTATGGCCTCTTGGGATTTATATATGCTAGCTCCATGAAATTCTGAAAAAACTGATTCAAACTGACAGTTTCTATCCAAATGTTGTTTGGTATCATTAGCCCAGCTCTTGATAGAGTCTCAATACAGCCTTTGTTTTGGTTTCCCGTTAAGTAGGAAAACGTTTCCAATTCTTTATCCCCGTGATGAAAGGCTAAATATCCAGCAAAATAGCGTATGGCTTCTTCCTCTTCAGGATTAACAAAATTGCAAGTATTAATACACATATTGTCCATCTCACAGGCGTTCGAATTTTCTGCCTCATCTTGTGTTTCCATTAAACGGAAAAATTAATTGGTCCTTATTATTTTGTCTTCGTCGCAGGGCCCAATGGGGCTTGGGGGGGGGGGAGAAAGAGAGAGTAAAATGTGTTAAACTCCACGATTTTCTTTCCAGGTCGAGGTTGTTTTGTGACTTTTATAAAAACTTCCTCACAAAATGATAAAAAGATACCTGCGTAGCGAATATTTTTACATTCCGAATATTTTTGTGTAGGAAATATTAAAGACTCTTCTAAAATAAATTCATAATTTTTTTTTTCCATATACATGTTGCAGTGATTGATTTTTTTATGTTGTTAAATCTAAGTATTTGGTTTATACACAAATTGTTGAATATATAAAAGTAGGGCCTGCAAAATGATGAAACTTAATTTGCTATTTTATAAATGTGGAAAACATTACGGTGGTTACAACGGTCACTTTAAATATGAAAATCTCAGTATCCATATGGCGAAGAGCGATAACCTATTTGAAAAGGGGAAGGGGGGGGATTGGAAACAAAATAACTTAGTAAAAACCTTTTTAAGGGACTCGTGCTCCAAAACTTATTAAAAAAAATAATTACAAAAAATTCTACAAAAAATGATTTTGTTTTTTTCTCTTTAAGTGCGGGGCCCAGGGGGACAGCGCCGGTTGCCCTTATGTTCCAGCCGGCCCTGCCTCGTCATTTTTAATGTTGCCATTTGCCGGAAGCAGAAGCTTTGATCCAAGCAATAGCATTTTCAACCTGTGCTTGAAATCAATTGGTAACGGATGATTATAAAATTATCCGTTGATTAAACTAAGAAATATAACTACCTTGATCTGATAACGAGTTCACAATACCGAGTGGACATCTGCACTGTGGAGAGAGAGCGTAGGACAGCTCCAAGAGGGTTCCACTGACGTCACTGATTCCTGGAACCCTAAGCCAGAGTGGGTTGGGCGAACTCATTGACCTGCCTTCTCTCATTCTAACTACCTTGGATAAGTCCAACACACGCCACAGCACCGACAGCAATATAGTTTCTTCTCGCTGCTGGAAACTCTGTGATTGACGGGTGTGAGTAGATATCACGTTGCGACATTCTTTGAGTTTTACCGCCTATCTTGGGATCCACTTTTTGTGGATTTTCCGGAGCTGTTTTTCCAAAGCAAAAACAGTTGCGCGCGTGTGTGTGTGTGTGTGTGAAGTCAACTGGCCACTGTGTTTGGCGATCTATTAACTTTCTTTGGTTGCTTATTCGTGCTTGTTTTAACCAGGTTCACTTCTCTACTTCGAATGCAACTAATTAACTTTTTAAGAATAGAGTTTGCATTAAGGGAGTCGAGTTGAGATGTCTAGAAAACGGGATAAGTTCCGTAAATTTAAAACAGGTTATCAAAAAGCAAAGAAAGGGACAGAAGAGAAATGTTTTTACAAAGTCGGGAAGGTGCCTTCGATAAATTTTTACAACCTTCAGCTTCAGTTCCTGTGGCCAGCAGTTCATCGTTTGCTTCAAACTGCATCAAAGATAAATAATCCAGTGATAATAATGTTTACCTTCTTTTCTTTATTTTGCAAAGGAGAATGACGGTTAAACTTAATAATAGTAGCAGTTACAAGTTTAAGAAAAATATCAGTGAAAAGTTTATCATCTACTTATCAGAAAATAAAAATATTCTATTGCATACGTGCGCTAAATACCGTTATCCAGGTTGATTTAGCAAAAATTATTAGTTAGCCAGAGGGCCTTGCGTAAGCTTGATGCGGAACTGCTTGGTAGTACATCATATAAAGAGCTTCATACAAATTGTTCTACAAAAAATCGAGATATAAAAATATCAACACTTAATATGAAGTACCAGTATTGAGAAGTGTTTCATTCAACCCCCCCCCCCCAAAAGATGCATACTCTCTCGATGAATTTTTTTCTTTCGTTTTCTAAATTCACTAAACACTACTGACTTTGTATTTTGTCATGTGCTGCTGCTGATAAAATGCAAAGTACATATACATGCAATGAGTGTCTTAGTCTTATAGTGACAGTTTCGTGAAAATCAGCTTTCCATTATTCAAGATCCATTGCATAACAAGGTATGAACCAACATGCTGCAGGTGCGTGCACACACACACACCTCTTAAATCTCCCATTTCAATAACTTAAACCTAAAACATTTATACATCAGTTTCACAAGGTAAGCATGTTGGTATTAATCATCACAACTTATAAGCGCGAGCAGTCGTAGTGAGCAATGGGTTTGCCTCCTCGGGGTGATCCGTGGTAACATAGGCACACACAACAGCAACTAGGGCCTCCGTGAATTTTGGAGAGGTGCAAGCTAGTTCTGTGTGACATTGGCGAAAAGACCCCAACTCACTGGGTTTTGTTCCAGAATCCTTAGGTTGAATGACCAACTGGAACCCTCAGCTGTGGGCTAATCCCCACACTGATGTACTTACCTGATTAAAAAGACAAAAAGAAATATTAAGAATGACTCAAGGGTGGGATATGGTGGACCTACCACACTTGAGAAGAACGGTCCACCACGGAATCGACCTGGACTTTCTAAACGGCGTATGAGAAAGAGATCTCGGCTGAGTGAATGTAAGATTGGTGTATGGAATACTAGAGGTATAAATGACAAGATAAGTGAGGTGATTGAGAAGATGAATAAATATAGACTGGATGTGCTGTGTGTAAGTGAAACCAAAAAGAAGGAAATTGGGGTAGAAGAAGTGAATGGCACGGTGAGTGTGTGGTCTGGAGTATTGGATAATATGAGAGCACAGGCTGGTGTAGGTGTGATTTTAAGTGAAAAGATGAAGAACAACTTGATTCACTATAGTTGTGTAAGTGAGAGAATTCTCTGGATTCGTTTGAAAGTGAAACTTCAGAGAATTGTAATTGTTCTAGTGTATGCTCCTTGCGACTCAGAACCTTCTGATTAGAAAGAAGATTTCTGGAATGAGCTAAAAGCTGTTTTGAGCCAGTTTGGTGCTAAAGAAAAAGTTATAATAGCAGGGGATTTCAATGCTAGAGTAGGTGTGCAGAATGCAATTTCTGACAATGTTCTGGGTAAGTTTAATTATCCTTGTGTGAATGATAATGGCGAAAGATTAATTGAACTCTGCATTGAGAATGATTTGTGTGTATCTAATACATTTTTCAACCATAAGTATATCCACACATATACTTGGTCAAAAGAGTGTGATAGATTTTGTTGTCTACGATCAGCGTTTGAAACACTTAGTTGTTGACACCCGTGTGATGAGAGGTGCGGATGTTGGTTCTGATCATTACTTGGTAGTGTCACAAGTGAAACTTAATGTTGGTTGGAGGAAAAGGAATAGGAAGAGACCCAGGATAGAAAGAATAAAAGTTGATAGGCTCCTTGAAGATCATCAGCGGTATTCTGACTTACTCAGAGAATGACTGAAGGATCTGAAGTCTGGAAAAGAAGTGGGAATGTTTTAAGAACTGTGTTGTCACTGCTGCTAAAGAGGTCTGTGGCACCACAATAGTGGGTAACAATAGAGGTGATGCTTGGTGGAATAGTGAGATTGAAGAGGCAGTAAAAAGAAAGAAGGAAGCCTATTTGGGGATGTTGCAAGGTAGAGTCTCTGTGGATGAATATCGCTGTAAGAAGCGTGAAGCTGCTAAGCTGGTTCGCCACAGTAAGGCAAAAGATAGGAAGGAGAAAGTGGAAAGGCATGAACTGGCTTTTTGGAAAGATAGGAAGTCCTTCTGGAAGTACATGAGACTCAGGAAAAGTAGGGGAAACAAAGTTGTAAGTTGTGTGAAGAATGAGATTGGGGAAATGATATGGGAGCCCAATGAGTTAAGTGACAGATGGGGTGAATACTTCTGTGAATTATTAGATTAGGAAAGCAAAGATGATTCTGAGACAGATGCAGATGATGTCACAATGAGGGATGAAAGCACAGGAGGGATCTCAAGAGAAGAAGTGTGTAAAGCTCTAAAATCTCTTCAGAATGGTAAGGCTCCAGGAGTTGATGGCATAACTGCAGAGATGTTGAAATATGGTGGTGACCCTATAATTGACTGGTTAACTGAAATTTGCCAGTTGTGCTGGGAGTTAGGAATGGTCCCTCGGTATTGGAAGGATGCTATCATTGTTTCCTTGTATAAGGGAAAAGGTGATCAGACTGAATGCAAGAACTACCGTGGTATTAGCCTACTGAGTGTGCCAGGAAAAGTGTTTGGTAAGGTTGTTATTGAAAAAGTACGGGGTCTTACATCATTGAAAGTGTGGGATGTTCAGAGTGGTTTTATGCCTAGTAAAGGCTGCACTAACCAGATTTTTGCATTACGCACAATGATTGAAAAGTATCTGGCTGTTGGGAAGAAAGTTTTTACTGCCTTCATAGATTTAGAGAAAGCTTACGACCGAGTCAATAGGACACTTTTGTGGAAGGTATTGAATGAATATGGTGTTACTGGGAATCTACTTAATAGTGTAAAAGCCATGTATGCTGGTAGTAGAGCTTGTGTACGAGTGAATGGTGTTTTATCAAAATGGTTTTCCATTGGTGCAGGAGTTAGACAAGGTTGTGCAATGTCACCATGGCTGTTTAATATATTTATGGATGCACGCATGCGTGATGCCAAAATAGATAATAGCGGCTTATGTCTTGGTGATATCCGCGTGTGCAGATTGCTGTATGCTGATGACAACTGTCCTGTTGGCAGAGAGCAAAAGTGAGTTGCAGAGTATGTTGACTCGGATGCACGAAGTTTGCATGAAATTCAAACTGAGTATAAATAAGGAAAAAACCAAAGTTATGGTGTTTGAGAGAGGAACGGGTAGCACTGTATGTAATGTAAGTATAAATGGCACCGTGATTGACCAGGTGAGTGAGTTTGTGTACTTAGGAAGCATGTTTGACAGAGAGAACAAATTGGATGGTGAAATCAGTAGGCGAGTGAATTCTTCATTGAAAGTCATAGCTGCTCTGGGAGGTTTTCACAGGAATGATGGGTTCTCTAGAGAGTCCACTCTGATGTACGGTAGTGAAACCTGGGTACTGCAGAAGAAACATAGAAGTTGTTTGTGTGCTGGAGAAATGTGTTACTTACGTGGGGTTTGTGGCAAGACACGATATGATTGTGTGAGAAATGAAGATGTATTGCAGTTGTGTGATGTGAAGCAAAATGTTGTTAGCAAGGTGGAGACCAATATGCTTCGGTGGTTTGGCCATGTTGAAAGAATGAGTGATGAAATGCTTACTAAGAAAATCTTTTCAACCCAAGTGGCAGGAAGGATAGGCAGAGGAAGGCCAAGGAAGACATGGGTGGATCAGATTCAGGAGTGTCTGCATGAGAAAAAGATTATGAGTATGAAGTATAAAAGATCTTGTGTACGGCGTGTAATGGATATTAGTGAAGCACGAGTTGTATGTCAAGATCGTTGTAAATGGAGAAGTTTGATACGACAACAATAAGTAAAAATATCTGGTAGTTTGTATTTCTTTTTGGAGCTAACCTCTTAATCTCAGAGAACAGCTTAGTGATATGTATGTATGTATGTACAACTTATAAGCACCTTTCTTTATCACCATATGCAATGCGACACTCACCAGAGACAATGGAATTTTTCAATTTTTTAAGAATTTTGCAATGGAAAACATGGGGCTTTTTTTTAAAGAATTTTGGAATGAAATCATGTTTTTTAAGAGGATTTCACAGGTTGCCAAAACAATCCAGAATGGCTGTGTATAGAAGTGTAATTGTTCCTACATTGATGCCTAGTAATGAAACCTGGACAGCACAAAAAAGACACAAGAGTCATTTGTGAGCTGAGAGTTAGATGTGTTACCCACAAGAGTAGTTCGCAACAAGACTTGTTCTGATTATGCACAGAATGATGATGTTTTGCACATGTGTAATGTGAAGAAAAATGCTGTTAGTAGGGATGGGGACAAATATTGTCACATGCTTTGACCATGTTGGAAGAATGAGTGATGAGGTTCTAACTGAGAGAATTTATTAAGCCCAAGTAACTGAAAAAAGTTAAAGGAAGACAGAGGAAATGAGAGGATCAGATTAAAAATGTCTGAAATAAAAAGATGATAATGAGCATGAAGTGTGAAAAAGGCCATGTTATAAATATGTGTGAAGCATGAGTTGCATGCCAAAACAGCTGTACATAAGTGGAGACATCTGATACACACACACACACCTCAACAATACATAAACTTTAATATCAGTAGTAATTATAATTTAGTACACTTGCTTTGAGGAGCTTACCTCTGAATCTCATAGAATAGTGGTGATGATAAACAGCAAAAATTAAAAGAAAAAAAAAACATTTTTTCAGTCCTACGAGCATGAGGCAGCAAATAAAACTTTATTTCTAAATAAAAGTTCCTCTGTAAGCTTTCTTTTTAAAACTAATTTCTGTCTGGTGCATCCATGATTGAATGATCTAAGTTTGGTTCCAGACTTTTGACTCTTATTCCGTGCAATGAGTGTTTTACAAAGTACGCATTTTTGGTGGTTTATAATTCCAAAGGAACTAAGTTTTTGTTATAATAGCAAAAAGAACAATATTTCAAGGATTAGCAAGAAACTACAACCCATGCAAATTTTTACTGCTTAAGGTTTTGGATAGAAACACTGTCTTACCTAGCCAAGCAAAATAAATTCCAATTTTTTCACCAAAATATTCCCGTATGTGGTCCAAAGGCTGATATTTATACCACTTCCCCCATCTTGCCCAAAAGTTATATAAAATTTGCCTCTTGTTCAGATTTTCAGATGCAACAGGATGATCTGGTAGATGGTATGGACCCTAAAACAATGAAAGATAGTGAGGAAACAAACATTTAAAAGGTCTAAAAGTAAATGCATAGGAAAATATAGTTTGTTTGAAATGTAGATAGCTGCACTGTAATAACATTACTGAGATGAATATGAAAAAAATTTAAGTACAGTACATCTACAAAGGATAATTTTCTAGTAATTATATGCATAAGCTAATTTATGATTTAGAACTAAAGTACAATGTACTCAGTACCAATACAGCAAATCCCACAATGGAATAATCAGAACACCAGATATTTTTGTTTACATTAATAATAATGACAATAATACAGCACTGATTTTCAAGCAAGATTTTTCACAGCAGTTCACACACACAGTGCAAAGAAGCTATTTTACATTAAATATAAAGCTCCAAAATAGAAAAATAAAAACCATGACTCATATATATCAACCAGATTTTCAGTATAATAGAAAATATTGTCCAATTTATTAGTTGCATTGTTCTGCCATTTTCTACAAAAAAACACACCATAATTTATGTTTATCAAACACAGTTGTGGTACACTGGTAAATACTGCCCAATACATCAGTTGCATTATTCTCTTATTAAAAAAAGAGAAGCAAGGAGTGGAGGCCAGTGCAATGAACCCATTGGACAATACTTACAAGCTTGTCACAATTCTTCTTTAATAAATATAAATCTTAATTTGTTCTTTTCTGGCTCCAGATTTAAAGTATTAAGTTTTACAGATGAAATGTCAAACCATTGGTGGAAAATTCAAACACCTAAAATATAGTGCAAAATAAACTTAATCGCCATCAGTAACAGCATACTTTTGCCAACAAGATACACATTTCTGAAAGCCGTCACAAAAAACTGTCAAGCTTTGGGATGCATCAAACTCATGGAATGTAGCTTTAACTGATTTTTGATTGGGAAACAATTTACCCTGTAAAAGTTTTGTACCTCAAATGGTGCAGTTTCTGATCATCTGGCATACAACATGGGGTATTGCATTATTATGGAGAAGTATGGACCCACAGCAATTGGATTGACTGATGTCAGCTGTTTGGTGGATCGTTTTCCATGCATAATGTCCAATTCTTGACAATACCCATCTGGCATGATGGTTTCACCCAGCAATAAGGAGGAGTGGATCACACCTGCTGTGGACAATTAAACACTGACCATTGTCTACCTGGGATGGAGTACTGGCTTCAAGGACTGTTTCAGGGCTTCACTGCAGTCAAGCTATTATGCTAAACATCAGTGATTGTCATACACAGCATCTCTCTCTCTCTCTCTCTCTCTCATCACCCATGATAACGCACCTCAAAATGTCATTTGTTTGGTAGTGGGTAAACAGAGAGAAGAGCAGACATCAAATTGTTGTGTTTTATGCTGTTCCATCAACTCATGAGGGACCCATTTATCCATCTTCTTCACTTTGCCAATGGCTGTTAAATGTCAGAAAATGGTTGCATAGTGTACTCTGAGTTTCTCCCCAAGTTCTTGTACCATTTAACATGGATCAGTTCAGTCAAGGCCTCTACCTCAGCATCATCAATAGCTCCATCTGGTCTACCGTGTGGTTCCATTTTGAGACTAATAACGCTGGACGGGCAATTATCAAACCAAAGTTGTGTCTCAAGTTTACTAACAGCACCTTTCACAAATGCTGTATTGATGTTGCGAGCTGCCTCTGATGTACAGTGCCCACGTTTAAACTCATAGAAAAATCACACAAATTTGGTTCTGACTCGCCGACCTCACTGTACCACAATCCCCTCAAAACTGATGCCACTGATGAAATGACCAGTGCTTTATAGGTAACAGTCTTGATGCTTTAAATTTACATTTGACAAATTGAATTGCATGATGTGTAAATTTCTAAATTACCTGCCTACTGCACAAGTCTGCAAAACTGACATTTCATCTGCAACAACCTAATACATAGCTTCACAGCCTATATTTTATAGCACAAGAAAGAGGAAATTTTAACTTTTAATTACAGCCACAGTTTTCTTTTTGTCCTATCCCGAAGTACCTATAGAGCAGGTGGGACTGAACATAGGAATCATTTCTTTAACAACCAAGGTGCTCAAATATATGTTCTATAACAAGACAGCTTGCAAATTTATTGATGAGGAATTAGCAGATAGTTGAGGTTTGAAGTATTTACACACTTTCATTATTCTGTTTATGTATATTTGCTTTTATAGGGAATAAATGAAACAATATGGATACAAGAGTACCATATTATAGACAAATTAATAAAAAAATCAACAACCAGATAAAACAGATAAAAGGGCAAAACAAAATGATACAACAGAAAGAGAATTTTGCAATTTAATCCCTTACATACCAGAAATTACAAAGACTATTTAAAACATATGCAAAAAAGCAGCCTTCACATAGGAATCAAAGTAATAGATTAAAAAAAACAATTGAGCAAAACCCAGAAAATACAAGCATCCTGAAAAAAGCAGGTGTATACAGAATTCCAATCAGGGAGCAGGACAATAAATTAAAAAATTCGTATACAGTAAGCACAAAAAGAAATCTGGTGATACACTTATATGAACACCTAAAAAACTGGAATAAACAACAAAATAAAATATTACTAATAGATTACTGTATAAACAATCAGGCCATTCCAGACTGGGAAAACATAAGATATGTTAGCACAACTCAACAAAAGGCATGAAATACTAATGGCAGAAGCAGTATATATAAAGAAGACCAAACATGCAAACTGTAATACCAATACACCAATGAATTTGTCTCATGCCTGGAAACATATTATAGAAGAAAATAAATTAAAAAACAGAAATGAAATAAACAGAAAAAGAAACCATAAGATACATATACAGCAGGAAATGATAGATTACAATACAAAAACAATGACGCCAAATGGCACATGCATCAATGGAGAAACCTGAACTCATCCCTGCCACGTAAAGCTTAATCATCAACAAAGAGTTGTTGAAAATGTCAATGAAGATTGCTGTATCAAATACATCCAAAAAAGGGAGTGCAACATAGATAAAACAATGCAAATTTTAATCATCTAAAAGATTTCAAGTATAAAAAACGTCTTCAATGTTTCTGCAGATTTATTATGTTTTATAATACCTATTTTATTATATTTTCAGCTACAGTTTTTGAACTTTCATTTGAATTCCGATGAATGCTGGACCTGTTCAAATTTCCATCAGAGTTCTAATGAGATGTACGATTAATGATATACAATAGATATATATGATTTAATAAAAGAATGATTCAGGTTTGACCTATAAATAACTTAGTGCCAGAACTTTTGAAGAGCTACAAGTGGGATCCAACAAAATATATATTCGGAATGTGGCCACAGCAGAGAATTGAATCTAGTGATGTTGAGCCTGGGAATGGGAGGAAATGAACATTGGAGCTCATACATTAAGAACATATCTCGTAAACCAAATCTTATGTTTACATTTACTAAATGAAATTATGAATCAATAATATTACAAAATCACTACTTGTTTATCTGGTTGTTGATTTCCTATAAAAGCGAATATACATGAGGAACAGAATAATAAAACTGTGTAAATACTTCAAATCTCACATAATAAAACCATGTATTTACTGCATGACAGTTAAAGCCTATGTGTAAAATTTGCCTAATAGCAGATATGTTAAGCCACTCAATGATCATAACATCATAGGGCAACAGAGTCAGCACAAAGTACAATCAAACCTCTCTAGGATAAGTTAGTGCAGTGCTCCTATGGTCAGCTAACTTAACTACTTCTGCTAATAAAAATTAAATTTGGCAAATACATTTATTCAGCTCTTTATACTCAAAAAATAACTTCGATTTAGTTAAAATTCCTTGGTATCTTTTAACACAAAAGATCACCTAATTACCTTTTTTCCACATTAAAGATTTTGTGTACATGCATCTACATTTATACACATAGTAACTATTTATCTGAAATTGAAACTATAGAGCATTCGAATAATGAAATAATTCATGAGGCCACCCAAAGTTTGTATTATCACGAACACCTAGTAGTCTCAACTGCCCCATAACAAATAATAGCCTGTGATGTTAACTTACCTTCAGCATGAAAATTTACAGTTAAAAATGTTTAACTTCCAAAGACAGTAACTATTTCTTTAGATATTAGTTTTCACAATATCACAAAGGCGGGTGGTCGTAGTGAGGGATGGGTTTGCCTCCTCAGGGCGCTGCGTGGTAACAATGGCACACACAACAGCAACTAGGGCCTCTGTGAATTTTGAAGAGGTGCAAGCTAGTTCTGTGTGACATTGGCAAAAAGACCCCAACTCACTGGGTTTTGTTCCAGAATCCTTAGGTTGAATGACCAACTGGAACCCTCAGCTGTGGGCTAATCCCCCACACTGATGTACTTACCTGATTAAAAAGACAAAAAGAAATTTTAAGAATGACTTAAGTGTGGGATATGGTGGACCTACCACACTTGAGAAGGACGGTCCACCACGGAATCGACCTGGACTTTCTAAACGGTGCATGAAAAAGCGATCTCGGCTGAGTGGTGTATGGAATACTAGAGGTATAAATGGCAAGATGAGTGAGGTGATTGAGGAGATGAATAAGTATAGACTGGATGTGCTGTGTGTAAGTGAAACCAAAAAAGAAGGAAATTGGGGTAGAAAAAGTGAATGGCACGGTGAGTGTGTGGTCTGGAGTATTGGATAATATGAGAGGACAGGTGGGTGTTGGTATGATTTTAAGTGAAAAGATGAAGAACAACTTGATTCACTATAGTTGCATAAGTGAGAGAATTCTCTGGATTCGTTTGAAAGTGAAACTTCAGAGAATTGTAATTGTTGTAGTGTATGCTCCTTGTGACTCGGAACCTTCTGATAAGAAAGAAGATTTCTGGAATGAGCTAAAAGCTGTTTTGAGCCAGTTTGGTGCTAAAGAAAAAGTTATAGTAGCAGGGGATTTCAATGCTAGAGTAGGTGTGCAGAATGCAATTTCTGACAATGTTCTGGGTAAGTTTAATGATCCTTGTGTGAATGATAATGGTGAAAGATTAATTGAACTCTGCATTGAGAATGATTTGTGTGTATCTAATACATTTTTCAACCATAAGTATATACACACATATACTTGGGAAAATCGTACTCTTGGTCAAAAGAGTGTGATAGATTTTGTTGTTTACGATCAGCGTTCAAAACACTTAGTTGTTGACACCCGGGTGATGAGAGGTGCGGATGTTGGTTCTGATCCTTACTTGGTAGTGTCACGAGTGAAACTTAATGTTGGTTGGAGGAAAAGGAATAGGAAGAGACCCAGGATAGAAAGAATAAAGATTGATAGGCTACTTGAAGATCATCTGCAGTATTCTGACTTACTCAGAGAATGACTGAAGGATCTGAAATCTTGTGACAGGGATGTAGAAAAGAAGTGGGAATGTTTTAAGAACTGTGTTGTTACTGCTGCTAAAGAGGTCTGTGGCACCACAATAGTGGGTAACAATAGAGGTGATGCTTGGTGGAATAGTGAGATTGATGAGGCAGTAAAGAAAAAGAAGGAAGCCTATTTGGGGAGGTTGCAAGTTAGAGTCTCTGTGGATGAATATGGCTGTAAGTAGCGTGAAGCTGCTAAGCTGGTTCGCCACAGTAAGGCAAAAGATAGGAAAGAGAAAGTGGAAAGGCATGAACTGGCTTTTTGGAAAGATAGAAAGTCCTTCTGGAAGTACATAAGACTCAGGAAAAATAGGGGAAACAAAGTTGTAAGTTGTGTGAAGAATGAGATTGGGGAAATGATATGGGAGCCCAATGAGTTAAGTGACAGATGGGGCGAATACTTCTGTGAGTTATTAGATCAGGAGAGCAAAAATGATTCTGAGACAGATGCAGATGATGTCACAATGAGGGATAAAAGCACAGCAGGAGGGATCTCAAGAGAAGAAGTGTGTAAAGCTCTAAAATCTCTTCAGAATGGTAAGGCTCCAGGAGTTGATGGCATAACTGCAGAGATGTTGAAGTACGGTGGTGACTCTATAATTGACTGGTTAACTGAAATTTGCCAGTTGTGCTGGGAGTTAGGAATGGTCCCTCGGGATTGGAAGGATGCTATCATTGTTCCCTTGTATAAGGGAAAAGGTGATCAGACTGAATGCAAGAACTATCGTGGTATTAGCCTACTGAGTGTGCCAGGGAAAGTGTTTGGTAAGGTTGTTACTGAAAAAGTACGGTGTCTAACATCAGAGAAAGTGTGGGATGTTCAGAGTGGTTTTATGCCTGGTAAAGGCTGCACTAACCAGATTTTTGCATTACGCACGATGATTGAAAAGTATCTGGCTGTTGGGAAGAAAGTTTTTACTGCCTTCATAGATTTAGAGAAAGCTTACGACCGAGTCAATAGGACACTTTTGTGGAAGGTATTGAATGAATATGGTGTTACTGGAAATCTACTTAATAGTGTAAAAGCCATGTATGCTGGTAGTAGAGCTTGTGTACAAGTGACTGGTGTTTTATCAAAATGGTTTTCCATTGGTGCAGGAGTTAGACAAGGTTGTGTAATGTCACCATGGCTGTTTAATATATTTATGGACGCATGCATGCGTGAGGCCAAAATAGATAATAGCGGCTTATGTCTTGGTGATATCCGTGTGTGCAGATTGCTGTATGCTGATGACAACTGTCCTGTTGGCAGAGAGCAAAAGTGAGTTGCAGAGTATGTTGACTCGGATGCACGAAGTTTGCATGAAATTCAAACTGAGTATAAATAAGGGAAAAACCAAAGTTATGGTGTTTGAGAGAGGAATGGGTAGCACTGAATGTAATGTAAGTATAAATGGCACTGTGATTGACCAGGTGAGTGAGTTTGTGTATTTAGGAAGCATGTTTGACAGAGAGAACAAGCTGGATGGTGAAATCAGTAGGCGAGCGAATTCTTCTTTGAAAGTCATAGCTGCTCTGGGAGGTTTTCACAGGAATGATGGGTTCTCTAGAGAGTCCTGCATGGCTGTGTATGAAACAGTAATTGTTCCTACTCTGATGTATGGCAGTGAAACCTGGGTACTGCAGAAGAAACATAGGAGTCGTTTGTGTGCTGGAGAAATGCGTTACTTACGTGGGGTTTGGGGCAAGACACAATCTGATTGTGTGAGGAATGAAGATGTGTTGCAGTTGTGTGATGTGAAGCAAAATGTTGTTAGTAAGGTGGAGGCCAATATGCTTCGGTGGTTTGGCCATGTTGAAAGAATGAGTGATGAAATGCTTACTAAGAAAATCTTTTCAGCCCAAGTGGCAGGAAGGAAAGGCAGAGGAAGGCCAAGGAAGACATGGGTGGATCAGATTCAGGAGTGTCTGCATGAGAAAAAGATTATGAGTATGAAGTATAAAAGATCTTGTGTACGACGTGTAATGGATATCAGTGAAGCACGAGTTGTATGTCAAGATCGCTGTAAATGGCGAAGTTTGATACGCCAACAATAAGTAAAAATATCTGGAAGTTTGTATTTCTTTTTGGAGCTAACCTCTGAATCTCAGAGAACAGCTTAGTGATATGTATGTATGTATGTACATTATCACAAAGAACAGTTGTATCTTTACACTGCAACAGCTTTTTGTGTAGTGAAGGGAATCACATTACTCAAAACTAAATCCAATGTCTTTGCATAGAACATTTGGTCTGCTTGGTAATTATGTAATGCTACTAATATATTTGCCAACACATGAACCCAGGTAGATTATAAAATGCTTGGATCAAGGTTAAGAGCAATTTTCTGGCATGGTACAAACTTTTGAGCTTGCATATGCTCTCATTGTGTCATTGTTGAAAAAATTTACTTACTTGTCGTCTTAATTTTAGTTCTTACAGCTATGGTGACCTTGAAAGATTTAGATTTTTGTTAATAAACTGTTTTGTGTGTAATAATCAATTCATGAGACTTTTTTACATTACCAAATGATTAATTTAAAATGATAGCAAAATAAAGTGTTTTATGAGTATCCTTGCTATCAAATATCATATTGATGTGAGATTGGGCATCTGGAATAATTAATTAACCGGGAGGATGGGCTCAAAAAGTGTGTAATTAAATTATGTCAATAATTTGATTAAGGATTTGACTAATTAGTGTTTAATTATGGGATTGTTATGCTTAATTAGGGAATAAGCCTTTGCAAAAGTAGAACAAAGGAAGATAATGGTTCGTGAGAAGCCCACACAGGGTTCCTAGCCCAAGAAAGGGGAACCACACACAGCCCATGAGTTAGGCGCTAGAGTCCTCATAATATGTCTCTCTGTGGAGCATTAACATTGAAAAGGGATTAGCGGACATCACATTTATGGTTATTGGGGTCAAAAGGGGCAAATCCAGAGCAATTCCACAGCAGACAAGTAAAGAATGCCCTGTGCAGGGAAATAGCTATTTTGACAATAGACGAAGACGATAAAGCTCCAATGATGCCTGGCAACAGATGGGAAGAAAAGTGCAGATTATTTTGAAAGTAGTTGAATTCCAATTCCCGCAGGAGTAAGATGGGCCTTCTGCCCACAAAAGGAAGTGAAAGTCTCCGACTTGCTGGTGTCAGTCTATCGGAGTATGGTTTTGATGGAATAAAATAGCTGCAAAGACTGATTGATAACTTGGGTAGCAGCTGTCAGTCTACCAAGAGAAGAATTCCAACAACAGAATTTTTAAGCAAGGAATAGTAGTTGTGGTCAACAGGGGTAAGCCCAATTCAGCGGGCATCGAAGTGCCGAGGCGGAGAGAAACATTACAATCTAAACAGCGTGTGATGCTACAGGAGCGTCCGAACCAAAGCATGGTGACAGGGACAAGCATATGAGTACAGAAAATGCTGGACCCTGGAAAGGTCAATGATCTAGTGACCAACTCGATGTCTGCTCTTGTTCATCACCACAGGTGAGCAGCCCTAAGAAAGTGGGAGGTATCCAAGTGAACCTCCTTATCTTCCCCCACAGTCGACGCTGAAGGCTGGAGGAGCGTAAATTGCCAGCCAATGCTGCATTCAGCTATCACTTTTCTTTCTTTCTCTCTCTCTCTCTCTCTCTCATGTGAGTGCATGCGTGTGTGCGTGTTTGTTTGTATGTTTGGCCACAAACAATAGGGCCAGCGCTACGGAACATCCAGAACCTCTTACAGTCAGTACCACACTGTGCAAAAGCTGTTATCACCGCATTCAGTGGCTACATAAAGGTACTGATATTGTGTGCTCCACATCACTTACAGGTTTGTACTTCTGGTAATTTACTGTATATACTCGTGTATAGGTCGACCCCCTCCCCCATTTTTATCTGAATATTTGCAGTTTTTGTATATCCCGTGTATAAGTCGACCACCCGATTTTTATGTGAATATCTGCAGTTTTTGTATACCTACCAATCTTGTGTACAAATTAAAAAATATATATATATTTTCTGAGGATGCGCCCGCATGCGAAAATGTGAACCTACTATTTATTGTTGTAGCTGGCTCTCGCAATGTTGCTTGCGGCAGTTTCCTGCAAAATGGAAAATGTAGGTGGAATTGAGGCACAATTCTGGGAAGATAGGGCTCACAACCATGGTTAGAGAGTTTTCAGGGGAAGGTTACACATTTTAACAATATATGAACCCACTGTTGCACATAGCCCCACCCCCTTCCTCCCACTTTTTGCGAGCGAGTTTTCTGCAGTTACTTCATTCATGGAGAGTAAAGCATTTGTTCCCGCAGCAAACGAATCCTGATGCATTTACCAAACGTCGTAAGGCAGGCAGATAGTTATTTAAAAAGAAAAATAAACAAACTTCCTGAAACATATTTGGAAAGCGTAAATAGATCTTGATGTCAATCTGATAGTTTTTTTATCCCATAAAGAATATGCATGCCGTAAAAAATAAATGTGTAACTTTTGAAGTTTTCAATGGATTTCTTAAAAATTTTAAAATGAATCTTTATTTTGATGTATTGCGGACACAGTAAAATTTGCATGCGACTATTTAAAAAATTGAAGAAAATTTGTTCTATAAAATTTTCTCCCACTACCCTGTGCAGCATAACAGCTGTCGGTCAACTGCTGAGTTATAGGAGCGTGTGATTGACAGATAGGTCATTTATCTACTCCCAAGTTTCATCCCTCCCTCTCCACCGTGTTTGAGACAAATAATCGGCTTTAGTGACAAAACCAAACATCACCCCATTCAGTAAAGATGCAATCCTTTTTTGCTCGCTCTTAGTCTTCAGAAAAGGTTACTGTTTGTTCGATTTTTAGAGCCGGACCACACTCAATTTAATAACAAACGTAATTAGATTGTTAAACTAATGCACTTTTTTACTATCAGTGGCAGTGTTATTCTGAGCAATCGGCCAAGTTTAAACACTTTCGTTTTCGGGATGAATTTATCAAGTTACTGCTGTTCTGTAGATTGTCACGCCTGTCTTCTTTGCCATCGCTAAGCAGGGGCAGCGGTCTCCTTTTGCAATAATCTGCCCTTTTCCCTCTTCATCATCCCCCCCGGTCGAAAATTGAGCACGGTCGAAGGTCACGGCACGGTGCAACTTAAATTACTGGCTGACGCATTCACTTCTTTCCTCTGGGTGATTTACTAGCGGGGCAGTCAAGGCCATATCAACATCTAAAACGGACTTTGAGACATCCTTGCGAAATGAGTTTTTCTATTAGTGAATAAAAAAAACTCGTACATATGAAATCAAGAAAATTCTTAGCAATAATTTTCTTCTGTACCAGTAACACCCGGAAAATGACTAAATACACAACTGCAAATGAACTGATGGTGCAAAGGGCTAAGTATGCGCATATTCCATAAGGCATCAAAATTTTGGTTTTCAACCTATCAGAAATATTTTCCGTGTATAGTTCGACCCCCTAATTTTGACCTAAATATTTCATTAAAAAGTCGACCTATACACGAGTATATACGGTATGTCTTGTACCATAAATAATGCACCTTATAAATTTTACTTTAACATCTCAGGTCTTTCTTGGTGTTGCCTTTTCAACAGACAGCAGTGTATTTCATTCAACTCCAAGAAGATATAATTACAGTTGCACCTTTGCTATGGAGTCCCAAAAGACCTGGAATAAGCAGTGTGACCTATAGGTGAGTACATAAAGTACAATTACAGGTGAACAACATTCAGATGAAATTCCACTTTTTATTATCATCTACATTCAGTTGCAAAAACTGTGAAATAACTTGAAACTTGGAAGTTTTTTAAAAGTCAGTTTGAGAATGCAATCATTATGAGTTAACACATACAAAGGAAAAAAAAAGTTGGAGTTTTACAGAATAAATAAGGAAAATACTAAGAAAACTGTTTTGTATTAAGACAAAAACAGAAAACAACATATACTGGTTTTTACTTGCTATAGTTTGCCCCACTCTGCATGTTTCATTTTCTCAAAGGTACATGTGCTATGCAAGCAAATGGCTATTTACTTCATTGGTGTATTATCACAGGTTTGTGAGACAAGAACGTATAACTTTATCATAGTCATAGCTGCTCAGGTCAGAGAAAAACCAAGGTATAAAGGAAGGGGAACTGCAAATGGCTGAACTGAGTCTATGAATGGGTTATGCTTAGAGGGAAAGAAAAGCACATTTGCTGAAAATGTTACCATTTGATATAACTTGATCAAATGTGATAGACTAACATAAATACTCATAAAATTACAAAAAGTTACTTTTAAACATGCTTGAAAATCAGAATTAACCATTTCAAGTTACCCAAGTTAATAACATTCTTCCCATCAAAATATTTTATTGACTTAAATTGAGAGACCTGACTGTACTGAAACAGAGCACACCTTTTCTATAGGTATATGAAAAATGGCAAAATAAAAGCTTGATTAAACCCAATTCTTAATACTTTTCATTGCGATTTGAAACTTCTGTTCAATGGGCACATTTTCTTGGACGCTAATAATTTTTTTGAAACTAGCTAGTATGTGATGAAATAATAATTTAAAACACAGAGTTCCACCATAAATGTTGCAACTTACGTCATGCAAAGGGAATGCTGCAGTGTAAGCTCCTTCCTCTGTGAGTCTGTCAATACCAATCTGGGCTCTTCGTCTTTTTCCATAAGCTGCTGTTTGAAGTATGGCATGAACTATCCTTATCCTTTGGGTCCGGGTAAAATATTCATCTTGGTTATCGCTGCCAAGAAATCTGTAAAAAAAAAAAAAAAGTTTTCCACAAAAAAAAAAAAAAATACAAACTTACAGAAGTAACAGTTTTTACTTATTTTTGCAGTTCAAGTACAACAGAGGAACATTTTAGACAGCATAGACAACTAAGCTTTAGGTAAAAGCAGGTTTAAAAAGGGAAAACACATGATGACAAAATATCTCTTATATCTTCCTCTGGTTAAAGAACAAACTTTTTTATTTTATTTGTTTACAAAGTTGCACACTGAAAACACTTTAACACAGAGGGTAAAAAAAATAATAAAAAAATCGAAAACTGAAGTTCTCAAGTTATTGTATATCCAATTACATGGGACACACAAAAACATGAGAGATATGAAGCATATGAAAGAAAACAAAAGCTACATATGTTATTTGATGTATGTGAAATACTAGTTGTAAATGTGCAAAAAATAACACTACACAAAACTATCTGTTCAATAGTTGGAAAGAATAACCATAATATTTTTAAGGGTCACATTATATGCCTTTCTCAAAATTGGTATTTATAAATTTTCACATTACAGATTTTATTGAATTTATTTGCACTAAATTTTCAGTTTTCAAAACAATCTGCTGTAAGTATACATTTTAGGAAAGTAGTTTATTTAACTAAGATATTCATTAAAAGAAAGAAGAAAAACTACATATTTGAAGATGTTTTCTTTTTAATTCTGTACAGAACAGTCCTCAGTCTAAATGGCTACTATTATTATTATTCCACTGAGTAATGAAATTTAGAAATGAATGCTTTCTTTGGCACTTGCTTCCTTACTGATTCGGTTCTTCACCTATATTTAGTCAACAAGAGTTTCTTTTACAATTCTAACACTTTTCTGATATCCTCCTGCTTCTCAACTTTTTATACTATTTTTAACATGTCTATTAATAGAAAACTTATATTTAAAATTAGGTCCATTTGCATTTGTGAATACCAAAGTCACATCACTGCCATGTTGCTTTGAAATTGAGTCCTAAAAAAAGATGTAACCATATGCATCGCAGGAAGGAAAATGTAACTTACAGATATGTGGCTTGCCTGTATCAGGTGCGTAGAGTTTCTGATAGTGGAAACAGGAATTACGTCATCACATAAGATGTACAAAATAAGAAGTCTCATTTACATAAAATGCTTCTATAAACACTTTACATAAGAAGTAACACCACAGCTACTGCAAGCACAATAATGATCATTTTTGGGGTAGAAATATGGTCATTAACTATCAGCCATGTTGTATAGTTCATGAAGGCACTTGAATGCCAAAAAATGATGCTTATATAATTATATATTTGAAGATTTAAAAGTTAATTATGAAAGCTCAAGTGTGTGCCAAAAGTGCTTTAAATAACAACATTTGATATGTCAACAGAATATGAATCAGCTTAGTGATACACACACACACACACGTGTGTGTGTGTGTGTGTGTGTGTGTAATATTAATTAAATTTCCATGATGTTAATAAGCATATGAGTTACCTGTACATAGTTCAGAATATTGGAATACTCCAGAATGTATTGCTTACCTCTGAGGTTCGCTTCTGGAAAAATCCCATTTCACACACGTTATTTGGTCCCCGTTGCTATCCTTGTCCTTCACTCTGTTCCTAGATGTCTTGGTCCCTATTCGTTTCCACCTTCTTTGCTTACTCGAGTGTTACAAATATTTAAAATCGCATGATGAATAGATAAAGCTTCCATAAAATACAAACACAGAAGGTCAAAATCTAGATACTACCGGCGAAGCACTGTAGGTCACGGAAAAATTTTCCCAATGAACCAAGCCTCCTCTAGCAGCATCAAGTTTTGGTAGAAGAACACAGAACACTCAACACAAAGCGCACTAAAGACCTGGTAAAAACGGAAGAGCTTAAAATTTGGACAAAGAACACCAACTACAAACCTTCATTAAAAATGCTCGAAATCTTTCGGCCAATACTTTGGGCATCATCAGGAGCTTGGCGATGTCCCCACCGATGTCCATGGTTCACCTATCACCATTGGAGTGCGACACTCCGAGACTGCCTTTTGTCGGAGACACTGTCAGAGATATGTCGAAACCATGCTGGCGCCATCTATGTGTTCAACCATTATCTAATTGTTGATGATCGTAGATACGGTCCTTATCTTCATATTTTCTTTTCGCTCTATTATTACCTCTTCTTTTTGGTGTTCTTTGTCCAAATTTTAAGCTCTTCTGTTTTTACTAGGTCTTTGGTGCACTTTGTGTTGAGTGTTTTTCTACCAAAACTTGATGCTGCTAGAGGAGGCTTGGTTCGTTGGGAACTTAAATTTTTCCGTGACCTACAGTGCTTCGCCGGTAGTATCTAGATTTTAACCTTCTGTGTTTGTATTTTATGGAAGTTTTATCTATTCATCATGTAATTTTAAATATTAGTAACATTTGAGTAAGCAAAGAAAGTTGAAACGAATAGGGACCAAGACATCTAGGTACAGAGTGAAGGACAGGACAGCGACGGGGACCAAATAACATGTGTGAAATGTGATTTTTACCAAAAGCGGACCTCAGAGGTAAGCAATACATTCTGGAGAATTCCAATATATGTTGAAATAATGCACGTAAAAACTGAATAGTAGTGATGTCTGGCCTATACATTAGGCCTAGATATGAGCTTAAATTTTGAATTAGTACAGAAAACAAACTGGGCTATACTTCCAACAGTGGTCCACTCTCCGCGAATCATTGTCATTTGTAATTACCGATCAGCCGACAGATGGCAGCACATCAGCTCTTTTGTTGCCGCATGCTCAGCACGTTGGCACAATCAGCAGCTGTTAGTTCCAGTGTGTTTCTTGAACATGTGTTTTGTAGTGGAAGCCAATAAGTTTATTTTTTTGTTTCAGATGCCTTTTTTTACTGTACTGTATGATGTGGAATTGGAAGACATTTTTTGATGAAATTGGTAGGTATTAGGGTATGTGTATTTCATAGTGTGAACACCACGGATTGCTACCAACTTTAAGAAGATGTTTAGAGGGTCACCTAGTGACTCTCTGAGTGGATATGTCTCACTGTTTTGGACAATTCAGGTGTTGGAAGAAGCACATTTCAGGGCAGAATGAGCTGTGTTCCTGTACACTTGAGATGTGGCTCCTTAATGTCTCTATTCCTCTTGATGTCATGATGATTTTAGCATATTATTTCACCAAAGAATTGTCTTACAATGAGGCAATTAAGGAATCGTTAAAGGGTGATGTTACCACATATAAACTGTAGTACAATAGTATCCTCATAATTTTCTGCACTGTTTTTATGGAAATTTCAGAATGTCAGAACATACTGTATATCCAACACTAACAGTCTTACAGGTACAAAAACTTCCAATTATTCAAAAGACTTAGACATACTGAACCAAGCTTACTGACACATTATTGAAGAATTGAGTACATGCTCTTTAAGACCCTTCTGTAGAGAGAACAACTAAACTGCTACTGTGAACCTATTTACAAAGAAGTATTTCTATAACTGTCATTGCAATAAGCTGCTTTCTATCAAGCTTAGTCAACAATATTTCTCATAGAATTGAATCAGCCCTTCAATATCATTCTTCAGTGCAGGTTTCTGTGTGTGTGTGTGGAGAGAGAGAGAGAGAGAGAGAGAGAGAGAGAGAGAGAGAGAGAGAGAGAGAGAGAGAGAGAGAGAGAGAGAGAGAGAGAGAGAGAGAGAGAGAGAGAGAGAGAGAGAGTGTGTGTGTGTGTGTGTGTGAATACAGAGAGTTAAACAAAAAGAAAGCAAAGGATGTAGGCACACATCATTCAATACAATCACAGCATAACCATCAGTAGTTATGGAAACAGCCATATAAAACTAATAATGAATCAATAAATATGTAAAATGTACTGGAAGGGGAACAAGAAAAAAACGTTGGGAGTGGCTTTCAAAATCAAAATGAAGAGCTCTTCATAAAAGCAAAGAGCTTACTGGCATCCATAGAAAAATTAAAAAACAACAACAACCTGCAATTGTTGTAAATCATGAAGCAGTAAATCAATAACATTTACTAAAGTTGCTTCAGAAAGTACAGTATCAAAGGGCAACTTGGTACCAGTTCATTTGATGATGATGTCCATAGCCTAAATTTATGAACTACAAAATCAGTTGGGTCTAAATGTCAGGAGATGTCCTTAGATTTGCAGAAACTTTGCCATTGATTAGAAAACAATTACATTTAGAAATGAATGAAATATTTCAATAACTCATGCATAATGTTAAACTGATTGTGCTGTTTGATGAAATAGCTAACCCCCAAAAGACCACAGAATTTTGATCAGCCATCCAAATAAATGAACACAGACATCAATTTAAATGGAGCAAGATGATTCATAGCACTAACAGGTCACATGGACACTGCATATGTGTAACTAAAAATTGGTCTACACAATATCAGGCTGATATGAAAAATGCTTCCCCCACCCCCTCTTTATCTTGGTGAAAACAAGTCCTGTTTAAAATATTTTGTATTCCAAAATATTCTCTAGATAATTAAATTCTCTCATCAGTAAGTTACCTTTGATCCCAGGTTAAATAGCTGTTGGACACTAGAAGTTCTGAAATGCAGGTTATACACTTCAAAAGCTCATGGGGAAACAAAGTGTAAGGGAATATGCTTTCCTGTAGTGGTGCAAGCCATGTCAACATCATTAGAAATCCCATGCAGTTCAGCCAAATATGCTTTGCATTATGATAACAGACATGCACAGAAAATAAAGAGTGTATTACTTTCTGAGGCTGTAAAGTAATCTGATTTTCAACAATTTTTCAAAATTCAAAGGAGAAAAACTAGTAAGAGAACAGCTATATTTGCCTCAACAATGGCAACATCAGCAATGAATTTTTATGGTTTACCAGTTGTTGTTTTTAATGAGTTAGTAATGGCACATTACAAAAGTGAAAAAAAAAAGTGGTGAGACCATATGAAACACCTCATTATCATCAACTACTGCTTTCAGAACTATGAGATCCACTTAGTTACATCATATGCAAATGCTTTAAAAATTCTGCATTTTAAAGGATTAATTTATTCTGATGAATAAAATTAATGTAAGATGTCTTTAAAAATAGCTACCTACAAAGAAGGGTTACAATGTCCTACTAACTAATACAAAAACTTATGAAACAAATTATAAGATACAAAATATATTAATTTTTTTTTTGTTCTCTTGAAAAAAATCATCATCAACCATTATCAATCCACTGCTGGATATGAAGGTCTCTCCACATCTCTTCCATGACTCTTCCCTTTGTTCAGTGCCATTTTCTTCTACGTGACTTTTACATGCTTTTGAATTTCATCCACCCATTTCCCACGTGGTCTTCTTCTTGGTCTTTTTCTGTTACTTGGCAACCAGACAAATATTTCAGTTGTTCAATGGTGGTCAGTTCCTGTAGCACTGTGTCCAGCCCATTGTTAGTTGAGGATCTTTACTTTGATCATGATGTCATCAACTCTTGTCCTTTTCCTGATTCATGTAAGTACCTCTTTGTATCTTTCCAAGTTACAAAAAAGCATACATCTCTCCATGCTTCTTTGAGTTGTCTGCAGCCTAAGTATGTCTTTTTTAGTTAAGGTCAAAGTCTCTGATCCATAAGTTAAGAACTAGAAGGATGCACTGATTAAACGCTTTTCCTTTAAGAAATAGTGGCAAATTGCTTTTGAAAATTGCTGTTTCTTCCAAATGCACTCCAGCAAAATTTTATATGCCTATTTATTTCTTTTTAAATGTGAACGTCATTTGATATCTGTTGTTCCTTAATGTAAGCATTGGTTATTTCTAGATTTGCCCCATTAACTGCTGGATCTTCAGTTCTCGTAAAAGCATTGTATAGCAATTTTGTTTTCTGTAAGTTCATCTTCAATCCCATTTCTTCATGCTTGTCAGGGAGTTCCCGAGACATAATACTCTACACTCTCTGAGGGTACTTACCAAAATGACTGTCATCAGAAAAATGAAGGTGTGTTAAATAATCTCCATTAATCTTCTTTCTTTTCTTTCCCAGTTCAATTACTGAAAGGCATTCTGCAATGTGGCACTGAAGAGCTTGGGAGATAAGGTGTCACCTTGTCTCACCCCCTTTCATTTTTCTACATGAATAGTTGAATCTTTAAACTTGCATTTTTATAGATTTTTTAATAATATTAATGTATGCATTTTCAACACCACAGGACCTCATAGACATTATAACCAGTGATGATTTCAAATAATCAAAAGCCTTTTTGTAATCAATAAAAGCCATGCATAGTGGGAGTTCATACTCATTCGCTCTTTTAATAAGTTCTCTCATCACATGTATATGATCTACAGTACTGTAGCCACCATTGTATCCAACTTGTTCTCCTGATTCAGCCATGTCTAGTAGTGTTTTCTTCAAGCGATGTGACATTACCTCAGTGAATATTTTGTAAACGACTTGTATGAGGCTGATGAGTCTGTAGTTTCTGAGATCTCCAAGGTTTCCCTTTTTATGTAGCAGGTTCATTGTAGCATTGTCCCAGCCATCAGGAATTTTACTTCCATTGAGGCATCTAGTGAAAACTTGGGTAAGTGTAGTTTCTGTTTCCTCATCAACTTCCCTGTACAATGTCCATGGCAATTCTACCTTCCCCTGGAGCTCTTTCCCATTTCATGTTCTTAATTGCGTGGGCAACTTCTGAAAGAGGAACTTGCAATGAGTACATTTTTTTTTAATGTCTGTAATACATGTATCATACTTTTCATGTAGTTTTGTCTAGAACTCTTCAACTCTCCAAAACATTTTGCTTCTATTTCTTGTTACTATATAATCTTTTCTGAGTGCTGTAACCTGTTTTCTTCCATTAGTGAGATGACCTTTTGTTTTTTTCAGGCTTTGGTTGTTTTCTAAATTGCTTTTTTCACCACTCCAAAGTTGAATTTTCTTATATAGATATAAGAAGATCTATCATCAATGAAGATCTTCAGTGATGCTTTTCACATTGTCTTGCATAGTTCCACTTTGGTAGTTAAATTTTTATTATTTATCTTCAGTCCCTACTTTGTTGTATCAGCATTTTTATTTGTTCTGAAAATTTCTTCACATCATTTTTGTTCTTAGTACCATCTACTTTTGTTGCTGTTTCCACAAGGGCCTTCGTAATTTTTCTGTTAATTTTGCATACATCTACTTCTCTGTTGTTAGACTTTCTAGGTCATAGAATTGGTTTCTCAGTTCCAATTTGGAAGTTTTACTATGTTTTTTTAAGATCTGTCATGACAGTACTTTTCCACTACTTTATGAGCTTGCGTTGTTCAAGTTTTGTCGTAAGGTGCATCTTGCCATTCTATGGTCATTTTTTATGTTGAACCTGTTAAGCACTCTGTAGTCTTCAATGAAAAATTTCTTGTTACACATAACAAAATCAATTTCACATGCAGCCCCATTTTTGTGCCTCCATGTCAATTTCTTATGCAGATTTTTCCTGAAAAGGGAATTCATGATGAAAAACCTTTCAGCTTCTGCAAACTCTACAAGAGTATTTCAGCACTCCTTTCTGTTGCCATGACTGAACTGAACTACCAAGTTTCATTCTGTTGCTGCTGCCCTATTTTCCCATTGAAATCACTTAAAATGATCTCCAAGTGCTTCTTTCCCTTCTTATTTAGAAGTCAAATTTCCTTACAAAATTCTGATTTCTTTATCAGGGTGACTTGTGGTGTGCATGTAGGCTTGAATGATTTGAATCTGGCATCTTTTGGAGAGCTGAATAACTAGTCTTAACACTCTATCTGAGAAACTTTTGACCTCTAGAACACTGTCCTTCAGTTTTTGATAATTATAAATCCAGCACCACAAATTCTGCCAGTATCTGTTCCATGGTAGTAGAAGACATGCCTAGTTTTATGAGATTCTCTCCTTTTCTTCTTATTTTGCTTAGTCTGATCATATCCCACTTGATCCTCTGAAGTTTCTCCTCCAATTCAAGGAGCCTTAAATCAGAAGATATAGTTCATCCATTGTAACAAGCAAGGGTCAGGGTCAGTATCAGATGGTAGTACCCCTGTACCCCCAGTGATTCTTAGCACCCTCTGCCTTCATGTCACTCTGATAGCTGCCTTGGCCAGGTACATTTACACTGGTCAAGTAGATTGGTGAGGTTGGGATAGCATTTCCTCTAATCCTGGTGATATAATTATACTGCTATTAGTAGGTTGTTGATAAAATTATACCTGCCTGAATAAATTTTTGAAATACAAATCTGACTGATTTTCCTATCATTTTCATTACATCAGTTAAACACACACAGGGCTTAGTTACATATCTTTCTTCTTGGTGATTCAAATTCTACCCGACTTAAAGAATAAGTACATTACAAAGAACTTTAAAAAGAAATTTCTCCCTACATGAAGCAATGTGAGAATTTGATTATTAATTTTTTATCAATTCGTTTATTAATTTGAATTATTCCTATGTGTATTTTGTTGACTTACTTAGATTCTTTTTATACCAGATCAAAACACTTCTTTTTATTCAGTGAATCCAAATATTTTCTTCAGCCAAGTTTGTGTTGATGCAGTTTTAGTGTGGTTGACTGATTCTGTTTGTCTGATGTATTAATGACCACAGAATAATTAAAGATTATGTTTTATACAAAATTTCAGGAAAATTCATAATTGTATTGATGGAGTATTCAAACTAATAAGGCCACATCCTAATGTGATTGTATAACCCTTTCCTTTCAAATGATATAGACTTTTTAGGTTTATTAAACATTTACTTGACATGAATTACAGAAGTTAAAGGTAGCACAAAAAGGTTTCAAATTCCTATTTCACTAGATATCACTTTTCTGAACAGTTTTGATCCTCTATGACATCTGTGACTCGAGAATTCTGGTAAATTATCAAGTGTTCCAGACTGTGAAGAGAAAAAGCAAATCATCTTCAAGCTCTCACTTCTCCAAAGATAGAAGGGTGGAAACTGCTTTGCTTGAATTCATAATATCAAAATGTAATGGATCATACAAGAATTTCAATGCCAATTTGAAGCCATTGAAATCACAAAAACATGATTCAAATTTGTGGGACAGACTTTTTATGGCCATTTTTTAAGTTGCCGCTTCACATCGAGTAGGTCACTCCTCATTTTTTTTTTTTTCCTTCTAGAAATCTAGACAGGTTTGCAAAATGGGTCAAATCACCCTTCTGAGTTTGTACCAAAATGAGCTTCAGTTTTGAGTCGAATTCTTGAACATGCTGTGCCAGCTTACATATTACTTTACCATGTCCCTGCAGCTTCAAGTTTAATTCGTTTAAGAGAGACATCATATCATACTGAAATGTAAATCACACTGCTATGAAGGGTTTTCAATGACAGAAAAATTTTCTATCAGACATTTCCTTAACAAGAAAACCTCAAATTCAAGGAAGCAAATAGGTAACCCTTTCCAGAACTTTTTCTCTGCTTAACCATCTTGCACATGCATAGTCAATAAGATCCTCAAAATCACAACCACCACATTCTCTCAAGGCCTCAACAAACAGTCAAAAGATGAGGGAACTTCTACTTCAGATGTAATTCATGATTTTCACAAACAACCATGTCCATCAAAGCTTTCAACGTCATTTCTGAGCATCTGAGCATACAAATTCTTCTGATGAAGAATGCAATGGAAGGAGGGCACCATGTTTATCATACCATTTTCACTCAAAAGCTGTTTCAAATGAGAAACAAATCCCAATTTCCTTCCAATCATTGTGGGTGCACCGTCCATTGTAATAGAAGCTTGTTTTATCATATCCAGGTAGGTCACAGTTTTTTGAAGCTTCAAATATTTTTCCAAGTATATCCAGTTCCACAAGTTTGTCCTTGCAGTCCACAAAGTACAAAGATTTCTTCAGGAATTGTATGACTGGGAAGAAGAAGCCAAACCCAATACATTAATTGCACCGTGTCAGTAAAACCGGTTGATTCATTCAGCACTACGGAAAAACACAGTCTTTCAATTGTTTAAGCAGTAGCTCTTTTATGTTTTTAGATAATTCCAGCACTCTGCGAACAACCGCCCTGCGGCTTACCTGCAAATTCTGCACTTTTTAGAGAATATTTTTCACCTTCGATCCATAGTTTTCCAACAGAGTTTCCATCACCCTGTGATCAGAATGTTTTTTACCATCTTGGCATCGGAAAATGGTTTCTTTCTCTGAGCCAAAATCCAAGTGGCCTTATAACTAACTAACATTCACCAGCTCATTCAACAAAGGAAACTGCATCAGGATGTTCTTCTAATCTTGAAACTGATTTTAAACAGGCAATTCCACTGACATAACTATGGCCATCAACTGGAAATTTATAGTTGAATTCACTGTGCATATTTTGAAAGTGCTTCAATAAGACTGACATCTTATTCTCACCAAAACATTTTTTTCACAAGAGGCACACTGGATTTTTGTTTACTTGCATCACTACATATTTTAGCTCTCAAATCTCTTGAAATTTTTGGTCCACACTCTTCTATGCTCTTGATTTTTCTTTTTCCCACTAAGTTCTGAATCAAGGAGCTTGTCTGCTTCATTCACCTCAGCACTATCACCTGCTGCTGATTCACTTCGTTTTCAAATCAACCACTTGTCCATCTCTCGGGGAGAAATTGGAGAAATGTTAAAAAACAAGTTTTTTTGCAAAGGAGAGAAACATGTGAAAATCATACACACAAGACAGACACAAACACATGCTTAAAAATGTGTGTTATCAAACTACACCTGTTCAAGTTCGGTCTAGAATCAAACTGAAGGCAGAAATGAAATGAAGTGTTGGGAAAGGGAATGGAGGAGAGTATTGGTGGTAGTGTGGCATCAATGACTCTTGAGAAAGCGGAATGCTTCCAATGATATGCAAGAAATATCAAGTTACAACCAGCACACACTATCGGGAAAAAGTTTATTTTACTGTGGAAGCTGGCAAACTCAAATTCACCACACTTTCATAGCTAATTCGCCACTTGTGGCAATTGGTAACAGGGTTTCCCACCAGTAAATAATAGTTTGCAGTTTTTGAATAGGTGAACCCAAAGACTCTCTGATGCTGTACAGAGAAAAGAAAAATATCTGATTAACAATCCTACATTGAATAATTTCCTTCTGTCACTCTTACACTGGCCAGTTGCACAGCTATGACTACATTGCTGTGTCTCATTTGGAAGTACTATCGTGAGCATTAAACTAGAGACAGCCTATGTTTCATTTAAGGAAATTTTCCATTACACTTTAGGAGTTACTCATTAATTATTATGTGCAGCTGAGTAAGTATCACACAGATGGCTTTACAGATTTATTCATTAATACCATACCAAAACATCAAAATTTCCAATAAAAAGTAAGACTTCCCCCTGAACATTACAATTTTCAACTATTTAAATCAAGAACAGAAAAACTACATTTGGACAACTGCACCCTTAAAAAATTTGGTAATGGTTATAATCAATTATTATATTTGCACTTTTAAGGTATTAACCTCTTGCAAAGTGCGCATAGTTTACGTGCAATTCATAAATGAAAAAACCATGAGGAATAACCACTCACCATAAAGATCATGGTAACCTCCAATGGACCAAACACTTCCAACACGTCAATTCATCGTGATGTAACTGGGCTTCCACAGGTTTACAGACCTCTTGCTTACGCTTCTTATTTTCGGGTGTGAAACATCGTTTTTTTCCTTTGCCTTATAGTATGTTACTATAATGCTTGTCAATTCGATAAAAATCATACATACAACTCATTCATACAATTCAAGTAAAAACTATGTACATAAACCTTACATTCACAGGTGATTAAACCTTAGTCAACTCTAATTATGGAACTCCTCCTTCTGTTTCACAACCTCTGCTACTCCCACTGCAATTGTCACACCCATTCAGCCCCGCACATCCAATCCTCTAGTACTTTCGACAGATCCCTGTCATCTTCAGGAGGCAGGTGTGTCTCATCCGCCCACCGCAGCTCAAGTGAGCAGAGCCATCGAGGCCTGGGCTCCAGTCGCTATCTCTGAATCGTTGTGTCTCTGGCGCCATCTATTGTCCCTGCTGCTCTTTTTTCTCTCTTTCTTTTTACGCTGCTGTTCAATTTTTATTAGGGCTTTCCATTGTTCGTTTAAGTTATTTGGCTCATTAATGTTGCATAATCTTGATCTGTTTTTTTCAATTAACACTGATTCTGCAATTCTTAACTGCTTTTCGTTTTTACAGCTCTTAATAATTTTAATATCTTCAAACCTTGGACATTTTTGATTTTCCATACAGTATTGGGTCAATGCTGTCTTAGCCTCTTTTTATTCCAATTATTAATATGCTGATTCAATCTATACTTTAATTTATTCTTGGTGCTGCCTATATATGACACAGGTGGTTGCTGGTTTATTGGGATTTCATAAATTCCTGCTCTATCTAATTGGCTAATTTTTTCATTTTTAATCACTAAATTTTTTACAGTAAGTACCTGATTTCCTACCTGTATGCTATACTTGCCACAAACTTTATTAATTTCTGCTGAAACATTTTCTATATATGGTATTGCTCCCACATATTTTACAAGTTTTTTATCACTCTTGACCTTATTGTAACCTTGAGTTACTTCATAAATCCATTTTTTTAATACCTGTTTAGGGTATCCAAAAGCATATGCAATTTTTTCAATATATTCAATTTCTTCCTTTCTATACTGTTCAATTGATGAATGTGTTAAACTTCTTTTAATTAGTGTTTTAATACTATTTCTTTTATGTGTTAATGGATGTGATGACTGAAATGGTATAAGTACTGGGATATATGAAGATTTTCTATGCACTCTGAATTGTAAACTCTCCTCTGTTTTAATAATCAAAACGTCCAAAAATGCCAAAGTATTGTCATGTTCTTGTTCTACTGTCAGTTCTATAGATGGATAAATTTCACTATACTTTTTTGTCAAGTCCTCAAGTTCATCATTTTTTAGCCTGGATAACAGAAAAATGTCATCAACATATCTGCAGTATATCAGTGGTGGATCCTCGAGTTTACTTATTATTTTTTCCTCAATGTCACTCATTATAATTTCAGCAAATAAAGTTGACAGTGGTGACCCCATAGGTCCACCATGATTTTGTTTGTACATCTTGTTGTTAAACTTAAAAATGTTATTTTCATATATGTACAATAAAATTTCTCTTAACTCCTCTATTTGTATTGCATTCATTGTCTGTAGCACATACAATTTTTTCAATAATCATACTCTGGTATTATGCGCTATAGGAATCAATTTCACAACTTCGAGATGAGAGATATTAAGGCGTTTAAGAAGGCTAAAATTAAATTAGTAAAGTCAGAAAATCAAGAAGAATTTTTGGTGACGTGCCGTGACCTAGAAATAACACCAAAGTATTTAAAAATACGGAATTGCCCAGTCACTGCTAAGGATAATAGAATAATCCAGGAGTGCCAAAAAAAGAGATTAAGAGCTGAAATTGTCAATAAAAGGAAACTGATTTTTAACTTGAATATGAAATGTTTACATTTAATCGATTTGATATGTTATAAAAAGTATAGAAAGTTCGACGGTAATTGGAGAGATGAGATTTTGGATGTAACCTTCAGAGAAATTTTTGACATCGTGGAATACGAAAAAAAATGCTCAAGAGCAGTCATGGAAAAAAAGTTGCACGTGATGATTGACAGACAACGTGTACAAGAACAACGGGAGAACATGTATGAGGTATATCAGAATAACTCCAACTTGACCTTGAGCTTCACGCAAAGAGCTATTTTGCAGAGAGGTAAAAAATTTGCGTTTCCACGGAGCCTGCCGAGGACGGAGGAATTAATACCCAACTTAGAAGAAATGGCACGCAGTGTACCAGCAGAAGAACGTGAAAAATTTCGAAGTAAACTGTATAGAATTGTTTTGAAAGAATTTAATGAAAAAAGTAAGAAAAAGAAATATCATATAGATAAAATTCAGTATGAGAAAGAACAACTGATTAAATTAAGAGATGACCCAACAATTAAATTCTGTGAAGCTGATAAAACAGGGCAAATTGTAATATTAAACACAACTGAATATGATCTAAAGATGAATAGAGCTATAGAAGAACTAAATTGCAGCATTCTGACAAAAGACCCAACAGAATCTCAAGTAAGGTACTTAGCTAGAATAAGAAATCACAGCACCTTGCCTGATGAAATAAAGAAAGCATACCCACCAATGGGTACTGGAATACCAAAAATGATTGCAAAAATAAAAACTCATAAGCCTGATACACCTATGAGAGTGATTGTATCAAAAAGGAATTCCCCACTAATAAAACTAGAAAAGAATATCTACAAATTTTTGGCACCTGTGTTCATGAAGACAAGGTTCACTGTGAAGAATACATACGAATTTATTGAGAAAATTAAAGTAATTAAACAAGATTTAAGTGAATATCATATGGCTAGTATGGATGTGAGAGCTCTTTTTCCTAGCACACCAGTACCTCAGGCAATAGAAATAATTATTGAAAAATTGTATGTGCTACAGACAATGAATGCAATACAAATAGAGGAGTTAAGAGAAATTTTATTGTACATATATGAAAATAACATTTTTAAGTTTAACAACAAGATGTACAAACAAAATCATGGTGGACCTATGGGGTCACCACTGTCAACTTTATTTGCTGAAATTATAATGAGTGACATTGAGGAAAAAATAATAAGTAAACTCGAGGATCCACCACTGATATACTGCAGATATGTTGATGACATTTTTCTGTTATCCAGGCTAAAAAATGATGAACTTGAGGACTTGACAAAAAAGTATAGTGAAATTTATCCATCTATAGAACTGACAGTAGAACAAGAACATGACAATACTTTGGCATTTTTGGACGTTTTGATTATTAAAACAGAGGAGAGTTTACAATTCAGAGTGCATAGAAAATCTTCATATATCCCAGTACTTATACCATTTCAGTCATCACATCCATTAACACATAAAAGAAATAGTATTAAAACACTAATTAAAAGAAGTTTAACACATTCATCAATTGAACAGTATAGAAAGGAAGAAATTGAATATATTGAAAAAATTGCATATGCTTTTGGATACCCTAAACAGGTATTAAAAAAATGGATTTATGAAGTAACTCAAGGTTACAATAAGGTCAAGAGTGATAAAAAACTTGTAAAATATGTGGCAGCAATACCATATATAGAAAATGTTTCAGCAGAAATTAATAAAGTTTGTGGCAAGTATAGCATACAGGTAGGAAATCAGGTACTTACTGTAAAAAATTTAGTGATTAAAAATGAAAAAATTAGCCAATTAGATAGAGCAGGAATTTATGAAATCCCAATAAACCAGCAACCACCTGTGTCATATATAGGCAGCACCAAGAATAAATTAAAGTATAGATTGAATCAGCATATTAATAATTGGAATAAAAAGAGGCTAAGACAGCATTGACCCAATACTGTATGGAAAATCAAAAATGTCCAAGGTTTGAAGATATTAAAATTATTAAGAGCTGTAAAAACGAAAAGCAGTTAAGAATTGCAGAATCAGTGTTAATTGAAAAAAACAGATCAAGATTATGCAACATTAATGAGCCAAATAACTTAAACGAACAATGGAAAGCCCTAATAAAAATTGAACAGCAGCGTAAAAAGAAAGAGAGAAAAAAGAGCAGCAGGGACAATAGATGGCGCCAGAGACACAACGATTCAGAGATAGCGACTGGAGCCCAGGCCTCGATGGCTCTGCTCACTTGAGCTGAGGTGGGCGGATGAGACACACCTGCCTCCTGAAGATGACAGGGATCTGTCGAAAGTACTAGAGGATTGGATGTGCGGGGCTGAATGGGTGTGACAATTGCAGTGGGAGTAGCAGAGGTTGTGAAACAGAAGGAGGAGTTCCATAATTAGAGTTGACTAAGGTTTAATCACCTGTGAATGTAAGGTTTATGTACATAGTTTTTACTTGAATTGTATGAATGAGTTGTATGTATGATTTTTATCGAATTGACAAGCATTATAGTAACATACTATAAGGCAAAGGAAAAAAACGATGTTTCACACCCGAAAATAAGAAGCGTAAGCAAGAGGTCTGTAAACCTGTGGAAGCCCAGTTACAT
Organism: Macrothele yani; assembly: GCA_039090855.1. NCBI lineage: Eukaryota > Metazoa > Arthropoda > Arachnida > Araneae > Macrothelidae > Macrothele > Macrothele yani. The sequence goes on from CM077012.1 coordinate 47,192,361, forward strand.
CACGATGAATTGACGTGTTGGAAGTGTTTGGTCCATTGGAGGTTACCATGATCTTTATGGTGAGTGGTTATTCCTCATGGTTTTTTCGGTTATAATCAATTTAACCTCTGATAATCAGTTCTCTCTGCATACTGGAATATATTGCACAGGTTATGTGCAGTGTACAAAAACTGAGCACAGTAGATTAAACAGGGCTATATTTTTTAAACACAAGGATGATTCATACAATATCTTATTTATTGCTACTCACTTGTCGAGTTTTGACTTTTTGAAAGCACACGTGTAATAGTCCAATGGCTTATTTGGAACATCTTCATGCATAATATTTGGAACACGTAATGTTCTAAGAACTTGTTCAGACCAATTTCGGTTGGGATTTGGGTGAGCCTATGAAATCAGAATAGGGAGATAAAAATCATTATACTAAAAAGTACATCACTCAAAATAAAAAAAAAATTCAATGGAAGTTTGCAACAAGAAAACAAGCACTGAAAATACCACTTTTTCTTTTTTTTCAATTAACAGCTAAATAAGTACTAAATATTATTACTTAGGCACAGATAACTTCATCACACAAAGTTTAAAAGACATATTCCAATGCACTCACATATCAGTAATAATGCCATTTTAGAGATCTCTTAAGTGTTTTCACAGAACTATTTTTATTTTCACAACAGTCCCCCCAAAACACAGACAAAATGTACATCATGACCAACAAATTCATTCAAACCTATTGGCTCACAAACCTAATATTGCTGGAATTAATTTTAACTTTTACTTACAAATTTTTTTCTACTTAGCTACTTTGGGGATGGTAAGGTTTCAAAGCTATTCAGAAGTATTAGGAGCAGGACTGGTGCAAAACAGGAAATACACACAGACACAATGCTTGATTATAAAAGGTACACAATCATGAATATCCATACTCCAAGTTGAGTGGATTAGCACAAATGCTATCATCATAGAATATCTACAACAATTCCAGAGAGGTCCTAAGAACACAAGCATTCCATAGGATCAGAGATAAGTAGGAATATGTATGGTAAAAAAGCTTCTTCTACAAAAAGGCTTTTCATGGTTAAAAAAAAATATTCTCACCTACCAACCTGTGAAGTACAATGGCATACATACAGACTTGTTATGCCAAAATCCTTCAGTTTAATAAATAGTTCTACAACTTTACATACTTAATACCTTGTTTCTCAAGAAAAAAAAACATCCAACAGGGAGATAAAATTTCATATTATCTTACAGTTGGTTTATTTACAGTCTGAGTAAAGAGAAGCTATTAGTATGCTGAAACCTACATTCATGGACACCTCCGAACAGTGGCGCCCATATGAGCACTTTTAGGGGGGCTTCGTCTATTTAGTGTTTTAAATTTATCAAAAATTTGGCTATACCAATGGCTGGGGGGGTCGAGCCCCTTATGGGCGCCCTTGCCTTCGAACAATGGTAACCTATGAGCAACAGCAAGTTTTGATTGGTACAGAACAGCTGCCATAGGATTAGCATTAACGATAACCTCCAAACAGCGAAACCTCTTAACAGCGGCCAACGGACATCCCTGTCAGTCCCAAAAGAGATCTAACAGACACCTTGTTCTTGAGCATTCCACGCAGTTACTTCGGTGAAAGGGATCAGATAGGAATACAAAATGCTACTGCTTCTTGAGCACAATGGGTTAGATTACGGTGAGTATAGTGGCATGCTTAAGTGAAGAGAAAGGAGTAAAAGTTTAGTTCTATGTCAGACAAACTCCAGCTCCTGTGTGTGTTTCTTCAGTCACAGTGTGTGTGTGGGGAGGAGGGGTTGGTGCATAAAATGTTTTCTGTTGTGGTGGTGGTATATCTTTGATTGGTCCCAGTGGGTTCTGTTCCTATTTTGTGACACGTGGCTAGTTAACTGTGCAGTCCCACTTCACTGTCTAGCATTTTTCTTTCCCATAGCATACCCCAAACTTAATCTCCAAGCTTGACATTTCTAATGGGAAGTTTGAGACAACAGGTCAGACACCACTTTCCTAAAAATGCTCTGCATCACGATTTTATTTTAAATTGTTATATTGAGTTTCATTCAGCATTCTACCTTTGGAGAAAGCTCTGAAACCAATTTCTTTTGTGCAAGCTTTGCACAATTATTCTCCTTTTGCACCAAAGCAATAGAATAGCAATGTTAACCTAGGCCTAACCTCTGAACAAAGGCCAGTTTTTCCCAGTCCAAGCAGCAACCATTATTCGGAGGTTTCATTGTATAATGTTTCGGAAATATCAATGTATTTTCTATGAATTTGATACAAGTGATTATTTTTTGTCTACTGTTTCTTGAACATTTATGATATTATATGCCACATTATGTTGCTGTATCAGTGTTCAAATTTTTTGGTGGTCTGCTGGTCTGAGATCACAAAAAATCAAGTGAGATCACCAAAATCAAAGTGGCGGCGATGGGATAAATCAGTCACTTTTTGCCAGTAACGCCTTTCATTTCAGAAAAATATAAAGCAGTTTTTCCCTATAGTGAAGTTGTAAAATATTTTTTTGTTCGTGGTAAATAGCAAATTACTTAATAGCTATTATCATCCTTTATGAAGTCTAGTGGATGAAAATTCAAAGAGCTAGTACAGAAGTTGATTGGATTTCCTTAAAAAAGTCATTGCATTTTTGTAATGCAGATCCGAGTCAATTGTCATGGGAAGCGATAAATTTTCAGCATCATATTGAGCATAGTAATATTTTGGGAGTGATTGATGTTCCATGCTCTATTTCTTGCACTTCAAAGTGAGTGTGAACAGGAAAAAACAGACTGGCAAAACAAACTGAACACTGAAAATGTTTCAGGCTTAATGAGAGTATTACTAGATATCCAACATATTTCACACTTTGATCCACTTCTGGCAATGGCACTATGAATTAAATCAGATGAAAAGACAAAAAAGTTGCTACTAAACCTGTCAAAATGCTAACTAAAGTTAAACATAACTTACATGTTCATTAGTTGGCATACAAATTGTAATCAGTGTGAAAATATTTTGTATTATATATACTCTGTTATATTTGTTACTTTGAAATTTAAGTTTATGTTTCACTGTACCCCACCTTGAAGACGGGAAATAAAACTGATACAGTGTGTACATTAAATGCATTAATATTTGTCATTTGTGGAGCAGTAAAAACAGGGACAGACCATCAGCTTCTGGCATACATTTTTCTGCAGGACTAATGAAGTTTTTTTTTTTATATATTCTGCCACTGTATATAAAGGGCACACATTTAAAAATATAACCATTTTAATTTCTTTAAAACACAAGTTTTGGTGCAAAACTTGTGTTTTAAAGAAATCAAAACCATGCAATACTCAAGAAAGCATTTTCAATGAAAGAATTTTCAAAAAGTACACTGCTGTCACAGGTAATCAAATAGTTGTGACACATCAGGTGTGACATAGAAGAATATAACTGCTGAATGTGGTCATCTTTTCACCATTTAATAATAAAGTATTATAACAATGCAAGCATTGTTTCACTTCCACAGTTAGCATCACTTATATTTATTGGTAGTATAAAAACTTTTCGCTAAGCCGAAATAAAATGTATATAGTACATTAATGCTTGTGTACTATATGCGTTTATAATTGAGGGGACGGAAATGGGGAGAAGTAGTCGTTAGAATTGAAACATGTACAAAATTGTTTATTCTACACTGCATTTTGATAAAACACATTCAGTAATAAATGCATAAACAAAAAAACTGATACATTAAGTTGTGTTTACATTCATTCATACTTTAGATGTGATGATAACAATGCTTTCACAGCAGCAGAATTTCTCTTGTGCTAATCAACACTTTTATTCCACCACTGAAATACCACTTTTCTATTAAATCCAAAAGATTTACATTTTCATGTGGCACCCTACTAACATTTAATGTTTTAGCTTCAGTTTCATTTACAAGATGTCATACTATGCATGTATTTAAATTCAAATAAATCTATCACTGAACATGTATATGTCCTGTGTTTTTAGCAACTGACTTATTCAACTGAATTCCTCTGGCATTCTCTTGTCCCTCTGGTGATGGTCAGAATCAAAAACTGCCTCATTACCTCAGCAGAATACTGGTAAAAATACTATTTTGTAACATTGTTTTGACATTTACCACTATAGTACATTGCAAGAGAATAAGAAATACCTGCTCATTTTAGTATTTTCTTCAATGAAGAAACTCAGTTATGCTGCCACTGACAGTCACGAAAAGTATATTTTCGTCTGAAAATGATCAAATCATTGAAAAAAGAAGGGTGGCTAGTAAGGTCATACCTTCACACAGAAATAGTTACATATTCTTACAGAACAGCAATTATCTATGCTACTAAGTTATAATGTCACTTGCTAATGCATGTTCTTTTCTTTTTCATAGATAATACAGTTTCTGTATTAGAGCAGAAACATTAGCAAGTGCTGGCATATTGGAGAAAGCTGAGGACAAAGTAATGATAAAGTTACTTCACTTGCACAGCAACAAGGCAAAAAGTATTTACAAAGACAGCCATTTGTGGGGAAGAGTGCCCATCATATAGAATTGTAAAAAACTGGAATAGACAGTTCAAATATGCATTTAAAACAGCATAACTGTACTAGTAATCCAAATTTCTTGGCACGGAACAGAAATCAAAGTTTTCAATCTTTAGCACATCAACCAGATGATGGCTTTTTCAAGGAAAGGTAGACAGCAAACTGAAAACTTAATAATAGAATGCTCAAGTGTTCTATTATTAAGTTTTTAGTTTGCTGTCTACCTTCCTTGAAAAAGCCATCTGGTTGATGTGCTAAAGCTTGAAAAATTTTATTTCTGTTCTATGCCAAGAAATTTGGATTACTAGTATAGTTATACTATTTTAAGTATAGTTGGTGTACAGGGTTTTTTTGTTATTAATTAGCTTAAATATGGATGTGCTCACGCAACAGGTGATTCAAAAGAATGTAGATCCATGTTAGTTATTGATGCTGACATAGTCGCAAAAGTGTTGAAGCTGGTACTTGTCTGACAGACGTGCGAGAGTGAATACCTTAAAGTGTTAGGTGAGTATGCAGCATAAAGCAAGATCAAGTCTCAGCCCACTAGTTTCTCAGACTGCTGACACTTTCTCAGAAGGTACAATGGAAGGAGTGTTGAAAACTGTTGGAACTATGTAAGGAGAAAATTGATGAAATTTTTGTCAGACTCACGACACTGAAAAAATGAATACAACATTATGACCCAACAAAAGAGAAGTGAGAAGAACAAAAATGGAATCATTCTCACTCACAACTATCAAAACATGCCAAGGTGGTTTTCTGAGGGGATTGTAATGTACTAATCAGTGCAGAATCACCTATCAGAGAGGGTCACACAATAACTGGGGAGTATTACTGGAACTTGCTGGTTGAATCAAGAGATGCAGTAAACATAAAAACAAATTTATAATGATGCCCAAGGAAGCCTACACAATCGAACTCAGGTACCAGTTTACAAACCAATTTGCCTATAAAATACTACAGTGCTCACCCTATTCTTTTGGCATAGCATGGTCAGGCTTCTATTCTAAGGATCTAAAACAGCTAATACACAAATGGGGGAAATGCATTGCCACAGAACAGTAGCTAAGTGCAGAAGAACTGAAACTTAAAAAGTGTTCAGGTCCTTATCTGAAATTTCACCTAAATGATATTTACACACTGAATGATGGAACAGTATGCTAAAGAACATAAAATTAGCAGACGTACATTCTCAGTAAATAGAATGATAAAATGCTCAGAATATCGCAACTTATCTGATTAAACAAACATGTACCACAAAATTAATATTTTAGGATCAAATACTCTAGTCAAATATCATCTATGTAACAGAAACATTCAAAAGTTCATAACATACTTGGTGTGCAACTTTCATCTCAATATCAGGGTGAGTTAAAACTTCGTCCTGTTAACTAAATAGTTTAATCATGCAAGAAAGCCATACACGCTCACCTCTTTCTGCAAAGTACAGGCTGTTGTTTTCTACAGCCCTTTGCCAATGTTCCACAAGAACCACAATCCCACAGCAGTATCACTCAGCAGGTTTCAAGGACAGAAACTCTGCCAGGTTCCACAGCCACCATAGAAGTGATGTGTCATCCTTGTTGAAAATGGACCATGGAGTGAAACAGGTGGTAGTCAGATGGGACAAGGTCCAGACTGTATGGAGGATGGAGTAGGCTTTCAACTCCTTCCAATTCCTTTAGTTTTTGGCAAACCACTCTGATAGTGTGACTTGGGACATTATCCACTTGTAGCAACACCTGCTTCCTATTGATGAGCACTGGGCAGCTTTGGAATGGAACATCATGTACCTGCGGTAATTGTTCAGCATATAGGTTCCTGTCCACAGCTTGATCATCTGACACAAGTTCCCAGTACATAGGATCCTCACTCTTTCACCAAATGCACAGTATGACATTACTCCCGAACTGCCCTCTTTTCACCACTGGCAGTGCAATCTGGCATGCCCTTGGCCACTGGCTCCCAGTGGCAGGATAACATAGGAACATCCACTTTTCATCACCTGCGATGATACGATGCTAAAACTTGTCCTGTGGGTTTAACAGCAATCTGTGATAGAAAGCAACACATTGTTCTGCCTGCTAGAGTGCCAATTCATGCAGAATCATTCGATGATGCCTAGAGGAGAAGTCAAACTGGTGCACGTTATGAACGACGGTGGATTGGGAAGACCCCATCTCAATTGCCAGTTGTTGTGTATTGGTACCAAGGTTTGCTTTTACAGCTTTAACTAGGGTGTCAGTATTGGTAGTTATTGGACATCTTGACCTCAGCTTGACTTCCAGACTGGTGCCGCCAGTACTGAAATGTCACAACCATTTTTTGTGCAGTGCTGCTGTCCACTGTTTGCTCACATTCAACTGCAAAAATTTTTTCCGCTGCTGCAATCACCTTTAACCCCTTTTTTCCAATAATGGTGTAGGAGTACCCAAACAACATGTTTACCGATCTCCATCCTCTCTGCTCACCTGACAATGCAAAGCAGCTGTGTCAAAAGCATGCCATCAGCCTCATGTATTCTATGTAACCACAGTACCCAGGAATGGAGGCCCAAAGTGTAGCTCAAAACAAGATGAACCTTAGACTTACTCTGGTAACCACTTGATAGAACAAAGGGACATCCAAGTCAGACCACACAACAGCAAGAACAACTGCTGTGAAGAACAGCATGACCTACCAAGAAACGCTAATTACCAATGATGATGATGAGGCAAAGTCATATCCATAAAACAGTAGAACACAAAACGCAAGCAAATAAAGGTGAACTCTAACACTTTGAATGTGGAATGACAGTTGGCGCTGGGCATGCTGATTTGAGCATATCCCAAACAGCCATCCTCCTGGACTTTTCACGCACAACTGTAGCAACGGTTTAGTGCGAATGGTACAAAAAAGATAGAAAGGGGTTATGTTTTGTTGCAATTAAATGATTACTGTTTAAGGTATGATTACTTTCTTTTTCATCCCCATATGATTGTTTGAGAATAAATAACTCATAAAAGAAAAACAAAGCAAAAGGAAATGTAACATTATTTCTGAAGTCTGTCAATCATGAAGACTCACATACTGTGATGATATTTCGTTCTGTTTTGGAATGTACATTAGTACTAGTATTATAAGTATAACATTCATCATTAGTACTAAAAGTGCAACAACTCAAAAATATACAATTATCAAATTGTCCTTTATTAACGTGCCAATCGTATTTAAACCAATTGAGGTAAACTCACCTTTACGGGTTTATTCCTCTTACTAACATTTCAAGCACATATATTTTCAGCAGTCTTGTCACTACTCATAGAGCTTCTGCGGTCATTACAACTATCGTCCTCGTAGCATCATGTGTTTCCTCTGGTGGTCCTGGTAATCAGCAGAGGAAACACATGACAAATTTAAGTTTTCAAGTTTTCCTCTGCTAGTCTTTCTTTCTTTATTTCCACATTTGAGCCATTTCATACAGTTACAACATTACTTAGTTTTTTTTTAATGCTATTTACAAACTCACCTACCATACAACCATTTTACAACACAGTCGCTACATTCACATACCCTTGTATTACAACTCCTTAATAAAAACCTTTATACACACTATTTACAGTTACATCTATTCTCAACTAAACGCATTTATACTCAGCTCATTCTTATACTCCATGAATCCTACAGAGTCCGCCAACGTGAACTTCGATGAACTCCACAATCAATGTTTTAACCCTAATCTTCATGACTACTCTGCCTCAAGTGCTTTCCGCCGGGCTACTGCCATCATCAGGAGGCATGTTTCCCACCTGCTCCTCTCTGCCACCGCAGATGAAGTGATTCAATCGGCCCTGGCCCCATTCTCTCTTGATGTTTCTACAGATATTCGCATGTGGCACCCTCTATTCTTCAATCTGGTCATTTCTCTATCTTTCCAACTTCTTTTTTACTTCTGTTCAATTTTGATCAAGACTTTCCAGTTATCATTAAGTGTGTTTGGATCATTGAAATTGCATATCCTATCCCTATTTTTTTCTATAAGTACTGACTCAGCAATCAGTAAATGGCTTTGTTTTACATTTTTTAATAATTTTAATATCTTCGAATTTCGGGTACTCTTGATTTTTAATGCAGATTACGAAGATATTAAAATTATTAAAAAATGTAAAACAGAAAGGCATTTATGGATTGCTGAGTCAGTACTTATAAAAAACACAGGGATAGGATATGTAATTTCAATGATCCAAACACAATGATAACTGGAAAGCCTTGATCAAAATTGAACAGAAGAAAAAAGAAATTGGAAAGATAGAAAAATGACCAGATTGAAGAACGAGGGTGCCACATGCAAATATCCGTAGAAGAAACATCGAGAGAATGGGGCCAGGGTCGATTGAATCACTTCATCTGCGGTGGAAGAGAGGAGCGGGTGTGAAACATGTCTCCTGACGATGGCCGGAGCCTGGCGGAAAGCGCTTGAGGTAGAGTAGTCATGAAGATTAGGGTTAAAACATCCATGGTGCAGTTCATTGAAGTTGACATTGGCGGACTCTGTAGGGTTCATGGCGTATAAGAATGAGCTGAGTATGAATGAGTTAAGTTGAGAATAGATGTAACTGTAAATAGTGTATATGAAGGATTTTTTTAATGAGTTGTAATATGAAGGTATGTGAATAAAGTGACTGTGTTGTAAAACAGTTGTATGGTAGGTGAGTTTGTAAATAGTATATAAAAAACAATTAAGTAATGTTGTAACTGTATGAAATGGCTCAAAAGTGGAAATAAAGAAAGAACGGACTCCAGGACCATCAGAGGAAACACATGACGCTACAAGGATGATGGTTGTAACGACCACAGAAGCTCTATGAGTAGTGACAAGACTACTGAATATATACGTGCTTGAAATGTTAGTAAGAGGAATAAACCCATAAAAGGTGAGTTTACCTCAAATGGTTTAAATTCATCATTAGAACATAAGGTGCATCATTAATTTTGTTATGGACGGATGACAGTTAATTGGAGGAGATGAAAGTACAAATATGCAAAACTTATAGAAGTGTACAGTAAAAATTGTACATTTACTTGAATATAATATAAGTTACAAAACTTTAGAAATATAAAACAACCTAATTCCAAGATAATCCCAAAACAAAAATTAAATGCTTGATGTAAGTCAAAGGTAAATATTACTTACAAAAATTTAAATTCTTATGGTAACAAGAAATGAAGAAATATTGAAGAGTTTCATGGCAACTTTCATGTGAGACTGCTAGTCTCACGAAAGAATTGTCTTTGTAATCAACAATAATGCACAACATTAGTACTTCATGAATGTGATTTGCTTTGATAAAGCTTTCATAAGAACAAAACAGATGTACGAAATCAGACATGGAGATTTTTTATGTGTACCCAGGGGTGTGTTGGAGCTGGTTCAGTCCAGTTCACACAAATCGTTTGTTAAAATTCCTGAGCTTTATTTGAATCATTTGTTAAATTCCCCACAAACCATTTGCACCTTTTTCATTATGCAGAAAAATCTACAAGTCATTCATTTAAAATGTCAGTTTGTCATGAGATAATAAATAAAAAAAAAACTACAGTGGTTAAAATATCATTTAAAATGTTAGTAATAAAAATTAAAGTATACTGTGTTCTGTAACATCTGCTGTAAGCAGTGAACAAGACTTGTTCAGCCCTTTAGCAAAGTGGGGTCATAACACAATTGGGATTGAAGGGATGCAGATGCAATGTGGTTTCCCTTTATTATTGTGTAGACAGTGCTATGATACACAACTGAGTGGGAAGAAAATATCAAATTGGGCTCTTTCCCACCATCTTGCTTCCCTAGTGACATATGTGCCACAACCACCATGCAGGAAGTCATCACTAGAGTCTAACCTCCCCCCCCCCAAAAAAAAAAAAAAAAACTATTACAAGAGGGTTTTTGCTCCCCTCCCTTTGATATGAAGATCTGTCAAGAAAATGTTCTTCATTGGCATTACAAAAATTTGTCATTTTTAAATATCTAGAAACATTTTTCTAAAGTGGACATGACATTTCTTACAGCAGTGTTTTAATCACATTTGCAGTCAGCAACTGGTGTGAACTTATTGTAGCAGAACTGGCAATACACCCCAGTGTATACTACAAAGAAAAAGAAAGTAATAGTTGGTCAAACACAGAAAAGAGATGTCCTTTGAAAATAAAATAGAAGGGAATATAAGGTATTCTATTACATGAAACAGGACACGTATACCAAATTACAACTTACAAATAGATCTATTCAAAATGCATATTTCAAATCAATAGCACTAAATGTATGAGACCCAATCTGTGAACATAGACAGGAATGAATATTTTTGACTCGCATGTACTCTAAAAGAACTACAAAGCCTACCATGGAAAGTCGTTACTCATTTTGTGTTCAGTACTGGGAAGGTAAAAATATTTATGGTACACAAAACAAAAATTGGGACTTAAAATGCATTAAATTGAAACTAATAGCAAAATATTTTGATATTCAGGTAATGAAATCAAGATTCATCAAACATGCACTTCAAAATTAAAAGTGCAATGGAATACTTTGTAAGAATTGGCACTTGTGTGGAATTAACAAAATCATTTTGCATCATAATTTCAAAATATGAATTTTGTGTGAAATGACTGAACCCTAGTGGAGAGTGTTGAGAGCATTTTTATGCTCAATATCAGGGGTTTATTGTACAGCAATGATGAGAAAGTTATCATCAACTGGAAATCAGTTTAGTGTGGTGAGCAAAGACTTTGGCCTTTGTTTAAACAAAACACACATATGTATGTATACATAAGTGAAAATGCACACAACTTTAACAGCCCAACAAAAACAATATATGTAACACTATTCTACAACATGCTCTTCTTTCCTCATAAACATTTGTTAGTAAAACCATTTTATTGTAGAACTGCATAGAACCAGAAAATTTTAAGTTTCATATTCTTTATATAAGTGCACAACCCATGTCAACTGCAATGGCACTTCCAATGAGCCATTATTAATTCCCAGGAAACAAAGGCTCTATTGAGTGTTTTCAATTCTGAAATGTCTTGAATTTCTGCATTTCCTTGATAAATTCAACCATATCTAAAGCACCATCTTTAGTTGTTGTGTTTTCTTTTTGACAAATTTTTATGAGAAAGGCCAGTTTGCCATTGTCTACTGCAATAAAAACAAAAGAAAAAAGATACGTGCTCCTTTAGTTACATTAGAATATTTAATAAAAAAATTGTGTAGCAGTAATGAAATTTTTGCCTCAAGTTGCGAGTTTCAAATTCTTGTTTCTGGAGACATGCGACAAGTGTGCTACAGGATAGACCTAATATACTAATAAGAATTTCAGCAATATAACTAAAATAAATTATTCTATTTGATCACAAAAAATGATATTTACTCACTTGTAAAGGAGCTCGCATGCATAGTTCTTCAGCAAAATGTACAAGTACTGTCCATGGAGCAGAAAGTTTAATAAAATGAATGGTATTCTTTTCTCCTTCCACAACTTCCTATAAAACACAGGAGCAATTATACAATATTTTAAAAAATGAATGAAAGTTGTTCATCTGATTAAAGTAACAACTACTCATGGTCACATAATTTAGCATCATCTTATAAGGCTACAAAAATATAAATAATTAATTTTCAACAAAGAAAAACTATGTACACAAATATGATGTTATCATCAACTGGTCAGAACAGCATTTAGTAATATGACTAACAAAATAGATCACATACAGACACTTTTGATATCCATAGGAATATTTCTATTTTCAGAACAGCCCATAACAGTTTAAAACACTTTGGCATCCTCAAAAGAAGATTTCAGGCCCCAGCATATATACAAGCAGCCACTTTTGTGAAAAAACACATGTTCAGACATGACAAAATCTACACTCACAATATTTGCATAGCCTGTTAATGCAGAATGCAGAGCAAACATCTAAAATTTTAAATTTTATCATTTTCAGACTATAATGTTTTTGATGATTTGCCTTTCCATCAGAGGCTCTCAAAATGGACACAGCTCACCACAGTTGCAGTGATCTCTTTGGATCCTCTCAATGCAACAGTTTTCTTGCTGGAAGGCATAAAAATATACTATTCAGCACTGAAAGTGCAATGCCAAGAATAGGTAGACTTAAACCTTATAAAATCATATCAAGCACAGAGCTGCCTTACATAATTAAGGTCTGATACAAATATGAAAAATGCTCATATTTATCTCCCTTTATGTAGTAACAATTATGTGCACATCAGGCAGTGACATATATCTAGTGTTGTGCACTGCTGAAAAGATGGCTAACTATTTCCTGAAGTACTCAACCCCATGCACCATCTGGCTAGTAATGCCTGCCGCAGGTTGGATGCTGAACGGTGCTGGCTGAGTTGGTGACTCATGGGATCTCACGTGTGCCCAATTGGAGACAGGTAAAGAGATTGTGCCAGCTACGGGAGAATATAGAAGCCAAAGATATTATCAAATTGATGCTTCATGAATCACATATGAATGGGCAGCATCTCATTGCAATATTGTTAGTTGTGTCAGCAAAAAAAAAAAAAAAAATCAGAGTCAGAGTACCTGTATTATGGACGAGAATTGTTTTCCTGGTGTACATGATGCCACACCACATCATTATGCTATGTAAATAGTGCTTGGACACTCAACAGTAAACACCTCCACATGTCACTGGTTAGAATGCCTCTGCACAATTTTGCACTGATCATGATATCTTAAGCAGAAACCAAGACTCGAAAGTAAAAAACGCAGACCTCCATTTCTGCTCCAGTGCCATTCAGCTTGGCATCATTCTCGATGATTGATTCTGTAGTGTGTTTGTAAAATAATCCTTTGGGAAGGACCATATGCTTAGCATCCTATGCCACACAAATGATACCACATGGTTTGAGTGGACACCATAGGTGTTGACTTTCCAGAAATTCAACGGGTGCTCATGCTTTGGATAAGTCCCTTTAGTTCCGAAGTTCAGGACTTGAAATCCAGTTGCTGCTTAAAATGAATTGACGTAAAAATCCTCTGTCTTATGCACGATCCAACAAACTTGTCAAACATTCAAACAATCGTGATTCAAGCCTATGTTACACTTTATCACTATGTTTAAAATGACAGGTTAAAAACTTTAAAAAAGATGACATTAAAATTCAAGATCTTTCGAAAGCACTGTGTTTTCATCATCAGGAAATGAACACGTGCAGCGTTTGGCAAACATCCAATGAGTTATATAACTTATTTCGAAAATGACGACATCCATTACATCCGCGCATGCCCAATGTATTGTAGTGGTCTCCACTAGGTTAACGCTCAATATTAAGTTGTGGGGGTGGGGGAGGGGTAAAGATAAATTAATTGGTGTCATACAATTAGTAATGTAGGTCAGTGATACAATTTTTTTAAGTAAAGGTAACCAAGATTGAGGAAGTTCACATGGTGTTTCATCATTACAACATACAAAATGCAATATATAAATGTACATTGCCTCAACCATCTAAGTCATAGTCTTATTTTTGGGTGTCGGGAGCAGTTTCATATTTGTCCATTCGGGTTGATGAGTTCCATTGGACACAAGGCGTGATGATAAAGCTGTAGATTGCGATTTTTTTCGCACATCGTACATATGCTCAGTCCTTCTTATGTGAACCATGCGCATTGTAGAGCCTATAAAAAGTTTATCACTTTGGTCTTGAGTTAAAGACCTTAAAGGAATAGCATATACTCCATGCTTTTGATCATGATACACTTGGTCGCCATCCTTCCTAATTTGAGAGAATGTATTATATGTTTTTGTCCCAAAGCTCAATCCATGTTTTTTACAGGCTTTTTTTAATATATTAGTACAGTGCAGGTGAAAGTCCAATGATCCTACATATTTCTTAGGGTGTGTCTCTCGTTCAAGAGTAGTACTTGTTAACCGTTGAAATTTTCGAATTAAGGCAAACACTGAATGAGCATTATAACCTAAATTACATGCTATGTTTATAATCTTTTTTATTTCTAGTCTCCGTACCCTACTTGATGAATGTGTGAATGCCCTCCGGATGAGGAATCGGAGCACAGAAAGTTTCGATGTTTTAGGGTTGTTTGAATCGTGTGGAATGATAATAGGCTGGCATGTGGGTTTACAGAACACTGGAAAACTGATATTATTAGTTTGTGAATTACGTTAAAGATTTAAGTCGAGAAAAGGTAAAGTGGCATTCTGCTCGAGTTCCATAGTAAGATTAATTGAAGGGAAATGGGCATTCATGAGGTTCAAAAAATGAATAAGGTCGTTTTGTGGATGTGGCCAAATGATCAAGATGCCATCCACATAACGTAAGTACAAGAGAGGTTTTAATGGGCAAGTGCTTAATACCCTCTCTTCCAATTCTTGAAGGACGAATTCTGCCAATAGTGCTGATAACAGTGAACCCATTGCAGTACCTCCTGTTTGCTGGTTTTAAACATAGTGATTAAAGTGTAACATAGGCTTGGAATTGGGACTGTTTGAATGTTTGACAAGTTTGTTGGATCGTGCACAAGACAGAGGATTTTTACGTCATTTCATTATAGTTAGCACAAAATTTGCCTGGTGTTGTTTCATATGCTGCTTAAAATCTGGATATGAAGTCTATTGAGTGTTCAAGCTCTGGATTAAAAAACAATACTGCTACTGCCCTGTTGTTGTGTTGGCTTCCAAGGCAGTCAGTCTCTATGTGAACAGACGTGAGCATTTGCAGCAGTAGTATTCTGTCAAAGTGCATTTGTTGCGATTTAAGTGATTTTGAAGTGGTTTTGGTGTGTGTATTGCTTAAGAATGCCCCCAAAGTGGGACAAGAAGACACAGGCATGTGAGGTGTGCCCAGTGTTTGGCTATTATGGTGATAAGAATGAACTTTGGAAACAGAAGCTTTCTACTTATGCTGAAGTCACGATACATTATCTGTTTGTGCAGCAAGACCTAAAATATAAGAACAACAATATTGACTCTGCTGTCAGGAGTCTCATTAGTAAGTAACTGCTAATATGAAGAAAAAGTGCATATGTGCATTATTACCAACATTGACACAAGAGCACATTGCAGGGGTGATCATAGAATACAATGAAAAATTTCTTACAGTGAAGAAAGCAATGTGAAAAGACAATGAACCAAAGAAATTGAAGAAATTTATGGAAGATATACAACAAGCACCCTCTTTAACATCTGCAGTTGTAAGTGCAAGACCACCGAAAATGAAAGTGCTTGAAATTGAGAGGCCCTTCCTACATGATCAACATACAGATTGGAAGAAAGTTACGTTAGAGGCCCTGATATCTAGACTGTGAAGAGGCTGCAGTAAAGAAAAGAAAGAAAAGATGCTGAAAGACAGAAAAAGATCCAGTGCACTGAAGAGTGAATACGTCAGACAAGCAAAATTATCAAGTTCTTTGCTAATTAACAGCTCAGATGGAACAATGGACAGTGATTTTAAAGCTGGACAGTGACTGAAAGGTTCTCCTGCAAAATACCCCAAGTTCAGCGCTCTGGTAAAGGCATGCATATGCACAGATGTGTCGGACCTCACGGGGACTATAATGGCTGCTCCTGCCATGAAATATTTAGGTCTGTTGAATGAAATGGATACTTCCAAGGCTGTCAATAGGAATTTAATTAGAAGAGAAAAGTAGAGGATGAGTAATTAGCTCATAGAAGAGTGTGAAAGGGCAGACACATTATGCACGTTATGGCAGTGAAATAAGAACACATTAGTTTGGTGGAGGAACCCGGATCGCCAAATATTTACGACATGCGACACCTGAGGGCTCAGCAGCAGAAAATACATTGCAAAGCATTCTACAGCTTTTACAACCAGATAAGAAGAGCACCAAAACTTTAGTTGCAACCAGATGTAATGGTACACCTGGAAACATGTGATTAAAGGTGTCATACAGGGAATTGAAGAAGCATGTTAAGAAACAACTGCACTGACTTGTGTGCATGCTACACAGCAATGAACTGTCCCTCCTGGACTTGTTTCAAAACAATGACCGATCAATCAGTGGCCTAAAAGAGTACTCTGGCTCCTTTGGCAGATGATTGGAAAAAATTGTGAATGTCTTCCATTGGCAAAATTCAAGAGAACACAGGTGACTCTTACGGATATTGGCAGAGAAGATTTGAGTACAGACCAACAGTACCTGTCGACATGTCAACACCAAAGCAGAGAGAGTACCAGAAACACTTGCTCACTCTAGGTGGGTCATAGCACTGCAAGCACAATCCTCGTTTCTACGTATCTATAGAGAAACCCTCTAAAAGACTCGCCATTCTTTCTGAGTTTGTGGTGAAAGTACATGCTCTTGGGTATATCGCCCAGAGGATCATACTTTTCAATTTTTAGACCGATTAAGTAGTCTCGCACACCCGAAAGAAAAATACCGGAAGTTGTGACACTTAGATCCCCGAGGAAGCCATGGGATATTGACCCAAATGACTCCTTTACATTTTTTAAAAACAACAAAAATTGAAGTTTAATATCATAGTACTCTCATTGTGGTACTTAAAATTGAAAGATACAACACAAATGATGAATAACTACAGAGAAATTACTTTTAACAGTGAATCAGTAGGAGCAGCTGTGCCAATGATTCTCTGCCACATGGAGACAAAGCTTGTTGGTGTTTGGGGCCAGGAACAAAAAAAGAGAGAAAAATGCCCCCCCCCCTTTCGAAGAAGTGTAGAATTTTAAAGAACATTACAAAAACAAAAAAAGGTAGAAAGAAAGAGTAACAGAGGTGGAGGCGTAGTTGGGCAGAAGGCTAAACCTCTGTTTGCCATTTGGTAAGTAACTACGAGATACTCAAACCTCAGGCTTCATGCGACAATAACAGATGAACATAAAAATCGAGCAAAAACACACAGAGTCACGTATAGTAAAAAAGTTCATTTAGCTGCAGCTTTTGGTCATCCTACGACCTTGATCACCCGCAATCGAATGGATGGGCTGGTTGCCAGAACTACAATTTGAAGTTGGGGTGTTGGAACTGTTGCCAGATTTTAATACAGAGATACAAATAAATAAAATTTGGTGAGTCTCTCTGAATCGCAGTTTTTGGTGAACAAAATTTCAATGCTTTCTTGGAAATGTATAGATGCTTTGTTGATGAATGCGGCAACTTTTTTTTGGTTCTTTCCAAATGAGAAATGCAGAGGTGTCTTCAAGGGTTAGTGCAAATAATGCTGTCTTTGAAGACCATTGGAAACATCTTTTTTGTGTTAACCAAGTCTTGTATTGAAAATCCTCCAAATACGTGGCATCAGCAAATAAACAAAGACATCGCTCTTTCCAAAGAGCGATGTCTTTGTTTAAGTCTTGTATTGATGCTTCAGTATGTGCTTCCAATATACACTGAGAGACCAGAGGAAGTTGAAATGGGAATAGCATAAACTCCAGGGGTGTCTAGGGGTCAGACAGGATACCTGTCTTTAAGCAGGCACATTATTGCAGAAGGGTTTGGTTTCACTGTGAGAGTGTAGCCCATAGTTTTGAGGAGTTTACACATTTTATAAGAGAAGGATCCATGGAAAGGAATGAAACCAATGAATGGTGGTTTTTCCATTAGTATTGGTGATAGAGCAGACAGATTTTTCAAATGGGAATTTTAGAGGAATTTCTCAATTGTAGAAGGTGGGAACTGATGGGCTTCGACAATTTCCTTTATGGTGTCAATTTCTTCATTGAAGGAAGATTCAGTGCTGCAGACAATCCTGGCATTATTGACAAAAGCTCTTAAGGCAGCAAATTTGTGAGCAATTGGGGAGTGAGATGAAAATGGGATTATGTTTGTTATTGCAGAGGGTTTTCTGTAGACAGATCTGTTGAGATGATTCCCTTGCCTTGTCAGATGGACATCCAAGAAGTCAATGCCTAGCAGTGATCCTTCATTGATGGTGAATTTTAATGATGGGAACTTCAGGGAAATCTTTTGAAGAAGAGATTCAAGGTCAGTTCTATTGTGTGGCCAAAGTACAAAAATATCATCAACATATCGAAGCCAAACTAAAGGTTGTAGATTGTGTTCCATGACTATGTTTTGTTTTTTTCAATATGTTGCGTGAAAACTTCAGCCAGAAGTGGAGAGAGAGGTGAACCCATCGGAAGTCTTTCTTGCTGACAGTAATATTTGTTGTTGAACTTCAAACAATTAATATTTCTCAGAGTTCGAAGGCAGTCATACAGGTCTTTTGTTAGTGGGCCAGAAAGTGATTGGGTTTCTTTGATCAATTGTACTAACAGCATATGAGAGTGGAAAAGAGAAACTGAAGGGAAGAGAGAGACTACAACCAGAGTGAATATTTTTGTCAGAGGGTTCAATGCTAGGAGGGAGTTTTCTAATGAACTCTTTGGTGGAGGAAATTGACAAAGGATGCTTGCAGGTAAGATGTTTACATTTTTCCACAATCCTCTTTTCAAGGTTACGGGTTGGAGAGAAAGTATATTCCACGAGTGGTAGAAGAGGGAAACCGACTTTATGAAGTTTGATCTGGAAGAATAAGCGCGGAGTTCAGAAATATGGTGGTGGTGGTGCAAAATCTCCAAGAAAGGTTTTTAGAGTGAGTTTCTTATCGAGTCTTTCAACTGCAGTGTAAAGTTTGGGGATGATATCAGATTTTAGAACCTTGCAATTTGAAGTTGAGCGAAATGATTCAGCTTTTTCATTGCGAACAGTTTTGGAGATACTGACAGGGCAGCCAGTTTTATCAGCTTTACAGATTGCAAGATTTTTTTCATTCTTTAGATTGCTGATTTCTTTGGGACTGAGGAAGAATACTTCCAAGTGAATCTCTTGGACACTTCACTTCCTCCAAAACTGGAAGCCTTCTTTTCACTCGGACCAAAATTCACTCCTGAAACTAATCGAAATCTAGAAGCCACGATCTCCATGCTAGAAGCAGCAGTTCAGTGTACTAAACCAGAAGCTTAACTAATCCTTTGTGCCAAAGCAGCACTCTATCTTGCAAAAGTGGAAAAGAAACTCCTGAAGTACTCTTCCTCATTCCACAAAGAAATCAGCAATCTAATGAATGAAAAGAATCTTGCAATCTGTAAAGCTGATAAAACTGGCTGCCATGTCATTATCTCCAAAACTGTTGTTCTCAATGAAAAAGCTGAATCATTCCTCTCAACTTCAAATTGCAAGGTTCTAAAATCTGATACCACCCCCGAACTTAAAACTGAAGTTGAAAGACTCAACATGAAACCCACTCTAAACATCTTTCTTGGAGATTTTACACCACCACCACCACCATATTTCCGAACTCCGCGCTTATTCTTCCAGATCAAACTTCATAAAGCCGGTTTCACTCTTCTACCACTCGTGGAATATGCTTTCTCTCCCACCCGTAACCTTGAAAAGAGGATTGTGGAAAAATGTAAACATCTTACCTCCAACCATCCTTTGTCAATTTCCTCCACTAAAGAGTTTATTAGAAAACTCTCTCCTAGCACTGAACCCTCTGACAAAATTTTCACTCTGGATGTAGTCTTTCTCTTCCCTTGAGTCCCTCTTTTCCACTCACATATGCTTTTAGTACAATTGCTCAAAGAAACCCAATCACTATCTGGCCCACTAACAAAAGACCTGTATGACTGCCTTCGAACTTTGAGAGATCTTAATTGTTTGAAGTTCAACAACAAATGCTACTGTCAACAAGAAGGACTTCCGATGGGTTTACCTCTCTCTCCCCTTCTGGCTAAAGTTTTCATGCAACATATAAAAAAAAAACATATACATGGAACACAATCTACAACCTTTCTTTTGGCTTCGATATGTTGATAATATTTTGGTAATTCGGCCACACAATAGAACTGACCTTGAATCTCTTCTTGAAAAGATTTCCCTGTAGTTCCCATCAATGAAGAATCACAGCAAGGCATTGACTTCTTGGACGTCCATCTGACAAGGCAAGAGAATCATGTCAACAGATCTGTCTACAGAAAACCCTCTGCAATAACTAACATAATCCCATTTTCATCTCACTCCCCCACTGCTCACAAATTTGCCACCTTAAGAAGTTATGTCAATCGTGCCAGGATTGTCTGCAACACTGAATCTTCCTTCAATGAAGAAACTGACACCATAAAGAAAATTACAGAAGCCCATCAGTTCCCACCTTCTACAATTGAGAAATTCCTTCAAAATTCCCATTTGAAAAATCTGTCTGCTCTATCACCAATACTAATGGAAAAACCACCATTCATTGATTTCATCCCTTTCCATGTTTCCTTCTCTTATAAAGATGTGTAAACTCTTCAAAACTATGGGCTACACTCTCACAGTGAAACCAAACCATTCGGCAATAATGTGCCTGCTTAAAGACAGGGATCCTGTCTCACCCCTGGAGTTTATGCTTTTCCCATTTCAACTTCCTCTGGTCTCTCAGTGTATATTGGAAGCATATACTGAAGTGTCAATACAAGACTTGGTGAACACAAAAAAAGATGTTTCCAATGGTCTTCCAAAGACAGCATTATCTGCACTAACCCTTGAAGACACCTCTGCAGTTCCCATTTGGAAAGAAACAAAAAAAGTTGCCCCATTCATCAACAAAGGATTTCTGCATTTCCAAGAAAGCATTGAAATTTTGTTCACCAAAAACTGCAATTCAGAGACCCCTCACCAAATCCCATTTATTTGGATCTCTCTATTAAAATCTGGCAACAGCTCCAACACCCCAATTTCAAATTGTAGTTCTGGCAACCAGCCTATCCAGTAGATCGTAGGTGATCAAGGTCATAGGATGACCGAAAGCTACCGCTAAATGAACTTTTTTACCATATGTGACTGTATGTTTTCGCTCGATTTTTATGTTTGGCATATTAAATCCGTTTATTTTTGTGGTGTAAGTAAGCACAAAGATTTGCCACGCTCTCACACTCCACTGGGAGGCTTTTTGAAGGCAATGGTAGATATAAAAGCATTTTAAAAGCACATAAAAGCATTTTAAAAGCACATAAAAGCATTTTTATGTCTACCATTGCCTTGAAAAGCCTCCCAACAGAGTGCAAAAGCTTGGTGAATCTTTGTGCTACTACGCCACAAAAATAAATGGATTTATTATGCTATATGCATCTCTTGGGTATTCACAGTCTGGTATATTTATAATAATGTTAACTACGAGATGCTAAGCTGCTGTTTAAAAGCTTCCAGGTAGTTCACTGCCTACAAAGAAGTACTGTCATGGGGACATTTAAACTAAATGTATCCCTCTGTGTTGGGAAATAGTGCTAAAGGGGAATCCATGCATGTGCACAGGAGAGAAAGAGCTTTCAACATCTTTTTGTTAGTTGTTTTTCATCCAGTAGGAGCTGTTTTATGATGCCTGTGCTGGTGAAAAGTTTGGTTGTTTTTTTTTGCAGGACTCGGGTGCTCTTGGTTTTTAATAGGGAAAGGGACTAAGGCGATTTAACCATGGTAAGAAGTGGCTATCACTGAGCACCAGTGAAGAAGAATATGCAATTAAAGATGGAGAAAAAAGTGGAACCGAAGAAGAGAAGTAGAAAAAGTTGATGTATGGCATCAGTAAATCCCTGATGCCACTGTGTGGACTACTTAGGAGTTAAAATTTGACTCCAGAGATAACGAACGCACAGCTTATTCAGCATCAAGCAAATTCAAAGAATGTGATTCATTTTTTAAATTTCAAGAGAGTTATGTTTTCCTTTTCATTTCATATTTCACATTTTATCATTTTATCTAATTGTTTTTACTTTTTGGCATAATCATTTGCTAATGAAGAAAATTAATAAAAGGAAATTAAAAACAAAGTAAAACGTGCATCTGTATTCGTGGAGAAATGCAGTTTGTGGTTGAACACAGAGCCCCCCTCCGAGATGGCTCTTCAGCACCTCCCTCCCCCGACTCTGGGACCTAGCAACTGCCCTGCATGCAGTATTTACAAACAGCCTTCAGTGATGATGGTCTTTCTTATGCAACCAGTAGTTTAAGAAATCCCAGAGAGGCTGCAACTCACTTGGGAATGAGTACCATTGTGAATGCTTTATTGCTTTTCTTAATGGTGTCCTCTGAAAATGTAGCTGCCATGAAACAAATGGTGGTTAAGCCAATGCAATGCCAGATGCACTTACACTACTGTCCTGATGGCACAGTGGCATGAGGTGCTGGCTTCTGATAAGTTGTCTAAGATGAGCCCCAGGTTCGAGTCCTGAATGAGGCCTGGGTATGTTTGTCCAATGGCATGGATTCTGCCCCTTCCCCAAAATTAGTGGCCTAAAATTATGGATGGACAACTCCATATAAGCCCTACGAGCTACTCATGGTGGTCATTAAACCACAAAACAAAAAAGCAAAAGATGCACTTAGGAAGTAACAGGTGGCCCTTGGTGATGAGGCCACCGCCGTGTCTACCATTTTGCACCACAAACTTCCTTAAGCAAAAGAAAAATGGGAACCACACAATTTGAAATCACTTCAAAAGCTGTACATTCAAGAATATGCCAAAAAACTTTAAAAGCGTTGAGTAGTAGAGGTCATCGCATTGTTTAAAAAATACTGTAACTGATGACAACACTCACATACCCTTCACGATGCCTACTTGTTCAGAAAGCAACCACGTTTTTAGAAGTATTATTGATAGTTGGTACTTCACGAAATTTTTGCACGAGGTTCTGCAGGAGTTACACACTGGCAGAGGTGAATACTCTGTCCTACAATTAATATCCAGATGCCTGCATGTCTATAAATAATCTTAATTTACAGAAAATTTAATATTATGTGTGGAAACCTTTGGCCCTTATGAAGGCCTCTAGTCTTCGTGCAATACTCTCCACTAGTTTTTGCAAATGTCTGCTGATATGTATCACCATTTGGCCTTCACAGCAGTGACCAGTTCACCATTGTTTGTTGGACAATCTTTCCTTTTGCACACCTGATTATCCAATTCATCCCACAGATTCTCCATAGGGTTTAAGTCAGGACTCTGGACTGGCCAGTTTAACTTTTTGATGACCGTGTGCTCAAACCAATCTGTAACAATGCAAGCAGCATGACAAGGTGTGTCATTCTGCTGATAGAGGTATGGGACTCCCCCAAAGTACTGCCACAATGTTGGTTGTGCATAATTGTCCAGGACATCTTGGTGGAACTTAGCATTTATGGTTCTGTCCAAACGACTAATGAGCCCAGGCCGAACCATGAAAAACAGCTCCATACCATCACACTGCCTCTACCAGACTTCATTGTCAGGATGATACAATCTGGAGGGTACCTTTCTCCCTAAATCTGCTACACTCACAGACAACAATCCAATCAGGAGACTATGTACCATGACTTACCAATCCAAAGCACATTTTCCCTTTAGTCTACAGTTCAAAATCAATGTTCCTTACACCACACAAATCAGAGTGTGGCATTAGTCAAAGTGATTAGTGGCTCATGGATGGCTGCTTAACTGTGGTATAATTCACATTGTGTAGTGTCCTGCACTCTATACTGGTGCTATCATCAGTCCCAATAGCCTCACATAGGGTTTGTGTGATTTGAGACAATGTCGATTCACATTCTCAGTGGACAGTCTTTTACACAGCTCTCCTGTCATATTGTCAGCTTTGAAGGTTTACTGGGACATTTCTTGGCAGATTCAGAATCAATGTGCTGCCATTTGCATATTACATCACCAAACCGTCAACCTAGGAATCTTCAGTGCTGCTGAAATGTCACATACAGGGGAATTGCTTATTTGGCACTCTGTTACCAAACCACGCAAAAATCAGTTAACTCTGTTGATTGAGACATCTTGAATTCAGTTGTGCTAATGTCTCATCATAGCCCTATGAGCATTTTATGGTTGGGTTTATGATGTGGTGCTAGCATAGAAAGTAATTCACTATCAACAGAGGAATGCCCTGATATTAACGGTAGGGCAGTATATTTCAGAAGATATACATAAAGAAAGCATGCTATATCCCTAACCACTTTTCACATGTCCAAACTTTCAGTGACCCTCACAAAATGATTACATGTAAAATGTGCCCCTATAAAGTTCAGTAATACAATTAATTCAACAACAGAAAGTCTGGAGTTTCATCATTTAGTGAGAGAGCTACCTACCCAGTTAAAAAATTACATTTTTGTGTATAACTGATGATAGCAATAGATTAGAATAGGAATGCAACTTCACTGGTGTTCAAACAACTATGGAATAGGAAAGCAACAAGAGTAGAACGTTTTGTTCAAACAACTGTGCACTGATTTCATATTCTGAGTTGGTTTAAATATGAGTTACACACTTCAGATCTCTAAGTATCCTTCAAGGTTTGTTGTCTCAGTGATAAATTATCCACTTCAGAAATGGAGTTCCAAAAACTGTTTGCATTAAAGCACTATCAGATTCTAAAACAAATTACTCAATTTCTGGTAGTCTTATTTTCATTAGTTATGCAATCAGTGTCTATTGCTACTTCATGTACACTACCTGCTGTCTTCTCTTAACAATTTTATTTCATTATTCAGGTTATCAACCTTTTATTTCATCTTATCCCTAGCCTTTTTTAATCATGGTTATTATGACAGACCTTGAAAAATCCTTGAAGATTTAAAACAGCTACCAGAAAATTGAAGTTAAACCAACTCAAAATATGCAAACTATAGCTAACAAGGTGGAAAAATAAAATTCTGTGAACTACTCGAGCAGTTCACACATTATGAAGTGAACAAGAATTTTTTCGCTATACCCTTTTACACCACTAGACTTGCCCATGTTTCTCACAAATTTATGACAACAGTGCTCTTGCAAACTGCTGTGAATCAGTTTTACATAGATGATTTGTTAAGTTAGAATGGATGAGAAAGGTGTGAACATTTAAGTTTCATTACATACTGGGTAAGAGTGCTATCAAGCCTCACAACACATTATAATAGGCATAGGTGTATTGTGACCAAAAAAGAAGGGGTAATGAATAAGTATAACCTGAAGTTTTCCTGGGGGAGGGGGCATGAATAAGTGTAAACTGATGTTTTCCTCGGAGCAGGGAGGCCATTCATGTAAACAGATTCTCCATAAATGGCATAGAATTTGGGTCTTTTAAGTGCATAACATTTTCTTTTTTTTTTTTTTTTTTGCATTAATGCACGTCAAAATATTAACCTTCAATAGCGGACCTTTACTAAAGAAATCCAATATTTTTTTTATTTTTTTTTTGATTGGAGGTTTAACGACCACCGTGAGCAACTCAATGGGCTATAAGCAGTCGCCCGTCCCTAATTTAGGGTCACTGGTTCCAGGGAAGGGAGAGAGCCAGTGCCATTAGACAAACACAACATCCATGCCTCACCGGGATTCGAACCCGGACCCCTTACGGACGAATAATCAGAGGCCAGCGCCTTAGACCACTGCGCCACCGGGGCGGCAATCCAATATTAGAAGTACTTGAAATTTTTTTTGTTATGCATTACTCTTCAATGACTGCTGATAGTGAAAGATGTAAAGAAAGTAAAGCATATTTTTTGGCAAGATGCTAAGTTTCAGATAATAAAGTCCCCTCTTTTTTAAAAAATTATTTTAAATATTACAAATATTTTTGCTGATAAATAAATGATTTTATATAATGAGTTCTCTACATTGACAGTATTTTTCTGTGGTTTTACTTCCTCACAAAAGCGAATCACTGCCAAATCTGAAAGGTGAGCATCACACACACACACACACACACACACTGTGTGTGCAAAGTTCTTGCTTCTTCCTCTTTGAACTTCGAAGTGATTTCATTAAACCTTTCATTCATATTTGCTACCTCATCGATCACAAAACTAACTATACCCTAACATTAAATTTTTCAAAAGTTGGGGGGGGCACATGCTCCCATGCTATGCTTATGATGATAGGCTTATGACAATGATGCACCTTTACATTCATGTGTGTTTGAACAGTATAGTTAGTTTTGTGATGGATGAGAAACAGTCAAAGATGTATGATGGGTCTGGCCACTCTTCCACTACTCTGGCTGCCCAAACACTAGTGGTGAAGGCCATATGAGGGTTTTGAGGCTAAGCCTACCTAAAAAATATA
Organism: Macrothele yani; assembly: GCA_039090855.1. Taxonomy (NCBI): domain Eukaryota; kingdom Metazoa; phylum Arthropoda; class Arachnida; order Araneae; family Macrothelidae; genus Macrothele; species Macrothele yani. The sequence continues at coordinate 47,219,011 of CM077012.1, forward strand.
AATAAATAAAACAAAAACAAGAAGAAATAAAAAAATAAGCAATTTTATATAAAAAATATATTCAGTTAGAAATCATGGAAATATATTTGCTATCCAAGATCCGCATTGATATTGAAGTTCATAAGCACTTATTTGTTCCTTCCGCAATTTGAAAGTCGAGTAAGCTACCTAAAGCGCAGTGTATCTGTTTGTATACAATTATGAGGCTTTTGGCAAATAGACATTCCGCAGATTCTCGCAATGTGAGATGGAAATATGAGAAGTCACGGCAGGGGAAGAAAGCATAAACTCTTTTTATTTTTACCGCTGGTAACCTAATGAGGTTAGCCTCTCTATATTTGCGTTGCAGTCACAAATCAAGTGGAAAGAGATAGAGAACAAGTAATGAGTAACGATGGATAATGGCTCACACAGGGAAAGAACAAAGAAGCTCCCAATTAACAAAAAGAACAATTTGCTCCCTTCTGTGTGCTGGCCCAGTGTTTCATCTTTCACGTTGAGTTACATTAGCGATTGGTAAAGTGTGATTAATCTTCCAGGGGAGAGAAATGAGTGAACATTCTAGATAATAAATTAATTAATCTATAAAAACTTTGAAAGACAGACCATTTTCAACTTGGTCTTATGACGAAAAGTGCTCTGCGAAGGATGATGGGCCAACTCGCATTTGAAAGTTACTGTTGTAGATGGAACAAAAGAGAAAATTCCAAAATTGTTGGTATAGTAAATATTCTTGGTTAGATGGATGCACCGTGTCAAAAAAACTTTTTTGTTATGTGTGCATTTTATTTGGTGGTGAAAAAGAGTGGAGTTCACATGGAGTAGATGTAACAAAAAACGTTGAAAGAAAATGTAGGAAACGTGAAAACTCTAAAAAGCATAAACAGAACCTAGAGAGTCATCACCTTCTTGGACGTGGAAGGATTGAACATGTGTTATCTGAAAAAGAAAAACTACAAGCTATAAAACATAACCAAATAGTTAAGCAAAATTGGCTTGTTGTTCAATGATTAATAGAAGTTATGTGCTTTCTTGGAAAACAAGAACTTGCATTCCATGGGCACTTTGAGGATGAGAGTTCCGATAACAAAGGAAACTATCTCGAGTTATTAGAGCTTCTGTCGCAACAAGAACAGTTTCTATGTGATCACTTGAATTCGAAGCCTACTTTTAACGGTACACCCAGTGACATACAAAAAGAACTTATTCAGGCAATAACACACATTCTTAAGCAGGAAATTAGAGAAGAAATTGGATCATGTGAATTCGCATCAGTTCAAGCTGATGAAACTTTAGATGTTTTGTGCAGATCTCAGTTGAGCATTATTCTGAGATATTGCTTCGAAAGCATGATTAAAGAAAGATTCCTTGGGTTTTTTTATGTCTCAACTGACAAAAGGATTGTCAAAAATAATAATTGCTGTTTTAAATGAATGGAACGTGGTTGAGAAAATTGTGTGTCAGACATAAGACAGTGCTTCTGTTATGGCTGGTAACCAGGGGGGTGTTCAACATGGAATTTAGTTCTGTTGCATTGTTCTAAAATAATTAAGCAAGTGAGGCTGTTCACATATGATTTAACAGCATTTCCTACTTTCTTCAGTAAATCAGCAAAAAGGACATAGCTTCTAGTAAGCAAAGGATTCAGATTGCCACTAGCTTCCACAACCCGCTGGAATTTCCATTCAAGAGCAGTGACTACTATAACAACACACTACACGGACCTTAAAAATGTTTTTGAACATATCACAGAAAATGAAGATTGGGATGGTCAGTCATATAATGCTGCAGTTGGTTTGCTGAATATCCTACTGAAAACTCAGTTTCTCTATTTGCTTTGCCTGTTTCGTGAAATCTTTTGTCTACTGTGATCACTTGTTTGCTCTGCTGAAAAATAGAAGTACTTCTGACGTAGCTCTCTGTAATACAGAGATAAAAACCACTGTGAAAATCATAAAGAACATGAGATCAGGATGTATGATAAATGACTGCATTGAAAAATGTAGGCAGATAAATAATGGATTTACAATAACTGAGAACTTTTCATTCGCTAAAGATTCTGATGTGAAATTCTCGACACTTTGATTATGCAGATGGAAGTGAGGTTCGGGGATTTTGAGAAAATTCAGTTTGTGGAACTTTTGGAGCCGAAACTATTCAGTACCTATCAGGAAATTTTTCCAGTACTTAAAGTTAATTCACTTCTCCACATTTACCCTTTTTTCAACCAGGAACGATTACAAAGTGAGCTCCAGAATATTTACTGTGACCCACATAAGCATCTTGCTCCCATCGACCTGTTGCAATTCATTATGAATAATAATCACGAAGTAATTTATCAAGAAACAACTAAACTAATTCGTTTAAGTTTTAACATTACCTATTACCACCGCTTCTTCTGAAAGAAGTATGAGTATGTTAAAACGAATAAAAACCTGGCCAAGAAATTCCATGGCAAATGAAAGACTAAGCTCTCTTAGTTATATCTCAATCGAAAAGAAATTGATAAAAGAACTTATGACAAATGAAAATTTCAAGGAAAAGGCGATAGCTACTTTGCAAACATGAAGAATCGCCGACTGGATCTCATCTTCAAAAAAATTTAAGGTGAGCAAACTTTTTGTTCTATTCAATTTTGAGTTTCATCAGATGATATTTTTATTTAGCCTACCCAGTTTCAAAGCACTAGCTTCGCCACTGCCAAACACATTGAGCATACCCATCATGGTTCACAAAAAAAAAATATTTATATTACTGTTTGAATGTCAGGAAAGACCAATTTCATGTTAGCAAAAGCATTTGTCACACTATTATGATTTAGGGTCTGAAAAAAAGTAATAAAAAAATCACACTTTACTCTGGCCACAGCACCTGGAACAAAAGCAGAAGGGCACTTGTTTTCAAATTTATGATGATCTTCTTCTGGGCACTGCATGCAATGACAACATATTTTAATATTCTGCAATTGCTTCAAATGAAATCTGGTAAACATATAAAACGAGCGAAACACACAGTCACGTACGGTAAAAGGTTCGTTTAGCGGTAGCTTTCGGTCATCCTATGACTTCGATCACCCGCGATCGACTGGCCACTGCCAAACACCTGCCAGTCAATCGCGGGTGATCAAAGTCGTAGGATGACCGAAAGCTACTGCTAAACGAACCTTTTACCGTACGCGACTCTCTGTGTTTCGCTCGTTTTATATGTTTATATGTTATTGTCACGTGATGCCCGAGTTTTAAACCATGAAATCTGGTGCCTGCAGTATGAATTATAACCCAAATGCAATAGTACAGAATGGAAATCAGAAAGTTTTGTGGAACAGTTGTTATAAGAAATGCTGATACTAATTGCATTTTTGATTGCAAAGTTATAGTGTACCAGAAATTTGTACCTGAGGAACAAACTGCCAACCAACACTATTAGAGGTCTGGATTCTGTGGAAGAAATATTCTTTATTAATTGCATAGATCAGGATTTTAGCAATCACATACACCTGAATCCCCAGTTTTACTATTCAATACACACATATTGAACACCATGTGGATTCCAAAACAGTGAGCAACACTTTTCCAGCTGTTGGCCGGATTTAGAACTTTCTTGCTGATCCCTGATGTTTCCATTCCAAACTCTGACATTTACTCTCCGACTCATAACAGTGCCATCATATTTCGTCCTTAGTAATGATAATTCCTTTCAAAAAGGTGCTAGCTCCATTAACATAGTGATCCAGAAGGCATAGGCAGATATTCAAATGGCTGGGTTTGCACACTTCCGTAAGAAGTTTTGGGACCTATCTTGCTTAGACTTTACAAAAGTCAAGTTTGTTGCAGATGATTTTACAGGAAGAACCATGACTAATATACACATGATTTGGTACTTTATCAATAGTCACCCGTGTGTTTGCCAGAACCATGGCATAAACTTATTTAATGTTGTCATAAGCAGTGGATGTGGATGGGCATCCCGTTTCTTCTTCATGTGTTGCACTAATAAGGCCATTTCTGAACTAGAAATTCATTTGCTGGCACTCTGCTGTGGTAAAACATTGTTCCCATATTGTACCTTTGATAACATAAGCTTTTGATGAATTTCAGTTCCTGATAAGAACTTAAGTCCCCTTAAAATAATACTACTGCTCAATCTTTTTTGATGCATACAGAAAGTGGAGCATCTATGTTAAGAGAACGACAACACAAGAGCTGATCGACCAAGGTCAAACTTTACTACTGTGATGACAGCAACACCACATCTACACATGCATGTGTAACAAACAGTACAACCAACCAAAATAAATAAGGACTGCAATGAGGATACTTATTGTCTAACCCTAGTAATTATGTAAGTCATATGGACTGGTATTGGCTATTCTGATTACAGCATGAAATTCATGAAGTTTAATGTGTTACACACTAAAAACTTCATCTTTTATATTTTGTACCAGGAAACAATTTTAGCTAACACACAAGTGCATCACAAAAAATATTCAGTGCTCTTTAGACCTCTTTGAAGTTGCTGAATCAATAAATCTTATCAACCAACCATAGATGTCTAACACAAAATGAAAAAAAAAATTAATCTAATCTTAATTAGTAATCTACTAGATTGAATTAAACAAACAATCTACACAAAGTCAGATACCTAAACCTTTTCATTACTAATCTTACAAACTTCATTATCGCTTAAATACAGGATTCTTTTCAATGTACTGGCCATCTGATGCATGGTGCAAATGCCATCAACTTCTTAAATGTCTACCTCAGTGAGTCAAATGTTATCCCATTTTAAGCTACACATAATGCTGGGTCTGCATTCACAAGGCTTATGACAAGCATTTGTCATGGAGCCACAACTGCATTATCAGGTGATTAGAGGATGGAGGTCAATAAATGTGCTGTTGAAGTGATCCTATGCCATTATTGAAAAAAAGGGTTAAGTGTAGCAGCAGCAGCGAGAGAAATTTCTGCAGCTGAATGCGAAGAAACCGTGTGTACAGCAGCACTGCACAAAAACGGCTCCGGCATTTCAATACTCGGGACACCAGTGAAGAAGACAAGCTGAGGTAAGGGCATCCACCAATACTGACACCCTGATCAAAGCGGTGACAGTGAACCCTATTACCAGGGAATAACAATTGGTAGATGAGGTGCAGTCTTTCCAATCCACCATTATTCATCATCAGCACCAGCTTGGTTTTTCCTCTAGGCACCATTGAATGGTTTCCAGTGCATTGACACTCCAGCAGTTGAAACAACATGCCACTCTATATTGCAAATTGCTGTCAAATCCACAGGATGACACTTTTACCTCACCCTGGTAACATTGTACCCTCACAGGTGATAAAAAGTGGATATTCCTATGTTATCTTACCACTACTAACCAGTGGCTGAGACCACACTAGGAAGTACATACAGCCTGAAGTGCAAAGAAGGTGCCTCAAAAGGAAAGTCATGCTGTGTATTTGGTGGAATTGTGAGGGCCCTGTGCACTGCAAACTTGTACCAGATGGTCAAGCTGTGGACAGGAACCTCTATGCTGAACAACTGCAGCAGGTACATGACGCTCCATGCCAATGCTACACAGTGCTCGTCAATAGGAAACGGGTGTTGCTACCCAAGTGGATAATGTCCCAAGTCACACCTCCAGAGTGGTTTGCCAAAAATTAAAGGAATTAGAAGGGGTTGAGATCCTACTCCATCCTCCATACAGACTGGACTTTGTCCCATCTGACTACCACCTGTTTCACTCCATGGTCCATTTCTAACAAGGACGGCACTTCATCTTCTGTGGTGGATGTGGAACCTGGCGGATAGTTTCTGTCCTTGAAATCTGCTGAATGATACTGCCATGGGATTGTGGCTCTTGTGGAACATTGGCAAAGGGCTGAAGAAAACAACAGCCTGTAATTTGCAGAAAGTGGTGAGTGTGTATGGATTTCTTGCATGAGTAAACTATTTAGATGCAAACAGGATGAACTTTTAAAACTCAACCTGGTAAATGAAGCTCTGATAACAGTTTTTCAGATTCATGTTAAAAATTGCCCCTGTATTCCTTTTGGGATGCCACACAGTAAAAACTGCTTGCCTTAGAAGTAGTACTTTTTCGAACTCAAAGCACATAAACTTTAGAAGGGGGTATCTTTTGTGTGATCAACACTTTCCAATGTCATCTTTCCTTGATGTATGACATTTTACTACTGTTGTGATGGTGTTTATCGTTTTTGCTACTGAGTTTTTACGCTTTCCAACCGTAGGTTGAAGAAGCGTATATGCTCCAGCTTTGTCCGTCCGTCCGTCTGTCAGCACAATAACTCGCGTAAAAATGGTTCGATTTTGATGAAATTTTAATATGTGGTAGGGGACCACTGGGGACGAACCCTATTGAAAATGGGTGAAGTGGGATCAAAGGTCAGGACATAGGAGCGGGATGCATTCCATTGCCTTTATGCGTCATAACGTGCTTAAAAATGGTTTGATTTCGATGAAATTTTATTATGTGGTAGGGGCCACCCGGGGACGATCTTATAACGTCACAATCTCGCGCTTGATATGTTCGTGCGTGGTCACCCCATCTGTCTCATTACGTCACGCGTTGTGTGTGGATCCTATTAAAGTTTTATGACATCACACTATTGCAAGCAGATGGTCGCGATTCCTATCTGCCTCATTAAGTCACGCTTTGTGTGCGTATGTTCGTCCGCACGATAATTCGCATAAAAATCGTTCGATTTCGATGAACTTTTAGTATGCGGAAGATAATCACCTGGGAAGGAACCCTATTGAACGTGAATGAAATGGGATCAAAGGTTAGCACATAGGAGCGGGATCCATTCCACTGCTCTTATGCGTCATAACTAACGTAAAAAAGGTTAGATTTTGATTAAATTTTAGTATATGGTAGGTAACCACCTGGGGACAAACCCTATCGAAAATGGGCGAAATGGGGTCAAAGGTCAGGACATAGGAGCGGAATCACTTCCATCGCCATTATGCGTCATAACTTGCGTAAAAATTCTTCGATCTGGATGAAATGTTAGTATGTTGTAGGGGCCTGTCTATTAAATGGGTGAAATGGGGTCAACAAATCCTATTGAAAATGGGCAAAATGGGGTCAAAGGTTAGGACACAGGAGCAGAATCTATTCCATAGCCCTTATGCATCATAAGTTCATAACTTATGTAAAAATGCTTCCATTTATACAAAACTTTATCATGTTATTTCGGAGGTATACTGAACCGGTTCTGTAGAATATCATCAAAATGGGATCAAAGTTCAGGGCACAAGACCAAGATTTATTCCACAGCCATTATCCTCATAACTTGAGTAATTATTTCCGGTATGTTGGAAAGCGTATCATAATCAATGCATTGCATGATTTTACTAATTTGTCATTGATGATATTCAGCTTTTCCATAGTTCTTGAGCATTTTTAAAAACATTTAATATGTACAAGTTTCAGTTCAACTGGTTTTCATTCATTTTCCTAGGAGGACACAGTTCCAAAATAATACTGAAATTTCTGATTTTGTGAACGTAATTAGATTAGTTTTTCTCAAGAGATAAGTTTGTAACTATAGATAGGTTTGTATATACATATATTCCAAGAAAATACATTGGTTTTTCTCAGAGATAAGTTTGTAACTATAGATAGGTTTGTATATACATAACTATAGATTTGTAACTATAGATAGGTTTGCATACACATATATTCTAAGAAAATCTAAAATTTCAATATTATTTTGGAACTGTGTCCTCTCAGACGAACAAATTAAAACCAGCATAACTAAATCCTCTCCATTGAAAACATATTTAAAAATAGTCAAGGACTGTGAAAGAAATGAATATCAACAATAAACTCCACATACAGTAGTGAAAATGAAAAAAACAACACTGTAGCACTGGTCAAACATCATTCAAAACTAAAAGACAATATTAGAAACTGCTAATGTATGGCCTTAAAACTTAAAAGATCACACCGAGGAAAGATGTGTACTTTGACTTTTATCATATTCTAGATATTAGATGCACACACAAACTCAATATATTTTAAACTCAGAAGTGACTTAAATAATTTCTTTCCTTTTAATGAAAAAACCACTAGGTGTAAATTGGGCCATGTAAGCCACGTGTATGATAAATCTTATTCAAACCTCTTCCACCAAAGAACTTTGAACACAATATAATGCTTCATCTTTGTTGTCCTGTTTTTTGTGTACTGGTTTTTTCCAGTTTGTGTAGTCCATTTCTGTTTGTGCCCTTTACATCTTCTACTCTTACCTACACCCCCAACCCACATACACAAAATCTAAAAGATGCTTAATTGCCCAATCAATTGACAAAGCATGGTTGCTATAATTTTTGAATTTCTGCACACTTCTTACAAAATTCTGCCACAAATTTGAATTCAGCATTTTGGTTTCTCTTTATGATTACTGCATTTGCTTTCCTTAGGACCAAGTTTCAAAATGGACAATATTTAATCAGATACTGCACATGCCACAACTTCCAGGACCAATTTTAATCCTACCAATTAAGAAAAGTGTTATATACTTCTGCTGTTTCCAGTGTTGTCATAAAGGATAGGAGAAACCAAGCCACACACTGATTTGCACCAAAGCTGTTTTGTACAGTTATTTACAGATCTGGCAGATACAAGACTATTTCTTGTAGTAGCATACCCATAATGTACAGCAACATATAAAAGCATACATTTTGAATACATACTTCATAAAATAAAAATAAAAATTGCAATGACCTCTTCCATTTCAATCCCAGCTTTAACGAGATTAGACATGAACTTCTGCCTCCAGCCCTCATGCTTGTGGTATTTCTGTTCACCTTTAGTATGGGGCTTTTCTTCAGAACAGTCTTCATATACTAACACATAATCTGAAAAAGAAAATATTTTACTAACAGAACACATAAAAAATAGAAAACATTTCTTTTAACATTAAATGGTTAAAAATGCTTCCTGAAAAAAGAAATAGATTAAAATCACAACAGAAACACCTAAAATGTATAAATATAAAATTTTTACACAACTAAATGTGGAGAAAATATAAAAAGATGGGGGGAATCATAATGACTATTTTTTTTTATTCCCACAGAAAGCTAAACATATTTTAGAACTAAAAGGCACTTTTAATAAGCCACACAGCTTTTTCATTTTGCAGCATAAAGGACTCTGGTTTCTCTGAAAAAATCTCACTATCTAGATGAAAAAATTTCATTATCTAGCTTAGAACATTATCAGTAATTATTTTCACAAGAATGAGACTAAACAAAAAAAGAGCACAATTAATAGTAGATGTGTTCTCTTAAGCAAGGAGTGTGAGGTCTTCATTCAACAGTAGACAAATCTTGTTCATAAGAAAAAAAAAATTATAAGATGTGGGATTTAAATTCCACTGTTGACATCATTCACTTCAACAGGTGTCAAAACATATGAAACAACCTATAATTTTTGCTCCATATATTTTTCTGGTGGTAAGTGGAGCAGTAAAAAGAGGTTAAAAAAGCCATAAAATCATTACAACTGGGTTAAATTTTGTTTGTTACATTCAACATTGAGTTCCTGAATGAATATGTGGGTGTTACTGCTTTTTAGTTGTATACCGTAACTATTTCATATGGAATACAAGTTGCATAACAGTCACTTCATAGGAACTTCCAGAGGGGTGAATATGTTTTCTTTTTTTTTTCTTCTTTTTTTTTTTGTGGCATATATTTCAGGTCAGCATTTAAAAGATGATGGTTCTTTAAATAAGTATCAGCTATACAGATGCACTTTCACAATATTAGAATTATTTAAAAACTATTCTAAAATGTTGTTTATTCATAGATTGAAATTCAAGTATGACAATCACCTGTTATTGAACTACCTTGACTGTATTTTTTGGTGCTTTCTTATAGCTGTTTTCAGTGGAATCTAGAAGATGCATTCGTGTTTTCAGTCATTCTGGCTCTTTGAGCTTTTGGAGTATGTGCACACACAAATTTCTACAGCATCTTCAGTGTCATAACACTGTAATGTTTCCTCTGTCATCTTCAGTGTCAGGTGACAAAAGCAATGCACATGCACTGAGAGCTTAGGGAGCCAGACTGACCAAGAGACCAAGAGCTTGTTAAAATTTGTGGTGTGTGAATCTTTAGATCCCATTGAACATGGTTGTGAGAAAATGCATTCAGTGAGATTAATCTATTTGATTTTAACCTACAAACAAAATATATTTTGGAATAGCTTCTAAAGAATTTTAATTTGGTGAAAGTGTGTTCTTATAGCTAGTACTAATTCAAAGAACTGTCACCTTTTAAGTACTGTGTTACAATATATGCCACAACATTAAAAATAATGAATTCAGCCTTCTGGAAACTCCTGAGTAACTGTTATGCAACATGTATTCCATGAAAAAGTTACGGGGTACAACTAAAAAGCAGTATGTCTTCTATTAATTTTGAATGAAACATTAACTCATAACCTTTTTGTTTCTTTGACTAAATGTCAAAACAAGTACCTTGACATTTAAGAACTCGATGCTGAATGCGATTAACAGAATTTCAAGTAATGAATGTATGATGTTCATAAACTAAAAACATTTCCTTTAATGGCGTAAAATTAAGACACAGTTTAAGCTAAGCTTTAGCGCTCCACCAGGAGGCTTCGTGTGGGCTAAGTTTCCAAAGCCTTCTTAGAAATAGCAACTGACAATGTTGTTACAACTCAAAAATTTTCATATAATAGAACCAAACAATTCCATTTCACGTTGGGGTCAGTGTTTAGACATGTTCATGTGTGGAGTCCCTGTTTTACCAAACAATTCCATTTCACGTAAGGGTGCATGTTTAGACATGCTCACGTGTGGAGTTTGTTTTTAAAACGTGCTCATGCGGCATGGAGAGGAATTACCTGGTGTTTCTTTGATGCTTGTTCAGGAGATTCCTCCAGACATCTGATAACTCAAAAGGCAAGCTTTTGTTGCATGGGTGTGGGTGGATCATGATCTCGAGACTTTTGGCTCTGCCAATGTAGCTTGTATAGAGTGCTATTCTTTCTATCATGCTCCAAAGTGGGGTTGCTCTTTTTCGGGCGACTTCCCTGCACAAAGCTGTTGCAGTTTTCCTGTCTTTAACGTCTCTTTTAAGAACGGCTTAAACTGTGTATTAATTTTACGCCATTAAAAGAAGTGTTTTTAGTTTATAAACTGTGTAGAATCTTCAGCAATTGTATGATGTTAATATTGCTTTTGCTTTGCACCACATATTTTGATAAGCTATTCTCTTTCAGTCAAGATATAGTGTTGGATATCTTTTTAAATTCATCTTTATACTTAAAAGAAAAAAAAACTCATCGTTTGTTCTTATAGCAAAGCCTTTTCAGACCATAGCTTTTACATTTTTTCTTCTTTTAATGGATTTTTTTTTTTAACAAATAGATGGATGGATGGATGAAATTCAAATGTGTTGATGGATGGATAAAATTCAAAAGCATGCTGGAGTAACATAGAGCTGTGAAAGATTTCTCACTCTAATAGAGGATGACAGTTTCTCTGAAAAGTTAGTTTTTAGTGACAAAGCAACGTTTCAAGAAAGGTGAACATGCATAACGTGAGAGTTTAGAGCACTGAAAATTCCTGTGCAATCTTGCAGCATGAGCGTGCTTTCCAAACAGTCAATGTCATCTGTGCAATTATTCATGTATCAGCCCTTCTTCTTCGCTGAAGCCACTGTGACAGGAATTACCTATCTCTACATGCTCGAAAATGGCTTCTCCCACCCACAGCTGGAAGAAGACATTGATGACTTCATTTTTCAAATCGATGGTGCTCCACCGCATTCCCATAACGAGGTTCGGGGCCACCTCAATAACAGGCTGCCAAAATGATGGATTGGCCGTTCAGCTGAGAAGGACGAGGAACTGTTGTGTTGGCCACCACGATCCCCAGATCTTACCCTGTGTGATTGTTTTGGTGGGGTTTCATAAAGGATCATGTCTAAGTACCATCACTTGCAATGACGCTGGTTGAGTTGAAAGCTCGCATCACAGCAGCCATCACAGAAATTGACACCAACATGCTACAAAGAGTTTGGCAGGAACTTGATCACTGACTTGATGTGTGCCATGTTATGCATGGAGTGCACATTGAACATTTATAAGTAAGTTGAACAAAACTTTATGAAATGTGCTTTTCAACAGCACTAGTTGTGTGTATCTTCTTTACATTAAACATGAATACCAAATCATTTAAATCGGGAGCACATTTTACCCTGTATATATATGCACACATACACAGTATATATACTGAGTGCTTCAAAAGTCTATTTAAATTTCGAAACTTCATAAATGAAAAAAATATGTGTATTACAGTGTAGTTTGCATGAAAAGCATCCACTAGTAAGGAAATTTTGTTTGTCAATGGAAAAACTTTTAGTTCAAATATTAAAAAGTCACAGACAGAGAGTGATAACAGCTAACAAGTTTGTAAATACAGTGAAAATACATGCGTTGCACTAATTTTGTGACACTCTCACAACAGTAAATGTTCAACACATCCTCCACCACAAAGCATTACAGCATTCAAGCATGTGACGACTCCATGACGGCTGAGGGTAACATGCCTGAGTGAATGCAACAGACTTCGTAACGAATGGCTTCCTTCAGCTGTAGCAGTGTGGAAGGTCCTGTCAGGTACACTCTGGACTTTAAATAACCCCACAACCAGAAATTCACAGGTGCCAGATCTGGATACTGAGGAGGTCATGGGATGCTGCACTGCCTGCTGATAAATATCTCTGCACCCTTTTTTACCGGAGATGTGATGTGAGCTGGCACATTGTCCTGCATAAATGTGACTTTATGCAGCAGAATTTGTTCTTGCAAACATGGCATGTTTTCACACAGCAGTTTCAAATAACGTCTGGCATTTAATGAGAAGTCTTCCAGATGTTTCTGCGGCACAGTTCCTCAAAGAAAAAGGACCAAAGAATGACGGAAGCAGTGAATCCACACCACACTAACTCATGATGAACACAGTGTATGCATGCAGATTATCCTGCGACCGTATTCTGCGTGTTGACAGACCCATGTAACAAAAATGAATTTTGTCTGTCCACAACACATTTAACCACTAATAGGAATCCTCAGTGACCTTTGCCAGAGCCCATTTGGCAAATTCCTCCTGCTGTGTGGTGCCTGCTGGTAACAGCTTAAGTAAAGTTTGCAATTTGCATAGGTACAGATTTAACACACCATGAAAGATATGATTTACTGATGCTCTTGGTAAGCCCAAACATCTTGGTACTTCATGAGCACTGTTTCTTCCACTTGTTTGAGATGCTAGTTCACCCATTTGGGATGCCACAGCATTCAAACAGGTCTCCCATAACCCCAGTCTCCAAAGTCAGAGGCGATCCATCAAAACTTGCAGTTACCTCAAATTGCTTCACCAGACACTGCAAACTGGCACAGGTGGTAGGACCTTATTAGTCCTTTCTATGTTTGGAACTTTAGCAAAGCTTCTGTTGTTGATTCTCCACTTACATAAAAAAACTTCACTAGCAAGGCTTTATCTGACAAAGTTAACATCGCAGCCACACTCCTCTTGAACACCGTTTTCAAGAACAAGAGGGATGAAGGCAATTCACAGACATGGAGGATAGAATAAAGGGAAGGAGCATGTGCTCTCACCAGTGAAGTCAGCTGAGTTATGTGGCCCACACCCATGTTACATTACCTTCATTTGCTTGTTTGGGCATTTTAAGTTATGGGAGAGCATAATTCCAGCTTAGTGTTTTCTTTTTCCTTTTTTTCCTTCTGATTTTCGCTTTTGTTTGTGTTGTTTTTGCATGAAAGAAACTTCTTAGAAATGCCAGTGTGCACAGCCGTAGGCTGCATCAATAAGGCAGATAAAAAACTGCCTGGAATGATGTTTCACAGGTGTCTTGTACATCTAATATTCTATTTTCAAATTTAAAAACTTATGATGGAATAGCTAAACATTTTCAATTATGAACTAGAAAGTTGTCCTGTTTTCAATAATACATCAAAAACTACATTTCTGAAAGCATTCTATTAAAATCAGTCATTTTTAGGAAACAATAAAATCAGTCTGTTTTTGCTTTTGTAGTTTTTAAAATTTTGTAAATTATCGCATTAATTACTGGTGTATAGTAATCAGCCTATTAACACCAATAATCAGATTTTATTGTGCACTACGAACACCTTATTTTGTATGTTTCAAGTAATCTTCGATAACATTTTCGTAAATTATTACATTGTTTTATCATTTTTTTAATTATCATTTAAATTATTGGTTTTTAAGGTAACATTTTGTTACATTTGCGTTTTCAAGAATATTCACTTGATCACACAAAATAATTTAATGTGTATTATTTTTAACAACAGAGTTTATGAACTGCTTCATGCATTACTTTTTGTGTGGTAAGTTAAAAATATTTTTGTCGTATACACAGTAAAACATGACCTAACCTTGCTTTGAGAGAAAAGAAATTAGTGGTGTGTTATGGAGAATATTCATATATGTAAATGATATTTTACCTTTTTGCAAGAAGGCTGTAAAATTTCTAACGAGTCTGACGTAGCTAGATACATAATTTGATGGGAATGCTGTCAGAAAGATAACATAAGTTGGATGCAGCTCAGGAGGGTCGGCTTTAGAGCTTTACGTAGCAACTGCTTGTTATGCTCCCTACCCTTATTCTATCCTCTTTGTTCACAGACGATTAATACGAGTCACAAAGAGTTAGGTCCGGAGACCCCCCCCCCCCCCCCAGGTCTCCGGACCTTACTCTTTGTGGCACGCCATTAAAGGAAATGTTTTCAGCTTATGAACATCATGCATTCTTTACTTTAAATTCTGTTAGTCACATTCAGCATCGAGTTCTTAAATGTCAAGGTACTTGTCTTCACATTTAGTCAAAGAAACAAAAAGGTTACGAGTTAATGTTTCGTTCAAAAGTAATAGAAGACTTACTGCTTTTTAGTTGTATCCCGTAACTTTTTCATGGAATACATGTTGTATAACAGTCACTCAGGAGCTTCCAAAAGGCCAAATTCACTAGTATAAATGTTCTGCAATATATTGTAAAACAGTATTTGAAAGATGATGGTTCTTTGAATTAGTACCAGCTATACGAATGATTAATACGAGTCACAAAGAGTAAGGTCCGGAGACCGGGGGGGGGGTCCACATTGAATATGCACCTCCACATTGGAATGTGCATGTTCGCCAATTTTGAACGAATTCTTTCGAACCGTTAGATTGGTCGTTTGTCCACAATGACGAATCTAACGGTTCGAAAGAATTTTGTTCAAAAATTGGCAAACATGCATATTCCAATGTGGAGGTGCTCCATCTTGCCGTGGGATGTAGTCACCGGAATCGTCCTCCAGTTGTGGAAGTAGCCATTGCTGAATCATATCTAGATAAATGTTACCTGGTACTGTATCTTCCATGAAGAAAAAAGGTCCATAGACCTTCACACTGGAAACTGTGCAAAACACGTTGACTTTCGGTGAGTCACAATCATGTTCAATCATAGCAACAGGTTTTTCCGCGCCCCATATGCGAGTGTTGTAATGGTTTACCTTGCCACTGATATGAAAGGTAGCTTTATCACTGAAAATTAGGTGTGAAGCAAATGTGTCATCCTCCATGGCTTCCTGCATGGTTTCAGCAAAGGTAGCATGTTGCATTTTGTCGTTGGTCTTCAGTGCATGCAAAATTTGAACTCTGTAGGGTTTCATTTGCAGCTTCTGTTTAAGAACATGCCAAACAGTTGTTTGTGGCATTTGCAGCTCCTGGCCGGCGCGGTAAGTTGACTTGCGTGGACTGAGTTAAAAACTCTCATGAATTCTGTCAACGTTTTCCTCTGAAACATGTGGTCGGCTGGTACTCTTCCCTTTACAAAGACATCCTGTTTCTACAAACTGCCTATGCCACCTCCTTATGCTCTTAGCATCTGTAGGAGCATGTTTGTAGTGATTAAGAAACATTCTCTCCACTGTAACAACAGAATGACACTTTTCAAACTTCAGCATACAAAGCACCTTTTCTGCTGCGGTCGCCATTTCTTCCCACTGGCTTTGGTGCACGGGCAGCTCACTTTCTTACGTCACCATAGCAACACAGCAGTAGGTTCCAATAAATTCTAAACTTCCTTCTTTCTTGTGTAGGGATATCAGCTATCTATCTTCATAAACACATTATATATATCAGTTATATATATATCCTCAATTTTGAATTAGTTTGTCACTAATTTAAAATTGAAGTTCATATCTAGGCCTAATGTATAGGCCAGACATCACTACTATTCGGAAGCGGACCTCAGAGGTAAGCAATACTTTCTGGAGTATTCCAATGCATTATTGTCATTTGTAATTGGGGCAATCATTTTGAATTACACTGTATTAAGCCATTAAAAAAGCCTACATTTGTGTTGGGGTGGTTGCAGTTCATACTTAAAAGGCAGATTATCTTTACATTGTGGAGATAACACTTGACTTTATTCTTTCAATTCTGAGAGTAAATATTTTATAGTAGTTGGCCAGTGGTCAAAGGCTTTGGAACTTGCCTTTGAGATGGTCCTGAATAAATGAGGCCTAGGGGAGGCAAATGACCACACTGTGAGCAACTCTATAGGCTATAAGCAGTTGCCTGTCCCTACTTTTAAGTTCCAGGGAAAGGAGACAGCCAGTGCAGTAAGACAAACACAAAAAAGTACTTCCAAAGTGCTACGGGTATCCCACAGCGGCACTCACAGATGAGTTTATTTACATTTGAAATCACAGCTTTGCGGGCGCCTTTAGAAGATACAAACATTACTGCAATAATTCTCCTGTGTCAGTTGCTGGTGGGTTTGTTAACTATTTAGACCATGAGTTATTAATTTAAAGATGAGTTATATCCTCAGCCATGTCGGACCAACACAGCTGAAGATATAAAAAGATAGTGTCGGTCTAAAACACTGTAAAAGAATTATTTTAAAAAGAAATATATTTCAATAAAACATAAATCAAAATACAAGTGAACAAATGTTACAAATATCTTAAACAACAACTACCATTTTATTTATTTCACACAGTTGTTTTAATTATATTTATCAATTCATTCAACTGTGTAGTAAAGACCACCCAAACCAACAAAGAATGCTATTGGGGCTATTCTTCCACAGATGGGCGCCCGGCTCATTTCTCACAGCTTGGACAGAGGAACACTAGTACAGCTTCGCGAGCATGTAGCGGAAGCATCAAGCTACTGTTTTCAATGTGGCAACATATCTGTTATTGTTTACATTCGAATGCAAACATTATGGGAAGTGACAAAGTGGTTATCTTTGCATTCTGCGCTTATTTTTTTATTCATCATGATGACTAACGTTGCTTTCATCAAAGAAAATATTTCATGGACTACATGAAAAACAATAACTGAGATGCTGAAAAAGAACTAAAAAAAAAAAAAAGGATGAACTTACCACTACATGTGTTTGGATACTGATAAAACATTTTACTTTCGTATTTACAAGTACTATTTTAATTCATATTTACAAATATATAGAAAAAGACACTTTTAAAACAAAAAAAGCATTGACGTTCATTGTCATTCGTGATTTCTTATTATTTGAAGCATTTCTTTGAAAATGTCTGTGACCCTGGCACATTCCCTTCGGAATATGAATTCCATCAATCAATCACCTAGATTGTTTTTATGTACACCTTGTTTCATTATCCTATATTTAAATTACTCCAAAAACATGCTGTTTGCATTCGAATGCAAACAACAGATCCGTTGCCACATCAAAAACAGTAGCTTGATGCTTTCGTTACATGCTCCCGGAGCTATGCTAGCATTCCGCTGTCTTAGCTGTGAGAAATGAGCCATGCGCCCATCTGTGGAAGAATAGCCGCCACTGGCTTTACGAAAGTGAGACACCACTGTCTCACACAGACAAGCAAGTTTAGAAAGTCAGTTCAACTGCTTATTAAAAAGACCTTCCAAAAAAACTTCGTTGTGAAATTATTTATATCACATAGTGGGACATGAAGAGCCACGATGGGAAATGTAAACAAACCGCTAACTAATAGTACTTTGGAAGTACAGCCCAAACAGAACATCCATGCCCCATCGTGATTTGAACCCATCTTGGATGAATGGTCAAAACCACTGTGCCCGAATGAGGCATGAGTGTTGCGTCTTAGAGTGCTGCCTCTGTCCCCTCCCTGGAATCAGTGCCTTCATATTAGGGACAAGCAACTCATTATAACCTCAAGAGTTGCTTACAGTAATAATTAAACTTCCATAATAAACACTGAAGTGCCAAAAATCATGGGATAGCAGTATGAATTTTTTTTTTTTTTTTTTTTTTATTGGAGGTTTAACGACCACCGTGAGCAACTCAATGGGCTATAAGCAGTCGCCTGTCCCTAATTTAGGGTCACTGGTTCCAGGGAAGGGAGAGAGCCAGTGCCGTAAGACAAACACAACATCCATGCCTCACCGGGACTCGAACCCGGACCCCTTACGGACGAATGATCAGAGGCCATCGCTTAGACCACTGCGCCACCGGGGCGGCTGAAATTTTTTAACTGGTGCTGCTATCGTATAAAGACTTCAATGCAGGCCAAGATTTTTCAGTTGCGAAGTGTAATCTTGTGGGTCAGGGTTTTTTTTTGTTTTTATTAGAGGTTTAACGACCACCATGAGCAACTTGTTGGGCCCTAATTTAGGGCCACTGGTTCCAGGGAAGGGAGAGAGCCACCACCGTACGACAAACATAACATCCATGCCTCACCAGAATTCAAACCTGGACTCCTCTCGGACGAATGATCAGAAGCCATCATGCCACCGGGGCGGCTGAGTCAGGTTGAACAACCGCCAGTAGAATATGGCAAGTCACCGTGAATTATCGGAGTTTGAACGAGGCATGGTAATTCGAGCCAGATGGATGGGACATTCAATTTCCGCAGTTGTGCGAACATTCAACATTCCTCGATTCACGGTGTCATGTGTGTACCGAGAACACTTCATGGAAGGCATTACCACCCACCGTGGACAGCACAGTGGCTGGCCACGGGTGCTAAATGACCTCGACTAACGGCGTCTGACCAGGATTGTCCATGCTAACAAACGACACTGGCTCAAATAACATCCACATTCAATGCAGGAGGTAACAGAGACATATCTATCAGGTCAGTGCAGTGTAATTTAGCGTCCATGGATTATGGGAGCAGAAGACCCACCAGAGTGCCTTTGTTAACATCACAACATCAGATACAGTACCTTACCTGGGCATGTTAACACTGTAATTGGGCCCTGGAAGATTGGCAACATGTGGCGTGGTCCAATGAGTCATGCTACCAGTTGTTACAAGCTGATGGTAGGGTTCGGGTGTGGTCATGGACCCAAGTGTCAACAAGGCACTGTACAAGCTGGTGGTGGTTCCATACATGTGTGGAGTGTCTTTACGCAGCATGATTTGGGTTCTCGTAAATACGTCCTTAACCGTGGACTTCATGTACTCCACCAATGATGGGATTTTCCAGGCAAACAATGCCAAATGTCATCAGCCACAAGTTGTTCAAAATTGGTTCGAGGAGCATTCTTGACAGTTTCGACAGATGGTGTGGCCACCACGTTCACCCGACATGAACCCAATAGAGCACTTATGGGACGTGGTGGAAAGGTCCAATCGCACCCAAGATCCTGCACCTACAAATACCAGAGAACTGTGGGTGGCTGGTTTTTTTTTTTTTTTTTTTTTATTGTAGGTTTAACGACCACCGTGAGCAACTCAATGGGCTATAAGCAGTCGCCCGTCCCTAATTTAGGGTCACTGGTTCCAGGGAAGGGAGAGAACCAGTACCGTAAGACAAACACAACATCCATGCCTCACCGGGATGCGAACCCGGACCCCGTTCGGACGAATGATCAGAGGCCATCGCTTAGACCACTGCGCCACCGGGGCCGCGGGTGACTGTTCAGATGACGTGGCTCAACACCTCTCCAGAAGTCCTCCGGCCAATTATGGAATCGATGCCGCGTCGAGTTGCTCCGGGGTAGAAGAGGTCCTACACGATATTAGGTACGTATCCCATGACTTTTGGCACTTCAGTGTATATAGACATATAATATATATATATATATATATATAACAACCAAACTTAAACGAATGGTTGTACTGGCTGAAAAGCATGTAGATACAGTATACAATTTTTTAAAACTACAAAATACCCAGTAAGTAAAAGGTTGTAGAAGTATTCAGCGAGTTAAAAAGTTTCGTTATGCAGAGAACTACATTGCAAAGCCGACTGGCTTCCTCAAAAGTCAAAACCATTGAATAAATAGACACACGTTACGAACTAAAAAACTTTTATCCATGAACAGTGGAAACAGTAAAATTAAAAAAAAAAATTGACCTACCACAGTCGAAAGGATTTTACAGCAATAATTTCTAATGTTATTAAACGTTATTATTTAAAAACCCGCTCGAACCGATTCAAAACACGTTTGACAACATAAACACACCTTCACACAGGTTACGGTTTCACTATCTTCCACTTTTTTTCCAATACCCAACATAACTATTTTTTTATTATTATTTTTTTATTGGAGGTTTAACGACCACGGTGAGCAACTCAATTGGCTATAAGCAGTCGCCCGTCCCTAATTTAAGGCCAATGGTTCCAGGGAAGTGAGAGAGCCAGTGCCATAAAATTAACACATCCATGCCTCACCGGGATTCGAACCCGGGCCCATCTTGGACGAACGATCAGAAGCCATCGCTTAAACCACTGAGCCACCGGGGTGGCAATTGGAGGTTTAACGACCACCGTGAGCAACTCAATGGGCTATAAGCAGTCGCCGTCCCTAACCCGTTACGACTGAAACGAAGGAGATTAGAATAGATGGAGTAGTAAAGGCCAGCCGTTCCCCTCGCGTAATGAAACTGAAGCCACCGAAAATTGATTGCCGAGAAACAGTTTGTTTACTCGGCGTGTGTCTTGTACTGAAAGTGCTGAAGATTTCATGTGCGATATGAGTCTTAAAAGAAAAGTTAGTATTTTTATATTAATTTAGATTACATACTTCTTACGAATTGATGAACTTGGTTATTTTATTGCAAATATATTAGTTCCCGAGAAACAAAGTAGGTTTAAGAAACATTTCATGTGTCATTAGTGATTAGGCTTAAGCAACATTTCATGAAACATTAGGCTTAGTAACGTTTCGATCATTATTCATTATGTGTCCTTATTTTGTATGAAATATTTAGATGTATCCTTTTTTTTTTTTTTTTTTTTTGGTTGGAGGTTTAACGACCACCGTGAGCAACTCAATGGGCTATAAGCAGTCGCCCGTCCCTAATTTAGGGTCAGTGGTTCCAGGGAAGGGAGAGAGCCAGTGCCGTAAGACAAACGCAACATCCATGCCAGACCGGGATTCGAACCCGGACCCCTTACTGACGAATGATCAGAGGCCAGCGCCTTAGACCACTGCGCCACCGGGGCGGCATACTTTTTCGAAGTCAAGCTGAAATAAAATTAAAAAAAAAAAAAATGTGTCAGTCGCACATTGTGTTGCTGAAAGAATTTGGAATTACCGTATCAATAACGGTAATTTTAGTGTCATGCACGGAATGTTCATTAATTTATCAGATAGTTTTAAAGTTTTGCCTTTTTTTTTTTTTGAGGTTTAACGACCACCGTGAGCAACTCAATGGGCTATAAGCAGTCGCCCGTCCCTAATTTAGGGTCACTGGTTCCAGGGAAGGGAGAGAGCCAGTGCCGTAAGACAAACACAACACCCATGCCTGACCGGGATTCGAACCCGGACCCCTTACGGACGAATGATCAGAGGCCAACGCCTTAGACCACTGTGCCACCGGGGCGGCGTTTTGCCTTTTTCTTTTGTCCTTAACTTATTTTAATGAAATAGAATATAATTTGTTTAAAAAAATGCATGGTGCCTACGATAATACCGGTGAATTTGTGCAAAGTAACAACCTATTGACGTAAAAAGAAAAAGTTAAACCTCTTTTATATCTGAATTAATTTGTAGATATGAAATAATCATTGAATTCATCGCTTCTATGGCTCATAAAATGTTTGGGTTTTGATTTTACCAAATGTTTTGCATTTATCGAAATTTATAACACTTTTCCATCGATATTGTGAAGTGACGAAAAACTAGAATCCTGATATCGCCTCGTTGCTACGACGGTAGCGTTTGTTGTGGCCCAGATGGTAACGTCACGAATCGAGGACTAAGGTATGCTAGTACTAGAGACGGCTTTGCCAAAGGACTGTACTTAAATCTTATACAAACAAGAGCATGAACATAAAGTGAAAAATGTGTGTGAAAAAATATATATATATGAAAAGGGGGGGGGGGAAGAGGTTAACGGCCACCGTGAATAACGAAATGGGCTATAAGCAGTTGCTCATCCCTACTTTAGGGTGACTAGTTCCAGGGTAGGGAGAGCCAGTAGCGTAAGATAAACACAACATACATAACACGAACCCGGACCCATCACAGACGAATAGTTAGAAGCCAGTGCCTTATAGCACTCTGGCAGCCACAACAGCGCAATGATCTAAGTGTTGGTTTCTGACCATTCGTCCCAAATGGGTCCGAATTAGATTCCGTGAGGTATGTCTAACGGCGCTGTTTCTCTCCCTTCCCTGGAACCAGTCGCGCTAAATTAGAGACTGGGGCATCTAAGTTGCTAACGATGGTCGTTAACTCCCCCCCCAATAAACGTACCACACTGCCACCGGAACGACGCTTCCCTTTTGTACTTGCGTGTGTGAGAGATAACATTATTTGTGTAAATACGACATGTGGCAAGATGTGTGATCATGAATCTAGATAAGTGTTATTCTTAGTGATTTTCCTGAATTTGTGCCCGTGTTTATCATACACCATTGCTGCAACTCTAAAAAAATGCTTTTAGAGTTGACAGTTATGATATCGATTTTGTTATTACTGAAGTCAGTTACACGGCACTTGATAAAATTTGAGAGGCACAAGCATCAGCAAAAAAGGAAGATAAAATCCGAACATTGTAACTCTTTTAACGTATATACAGTATACAAAAATATTTTTCATGGACACTTCAAAATTTCGGTAAATTATTTTGTAAGGTTGTGAGCCCGTCTGTACCTCTACAGTGCGGGGAGCGGAGAGTACGAATAACTTTCAATTTCTACAGTTATAGTGCCCGAGCAAAATTGTCCTAAAAAAGCCAAAAAGCCAAGAGGAAAAAAATAAAAAATAAACAAACGAAAAGGCGGAGGAGGAGTAATGCAGATCATTTAATTCGTATTTCTCATTCTTTCAGGACCACTTGGTAATACTCAGATGGATCAGTCAGTAAATTTTCTCCGCAGGAAAATTCTATACTTATTACCCGCTAAAACAGACATTTGTTATCAATAGACAAAACGGGTGCTTGTGGTTCCAGTTAGTTTACCTGATGACTGTCACACTTACTATCCAGGCACCATTAGTTTTTGCCTTATAAGCACCTTATTGTTACTATTTTTTTCAGAGTTTAATGACCGTCGTGCGTGCTTAACGCTATAAGCAGTCATTCAACCCTAATTTAGAGCCATGGACTCCTGAGAAAGGTGAGACCCAGTGTCGGAGGACAAACATATCACTCATGCTTCACTTGGCACTCAAACCCTTGCACAACTTGGACGATTAGCTAGAAGACCTTTCCTGCGACCGGCACACTCCCACACGGGACGATTGCTGTCATCTTGCTTCGGGGTGTAACGATCCCTCTCCCGCTCACACCCATAAGACTAATCAGTGCACAAGCACACTTCCAGGAAGTGCAACAGCCGCGAGTTGTACCCTAATGTTAATATAGCGCATTTTGAAGACGCATGTGAACATTACAGCGCCACCCCGGTTGCAGAGTGGTACGAAGTGTTTACTTTTAATTATTCGTCCGAGATGGGTGCAGGCTTGAATCCCGAATGTGGCACAGATGGTGTGTTTGTCTTACAGCCCTGGCTATTGCCTCTATCTGGAACCAGAGGCCCTAAATTAGGGACGGACGACTGCCTATAGGCCACTGAGTTGCTCAGGGAGGTCGTTAAATCCCAAACAAAAAAAAAAGCATTACAGCTGCGATATGGTAGTTTAAAATGTCGATTAATTGGACGCGCGAGAAAGTTTGAGGTGTAATTTGGCTGTCAACAAATAACGTTTTGCTGTCTGATAACAGTCGACAGTTTATTGAAATGTATGAGGAATGTTTTTTTTTTTTTGATTGGAGGTTTAACGACCACCGTGAGCAACTCAATGGGCTATAAGCAGTCGCCCGTCCCTAATTTAGGGTCACTGGTTCCAGGGAAGGGAAAGAGCCAGTGCCGTAAGACAAACACAACATCCATGCCTCACCGGGATTCGAACCCGGACCCCTTACGGACGAATGATCAGAGGCCAGCGCCTTAGACCACTGCGCCACCGGGGGCGGCTATGAGGAATGTATCGACATGTTTCTGAACAATACTGAATACTTTCTGCAAATAGGGATATGTGACCGTCGACAATCGCAGTGGGTTTCAAGCAGCTCCTTGGAGAAAATTCATGCAGCACGAACTGAAGAAAAGATTCAGGGCGACAGGCTAATGATTTTGTGGTGCATTGCTTTTCAGTTTGGCAGGTCATACGGCACAATTTAGTATTGCGTCCATGAAGTCTTACACTACAGCAAAATACGTATGTGCAAGGTGAGTGTCATTCTATGTGCACACAGATTGCAGAAAGGGAAGCGAATGATGGCCACTATCACGATACAGCGACATTCTGCGCAAGCGGAAATTTGTTTCTTTGTGTAGTTGCTACTGGAGACGAACTAAGTTCACCATTCAAATGAGCACCCTCGGAGTGAAAATACACCACATGACTCACAAGAAAGAAGTTCTAAGTCTAAGCGGTACTTTTTGCTGGAAAAAGGGGCGGCAACGACATTTTGGAACTCGTTCAGTGTGCATTTTGTGGAATTTGGGGACAGAAAACACACTATCCCTGCGGACAATTATTGCAAGACGAAACACTTACGAGAAAACAGTAAGAGAAAGCGATCTGGTTTTCTTTGATAGACAGTCATTTTTCTCCATGACAACATTAAGCCGTATGTGGCACGCCGAACTTAATATTTGATCATTTGGAAGCCGTTTCAAATTCTTTCATTGTTGAAAGATCCCCTAAAAACTGTCGCTTTACCACAGAAAAGAAAACGAAAATTGCTATCAAAGCATGACTTCAACAACAGACTAGAATTTATGTGGATTGAGTAAGTTAACTCATAACACGTAACAACAAGTGACTGAATGTTTATGATGACTATGTTGAAAACTACTGTATGAATGAACATTTTACTTTGTACGTTTTATTCAAAGTAAATAAAACGTACAAAATAAAATGAAACTCTCAACAGTATTAGTAGCATGCACTGCTGCTGCTACTAATACTGTTGCTACTCCAGGGTGCTTTTGGCCACGTTGGTCTTTCACCACCTTTACAAGAGACTTCCATTTGGTTTTGTGTTCGGCGCATCTGTCTTCCAGTCCCACTCTCCTCACCAAGTTTCTTTAAATCATTCACACCATCCTTCTTCCAATCTATGCGGAGTCTGCCTGGCGGTCTTGTTCCTTTAGAGGTTTTTGTCCAAGGAGGTTAGAATACGATATCTGGAGATGCCTTTGTTAATGAAGCAGTACCACTTTGCGTGAAGCCTATAACAGCGAGGGGCGGCGGACCAAGTGTGAGAAAACTGGTGGTTTTCAAGGCTATTGCAATGCATTTTGTGTAAGTCGAATCGCCTTCTTTCGTCGTAAATGTTTCCGATTTCGCATCGTAACTCGCTGCCGATGTGTGACAAAATGCTGTATTTATGAAATGCTTAATTATTTTGAGGCTCCTTCCCATTTTTATTTTAAATTGAAATCCACGAACGTTAGTGCGAATTCTAAACAAAACATAACGTTAAAATTGAAAACTTCACGCAGTGGCGGCTCGTGGGTTATTCAAATAGGGGTTCACAAAACATAAATTGTAAAAATTAAATTTTCGGTTACGACATAACGTACAGGTTAAAATACATTTCTGTTTCTACAAGTAAAAACAAGCAATGCAACTAAAAGAAAAAAACAAGCACTCATACGTAGAAAAACTAACATTCGACTTTGTACAAAGGAAGATTCTATAACAATAGTGCTTACAATTTACTTCAAATGTAAACATTCAAAGGGAATGTTGATTCCTCAAGTGCAATTTTTGTAAATTAAGTCAATCGGCGTGTCTCTTTTTGAGGAAAACAAATCAATAACATTTTCGTTGAATTTAGGTATGTCATTTATCATGTTTTTTTTTCAATTGAGAGCATGGCTAGAGCGCTCAGTCTGTCCTCATTCATGAAGCTTCTTAAAAATGTCTTAACTCGTTTTAAAGTTGCGAAGCAACTCTCGGCCTCAGCAATTGTCATTGGAATAGTAGAAATAATTAGCAACAATTTGTAGGTCTCTGAGAACGTAGTGTGCAAGTTATTTTCTGAAATGAACTGTAGAAGACTAATGGCACCATTCATATTTCTGAAATCTGGTCTTCTGTAAATTACTCCTAGTTCAGTTTTCAGGCAATCCTTCTGTAACATGGGATAGAATAAACATCTTGTTTGCTCAACAAGCTGATTTGGAAACTTTCTCGTACTCCTGAAATTTTTCAGTTTGGAGGAGAGAAATAGCAGAGTAGTGAGCTATAAAACAAAATCTATCTTTTACTTGATTCGTGATAACATCACATATCTCTTTAGCTCCCACAGTTTTATTTATGTGAATATTTTCTTGCTTCCTATTCTTTGATGTTTCCTCTGTCTCTGATATCTTCATGGTCACTGTGTCCATTCTTTTCCTTTCTTTTTCCATTGATTGCTGGAAAGTGTTTACATGCTTTCGAATGAGTGCTGCATCAGTTAGTGTTTTCCGAAGCTGGTTGTACAATATATCCACACGGGGCATAATATTGTGAAAAACTAAGCCAAAAGACAAATACCGAGTCTTCCAACATACCCCGAATAGCCCCTGCTTGATTTATTGCTACAGCTTGTTTCGATGAGGACTATTTTTCCCATGCATTCAGTTAACTGTTCCCTGTATTCATGCACTGTATTGATGGCTCGACTCTTGAAATTTCACCTGGTGGCTGAACCATGAGGTATCATTTTTTAACAGTTTCATCTAGAATAGCAATCCTCTGTGGATATTTACTGAAAAAGTTAGTAATGTCACTTAGGTTGGAAAAAAATACTCGAACTTGTTGATTCTGACTGGTTGCTTGACCGAAAATCAAATTTAGCTGATGTGTGTAGCAATGCACAAAGTGTGCGTTCTTATAGGTACGTTTAATAATAGCCTGAACACCTGCGTGGTGACCACTCATCACATTTGTACCGTCGTAGCTCTGGGATATCAATTTATCGGCTTTGTTATCAACTTTTTCCAAACTAGCTTGAATACATCCAGCGATAGATTTTGCATCATGTCCAGGGGGATTAGTGAATTCCCAGAATCTCTCAACTGGTTGTCAGTTACCTAAAATGTATCGAAAAACGACAACCAATTGGGAAGCAGATGAAACATCAGTAGTTTCATCTGCCATCACTGCTACAAAACTTGCTTTTGAGATTTCATTTTTTATATGGTTCTGGCAAACAGTGAGCATACAGTTTAATAAATCGTTTTGAATTTCTTTTGATGTTTCTTTAAAAACAGTGGCATTAGTGAGATGGTCTTTTAGAGGTGCATCAAGTTCTGCTGAGAAGTTCATTAAGACCTCTGAAAACGCCTGGATTTAATGAATCATCGCGTTCATCATGTCCTCGAAGTGTGAGCTCAAATGCGCCGCAAAGCAGAATACAGTCAATAATTTAGGAAAGAACATAACGATTTTTGGTTACTTGCTCATTGTGTTTTTTAACATTCGAACAAAATGCACTGTCAAGCTGTTGGCGAATATGAACCTTTCCCAGCAAACTAAACTCTAATGTGGAGTTTAAATGTGATTGGGAGCAGTGATGTTTATTTTTTGAGTTAGATGTGATAAATCAGCAACACCGTAACTCACCCAACTTGAATCACCACTTTGTTTTGCAAACAGGAGACAGCGAAAACAAAAAAGCCTGTTAGTTAATTCACATCTACAGATCCATGGATATTTCTCATATAAGTCGGGTTTGAATTCCCTTTTGAAATCTCTAGTTTTACATTTTGTCATCTGCATCAGCTTAAGCCTAGGTGTTGGCCTGATCATTTTAATTTCAATTTTTCTTACCAGCGGCAACGTTAAAAAATGTAATTGCTTTAGCTCATAAACACTGATTTTACTAAATTTCATCTTAACTGTTTACACATGTTCTTACACACAATAAAACTAACCTATAAAAACTAATAAACAGATTAATAACTGATAAACAACTAAAGGAGAATCCGGACGAATAACAAACTGCCAATCAATCTGCGTGAGCTCCCGCACACTGAAGAATGTGCGAATTGAAAGCTTATGAGCGGCGCTTTTTCCTCACACACTGCCTCCTCTTCCCACCGGACAAACTGGTTTTCGAGTAGTTTCATCTATTGCACGTGCAACTCGTGCGATCTACGTAAGGCCGGCCAATCTGTGCTGCTAACTTTCGAATTTTATACCATTACAGTCACGTCTTGCCAGGGTATTAAGAGGGAGGGAAGGGGGGGTCGTCTCGAAATTGGCAAAACCTGAAAATGTCTTTACTGTTTTATTTTATTTAACTTTTTATATTTTAATTTCTTACTTTTGTTTTCTATTTTGGGGGTTCACGTGCTCATGTGCACCAATAGAGGAGCCGCCACTGATAAAAAGTATAAATTCATTCCGGTTTGATATTAACACGTTTTCTGCACCCAAAAACCACGCAATTCCAAAACACACACAGTTGAAATTACATAGGTATGTAAACAATGTCAAATTCCTACACCTTACGGCTTCACGGTTAAGAGACTTAGGACATCTGCAGAAATATTATTCTAACCTCCTTGTTTCTGTTATGATATGATACATGTGTCTACAGTGCATAGATCTAACGGCATGTCATGCCCAGATCAGTCTTCTCACCTTTAAAGTTCTGATGATGTCTGGGTCTTTGCATTTGGGTCTTAGGTCTTCACTGTAACTGTACGGAATCTCCCATTCATTTGACTGAACGAAATACATCTTTTAAAAATACATCTCTTGTAACGTTACTTTTTGATCAACCTACGTATTTAGCTTTCCAACCACCAAACCGTGAGAGACACGGCCTTCAGGATAATTGTTCGAGGTGCTCGTGGGTTCGAATCCTGGCAAAGGAGGCATGGGTGGTATGTTTGTTCTAGGACCTGGTTCTGTACCTTCCTTAGAACCAGAAAGTATCTTTATAAACTCTATTACTTATGGAGGTCGTTAAAACTTGAAGCATAAGAGCGAAAAGGATTCAATCCAGTCATTTTATTTTTCACTAATTCATCATATTTACTAAAACATAACAATATGTTATCTCTCCTCTCTAATCAGCACTTTGTTTAATCCTAGCTGCGGCTAAATACCATCAAGGGTTATTTTATTTAACTGGCTGACACAAGTGCTCACCTGCCACAGGAGAGGTGATGTGCGAAGGGAGATTGAAAAACTTTATTTTTAGCCGAGCACAGATCGTGAAAGCTTCTGTGAAAGACAATATTGCCGGTCTCTGTTGAAACTCTTCTTGTGTATTAAGAGAAAATTCCAGGTTTTTAACTATTTTCTGTTCCTTTAAACAGGGCGTTGAAGTGATGAAGAAGAATCAAGATGGCCACCATTGAGAGAATCAAGCACTATGCAGTCTCATTGAAAACCTCCATTTAAAGGGAATGTCGCCAAAAGAAATCCACGAGAGCATGCAGCAAACATTAAAGAAGTTTTGTAAAGCATACATCACGGTTGGCCGCCCTAGTGTCGCAGTGGTCTAAGCGCTGGCTTCTGACTATTCGTTAGAGATGGGTCCGGGTTCGAAATCTGGATGAGGTATAGATGGTGTGTTTGTCTTTCAGCCTAACTAACTATCTCCCCTTCCTGGAACCAGCGGCCCTAAATTAGGGACGGGCGACTGCTTTTTGCTCACTGAGTTGCTCACGGTGGTCGTTAAACCTCCAATAAAAAAAAATAGGGAAGAGCGACTGCTTTTAAGCTCATCAAGTTGCTCACGGTGGCTGGTCGTAAAACTTCCAAACAAAAAACAAAATAATACACAGCGATGAAAAACTGCGTTGCGGAATTTAAACACTGAAGAGAATGTTGAAGATGCACCTCGCAGTCGGAGGTCTGTTACAGTATTGACACCTGCGAATATGGATGTCATTCATGACTTGATCATGCAAGACTGCAGAATAACATTGAAGCACATTGAGACAGCGTTCGGAATCTCCCATCAGCGAGCTCACATATTGTGGTGAATGCTTTAGGAAGGAAGGTTTCTTCGAAGTGGTCACTAAAGCATTGAATGTAGAGCAGAAGCGGAAGAGGGTGAAGTGCTTTCATGAGATTGTGCAACATTTTGAAGTAAATGACGCTCAGCTTTGTGGGCGGTATATCAATGTGGAGGAAACATTTATCCTCCACTTCTACCCTGAAACAAAAGAACAATCACAGTGAAAACAATCATCTTCTTCCCTTTCCTAAAACGTTTTGAGTGAAGTTTACTGAGAAGCTTCTAGGATGTATAAAGAGTGGTCATAGTTGATTTCCTGGAACGAGGTGCCACTATCAAGGCAAAGTATTGTTCTAGTCTACCATCCACCCTAGTAGAATTTTCTGCCAGGACTTGAAGCTCAAGAGGGGCGTAAATCGGGCAAAGGAGTAATATTTTATCACGACAATGCACGGGCGCACACAGCGTTTGGGGCGCAGGAGACACTGCGCAACTGTTAGTTCGAGGTATTGTGTTATCTGCCCTACTTAACAGGTTTAACTCCATCTGATTAATTCCTATTTCCAAATCTCAAAAAGACTTACAAGGTCAGAAGTTCAATACTGTGATGGATGTAATAAACAACTGGTTTAAGTAAAAGTTTTCTGAATTGTATTTAAGTGGGTTATGAAATCTAATAGATTTTGCCAGAAAATGTGTTGACTTAAAAAACAGACTACGTTGAAAAATGAATAGATTTTTAAAACATTCGAGCATTCCTTTTAAGAGAGACTAGAAACTTTTTAACCACTTCCCATAGTATACAGCCCAGCTTTGTTTTATCTTTAGAACTTAAATTAAGAGCTTCTCCTAATGATCATGCTCCAATTATCATTGTCATTTACTCCAGCGATATTGATATGTTAATAAAGCACTTGTTCAGCTCGTTGGGTGTTTTATAACACTGTGTGACGTACTACAGAGGTGAAGCACGTGTCAAGTCGACAGATCTGTAGCAATATATTCCATCGGTGTAGTTCGATCAGTTAGAACAACTGGTTCCGGACGGAGGATGCGGTTTCGACTCCGTCACCGACAAATTTGCTTTCTCACAACTGAGATTTAACGGAAAGGAGTGCCCACTTTTTATTTTTAACCTTTGGATTCTAAGGATCCCTACGATAATCGAGAGCTAAAAGTCGCCCATACCTAGTTTTTAGGCTTTAGCTCCAGGACAAGGAGACGACCAGTACCCTTAGAAGGAACACAACATCCGTGCCTTATACAAAAAACTGATTCCACAGCTATTATTAAGAGTAACCAGAAGCCCCCTCCACAACCACTATAGCACCGGTAAAAGCAAACAACATACGCATTAAACTCTAATACACTATAGTTTGCGGAAATTGCAACACCATGAAGGATTATTGGTATTAGCCTGAAACTTATCAGGATATGTACAACAGATTAGGACATGTTAAAATGTCAATGAAAATGCGCATGCATTTTCAGAGCAGCGCCCTCTGAACTGTCCGGTCTTGGGTACAAAGAGCTGGCTCAAACGAGATGTTGCAATCAGTCAACAGCCGACATTGAGTCGCAAGGGTGTTTCTTGTGTCTCACTATGCCCGTCGCTAAAGAAAGTTGCATTATGGCATCTGAGGCACTTTGAGCGTGGAAGTATTGTTGGGATGAGGGAAGTTGGATTTTCCTACGGTGAAATTGCCACTCGTACAGGACGAAACGCCATTACAGTGATGCGAACGTGGCGTCAATAGACAGATGAGGCTCAGATGCACAGAAATCCGGGAAATGAACAGAAAAATCCCACGACTGCACAGAAATCCGGGAAATGAACAGAAAAATCCCACGACTGCACAGTATGACAAGATACCTATACGTTATGGCAGTGACAGATTGCACAGCGACATCCACGGTGTTAACGCAGCATAGGGGCACAATCACAGGTCAGGCTTTGTCCTCTAGCACATTTCGACATCGTCTACTTAACAGAGACTGGTCTCTAGCAGCCGATTGCTGCGCATTCCTTTGACCCTCAACCCAAGACGCCTCAGGCTGCAATGGGTTCTCGAACACAGACACTGGCTCGCTGATTGGCAACAAGTCGTGTTTTGTGAAGAGCCACGATTGAAATTGGTGCCCCACGATGGTCGCATACGTGTTCAAAGACATCGTGGTGAACGGCACCTTGCAGCGTAATACCGGCCCAACGCCAATCGTCATGGTTTGAGGCGTCATTGGGTTCAACTCGTGATTTTGCCTGATAAGAATTGGTG
This sequence comes from Macrothele yani, assembly GCA_039090855.1. NCBI lineage: Eukaryota > Metazoa > Arthropoda > Arachnida > Araneae > Macrothelidae > Macrothele > Macrothele yani. Next base: position 47,251,793 of record CM077012.1, read on the forward strand.
GAACCCTCAACAGCCAGCGATACATCGGTGATGTTTTAGAGGCAGAGGTGATACCCTTTCTTCAGAGTTGTCCTGGCACTATATTCCAGCAGGACAATGCTCGGCCACATGTGGCCCGGAATGCCCAAGACCTCTTCCATGCAAGGCAAATACCGCTTCTTCCCTGGACTGTACGTTCGCCGGATATGTTCCCGATCGGACATGTCTGGGACATGGTAGCTAAGCGACTGGCCTGTCAAGAGCCTCCGACAGTCACCAGAAATGAATTCTGGTCTCACATAAAAACAGCCTGCCAGGTTATTTCCCAGGACGATATCAAAAACCTCTTCCATTCAGTGCCACGCTGTGCAGAGGTTGTTATTGTTGCCCGAGGTGGCTTCACACGATATTGAGTTTTGAAGCGAAAAAATCTTGTATAGCTCTAAACATGTAATCAGTTATCTGAGGAATAATAACTTATTACATTTATTATTCATCGCTCTATTCAAAATGAGACATCATGAGGAATCTGTGATATAAATCTCATTTGAATGGCGCGATTCTTTCTTGATGTTGCAATTTTCACAGACAATAGACTAGTGTATTTCGTAACTTTTTACAATTCTTTGCAACGAGGTTCTCTACCACACTTCGAGTTTTCTACTTTCAGACACAAAAATAACTTTGGGATGAAGGTATCTCTCTGAGTTTAACCAGGGTATCATTGATATTCTTGGATGCAGTTCAGCTCAAGGAGGTTCATATGTTCATGCCATCTTAATACATGAGGTCCCGCCTTTTGGCCAGGAGGGGCATGAATAAAAATGCTACAAAGAAACAACCATCCCTAACTTAGAGGCACTGGTTCCAAAAAACGAGTGAAAACCGGAGTCGTTCAGAAAGAACGCAACATATGCTTCATACGGGATTTGAACCTATGCTCAGTATAAATCCCAAAGCGAAGGCTACAAACCACTTCACCACCGGGAGATAAGGACGTCACCCCGCTTTGTAATGGTCTGATGAGTGTGTTGATATGAAAGTTCTGACACACTGTTAACTCATGAGGAATGAAACAGTTTTTTTGCTACCCAGTGCCGAAGATGTTCTTCGGCACAAGACACTCACAGATACTTGTAGAAGCTTTAACTGACAATTGGGTAAAGGTTCTTTCTAAAAACAATACATTCCAGAGATGTGTAAAACACGAGAAAATATTTCAGAATCTCACTTAGCAATCTCGCCAGTAATGGCAAAGTCACGACCATCTAGATATACTGCTGTCCAGGTTTTTGAACACATCTAAGCGTGATGGATATATCTATAGCCGGATATGAAACTGATTTCTCTTAGAATAGAAATCAGATAGGAGAAACAATCTAACATAGTGATGAAGTTCGGTCACACACTACGACATCACGAAGTGAGCGCCCAGCCCTGCTGTGCGTCGAAATTGATATGACTGAATTCACCAGGAAATTCACAACTAAACAAACGTTGCATACCACCTTTAATCTGATGGAGATGTACTGTATGGTGGCGTCACTAGGTAACACACAATAAGTAGGTAATGGTTGGTATGATTTAACTCAGATCTAAGGTAGCGTTAGCAATACCTGTCGGAAACAGCATAGACTTTTTGTTGTCAGTGATGAAAAGCTATGATGTGAGAGAGCGCGCGCGCAAGGGAGTTTTTAGCTGATTGAAATGAGTTTGATGTAATCGTGTTTTGTTGGTAAAGTGCTCGGGAGTCTTACGACTAATTGGGGGAAGGTTTAGGAACACACGCGCCGTCGTATGAAACTGTTTGGTGTTGGATGAATGCAATTCAAAATGGAAGAGACAGCATAGACAGTGGCCCTTCAGTGAAGCACCAAGAATAGTCATAGATGAATAGCATGTAGTAACCCAGTCAAATTATGTAAAATATGGCCCAAATCTTCAAATATGAAAGAACAAGATGGGACCTTCCTTCAGGATAATGTTCAGCATACCCTCCTGATCATTTCAAAAAAAAATTCAGTTATGGGTTCTCTGTTATTCAGACTTTCTGCAAGCATTTGTATTTCAGCTCACAGAGGCCAAACGAAACGAGTAAAAGCTCAAAATGATAGTCTTCTTTAGAATTTTCAATTACATATTCTCCTTTTTACATTTTCATTAAGACCAGGTTTAATATTTTATCAGAAAGACCACAAACTGACACTAACTTTAGGGTATCATTGAATATGTTCGGGATTTACAGCAAAACGGTTGTCGCCGGCAATAATATAAAACCATCCAGGACGAATGGTCAGAAGTACGATCGGTCTTGGTTTGAATCTCGGGATAGGCATGGATTGTGTGTTTGTCTTACGTTAATGGCTTTCTTCTTTCCGTATAAGCAATGGCCCTAAAAAAAATTAAGGACGAGCGACTGCTTATAGCCCATCGAGTTGCTCAAGGTGGTCGTTAAACCTCCAAACGAACAGAACAGCAAAACGGTAGATCTAAAAGAAAAAATAGGTGAAACAAAACTTGTACATAATCCCAAGAACTATGGATATCATGCTAATTTTTAGGTACAGCACCAGGTGACCCTAAAATATAATACTCTACGTGGCGCCGCAGAGTGCTGTGATGCTCAATGGTCAACAACTCATTTTCCTTTTCTCTTCTACTTTTTCGTTTTACTTGAGAATTCCTTTTTTGTCTTTTTTCTAAATTAAATTTCTCTCCTTTTTTGCAGATGTGTTTGAGTTGATCTAAAACCGTGTAGTTGTTAGAAATTATTATAAGGAATATGACTGTCAGAGTTCCTCGACATTTGAACCAGAAGCCTCAGCGCACATTTAACAGAATTGCAGGTGGCGCTGCTCGAAACTTTTTTTTATTTGTTTGCTCTAGCGAGCGTTGCCTGGATCCCCTTTTGCTGCTCACGTCGGTTAGTAATCTAAGTGGTTGATCTTTGACTGCACAAAAACAATGCCAGTGATATATAGAGGGTGTGCGTGTTGGAATAGTGAGTTATTACCTTTTTGTGGAGATGTACAATAAATATTAATGCGTTGTCATTCAAGCGTTTATAAGTGTGGAATCCATTTTTTTCTGTGATGACTGAAGGATAGATCATCCTGCATGTGGTAAGTGGCTTACTGCGTTACATAAAAGGCTATCATCAATTATATATTTTAATTTATTTAGAAATAACTAACAATCTTGATTATGAGACTGAAATCTCACTGCTGTCAGGAAGATTAAAGCAAAGTTCGTCAAATTCATCAAGCATTTGTGTCGAGTGTTCGATTAAAGGCGTATTTGTTACTACGTAGTTCCTCAAACGAAAGCGTGAGAAAATGGCGTCATTCATAGGAAGCGTCATGTACAGCATAACAAAGTTAGATAATTTCTATTATCAAATTTGGAAAGTAGGAATGGAAATGATTCTTATTAAAGATAATTTATGGAAGGTTGTTTCAGAGCCAATTCCAGAAGAAAATAGTGATGCATGGTTGATAAATGACGAACTGGCTAAAGCTACTATAACACTTTGCGTGTCTGATGATCAAATTATTCACGTACGCGATAAGAGAACAAGTTCCGAAATATGGAATGATTTGAAAATGGTTTACGAAAGAGAAAGTTTAAGTAGTAAATTATATTTGCTTAGAAAACTGTATAGTTTACGTTTTCAAGAAAATGGATCAACTATGCAAGAGCATGTAAATAGAATGCTGGAAAAATTATCATTAGATGTAATAGAATGCTGGAAAATTTCTCATTAGAAACGAAGTCAAAACCCAACAAAATATCCAAAGGTTAGTCAATTGATTCCGGTGCAGCGTGTCACATGACAAATGATGCAACACTGTTTAAAGAATTTTCAAAAGGTGAATCAGAGCTGATCACTACTGCCGACGGTTCTCAGATAAAGTCAGAAGGCAAGGAAAATATAACCTTAAACTGCAAAATCGAAAAAGGAAAAGTTCAAAAAGTGGAAGTAAAGGATGTGTTATATTAACACAGACATTTAACGTGGATATGTTCCAGATTTAGACACTAATTTGTGATCTGTTAGAAAAGCCACAGAAAAAGGATTTGAAGTTTTATTCAAGAATAAGAAATGCACAATTAAGTATGGGGATACTATTGTAGCTATAGGCTTATTAGATGCCTCAGATAATTTGTACAAACTACAAATATTACATGAAAAGGCGAATTTGACCACTACATGTGAAAATAAAAATTGTTTGAATTTATGGCACATAAGTCTAAGTCATAGGGATATTGAAATGATGAAACAAATGGAGAAAAATGAGTTAGCAAGACGAATAACTCTTTCCAATTGTAAAAAGGAAGAAAATTGTGAGTTTTGCATAAAAGTAAACTTACACATCAGTACACAGATATTTGTGGTCCCATGGTTGAAGCCAGTCCTAGTGGTTACAAGTATTTTATCACATTTATAGATGACTATAGCAGATACTGTTACATCTATTTGCTTAAAAGTAAAGATGAAGCATTAGTAAAATTTAAGCAATATGTAGCTTCAGTGAAAACCAAATTTGGAAAAATGCCAAAATCAATAAAAACAGATAATGGAGGAGAGTATTGTGGGAGAGATTTTGAAAATTATTTAGTAGAACAAGGAATAGAACATAAAACAACTGTTCCATACTGTCCTCAGATAAATGGAATTGCTGAAAGAAAAAACAGATTTTTGACAGAAATGACGAAAACTATGATGTTAGATGCTAATATGGAAGGTAAATACTGGGCAGAAGCTGTAATAACAGCAGCTTACATACAAAATAGAGTTCCAACACAAGCAACAGGAAAAACTCCTTTTGAATTATGAAACGGATTTAAACCATATCTTGGTCATATTAAAGTATTTGGATCAAAAGCTTATGTATGTGTACTGTTACCGTGGGATTTTCTATATCCCCGTAACATTTAAATTTCATCCATATAATTTTGCTTATTTATTATTTTTTTACTCTAAAGCGGTAGGAAATAAATATTTAAATTGCCAACATAGAATATCATTGATTAAAATTACTTTCCGGTGAAGCCGAGCCAGGCTACCCGAAAGTTTCGGTTGATAATTAGATCAGTCCTAATTGCACTCAAGCCAAAAGAAAAGGGGAAAATTATGGTTTTTTTTTCTCACGGAAACTTAAGAAAATACCCAGATGGGAAGGAAGAGAAAGAAAGACATTCACGGTTCTTTTTTTTTTCTCACGGAACGCACGGAAGGAAGGCACAATGGCAGTAGTCTCGTAGCCGAAGCTGAGAGAATAGCAGGAGCGCAATAAATCCTTGGAGGGCGTCACCCCTTTTCTCAAGCAACGCTCGCGAGCATCTCTGTATTGTCCGGGGTAGCGACGAAATTCGGGATAAGTCACGTCGCCGGAAATACCTACGTAACAATCTTCGCTTCCAAGTAGCTAGGTGCGGTTAATTAACAAAAAGGTGTTAGAACAAGTTGATAGCTGAAAGAAGACAACATTTTGGGGAAAGTGACCCGAACTGAACGGATAGCAAGCGAATCGCATAGCAGGGCTATCTGTAAGGGCCAATGACATGACCCGACGCGATTCGGACGGCCGGACCGTCACGCCCCAAGATGGACACCGGACATGGAAAAACAGAAATATTAACTGAATGAGGAATGAAAAGGACAGACTAGAGACTCGAGGAGATAACGACGGACTCAACACTCGAGAATTGCAGTCTGAGTAGAAGAGAGGTCTTGGTGTTTTCGGAAGGGTGATGTTTCCAAGATAGAGAAATGAGGTAGTTAGGAGTTTTGAAATAGTCTACGACCAGCCGGCAACCCAGTTTCACGATCGGGGCTTCCCAAGGAAAAGAGGGTATGATGACTTTTATCTTACGCATTTCTGATTCATGCCTCATAGCTTTTCATGTGCTATGCAGGACTAGTTACCCGAAAGTCTCTCACATAGTGCATTGATAATTTTCCTCTGGCGCACCGCGCCGTGTTCTAAACCAGTAAATAAAGTTTAAAGTCAAGAATATTTAAGTGCATTTTACCTGTTTGAAATAAATAACTAAATTGTTTAGCTAAAACAAGCAACCTCACCGGTACATTGTACCTAGCATTAAGACCATTTTCTAAAAGAAATAAACAGTTAAATTTAATTCACGTGTCACTCAGATCATTTCTCCAAATTTTCAATAGAGTTCAATTAGTGATTTTCTTATTGTTATTTATGCAACTTTATATTTTAACTTCTTTGCGGCATATGAATAAGCATGGAAACCCCATGCTAATTCATATGAAACACAACGCGATGCATTTGTCGACCCTAAGCTTGGAGACCCTTATTTAGGGAATCCAAATTCATTGTTGACACCACTAGGCGAAATTTTGAGGGTGAATTGTTTAGAATTGAATTTTTGACCTTTTTAACTTTTTTTCCCACTACGGCGAATAAGACGTAGTAGTGGTTCGCTTATACCCGACAATGGGGCGATAATAGTACCAAAGCAACAAAGAAGAAAATTTGGCAATAGAGCACAAGAGGGAATCTTATTAGGATATGATCAAAGATCTAATGGATACAGAGTATTAAATAAAGAAACAAACAAAATAATCATTACCAGATCATTAAAATTTGATGAACGTCAGCAAGCTATAATAAAAAGTAAACCTGCTGAAAGGAAAGAAGATGAACACGAACTTTTCGTCCAAAATGAAGTAATGTCATCAGAAACTGTGGAAGAAAATAATGATAGAGAAGAACCTGAAAATGTTCAAAGAAAGTCTTCAAGAATAAACAAAGGAAAACCACCAGAAAGATTAGCATATGTTGCAAAAGTTCAATATAAAAAGGATCCTCAAAATTTAAAAGAAATCCAGGACATGAACGAAGTAGAAAAAGAAAACTGGTTGAATTCCATAAAGGAAGAACTAGATGCATTGAAGGAAAATGAAACATGGACTTTGGTAGATCTTCCAGAAGGAAAGAAAGCCATTAAAAATAAATGGATTTTCAAAACAAAATACAATGTAAGTGGAAAAGTCGAAAGCTATAAAGCAAGGCTTGTTGCAAAGGGATATACACAACAACCGGGATTAGACTTTGAAGAAACTTTTTCACACATAGTAAAACACCACTTTAAGAACTCTTTTAACAGTTGCAGCAATAGAAAATGGAATGTTCATCATCTTGATATAAAATCTGCTTTCCTGTATGAAAAATTAGAAGATGTATTTATGGAACAACCAGAAGGTTTCAGAAAATCAGGAAAGGAAGAAAAAGTTTGTAAATTGCATAAGAGCATATATAGTCTCAAACAAAGTGCCAGAAATTGGAATAAAACAATAACAGAATATTTGTGCAACAAGGGCTTCAAACAAAGTACAACAGATCCTTGCTTACTATCGCTAAAGGATGGAAAACAAACAACTTATTTAGCTATTTATGTAGATGATATATTAATTGCATCAAATAACACAGAAAACATAAAGAAAACTGCAAATTTGTTGAAAATTCAATTTGAAGTCAAACATTTAGGCCACATAACGCATTATCTTGGAATTCAAATAGAAAGAGGAGAAGATGGAAGTTTTCTTCTGAGTCAAAGTAATAAAATAAAAGAAGTTATACAAAGTTATGCTACAGATCAAAATAAGGAAAGTAAAACACCAATCAGTACAGACTACAGAAAGAACATTCAAGAAGAAGAAGAACTTCTAAAAGATAATGGACTTTACAGAGAAATAGTGGGAGCTGTCATGTATTTATCTACAGTAACAAGACCAGACATTTCAACTGCCATAGGCATCTTAAGCAGAAAAGTAGAAAAACCAAGTAAACAAGATTCGTTAGCCATTATGAAGTTAATTTATTATTTGAAATCAACAGTAAACCTTAAATTAAGACTATCTTCACAAGACCCACTAATTTTAAAAGGCTATGCAGACACTGACTGGGCAGGAGACCGGACTGACTGGAAATCAATATTTGGATTTGTTTTCATGCTTGAAAAGAGTGCCATATGTTAGACCAGCCGTAAGCAGTCAACAACAGCCTTATCGACAACCGAAGCAGAGTTCATCGCCACTGCAGAAGCAAGCAAAGAACTATTGTGGTTGCGAGAGTTACTCAAGGCTTTTGATTGTGAACAGACTGGAACCATTACAATATTTCAGGATAACAAATCAACTATACATCTTATAGAAAATCAAAAGATAAATTCCAGATCTAAACACATTATGGTGCGGTATCAGTTTGTGAATGAATTGAGTGGAACTGTTCTTCAGTTAGACTACTGTAATACTTCTCAAATGGTTGCGGACATTTTCGATAAGCCATTGGCTGGACCCCAGTTTGAAAAATTTAGACTGACACTAGGCGTGATAAAATTAACTCCTCCAGCCAAGTGGGAGACTTTTAGAAATTATTATAAGAAATATGACTGTCAGAGTTCCTCGACATTTGAACCAGAAGCCTCAGCGCACATTTAACAGAATTGCAGGTGGCATTGCTCGAAACATTTTTTTATTTGTTTGCTCTAGCGAGCGTTGCCTGAATCCCCTTTCGCTGCTCACGTCGGTTAGTAATCTAAGTGGTTGATCTTTGACTGCACAACAACAATGTCAGTGATATATAGAGGGTGTGCGTGTTGGAATAGTGAGTCATTACCTTTTTGTGGAGATGTACAATAAATATTAGTGTGTTGTCATACAAGCGTTTATAAGTGTGGAATCCATTTTTTCTGTGATGACTAAAGGATAGATCTTCGTGCAGCTGGTAAGTGGCTTACTGCGTTACATAAAAGGTTATCATCAATTATAGATTTTTATTTATTTAGAAATAACTAACAGTAGTGTTGGCAAGAAAACATGGAGGAGTGCATTTTACCACCCAGGCGGCATTCGGATACTGCTACTGTAAGATTTACCGCAAAAAAGACAAACTATAAAAGAGGTTAAAAACTTAAAGTACGATGACTAAGAAGATAAGCTTGGAGATGCAGTGCACTGTACACATCCACTGTAGGAAAGAATATAGCCGTCATAGCGCTTCTGACCATTCGCTCCAGATAGGCCCGGGTTCGAGTCCCGTGTGAGGCATGGGTGGTGTGCTTGTTATACGGCGCTGGCTTTCTTCCTTCCTTCCTTCCTTGGAACCAGTAGCCTTAAATTAGGGACGGGCGACTGCTTATAGCCTTTAGAGTTGCTCACGGTGATCGTACCCACCCCGAACAAAGAGAAACCGATGATGCTTTACCTGTACGAGATTGTTGTATTTTTCGAACGTTTATGTACGAGTAATTAGGCCTATTCACCGTATCTTGTTTCTGTTTTCCATTTCATCTTGCGAACGTTAAAAGAGGGGGAAAAAGATGTGCAAATTGATTACGTCATGAAATTACATACTTTATTAATCAACCTTTCGTTGAATCGAGTAGCGATTGTTCTTCTCAGTTCCGACTGCTCAGTGAGCTCTAGCCACTTACGTCAGTTCTTTTATAAGGCTATATTATGCGTGTTATACTTCCATAAACTATGCGACGGACTTCAACCAATTTTTGTTAAATTTCTGTCGTGGTATTCTGCAATATTTTATTAGATCTTACGTGTTAATACTTAGAGGACAAACTTAGTCTAGGATGAAAAGCTTTATTAATGTTGCAGCTGGAAAGCAAATGTCTGGAGGAATCACATGTGTTCAAGTCATAGGGGTCGCTAGACCATTTCAGGAATGGAGGACTGAAGCCCTACCAATCGAATCTACCCCCCTCCCCCAATAATCTTACAATATTTACAATATTCTCCAAATAAGTTTTTTGTTTAAGTTAAAAAAATAGATTTGTAAACTTTTACAAGTTTGAAATATTATTATTAAAATCTATTTTAAATCAATGATCAATCATCAATACATAAATAAAGAAGACAAAAAATAGATAACAAATTTACATTTGACCATTACATGTTACCGATGAACGCATAAGGAACCGCCTCTTGCTTAAAGGCGCGTCGCCCGAATCGTCGGGTGTGTAAAGCGGTCGTATATATATTTTTTACTTTTTAGCCATAGGTTCTTTTCAACAGTTGGCAACATTGTATGTGTCTGGTGGACGTGGAGATCAATTGGAAGCTCAGAATTTTGGGGTCATGTACACTGAATCTGGTATTACAGGAGCAGTTTTTTTTTTTTTTTTTTTTGCGATGAGGTGGGTCTCTCTCTTTATTACTCTTAATTGCCCTTAACTGTGGATTCTCTGTCTCCGAAGCCTGGTACACGGTAGCGTCGTCACCCCCAGAAACTAGGCCACCCAGCCAGCACGCAGAGAACACATAAGATCCACTATTCTCTCTGTCCCCTGTTTAAATTGCGGGGGTTATAAAACTAAAAGTTTGGCTTCCATACTATCTGCGTAAGGAATCTCTTGCTCGTCCTAACAAAGGTCACAACTAAAAATTTTCCTAAACAGGAGAAAGGCGAGCCCATTGCAGCGCTGCTCAGTACTCCTCATCTCAGGAAAGCAACAGGGGGGGGTAATCTCAGTATTCTCAAAAATCTACTGGAGATGGAGAAAAGATCAACATTTAAATAATATTATTTTACTGCGCTAAAATTAATCTTAAAAATGAAGATCTGGAGTTTGCATTGGTTATAAGTGAAATTCATTTAGTTAATTTTTTTTTTTTTTTTTGTATTGGAGGTTTAACGACCACCGTGAGCAACTCAATGGGCTATAAACAGTCGCCCGTCCCTAATTTAGGGTCACTGGTTCCAGAGAAGGGAGAGAGCCAGTGCCGTAAGACAAACACAACATCCATGCCTCACCGGGATTCGAACCCGGACCCCTTTCGGACGAATGATCAGAGGCCATCGCTTAGACCACTGCGCCACCGGGGCGGCCTTAATTTAATTTAATTTAATTTAAAACGCAATTAAATTAAAAGTGAAAACTATCAATTTTACAGTTCTGCAGCTTTATTATTATTATTTTCATTACGGAAGAGGGGGATGGAGTGAGTACCAGTGGTGAGACGGGCCGAGACAGGGTATGGGCCTGACCCGTGTGGGGTTAAGCTGCATAATATTTACTGCGTTTTGGGCTGTGTGTGTGCAGGGCTGGTTAAACCATTAGGCGAACTAGGCGGCTGGGCGCCAAAACGGGGGGGGGGGGGGCAAGATTTAGAGTTGATAAAATCAAATGAGCAATAAACGAGAAAAAATTAGTAAAAATGATAAATATAAAGACAATTTTATTTTCTGTTGTGCTTTCGATAAGCGAATTCTTGCTCCTTGAATAAGCGAAAAACGGAGACCTGCGCCTATTGCTGGGTAAGTCAGCTTGCAGTAATATCTGACGCGAAAGCAGGTATTTATCGAAAAATTGCCATAAATAAAGCCCGTCCATATGCAGCAGGCAAAGTCAGGCGACGCCTGAGGGCGGCAATTTTGTTTAAAGAAAATGTATTCTATATTATCCAGCTTTCAATGAAAGCATCAAAACTGTCCTCTTCTATCACAAATAGTGGCATTACTTTCTAATGAGAACAGGGACAAGAGTAAGAGAGGCTCTACTATTACAGTATATTCATTCCGTTAAAATTCTTGTTTCTTTTCTGTTTTTTTGTTGTTGTTGTTTTTCGTCTGTCGGTGGATTCAGGAAAGAACCTTGTTGGGTTATCGATCGAACAAGAAATTGCTCGTGACATGGATTTGAAGGCACTTGTTGGTAATTTTGCTGCGAACAATAAAGAGCGCAAAATGAAATTTTTCTCTTTTATTTCTTACACTTTTTAATTGATAAAGAGAATTCCTCTACTTGGGTCTGGGTGGTGAGGGCTATTTACTCCGGGCTTCGGTAGTAAAGGCCGTAGGCCGTGTATTATTAGGGAATTTCTTCGGAGAAGGAGAAACTTCTTCAAAAATTATACAATCGTGGCCAAAAGTCCTGCACCAGTAGACCGAAAGTAAATTTTTGATGTTTGAAGTCAACTTATACAGCGTAATGGCAAAGTCAGGAATACATATTATACACCATTTTAAAGGAAATTTTATGCTGAATTCAAATATTTTTAGAAAATATTATTACCAGTAATAGAAGTGAAGTTACAAGCAAAAGTATAGCGTCTAGTCATAGAAAGCAAAAAATAGTGGAATTTGTTAAATTAGTGTACAATGCATTTAACGTAAAATTACTGTACAGTACACTATTGAAACTTGCAGGACACTTGAAATAACTTACCAACAAGAAAAATACGCTTTAATATTTAACTGGATAACCACGGTTTCTTAGTAACAAAGTGCACCTTCTTGGCATGGAACTAATGAGCTTCTCTAGTTGTCCATTGGTGATAACACGGAGCCATACGGCCCTTACAGACTCAATTAATGCTGTTTTAGATGTGGGTCCATGTTGACGGATTTTTTGCTTCAATCTCACTCACAGGATCTCTATGGTATTAAGATCCGATGACTGTGACGGCCACTGAAGTTTTCTAATAACTGTTCGATTAAACCACTTGTCAACCAACTTTGACTGATGACATGGTGCGTTATCGTCCTGAAAGATAAAATTCCGCAAACCCATGTCTTGTGCAGATGGCAGCAGTTTGGACTCCAAAATATCCACATATTTTGATCCATTTAATGTGCAATCAACAATGTGCAGACGACCAACACCACTGGCTGAAATACAGGACCATAACATCCCCAAATGTGGGTGCTTGATTGTTGGCTGGTTGCAGCATGCCTTATATCTTTCACCAGCCCAACAATGTACATAGTTATTTCCATTATTAGCGGAAATAGTAACAGTTATTTCATCACTGAAAATAACAGTTTTCCATTCATCAACAGTCCAATTCTTGTGTGCCGTGGCCCAAGCAATTCTTTTGAGCCGTTGTTGTTCAGTAAGGAAAGGTTTTCGTGAAATCAGTCCGTTTTCTTTTAGCCTAAGACAAACTGTATGTGCAGACGCAATAATGCCTACTTCATTCGCCCACTCATTTCTTAAATCAGTGGCTGTTTTAAACCTTGATTTTAAAGAACGACGAATCAACATGCGATCAGTACACAGCCTTGGTAGACCTGTTCTTTTTCTGTTTCCCACACATCCAATTTCTGCAACTCTTTTAATGGTGCGCAAGACAGTGGAAGGATCACAGCCACATTTAACAGCAATTTTATGACTACTGAATCCAAGTATATGCAAAGTAAAAATTTTTGCCCTGGTATGAAGAGGCAGGACCAATTTTCGGGTTTTTGACATTCCGAAATTTAAATATCACCAGGAATTCTGCATAAACTTCCGTCAACTGACTACAAACAGCTGCGTTCTAAGTTGGCAGACGATTCTACATACTTTTATATCTCACTAGCGGACGTCGGAAAAAGCTATAGTGAATTAGAGGGGCGCGAACGCTTTTTCAGAACTGGATTTGTGTTTCCTCACTTGCACATTTTTGCTTGTAACTTCACTTCTGTTACTGATAATAACATTCTGTAAAAATATTTGAATTCAGCATAAAATTTACTTTAAAATGATGTATAATATGTATTGCTGACTTTACCATTATGCTGTATAAGTTGACTTCAAACATCAAAAATTGACTTTCGGTCTACTGGTGCAAGACTTTTGGCCACGACTGTAGATACTAGATAGAAGATAGCACGCCGATGAAATTCAGCCCCTAACGTCTACACGTCAGCTCCCTGCGAATAAATGTATCGAGCCACGTACGTAGATAGTTGCGCCGCTCGATCTTTCCAGATGTCCCCATCCTCCCCGAAGCACTTCAGGAGGAAACGAATGGTCAAAGGTAGTGACGGACTGGCGATCCATAAACGGCCCTGGAAGCTATTGTGTGTGGCCCACTTTTGGGGAAAATTACCAAGGTACCGCATCCCTAAAACATAGTATGTCAGCATTACCGTTTACTATTTAAACACATTTTCTAAGAATTATTGCAGCGTTTTGTATTGAGGAAATAATAATTAACAATATGTTATGCATTTTTCTGGACCGCAGGTCCCTAGTAAAATTTAATGTAAAAACAAAATTACTTCTATAGCTGAGAAGCAACAGATAGGGCACTTTCTCTGAGAGGGACTACTGAAGACTATCCATTCTAATGAATTTTATTGCGATAACTGAATTCAGAATTTTTCATAGTTTCTCCGATTTTAGTGAGAATGGAAATTCAAATGTTCCTAAAATGAATTTCTTTTTTCAGACTTACATATAATTAATAAAAATAATTGCAAAAAATATCTTGAAAAAAACCCAGAAAAACGTCTAGAATTGCAAGAATTTCAGTGCAAATTTGCAAAGTGAGGGAAATTAAAGAATGCGAAAATTATTTTTTTATTTAATTACTTTGAAATGGAAGAAGTATTTTTTCTGTAACTAAAACCCTTTCCCGAACTGCAGTTCAAAAATTCGTGCAACCGTAAGGAAAAAAAAAAAAAAAAAAAAAAAAAAAGGAGCATATACATAAGAAAAGCAGCAACCCAAATATTTTAATATTTTACCGTAGATGAACTTCAATGCATTAACGTACACAATGGGTTTCAAATTTCTATCCCAGACTATTATTGATAACATATGTAATTACGTTGCATTGGTTATTAAATTGCAATTGCATTTGGTAAAAGCGAACTGAGGTAGAAGATATCAGCCCAAAGAGACAGGATTTAAATTGGAAAGCCGGAAATAGGGAAGAGAATGTGTCAAAAACAGTGTTTGGCTCAACAGATTATTTGCTACGTAGTTTGTTTTTTTTAAAGCGGTAAAAGTAGTAAACAAACGTTGCCGTTTGGTATAACTAGGTTTTCTTCTATATGCATTGTAAAGTTCAAATATATATATACAAAGGCCGTTCCATAAAAACTGAGAGTAATTTTTTTTTGAGTTGGCAACAGTGCAAAGGGGAAAATAACCACGCAGACAACTAACTGAATAAAAGAAGTATCTATGGCAACAGTTATTAGCCGTACCAGACGATTCTGGTTTTGTTATTGCTCAGTTGTTTAAGGTACGTCTGCATTTCGCCATACAGCTGTGCAGGTGAGTGATTCAGAGTTAAGAAGCGAAATGCGTTGTGCGATAAAATTTTGCTATCGTTTGGGTAAAACGGCTCCAGAAACAGTTGATTTAACGAAAAAAGCTTACGAAAATAAATATTTGGGTGAGTCAACGATTTTTAGATGGCACCATGATTTCAAAAAAGGGAGTTTGCCAGCAGAACTCGCTCCTAGACCTGGTTGATCTGAAAGTGTTGTTACGGAGCGTATTGTTAACATTGTTTAGGCAATCCTGCAAGAAGATCGACGAATGACGTGCGAAGACATAGGGGCGTCAACTAATATTTCAAAAACGTCGGCATTCCGCATGCTACGCGATAAATTACTTCTGCTTTGTGTGTGTTCCAGATGGGTACCTCATCACCTGACGAGAGAACAATTATATTATTAGCCAGAGTTAAGGTGTGTTCTTTCTTGTTACCATCCTTTACAACCAAACACACTCCCGAAATTTTTTAGTGGAAACAAATGATTGCAAAGTATCCAAACTTTATAAACACAGTAATATAACTGCCGATGAAACATGGGTCCACTATTTCAAACCCCTCACGAAGCCCGCAACGAGTGTCTGGAAACACACAGGCTCGCCTCCTCCGAAAAAAGTCCGCCAAACCAAATCAGCTGGGAAGGTGATGATACTTTACTTTGATTATAAAGGTGTAGTTTACCAGCATGCCATTCCTCCACAAATTACTGTCAGTGTTGAGTATTACATTTCAGTCTTGAAGCGTCTGCGACGACACATATCGATTAAGCGACCGGAATTGGTGGGCAAGTGAACCCTACACCATGATAACGCCCCCCCCCACACACGTGGCTGCTTGTGTTCAACAATTTCTTGCGAAATGCAGTATTGAAACCACGCCACAGCCTGTCTATACAGTCCTGACCTCGCCCCGTGCGATTTCTGGGCTGTTTCCAACAATGAAGAAGTTCCATGGCGCAACATTCAACACAAATGCTGACGTTATTCAAGCTGTACAGGGGTCGCTAAAGCAGCTTCCACAAAGTGCCTTCGCCACATGCTTTGAAAAGTGGACTGAACGATGGGACCATTGCATATTATCCGAGGGAAGATACTTTGAGAAAGAATAACACATATTTTGCTGTACCTATATTTCTTCATTTTGTGTGATTTTACTCTCGGTTTTTATGGAACGGCCGTTGTATATACTCTTTTTTTTTCAATTAGCATAAGGTCTCCCGGCCCAGAATATGGTGACCCACCGGGATTTCTCCCGGGATTACCGTTGACCAGGAGTGGCCCAGTCCGCTCCTGGTCAAAGGTAATCGTGCGGCTATACCATAGGAACATATAGAGGTCCCTTCCCTACTCTGCAGATGAGAAAGACATCGGTAAATTGCAGGGGAAGAAGAAAGTAAAAGTCTGGAAGAGAAGATTATTTTTTTAATGCCTAAACAGGTAAGTCATGGTTTCCGGGCTCGTTCGGGCCGGGACTCTATTTTGCAATATAAAACTCAGGCTCGGGCTGCTAAAGTTGAGCTCAAACTCAGCACAGGTGAGTGAGTACGAGGTAGTGAAAAAAATGAAGCACTGTTCAGCTCCCCACGCTCGAGTGTTCTAAGTCCAGCGATGCCCCTGATTCAAATATAATAGATTTTGAACGTTGTAATTTTAAAGAGAAGTCGACGCACTGCTCTTGATTGCGGTTTGTTTGCGATTTCTTTTGTTCCTCATTCTGCCGCAACTGAAGAAGTGGACACTGCGTCGCGCGGAAATGACGCAACTGCATTCTTGCGAAAGTGTCTGGGGGAAACTCTTACATGTGCTCAAGTACAGTTAAAACGTTGTTTATAAAGAAGAGAAGTCGACGCACTTCTCTTGATTGGGGTTTGTTTGCGATTCCTTTTTCCCTCATTCTGTCGCGACAGAAGAAACGGACACACAGCGTGGTGCGGAAATGACGTAACTGCAGAAAGCGGAGGATACTTCTGTGTTTACGCCATGAACTGAATAAAAATATTTCACGACAACGTTGCACGTCCTTCGTTCTATTTTATGGTTTCCTCTCTCCATGAAACAACGACGGAATGGATTTTTGTTAGGTCCACGAACTGTAACGATCATTCAAAAATGCCTGTAAACCCTTAACACACATTTCTGAAATACTTTCGTTCAACCTATATATTGATGACTACCGGACGGCCTTCTGAATTCTTACACAGCTGAATCTGGATTCGAATCGCTGGGGTAAGGCACGGATGTTGTGTTTTTGTTCTTAAGGTCATTTTGTTTTTGTTTCTGTCTTTAACGACAATTATGAAGGCTATATGCAGTCGCCAGTCCCCAGTTTGGGGCCACTGACTCCACAGAAGGGAAAGAGCTGGCGCCGTAAAACAAATACGCCACTCATGCTTGATCCGGTTCTTGGACCTGAGCGCAGTTCGGACGATTGGTCGGACACCTACGTCTGTGACCACTTGTCCACCAGAGCGGCAGAGGATAAATGGCTTTTTTTCTGGATCTTCGCCTGCCCCACAAAAGAATATATTATTAGGCCTTACGCTGTTCACCACTGTTTTTTTTTTTTTTTTTTTTTGATTGAAGGTTTAACGACCACCGTGAGCAACTCAATGGGCTATACGCAGTCGCCGGTCCCTAATTTAGGGCCACTGGTTCCAGGGAAGTGAGAAAGCCAATACCGTAAGACAAATTCAACATCCATGCATCTCCGGGATTCGAACCCGGACCCTTTCCGGAAGAATGGTCCTAAGCCATCGCTTAGACCACTGCGCCACTGGGGCGGCTCACCACTGTTTGGATATGAAACAACAGGTTTACATTTGTAAACATGTGGGACACCCAGAATGTTGCTTAGCCGCACGATGCCTCAGTGGTCTGAGCGTTGGTTTCTGACCATGCGTTCGAGGTGGGTCTAGGTTCGAATAGCGGGTGAGGCAGATGGATAGTGTATTTGTTTTATGGCACTGAACCTACCTCTTTCCGGGAGCCAGTGGTCCCGAAAGTAGGAAAGTGCGACTGCTTATAGCCCATTGATTTGCTCGAGGGTGGTCGTTAAACTTCCCCCAAATCTGCTGCCTTCACTTTGTATGACATCAAAAGGATTTCGACTGTCTGTTTTTCTCAGTATACAGTAAGCGGGAATAATCATTCAGCAAAATAGAAACCACACTGGTATTCAAAAGCTAAGGAAGGGACATAGAAACGGGAATAGCAGCGAGGTAGATCAACGCACGAGAATCAGTCCAAAGCCAAGTACTGTATCGTAGGGTTTGAAAAACAGCTGCGCTCGCAATCGTGTGAAATAAACAAGTCAGCAATACAGTTAAAAATAGGATGTTTGTGGAATGACCATAAAATCAGGCGCGCAGCTTGCACCAAGGCATACGAGAAAGCCTGGGGTCAGAAAGTGTCACTACGAAATTGTGCGGACCACAATCTATGAGAGGAAGCCATATGAGGAAAGCAAGACAGAAACAATCAAGATGAGTTGCTCAACAATTGAGCGTGAGTCACAGTGTGATTAGCAAGCTGTGGAATTAATATAGAACAATCCCAACTTTTTCTGGAGGATCTGTCCCTGGCATGCACTGTTTCATCTGTTCTTTATCTCGCTCCTGACAGAGTTCTCAGACTTCCGTCTTATGATCCATTGAAAATGGCAGAGCCGGATCCAGACATTCTGAGCCCCTAAGTGCATTTGAAGTAGAAGCTCCTTTTATTAGGGATATCAGATTGGCTGAATGCATGTCGGAGTGTGATAAAAAAAACATCATAGTTGTATGGTCGCAATTTTTAACTACTTTATTTCGCGCTTTCGTTTTGGAAAAAATGTCGATTATGTCATAATTGAGAGAATTTATTAAGTGTGATTATGTAAACATAGATGAGACAACTTTTCTTGCCCCTAATGAATTTCTTAAGTAAATTTTTACCCTCTTCAAAACTGAAAAGGGCCTTTCGCCGCTGGCATTCGGTACTGGCATTGTCAAAAAATGTTTCAATTTCGAAATGTTGATCGCAGTCCATCGTTAAGACACTGATATACACTGAAGAGCAATTGAATTAGAGATACCTGTCTAGTAACGTGTAGCACCAGCTTTCGCCCTGATGACGGCGGCCATTCGTCTCGGCATGGACTCGACAGGACACCGGAAGCGTTGGGAAGCCATACGGATCCACGACCCCTGAACAAGCTCCCACAGTTCACGAAGATTTTATGGAGGGGGTGAGAGCCTCGAACATCTTTCTCGATGGCATCCCAGATGTGTTCGATGGAATTGAGGGCAGGTGACCTAGCTGGCCAAGGAAGCGAGGTCACGTCGGTGGAGTGTTCATCCAACCATTCGGATACAATTCGGGAGCGATGGCACGGTGCATTGTCTTGTTGCAGGATGAGGTCCCCAGTGGTATGTTGAAGACGCACAAACGGGAGCAAATGGTCGTCCAGGATATCCCGGTAGAGTTGACTGTGAGGGACGATGTCACATGTACCAGGGGTCCCATTTCAGTCCACGCAAACAGTCCCCAGATGAAAATGCCACCCCCACCAGCTTGAAGAATACCCTGCTGGCAAGAAGGATCCATCGCTTCACGTGTTTGCGCCGCACTCGTATCCTGCCATCCGCATGTACCAACGTGAATCTCGACTCATCAGTCCAGCCAACATTTTCCCACATGTCTAGGGTCCAGTGGCGATGTTGCCGCGCCCATGCTAATCTTTGCACCCTGTGGTGTGCGGTCAGCAGCGGTACCCTCGTGAGACGATGGCTTCTGTACCCCATAGTGAGGAGATGGTTCTGGATGGTGTGGCTGCTTACATGTTTTTGTGCACCAGCGTTAAATTGCTAGTGATTTCTTGAATTGTGGCCAGTCTATCCGCTGTTACAATACGAGCTAGCCGACGATGACACCGCTCATGCACACGCTGTTGTCCACGGCAGTTGGCCCTTGCAGGGATGGTTTTACTGGATTCGATGTACTCACGGTGCACCCGTGACACAGTGGCTCGTGAAAATCCCAGTGCCTGCACGACTTCCGAGATGGAGTGACCCATTCGTCGGGCCCCGACAATTTGCCCACGATCAAATGCGCTTATATCCTTCGTCTTACCCATACTGCGTCTGACTCTTACTGATTCCCGTCGCATCACTCCTTATATTGTCGGATCGCTGCAAACGTCATGTCGTTTCCGTTTACAGGGCCGCCCACAGCGCCACATTTGCATAACGCCAGCTGTCTCCAATTCAATTGCTCTTCAGTGTACACTATATTGACAAAAGTCACCGGACACCTAGAAACGAAACACAACATAGCATATATTGACGTGCATTAGTACGGTGTCGGTCCAGCTTTGGCCTTAATGCATACACTGACCCTTCGAAACATGCTCTCGACAAGGTTTTGGGACACAGCGATAGGTATGCGCTTCCAATCAGTACATAATGCTACCGCTAACTGTTGCTTTGTAGTAGGCCTTGGTTCCAAACTTCTTAGCCACCCCGGTGGCGCAGTGGTCTAAGCGATGGCCTCTGATCATTCGTCCGAACGGGGTCCGGGTTCGAATCCCGGTGAGGCATGGATGTTGTGTTTATCTTACGGTACTGGCTCTCTCCCTTCTCTGGAACCAGTGACCCTAAATTAGGGACGGGCGACTGCTTATAGCCTATTAGTTGCTCACGGTGGTCGTTAAACCTCCAACCAGAAAAAAAAAGCTTCTTATGCGGCGCTCTAATTCATCCCAAAGGTGCTCTGTGGAATTAAGATTAAGGCTCTGTGCTGGCCAGTCCACACACGATATGGAATTATCATCAAACCACGCCATAACAGTCCTTGCTTTATGGCTCGGTGCATTATCCTGCTGGTACCTACAAGGCTCGGTTCCATAGTACTGCCACAGAGTTCGTAGGGAATAATTCTCCAGAATAGCGAGGTAGACGAGCTGGTTAACAGGTTTGTCCACGATAACCAATGGGCCGGGACCATACTACGAAAAACACCCCTACACGAGTACAGTGCCATCTCCAAATTTGACCGTAGGAACAGTACACTGTAGTAAATAGCGTTCCCCCGGCTACAGCCATACCCACACACGCCCATCAGACTGATGGATCGTGTATCTAGATTCATCAGTCCATAGGGCCCATTTCCATTGATCTACGGTCCACGATAAATGTTCTTTACACCATACTAAACGACGAGTAGCATTCTGAGTGGAGATGAAAGGCTTATGAGCAGATGCACGACCACGGTAACCCATGGAATGAAGTTCTCTGCGAATGGTACACGTACACATCGAGGTTCCAGCATTTTTACTCACCTGTACACTGAGTTTTTATGCAGTACTCCGTCGATTAGCTGTAACGACTCTCCTGAGGCTTCGACGTCCCCTATCACTGATTTTCTTTGGTCTGCCGGTACCTTTTGCTGCTTCAGGCACGCCAAAACAGTTGACTTGGGTATGTTTAAACGCCTCTTGGTTTCTCTTATGGACAACCCACTAATATAACACCCAACAATCTTTCCTTTCTTAAAGTCAGTTCTCTCCTGCCTCTACATTTTAACTGAACCTCACAGTGCGATATGATCGCGGTCAGCTGCAGGCTTGTTTTTATACCGTTTGCAGATGTACCGCGCATCTTAACAATGCAGCGGATCCGTTCATTTGTTTTTGAATGGGTGTCCGGTGACTTTTGTCAATATAGTGTATATCAGTGGAATTGATGACGCCTTATTCCTTAATGAATTTTAAAAACTGAAAAATTTCGTCTTGAAACTGGTCTACATCAGTGTCCTCTGTGTATGTCTTCAGGTTTAAAGCAGATATCCGCACTTCCTCACTTTTCATTTCAATGTTGAAAAAACCCCAGGAAATATGCCTAATAAGACTTCACAGACTTCTATTCTGTGGTGAATTTCAGAGGTTAACGTGTCACTTATGATGTTAGTGGTTTCTGGGATGAAATGTTCCCTGCCTTACAGAATAAATTCGTTTTCTGTAGTCACATCAATAAAGTTTTCCTTTTTTCTGTCGACATTTTTCATCTTTAAATTTATGGTTGTCAGTCAAAGTTTTGGCGTCGGCATCTATGGATTGAAAATTACTTCTCAAACATAATGAATGCCTTTAATGATTTTAGCGAATTCACAGTTTTCAAAAGTTTCATTCTGGGATCCTGCAAATATTTTCTCGTTGTATTTAATCTTTGCAACACCTCTTTCCAAAACATGGTTACTACAGCTGTTTTTTTCTCCTAGAAATTGTTTTAGAAGCCCTTTCGCTTCTAAACGATATTCTTGTTTTTCATCTTCGCATCACTCAATTTCCGTCAACGCATTTTGCATGTTCACAAAACTGTTCTCTAATGCCAGTGTAACATCAGCTCTAGATGACCACCTTGCGTCACTTAACTTTTTCAATGATAAGGAGTCAAACAAGCATCTAGCACGTTCCAGCGTCATGTTGACTTTGAAAAGAGGGTATACAAGGTGTCCACAAAGTAGCGTGGCTTGTTTCGTGGAGTACAAGTCGCAGTCTGTGACAAAGGTGGGGCGAAATAATAAACGCCGTAACGTGTTTGGAGATATTGTAGACAAATTGTTCTAGGATTATGAATTCATTTGTACTACTTGAGATGCATTTAACGGTATCACATGTCACATGAAAATGTTAGCAGACTTTATCACTTTCTCTTGTACTAAAAATATTCAGTTTTAGCTTAATCCCAGGTTTATGATTATTCGAGCAGAAAATGTGGCTCAAAACAATCAATAGTGAGAACACTTGCCTATTTTTCTCTTTCCATCTCTAAAGTAAGTAGATTTATCGTCCATGGGAGTAGCTGGCATCACAATTCCGCCATCATTGTTTGTTGATTCGGATTCTTCTTCCTGTTAAATAAAATGAAAATTAGCTGTTTGAAAGAAATTGTTTCTTTTGAAAATGAAACTAATGAAATTAGCAACGCAAATTATGTGAAATGATCCCCAAAATAACTATTCAAGCGAGATTATAAACCACAACCCGTTTTTTGTTCTTGAAAAAGATGTACGAGGTTTGTTCATACTATAAAGATTCTCATGCTTTTTTACATGAGCGTGTCAATTATTGGCGCTGATTTTAAAATCGGATTTAGCGGGAAAATTTGGCATCAGAAAACCTAAAACCTAGAAAATTGCATATAACGTTTCAGACGTGGTCAGAGCAATTGAATGAAAAAAGAATCTTTAAAACAGGAGTTTTTAGAGCATAAATATAGCAACAAATGGAAATACATTACAACGACTCCTAGCAAGAAAATATTGCATCTAGAAAAGCGGAAGTGCCCGAATAATAATGATAATGGTTAGAACTCATCAGTGATAAAATACATTTTAGCTCATTTATAGAATAGACCTTGTTGTTTGAGACCGCGAGAGACGACACTAGATGTCGCTAGGTCCTCTCGTTGGCGTCAAGCATAAGACGTATTGTTTTCTTTTTAAGAATGGCTGTTAACAAGACATTTTATGTGTTGGAGGAGAAAACAGCATTTCTTCTGAAAAAATGCGCCATTTCGTTTCTTGCGAAAGCTACATAACAACCTCTGCGGTAGGTATGAAAGGAATCCTTACTTCATAGGAATGATAGGATTTCTTCCTTGCGCGTGCGCGCTGACTACGTGCTTCTGCTAGTCTTCTGTGGAGGCCATAGCAGAAAGAATTTGCTTAGCTTGCCACGGCTATCAATTAGTTGTCGCATGCGCACAGACTACATATATCTGGCAAGCAGAAATTCTGTTGCATATCCTGGCTCCTCTCTTTGCCCATTAAGAAAGTTCATTTGCTTTTTGGCTATTTTTTCAGTCGCAAGTGAGAGACCTTATGAATTATTATTGCAATTGTTATTTTATTCAAGAAAGTAATTTGATGTGCATGAATAAAACACGCATTTTCACGACACATTTATATATTTTTGTTCTGCGTTGAATCATTGAATTTCACTAACGGTGTTTCCAGAGGCGACTTTAGATCTTTTGGGGCCCTAGGCGCTGAAAGATTCAGCGGGCCCCTTCTCCCTTCTTATCGCCTCAGAAATTTTCATCCGTCAGATTAGCAAAGGAAAAAAGAAAAAAGTAAAGTAAAAAAAAGTTTTTACACTTTTTAAAATTCCATTCTATCTTCCTATTATTATAACGTTTTGTAAGAAACAGCGGTAGCGTAATCCCTTTGTCTGCCCGTGCACATCAAAATTTTTGTTTTTAGAGTTATTTCAAAAATTATTTTTGCGGCTAATAGGAAATCTAAAGATATTAAGTTCGGCACTTTAAATACCGCCAATTGCTGTCAAGTCGAAAATTCAAATATTAAAGTTCTGTTGTAAAAAAAGTTTTCAACTTAAAGGAAAATATTATTATTGTGCCTCACAAGTTAGGCTTAACTGTTCTTTCTCAAATATTTAAATTTTCCGATTAGTTCGTTAATTTTCTTGCTAAAGGCCAAAAAATTTGGTTTTCACAGATTTTTCAAAAATTACTTTTGCGAATGATCGGACATAAAATTTCATCGAAATTTTCCCGTTTTAAATTTCACTACTAGTTCATAAATTTCCCACTAGGATTTTTCAATGGAGAAACTTCGTAAATTTTAGCTTTGTGCTACGAAGAGATTATTTCAGTCACAGCAAACGTTCTATTTGAGTTTGATACGTTAGGCAAAACTGATTACTTTTAACATCTTTTCAGTTGCAAGTTTCTTGGCAAATTTAGCGCTAAGGGCGCTGAAAATGAAATTTCGTACATCGCGTGTAAATTGTCATAAAATTTCATAAAATTGGAATGCATTTCGATTATAAAACGTGCTCTTTCCATTGCTTCAGCTTTGGAAAATCATCTCGGTTTTTTTTACATTTTGAGCAAATTAGTAGGAAACGAGCATGGTATCAAGCAAAAATGAAATACTTGAAGACATTGGCAACCGGAAAAGTCCTCCACATTAGACAATACGGGTAAAATGCAGTTTATGCACAGTGCTTCACTTGAAAAGGATGGATGACTTTTCGTGGAGGAGCTTTGGCAAAAACGAATGCCATGGACCAAGAAAGGTGGATAGTAAGGATTTCATCAATCACTGCAGGAAAGCGAGAATGTGAAGAGTTTCTTGAAAGCATTTTTTCTTATTATTTTCATCGGAAAATTTTTTGTTTTGTTTTTTGATTCCGTCTGTGAAAATCAAAACAATACTGACAATCCAATTATAGGTTTTTGGGGGCCCCCTCAAGCTCTGGGGCCCTAAGCGCGTGCCTAGGGCGCCTAGTTGGAAATCCGCCACTGTGTCTGACCCCAGGTCTAAAACTGCCCTTAGAAATGAGAAGCTAGGAGATCTGAGTAAGTGAACTCAATAGGAAAGACAAACAGAAAAATGTAGTGAAAGGAGAGGGTGATCCGTGACACCAGTCCGTGTGGAAGAGGGAAAACAGGAACGAAACACCGCACAACATCACAGAGAACCACAACACCACCCGGCCGCCGACGCACCAGGGAGTGACTAAAATTCAACGATACCAAATTCAAATGTCCGAGTAGAATCCATTTTCACCATCTCGATGCCAATCTGAAAAAGAAGGAGGTGGTGGTCTGTCTAACACTCACCAGTGTACACATACTTACCCTCTCTGTCAAGGGGAAGGGGGGGGGGGGTCAGCGATCGCCGCCTTAGTTCTGGAATGCCTAAGGAATTCGCTGGGATTGTAATCAACCGCACCCCTAACAAGTCCATTAGGCTGGGTTCAGAGGAGACTTTAGAACTTTTGGGGCCCTAGGCGCTAAAAGGTTCAGAGGCCCCCTACTCCTTCTTATCCCTTTAGAAATTTTCATCCATCAGATAAAAAAAAAAAAAAATGGGGGTGGGGGAGTCAACAAAAAGGTTTTTACACTTTTTTAAAATGACATCACTTCCTATTATTAGAACGTTCTGTAAGAAACAGTGCTAGTGTAATAATTTTGTCTGTCCGTGCACATCGAACTTTTTGATTTCAGAGATATTTCAAAAATTATTTTTGCGGCTTACAGGAAATTAATGGATATTAAGTTTGGTACTTTTAATATCCCATATACTTCATGCACTGCAGTTATCATAAACAGAATTTTGAGGCTAATTAGGAATCAATGGATGTTAGGTTTGGCACTTTAAATACCCGTACCCCATTTATACATTGCAGGTTTTTGAGTAAAAGTATCATTGAAACTTTTTATTGCTTTTTCAAAAACTAGTTTTAAGATATTCTCAAATTTCTTTATTTTTTTCAGCCTAAATATTAATAACTCTTTTGGTTTAAGATGGTTTAGAGGGATTAGGGCCGAGAAAGAACTTGATTGTCCTAAGAAGAGTTATCCTGTGAAGAATATTTTTTTCTTCATTGATTATCCTACCACGAAGGAAAAAACTATTAACAGCAAACACGCCCGATCATCAGGAAAGTTTTTTACAAGTACTCCTCATCGCAACTCGGGAAGAAGGTGGGAAGGTTCCAACACAGATGTGTTCCTTTGGCTGGAAGTACCATGAAAGCAATTCATAGCACAGCAGGCCAGTTACGATTTCGCCTTAAACAATGAAAAGTGTGGGAAGCGTGAATATCTTCTTTACCAACCACTAAAAGGAACTCAAAATTATTTTAACCCTTCCTTTCAAAATAAGTACATCGATAAAAACTCGAAAATTTGGAATATCAGCAACAGCAAGAAAAAATGTTATTATTAATATGAGAAAGTAAAATATCAATTGACAATACAAAGTAGTCGCTTTAAAGATTGATTTGCTTCGGTCCGTGAAAACCAAAACTGAAAATCCAATTATATGTTTTCGGGGCCCCTGAAATAGCGAGGCCCTAGGCGCGCGCCTAGTGCGCCAGCCGGAAATCCGCCCCTGGGAGTTTCACATTTTGATAGTACGTTTTTAGTTAAACAAAACAGCGTCTTTCGTTCCACGTCTTTTTGTTGCCGATGTAACCTTTGTGAATCTTGATTAATGCTTTCCCCAAATGTCGCTCATTGTGATGTTTCACTCAGAATGTTTTAAATATGTGTAAGCACATCTTTTTGATTTCATTCCTGTGAATGAATCAAATTAATGTACGTGATATTAGAACAACTGTGAGAAAAACCATTTCGGCATAAGAGTTTCAATGAAGAAATACCTGTAAAAAATTGTAGTAAAAGTGATCTTACAAACACTCTTTCGGTATAAGAATTTCAAGGAACATATGCAGATGCAAAAATTTATAAAAAATCGAACTGCCGCAAGCGCTTTTGGAAATAAGAAATTATGTGAACAATATCAACTCAAATTTATCCCAACACGACGTAGTCAGTGAGAGGAGTGGAATGCCGACAGTTCTTGTTTTAGTTAGGAAGATACTATCAGTTACTTGCATGATGGCCTTCAAATATGGATGCCACTTGAGGTAAAACACAATATAGCGTACATGTTTAAAGGTCTTTCATGAGTAAGAAGCAGTGGTGCAGTTCTAATTCAATAAGTACAGGAAAGTGCGGTGCCTTTACATCTTCAATATCTTTCCCTTTTTACTCCTCCCCCTTTCCCGCCTCTTCCCTTTTTACTTTCTTATATTTACGAGAGCAGTTCAAAACGTAACAGCATATTGAATATTTTGACATACATAATTCAATGAGAGATACAAATGATATTTCATTTTCTAAATAATCACCCACCTTTTTAATACATTTTTCACACCGTTACGCCAACTTCTTCAGTCCATCAAAAAAAAAATGTTTTTGGTTGTGCCTTCAGCCAGGAATGCACCGTTTTTTTGACCTCCTCATCACTCCCAAATCTTCGTCCTCTCAAAGCGTCCTTAAGGGGGTCCAAACACATGGTAATCAGAGGGAACCAGACCAGGGCTATATGAGGGATGCTGTAAGATTTGAAATCTCAACTTCCGAATTGTGTCAAGAGTTGCAGTGGTCGTGCGAGGGCGGGCATTATCACGAAGTAGAAGAACGCCTAAAGACAAAAGTCCTCTGCAACGGCTCCGTATTGTTAGCTTCAGCTCCTCCTCCAACATTGCGCTGTACCGGGCACTATTCACTGTTTCCCCCTTTATCTGATAGTGTTCCAAAATTGGTCCATTCATATCCCAGAAAAGAGTGAACAGGACCTTTCCGGCGGATTGTTGAGACTTGAACTACTTCTTGACTGGAGATCTGTGCCGCCATTCTGTAGACTGCCTCTTGCTTTCGGGCTCATAATTATGCACCCAGGTTTCGTCTCCTGTGATGTTACGTGCCAGGAAGTAGTCTCCTTCGTCGTTATACCGCGCCAAAAAGGCCGTGGAAGTCTGCACACGAATCATCTTGTGCTCATCAGTCAGCATCATAGGCACCCACCGTGCACACAAATTGCGATTCTAGAGAAACTGCGTGACAATGGTATGAGCGAACAATGACGTCAGCGCGATCCACCTTCGCATCAGTGACGGCCGTGGTGCGACAACCGGAGCGTTGATCATCACGGATGGATGTTCGCCCTTTTTTAAACGCATCTACCCACTTGTACATTCTTCTTTCTCCAATGCAGTCATCTTCATACTGTTGCAGAATTCTTCTATGAATTTCACGAGTTTTCACACCCTCGGACCCCAAAAACCTGATGATTGCCTCTGTTCCTCTACGGTGCAAACAGCTAATGGCGCCGCCATTTCGTTTTTGCTGTCCTTCCGCTTAAGCACGCCACGCCATCTACTGGGCAATGTCAACACCTTCTCCAAGAATGTATCTTCCCTGTGCGGGAATTTAAAATGCCTGGGGTATTCGTTTCATGAAATACTGCCAATTTGCTGTTACCTTTTGAACGACCTACGTATAATATGAGAAAGTATGGTTATTTGTCGAAATCAGTATTCTGTATAGGGTTTAACGGAAAGCGTGCCGGCTAGAAAACGAAGTACCGAAGCGCCGTTCCGGAACTTTCCTGCCCCACTACACCACTGGTAAGAAGGGATTGGAGAGTTGGTCTTCATACAAAATGCTCTTCTTTTACGTGCATATAAAAATTTCATTTGTCAAAATACGGCTTGCATATACATATAGCATTTTGCTATCCAGTTTTGCTATAAAAATTCGAAACTTTACCAACCGCTTTTTCTTGTAAAGAAAACTAGGAAGCTTTCACAAAAATGGCCCAGTTCGGTCACTAACAGATTAAGCACCAAGCTTGAATTAATTTTCGTTTTAAAAAATCAGGAGGGGGCAGTTAAAACACGAAATCCGTTGATTGATTTTGAAGGAGAGACTCAGAAATAGTAAAACACGCATTTCATTAGGAAAAGTTCTTGCGAAATACGAAGTCGCTCTTTTGCACCATTTGGAAAAAAATAATAATAATGAAATAAAAAAATAAATGAAGGACATTATCAGAAAGCAATTAAAAATGAGGAATAAAATCAGGAAAAGAAAAAAGAAAATGGAACTTCGTCAAAAAAATTCACAACGCGAAAAATCAGGGAACGTTCTCATCCCCACTGGAACTCGCATTTCAGCCGATACCAATAACATTCGGTCGGCAGACGGACATCTGGCGAGTTTCCAGAAATTTTACGAAATCTGGACAACATCAAAATCCTTAAAACTTGGCAGGAATGAGAATGGTATCAAAAAGAAGAAGGACTTGCGGATAATGTCCAATCCTAACGGATGTTTATTTGATGCTCCAACAACGGTGCACCGCGAAATAGCAACTGAAGATAATTTTACAATCGTTTTAGAGCAAACAACCTGCGTATCAGACGAATTTAACAACATAGGTAACTTCAAATATAAGAGTAGTTAATGGCTTTGGAACATAGTAACAGGCATAACATTAGTAACATTCGCCTGTCTCATCGGCAGTTTAGATCTCGTTGACAGCATTCACACCTAACATACTCGTTCAGCTACACGGTCCTATTTTATGTAAGTCAGCTTGTTCGGAAGTGATGGTCAGGGCAGAAAACATAACAAGAAAGAGGTAACCAAAATTTACACAAATGAAAGTAAACAAATACGAAAAGTTAAATAAGTAATATACGTCACAAATACACATGTCAGTAAACAAGAAAGACAATGAAGTCCCAACTTTGCGTGATGCGAGTATATCTTCAACATACACTGGAGTAGCAAATTACACCGTTGTACATAGAAAATGCCACACAATGAAGGAATGGGGGAAATGAGACGAAACTTACTACACATGCAGTGGGAAAGAAGTGATTTAATTTCTGATGTATTATATGAATGCGATAGGCGAGGGGACAGAATAATATGGCCGAAGTCAGTAGGTCGTATAACCGCCATGCTGGGCTACACATTCGCCAACACGGCTTGGCATCGAGTGGAAAAGTCCCTTGATGGTGTCCTGGGGTATCGCTGATTGTCGACCGGGGTCCACAAATCTTCGACACTGAGAGAGGGAGTTGTGCAGAGACATTAAGTCGTTTGCCAATGACGTCCCACGCGTTCTATGCTGAGAAGTCTAGAGATCGCGCTAGCCAGGGAAGCACCTGGTCACCCTGTAGGCACCATCTGCTGATGTTGGCAATGTGAGGGCGGGCGTTATCTTGTTGAAACTGGGCATCAGGGATATCACGGAGACACGGCAACAAAGCTGACTTCAGCACCTCATTGACGTATCGTCGTGTGCTGTCATTGTCCCACTGTAAGGACAAGCGGTGAACGGCTGCTGAAACTTACAACGCCCAAATCATGCTACCTGACTGAAGAGTCGTATGGAACTCAAGGATGGTAACAAGATCAGTCCAGTGACCACGTCGTCTTCTGACTCTCAATCTGCGATCATCGGCGCTGAGACAGAAGCGACACTCGTCGCTGAATACGTTATGACTTCATTCGTTCAGTTACGCACGTCTGGTAATCGATGTGGCCACCTCTGGCTTGTATCACCTGTTGTACGCGATGAAGCATCGAATCAAATAATGTGTAAATGGTGTCCTGTGGTATAGCCATCCGGGTTGTATTGACTCGCGTCCAAAGTTCATCAAGAGTTGCTGGCGGACGGTCGTACAAGCTGCACCTGTCGTTCGAACATGTTCCAGAGATTTTCTATGGGTGATAAATCCGGCGAACTAGCCGGCCACGGCAGAAGTGGAACGTTGTTGTCTCTGCAACATGCGGTGTGTTATTACCCTGCTGAAATATGGCCCCGGGGACATCCTGAAGGTACGGAAGGGCAACTGGAAGTACAGAGTGTTTCACTACTAGGTTGACCCTGTAAATCAATTATTACAGAAATGCTATTTATTGTAGGAAGATTAAACTGTGGTACAACGTGCTTGAATTAATAGGAAAGCGAATGCCACCAGACTCAGTGTTGTTGCATTCTCCAGACGGATGACGTAACGTCTGGCGCCGAGCCAACTCCGCGCGCACATTGGCGCTGCCGCAGCTGCCACTCGTCAGTTGAGACAATGCTGACAATAGAGCAACATGTTTTCCTCTTGCGCTCCTACTGGATAACATGATCGTTTAAGTCATGTAAGAAAGCGTTTCAAGAAAAGTATGGAGAAATTGCACCTTCAAAACAGTCGATTCACAATATAGCGCAAAAGTTGGAGAACACGGGTACGTTGGTGCCGATCCATACAAGAGGTCGACCGGAAACGTCAGCGGATACGGAGATGGAAGTGCAGGCCCAGTTGGAGCAGTCACCGACGAAATCTCTACGGCGTTTATCACAGGATATGGGAATTTCAACGTCATGTCACCGAGCGGCAAAGCAAGCAAAAATGCATCCCTATCGCGTCACCGTGCTGCAGGAATTGTATCTGCCTGATTTGGAAAAAAGGTGCCATTAATGCCAATGGTTTAAACCCTTTAACCACCAGGAGTCAAAAATCTTGTATCACTCTAAATGCCATAACGCCCGAAACTATCTATTGATTCAGTTCTTTATTTAGTAACAACAATAGTGACTGAGGGTGACACCTGCTGATCCCTGATAGGTCGTGCAAATTTGAAGAACAGGTAAAGGTAGGAAATCTGACTCACTCTGGACAGGAGTTTGGGACGGCTATGATCGTTTAGGCGTTATGGTTGTTAAAGGGTTAAGGCTTCATTGAAGGTAATGAGAACATTTTGCACTTAACATGGTTTTCCGACGAGGTCTGGTTTCACCTTTCGGGCTATGTAAATTCATGCCATCCACAAGCAGCCCCTTCACCCACAGAAAATCGGAGTATGGTGCGCGTTGTCTCGTACACGCACAGTGGATCTGATTTTCTTTGACAGAAATGTGAACAGCAATGTGTAAGTGGAAATTTTGGAGGAGTTAATCAACCTGTTAGACGACCGTGAGGTGTCTCTTGGTTACTTATGGTAAGACGGGACAACCTGTCACACTTCTGAAAAATCCATTCGGTTCATCAGCTCCTTAACTTCGAGAATAAAATAATTTCTGCAGGACTCTGGCCGCATACCCCCGAACTATTTCCTTTGGGGAATGCTGAAGGACAGGGTGTACAGAAACAATCCACACATGTTGGAAGAATTAAAGCGCAACATCACCGCCGAAACTGCCTTCATTACTCCTGCTATGCTTGCTTCAGCCTTTACCAGTATGGAAAGACGTGTCACCCTGTGTTTGCAACAGAAAGGCAGCCACTTCCCGCATTTGCTGTAGTGACACTTATTCAGGTACCGTTTAATCTCCTAGAATAAATATTTGTGTATTAATTAATTTACAAGGTCAATCTGGGTAATCTTCCTACAAGAGATAGCATTTGTGTAATAACACATTTACCGGATTAACCTAGTAGTGAAACACCCTGTAGAAAATGTCATTGACGTAACTGGCACTCGTTAGGGTGGTACGGACTCTCACGAGAGAGGATCTGCTTTCGTACCAGATAGCATCATTCTCGTATTGGTGCGGTATGTCTGGTGCGAATAAACTCTTCTCGACGCCTCTTCCCCTGTCATCGGCGGACACAATGCGGTCATCATTTTCGCCTAAACAGAAGGGCGTTTCCGTCCGAGAACACGATATTGTGCCATTCGTTCGACGCACCACTGCAGCCTGGCAGTCTGTTGCTGTGGTGTCAAAGGTAGCCTGAGGAGGGATGGACTAGCTTGCAGTCCGAACTGTAATAACCGGCGACGGACAGCTGACATGGGAGAATGCGTCACAGTTCACCACTACTGCGCCAACGCGGTTGATGGTGCAGAAAGGTCACTCAAAGACATCTCATGAGATGACGGTTGTCGCTCAGCATTGTATGTGTGCGACCTGCAGAACCTTCTCTTCGTGCCCTAAGCCATTCTTCGTACCATACCCTACACACTTTTGTCACGACGGACACACTGCGCCCCACACGACCGGCATTTTCCATGAGAAAATCATTGCAGTCTCTCAAACCGATAATCCGACCTCGCTAATGTGACTGTACGACTGTCTTGCAGGACGACGAGGCATCCTTATACCCACTGCTGACGAAGCACTGACATGCCGAACGAGTCACGTGGCGCTTATAACAGAAAAACGGCAGGTTTTCGGTCTGTGACGATGCGAGATCAGATCTGCTTAGACGCGGTACGTATGTACCTATGTGACGCCGAAATGCTAATCATTTCTGCGATATTGCCTCATTAAATATCAAAGTCGTATCTCTACTCCTTCCAAGTGTTCTGTTTTTTTGAACACGAGTGTATTTTTTTTAACTCTGTACGATTTGTTTTAACTGTGTATGAACAACCAAATATTCAGCATATTTGGATGTTCCGTTTTCCTGATCAAACTAAGTAAGATAAAGTGTAATAAGAAAAGCACTGAGAAAGTGACCTGGTACAAAGCTAAAATCTCGGGAATATCATTAGCCGACAATTCCACGATGGCCTCTTTTGTTGTAACAGAAACCTATTTCCTGGTTACTATAGCGACACATGAGTCCACTTACCAGCTGATCCCGGGAGATGATGTAGTCTCCTCCTCTGCTTGGTTACAGGCACCGTAATTCTCCCGATTACGATCTGTAGGAGGTGTGTTCAGCTCATACTTCTCCGCTTTGAATTTCCCGAAGTGAGGCATCGTGCTTTGCTAAAATGCGCGAAACTTTCTTCCTAACGATTATTCGTTCCAAACCAAGAGTAGGAGCAAGCACTGTGGAAAAGAAATGGACATTAGAAAAAGCATGAAAAAATATTTTCAAATAAATGCACTTTATTCGAAACAAATAAACGTATACCGATTTAGCTTTGCCTGAGGAATACCACCTTTTTTTCGGAGCGATGACGAAGTACCACGTGATAGCAAAATCACGTGCGGCTTCTATAAATTGTGCACACCTATCCTCTGTACGTAATCAGTAAACGTTTGCTAACAATGGGGAAACGTGGCGACTTAAGCCAATTTGACCGCGGCCAGATAGTTGGGGCCCGGAGGGCAGGTGCCAGTATTTAGGAAACAGCCGCACTTGTTGGCTGCTCCCCTACTGTTGTATCAACGGTGTACCAGGACTGGATTAACCATGGACAGATATCCAGCAGAAGGGCTCACATTGGTCAGCCACGCGTGGTTGATCCTAGAGGTGAGCATCTGGTGTCATGAGTGGTATTTCAGCAACGACGTGCAACAGTCACCCACCAGTTCAACAGCGGTGCAGTTTGATCTATTTTCACATGCACCATACCTTGCTTCACTTGTGGTTTCATAGCCTGAGACCAACGATGATACCTATGATGACGCCCAGTCATCGCAAATAACAACTCGCATGAGCGCAGGAACGCAGGCAATGGACCCTCGACAGATGGAAGAAAGCAGCCTGGAGTAATGAGTCCCGTTTCCTGCTGCACCTTACTAATGGCCGGGTTCGCATATGGAGTAAACAGCATGAAGCTCTATCCGTTGGTTGCACAGTAGGTGCTCAACAGGCTGGTAGGGGAGGTGTTCTGGTCTGGGTAGCTTTTTCCTGGCAAGCCCTAGGTCCGTTGGTTATCATCCCACAAACTGAATGGTGGACGCTACAGGAGCCTGTTGGCCGACCATCTCCATCAATATCCGCAGAAGGTTTATCCGGACAATAGTGTCATCTTTCAACAGGACAACGCACCGTGTCATCGGGCACGTATAACTACCGAATATTTGGAGGAACACGACAAAGAATTTGCCACATTGCCTTAGCCCCAAAAACACTCCCCTGACTGTAACCCAATTGAACATTTGTGGGATATGCTAGAACGAGGTGTGAGAACGGTTGATCTTCCTCCACGAAATGAGGGTGAACTGACGGAGCTTCTGCAGCGGTCATGGGTCAAATTACGCATGGAGAATGTTCGACACCTTGTAGAATCTGTTTCTAGGCGTCTGCGAGCCGTGGTTGCATATCAAGGTGGACCAACTCGTTATTAGGTAGGCGTTCCTAACGCAAAGCTAACTCAGTGTATTTATAAACGATTTAAACATTTTTGGAAAGACATTTTTATTCAAATGCTCCCCAGGTGAACCGTAAAATGATGTATTTTTCTTCTTCAGGTGCCATGTCCAGAAAATAATGCTGCTTCAATTATTTGTACGATTTCCAAAACCGCATGTAGGTAAGCAGATGTTAATATCTTACCTTTACCAAAATCATCTTCCTCTTTGGATCATCAAAAAACGACGTAGAAGGATCCATTTAATGTATTCGGAAGAAGAAGTATGCCAGTATATTCTTTACATTCTTTTATACATTATTTACGCTTTTCTATTGTACAGCAGCACAAATAACACGAGGATTACGATGTGAGACCCTACGACATATAAACAAGGAGCAAACAAGAACATGAGTTATGGTCAAAACATTTCAAAATTATTTTCTTTACTTTGTAAGACTTCTTATTTCAGCTCACAATCCTCCACCTCACACACACTTATTTTAACCCTTTGAGAATCCAATTTACCTGGGCCAAATGGCGCCTGAAATTTTCTGCGGTTCCCAAACAGAAATGTTCATATAGCGGCCGGGTTTTACGAAGGCTATAGCAAAACATTCTTTCCCCCACGAATCTCAGTAGTGCAGACCATAAGCCAGTCACGGATGATAAACACTCGCTTTCAATCCTTTATTCTCTGCTCTATGACCCGAAGCATTATGGGAAGGGCTAGCTACACTGACACGGACATCATGCCACATGGCAGAAACAAGCGACTCAAACATCTCGCTCCTTTCTTAGGTTCGGCGCCGTGTTTGTAACTCTTTTTTAGCAGGTAATCAGCCAGAAAGGATTAGTACTAATCATCCTGCTAAATGACCACTTTGAATAACAAAGCTAAGGGGAATGCCACGCTTTCTGATTCGCAGGTTCACTCGTTTCAGCCGCGTTCGGCCCACTTCTAACACAGCAAATATATTATTTCGAACATTTTACTAACCCCGAGTAAATTCGTTTCAGCCGGTTCAAGGGTTAAACGCCACACAGCATTTCTTCTCTTTTCCACGCTGTTTCTTGGCACGCTGCCAAGTCTGATACCCAACAGACGTAGACGATTCAAGACCATGAGCTGCGTACGTTCGTCCTGATGATCAGTCTGGGGAATAGGGATTAACGATGAAGTGGTTTCCCATTGACTTCCTCACAAAATGTCAGCGGCCTGAAATAGCTCAATACGCCCACGGCTGATTTTTGGGATCCATCGACACACTCACGCTACATTCGCGGAAACCCTAACCAACAGCAGTTGCCTTCACACAGACACAAGGTTGGCAATTAGCCAACTGCTCCACGCCGGAGGTCAAACAATGCACACATCGTCAAATACAAAACGGTGTTTCAATATCTCGAAAGTCATGATCAAGACAAGAACGTCGGTCAACTTCACTAAATTATTCGGGGGGGGGGGGGGTTAAATATTAGAGGAGGGAAAGGAATATTACCTTTCCGCCATTGCCAGAAGGATAGTAAAATATGTGAAATGATAAACTACGGGACTCAACGCACGTTTTAAGACTTAAAAACGTAATTCTAATTGTTCACAAAACAAACAAACAAAAAAAAAACTTCCAAAAAATATTGTTTTTTAATTCTTGTGATCAGTACTGGCACGGCCTCACACGCAAGAATAATATTTTATTAGGTGCGCAACAGTGCGGTTTCCTTCGAAGGAATTTAAAAATCGTAAGGGGTCCCTTTTCAACACTGGGCTCCCACATTTCGGGGTTTCGTGCTGTAGTAGCTCCGGCGCTACTCGCGATTTCATGAAAATATACATCGAGATTTTATTTCCGAACGTTTATATAAAATAGACGAAATTAGCTCGCTTACGCAATCGAAGTGAAAAAACCCAACATAAATAAATAACAATAGTAAAACAAATAAAGGAGCAGGAGATTACGTTTCTGCAGTTTTCATTCCAGTTACTTTTTGATACATTTAACGAAAACATGCGAAACACAATATGGGGCTGCCAATTAAGTTGTTATACTTTACTTACCAAACGAGCAATGCTACAGTGTCGGAAAATAGATTTTACTAATTTATAAATCTTTGAATCCTTAATAAGCATGCAAAAACATTTGTTTTAGAAATACTTCAATTCACACATTTCAAAAATAACATAAACGAAAAAAATGGGGAAAATAAAAATATTGATAATTCAGGACAAACGATATTGGATGGGCA
The DNA here is from genome assembly GCA_039090855.1 of Macrothele yani. Classification (NCBI taxonomy): domain Eukaryota; kingdom Metazoa; phylum Arthropoda; class Arachnida; order Araneae; family Macrothelidae; genus Macrothele; species Macrothele yani. Next base: position 47,289,457 of record CM077012.1, read on the forward strand.
ATTATTGGGTGGGTATGATTCACCTTGTTTCCCTCATAGTCTGCGCCTGAAACAAACTGTAGAATTCTTCGGAGATTAATTTTAGTCTGTTTTGTGTGGGTAACCGCGTTTCATGTGTGTGCTCTCTCTCTCTCTCTCATGTGAAGGGCGTATTTATTGCTTGCATCGATTTGTTTTGCCTCACTAATCACCAGAAAAGATATATGAAAGCTCATTGTGGGGTTTAATATCCTGTCCGACGGATTACATCAAATAATCGTTCAAGGTCCAGTAACTGCATATACAGTACGATAATGCATGTGGCGTTGATCACCTCACGCTTCACAGAAGGATAATGATGCCAACCAGAAGACTATAGAAGGAAAAAAACAAACAGCTGCGATGAAAGAGCACTCACTTTGTATGATGGTATATTTATATTCCACGCCATAATACTTAAAACGGAAGATTTAGAGGTTGATAGGGCAGATTTAGAAGTAACTGATCAATACACCAGTTTTGGGCAACAGATATCAAGCGAGGGTCGCATCAAAAAAATAAAAAAATTAATAGGGGTAAAAACAACTTGCCTGGAGTGGATCTAGAAACAATACAATTTTCGAAAGCAATTTACCATTATGTCTTAAAAGAAAAGCGTTAAATCAACGCATCCTTTCCGTTCATTTTCATCTGTCAGAGACATGGACCTTAACTGAAAAAGGAATAAAGGGGCTGCGGACAACTCAACGAACTATGGAGAAATACATGCTTGGTACAACCAAAAAATGTAGGAAAAGAAGTTTGTGGATCAGGAAAATGACAAGAGTTGATGACATTATGATCAAGGTAAAAACCCTGTAACTTGGGGGGGGCTGGTGGTGGATTTGAGCCCTTCTTCCTAATCCGAAGCGGATCTTCACAGCTTTTCCATTAGATGCACCTACAGTTACGCCCTCGAGTGGGCAAACTGTGCATTTGAAAAGTCATAATATACACTACATTATCAAAAGTATTCAGACACTATCAAACATTTGCATAAGTGCGAAGAACGGTTGCGCAGGAACGTGCGCCGTGAGTGAGGAGGCACGTATATAAATCTGAGATGTTATGTCGTGTCATCAGTGGGCAGCGGGTGGCCTAGTGGTCAACGTTCGTGATTGCCACGGAGAAGACTTGGTTTCGAACCCAGCAGGTACGATAGCTCGAACCACTAAATATCCGCCGTGCGTGGGATGGGTACGTTAAGCCGTCGGGCCCCGGGTACTGTCCTCCCCCCTGTAATAAATAAGGGCGTCTTCTACCTCGCTTCCGTGTGACTTTCCTATCAGGCACTGTAGCCCAAATCTCCTAGCTTCCTATTTTTAAGGGTTGTTTAAGACCTGGGGTCAGACACTCCCTTCCTAAAATCCTCTACATATGATCGGATATGATGATCTGATCGTGTCATCAGTAACTTTGAAGCGGTTATGCCACGTGAACATTCCGATTTTCAGCTTGGTCTGGTCATAGGGTGTCGCTTGAGTAACGTTTCCATACGGAGATTGCAGTTAAACTAAACATTCCGTAAATAGATCTCGTGCATAAAACACAATATTTAGATGGGAGCAGACTTTGCATGATGAGTAATGATAAAAGGTTGTAAACACTAAAAACATGTGATTAAATTAAAAGTAGTTAAAATATATAGAAGAACTTTCAAACCACCATGTGGTTCACCTTCATGTAAGAGTCGAAACTAACACTATAACAACACAGTTTCTTAAGTAATAATCTATCGCTGAAGGTTCATGACGCACAATTTATGAGGCACGCGCAGGAGTGGACGGACAACGGGAAGAAACCACAATTTTACGTTTGGGTAGATTGTTGAAATCGTCCTTCTTAATCATCAGATCGACATAGTTGTTTCCAAGGTAACGGGATGTTGTAAGGGATTTCATCAGGATCCGTGATTGCTATACATATGTTTTAGTGCTTGCAACCTTTATCATTAATCATCGTGCAAAGACGGCTCCCATCTAAATATTGTAAACTAAACATACCAAAATCGACTGTAAGGGATGTTGTGAAGACATGGAAATAAAACGGGGAAACTACAGCAAAAAAACGTTCAGGCAGGCCTCACAAAATGACGGAACGTAACATAAGAACCATAGTAAAAAAGTTAAGAAATCCCGTTCTTCCTGTTCCGTTTCTATCGCTGCTGAAGTAGGAAATGCTTGTAATGGCTTAGTACCGTAACTATCTGCAGAGAGTTGCATAGTGTGGGTTATTATGGTAGAGCAGCTGCACATAAGCCACACATCATTACCATGAATGAGAAGCGCCGTTTGGAGTGGTATGTCTCCCGTCGTTTCTTGACTGTGGGCGACTGGAACGATTTCCACTCTTCCAATCTGATGGGCGTGTTTGGATTTAGCGACAGCCCGGAGAGCAATTTTCGTTGGATTGTGTTCTTCCAACTGTTAAGTTCGGCGGACGCTCCATCATGGTATGGAGTGGTTTTCCTGGATGGGGCTCGGCCCGTTGGCTATTGTACTACAAAGCATGAACTCTGAAGTGAACCTCGGCGTTTTTGGTAATTCTTCCCTACCGACAATGTGGCAATATTATGGAAGTGACCGTTGTCTCTTCCAACACGATCGAGATCCCCGCCACACTGCACGGCGTGTGCAGGATTGGTTTCTTAAAAACAATGTGGAATTGTAAGGCTGGTCAGCTCAGAGTCCTGGTCTGAATCCCACAGAATACCTCTGGGATGAACTTGAGTCACGGATATGAAATCGACCACAACGGCCGTCTTCGCTCTCCACTCTGGCAGCAACTTTGCAGGACGAATGGCGAGATCTACCGGCAATTGGTTGATAGTATGCCTCGGCGTGTTGCCACTGTCATACAAATTAAAGGTCGACCAATTAACTAACTAATTGCGATAATAAAGCCATTTGTCCCAAAACATTTTTTTATTGGGGGTTTAACGACCACCGTGAGCAACTCAATGGGCTATAAGCAGTCGCCCGTCCCTAAGTTAGGGCCAATGGTTCCAGAGATGGGAGAGAGCCAGTGCCTCAAGACAAACATACATGCTTCACGGGATTCGAACCCATCTCGGACGAACCCAAAACATTGTGGTGTCCGAATACTTCTGATAATATAGTGTAAGACCCAATTAGAACCGGTTGGCGTTAAAAGAATTTTTTCGATCATACATGCCGAAGATGAGGTGTCGTTGAACAAAACATTAAAATTGACGTCACGTAACTGACAATTCCGGCGTGGGAAAAAATATGAATAATTATTATCACAGCTACAACAATGTAATGCAGAAAGGATTTGAAAAAGCATATTTAGCTTCTATCACAAATACACTTGGATGCCATCCAGCCGAGAAATACTGAAAAATGAAATAATATGTGTGCTGACCATGACTAAAACTATGTGATGTTAAAAACAATTTTCCAATCCCACAGAAGATAATTTTCAACCACAAATCTAAATTTATGCTATCTTGTGAGATAATTTGAGATTAGAAGACTCGGAAATGCATGATAAATTCTGTCCGTTATAGGATGCAAAGAGAATTTTTCAAATTAAACTTTTAGGAACTGATATATGCATTACTCGACATAAAAAATGCCACCCCAGGAAGTACGTAGGCGTTTCAAGAAATAAGTTTCACATATTTCGCATAACTTTTGTCAAACAATGAGAAACCGAAAAGTATAATTTCTGGAACATATATACCTTTCCTTTATTTTTCTACGTAATCACCAAGTTTTAGTAAACATTTGTGAGAACGAGAAACCAGTTTTTCAATGCCGAGAAAGTAAAAGTTCGCTCCAAGTGTACGGATACATGTTTTTACAGCTTCCTTGACTCCTTCATCATTTGCTAAATGCTTGCTCACAAAGTCCTTTTTCATTTTTGGAAACAAGTGGTAATAGCAAAGAGCTAAATCAGGACTGTATGGAAGATGCGGCCATACTTCCCACTTGAAATTGCGAAGAAGCTCTTGTGTGGCGGCAGCTTTGTGATGGGGTTTCGTTGCCGTGCAACAAAATGATTCCTTTTGACAATTTTCCTCGTTTTCAATCCTTAATTACTTTCCTTAACTTCTTCAATGTCTCGCAGTACATTGCAGCGTTTATCGTACTCCCTTTTGCCGTAAACTCTGTGTATACCGGCCCCTCACAGTCAATAAAGAACGTTGCCATCACTTTTCTGGCACACGGCAAGACTTTATTTATTTATTTTTTTTTTTTTTTTTTGGGAAGTTGGGGAGCTGGGGCGTTTTCACACCATGGTTGCCTATTTGCTTTCTGGTGCAACGTGGTGCACCCACGTCTGCGCCGCCAAAAAAAAAAAAAAAACGATGCGCCGCAAAAAAAAATTCCGTGTCTTCTTCAGAATAACGTTACAGGAACGCAAGACTTGACGCAAATCGCTGATTTTCATGCTGTTCCGTTAAAGATAGGGAACTCATCTTACACACACTTTTCTGAAATGCAGGCGCCATTGAATGATCGCGTGTGCACTACCATATGACACGCCTAAATCTTCAACAATTTCATGAATTTTAAAGCGGCGGCTATCCCTAATCAACTCTTTGATTAGCAAAATGTGATTAACGGTCACTGAAACCAAAGGCCTGCCGCCTCTGCCAGATTTACCTGTCAAATTCGTACGATCTTTGAACTGCTTACGCCATTTTCCAATTGTTTGGCGAGACATTGCTTCTTCTCCATAAATAGCAGACACTTCACGATGGACTTCAGTTGGATTCAAACGTTTTGCCCATAAGAAACGCGCTGTTCCACGAATTTCCAATTTCGAGTGAAACTCCAGCCGCTGCGCCATAAAAAACGACCGTTAACGAATAAAATACGCATCACAATTGTGCCACACTCCTTCCACAAGCAGATTTTGTTGCAGCATCTACGTGATATCTCTGATGCCCAGTTTCAACAAGATAAAACTCGTCCGCACACTGCCGACATCAGCTGACAGTGCTTACAAGGTGTCCAGGTGTTGCCTTGGAATGCGCGATCCCCCAATAGAGGACGAGTGGGAAGTCATTGGCAGACGACTTAATGCCTCTGCAAGAACCCCTCGCAAAGTCGATGAATTGTGAACACAGGTCAACGATGTCCTGTCAATCATATCTCAGGACACCATCCGGGGAATTTTTTACTCGATGTCATGCCATGCTGTCGAAGGTATAGCCCAGTATGGAGGTCACACAAACTACTGACTCAAATCAAATTATACTGTCCTCTCACTCATGTCATTCACGTAATCCCTCCGAAATTAAATCACTTTTTTCCCCATCTACAGGGTGATCGTGAACTCGCGCAACCAAAAGTTTGCATTTTCATAAATTGTTGCTAAATCGTTATAATCATTCTTTCTGCAACTAGATGTCACTACCATACTGTTAGGAAGTATCAGTGAAGCCGAGTTCACTGTGATGTGTACAGGTTGTTTGTAGTGTAGTTTCGTTCGTTGTGGAGATTAAATGCCTTTTTCCCAGACGCAGCGAATTTTTAGTCTAGAAAGTTATTTCGCAACTCGTTCATACGATGTGTTGCCGAGGACTTTTGCAAGAAATTTCCGGGCGCAGCAGTCTCCTATAAGTCCACAATATCGCGATTAGTGCAGCGTTTTCGGGACACTGGATCTGTTGCAGATAAAAAACGCTCCATTTTGACTGACCATAAAGTGGATGAGATAAAGCGAGCACTGCAGCGGTCGCCACGAAAAGCCTTCGAGAACTCGACGTGCAATCAGCAATCTCATACGGTAGTGCTCATAAAGCTGCGAGATCGTTACATCTTCGTCCATATCGTATTCGCCCAGTGCATGAACTCAAGGCCCCAGATGCAGGCAAACGAATACACTTCTGCCGATGGTTCCGCTCATTCCTTGAACAACGTGGAATACACAGTCTGGATACAGTTTTCTTCAGTGACGAGGCCTGGTTTCACCTCGGAGGTTATGTCAATAGTCAGAACAATAGGATTTGGTCAAGTGAAAATCCACATGTTTTTCTTGAGAAAGGTTTGCATTCGAAAAAACTTGGAGTTTGTTGTGCGATACAGCGCCGCCGCATAGTGGGACGATTTTTTCGAAACGACTGGAGATAGTTCCGCCTACCAAGACATTGTCACACAGTTTGCGGCACTCCTTGATGTCAGCGAGCGACATTGTTGGCTCCAGAAAGACAATGCCACATGCCACACGTCAGTTAGTACCGTCAATTTTTTTGCGAGATTTTTTCAGTAAATGCCGCATCTCCAAAGACCTGTGGCCTCTCAGATCCCCAGATTTATCTCCGTTCGACTTCTTTCTTTGGGGGTATCTCAAAGGTGTTGTGTATCACAATAATCCTCCCACCCTGGATAAACTTAAAATGAACATCACAACAGCGATTGAAAACATCAGTGTGGAGGTGCTTCACAAAGTGTCATCAAACTTGGTAAAAGAGCGCGCGTTTGCATTCGCGAACACGGAGCCCACTTTAAACATATGTTATAATGAGTTTCCCCTTCTTTTGTTGTTATAAAGGTAAGATTGTAACCTATATCTGAAGATGTTTATTTTTTTTAACAATTGTAATTAACCTCATAAATTTTTTTTCTGGGTTGCGCAACTTTATGATCACCCTGTACTTGTCTACATGTCTGGTAAATTTCGTGTCATTCCGTGTTCATGGTATGGCATTTTCTATGTCAAGTAGTATACGTGTAAAATGAAAATATACATTTAACGTCACATAACAGAAATAAAGGTTTACGTACCTAATGTCAGAATTGTGTATCTTCCAAGGGAAAAAAATGCATGGAAATATTTATGTACCGTTACACCCAGCAAATGCGAAAAAAAAAAAAATTTCGAGTATAACTTTTAGCGGTGAAGATAGGCTAAGCATGAAAACAAGTTTACGAGATCTAATAGGAAAACTCTGCACTCACAGTTCGAAATGTATAAACCATCATAATGCTGGTAGTGCTACAAGATGCAAAAATAATTTTTTGAATCCGCCTTATATACATTGCTGGCCACCCGAAATGCAATACCAAGAAGGAAACATCCGATTGGCCTGAAATTCGCAGCATGCGTCGCCCGCGAGAGGACATGCTAACGATTAGCATTGCAGGGCGTATGCAAATCATGTGCGCCCGGCCCGCCACCGAGAAGGACTATAAGAAGGGTGCACAGAAGGCGGGGTGTAAGTAGTGAAAGTGTGTTGTGCTGCAGGACCTGTGCGTGGGAAGCTTCCTGATGTCTCGTCGCAGAATACGGCAGTCATTCCAGCACGTTTCGAAGTTCGACAGAGGACGAATAGTCGAATAGTGGCTTATCGCGACAGCGGTTTATCGTACCGAGACATAGGCACCCGTGTGGAACGACATCCGCAGCCACAGTGAGGCGAGTATGGATTCGGTGGGTGCAGGAGGGACGGACGGACGGACCGACGTGAGCGATTGCCGCAGCCGCGGCACACCACCAAACAAAAGGACCGGCATGTAGTGCGGCGGGCATTGACAGCTCGAACCGCCACATCACGAACGTTAGCGCAGGAATTAGGGTGTGTTGCGCAACAACCTGTGTCAGCACGTACCGTTCGACGTCGTCTGCAGGAGCGGGGATTTGTCGCACGACGCCCATTGCTCTGATTACCATTGACGTTACACCTCCGGCGAGTGCGGTGGCAGTGGGCCGTTGAACGCCGCACCTGGACTACGGAATGGCACGACATTGTCTTCTCCTTCTCCAACGAATCTCGCTTCTGCCTGCAACACCACGATGGTCGGATCCGCGTGTGGCGGCACCGCGGCGAGAGACTGTATGACGCCTGCGTTATGCATCGCCATATCGGTTCGTCGCCTGGCGTTATGGTTTGGGGAGCAATTGGATATGATACCCGCACCACTCTGGTACGCATCGCCGGTACACTCAACAGCCACCGCTACATCTCCGACGTTTTGGAGCCTGTAGTCCTCCCTTACCTGAAGGACCTGCCAGCGGCCACGTTTCAAGAGGACAACGCGTGCCCGGACGTGGCACGCATCGTGCAAAAATTCTTCTACGGCCCACCAGGTGTCACTGCTGCCGTGCCCCTCTGTTCTCCCGATATGTCGCCCATCGAACACGTCTGGTCGCTGATCGGCAACCGAGTGGCCCGGCAAGCACCACCCGCGGCTACGCCTGATGAACTGTGGCAACGTGTGGAAGCAGCCTGGACCGACATACCCCAAGCCCACATCCAAAGCCTCTTTCGTTCGATGCCACGGCGTGTAGCGGCCGTTATTGCCAGCCATGGGGGCCACACGAACTACTGATGTCTGCGTGTTCCGCAAGTCGCACGGGCCTGTAAGCTCAATCGTTTCATCTTTGTATCTGTTGTTATGTGTCCAGTAAATCTGGCTTTGCTATCTCGTGTCCTTCTCGGTGTTGCTTTTTGGGTGGCCAGCAGTGTAGATACCGAGATACTGTGTCCACAGACAGAAGGACAAAGTACGCACACCGTCCACTGAATTAGAAACCTTTTCGCAGATGTACGTAAATATCTCTTACGCAGCGTATAAGGGTTATTCAATGAAAACCAGCCAAAGTGCGTATGAGAAAGAAAAGAAAATGTGACTTACATGGCTATAAAGGCACTTATCACACTGTGACACTAGACGTTCGATTCCCCGTCCGTAGAAGGCAGTGGGTTGCTTGCGGAACCATTCCCTAACAGCGTCCTGCACCTCTTCGTCCGAGTGAAATCTGTGATCCCGCAGATGCTTCTTCAGCTACAGGCAACTATTTAAAATTGCTGGTCATCAGTAATCGTCAGTAGTGTTGATCACAATGAGAAAAAACAAAGGATTTTTCGGAGTTAGATAAAGGGCTTATAGTGGGTGCCCATCTGGCCCTAGCGACGATTTTGAAAACAGCAGAACTGACTGGTTTCTCAAAAGGTGAGATATCCCGGGTCTTTAATTAGTGGAAAAATAACCCACATTGCTTGTCTAAGAGGAGTAACCGTGGCGCGACGAGAAGACTCGCCGTCGTCTGGGAAGGCTTGTACGAGAAACAGGACTTTGTGTGCAGCAATTGACCGAAGCATTCAATAAAGGCTGCTCCCGACCAATATTTCAGTGAACTATGCGCAGGGAATTGAAGAGGATCGGTATTGGAAGTCGCATGCTGTAACGTATACTCTAGATTCAGTTTCTTTTTGATTTTATTATCTCTTGTTATTTTATTTTCCTATGCAAATTATCTTCTCACTTAACGAGATGTTGTTTCTCCCGCTGAATTATATGTGGCAACGAGTGTAAGTCATGACGTGGTGGTATGCAGTATATATAGGCGCGCTCAAGTATACCAAAGAGCTTCGTTTTATATGTGATAGGTTCTTCCTGATTATTGATATGCGATTTACCTACGTTTCTACGATAGTACGAAAGTTCGGTCTATTAGTAGTTGTGTTATTTTGGAGTGTGTATTTGAGTAATACCAGGAGCTCCCCAATAAAAGGTTAAAAGTGAGTACGTTTTCTTAGTTCATTTTATTGTCAGACCTCTGTCTGGCCGTTAAGTCTACTTCATTGAGTGTTTACGTTAAGTTCAGGGTATATTGTGTTTACCGCTCTAATAAGGAGCCTTCAAGGTACTAATGTACTAAAACCGAAGTTATATTACTGATATTCAAGATAATGAGGAACGCTGAGTAAAAATAAATTCCACATTCTTGGAATTTATTGCACGTGCGTGTCTTACCTAAACAAACTCTAGCACTTTGAAGATTAAGCACACTTTAGCTACGTCAAGTAACCTTTCAATAACCCTAACGTGACTTAACGTAAGCTTTCCTGCACTACACGTCCAGCCGGAGAATTTTATTCATTATAATGCCTATACAGAAACCACTGATTTCTGCGAAGAACAGGAAAGTTCGTTTACAGTGGTGCAGGAGCATCGTGATTGGACACTGGAAGACCCGGAAAAAGGTCATGTAGAGTCCGACGAGCCGCGGTACACTTTATTATGTACCGACGGTAGGCAGAGAGTTTTTTTTTAAACGGGGGGGAGAGGGGGCACTCAGCTTGACTTCTAAACGCAACTCAAGGTTCCGGAGGTGGTATAGTGTAGAGCACATTCTGTTTATTCGGAATGGGACCCCTAATATTGCTGGAAAGTCGGGTGTCCTCCGAGCATTATCTGAACACTGTTGCCGATCAATTCCATCCTGCAATGTTGACTTTATCCTACAGCTGACTGACAGATGTTTCGTGGATTACAATGCTACTGTCCATTGCGTAAGATGTGTTCAGCAGTGATTCCGCGAGCATGACGGCGACTTGCACCAACCTCCCAGGTCACCGCAAAGTCCGGATCTGAACTCCATTCAGGATGTATGGGACATGTTCGAAAAACAGATCCGTGAGCAAAGTCCTCTTCCGTCAAATCTTAACCAGTTAAAGGAACTGTCTTGTGAATGTCTGGCATGCTGCAGATGCACTCAAAGGCCACGTGGAATCTATGCCAAATCTCATACTTACTGTAATTCGGGATAAAGAAGATCCTACCCTGTACTGAATAAAAGTTTAATTCTGTGGACGGTTTGTGCATTAATTTAAACATGAACTTTTTTTCAAAAGACCCGCCTAAATCTGAACGTAATACACGAAAGACTGAATGTACTACAAAGACGTCCGGAGAGAAAGCAACCTATCTTTTTTTTTTTTTTTTCGATCGAAGGTTTAATGACACCGTTGTAACGTACCAGGAGATGTGACGTACCTGCCAGAAGGACGCACACGACATAAAGGCAGATAGGAATCAGAATAAAACGTCCGCGTAGCTCAATTGGTAGAGCAACTTATTCCGGAATGAGGGGATCCGGGTTCGAATCCTGGTGTGGACAGAAATGACGGAGAAATTTACTTCGTTATAATGGCGCCCGAACTATCCGGATGACCCGACCGTTCAAAATCTCGCATTGGTGTGATGTTCTTTCCACACCGCGAGATAGGAAAAATCAGAGAATCCCTTCTCCAGCACTTCAAAAAAAAAAAAAATAAGGGGGAGATGATGTAACGTACCAGGAGATGTGACGTACCTGCGAGAAGGACGCACACGACATAAAGGCAGATAGGAATCAGAATAAAACGTCCGCGTAGCTCAATTGGTAGAGCAACTTATTCCGGAATGAGGGGATCCGGGTTCGAATCCTGCGTGGACAGAAATGACGGAGAAATTCACTTCGTTATACCGTGAGCAACTCAATGGGCCATAAGCAGTCGCCCGACCCTAATTTAGGGCCATTGGTTCCAGGGAAGGGACAGAGCCAGCACCATAAGACAAACACAACATCCATGCCGCATCGGGATTCGAACCCGGACTCAAGTCGGACGGAATGGTCATAAGCCACACTGCGCCAAAGCAACTTCTCAACTGTTGGTCGTAGAAGCAATGTGTTTATGCAATTCTCTTTTTTGAAGATATGATTTCCGTTTGGTAGTTCAAAAACAATAGAACGCGAATGTGCATAAAATGGAATTTTTCTAAGAGAAAATCAGTCACCTTTCATCACATTCTGATTTATGAATTCCGTGAAAGCAAAGTGGATATTTAAGAATTGGTGGAATCTACAAAACAAGTATATTTCTAAACCGAAGACAAAGAATTAATTTCGTTTGGATCAAACCTTCCTGAAATATTTTGATAGACAATTTTCTCCAGAGACTTGCGAGCTAAGAAAGTACTAAGAAGATTTAGGGGGGAACGAAATAGTTGTATTTCACTGTTGTACGAAATAAATCATATGTTTTAGGAAATCGGATTACATTTATTTTTGTTCTGATACTTATTTAAAAGATCTGTGAAGAAAACTGCTTCATATCGGAGTGCCTGAGGACAAGACTCCGCAGCTGAAAAATGAAACATGCGACGAACGGAAATAAGAAATAGAAAAATTCCATTCGTATTTCCCGAAGACAGGAATTTTATGAGGCACAGAGGCACTCTAGTAATCTCGAGAATCTGCAGGGACTTGCTCCTATTTCTTCAATACCCCGAAGATGCGCAAGACTTAATCAAATGGATGAATAAAAAGTCCAAAAACGAACACGTCTGAGAATGTAAACGTGCATTTCGGGAAGTAAAAAAAGGTAGGGCAATCAATAATTTAAGCAGGTGCACTGGAGCATCATGTTTAGTTAGGGAGAGCAAAAGAGTGCAAGGGAGAAAAAGAGAAAACGAAAAGCAGAGGTTAGATGAATAGTGGCAGTGATGGCGCAACGGCCAAGTCTGCTATTTTTCATCGCGTCTTTCGACATACATGCTTGGGTATGAGACGCGAATACAAATATTGTTGATGATCTTGGGATGCCTTGAGTTATCTTGGAATACTTACAGTGCACTAATTGGTTGGTTGGTTAGAGTTTAATGGCGCAAGGGTCTGGAAGGGCCCAGAGCGTCAAATCTAATGTTTAAAAGTTACAAACAACATTAAAAGATAACAATATGAAACAGAACAAGCTGTGTAAAAGGCCAATAAAACAACAACGCACTATAAAACAACAACACCGGTACAAGGAATCATATGATAAACGTAACAAAAACAATATAAAATAACAACTTATGAGATAAAAGCAGAACAATTAAAAAGATTTAACAATCATGTCATAAACAATGATCTGATAAAACATGATATAAAAGGTGTAAAAGGCCGATAAAACAGAAACAAGCTACACAAAACGAAAACCACCAGTAATGCGAAGAAATGATAAAACACAAGAGACGTCACGCTGATCGTTTAAAAGACGACTCAGGGTCACAGAGTCGTCTGGTAGAATTGGTAAAAAAAGTGACGAGAACGTTGATGAACAAAACGACGACATGAACATAAAATATGAACACACGTCCCGCACATAGGGGCAATGTCGCCACACAGCAAATCGCGGTATGTGAAACGACAATGCCCAATGCGGAGACGATGCGAGTACAACTTCCTCCCTATACGGTTTTGGCGACATGAGGAATGCCAGACACCAAGAACTAGTTTGGCACGATGCAGTTTATTGTCAGCCTCTCGGTACCACACAGTGCACTAACACACAGCTGAACTTGATCTCAAAGTACGAATTGGCCGCCCCGGTTGCCGAGTGGTATGAGGCGCTGTCTTCCAATCATTTGGCTGAGATGGGTCCGGGTCGGAATCCCAGGTAAGGCATGGATGGTGTACTTGTCTAACGGAATTGACTCTCTTCCTTCCCTGGAACTAGTGGTCCAAATTTAGGAACGGGTGACTACTTATATAACGCATTGAGCTGCTCACTGTGGTCGTTAAACCCCCAAACCGAAAAGGTACACATTGAAATTGTGTGACCCAGCAATTTATCGCGAGGTTTACACTCACAATAAAGGTTTAAACGCACCTACCTATGTCCTATGGGATTTTTGTGCTGCGTATCAAAAATATAGTCACATTAGATGGAACCTAACGGCCCAGATTCAGTGTTAGAAATTTCAGTTCAACGTTGCACCCCAATATCGTGCAGCATCTGATACTTACACCATGATCAGGTGCAATTTTCACACTTGCACCATAAAGTGGTGCATGAAAACGTTTGACTTGCACAAAACTTTCGTGCAAGTTACCAAATGCAGCCAGAGCGGCGTTACGTTGCACCACATTTTGGGGCAGTGAAGGAAACGGCGCGGCGCATCTGTCTTCGTCATCCGAAGGAGACAGATGTTGTGTTGTGCCGCCATGTTGGTTTTATAGTCACAGTGAGTACGAGTTCTTTTTTTTTTTTTTTTTTTTTTGATTGGAGGTTTAACGACCACCGTGAGCAACTCAATGGGCTATAAGCAGTCGCCCGTCCCTAATTTAGGGTCACTGGTTCCAGGGAAGGGAGAAAGCCAGTGCCGTAAGACAAACACAACATCCATGCCTGACGGGATTCGAACCCGGACCCCTTACGGACGAATGATCAGAGGCCAGCGCCTTAGACCACTGCGCCACCGGGGCGGCGAGTACGAGTTCGGAAAATTTTAAAGCAGTGTTCACTCAAGTTAATATGGTAAGTGATGAAAATAATTTTTGTAGCACATATATATCTGGTGTTCCTGACATAAATATTTCAACGTTAAACTTTCTAATGTCATATATGTACCTAGCCACGTGTAGGATAGTACAATTTCAGTTTTTGAGGAGGTTGTTCACGTGGAAGTAGCTTCAAATGTAGTATAACAAGCTCAAATTGCTGCATTAATTGGCCCAGTGTATTGATCTTGAAATTGAAACTATATTGTATGTGCTAGCATAAGCAATGAACATTAAAATCTTCCGAATATTCGAGAAAAAATTTAAAAAGAAAACAGACAGGAACCTTTTATTCCTAAATTGATGAAGTAAACACAAACTTTTCGGAACTCTATACAGAAACCCTGTTTTCAAAATATTGTTACGACCCACCCCCACCATTAATTCGGGAATTAATGGGCGTGGTGGATATATGAAATCAATAAGGTATTAATTAATTAAGTTCGAGGCTTTATTGGAGTTAAAGAATGTAAACAGCAGAGAAAGTTTTATCTGGGGGTTAGGAAAGAAAAGAGACGAAGAATTCTCTCTCTGTTTGGGTGGTCGGAGTTTCTTGCGCTTTGAAGTCATAAATCACAGGTCGCAGCTGACATGCAGCCTAAACAACGGGAAGGAAGGAACGTTTTGAAGCGAGACTTTGGGCCACTTGTAGAAATGGAAGAAGATGGGGACAAGAGGATGAGTGAATAATCGTAAATTCGTCGATTGTTTACAGCATTTTCGAGAACAATTGCTCTCTTTTTGTGTAGTCCGATCGGAAAACAAGATTGCGCGCTTGGCGTGGAAAATAAGGAAGACATTTCAGTTGCCTGTACGCTCTCCAATGTTAAAGACGAGATATCTTTGTCGCTGCTATGTAATTTAGAAAAAATGAAGCAGCAAACCTCCCGCATTTTTAAGGAAACTGAGAGCAGCAACTAGAGGTAACTTAGGCCAGATTGCCATTAAGCGGGGAAATGCTTATATTCACGTGATAAAGCAGAAAAGCATGTGCTGCTAAACCATACAGTAATTGTGACTGGTTGGCCCAGTGAAAAGTGAAGCTACGGAGAAATTAAGAAGTCGGCGAGTGGACGTTGGTCGTTCCAAGGAGAAGCTACGCCAAAATACGGAACTCGGGCTGGCCAGCGTTGTGGAATTTTCAGCACGGTCATCCACTCCGAGATGCCGCAAAGGCGAAGCTCCATCAACAACAACATGTGTGCGTGTGTGTGTGTGTGTGTGTGTGTGTGTGTGTGTGTGTGTGTGTGCGCGTGTGTGTGTGTGTGTGAAACAACGATTACAGGGCAACCCCTCCGAGGGAAAGCGACGGGACGATGGTTGGTTGGTTAGTTAGTGGATTTTAGTGGCGCAAGGGCCAGGTTTGGCCAAAGAGGACGGGACGAAGCCCGCGCAAAAGATATCGGCAGCGTAAGAGCGGTGTGTTGGATACACTACCCTTTAATAGGTAATAACTATGGATTAACGGATGATAGCCCCATCCATGTAAGTAGAAACATTTTGTTCTTGTTGTTGCATCTGCTACGCTATTAATAGAGGAACGGAACTGGTAAATTGTGAGAACTGAACTGTGGATTAAGTTCATTAAAACTTTCTTACGGGGATAAATTTAGGTCAAAGTTGACCAAACACTTATGATCAGAAGACAACTAATTTTGATACGTATTTGTGCCATTGTTATTTTTATAGCCAATTAAATGTTGGTTTAGTGCAGTCAGCGCTGTTGCAGAACACATTATGTGTACGAATGTGATTGGTTTTAATTGTTTAAGTGGGTGCCCATATAATACAGTCTTCGCGCCAAGAACTACGTCGAAAGACCGTGGAAAAGAAATATAATAATTGCTCGGCCACGGTCGTTACATTGGTGGTCCGCTGTGAGATAGCGGCCGAGATCGTTACATTGGTGGCAGCGGCCTAGATCGTTACATTGGGGGTCAGTGGTGGGATACCGACCCACGACCGTTACAGTATTTTATCCATAAACCAGTGATGTAAAAAGACTACACTTAATTTTGGTGATATGTTGCACCACAAAATGGAACTACACCAGCTGCATCACATTTTGGAAAAGTTACACTAACAAGTTGTGCAACTTTGCGCGATACTACGGAGTAAGGTTGCAATATAAAATGGTGCATCCTTACATTTGATGGTGTAAAATTGCACCATTTTAGGTTGCAACCATACACCATATTCTGGTGCAACCTTACCCCATAAAGTGGTGTAAGGTTGCACCATATTGTTGGGTTTTGTTTGCACCACATAATAGTGCATCTTTTTTCAGAAAGTGGTGCAGCTGGTGTAGAACCACTTTTTGGTGCAACCTATACCCACATTTTTAACAGTGTACAATAAGTCAGTAAAGTAGGATTGTTAGATTGAAAGTGCGAGCCCATATAGTTGGGAGTGCCAGGCTATGGTTCCCTATCACTTTTTCCGTGTTCATTTCGTCCACGTTCACTTTGTCCACCGTTCACTTTGTCCGCTGTTCATTTAGTCCACTGCTCATTTCGTCCACCGTTCACTTTGTCCATATTCATTTGGTCCTCAGATTGGGTGGAATACCGTGGAAATTTTCTGTTTTAATGGAATTTTTGTTACTAAGCAGGGGAAAAAAGGTCAGCGAACATTGCTTAAATACTGCTTTTTTTTTCTGTTTAAGATTTTCGATTAAAGTATAACGATTTTGAAATTTAAAGTAAAACGAGTAACTGAACTTTGAAGAGCTTTTCAACTCTTTTGTGTGGTAAGATGTCAATCACTATGACATAAATCAAAGTTTATTCCAATGAATATAAATGTGTTGGACTGAAGAGGAAAATTTTAGACCCCATTTCTCCTTTATGTAAAAAGTCTATTTTCCGTCTCCCACACCGCAAATTCACAGTAAATATCAATCCAAACTATTTTTCACCATCGTGGGCGCCCATAGCTTTGTTTCTAGGAGGGGGCGAAAAAGAAATTTTAATATGAATGGCATTTACAAAGGCCATATAAGAATCTCTATTCTGCCTTCTAGTTATCTAACCCTTTTTACATGACACTGTCAATATTTAAATTTAATTGGAAATTGAATTTGTGTTGAGAATTTCTGGGAAAGTTTTCGGAAAAGGGATAAATGAAATTAGACAGCATGTTAGGACAATGAAGAAATTTCTTTGTCGTTCTTTTAATCCACTTGGCTACTTAAGTCACATGCGTCACGAAAACCCAGATACATGTATAACTCAAATGGTCATCGAAAAATGAAAATATACCCTTAAGGCAAATTTCTGGGGAAAATTTCGAGAGACCTTTGCCCAGCAGTGAATGACTGCTATAGAAAATGACAAAATTTTCATTTCTTCCTCTTAAAAACTTTCCCATACGGTATGTATGGACGTTGTTCTCCAACATGCAATGGGAAATTTCATTACTTTTTTCTGTAAATTCCCTAAGATTGCCCTATTTTTACTCACACGCATCCAGAAGCTCTGCAGAAAAATTAGCAATTATAATTAGCGTTACCACGAAAATCTCTGCAGTACTTCCAAAAACAGAATGGTAGGAAGTCCAGAGGAGGGCAAATGCCCCCTCTTGCCCCCCTATATGGACGCCCATGTTCACCATTATACTTTTATGGATTTTATTCTGACATTAAATAGCTATGACACATATAGAGAGCATTGTGGTTCATTCATATGAAATTTAGTAATACGAAAATTATGAACAATTAATAATCAAAATAAAAAATAAATATACTGGGAAGCTAAAAACTATATGAAAACACTATACAAGATGTATTTCAAAACATTAAAAGATTTTTGCAAAACTTTGATTTATGTCATACTGTAGTAATTGACATCGTACCACACGAAAGAGTTAAAAAGCTCTTCAAAGGTCAGTTTCTCGTTTTACTTTATATACCATTTAAAATCGTTGTATTTTAATCGAAAAACTTAAAACAGAAAAAAATCGCATGTAAGCAATGTCCGCTAATTTTTTTTTTTTTTCTGCCTCCTAGTAACAAAAATTTCATCAAAACAGAAAATGTCCACAGTATTCTATCCATTCTGAGAAGGAAATGAATGTGGACAAAGTGAACAGTGGACTAAATGAACATTGGGCTAAATGAACAGCGGACAAAGCGAACGGTGGACTAAGTGAACACGGACAAAATAAGTAATCCGTCACCCCAGGCTATGACATTATAAGGAGCACTTCCAGGGAGAGAGAACTAGGGTAAAAAACACAAGACCTCATTTGTAACGGGGAATCCAACACCCGGGGCCGACGGCTTAGCATGCCAATCCGATGTACGACGAATATTTTGTGATTCAGAACAACTCAACCTAACTAGGATCGAGACCTAAACCATCTGGTCGGATGACGGTTGCCCTAACCACAAGTCCATCCGGGATCGATATCATAGTAGCATAATCTGGGTGCTTTAAGTAGGGGTTTCATTGGTGATAGCGCTACCTGAATCTCTGGTGCCAGGAACTTCACGGAGCTGTTGTTCGTATAATATTAGATATATAGGGACACTCGTACCACACGAAAGTAGTGGGCACAGTTCATGGTGATAACATGACCTCACAAGTTCATCCGTAAGGGATGTTACAGTTTTAGTGTTCAGGAATGTATGTCTGTTGTAGGGAGCTCAGAGCACATTTAAAGGGCCCGGGGGATGGACAGTATTTTGGGGCCCCAGTATTAGTGGCATATCTAGGATTTCACTATGAGTGGATGAATAAAAATATCCGGGAGAAACCATTTCCAAAGTATGATGAGGAAGTCATAAAAAAAAAAATCCCCGCCGTATTGAAGTGTGTATCCCATGTTTCATAGACGAATCAGGGTTTTCAAGAAAATGTAAAAATGCATGGTTGAAAAATGGATACCTGTTCAGTTCTGCTTTATTCCCCACCCCCAAGGGTTCAGCGTCGAAATTATATCAAAGTAGTGGGCAAAATAATATGATCCAAATATTATGATTCAGACGAATTTTTAATGTATGAAAATTTCCCTAATTACAGATGTGTACTAAAAAACATCTGTAATGCTTTCGAAAGATTTGAGGATGGGTTGGGGGCGACTATACTTTTTGCGGATTCCTCCTAAAAAATCGGATAGAAATAGAAAAAAAAATCATAAGGCAATTTCTTATAGTTTTTGCTGCGCTAAAAAAATAAAAAACAACAAAAAAAAAACCGGTAGAACTGTCAATTCTTCAAGCACCCTGCATAATTCTGAGGCACCTTGAAAATGCGGGGTGCGAGGCTGCAGCCCCCTAGATCCCCTCCTAAATAGGCTGTGAGGGAGCTGATTTGATAAGTATTCATAAGATATTATCAATACATGGCATATGCTTATAATACTGTGTGAAAACACAAGTTTGTCCGTGTCCCCTCACTCCGGAGTAAGTCGCTCTCCCAACTGAGCTACACGGACAGAATGTCTCGCTGCTAATTTATTGTCGTGACACATGTTTTCACCTCTGTAGCACGTCACATCACCTCCCTCTTATTATTATTATTTTATTATTTTTTTTTTTTTTCGTTTCAAGCGAAGTAGGAATTTTTCATTAATTCCAAACAATGTGTGGAACAAACATCACACACTTTTCGAAGAATCCAACGGCCAGTGGACCCATTTTCCACAATCGGGCGCCAATGTGAAAACACAAGTTTGTCCGCGACGGACATCGAACTCGTGTCCCCTCACTCCGGAGTAAGTCGCTCTCCCAACTGAGCTATGCGGACAGAATGTCTCGTTGCTGATTTGTCGTCTTGACACATGTTTTTACCTTTGTAGCACGTCCCAAGTGTTAATCAATCCAGTCCTTTCTTCGACCCACAGATGATTTATTGGCGAGAAGATCAATTTTGCATTTCATTCGCATTACATCTAAATGATCTGACTATTCGTTATTGAGATATAATGGAAAGTTATGGAAAAATTTATGAAAAATGAGAAGTTTAGGTGCACCTTCCACATTTGAAGAACTTTATAAAATGTGCACCAATGTTTATGTATTATTTGTTTAAAAAAACAAACAAACAGAGGATCTCACCTTTTTCTGTGTTTGTGAAATGATTTCATTTTTCAGGAGCTGTCAAATAATTCCGCATCGTCAATATTTCGATAGGTTTCAAAATGTGCACTTAAGTGTTTATACAATAAGGTAATCATTTTGTTTCTCTAAATGACGAAAGCCCAGGAATTTTGAGACAAAAAGGATAAATCGTTATGCTTGGTAACCTTAGGCAAAAGATAACTTCCAGTTAGTCGATCAGGATTCGGGAGCTTAAACGTTCAGCCAACGAAATCCAGACTAAGACCTTAAAGTAGTTTATGCCACCCACCCATCCACCTACATACACCCACACCCACACCCACACTTATTTATTTATATAAGCAGTTGTAAATTATAATGAATTCAACATTATTTTGAGGTCAGCTCATTCAGAAAATGAATTCTCGAGTGTTATGGTTTGAATACAGGGAGCCAAGTCCATTAAAAGTTACTTTGAATAGAAGCAATCACACAAGAATTTTCCGCTTCCTTTTCTATACATCATTAAGCTACGTTTCCTTCCTTGCTTCCTGCATGTAGTACGCCACTTCCGGAGGGCTCAGTTAACGAGCATTTTGAGGAGACTGTTTAAACGCGAACAGAAAGAGCAGCAATCGCATTTAATTTTAAACGAAGTCTTCAAATATTCCTTTATTACAATGAAAAGAGAGACACAAAGGAGTAAATATAATTTGCGAATATTTTCCGCAAAGAGAAATGTAATTCCTTTAGAGTGCCATGTGGTTTCTTATTGGCTTGGAAAATTCTCACCGTGGTTAGCGGAACAAGACTTACGAAATGACACATAAATTCAGAAAATACAAAGACTTGCTTGATTTCGAACGTTCGTTTTTATGCTTGACAATATTGTATTTTGAAGTTACAAAATATGCATTTCTGTCAGTGGCGCACTCAGTGGCAGGCGTGACGCTAAGAGTGGGCTTCAGCCCACCCAATTTTTCTTTCACCCCCCCCCCTTTATTCCCCCCCCCAAATATTTAAGCAGTTGGAACATATGGTGGGTGCAACCATCTAAGATTCTAGGGAATTTGGATGCAAATTTCTCAAATTCCTTGAAATTCTGTTATATAAAATGAATTCTTCGTTAAATTTAGTGTTTGTACGTATGGGAAAGGAGGGGATCCTCTTGAACGAATTTCTAAGATAGTAGTAGAAACACAGAATTTTTGTAATTATAGTTTTAAACGACGAGAGAGAGAGAGAGAGAGAGAGAGAGAGAGAGAGAGAGGAAGAATTAGAGAGAATAGCTATTGCTTGTCAGGTTACAAAAAAATTCATAAAGTCTCATGCAAGCAAAAAAAAAAAAAAAAAACCCAACGAAAAACCTCCCCCTCCCCAAAAAAACAAAAAAACACACCTATATAAACTAAAATTGCAAAGAAATAGTAACTTGCCATAGAGATTCGTATCCATGGTTCCCACACTACATACATTTAATTAATATATAACGAAGTAAATTTCTCCGTCATTTTTGTCCACGCCAGGATTCGAACCCGGATCCCCTCATTCCGGAATAAGTCACTCTACCAATTGAGCTACGCGGACGTTTGTTCTGACTACTATCTGCTTTTTTTTATGTCGTGTGCATCCTGCTGGCAGGTACGTCACATCTCCCCCCCCGAAAGAGGGCCGTGGGCATGGCCCACGGGTGAGCCGTGACCATGAATCGTTGCAGGCAGCCATCCACTGTAGAACGTGCACTTGAGAACTCCCAGTCAATCTGGTGTGTGGAATGCAACATCACACATTTTTATTTTTCGAAGCGCTGGAGAAGGGATTCTCTGATTTTTCCTATCTCGCGGTGTGAAAATAACATCACACCATTGCGAGATTTTGAACGGTCGGGTCAACCGGATAGTTCGGGCGCCATTATAACGAAGTAAATTTCTCCGTCATTTTTGGTCTACGCCGGGATTCGAACCCGGATCCCCTCATTCCGGAATAAGTCACTCTACCAATTGAGCTACGCGGACGTTTGTTCTGACTACTATCTGCTTTTTTTATGTCGTGTGCATCCTGCTGGCAGGTACGTCACAAATACTGCGTACAGTATTCACTTGAAAACTTTTTTTACTAGGGATAACATTATCAGCGTAGGGTAAAATGCATATGAACGGAATTTTTTGCCAAAAACTTCAAAATTTGTGCCCCTCCCATCATGCTTAGCCCTCCTAATAGCCCACCCAGTTCTGAGCGGATGGCATCGCTACTGCTCTGCGGGGGTGGCCCAGGGGCCCGGGCCTTCCGCATGAAGTATCACTTGTTCCTTCGTGGCTGCTTGCTTTTAAATATATTTAAATTAAGTTTTTAAATATATATTTTACGAATACTTGGAAATGCATTCTAACATGGCGAATATATTTTTATACACTGCTGGCCATCCAAAATGCATCACCAAGAAGGACACGAGATAGCAAAGCCAGATTTACTGGACACATGACAACAGATACAAAGATGAAACAATCGAGCTTACAGGCCCGTGCGACTTGCGGAACGCGCAGACATCAATAGTTCGTGTGGCCCCCATGGCTGGCAATAACGGCCGCTACACGCCGCGGCATCAAACGAAAGAGGCTTTGGATGTGGGCTTGGGGTATGTCGGTCCAGGCTGCTTCCACACGTTGCCACAGTTCATCAGGCGTAGCCGCGGGTGGTGCTTGCCGGGCCACTCGGTTGCCGATCAGCGACCAGACGTGTTAGATGGGCGACATATCGGGAGAACAGGCGGGCCACGGCAGCAGTGACACCTGGTGGGCCGTAGAAGAATTTTTGCAAGATGCGTGCCACGTGCGGGCGCGTATTGTCCTGTTGAAACGTGGCCGCTGGCAGGTCCTGCAGGTAAGGGAGGACTATAGGCTCCAAAACGTCGGAGATGGTGCGGTGGATGTTGAGTGTACCGGCGATGCGTACCAGAGGGGTGCGGGTGTCATCTCCAATTGCGCCCCAAACCATAACGGCAGGCGACGGACCGGTATGGCGATGCATAATGCAAGCGTCATAGTCTCTCGCCGCGGTGCCGCCACACGCGGATCCGACCATCGTGGTGTTGCAGGCAGAAGCGGGATTTGTCGGAGAAGACAATGTCGTGCCATTCCGTAGCCCAGTTGCGGTGTTCAACGGCCCACTGCCGCCGCACTCGCCGGTGGTGTAACGTCAATGATAATCGGAGCAATGGACGCCGTGCAACAAGTCCCAGCTCTTGCAGACGACGTCGAACGGTACGTGCTGACATAGGTTGTTGCGCAACACACCCTAATTCCTGCGCTAACGTTCGTGATGTCGCGGTGCGAGCCGTCAATGCCTGCCGCACAACATGCCGGTCCTCTCGTTCGGTGGTGTGCCGCGGCTGCGGCAATCGCTCACGTCGGTCCGTCCTTCCCTCCTGCACCCACCGAATCCATACTCGCCTCACTGTGGCTGGATGTCTTCCCACACTGGCGCCGATGTCTCGGTACGATAAACGGCTGTCGCGATAAGCCACTATTCGTCCTCTGTCGAACTCAGAAACGTGCTGGAATGACTGCTGTATTCTGCGACGAGACATCAGGAAGCTTCCCACGCACAGGTCCGGTAGCACAACACACTTTCACTACTTACACCCCGCCTTCGGTGCATTTTTCTTATAGTGCTTCTCGGTGGCGTGGATGTTGTGTTTGCCTTACGGCACTGGCTCTAGCCCTTCCCTGGAACCAGCGACCCTAAATTAGGGACGGGCGACTGCTTATAGCCCATTGAGTTGCTCACGGTGGTCGTTAAACCTCCAATAAAAAACAAAACAAAAAACAGCTGCGACCCTCCGGGGCATACTCTCAACCAGGCGTTGTACGACGGCTAGCTGTATTTTCTTCCACTCGGCTTGGAGAAGACAAGTCAGTTTCTTCACCGATTTCGGACGGTGGGGGCGCCCGTTAAGTCGACGCTCCAACTCGTCCCAGAGGTGCTCGATAGGGTTAAGGTCCGGGCTCTGCGCAGACCAGTCCATTCGATTAACCCCATTGTCACCATACCAAGCCATGGTGGACCTCGCAACATGACAGGTGGCATTGTCATCCTGAAAGTAACATGGGTCCACCCCGTAAAACTGCCACAACGTAGGAAGCGCATGGTTATCCAAAATGGTGCAGTAGGTCTCGGCATTGAGTTTACCAGGAATTGCGACCAAGGGTCCCGTGCCATACCAGGAGAAACGCCCCCATAGCATAATTCCACCGCCGCCAAACTTCACAGTTGGCACAATACATTTCGGCAGGAGGCGTTCTCCAGGCAGACGCCAAACCCAGACCCTGTTATCCGAACGGTGGAGCGTGAAACTTGATTCGTCGCTCCAGAGAACCTGTTTCCACTGTTCAACGGTCTACTGTCGACGTTCTTTGCACCACGTTAGCCGAGCAGCGCTATTGGACTTGGTGATCAAAGGCTTGTGGGCGGCAACACGTCCATGATAACCGAGCAGATGGGCTTCGTTACGGATGGTTTTCATCGAAAGAACACTTTCGGATGCCTGTAGAAACTACTCGCGAATGTGGCCCATCGATTTGGTGCGGTTCTTCCGAATTTCTCTGGCCAGCACCCGTCGGTATCTAACTCCCAGTTTTGTGGGTCTGCCGGGTCGGGGCACATTCCGACAGTCACCTCTCATCTTCCACTTGCCAATCACGTAGGCCACTGTCGATTTTGGGTACTTCAACTCGCTGGATATGTCACGTATGGGTCGGCCATTTCTGTGATACCCGACGATTACACCTTTCTCGAAATCAGAGAGCTCCGAACTGCGTGGCATCTTGCATGCGACTGGTTGCGTTGTTGTTTCCTACACGATATTTAACGGCGGCGGCCGTGACGTGTATCAGGACCGCAGATATAGTCGATTGTAGGGGTGTCCAATTACTTGTTGGTAGATAGTGTATAAAATTACCCTACTGTCCAAAGAACAATGTTAAATTAAAGCTCGTAAGAATGCGCTTAATTCTGATGATTCTCGATGTACAGGGTGATTCATAAAGAAGTCCAGATGCTGTAAAACAGTAAGAGTTGAAAACACGGACCACAACTGCGAACCGTTAGGTAGATGTACTCATAAAGTTTGTGTCCCGCTACTGAGGGAAGTGACGTAGGCGATAGCGCGCGTCACGTGACTAGTCAGTCAAAATGGCAGCGTCTGCAGTGGAGAAGGCGTTTTGTGTTCTTGAATTGAGCAAAACGGAATCTGTAACTGTTGTGCAACGGCATTTTTGATCACAATTTGGAAAAGAAGCTCCAACCAGAAAATCTATCTACGATTAGCATAAAAAATTTGAAACTACAGGCTGTTTGTGCAAACTTAAAAGTCCTGGACGACCGCGTGTATCGCATTTGGGCGGAAATGGATTACCGGCTCGATGTGTGTCGTGTGACTAAGAGTGCACACATAGAACATCTATGGCTGTCTCTAAAAAAACTTGAAACATTCCCCTACAATTCTGTTACAGGTAACATAAAATATCTTATATTGTTCTTGTTTTATAGTGCGTTGAAACCGTATACTTCTTTATGAATCACCCTGTACTATAAATTTCCCACCAAATATTTCTCACTCCTCATCGATACTTCTGATGCATGCTTAGGAATTTCTGAACATTTACTTTATTAAATGCATATATATTTTTGAAGAGAATGCCACATTACCTGTTTGGTAAACATGCAGTGTGCTTTCTTCAGATCAATTAATGCCATGTGCCATGTACATCCATATTTTTTCTTTCCGTACTCCATCAATTGTTTCAAGGTATAAATATGGCATCTGTTGTTGTTCTTCCTTACACACAACTGCTCTGCTATTTATAGTTCTTCTCTTCGTCTCTTATCTGATATTCTTTCGCTTATCTTCACGGTATGAGAAATCAATTTTATGCCCCAGTGACTGTCGCGATTCTGGACGTCGATTTATTCTTTGCAAACGGATATCATCACACGGCTCTTCCAATGGTCTGGAATTACTTCCTGCTCAATTACGTTTTTGTTCGATCGTATAAGGTATCACTATCCTTCCATCACCAAACGTATTTCAAACTTCCACAGCTATGCATCATCTGACCGATATGATTTTGCACTTTTCATGTTTTATAAATAATCCTTTTCTTGTCCTTATAATTTTGGTTGTCGTATGCACCCTGAATGCTCACTGAATTTCGACCACCTACCTAATACTTCGTAGGCCCTTCTTGCCAGGAGACAGGGAGCCACCAGGTGCGGTATCGTCTCCACGAGGTGACTGTACGGTTGTATGTGGATCTGCAAACAAGCTGTTTATATTGAGGCCCACAGTTTCGGTATGGAGCTGGGTGATGTATCTATCTGCCCCACCTGGTGTTTATCAACATCTTACAGATGCTCAATCGCGTTGAGATCAGACGAGTTTGGGGGCCATTCCAGATCTTTCATATCTGCAATTTGTCGAACAATTACTGCATGAGGCGGCCCCCATGACATAGGGCATTATCGTCCTGGAAGAATCCGTTCCTCTCGGGGTGGAAGTAAACATTGTGAGGTGTACATAGTCCGCAAGCAGTCCCTTGGGCGTTTCAAAAAGGACGCAAACCTAAATTGACGAAGGAAGAACTTACGGGCAGGCCAATGTTATGTCAAGTTTTAAATGTAGGTGGCAGTACAACACCCAAGGTTACCCGAGGTAAGCAGTTGAACGACCTTAACACGCACTAGTCTAGTTCAGGCTTCTATTCCGCTGTGTTGTGACTGCCATGTAGTTTTCCAAGAAAGAACGTGTATTTATTGTGGAGTCTTACTTAGCGTATAAATCTTATAAACGTGTGCAAGACAAGTTTCAACTACAATTTTCGTGGTCCTCAGTCTCCAGGAAGTCAACAATATCGTGTTTAACTTGGAAATTTCGTGAAACTGCGAGTATAGAGGACAAAAAGAGACCTGGTGCAAAAAAAAAAAAAAAAAAAGAACTGCGGAAAATTCTGGATTATCTGCATGAACGTTTAATTTGCTCACCAAGAAAATCGCTCCGAAAGTTATCTTCTCAAACTGGAATGTCACCAGCTACTATTTTTTCAGAGTTACAAAGAAGTTAAAATTGCATGCTTACCGTTTTGGTGCGTTCAGGAACTGAAAGAATTAGACCATGAAAAACGTTTAAGGTATTGGAGTTGGTTTCGTTCGCTTTTTAATGAAAAATAATGGGATTGAGATGTTGGATCGTGTTTACTTTAGTGACGAGGCTTGGTTTCCCTTGGATGGCTATGTGAACAGTCAGAGCAGCCGAATACGGAGCGGTGATAACCCTCGTGAGTATCACGAACGATCATTGTATACTCTGTAAATTAGGGTTTGGTGTGCCATCTCGCGCCATCGTGTTACTGGGCCTGTGTTTTTGGAAAACATTGTAGATGGTGAAGTTTATCGTGGCATAACCCAACATTTTATTGCGTTGTTAGAGATGAATTAACGAGAATATTGGTTTCAACAGGATAGTGCGACCTGTCATACAGCAAATGAAACGATGGCGATGTTACAGGAATTTTTCGGACGTCGTTTGATCTCACAAAACTGGTGGCCCCCAAGATCTTCAGAATTTTTCCTTTGGGGAGATTTAAAAATTCAGGTCTTTCACAACAATCATCACAAACTTGAAGAATTGAAGGCAAACATAGAAAGAGATTGCAAACATAACTGAACAAACATTACGTAAGGTGGCTGCAAATGTCTCGAAAAGGGTACGAACCTGCATCCAAGAGAAAGGAAACCCTTTCCAACACTTGTTGCAAAGGAAAAAGCATGTGTAATTTGTTTCTCTTTGTGTAAAATATAGGTATATTGTATTAATAATGGTATATTTGTTTCCCTTTTGTTATGGACAATATGAGGTTTAACAATTGTTTTTTTTAAACAATTATTAAACCTCATATTGTCCATAAGTTATGGACAAAAGTACGCAACTGTGTTATGGACCATAACACAGTTGCGTACTTTTCGAAACACAGTGTAGTAGCCGGCGTCTATGCGTTGCTCCAACCGCACCAGGGGCCCCAGTTCTGCCAGATGAACATGCCCGATATCATACAACAAATGCCAATATCATCAGCCTGGGTATCAAACAGAAGTCATCTGTTTGATATCCAGGCTGGTGATATTGTGTGTATCAACCAGCCTGGATAGTTGATGCTATTCATGAAAGATCCGTAGTCTCATGCTTCTGACTCCAAATACAGATTCGACCATCGGCAGAAATGAAGTACATATCGTGATTCATCGAACCAGTACACCTGCTTGTAATCTTCTATCGTTCAGTCCCCATGATGTTGGAACCAGGAGATTCCTTTTTGTCGATGGTATGTTATTAAGATGTAGTGGCATATATAGGTTGTCTGCTCTTGTAACCCATCGGTGCCAGGGTGCGACGAATAAGTCGCGCGAAATATCGTTTCTAGTTGATCTAAATTGTACTCGGCCTTCAATTGGAAAACCGTGCTGCGTCGATTGCCCTGTACAAGCACCCATCGTTCACCGATGGAACCCCACTTTTGCCTACCTTTACAATTGTGCGTATAACCTTAGATGTTCACAATGGTCGTTAAACCCGAAAAAAAAGTATTAAAATGACAAGAGGTTATCGTGATTTTCGTTGCTCCACGTGTGAACATTGCACACAGGGGCGGATTGGCGGTCCCAAAAGGGCCCAGGAAAATGTTTGCAAATGGGCCAGTTCAGTTGTAGTTCTGCGGTACTATTGTATCACAACTGAAAATCACTTTTTTCATTTAAGAAACAAAACAAAAAGTACAGTTGCTCTGGAAACAGTAGCAAGCATAATATGTGTGTGTGTGTGTGGGGGGGGGGGGGGGGGTAAAAAGTACACCCGTCATCCTTAAATTGAAGTGGGTGTTGCGGAAAAATTTTCATAGGCCCATGCCAAGATTTTACTGCAGACGAAATTGTACTGCAATTTTTCTGTTGTGGACAATCACAGTTAGGAATTTCAAGATATTTAAATATCGTGGCAAAACTCAATCGACGTGGAAAAAGCGAATAACCAGGTTTAAATTACTAGTTTAGTTAGTTATGTATATGTAACTGCGCTGGAGAAGCTTCTAATTTTGGACACACTCAATATTTTTATTTGTTTAGAATTTTCTCTTAAGAACGCTGAAGTAAGAACGTTATAATTAAAAAAAATTGCTTATATAGTCTTTTTATATTTGACAGATCGTAAAATAATAGAGGCAGTAAGGGCTGTCAAAGCATGATCAAATTAAACTTGTTACAAAGCGCACACACCACACTTCCAAATTATCGTCTAAAAACGTATAGTCTAAAAAACGTCTTTATTTATAATTTAAAAATATGGTTGTTTAAAAGCTTTGGCGAGCACTTTCGCGACCACTATGGTCGCATCTTCAGGCCGATGAGTGAAAGCACTTTCGCGACCACTATGGTCGCATCTTCAGTCCGATGAGTGAAATAAATACCATATTTTTTAATTGTAAATAAAAACGTTTTTTTAGACTATACGTTTTAGACGATAATTTGGAAGTGCGGTGTGTGCGCTTTGTAACAAGTTTAATTTGATCGTGTTTTGACAGCCCTTACTGCCTCTTAGATTTGTAGCGCGAAAATACTTCTGATCTTTCGTAAAATAATCTTGATTTTCATACCTTTGAGCTTCCAGTTCTTAAATTTTCAACGAAGTGGGTTGAAATTCCAAGAAATATTTGAGAGAGAGAGAGAGAGAGAACTGCTACTACAAAAATTATGTTGGAGTTGTACCAAAAATCCTTTCGCATAAGACATGCTTTTTAAATTTAAATAAATGAAAAAAAAATACAGAACTTTTACACTGTAAAATTTTCTATTTGTACTGCAATTTTTGTAATTTTTCTATTCTGGACAATCACAGTTAGAAATTTAAATATTTTTAAATATCGGGCGAACAGATTCTTCATTTAATGATCATATATTCGTATGTGTTTCAATTACAAAACGTGCTTTTATGCTGCGGTTATGTATTGTAAAGACACCTTACTAAATAACGTAAACAAAACATTTTGCAACTTCATGTTGAAATGATATCTCCGTAAATGCCTTCATCTGGAGCATTTGTCAGTTATCACAAGGAGTGTAATCTGCGTAGGTAGAACATTTCGGGGGAAAGGGATCGTATATGAACACTCCCACAAATAATCTTAGTTATTTCAAAATAAGTTCTTGATATTATTAGCTTTCACTTTGAATTCTGTGTTGTCATATAGTGGATAGTACATCCCATAATGACCATTATCAGCATTGTTCTGCAACTTTATCAAACATGGGTGAGTATTTTCACTACTTTAACCAAAGTAGTGAAATTTTTTTAGCCCTGTTCAGCCCCACCCCAATGCTGTTAACATACGTAGATTGTTGTGCCTCCCAATTTTTTCTAATTCCGGGCTCCTCGAAACATTTCAGGATGAAATGAATGGTCAAGAAACTATAGAAATAGATAGACATCCCTTCCCCACTCCGCAGTTGAGAAATACATCGGTTAATTGCACGGGGAGGAATTAGTGGAAGTTTGGAAGAGAAGAATTTTTTTCATGCCTAAACAGATTAGTCATAGTTTTCGGGCTCGTTCGAGCCTGGGCTCTATCTTGCAATATAAAATTCGGGCTCCGGCGGGCTAGAGCTGACATACTTAGGGCTCGGGCTTTTAAAATTAGGCCCGAACTCAGCTCTTTTGAGCACAGCACTAATGCCTCCTACAACCAACGGGAGTAGAATCAACTACCTCCCCCTTCCTTGGGGAATATATAGAACATCTTGTACACCCCCGTCCACCCGCAACATACGCTACATAAATTCCCGTTCCTCAGCTACTAAGTGAACCCAGAACTTCGCAAACACACATGGCCCATCTATTGTAGTTGGAATTCTAGCAGTTGCCTGGTGAGAGTATTTTTTTCCCTAATTCAAAATAGAAGGGTTTTTTCCCACCCGCTTGTTATAATTACATTATGTGTATTTCGTTTGTAAAAAAACTGTTGTGGTTCAGTTGTGTGTTTAAAACAACTGAACTGAAAACATTTTTAGGAAAGTAAGAAAGAAAAAGGCAAAATATATGGAAGGGGCCCACCGGGAAATTCCCTGGTGAGCCAATCCGCCCCTGGTCGTACATGTTGATCTTTGCACTGTGCTGAAAGGTTGTTTCGTCACAGAAGAAACTTTTGACAGGTACGTGTCATCATTAGAAAGGATTCATTCCCGGACGATAAAGTGCGTGACATATTGATCTATTTTTAACAGTTACAATATATTTACAGCATTAGTATATAGCGTTTGGGATGTAAGGTCAGGTGATGCGTAACATCACAGCCTCTCCTTGACAAATGTCAACCCCGCCTTCTCGTGGTGCATCCTGTTCCCACTAAAGGGGGCTCTGACGACCGCCAATAGCGGTATAACTATACCATCGGGATTAGAGGAAATTCTATCCCACACTCACCAACCCGCTTGGCCAGCGTGGTGAGTTATGGCCAAACCCCTCCAAAATGATTCCACAACTTAAATCTTGGCCCTCAGTCTCCGGCAGCTGGAATGTACCTGGCCAAGGCAGCGGCCAGTGCGACATGAAGGCAGAGGGTGCTAAGAATCCCCGGAGGACCGGACTAGGCTGCCATCTGATGCTGACCTTGGCTACGTACAATGGACGCTCCCTATCTTCTGATTCAAGGCTTCTTGAATTGGAAGAGGAACTACAAAGGATCAAGTGGGACATCGTGGGGCTAAGTGAGGTAAGAAGAAAAGGAGAAGATCTCATCGAACTGAAAAGTGGACATCTCTTCTACTATCGTGGGACAGATACTGGCAGAACTAGTGGTGTTGGATTTATAATAAACAAGAAACTGAAAGATAAAGTTGTAGAAGTTGAAAGTTCCTCTGACAGAGCTGCACGACTTGTTATCCAACTCTCGAAAAGATACCAGGCTCAGATTATTCAAACTTATGCACCCACCACAAGTCATCCTGAAGAAGAAATTGAAGAATTTTATGAGGAAATTTGTCATCTAAATAATAAAGGTAAGCAGCACTTGAAAATAATTATGGGAGATTTCAATGCAAAAATAGGGCAACGGCAACAGAATGAAACTTCAGTAGGTAAATTCGGTCACGGCAACAGAAACCAGCGTGGAAATACTCTCGTTGAGTTTGCAGAGGCAGAAGGGTTTTTCATCTTGAACTCCTTCTTCAAGAAAAAGCCACACAGGAAATGGACATGGAGACATCCAAATGGGACGACAAGTGAAATTGATTTTATTATGTGTAACAAAAAATTCGTCATAGAAGACTGCAGTGTGCTAAACAAGTTCAACACAGGTAGTGACCATAGATTGGTGAGATGTAAGATGCACCTCAACACTAAACTTGAACGTGGCAAGCTCATAAGACAAACAAAATCTATCGACATAACCAACCTTAAAAAACACCATAATACCTTCAAGTTGGAACTGAAGAACAGGTTCTCTGCTTTAGAAGGCCTAACATCAGAAGAAGAGGACATCTCTGAAGTTAACAGAAAAGTAACCAAAAGCTCTTATGGAAACAGCAACAAAATTAGCTGGGTCTAAGAACAAGTTGCATGTAAATAAATTATCAGGAAAAACGAAAATGTTGATGCAAAAAGAAGAGATGAGAACAACTAAAGAAGATGTGACTTCCAAAAGTGGAATATATAGAGCTATGCAAGACAGTAAGAAAAAGTATCACTGAAGACGTAAGAAAATTCAACTGTGAACTAGTGAGGAAAGCAATTGAAAACAACCAAAGCCTAAAGATAGCAAAGGGACATCTCAGTAAGGGAAGAAAACAGATTATGGCACTGAGAAAAGAAGATGGTTCTGTAACAAGAAATAGAGGCGAAATTTTGACAAGAGTGAAAGATTTCTACTCCAAATTATATGAAAGGGATGATACATGCACTCCAGACATCATGAAAGATACCAGTACCAGAGTTCCTCCAGTCCTTCCAGCAGAAGTTGCACATGCAATCAAGAACATGAAGCAGGGAAAAGCTCCAGGAGAAGATGGAATTACTGTAGACATCATACAAGAAGCAAGTGGAGAAATCGAAACAGTACTCGCCCAAATTTTCACTCGATGCCTTAATGAAGGAAAAATTCCTGAGGATTGGAACACCGCTTCACAATGATCCTGCTACATAAGAAAGGTGACATTGAGGATCTCGGAAACTACAGACCTATCAGCCTCCTATCAGTAGTTTATAAAATCTTCACTAAAGTTCTTTCACACCGCTTGAAGGTAACACTGGACATGGCTCAACCGAGAGAACAAGCTGGATTCAGGAGTGGCTACAGCACAATAGATCATATCCACGTGCTGAGAGAACTAATTGAAAGAGCGAGGGAATATGAACTTCCATTGTGCATGGCTTTTATCGATTATGAAAAAGCCTTTGATTCGGTGAAACCATCAGCAGTTACAATGGCTCTGAAAACCTGCGGTATTGAAGATGCATACATTAATATTATTAATAACATCTATGAAAATGCAAGTGCAAAGATTAGGCTGTTTGAAAATACAACACACGTAAAAATTGGAAAGGGAGTGAGACAAGGTGACACCATATCTCCGAAGCTCTTTAATGCCACATTGGAGGGTGTTTTTCAGTCGCTGAGCTGGGAAAACAAGAGGATAAAGATTAATGGAGATTATCTAACCCACCTTCGTTTTGCTGATGACGTAGTCATTTTGCAACTACCCCATCAGAGCTACAGAGTATGATCCAGGAACTTGCTGACAAGAGTAAAGAAGTGGGGTTAAAAATGAACTTTCAGAAGACAAAAGTGATGTACAATGCTTTTACAAGAAATGAAGATTTATCGATTGATGGAAAAAAGCTGGAGATAACAGACACATACATTTATCTTGGACAGCAGATATCAAGTGAGGGTCACATTGGTGAAGAAATTAATCGGCGTACAAAACTTGCCTGGAGAGCTTTTGGAAGAAACAGCATAATTTTCAAGAGCAATATGCCATTATGTCTTAAAAGAAAAGTGTTTGATCAATGCATCCTTCCAGTGCTTACGTATGGTGCAGAGACGTGGACCTTAACTAAAAGAGACATACAAAGGCTGCAGACAACTCAAAGAAGCATGGAGAGGTGCATGCTTGGTGTAACCAAGAGAGATAAGAAGAGGAACACGTGGATCCGAAAAATGACAAGAGTGGAAGACATCATGATCAGAGTTAAATCCCTGAAATGGCAATGGGCTGGACATACTGCCAGAAGAACAGACCATCGATGGACAGCTGAAATTTTAGATTGGATTCCAAGGGACAGGAAAAGACCCAGAAGAAGACCACATGGGAGATGGGTGGATGAAATTCGAAAGTATGCAGGGGTGACATGGAGGAGACTGGCACAAGACAGACCGTTGTGGAGGAAACTTGGGGAGACCTTCGTCCAGCAGTGGATTGATAATGGTTGACAATGATGATGATGATGATATAGCGTTTAAGCTAGTTGTTTGCCGTATTTTAAGCTTCTGGTATTTGTAGCTTAATATGCTTCACTCAGTTCATAACTAAATGTTATTAGAACCCTTTGTAGAATATTTATTCAAACTCTTTAAATACTTAAGTAACTGCTAACGGCCAGATACAAGAATCAGTGCAAAAGATAAGAGACTTACGTAACAAATTCAACGTCTTTATTCTTTCACTTACTAAAAGGTCAAATTCACTGATATCAGGTGATTCTTAGGTCGCCACATAAAAGTTATTCCAATGACAGCAATAACCCTATGTAACAAAGTTTTTTTTACCCCTTTATTTGTTCTTGGATAGTAACTTAATTCCTAATTGTTTAAGCCTAAAAAGTATAGAAAATGGCTATTATTCCCCACATACTTGGCTTTTGTAACCAGGACAGTGATATTTTGAAGTTTACCTATTTTTCAGAACCTTCCTGATGCATTCAGTGCTGAGTAAACTTAGAGTAACTTCTGAACTTTCTAAAACTTTGAAGAACCTTTCAGAACCTTCTAGAACTTTCCAGTGATTAAAGAGTGGTATAAATACACTGACGTGAAGCCCACCAGTTCAGTTTAGTTCCAGCTACCTAAGTAGATATATATCTGCATTTTTCTGAGATTTCATGAAGACGCTGCAAGCATCCAACAGGCACATTTTGCTATGTCTGCGGGCTAAGTTATCGATATAAGAGCAAAAACGTACTCCGCGGAAGCATCTGCTAAGATGTGTGAGGCTTATAAGGCCTATTCCGGCATGCCTATTGATGATCAAGACAAACCCTGGGCACCTCATTTCACCTGAGAATACTGCAACAAAACTCTGGAAGGTAAGATGGACAACTGTTCCTCGCTTGGATGGCGAAATTTTATGTTATACATATTTTAAATTTTGGATTTCCTTTATTAAATTTTCAATCTTATAGAACAAATATATCATATATGAAACTTGCTAGAATCTCTTACACATTAGCCATGAGTGAAATAAATTTATTTTTTCATTACACAATTTTATTTTTTCAGTACACAGTTTTTCTATTGCAGGATGGTACAGAAGAGAAAAGAGAGCTATAAAGTTTGATCTCCCAAGAATTTGGCGGGAACCTACTGACCACTCAAGCAAGTGCTACTTCTGCATGGTGTATCCTGCCAAACGTCGGACAGGCAAGAATGCACCTGCTCTCACCACGGTACCACACTGCCCCGGTGACAGAGAAGCCGTCTTCAGAAGGCAGAAGCAAGTTAGAAAGTGAGGAAGACGTTGGAGATCCAGACTACAATTTGAGAAATAGAGCTGAGGAGACAGGGGCGTACTGATAGGCCCGGAAACCCCCGCAGTGCGGGGGCCTCATGGTTAAAAGGGCCTCTAGCCTGAGCAAAAGATTTTACAGAATTTTCTGCGGAAACTTCGTATGAAACTGGTTAAAGAAATAGCCAAGAATTGAGGCAGCTTTGAATGAAGTATTAAGAAAAGCATTTTTTTCTCAGTAAATACGTAAAATCTTACGAAATAATTTATGTTGCTTTAGTTCATAAAAACTGGGTGACGGCAAAGCAGTCACTCAAAAGAACTTTAGGTCCCTTTTAATAGCCCATGCTGTCACAAGGGGCCTCAAGTCCTTGCAATAGTTATAACGAAGTAAATTTCTCCGTCATTTTTGGTCTACGCCGGGATTCGAACCCGAGGCCGCTTATTCCGGAACAAGTCGCTCTACCAACTGAGCTACGCAGACATTTATTCTGATTGCAATCTGCCTTTATGTCGTGTGCGTCCTTCTGGCAGGTACGTCATATCTCCTGGTACGTTACATAGTTTCTATGCAGGTATCTTAAGAAGAGAATGTGAAAAAAAATATCAGTTCAGTGAGCGGGATTTTTATGCCAAATGAGGATAAGGTGTTATGTATTACAGTTGTTTGCACAGAACTATGCATCCTCCCAAATATAATGAACTAAAAGGTATTCTTCGCGGGAACGAAAAATGAGAGACCTGTGTCATTTTTTTTATAACCGAGTTAAAAGATTGTTTCTTACCATGTGCAAAACATTGTGGCATTATGTTAAGAGTGTTTTTTTATATTCCAGAGTAAATAATTTAAGTAGTTTTACATTTTTTTTGTGCTACAGTTCTTAATCGTTAGTTAGTTATTTGCTTACTTATGTTGTGACATTTCGTATAAATCGGAAAAGTCATTAGACACTCTCACACGGTAGGCGCATGTTTTGTGTGTCCAGTCGTAAGGCATTCCAAAAAGCTGGCCTTATTTCTTTAAAATAATAAATTTTGCATGATATAATTAACTTTGACGTGACTATTTTGTGCAATCATTTTAATTATAACGTACATATGTGTGTTCCACGCAATAAACTGAAATAATTTTGATTTTGCGAAAAATACTCGTAGATTCCAAAGAATTCGATTTATCAAAACACCCGTAAAGCCTAACTATTTATACGGAAGTTAAAATTTTGAGTAATTGAAAGCTAATGGATTTTCGCAAAAGGGCCTCGGAAACACTTTTCGCTTGGCTCGAGTTTTTCAGGTACGTCACTGTGAGGAGAGAAACCCATACTACCCCGACCAAAAAGACACAATGACTTGATCACAGATCTTGGTCTTACCCAGTCCAATGCCGAGATTTTGACGTCCAGGCTCAAGCAGTGGAACTTGTTGGATGAAAGTGTAAAAAGTCGCAGATCAGAGGAAGCGTCATCTGGGTTTTTCCAGCTCCTTCACCAGCCAAGATGAGTTCTGCCTCTGCCATAACGTGGCAGGTCTGTTCGAGGCTATTGGAATCGCCTGTAACCCGAACAAGTGGCACCTCTTTGTTGGCAGCTCATCTAGGAGCCTGAAAGCAGAGCTACTTCATAACAGGGAACAAGTACCCTGACTCACTCGGTGTACTTCAAAGAGGATTACAACAGCATCAAGAGTTTGCCAGACGCCTTGAAGTATGATGAGTACGGCTGGGAGGTCATTGGAGAATTCAAAATTGTGGCAGTCCCGATGAGTAATCAATGCATCTTTCCAGTTCTTATTTTTAAGTCAGAACCCCTTAATTAAAGAAGACCTACAGAGGCTGCGGATAGCTCAAAATGTGGAAGAATGCACTCTTGGTGCAACCAAGAAATATGGGAAAAGAAACTTGTGGATCAAGATAATGACCAAAGCTGGTGACATTATGATAAAAGAAAAGAACCTCAAGTGGCAATAGGTGGGACTTATTTCTAGAAGATCTGACCGCCATTGGACAACTGAAAAATGTAGGATAATAGTTAATTTTGAGAAAGAGTCTGTTGGTTCTAAATATAACCCTAGCATAAACTTTGCTGTAAAGCACTACATCGCATACGCACCATGGGTTAAGCTTGCCGAAGTAATTTGCTTTACTGTAAAGTTTACTGAAGAACGTCAGTTAAACCCTTGATAGCTTCACTTATCTTTGCAGCTGTAATCCTTAGTAAAACATGAAAGAGCTAACGAAGCACTGTAAGAAATATAACGTCGAGGAAAATGCATAAGGCAATACTTACAAGGTCCACGCTTTATTTGCCTTTAGCAGAAGTATGTCACTCGTCAGACACTTTGTTTAATCAATATACTTGATCACAGCAAATACCCATGTAAAACACAATTCTCTTTATAATCAGCAGTATTAAAAGACTGCGCTCGCTTTGGTACAATCGTAAATAGCAAATCGTAACAATTCAAACTATCGTGCTCAAAACATCGTGAGCGTAAAACAAACGGGACTAATCAACAATTGTTACGGAAAAACAAGTGCTTATGATAAAAATTATCATGATAAACAGTGCTGCAAATACAGAAGTGCTCTGACAAAACAGTGCTAATTAATTGCTCTTGCTAAAACAGCACCAGTCACACACTCGAAACATTGACTCTTATCTCCAGCTTTCGATTACATAATTGCCTTCTGACTTGTCGTAACATTGCCAAACAGAAATTCGTCGAGAGAAAAACTGAGGTGTTCAGAATGAAAAAAGGTTTAATGAGAATAAACCAAATTTACATTAGAAAACAGGAACTAAAAAGGAAGGTTAAATTAGAGCATACGTCACAAACAATAGATTGGAAAACATGCCTAAGTGACAAAGAAGAGAATTGCTCAAGACAAAGATTTGTGGAAGGGACTTGGGGGACCTTCATCCAGCAGTAGATTGAGTATGGATGATTATGAACATTGATGAAGTCTGAAGTGGGAACCAAGCAGAAAACAACAGTCCCTTATTTCGTAGAAGTTTGTATGCAGAAAGTCTCTGCGCCGCACAGGTAATACGAAGGACTATTGAAACGCATCTTCCGCTAATCACATTGTACTCGTACCTTACGGACAAAAACTCACCGTACTGCGTCGTTTTATGCACGACGTTAATGCACACCGTAAAGTGCTGCACATATATTAGCCAAGGCAACCAGAATTTATGCAGCATTGCATAAGATAAAGATAGAGAAAAACTGAGGTGTTCAGAATGAAAAAAGGTTTAATGAGAATAAACCAAATTTACATTAGAAAACAGGAACTAAAAGGAAGGTTAAATTAGAGCATACGTCACAAACAATAGATTGGAAAACATGCCTAAGTGACAAAGAAGAGAATTGCTCAAGACAAAGATTTGTGGAAGGGACTTGGGGGACCTTCATCCAGCAGTAGATTGAGTATGGATGATTATGAACATTGATGAAGTCTGAAGTGGGAACCAAGCAGAAAACAACAGTCCCTTATTTCGTAGAAGTTTGTATGCAGAAAGTCTCTGCGCCGCACAGGTAATACGAAGGACTATTGAAACGCATCTTCCGCTAATCACATTGTACTCGTACCTTACGGACAAAAACTCACCGTACTGCGTCGTTTTATGCACGACGTTAATGCACACCGTAAAGTGCTGCACATATATTAGCCAAGGCAACCAGAATTTATGCAGCATTGCATAAGATAAAGATATACTGCTGTTTGTGAAAATTGTAGTGTATCTTGATCATATATTGATTAGATTTTCAACACGTTGGGGTATGTAAATGTCTAAAATGTCAGTGACATTGCATATGCGGATCCGGAGCAGCGCCCCTGAACTGTCCGGTCTTGGGTATAAAGAGCTGGCTCAAACGAGATGTTGCAACCAGTGAAGAGAGGACATTGAGTTGAAAGGGTGTTTCTTGTGTTGCACTACGCCCCGTCGCCGAAGAAGGCTGCATTATAAACACCTGACAGGCTTCAAGCGAGGAAGGTTTGTTGGGATGAGTGAAGCTGAATTTTCCTACCACGAAATTGCCACTCGTACGGGACCAAACGCCAGTACAGTGATGCGGACGAGGAGTCAGTGGGCAGAAGAGGCTCGGACGTACAGAAATCAGGGAAGTGGGCCGCAAAATCGAAAGACTGCACGGGGTGACAGACACCTCTGCCGCATCAGTGACAGACCGCACAGTGACATTCATAGTGTTAGCGCAGCACTGGAGCACTGTCATATGTCAGGCTTTGTCCTCCAGCACAATTCGACATCGTCTGCTTAACAGAGGACTGGTCGCTAGCAGCCCATTTGCTGTGCATTCCTTTGACCCTCAACTACAGACGCCTCAGGCTGCAATGGAGTCTCGAACACATACATTGACGCGCTACTTGGCAACAGATTGCGTTTTCTGACGAGTTACGATTGAAACTGATGCATCATGATGGTCACATACGTGTTCTAAGGCGCCATGGTGAACGGCACCTTGCAGCGTCATACCGGACCAACGCAAAGCGTCATGGTTTGGGGAGCCATTGGGTTCAATTCGCTTGATACAAATTGTGGGAACTCTTAACAGCCAGCGATACATCAGGGATGTTTTAGAGGCAGAGATAATATCCTTCCTTCAGAGTTGTCCTGGCGCTATATTCCAGAAGGTCTTGGACTTTGCGGCCACATGTGGCCCACAATGTCCAAGACCTCTTCCATGCACAACAGATGCGGCTCTTTCCCTGGCCTGCACGTTCGCCGGATATGTCTCGGAGAGAACATATCTGGGACATGGTAGGTAAGCGACTGGCCCGTCAAAAGGCTCCGCCATTCACCACAAATGAATTTTGGTCTCACATAGAAGCAGCCAGTTCCCCAGGATGACATCAAAAACCTCTTCCATTCAATGTGACGCCGTGTAGAGTCTGTTATTGTTGCTCGAGGTGGCTTCACACGATACTGAGTTTTGAAGCGAAAAAAATCGTGTATACCTCTACAAATATAATCAGTTATCTCCTGTAACATGAGGAATCTGTGATATAAATTTCATTTGAATAGTGTGATGCTCTTTCCTGGTGTTGCAATTTTCATAAACAGTAGTGTATTAAATGCAATATTTTTTTCAACGTCATTTGCATTCAACTGAGAAAGTAGCATTCATTTAAAGAAAGGCAAAAGTAGAATTTCTTAAATCTTCAAAATCAGTGTGCGTTTAAAATTGCGATTATTCCCAACAGAAGCATCACGACAAAAACAATTGCTGACTTAACGCTTTAACAGGCTGGAACGAATTAACTGTTGTTTAGCAAAAATGGGCTGAAATCAGGTGGAACGAGTATATTTGATGTCAAAGAAGTGGGCCGAACGCGGTTTGAAAGAGTGAACCTGCGTATCAGAAAGCGTTGCTTTCCCCTTAGCTTTGTTATCCAAAATGGCATTTAGGGGGATTGTTGACATTAATCTTATCTGATTAGGTTACATGCTTAAAGGGCTATAGCAATGGAGATGAACCTAAGAAGGAAGAGAAAAGACGTTTGAATCACTTGTTCCTACCAAATGGCATGGTGTCCATGTCCGGGAAAATAGACCGTCCCTATCATGCCTTGGGCAAGACTGAAATAGATCACCTATCAGGCTGTAAACATTAAAAGGGCCGCGGGTGGCCCAGTGGGCAACGTTCGTGACTGTCACGGAAAGGGCCTCAGGTTCTATCCCAAGCAGGTACGAACGCTCTATCCACTAATTATCCGCCGTGCGTCGGATGGGCACGTTAAGCCGTCGGACCCCGGGGACTGGCCCCCGGTAATAAATAAGGACATCTTCCTCTCCCTTTCTACTTCGCTTCCGTGTCATTTTCCTATCGGGCGCTCTAGCCCAAATCTCCTAGTTTCCTATTTCTAAGGGTTGTTTAAAACCTGGGGTCAGACACTCCCTTCCTAAAATCCTCTACATATGATCATTTGTAACATTAAGAGAAAACAGCGAAGACAAAAGTTAGGTGTTAGCAGTGGTGGAAATGGGAATTTTTCGCTGCCGGAACGCAACGTACAACTTGCAGTGTTGTCGCCAAAACCAGTCAAAATGACAACGCAACGTTTTGTCTATGTCTGACTCCATAGTCAGAATTCGTCAAAAAGGCTTAACGCAGTTTTGACG
The DNA here is from genome assembly GCA_039090855.1 of Macrothele yani. NCBI lineage: Eukaryota > Metazoa > Arthropoda > Arachnida > Araneae > Macrothelidae > Macrothele > Macrothele yani. The sequence continues at coordinate 47,331,544 of CM077012.1, forward strand.
GGTTTTGGCAACAACACTACAATGGTACAAGTGAATGCATTAAAAATTTAAAATTCGAAAACCCATTTGCTGTACACATAAAACCATATAAGGAAATTTCGTTATTAAACTTTAAAATGAAATAGTCACATTTAGCTAAAGTCAGAGCTGTTTTCTTTATTCAGAAGTACGTTTCTTATTAGAAAGACCACGCGAATGTGTGCTGGTGCAATTAAAGGTATCACCCTTTTTGGAGGTGTCCTCAAATAACAAACATCGGAGAAAAAACGTCAGCTCGTGTTTGAGGCCGAGATATGTAAGCAAATACTGTATATGCGGTGGCAAAGTAAAAAAAATTCGGCTTTGTCTTAAATATCCATTTATTTAGCTGCAATATCTATTATAACTTCGATTTGAAAAAAAAATCATTTCCTAAAATAATCTCCAAAGTTGTGTTTCAACAAGTCTTCTTGCATCTTTTCTTCACGTTCTCTGCAAGCCAAAAAAATCTGCATTTCTCCTTCCGTCACTCAACCATTTCCGTACGTACGGCTCGGGATTGAAGATCTTTGAAGGAGGTCCGTTTATTTTTATGAACATGAGTTTGCTGACGTGTGTAACGTTTAAAGCGTTTCTTAAATCAGTTATTATCAAATTCATGGTGCTAAAACCTCTTTCACACTCAGCTGTTGATATAGCAACCGCAGCAACAGATTTTAATTCGACTTTTAAATGACGTGAAACTTTTTTGGTTTCCTTGAAATGTCTGAACTCTTCAATGATTTTCCTTTCTTTCTTCAATCCGAATATTCGGCATAAACTTAGAACCTCTCATTCTCCATATAAAATATCTATGTCGGTCGGCCAAAAAGACGGATACAAAACCTGAAGTTGTTTTACAATGTCCTCGCTGCTGAATAATCTGGCAGATAAATTGTTGGTAACACTCCGAAAAAACTGAACACGGTTCATTTTCCAGTCAGATTTATATCCCCTTGAATGCAAGTCCACCCTTTGAATACCATCTTTTTTACGGCATCTGATGCTACTAAATAAAACTCGTCAAAATCACCATCAGCTAAACTTGGAAAACTTTCACTGAAAGGGAGATATGCGAATGTGCTTCTGGTAACGATACAGAATTTCCTTAAAGACGCAGTGACAATGAACTAAGTTCCTTTAAGGCGGTTTTCATTAGTGCCGAATTTTCCAGGAAGCATGTGCTTGTAAGTCTTTTCAGTAAGCCAGAAAACATGTTTCTTTCTTTACTATCAATTGAAGCATCAGCACATGCAGCTTTAAAATGCAAAGCCAAGGCTGGAATCATATTCCAGACAGTAGATACTGTTCGCTCACTAGATGCGACCCATCTTGTTCCAAGAACTCTCCCGATTGAAGAAAACATAACTGCAATTTCTTCACCACACTGATGCAACTCGCGGGCGTTCTTTGATGAAGCGTGATACAAAGAGTATAATTTATCGCAAAACGATTTGAAACTCTGTATGCCGTAAACCTCTTTAATTAAGTCCCCTACAGCAAGTTCTAACTTATGATTTGCACAGTGCCATATAATAAGTTTGGGAATTTTTTTTAAAGCTGTTGAGCCACACCAGATATGAAACCTGCGAAGTTTGCAGCTCCGTCGGAGGTGAAAGATATCAGATTATTTTTAATAAGCTCTATTGGAAAGTACTTCACCAAGCAGTTCATAATCGATTCAGTTATTGCTGTTGCTTTCAAATCGTGTAATTCAACCAAGTCAAAAAATAGAGTTTGGGCATTTATATCATCCGGATCTATAGACATTCTTATGCAGATTATGAGTACTGAGAGTTGGCTTACAGTTGTACACTCATCAACCAAGATACCGAATTTTATATTTTGGGAGACGATTTCTTCACAGAGCTTTTTGCGCATGTCATTTCCTATAGAATCGCAAATATCCGTACATGTCTTCCTAGACTGCAATATCCTCCCCATCTCAGTGCCGTTTTTCTTTTGAAGATCAATCAAACCAGGAAAATTGGCAAAAGGTCTATTGTTCTTCGCAATGAAATATGCGGTGTTGAATATTTTGTACGTATTGTCCACTTTATTTTTATTTATTTTTTCAACAATATTTTCAAAGACGTCTTCAGAACGTTTTGCGTTCATTTTAGAAGCTTCTTTATGATCGTCACTTTCTCTGTGCTCCTTTATGGTTTTCCTTACAGCCGTACTTTGCTTCTTCTTATCGTCAGCCGTAGATCTAACTTTGCAATCTATCCACCCCTTAGAAAGCCTTGCACCAGTTAAGAATTCTGAAACGTTCATATTCCCGGCGGTTTTACAGACGGCACATCCTAAAGACCCATTTTTTTAAACAAGCCAAAAGTACTCTTTCAAAAAATACTTACTTTGATCCTCAGTCCAACACTCGGGTTAACCATTTGTTGAGCTTTGCCGAGATTCAGATTCTTCTAATGAACTTCCTGATGCAGTGATTTCCTTTGACTGTTGTATTTTCGGCGATTTTCTTGGTGATACTTAACACTGTGTCCGAGCTTGAACAGGAGGGGGGGGTCCAAATTCCCGAGTACTGTTTTTTTTTCCTTTGGACTCATCTTTTTTCCCAAAGAAATCTGTTAGTGTTCTTTTCATTATTTTCAGTTGTTTTCTTTTCTCACACAAGAACAAAATAAAACTTACAACAACGACTACAATATCAGTCAAAAAGTCATGTCATACCACGACAGGAGCTGGAGTTGAAGTGACAGCATGTGTAGAAATTAAGCTCGTTGCCAGGTTACAGGAACTGCGAAGTCATTTTATGCCAAGAGCGGAGAGAGGTTGCAAGGTCATCGAGCAATCAGCTCCTGTCATGACCTTCGCTCTCACGCAAACACTTCGCACTCATCGTGGAATTAAGCGGCGTTGCAGTCGTCACCTTGGCGGGAAATCGCAAAGGAAGGACGCCAGACGGCGAAGAGAATTTTTTAGAACTACAGCTACAACTCCGGTAGTACCTACACAAATGGCGAGTGAGCTTTATTAGAGGAAAATAAAAAAACAATTTGAAGCGAAGAACAATTAATACAAGATGGTGCCATTAATTGAAATGTATAATGCATTACGAAATGTGTTATGAAAATTAAATGCTCCCTTTCTTTTGGTGTCAATAACGGAACGCTGGAACGCAGGGATTTGCTTCCGGAACGCGGGGTTTCGCTCCCGGATCGGCGTTCCGGTGCGTTCCGGCCCATTTCCACCACTGGGTGTTAGGACGCAGCGCCATCTATTGACGTGTGACTCAGAAACAAGCACGTTGTTTCTGTATCATCATTTACATAGAATAGATGTATTTTATTTACATTCTAAACTCATAATTTTAAGGAATTGTTCTATAGGAAATTATTTAATTTATATGTAAATCTCAGTCCTCGTTTAATAGGTCATAAAACTATTACATAGTTTGCACACTAAAATACACGAACTGGTTATTTTTTTCTACAAAACACATTACCATGGCTCGCTAAGCCTAACATGGCTACTGATGAAATGACACATGATAAAGTATATCATTCAAGTCATTACTGACAATATTTACAAAATAAACTAATAATTATATATTATCCAAGCATGCGATACTCATTGTTTTTCTTTTTGTACTAGTACAGTTAGTCTGCAGCATCATTCCGTCCCTTAAGAACAGGGCTATATTTAAGCGGTATCGCTTTGCAAACTGCAAATCAAATCGACCTGAATCGCACCGCAGATTGTTTCGCATACATTGCGATACATTCCATTTTAAATTCCCATTAAGCGGCCCTTCAATGAAGTTTTCGAACTTTTATGGTGGTTGCTGTGACCCCTTATGCCAATATTACTTTTTCTCCCAAAGATGATTTCCTCTTCTTTTTAAAGTGTTCCGGTGGACAGAAGTTGTTCAATGTTAATTGCTGTTAATAGGTCAACTTCGAAGGCCCGAAGGAGAGAAACAGTCATAGATTTCCAGACATGGCAAGTGATACAGTGAAGTGTCTGAAGGTTTTAGAGCCGCAGTGGTCTAAGCGATGGCATCTGATCATTCGTCCGAACGGGGTCAGGGTTCAAATCCCGGTGAGGCACGGATGTTGTGTTTGTCTTCCGGCACTGGCTCTCTCCCTTCCCTGGAACCAGTGACCCTAAATTAGGGACGGGCGACTGCTTATAGCCCATTGAGTTGCTCACTCACGGTGGTCGTTAAACCTCCAATCCAATCAAAAAAAAAAAAAAAAAAAAAAAAAAAAGATTTTAGATGTGGCATTATGGCGAAAAGATCGCAATTACCTTAAAAGATTTTAGTCAGGATGAAATTAAGCATATGATTCAATATTTTGCCTTATTGCTGCAAGCCAGGAATGGGGAGAGCTTAAGGAATTCTGGCTCCAGAATATGGCAACTTCGTCAAGAGAAGGCTTGTGGTTCTTCATTTTAAAATCCAAAAGAAATGTCTACTGTAATATGTCTCATCTTTTTGAAATACTTGCCAGTGTCTAATGCAATTGCAGAGAGGGGTTTTTCCTACACGAGTCGCAAAACGAGTGACTATCGCAGCAGTCTTAGCGAATCTTCGTTGGAAAATGTAATGCGCATATCCGTTGAAGGACCATCTACGGACAAATTTTCACCTGATGAGGCTGTACATTTTTTTCAAACTACGTAGGCCCACCAACACACAGCCATATGGCAAAAGACAAATTTGTGACGTTGAAAAGAAGCAGCATTAAAAAAGGTAATAAATAAGTAATGTATCTAAAATTTCTTCCTAGTTTGTTTTCGAGCAGGTGCACTGCTATAATAGCGTAATGTGTTCGTGCTAATCAAAAGTTTCTCATTGCTACACAAAACTCAATTTGTATAGCAAATGTTGCTACACATTTATTTTTTCGTAAATCAAGCCCTGCTTAAGAATACGAATGATATTTTTTGTAGGAGGCACTTTCTATGTAATGTGGATAACCCGGAAACACACTATATTGACAAAAATCACCGGACACCTAGAAGAGAAACACAACATACCATTTATTGACATACATCAGTACGGTGTCGGTCCACCTTTGGCCTTAATGCATGCACTGACCCTTCGAGACATGATTTCGACAAGGTTTTGGAAAACACCGATAGGTATGCGTTTCCATTCAGTACATAATGCTGCCGCTAACTGTTGCTTAGTAGTGGGCTTTGGTTTCAAACTTCTTATGTGGCGCTCTAATTCATCCCATAGGTGCTCTAATTCCTCCCATAGGTGCTCTATGGGATTAAGATTAGGGCTCTGTGTTGACCAGTCCACACACGACACGGGATTATCGTCAAACCACGCCACAACAGTCCTTGCCTTATGATTCAGTGCATTATCCTGCTGGTACCAACAAGGCTCAGTTCTATAGTATTACCACAGAGTTTGTAGGGCATAATTGTCCAGAATATCGTGCTAGACGTGCTGGTTAACAGGTTTGTCCACGATAACCAATGGGCCGGGACCATACCACGAAAAACTCTCCCACACGAGTACACTGCCAGCTCCAAACTTGACCGTAGGAACAGTACACTGTGCTAAATAGCGTTTCCCCGGCTGCCGCCATACCCACACACGGCCATCAGACTGATGGATCGTGTATCTGGATTCATCAGTCAATAGGACCCGTTTCCATTGATCTACAGTCCACGATAAATGTTCTTTACACTATGCTAAACTACGAGTAGCATTCCGAGTGGAGATGAAAGGCTTATGAGCAGCCGCACGACCACGGTAACCCATGGAATGAAGTTCTCTGCGAATGATACGTGTACATACCGAGGTTCCAGCATTTTTACTCACCTGTACACTGAGGTCTTGTGCATTACTCCGTCGATTAGCAGTAACGACTCTCCTGAGGCTTCGACGTCATTGATTTTCTTTAATCTGCCAGTACGTTTTGCTGCCTCAGGCACGCCACGTGTCTTCCATTTATTCAGTACATCCAAAACAGTTGACTTGGGTATGTTTAAACGCCTCTCGGTTTCTCTTATGGACAACCCACTAATATAACACCCAACAGTCTTTCCTTTCTCAAAGTCAGTTCTCTCACGCCGCGACATTTTCACTCAAATTCACAGTGCGATATGATCGCGGTCAGCTGTTATACCGTTTACAGCTGTACCGCGCATCTTAACAACGCAGCAGATCCGTTCATTTACTTTTGAAGGGGTGTCCGGAGACTTTTGTCAATATAGTGTATATAGATAGTGCAGCATCTTCCTTCAGTCGCTTGTACCCCTCGTTAGGTACGTAATCATCTGACTGAAAATGCTTACCACAAACAACACTTATGGCAACTTGTCATTTGGTTGAAAATCCTGCCGTGATAATGTTACCAGCCATAGTTACTTCAGGTTCTGATCTGATGCAGGGATACCATGACTTTTTGGAATGGGAGGACATTTCAAGAAAAAGGAGGACAATAAATTTGTAAAAAAATAAATATGAATGCACATACTATGTATTTAAATTTTACAGTTCGAGAGTTTATACGTGTAAAACTTTAAAAAAGAAAGAAAGATTTTAGTCTGCTGGACATTTTTACTTATATTTTTCACTGGAAGTGATTTGTTTTCAGTAGATTGGGTTTATTTAACAAATATTTGTGAAATTCAGATCATGACATGTCTTTCAAATTGTATTTAACTAGCGGCATACCCTTCACTGATTAATTAAAGAACTTGAACTATAAATATAAAAAACTCACAGCAACGACTCACAACACACAAAACAAGCAGTATGAGCTCATTGCTTACACGACTACATAGCACGGCACCGTCCACGTGCGATGAACGACAGACAGACTAACGCGCATTGACGGGTTCACACCGCGCTGTTGACTCACAAGTGACGCACTGCAGCAGGCGGCAACAAGATTGCAGGAATAAACTGACCGCGAGAGGAGGGAGGGCAACAGCGAAAATACAGAAAAAAATGAATACATTTTAGAGGTGGCATGATAGGATATATGATTACAATAATGGAATTTGATCAAAATGTATTTGAATTATTCCTTATTGAAAAAGTCGGATATTTGAGGAGGGCATGTCCTCCAAAAGCCGGACGTCTGGTCATCCTGGATCTGTTGGGAACTCATGGAATGACATTTCCACAATTTTCTCTTTAGAAGACGTGCGCATCGGCAAACAGAAGTAAACTCTAACGAACATCGATTATATTTTGCTGTAAAAACAAAGGATTGTTTCTAAACCTGTAGTGGAATTTTTTTAACAAACACAGTTGAGTTATACAAACAACGCGGAAACTGTATTGTTTATACCTTGGGACGCAGTGCCATCTAACGGCAAAAATCGTCTTTCCCGCCCACTGGACAATAACCCAAGGCTATTGTCTCCAAGGCTAATGTTATAGACTGTTCTTCATTCAGTTCAACCTTGCCGTTAGATGGCACTGGGTTATCGAAGCAAAGAATAAAAGACTAGAAGGGAGTGCTTATCACTAATAAAAGGTTTATAGTCGGTACTGCTGATATAAGACAGAGAAAGGAATTATTTTGCCGTACCTTTCGTCAAATCCGGCCGCTATGTGAACATTTACGTTTGAGGAGCGTAGAAAAGTTTGGACACCATTTGGTTCAAATACATCGCCCACTTAACCCTTAACTGCCCAAGTTTTATGTTTGTCACATATCAACCAACGTCCGGTATTTCAGACCGCCACATTTTTATCGTTTACTTCATGTTAATGTTTTAGTTTTATAATTTTTAATGTTTTGGGGGATCGTTTATTTGTAAAATAATAACATACATATAAAAATAACCTTAATAAAACCAGTGAGACTGGACCTGCGTTGTTAAGGGTTAACGCTAAGGACCAATTTATCTTTTGAACATAGCATTTCTATAAATTTGGGTTAGTTTCTAAACTACGTAGGAATGATAACTCAGTTCTGAACGAATTTTCTTTATTGCCTATATGGGAGAAATATGAATTCTATGGAATGAAATTTGGTAAAAAAAGTTTTTGCCGTGTCACTAAAACAACAGGATATTTAACTCTTCTCTTCAACCGAACTCATATTTTGTTGTTGTTGTTTTGGGGTTTAGTGGCCCCGTTATTATCTATAGCCATTAGGAACTACTCGTTCCTAATTTGGGACCACTCGTTTTAGGGATGGGGTGTGGCCAGCGCCGTAACGTAAGAACACTGCCCATTCGTTATCCGAGGCTCGAACGCCGGCCGACCTCGGACAATTAGCCTGAAGCCCACGTCCCTGATCACACAGTTTCGGGAGTTGACAAATATATACCTATATACACCGATGAGCCATTACATTATGACCACCCCCACCCTAGAGAAATGAGCGCGCCTGGAGACCAAACACTGGCGCAGGTAAAGTCCATGGAGCAGTATATAGTATATACAACCCGAGGGCCGGCTTTCGGTTAGTAGAGTGCTCGGAGTTAGAATGGGAAAAGTTGCCGATTTATCGGAGTTTGATAAAGGACAAATTGTGATGGCACGGCTCAGCTTGTTCACATGCCGCTGTAGTGAGTACGTATCAAAACTGGTGCACAGATGGCCAAACGACGAACCGTTGTCTAGTCGTGTCCTCCTCAGCTCATTGATGTCAGAGGGGAACGGAGACTGTCGCGCATCGTTCACAGCGACCGCAGGGCTACAGTGCGGCAAATCACCCGCGGCTACAACAGTGGTGACCAGGGCAATGTGTCGCAGCACACAGTTCATCGCAGCCTTCTGCGCATGGGCCTGCGTAGCCGAAGACCCAGCCGGGTCCACATGCTCACTGCACGTCATCGCTAACAACGCATGAAATGGGCTCAAGATCACCGAGATTGGACCGTGGATTATTGGAAGAACGTGAACTGGTCTGACGAATCAAGATTCCTGGTGCATCCCGTGGACAGCCGAGCGAGAATGCGCCGATTACCAACGGAGGCTATGGCACCTGGAAGCACTGTTGGACAGAAACAGGCCGGCGGTGGTAAGCTGTGGGTGATATTTTCTTGGGACACTTTAAGCCGCATCATCAAAATAGCACAATCCCTAACAGCTGTAAGGTATATGAACATCGTTGCGGACCAAAATCACCCATTCATGGCAATTGTGTTCCCTGCTGGCGATGGTCATTACCAACAGGATAATGCGCCATGCCACACTGCCAGAATCGTCAAGGAGTGGTTCGAAAAACATGCTGACTTTCTTGTTAATGCCCTGGCCTCCAAATTCACTTGACATGAACCCAATCCAACACTTGTGGTTCGACTTGGAAAAGCGGGTTCACACTAAATCACCACCACCCCGAAATGTACGGGAACTGGAGGACCTGCTGTTGACATTATGGTACCAGATGCCCATAATACTGTTGACATTATGGTACCAGATGCCCATAATACTGTTGACATTATGGTACCAGATATCGCCACCTCATCTAATCGATGCCTCGTCGAGTGGCCACTGTTTTGCGGGCTAAAGGGGGTCCTACAGCTTATTAGGTAGGTGGTCATAATGTAATTGCTCATCGGTGTATATATACCAGGTGGTAATAAGATAAGCATCTTTATTCTCGTGTGTTTAGAAAAGCGAGAAATGAAGATATCGCGACGAAACATGGTAGGTAGCTTATTGAGGGCATGGGAAAACTATTTAGCCGAAGAAAAGTTCTTCATAATTGCGCCGCTAGGGGAAGAATGGCGCTGCAGACCCAAGAACAGACACGTGCGTGAATTTACTCTTTATTACAGCACTAGCGTTTCAGGACAAAATCTACTCAAAATACTTGCCATCACAAGAGCAAATGTCTCGCATGCAAATATTCACATGCGAATCTGGCTTGCTGCATCCGGCAGGATAAAAGCGGCAATGCTCAGGCCGCCGGTAGTCGTTATGGCTCTTGTAAAGAAGGAACGCGCGCTACTGGTAAAATTTTATTATCAGAATCTGAGTAATGCCAACAGTGCATAGTGCCAGTATTGACCAATCAAAGGATTACGGAGAGGAAGTTCGAAGACACTGAAACATTGTGTATATCGTCGGGAAGTGGGCGTCCGCAAGTTTCCGAAAATGTCGTGGATGAATTTGCAGTTGCCAGAGCCGACAGGGCAAGCCGGAATGCATTCCCACACAGCACTGCCAGAGGAATTGCTCAGTCGAACATTCGGCAATGAACGCATAATTTCTTGAGGGTTTCAGCGGTACTCACAGGACCTACCACACTCTTTGTGAGTTCTAGCTTTCGGGATACCTAAAACACAGAGTTTATTGGAACGACATAAGCTCGCTCTCTCTCTCTCTCCATGCGCGCACTCCCAGCCACCCACACACAGTCGAGTCAGATTATAGTGACAATCTCCTACTTTTGACGTCAACAGCGCATAGTCAATGAAAGAAGGCACTTGTCGTGAGCCGGCTTGGACAATATATAAGGTATGCTGAAGGCGTTCTGAGAACATATCATTCATTGCTCTCATGAATAAAAGGACCGATGTATCAGATTCGCAAAAAGGGATGATTATCGGCTTACGGGCCAAGGGTGGCAGTATTTCTGAAACAGCGCAGTTTGTGAACTGTTCGCGTGATGCTGTGGTTCAAGTGTATCGTGATTGGAGAAATGGAGCCATTGCGAATAAGCGACGTAGAAACTGAGGAGCACTACGTGCCATTGATGTAAGAGGTGAACGTCGGCTGCAAAGGTGCGTGATGGCCGATTGACATGCTACAGTGGAGCAACTCACTGGCCTAATGAACCAGGGGGCTACCGGAAGTGTGTCTAAAACGACAGTTCAGCGAACCCTGCTGCTTATGGGGCTCCAATGCAGACGGATGGTCACTGCACTTATACTAACGAAGGTGCATCTTCAGAAAAGGAAAGTTTACATTTGCACGGCGTTATCGGAATTTGACTTCAGCTGATTGGCAAAGGATTGCCTTCTCCGATGAGTTATGTTTTATTCTTCATCGAACGGGTGGACGTTGCCGTATAAGGCGAGAAACATCGGAGAACAAACACTTTTCAACCATTGCTGGTAGAACGCAAGCTGGTGGGGGCAGCGTTATGATCTGGGGAATGTTTTCGTAGCCTTTTCTGGGTCCACTCATACCTGTGGAAGGCACTATGGACCGAATTCGTTATGAATCCATCCTTGCAGATCACGTACACCCATACATGCTGATTGTCTTCCCTGGGGCGAATGGGATCTTCCAGCACAACAATGCGACGTGTCACACAGCTAGAAATGTCCGAGAGTGGTTGAAAGAGCACGATGGAGACTTCAAAGTACTTCTCTGGGCCCTAATTTTCCAGACTTAAACACAACTAAACCCCTGTGGGACCACTTTGATCGTGTTGTTCGCTCTATGGTTCCTCCACCACGCACCCCAGCAGCTGTCAGATGCACTGCAGTCAGCATGGCTCCACATACCTGTGAACACCTTCCAGCACCTTATTTACTCACTCCCAGCTAGGCTAACTGCTGTCCGTGCTGCACACGGCGGTTACTCTGGATATTAGCTGATGGTCTCAATAATGTGACTCGACCGTGTATATATATAATCATTATCATCGTCAACTGTTATCAATCCACTACTGGATGAAGGGTCTCGCCAAGTTTCTTCTGCAACCGTCTGTCTTGAGCCAGCCTCCTCCATGTCGCTCCAGCATGCTTTCGAATGTCATCCGCCCATCTCCCACGCGGTCTTCTGGGTCTTTTGTTGTCCTTCGGTATCCAGGATAACATTTCAGTTGTCCAACGGAAGTCGGTTCTTCTAGCAATATGTCCAGTTCATTGCAATTTCAAAGATTTTACTTTGATCACGGTGTCTTCCACTTTTGTCATTTTCCTGATCCAAGAGTTCGTCTTCTTACTTTCCTAATTACATCAAATATGCACTTCTCCATGCTTCTTTCAGTTGTCTGAACCTCTTGTACGTCCTTTTTAGTTAATGTACATGTCTCTGCTTCATACGTAAGAACTAGAAGGATGCATTGATTAAAAACTTTTCTTTTAAGCCATAATGGTATATTGCTCTTGAATATTGTACTGATTCTTCCAGATGCCCTCAAACCAACTTTCATACGCCGATTAATTTCTTCATCAGTGTGGCCCTCGGGTGATATCTGTTGCCCAAGGTAAATGTAGGTATCGGTTACCTCTAGATTTTCCGATCAATCGCTCAATATTTAGTTCTTGAAAAAGCATTATACATCAATTTTATTTTCTGTAAATTAATTTTTAATTCCATTTTTTTCTTTTGATTGGGGGTTTAACGACCACCGTGAGCAACTCGGAATCCCACTTCTTCGCTCTTGCAAACTCCTGGATCATAAGCTGCAGCTCGGAAGGGGTACATGCAAAAACACCAGTCTCTAACAAAATGAAGGTGAATTAAATAATCTCCATTAACCTTTACGTTATCCCCTTGCCTTCCCAGTTCAATGATTGAAAGACATTCTGCAATGTGGCATTTAAGCTGAAGAGGTTGGGAGATATGGCGTCAAATTGAGATTTGTTATGTATGTATATATATATATATACACTATATTGACAAAAGTCACCGGGCACCCCTTCAAAAAAAATGAACGGATCCGTTGCTTTGTTAAGATGCGCGGTACAGCTGCAAACGGTATAAAAATAAACCTGCAGCTGACCGCGATCATATCGCACTGTGAGGTTGAGTGAAAATGTCGCGGCGGGAGAGAACTGACTTTGAGAAAGGAAAGACTGTTGGGTGTTATATTAGTGGGTTGTCCATAAGAAAAACCGAGAGGCGTTTAAACATACCCAAGTCAACTGTTTTGGATGTACTGAATAAGTGGAAGACACATGGCGTGCCTGAGGCAGCAAAACGTACCGGCAGATTAAAGAAAATCAATGATAGAGTACGTCGAAGCCTCAGAAGAGCCGTTACTGCTAATCGACAGAGTACTGCACAAGACCTCAGTGTACAGGTGAGTAAAAATGCTGGAACCTCGGTATGTACACGTATCATTCGCAGAGAACTTCATTCCATGGGTTACCGTGGCCGTGCGGCTGCTCATAAGCCTTTCATCTCCACTCGGAATGCTACTCGTAGTTTAGCATGGTGTAAAGAACATTTTTCGTGAACTGTAGATCAATGGAAACGGGTCATATCGACTGATGAATCCAGATACGCGACCCATCAGTCTGATGGCCGTGTGTGGGTATCTCGGCAGCCGGGGTAACGCTATTTACCACAGTGTACTGTTCCTACGGTCAAGTTTGGAGCTGGAAGTGTACTCATGTGGGGGTGCTTTTTGTGGTATGGTTCCGGCCCATTGGTTATCGTGGACAAACCTGTTAACCAGCACGTCTACCTCGATATTCTAGACAATTATGGCCTACCAACTCTGCGGCAATACTATGGAACCGAGCCTTGTTGGTACCAGCAGGATAATGCACCGAGCCATAAAGCAAGGACTGTTACGGCGTAGTTTGACGATAATTCCGTATATCGTGTGTGCACTGGCCAGCACAGAGCCCTAATCTTAATCCCATAGAGCACCTATGGGATGCATTAGAGCGCCACATAAGTTTCGAATCAAAGCCCACTACTAAGCAACAGCTAGCGGCAGCATTATGTACTGAATGGAAGCGCATACCGATCGGTGTTTTCCAAAACCTTGTCGAAAGCATGTCTCGAAGGGTCAGTGCATGCTTTAAGGCCAAAGGTGGACCGACACCGTACTGATGTATATCAATAAATGCTATGTTGTGTTTCTCTTCTAGCTGACTTTTGTCTATATAGTGTGTATATATATATATATATATATATATATATATATATATATCTTTCATCCAGCAGTTGATTGATAATGGCTGAAAATGATAGATAGATTAACAGGGTATTTTAAAAGTTTATTAACAAACTTAAGGAACGTATAGAGGGGTCGGAATATGGCACCTTTCGAATAGGAACCCGTGTTTTCCAAAGTATTCCTCAGTCAATACAAGCCTTTGAATGAAGGAACTACATTGTTGGCTTAATCGACCTGTGCAAAGAGGCATTGGGTTATTTGCGTTGTTGAGTTGAAGGTAACTGGTGTTTTGGTGCTTTCGTAATCTCTTGCTATCGATTAAATTGAACGATACCCTAATGCAGAACTCCGGGACATGCATTTCGTCTACGGCGCAGCCGTTGGAAATGCACGCGATGCTGAACGCCTGTACCGGGAATAATATCCGAACAGGTGCCACGCGGTATATAGGACAATCCAAAACATACCTCTTGATTACTTCCTTTGGGGACATATCAAAAGCCTTATTTACGGACTGCCTTAAGACAAACACACCACCCGTGCCTCATCGGAGCCTCGGATTAAGCAGACTCAAGTCGGACAAAAATCCAGAAACCTACGAACTCTGACCACTCGGCTACCTAGGAAGTATAAAATTTTCAGTTCTTGAATTCAAATTTCAGAACTCCAGCGAAATCATTTGAGGAATTTTTTCCTGCAGCATCCAGATCGTCGGTGATGAAATCAATGGAAGCAAACTGCACATTAATGAAGTTTACTATGCTCCTACCTTTTCAAGGTTTCGAAATGAAGAACAATTGGTTTTAGCCATGTGGTCTCATTCGGGAGCGGCTTCTGCGGGGAATGTAAATCTCCGGATTGCTCCATTTTTGAAATGATCTGGTAGAGCGTAATTCCTCAAAGTTTATTATGTTTGATGAAAGATTAAAATCAAATTACAGTCCACAGTAATGCAGACCAATCAGCTCCTGCAGTTTCTAAATCCTTGTCAGCGACGTGCCGTGAGTATATTCCAGGTGCGCCGCGATGTTCTGCATAGAAGATTTACTACGATGAAATAAATTACACGAAACAAAGTATAAATCAATAATTGCTAACATTGCACGCATTATCCTAATTAATAAGGATAAAGTATTGGCCTTGTGGCGCACAATAGCAATTCTGGAGAAATGTCTAGAGGAGGTAGCCTTTAAACGTTTCCGATGCAATTTTGCAGAAACCCAAAAGAAACATTTTCTCTCACAGTGAAATGTTTGTCAGTAGAACTGTATATGACTTTTCTGAGAGAGATTTAACTTTCCCCCTCGTGAACAACAAGCAGTCCCTAATTTTGCGCCACTAGTTTCAGGGATTTTGCGCTACTGGTTTCCGTGAAAGGGCAGAACAAGTGTAGTAGTACAGACACAACATCTGGGACTAGAACCGGTCAGCCCTACTCCCGCGCCTCTAATCACTCGGCCACCGGAGCAGCGTATCCGCAGTTACTTGATTTTCTTGATTACAGAAAAATACCGCTGGATGGAAGACCAATTGGCACTAATCTGACTCGGATGCTTTTACACTCTCGAGTAGTTTTATAACATTCGTCGAATTATCTTTACAAACATTTTGAATTTCTATCCCAACGTCCTTAAATTGGGAAGAAAACTTTGAGCTCTTTTACCTCTCATGTGCATAAATATATGTTCTCCACATTTTCATAACATATGGCAATGTGACGATTAGAACAAGAAACAGCACAACCCAGCTGAAGATTAATTTTAGTCTATTCACCGAGTTTGCGCCTTCGAATCAGTGAAATCATCAAAATAAAAACGTAAAACTTAAGGATCGCACTTTTGTTTTCCTATTTTGCTTTATTAACAAACATAAGCATCTACACTCATGACGCGTAATATTATAATAACCTTCCCAAAAGGCTATTAAAGTACGGCTTTCGCTGCGATACCTGGTTTCACCCGAGTGGCATCGAGTCCACTAAACAGTAGAACGACGTCCTGGACGAGTTAAGGAGCTGGGCTTTAAATCATTCGTCCGGATGGCTCAGTGCCGTAAGAAAACACACGATCCAAACCTCACCCGGGATTCGAACTCAGAGTCATCCCTGGCGAATGATTTAAAGCCCAGCTCCTCGCACCATTCGACCAACTATCGCCACTGTCCGGGCTATCAAAGCCAAACTCTTTTCCGTGCATCTGGGTTGTTGCAAACTAAAGAAATGGTATCCTGCTATAGTCAATCAGAAACGAGCATTCCTTCGACAAGACAATGCCCCAAGCCTTCGTATCACCATTCGGATCCAAGTAAAGTTTCAGGAACTTAATAGAATCGAGCTCCTGCCATAGTTAGCATATAACTCGGACCTCACTCCCTTCCGTTCATCACATGTTTCGGGCCATGGCGCATTTTTCTATGTAATTTCACTGATTCGGACGACGTCGAACGCGGATGTAAAAGAATTCTTCACGTTCAAGACGAAAGAATGGTATCGTGCCGGGTCTGAACACCTTGCAGAAAGATAGGTACAGACATAAAAACAAAACAAAAAAAAACGAGCCACCCCCCCCCTTAACTTTGGAACCAGTCGCCGCAGATGGACAAGTAAGGTACCGTTGGAAAGCACTCGAAAGGAACTATCTCGTGATGCGAAGAAAAATGCTAATTAAGCTAATTAACATGTTAATTAGCTCGCTATCTCCACATTTTTTCATATAAGGGGTATGTTATTTTATGCATATTCCATTTAGCGCACGGAAAAACCCTTAAATTCTAAATATCATCCAAATCGGATGATTAATAGCGAAGATATTTGCAAATAAAGTTAGAGGGGGCATCCATATATCTACATCTGGGAAAAATACCTGGAATGTTTCTTTCCCTGCAAGGACAGTGATAATGCTGGAAAGTTGGCGTCTTAACCGAACTTCAGACAAATTGAATGCAGAGTACAGAGCAAAGGCCCTGACAGTGATTTGTACGGTAACTTGGGCCATCCAAGGACGGAGCTCATTTACCCTTGCCATTTCTTTTATAACAGCTTCATTTATTCGTATTAATAACTTGAATTAATATTAGAATAAACAGTATGCATTTTCTAATAACGGAAAACCTGAATCTGTGCAAGTTAAATTTGTTTTGAATTTTCTGGTTTCCGATCCTTACATTTTCTCGAGGCACTGAGCATTCGCGTACCACTGAAACGTTGTCTCATAATATAAAATTGAGCAGAACTACGAAATCCGATTTTTTACGATTTCCAACCGTAAGTTGAAGAAGCGTATATGCTCCAGCCTTGTCCGTCTGTCTGCCTGACCGCACGATTACTCGAGTAAAAATGATTCGATTTCAATGAAATTTTAGTATGTGGTAGGGGACAACCTGAGGACGAACTCTGTAGAAAACGGTCGAAATGGGGTCAAAGGTCAGAACATAGGAGCGGGATCCATTCCATTGCCCTTATGCGTCATAACTTACGTAAAAATGCTTTGATTCCGACAAAACTTTATCATATTGTTTCGTAGATATACTGAACCTGTTCTGTTGTATATTATCGAAATGGGGTCAAAGGTCAAGACACAGGATCGAGATTTATTCCACAGCCATTATTCTTTTTGGAAATGGCTTTAGCAAAGTGTTACGAAAGCGTGCGATCTGTTCCAAATTATTTGTTAATTTCCACCTCAAAAACGCACTTTCCTTTCATAGTTATGGCGCTTAACATACGAATTAATGGGAACAGCTATGTCTTTTAATTTAAAATTGCACCTGTCATATAATAATTCCACGTGTCAATTTAAAACAATATATATTTCTTTGTTCGAAAGTATGAATTTTTTCCCATTTTGTCGCTCACAGCCAACACCTCCTGCTCTCCGACGTCTGACGTCACTACAGGAAGACCTGTTAAATTTGACGAATGGCCGTAACCATAGTTAGCGTCTGTGATCTTGTGAGATTATTGTAGCGTTCCTCCCTGAGGTTGTTCATTATTCTTGCAGCTGACTGATTCATATCATTCAACTCTTTGTTATTTATTTCACGGTGTTAAAATATTCTTTTTTAGTTCTAATATGCCTTCACATTGCTGTGTACTAAATTGCCGTCGCAATTACGACACAGGTCCTAAAGCACCAGTGTTTAAATTTCCCGGGAATGAAGAACTACGCTCCAAACGGATTCGTGAAATTCCTCGAGATTTCCAGCCTACAGGAGCTTCAAGGGTATGCATGTTTTATTAGCTCTTTATAGTACAGTTCCTTTGAAGTTTTGTATTTAGTGTGAAATATAGTCTAGTTGAGAGAACGACCTTAGGACTGTGCCGCAATAAAGTGTTTTATCTGAAGATGTTTCAACCGGCATTAAATCGCGTAGTATATAATGATTACCAATCTGTAAACTAGGTTGTAATGTACTGTTAATAAAGTTAATTGTGGTTTTGCTAATTCTACGGCTGTACATTTTTCTATACACTAGAATTTCAGAATTTCAAACTGATTCATTCCTTAAGATATTCTGAAAACTCTGGATTTTATACATTATTTTGGAGCACAATTTTTTTTTATTCCTTCAAAACGGAATAAAAAATGTGAAAACCCTGAATTGTTTCTAGTATATGGAATTGACCTTAAAGTTCGCTTAATCAAATCAAAAATCCTTTTTAATAGTAAAAAGAAACTTTTTGCCATTCAATAGTTTTCTAATTGTAAATGTTACATTTTTCGAAGGCCATGCATGAAAAATCTATAGCAATTGGTGAAAATCCTCCAAATAAGCAAAGACATCGCTCTTTCTACGTTTTTTCAACACACAGCAACCGAAAAATTGTTATTTGGCCACTGCTTGGGAAACGAATCCAACATCTCTCGGCTGGATATCGAGAGATCTGGGATTCGTTTCCCGAGCAGTGGCCAAATAACAATTTTTACGTTGCTGGGTGTTGCTAAAACGTGGAAAGAGAGATGTCTTTGTTTATTTATAGCAATTGGATTAATATATTTTTTCCACCAACAGGGTGTTAAAACTAAGTTTTATTACTTTTAAATTTCAATTCCCTAAGGTAATGCTAGTATTTATGGCACACTGTTGGGACAAAGATGAGAACACTTCGAAATATTGAACTGACGGTGCAAAATGATTTCTTAACTAAAGATAACCACTTTTTGCATCTAACATGTTCAGAAAAAATTTGTTTAACTTAAATGCCCTAGATAGTGTGTGCTGCAACTTTGGAGCAAGGGTAAATATTAATTATTGTAAGAAAAACGTACTTGGGAATGTGAAAGTTAAATAAAACTTAAAATTATAAAGTGTCAAACTAAAACATATATCAATATCATGTTCGACTTCTTGTTGGTATTGTATTGGAAAAATAAAAATAATTATAAATTCGAATTTGCCTATATCTTAAAGATTTCAACATTTTACTGCAAAATATTATAAAGTACACAGGGAATTATTTAATCGTTACGGAACATCATGAAATAAAAATAAAACATTTGCCACTAATAAAATAAAAAAAATAAATAAATCCATTTATGTTTTTCCACCTTGACCTTTTTTCTTAAACTACGAAATTCTCAGAATATAACTATTTTTTCTTATCGCGGAGTATAACCAGTTATTATTTTATTTATATTTGTAGAAGAAATGAAAAAGAAAACAAAAAGAAAAAAAAATGCAATTAGAACCGTATTAAACTACACTAAGTAAGCTTAATGCTCCAAATCCTACTGGTTACGGTTATTTTCTTAACCGGTAGTCGAAAACGACGAATGCCGAAGAGGAAATTTTTGTGCAGATCCAGGTTGCACACGTAGATTCATTTGGCTTCTGTATTGCAACTAAATACACTGATGGAAAAAAATCCCAACACCACGAAAAAATAGTTGTAGAGGAATGAAATGGCGGCAGTACATTTGTATAAGTAACATATTTAATCGATTAAGGTTTCAAGATCACAGCTTAATGTAAGCGCAAGAAGAGCCATTTTAAATGTGAAATGCTGGTACATTAATAACCGGTGTAACCGCCAGAATGTTGAATGCAAGCATGCAAACGTTCATGCATTGTGTCGTACAGGTGCTGGATGTCAGTTTGTGGGATGGAGTTCCATGCCTGTTGCACTTGGTCGGTCAATACAGGGACGATTAATGCTGGTTGGGGGTGACGCTGGAGTTGTCGTCCAATGATGTCCCGTACGTGCTCGATTGAAGAAAGATCTGGTGATCTAGCAGGCCACGGCAACATGTCGACACTCTGTAGAGCATGTTATGTTACAACAGCGGTATGCGGGCGAGCGTTGTTCTGTTGGAAAACACCCCTGGAATGCTGTTCATGAATGGCAGCACAATAGTTTGAATCACCAGACCGACGTACAACTGCGCCGTCAGGGTGCGTGGGATAACCACGAGAGTGCTCCTGCTGTCATAGAAAATTGCTCCCCAGACCATAACTCCAGGTGTAGATCCAGTGTGTCTCGGCCGCAGACAGGTTGGTTGCAGGCGCTCACCTGGCCTCCTTCTAACCAACACACGGCCATCACTGGCACCCAGGCAGAACCGGCTTTCATCAGAAAACACAACAGATTTCCACTCCGTCCTCCAATGAGCTCTAGCTTGACACCACTGACGTCGCAAACGGCAGTGGTTTGGAGTAAGTGGAATGCACGCTACAGGGCGTCTGGCTCGGAGCTGTCCTTCAAGTAACCGATTTGTAACAGTTCATTGTGTCACTGTGGTGGCAACTGCAGCTCGAATTGCTGCCGCAGACGCAGTATGATGCGCCACGGCCATACGCCGTACACGGCGGTCTTCCCTCTCAGTAGTGCCACGTGGCCGGCCGGAACCCAGTCTTCTTGAGGCAATACCTTCCCTTGACCACCGCTGCCAACAATCATGCACAGTGGCTACATTCCTGCCAAGTCGTTCTGCAATATTGCGAAAAGAAAATCCACCTTCTCGTAGCCCTATTACACGACCTCGTTCAAACTCCGTGAGCTGTTGATAATGGCTTCTTCGTCTTCTTAAAGGCATTCTTGACTAACATCAACACACTACGTCGAATCTCAACGATAACTAACGCTCACGAACGTTACAGCGCGTATTTGCAGCAAACCTGCTTTACATGTTCCGAGGGGCGCTACTAGCGCTACACGTATGCGCCGAGCGCGAAACTTGCATAGACGTCATCTTACAGATGTACTCTCACCGCCTACCAACTGTCGTTTATCTAACACAACCCCTTCTTGGTGTTGGGATTTTTTTTTTCCGCCAGAGTATATTACAGACAGTTTAAGCAGTATAACTACAGTGGAATATATCAATGAATCGAAACGATATGCAATTACATTCGTATTATACCGTAATTCGAGACGGAATGGAGACAACATAAAATCTGCAATACGAAAAAAACCAGGCACACGAGTTCACTTCCACAGGGAACAATTTAGAATTTTCATTTTCATGACCACAGTTTCATAATATAACGAAGCTGTAAAGGTATTTATGTAAAAAATACACAGAAGACACATACGAAGCTTTCGTTTTGTGAAACGTATTGTGTTTTTGCGTTTTTGGATTAAACAATATGCAAGAGTCAGCTATGTGAGCAATAGGAAAAATTTAAATATGTAATTGCACGAAATATGTCGTAAGTTAAGTTATTTATGTGCAAAACTATTAGCTTATGATGTTCATCATTAAAATTTGCTATTCTGAATTTAAGGGTATAACATCATTACTGCTTCATTCAACCAACTTCACGTAGAAACACTTTCTCCTAAGGGTTTCTTAGTACTGCTGGGTAAACCGTTCTACAGTAAGTAGAGGAAAATGTTTTTTATGCACGGCCCCTTAATCGATGTATGCTTGAGTTTTCGCTTATATCTCAGCAAGGTTTTATGCTACCGCGCTGAAAATTTGAATTTAAGCATTTAATGATATTTCGCATTCAATGGACTACTAACCAGATATGGCCATAATTCATTTTTTTTCACGATCATATTTCATAATTTATAATTCCCTAAATATACCCGTTCTGATCTTGTACAGGAGCTCATATTATCTGGGCCTCTTTGTGTTTTACTGTTGCAACACCGAATCAGGGTATCTGTTCTCGATTAAATTATACAAGTCAAAAATACTTTTTGCAGTTTAACATTAGCGGCATTTTTTTCCTGTAGCTCACTGTACACGTATTTATTGGTCGATTCGTATGAAATTTGGAATTTCAGGATTTTATTATGTGGTGAATAGAATGCGCGTAAAATAACATACCTCTTATATGGAAAAATTCGGAGATAGATAGCTAATTAGCATGTTAATTAGCTTAATTAGCATGTTTCTTCACATCACATAATAGTTCCCTTCAAGTGCTTTCCAACGGTACCTTACTTATTTGCATGCGACAAACGGTTCGAAAGTTAAAGGGGGGTGGCTCGTTTTTTTTTTGTTTTTTTTATGTCAGTACAAACTCTTGAACACCATGATGCATACTTTGAAATGTAAGCACTGATTGTTAAAAGGTTTTGAGTAAGTACAAATATATTTAAAAGAGGCAATGTTTTCTAAGATAACTCAATAGTGTGTTGTTTTGTATTTGCATTTCTAACTAAACATTATTTGTCCGATTTTACAATAAGATTAATTACATACGTTATATAGATAATAAAAAGTCCTTTTATTTCTAACGCTAGCCCATGCTGAAAGAATGAATATCCTAGGATTACCGTGAAGATGCGATCACTGCACTGCATTTATAAAACGGCAAAAATGAGAGCAACAACAGCAACTGCCCGATGTATAACTAATTCCAGACCTATTCTACCAATGACTGTTTAGTTGCGTTCGTTTGTTTTCACACATAAACTCTTTTGCTCTTTAAGTTTCTTTTTTTTCTTTGAACTTTAGGAGCCCTACACACGAACAAATTTGTATAGAACCACTGATATTTGTTATTTTCTAGAAAGTTTTTATTAAAATCTGCATATTCTGGTCTCTTATGGGAAAAACATTGCGTTTTCTGGTTCTCTACTAGCAGTCGTGAAATAAAGTTAGGTAAGAAGCATTATATTTCTGTTGAAGTGGTACGTCACATTCCACGAGGAATTTCAGCCCAGAAATTCATTTTACGTATAAACAATCTTCTGCCCTTTTGCACTAAAGTGTGCTGTTGATCTACCAATTGATAGTTCCTACTACAGTCAAACCTCATTAACACAAACATCTCAGCGACCTAAAACTTTCTTCATGTTACTGGTATGTAAGTAAACGTACTGAAATATGTGAAATTATACAGTGCCATTAAAAAAAGGGTACGTAAATAACTTTTGGCTTCTAAAACATTAATTACATTACCTTTTCGAAAAACTTTACACAGCGAAGACAAAATTATACATAGTGGTGTAGCACCAAGGAGGTTAGAATAAGATATCTGAAGATGCCCTTGTTAATGAAGCAGTAATACTTTGCGTGAAGCTTATAACCCCGAGCGACAGCCGTCAAAGTGTGGGAAAGCTGATGGTTTTCAAGGCTATTGCAATGCAAATTGTGTTGGCCGAATTCTCTTCTTTCGTCGCAAATGTTTCCAATTTCGCACCGGAACTTGTTGTCGATGTGTGAGATAATGCTGAATTTATAAAATTTGTAATTGCTTTGAGGCCCCTTCCCATTTTTATTTTAAATTGAAATACACGAACGTTAGGGCGAATTCTAAACAAAACATAACGTGAAAATTGAAAACTTCACTCCTGTATGAAGTATAATTCATTCCGGTTTGATATTAACACGATTTCTGCAACCCAAAACCAAGCAATTCTAAAATACACACAGTTGAAATTCCATAGGTGTCATGTAAACAACGTCAATTTCCCACACCTGGCGTCATCACGGTTAAGAGACTCAGGGCATCTCCAGAAGTATTATTCTAACCTCCTTGTGTAGCACTGGGTACTGTAATGCAGTATGTTTACTGCAGTACATACACTGAAGAGCAACTGAATTAGAGATACCTGTCTAGTAACGTGTAGCACCACCTTTCGTCCTGATGACGGCGGCGATTCGTCTCGGCATGGACTCGACAAGACACCAGAAGCGTTGGATCCACGACCCCTGAACAAGCTCCCACAGTTCACGAAGATTTTATGGAGGGGGTCAGAGCCTCGAACATCTCTCTCGATGGCATCCCAGATGTGTTCGATGGGATTGAGGTCAGGGGACCTAGCTGGCCAAGGAAGCGAGGTCACGTCGGTGGAGTGTTCATCCAACCATTCGGATACAATTCGGGAGCGATGGCACGGTGCATTGTCTTGTTGCAGGATGAGGTCCCCAGTGGGATGTTGAAGACGCACAAATGGGAGCAAACGGTCGTCCAGGATATAGCGGTAACGTTGACCTGTGAGGGACTATGTCACACGTACCAGGGGTCCCATTTCAGTCCACGTAAACAGTCCCCAGACGAGAATGCCCCCACCAGCTTGAAGAATACCCTTCTGGAAAGAAGGATCCATCGCTGCATGTGGTTTGCGCCGTACTCGTATCCTGCCATCCGCATGTACCAACGTGAATCTCGACCCATCAGTCCAGGCAACATTTTCCCACATGTCTAAGGTCCAGTGGCGATGTTCCCGCGCCCATGCTAATCTTTGCACCCTGTGATGTGCGGTCAGCAGCGGTACCCTCGTGGGACGCTGGCTTCTGTACCCCATAGCGAGGAGATGGTTCTGGATGGTGTGGCTGCTTACACGTTTTTGTGCACCAGCGTTAAATTGCCGAGTAATTAACCCCGCTCATCCACACGCTGTTGTCAACGGCAGTTGGCCCTTGCAGGAATGGTTTTACCGGATTCGATGTACTCACGGTGCACCCGTGACACAGTGGCTCGTGAAAATCCCAGTGCCTGCACGACTTCCGAGATGGAGTGACCCATTCGTCGGGCCCCGACAATTTGCCCACGATCAAATGCGCTTAGATCCTTCGTCTTACCCATACTGCATCCGACTCTTACTGATTCCCGTCGCATCACTCCTTATATTGTCGGATCGCTGCATACGTCATGTCGTTTCCGTTTACAGGGCCGCCCATAGCGCCATATTTGCATAACGCCAGCTGTCGATTCTGTTAATTATCAGAAGTTACTTTTCGTTCTTGCTAAACAATGCCTTAAAAATTCTGCCAGTTTTCTTTCGTTCTCTAAAGGTGCAGGAGTAAAAGTTGCCTGTTCAGTTACAAAAAGACGGATAGTTTGCAATGAGGCCAAAGCTTCTGAAAATTTCGCGGTTGCGCCAGGTACTTCCACGTCATTGTCAGCATCAGACAAATTCTTTGACTCCACTTTCCTGCTGTTAATCACATCATCCATGATTTCGACATCGGTCAAAATGTCTGAAGTCAAGATATCGTCATCTCAAACTACTTCTTGAATCCCAAGACTTCTTTTCCTTTACTGAGGAGGGAATTAAGCCTAAGCAGAAGAGAGGGATTGAGAGGGGAGAAGATTCATCCTCTTCCCAAAGCCTCACTCTTCCTGAAATTCTTTATAACTTGTTGAAGTAGGACAGTCCACCTAGGCCACTCTCGCGAAATCGCATTCACTGTCCCCTTCCATCATTTGTACTGTAGGAACAAATGATGAGCCTGCTGCTCCCGTTGACTTCCAAATAAATGGGACCAAGCAATAACAAGAACAAATAAAAAACAAAGTTGCTGGTCACCGCTAAGGAAATACATTATGCTGACGAAATATGAGTTCGTCTAAAGCGCGGTGTTTCATTTTAAGCGTGTTAATGTTAAAAGAATTAAAAAACACTTAATACATATGCAAATTGTAGGGAAATTAAGAAACAGTTCGCGGTAAAAGCAATTCGCTTTGTTGAGGTTCGATGGTACTTCTTACGCGTGTAGGCATTCAGAGCACTTTTAACATTTGAAACACAACGAATCCACTCCAAAACTCAAACATGGTCTATTGTTTCATCTCCAAATGCTGTTTTTATTAACGGATTTTTTTGTCAAGGGCTTTCCGATTTCCTTACAAAATTAAAAACATAGGTTTTATTTCTTCCGTGACGAAATACGTACTGAGTTTATAAACGGACGAATGTCGAGTGAAGCAGTAAAAACATTATTTATAAACACAATCGAACACACATGTAGTAACGCCTTAGGAATTCAGCGAAACCGCGCACGCGCGGAGTTTTAACCAAACAAAAGAATTCCGCTTCCATACTTTTCACCATCTGTTGTGTGAAAAATCATTAGCTGTATGGCAAGTTGTCACAATGAAAAGTTGAGCCTGACAAAATCTGCTTAACAACAGCCCGAAATTTGTTGAGATAACTACTTACTTACTTTTCCCCATTTTAGCGAAATTCATTTGTATAATCCCTTGTATTTAGAAAATAACTCTGAATGAAAATTTCCAATGTCTAAGATTAATATTTTCCTTAGCAAAATGTTTCTTGAAACTGTCACTTTTCAAACTGCTAGCACATTGTCCAGCCGTTTTTTCTTTCGAATGCGACAGACAACATTTGCTCCATTTGTCATGTACACTGATTTTCATAAAATAAGAAACAAAATGATATTTTGAAATGTCTCGGAAAACTATAAGGATTTTTCATATGAAATTTGAGGAAAACGTAAATTTTAATATGCTCTTTCATATTATATTGGGTTGTGGGAAAAGTCATGACGTATTTTGGCACCCGATGGCGGTTGGGCGGTTTTAGAAGTACTAGAGGCATGGTAGCTCTGTTATATCTATGGCATTCGACAAGTGCCAGTTCTAGCTGCAGTCTAAATGGAATAGTGAGTGATTTGTTTAATTTGCGGTGATTTGACATCAAGTTGAAGATGGAAGACCAAACTGTGCATTTTCGCCATATTTTACTGTTTTACTTCCGTAAAGGGAAGAACGCGCGTCAAGCATGTGAAAAGTCGCGTAAAGTGTATGGTGATAATGCTCTATAAGAACGTCAGTGCCAGCGGTGGTTCGCAAAATTCCGTGCTGGTGATGCTGACCTCAATGATGCTCCTCGGTCCGGGAGGACCACCGAGGCTGATGACGATAAAATCAAGGCATTGATCGAGTCAAACTCACGTTACACGACACGAGAGATTGCAGACACATTGCACATCCATCATTCAATCGTTCACGACCATCTGAAGAAGCTGGGATACGTAAGCAAGCTCGATGTGTGGGTTCCTCATGAACTCAAAGAAGCTCAATTGACGGCGCGTATAAACATCTGCGATATGCTCATTAAACGTGAGGAAAATGATCCTTTTTTGAAGCGACTGATAACTGGTGACGAAAAGTGGATTGTGTACAACAATGTGCTGCGCAAACGGTCTTGGTCCCGATGTGCTGCTTCGCCTCAAACGACATCCAAAGCAGACATTCACCAGCGGAAGGTTTTGGTCTCGGTGTGGTGGGATTTTAAAGGTGTCGTGTTTTTCGAGCTCCTACCACAGAACCAAACAAGCAATTCGAATGTGTACTGTCGGCAATTGGACAATTTGAACGAATCCATCATCCAGAAACGTCCAGAGCTCGTTCATCGTAAAGGTGTTGTGTTCCATCACGACAACGCGAGACCACACACAAGTTTGATCACCCGCCAAAAATTATTGGAGCTTGGGTGGGATGTGTTGTCACACCAACATACTCGCCTGACCTTGCGCCGTCAGACTTCTACTTGTTTCGCTCTCTTCAACAGTCCTTGCGTGGTATAATGTTCAATTCCGATGAGGCTGTAAATCAGCACCTTGTACAGTTTTTCGCCACGAAAGACAGGTCCTTCTATATAAACGAGGCATTCTGCAGCTCACTGAAAAATGGCAAAAGTTGTCGAACAAAACGGGCATTATATCATTGATTGATCTTTGTTCTTTCTATCAATAAATGACCTTTGCAAAACATGGCTAAAATACGTCATGACTTTTCCGACAACCCAATATGTACAAAATAAGAAAACTCGTTATTAATTGGAGAACAAATAGCAAGTACGCATACCTGGTCAGAAGGCATGCTGCGAAAACACAAGTTTGTCCACGCCCACTCACTCCGGAGAAAGTCGCTCTCCCAACTAAGCTACGCGGACAGAATGTGTCGCTGCAAATCTGTCGTCTTGACACATGTTTTCACCTATGTAGTACGCCACATCATCTCCCTTTTAATTTTTTTTTCTTTAAAGCGAAGTAGGAATTTTTTCATTAATTCCAAACAATGTGTGGAACGAACATCACACATTTTTCAAAGAACTCAACGGCCAATGTATCCATTTTCCACAATCAGGCGCCAATGTGAAAACACAAGTTTGTCCGCGACGGACATCGACCCGCGACCCCTCACTCCGTAGTAAGTCGCTCTCCCAATTAAGCTACGCGGACAAAATGTCTCGCTGCAGATTTGTCGTCTTGACACATGTTTTCACCTCTGTAGTACGTCAAAATGCTTTAAAAGAGATAGCCAAAGTGAGTCAATATGGAGCGAGGTCATTCCTCACAGCGATGCATACATACTTCACAGCGAGGTTTCATGCTCATAATGAGAGTGTTCAGAAGCTGTCCTGGCAATAACGACCACTGTTCTGCCTAGGCGCTTCGAAGGTCTTAGCAGGTTTAGGGGAGCGGGGTCGAAGGGGTGCACCACGTCTGCCTAAAGCAACCCAAACATGATCAATAGGGTTCAGGTCAGGGGAACAAGATGGCTACTCTATACGGTTGATTTTGTTTTTCTCAAGATTTCAGTTAACAATTCTGGCTCGGTAAGGACGTGCATTATTGTCCTGTAGAACACAACTCTCGCCAATTGCTCCTGCATAAGGCCTAGAAAAGCGTTCTAGGATCTCATTCCTATAAATATGAGCATTCGCAGAGCCGGTTTAAAGCACATAGAGATCTGTGTAGCCGCTCAAAGATATACCTACTCACACCATGACACTACCATCACCATAATTTTTCCTTTCCAAGACGCTTAAAGGATGATGTCGTATCTCTAGTTCTCTGCAGATAAGTCTTTGTCTGGAGTCACTATGAGAAGCAAATCTGGACTGATCCGTAAAGAGAACAAAATTCCATTGATCATCAGTCCAGTTGACATGACTTGGACGCAAACTGAGACGTTTCTTTTTATGACAAGAGGTGAGGAGGATGTACACCATTAGTCACATAGCATAAAGGTATTAATGAAGCCTGATGCGCACCGTGGAACGAGATATCATACTTCCTGTTACTGCCATAAGATCTGAACGCAGTTACGTGAGTGTGGCAGTCTTTCTTCTTCGAGCACTCTTGAAGTTGCTACCCGAGGTCTTCCATTACTGAACTTTCCCTTTGTATGTGTCCCAAAGCCTACGGACTACGGAACGACTCACATTAAGCCGCCTGGATACTCCGACGTTAGACTGGTCGGCTTCGAGCCTTCCAATTGCTCTCTATCTCAATTTTTCTAAATAGTGTTCAGGCAATGTTGCCATAACAGCAAAACGCAAACTTTGTGACGTACTACAGAGGTGAAGCATATCTCAAGACTGCAAGTAACAGTGATAAACACTTGTCGGTGTAGCATCATTGCGAAAATATTCGGCTCCGGAGCAGAGGTTCGAGCCGCGCAACAGACAAAATTACGTTTTCACATTGGCGCCCGAACATAAAAGTGGATCTACTGGCAGTTAGGTTCTTCGAAAAATGTGTGATGTTTTTTTTTTTTTTTTTTTTTTTGATTGGAGGTTTAACGACCACCGTGAGCAACTCAATGGGCTATAAGCAGTCGTCCGTCCCTAATTTAGGGTCACTGGTTCCAGGGAAGGGAGAGAGCCAGTGCCGTAAGACAAACACAACATCCATGCCTCACCGGGATTCGAACCCGGACCCCTTACGGACGAATGATCAGAGGCCATCGCTTAGACCACTGCGCCACCGGGGCGGCATTGTGTGATGTTTGTTCCACACATCGTCTGGAATCAATGAAAATTGCTTCTTTGCTTCGAAAAATGTGTGATGCATCTTCCACACGTTGTCTGGAATCAGTGAGAATTCCTTCTCCTACAGGGTGTTACTTCAAGTATGGTTTCCGGCGGTCCTGAAACCTGCGATTTCGTGCCCCCTCTTTTCTCAAATGGTGTCAAAGGGGATGATATATGTGACGTACTACAGAGGCTCTTTTTTTTTTTTTTTTTTTTGATTGAGGGTTTAACGACCACCGTGAGCAACTCAATGGGCTATAAGCAGTCGCCCGTCCCTAATTCAGTGCCACTGACCCCAGGGAAGAGTGAGAGCCAGTGCCATAGGGCAAACACAACATCCATGCCTCACCGGGATTCGAACCCGGACCCATCTTGGACGAATGATCAGAACCCATCGCTTAGACCACTGCGCCACTGGGGCGGCACTACAGAGGTGACACGTAAGTCAAGAGGGCAAGTAGCAGTGATAAGCACTCGTCGTAGTAGCTTGATTGGGAAAGCATTCGACTCCGGAGCAGAAGGATGCGGTTTCGAGCAATGCCACCAGCAGAATTATATTTTCACAACTTTCAAAGCAACGTGCTCTGCTTTCATTCCAGGACCGAAATGAAGGAACGCATTCCAGGAACGAAATGAGGAGACACTCTCAACTACCTCCTTTTAAACAAAAGTTGATTTGCATATTTAGACGCATTTTACCTGAATTTGCTAATCATGTTAGATATCGCTAAGTTAAAATATCTCTATTATGTTAGTTTCATCCACTTTTAATGAGAAATATTTACAAAAACTCAAAATTTTATGCTGTTCCTTAATTTATGGAAACCAGTGTATATTTCACAGATGGAAGTAAGTTCTTCTGTCACGTTCACTGTTTCCTGTCAAATGCACACTTATTTTTAGCACTGCCCTTTACAATAAGACACCCAGCAAATCTACGCCAAAAGAAACTTGCAGCTTTAGACGGTAATAACGGCAGAATTTTTAATGATCTTTGGGACAATAGCTGCTAAAAAAGTTAGGTGTTTCGGAATATTTTTATACAGTTCAACGATTTTAACTCTCTGCAGTTTTTATTTCATATTTCAAACTTAGCGCACGTTGAATGTTTCTTTCCACGACAAAATGCTATCTTTGCCAAAAACAAAACAAAAAAAAACAGCAAAGCACCCAGAAGGAATCGTTCAATAGAGATGAAAATTGGTATGTGCAACTAACATTTATAGTAAAAGTAATAATTGCAATTCCAGAGCAGTTAGGACATTTATTCGGATAAAACAGCTATATGAGTGGAACAAGTCAGTACGTTGTAGCGCCACCTCTGGCTCGGATACAAGCGGTTATCCGGCGTGACACAAAAGCATATGGTTGACGGATACTGTCCTTTCGCTGACATTCCGGGATGAGCATAGGTGGCGTCTCATCATGTCCCAAACATGTTCGACCGGTGAGAGGTCGGGCGATCGGGCTGGCCACGGAAGGGTGTCGACATTACGGAGGGAGGCATGGGATAGCCGGGCAGTGTGTAACTAGGAATTATCCTGTTCAAAAATTGATCGGTGATGCTGCGGCAGGAATGGCAACACAACAAGTAATATAATGTCGTCGATGTACCGCTGATCCGTGAAGGTGGTAGTCCCTCCCGGTGTGCGAGTAATATGCCGTTCCACGGTAAACGCAGGATCCGTGAGCTTGCCGGCTTGTCTTCAGACACGTATGCGCTGGTCACCGGCGCCAAGTGCAAACCATGACTCATCACTGAAGACAACACGACGCCACTGGACATTATCCCATGTTGATTGGGCCCGACACCACTGCAACCGGTGCCAGCGATGTGCATTGGTAGGCGGCGAAATGGCCTCCTCGAATGTAGTCCCCGTGCCGCAAGTTGTCTGGCAACTGTCCGCACGGCTACTTCCGTATCAGTAGACGACGCAACATGTCCACGGATGGTTGAGAGCAAAGAATTCGGTTCTGTTCGTGCGGTTTTCACAATCGCTCGATCCTCGCGTTCTGTCGTTGACCTCGGCTGTCCTATGCCCGCGTGCCGCTGGGTTGTGCCGTCCTCGACGCATTGGCACCAACATCGCCGATTGCGACGTCGTTCCGACCCGAATGCCTGGCGATACGGCGACTTAACCAACCAGCTTCTCTCATCACAATTATACGACCTTTCTCAAACTAGCTCAATTGCTTGTATCGTGAACGTATCCGACGTCGAGGCATCTTCACAGTCCGATGGAGGTTAACGCAACCGCAGTCCGCTGTCACACTCAGGGCCGTGGAGAGCGAGCTCGGACCCCAGTGCAACAAAATCTCCGCCCCCCTTCCCTCGGCTCCTCCACTAACCACATAATTTATATTTTCGTTTCCTCACCTACCCCCCACCCACCATTTCCCTACTTCCCGACAACCCGACCGGTTGCAACTCTTCAATCTTTTTTTTTTTGCGGTGGATAATTTCTCATATTCTCCTCCGCACATCAGTGATATGTAGTTTTAAATAAACAATGGTAGTATTATGTCAAAATTATTATCGGAGTTTCAAGGTCATGGTTTTTTTTTAAATTGAAGTAAAATTAAATTAAAAATAAATTTTCAAAAATATCATGTTTTAATGTGTATTGTAGTAGTACATATAAATCAAATACTGTATATATTTACAAAATTTTATTTTAAAAACGCTTTCGAAACAACGCCTTTATTTTTTTTATTTTTCATTACAAAACAGAATGCCTTTCCGTTGACTACAGAATGGCTTTTCGTGCCTCTTTATGAGCAAAAATCTTGATTATGTCCTGAAAGTCTACTTGACGAGCAAGTTGAGACTCAAGAGCCAAAGTTCCCAAGTATGACAACCTGTCTTGAGTCATGGTAGAGCGCAAGAAATTCTTCACTCTTGCCAGAAGACTAAAAGACCACTCGCCCTCAGCCACACTAACAGGAAGTGTACAGAAGACTCGGAGTTAGCCTGGGAACTCGAGTAACATTGTAACACTTCAGTGTTTTTTATTGTATTTAAAGCAAGTTTTGAATTTATTACATTTTTTTTCATTTATGACATAAATTACGCATTTTACGCGTATTTTACGCGTCACGTAGAAAATATTTTTTTTACGCGTAACTTCCCAACCCTGATGACGGTATAGCTTGAAAAACATTCGGACACCATAAAATAAAAATTAGAAAAAAATTAATTTAAAAATGGGCTCTGGGCCCCATAAAGGGCCCGGTGCTACAGCCCCCTGCCCTCGTCAGGCCTGGTCACACTTGCTCCTGCATGCGAGCTTTGCTCTTGGTATACCCTCTATGCGCATGCGCGGTTCCCATGCGCTGTGGCGAGCCACTATGTAGTTATTGGTCGTTGATTTTTTAATCATTTGCGTACTCGGCCCTGAAGTACTTGCATGCCAAGTTTCATCAGAGTTAAAACGATTTCTTCGAGGTACTTTGCTCTTTTTTTTTTTTTTTTGCAAAAGGTGTATGTTAGCAGCGTTTCAAGAACTCTGGCCAATAGGTGCCTAATACCGGTAAATTTAAATGGTGTTAATTGTCATAGTATCACGTATGGGGGATTGAATGAACAACTTTGGTCCGTAACGTTTTAGTATTCGGGATTCGTTTTGTATTGTTTGTTTTAGTTTGATGTTATAATTCTGTATCACAATATTTACTCCCAGTATTTCAATACACATAGTTTCATGGAAGTGTTTAATGGATTTTCTTGCATACGTGGATAAAAATGACACGGATGCTTCTGCTTGAAGGAGATCCATTTTTTAGAAACTGCAGTATGTCTGTACTTGCGTCGGCAATTAATTCAGAAAGAATCTTCTCTTTCATTTCGAAATACACGATTGAGTAAATGAAAGCTGCATTGTTCGAATAATTTCTCCCTAATTGGATTTTCTCTCCATGTAAACCTATACATGACTTGAGATTAATTAGTTTTGCGAGAGAATCTGCTATCATCAGACAAAAATAATGAAGAGGATTTTTTTCACCAAAACAATGAAGCTTTATTCTTATTCTTATCTGCAATTAACAGGGTGTATATATTACTTTTTAATATTTATTATCCTTCGAGGTGAAATCAAAAAATGTTTATGCCAAAGATATTTTGATTAGTTACTCCCTAAGAATAAATTTTCGCTGCTGTTAAGTTCGAAGTTCTCCAACCAATTTTTAAAATTGTATTTAAAGAGTGCTACAACACTGATGACAATGCGTCAATATCGCGCATATTAGTTTATTTTTAAATGTGAAGGATTCTCGAAAGTTCTTTTCCTTAAAACCATTCCAAACTGCATTAATTTAAGTGGATGCTACATGATACATAGGCGGCTTTACCACCGGCTTCCTAACGTCTACGACATTAACGCCAAGTGATTGGGTTCGAATCTAGATAAGGCACGGTTGTTGTTCTTGCCTATTAGCCCATAGCAAGAATTACCAAGATGCAGCCCATATTTTATTAGTTTTCTTAAGTACAGTTCTGCGCTACGAACTTCGGTGCATATCTGTAATTCCATGACGTAATAAAAAAATAAGGGCAAAAAGGAAAACTGAATTCAAATCTTAAAATTTTAGAATCTGCACTGTAAAAAATAAGTGACGTGAATTCACGGGAAATTTCCGAAAATACTTGCAGCAAAGTTGTCGGTAGGTGACCGTCTTTTAACGAAATTCTAGTTTTTAAAAGTTCACGTTTTATTTCAACTTTAGTATTTTCAGATTTTCTGTAGTCAGTAATCATCCCGTTTATTTCAGAAAAGTCAGTGTGAAAACACAGGTTTGTCCACGCCAGGCATCGATTCCGGGTCCTCTTCACTCCGGAGTAAGTCACTCTCCCTACTGAGCTACGCGGACATGTGCTCTCATTGCTTTCTGCCTTTATATCATGTGCGTCCTGCGGTTCAGGCACGTCACATCTCCCCCCGAAAGAGGGCCGGGGGCCATTGCCCATGGGTCAGCCGGGAGCATGTGTCGCTGTGGGCAGTCATCCCATGAAGAACGTGCATTTGAGAAATCCCAGACAATTTGGTGTGTGGAACGTAACATCACACACATTTATTTTTTCGAAGCACTGAAGAAGGGATTCTCATTTTTCCTGTCTCGCGTTGTGCAAAGAACATCACAGCATTCCAAGAAACTTAACGGCCAGGTTATCCTTGAAGGTCGGGCGCCAACGTGAAAACACAGGTTTGTCCACGCCGGACATCGACTCCTGGCCCCCTCACTCCGGAGTAAGTCACTCTCCCAACTGAGCTACGCGGACATGTGCTCTCATTGCTATCTGCCTTTATCTCGTGTGCGTCCTGCGGTGCAGGCACGTCACATCAGTTTTAGGTTTTTCCGCATTTATACAGAAATTTCGCAAAATCGGAGACGCTGAATTTCTCAACCCTTACGTCAGAGAATGCTTTCGCGCCTGTGGGGCTCGAACCGAGCTCGTTTGAGTTAGCTCAACAGAAACCGCGCGTCTTAACCACTAAGCAAGAATGACTCAAATCACGCACATGTTCAAGGTAAAAATTAATTGCGCAATAATGACTTTTTTTGTCATTAATGCGAGTGATTCAGTCATTTCTTGTGTGTTGGTGCTTATTTTTTTTTTGAATAACGCTTGTAACAATTTTACTTTTTTTTGTAGGAGGACTTATCACAAATTAAGTATTTTTTTCATCGTGATTTTTCGAAGCAACAGAATTCTTTGAAACCTGAGATCCTTTTTTAACTGACAATGACTTTCAATTATCTTTAAGAAAAGATGGAAAGTACTGTGTTATAATATTATTCCGCAAAACTTCCAAATACCAAATTTACTCTTGATAGCTGTAATAGCCTTTGTCTTAAGGATTCCATAGACTATACATAGAGATCGACACTCACCTGTACAATAATTTAAGTACCCAGTTTCTTACGGTAACACAATGTATAATAGCTGGTGCAGAAAATGGAGGAGAGAAGAAACATCGTGTGCCATAATAACAAAAATTCATGCTACATGCTATATATAATATCTTACCTCGCTACAGAACTTCAAAATCAGATTCTTGTGAAAACAAAAATTTGTCCGCGCCCCCTCACTTCGGAGTAAGTTGCTCTCCCAACTAAGCTACACGGACAGAATGTATCGCTGCAGATTTCCCGTCTTCACGCGTTCTTTACCTCTGTAGTACGTCACATCATTTCCCTCTTAATTTTTTTTTTCTTGAACTGAAGAAGGAATCTTTTATTAATTCCAGACCATGTGTGGAACGAACATCACACATTTTTCGAAGAACCCAACGGCCAGTAAATCCATTTTTACGTTCGGGCGCCAATGTGAAAACACAACTTTGTCCGTGACGGGATCGAACCCACGCCCTCACTCTGGTGTAAGTTGCTTTCCCAACTAAACTACACGGACAGAGTGTATCCGCGCAGATTTGTAGTCTTAATACATGCTTTACTTCTGTAGTACGTCACATCCTTCGAGAGACGACTGAAATTTAACAGTTAGTCAAACCTCAAATACTCCCGCGAATCTCTCCTATTACCAGAAATTTTTCGTCGCATGGATACGGAAAAAGTGAGAACGGAGTTTTTCCGTTACTATACAAAAGAAATTGCGGAAAGGTTTCTGAAAATTCCGAAATTTCCGTTAATATATCTTTAAAACGGCTATGTACCGTCAATATAAGAACGGAATTCTGAATTTTCCTGGCATACGAAAAATCCGTGAAATTCAGGGGGGGGGGTTTCCGTCATTGCACGGATGTATCAAAAGTATGCTTCGTTAATTCACGAAAGGAACCACGGAAAGTTGCTCGTGAATTTCAGAATTTTTTCTCAGTCGATCGAAGTCCATTCAGCGATTAAAGGAAAGTTGCTCCTGAATTTCAGAATTTTTTTCTCAGTCGATCGAAGTCCATTCAGCGATTAAAGTTCATTTCGGGATTAGGGGCAACGTGCGTCCGGGATCGTTTTCAAATGGAATCATTTACGAATTCGCAAGCTCTGCGAGTTTCGCGGAAAACCGAGAGATTGGGTGGGTTTCGAAACCAGTCAGAAACGTTCACCTCACATATCAACATAGGACATAGCGCGTTATCCAAATGCGCTATGCCGGTGATCCTAAAGGACACTAACATTCATATTCTTTAGATATTGCTACTAGGACTCCAAGAACACAAACTTTGAATTTTTTTCATACCAACATTCAGATGCTTTAGGATGCCAGTTTTCAGAATGCTAACCTCCAGACTATTTTGGTTACTGACATTCAGGTTCTTTTTTTTTTTTATTGGAGGTTTAACGACCACCGTGAGCAACTCAATGGGCTATGAGCAGTCGCCCGTCCCTAATTTAGGGTCACTGGCTGCAGGGAAGGGAGAGAGCCAGTGCCGTAAGACAAACACAACAACCATGCGTCAACGGGATTCGAACCCGGATCCCTTTCGGACGAATGATTAGAGGCCATCGCTTAGACCACTGCGCCACCGGGCGGCCCAGGTTCTTCAAAACACTATATAACTCTCGTGGTTGTTTGTTAAAAATCACTTGTACACTACATGTACAGTTGAGTGCTAAAGATAGCAATAACACTTATAGCACTTAAGGTGGACGTCAAGTAATTTTGTTTCCTATACTTGCAATGGAAAAACTTCTGTACACATTTTCTTCACAATTAATGCGTTCCCAAGGATGAATTTTTTTTTTTTTTTTTTTTTTTTTTTTGATTGGAGGTTTAACGACCACCGTGAGCAACTCAATGGGCTATAAGCAGTCGCCCGTCCCTAATTTAGGGTCACTGGTTCCAGGGAAGGGAGAGAGCCAGTGCCGTAAGACAAACACAACATCCATGCCTGACCGGGATTCGAACCCGGACCCCTTACGGACGAATGATCAGAGGCCAGCGCCTTAGACCACTGCGCCACCGGGGCGGCGATGAAAATTTGAACATCGATTAAATTAGCTTCATTTTATAACTTTGAATACTTAATATTTTCTAAAACACAACCATAATTATGCAATCCAACATTTGTTTGTCTACTGACGTCATCAAAGTACAGGTCGCGCTAACTTTTTTCTGGTTTCAACACCGCCAAAGGAAAAGTTATTGATTTTTAATATAATTATGGTTATGTTTTAGAAAATATTAAGTATTCCAAGTTATAATCTGAAGCTATTTTAATCGCTGTTCAAATTTTCATCCTTGGGAACGCATCAATTGTGAAGAAAATGTGTACAGAAGTTTCTCCATTGGAAGTATAGGAAGCAAAATTACTTGACGTCCACCTTAACGGACAGAGTTTTCGTGAGAATAAATCCAATACAGAACCTACCTTGAGACAACAAAACGCCTGCCCCTTGGAGACAACTTGTGATGGATTTGAGATACGGACCTGCTGATAATTTCATTCAATCTATGCCATCATAATATTGGTTAGTGAACTATTCTGAATCCCTTCAAAGTCCACGAGCATACGCCATACTTGTTTGCTTACGTCATCCTTTCACTTTCATGTATATAGTGTCCGGATGTCTTGCGTCCGTTTGCTGTGTTACACCTGAAGATGGGTTGGGCCGCTGACCCAAAAGATCTAGTGTGGTTTTTTAGCATGTATATTTTAAGGTATATTAAGGTAGTTCCACCTAAAATCTCTGCCTTATGTTTTCAATGGTAAAACCTCTGTACATTATTTCTTCACAATTACTGTATTCCCAAGGATGAAAATTTGCACATCGATAAAAACTAACTTTAAGTTATAGCATGGGATACTAAATATTTGCCAAAACATAGCCATAATTAAGCAATCCCACATTTGTTTGTCTACTGACGTCATCAGTGTGCAGGTCGCGCCATCTATTAACAGGTCTGAACCAAAGAAAAGAAAAATGATTGATTTTTAATGCAATTATGGTTATGTTTTAGCAAGTATTAAGTATCCCATGCTATAACTTAAATTTAGTTTTATCGATGTGAAAATTTTCATCCTTGGGAATACATTAATTGCGAAGAAAATATGTACAGAAGTTTTACCATTGGAAACATAAGGCAGAGATTTTAGGTGGAACCACCTTAAACTTCTTAACTTATAGATTATGTATGAACATGCTTTTTAATCGTGCAGTAACAGCGTCGTTTTTACAGATTTAACTGAGTTCGTGAGTCTGAAAACAAAGCCACTGAAACAACACGGCTTCTCAGTTGTGCTAAGAAGCACAAACTTGATGTGAGTACGCAACATCTTCGACACTGTTGCAATACAACTCGTCGATCACAGATAACTATAACTGACAAAATGTCTGATTCCATTCAAAATTATATTTCCCTTGTACCCACTATCCACTTCACACCCAGCTTGTCCTTTCCTTTACCACTCACTACTGCCAGCCGCTGCCAAAGCGTAAGATAAAACTTGGAGATTCGATAAGACGTTTAGAATGAAAAATATACGTAAGAAGTAATCAAATTTACAAGAGAAAAGGAAACTAAGAGAGAAAGTTAAAATAAAGATACGTCACAATCAAATTTCAAATACTTTTAGGGTACTAACATGCAGACTATTTAGGGCTTTGAGTTTAAGACCCTAACTTTAATAACCTTTAGGATACTAATATTCAGACGTTTTAGTACACTAATATTCAAACTTTTTAGCATACAAATTTTCATATCTCTTAGGATACTAACATCCAAATCATTCTGGGATACTATCGTTCATATTCCTCAGAATACTAACACTCAAACGCTTGATTATATTGACATTCAGATACTTTAGGACACAAACGTTAAGGCTTTGTTGTCAAAAGATGATCTCATTACACCCAAGAATTTGGAGCATCCTTCTTGATTACTTAATCTCTAGCGCAGAGGCACAGTTAACTTTCAAGCATAAATCTCCCAGATACAAATAGGAAATATTAATTCAACGGTACAACCCGACATCATTGCCAATCAGACTCTCCTTCCCAATATCACTGGACAACAGCCAAAATGTATGAGACAAAAGTAGCTATTTTTAACTAATTTGGACATGCTGATCATGTAATTCCGCGTGATTCACCACGAAACGGATATCCTTGAGTGCCAATTGGATAACGCAACCTGTAGCAGTTATTGCAACCACATTTCCCTATTGTCATCATTTGCATTGTGGATTCTGTGAATGCAGACGTATCGTTCACGATGCCAGGTGAATGTGTGAACAGTACGAATAATTTTTGTTATATTTGCGAACAAATTACTTTGGTATCACAAAGGCGACCCATTACACCGATGATAAAGAAAGCTTACAGATTTTATTTTAGGTGTAAGAGCGGTGACCAGGGACCGGTATTGGGCCCCCCACACGTTATCAATCCTGTGCAACGAATTTGCCCTGCTGGTTGAACCGAAAATGACGATCGATGCGTTTTGCAGTTGCAATGATGAAGAGGGAACCGACAAACCATCGTAATGATTGTTACTTTTGCATAACTCCTCCAATTGGGCATGGTATTTCTAAGAAGAAAAGTGACTTTGACCTATCCAAATACTCCCTCTGCTATGCGCCTAGTGCCTCACGGGCTAAGACTTCCTGTTCCGGACCCACCAGATTCTTATACTCTGAATGATGAAGAAAGTAAGGCCAGTGAACATTCGTCGCCTGTGAAAGCATCTACAATCTACATCAACAGATCCTGATTTCGTGCGTATTGAAGTGTCTGCACAGCCACATAAAATTACTCAAAGCGAATTGAAGATCTAGTGGGAGATCTAGAATTGCCAAAAAGTAAAGCAGAGCTGTTGGAGTCCCGACTGCAGCAGTGGAATCTTCTAGAAGATAATGTGCATGTACCCGTGTTTCCTACTCGACAAACAGATCTGCTTTCATTTTTTAAAATGGCAACCTTACTGCTTGCGTTGATACAGTGGGTCTGATGACAGACAGCACTTCAAATCGGCTACAAAGATGATGATTGGAGGCTGTTCATTGATTCGTCCAAGTTGAGCTTAAAATCTGTGCTGCTGGCCCCTAGGACAACCACTTGAATCGGGGAAAAAAGAATATACTTAGCTAACCTCCTGTAGAATCCAGCAAGATTTTGCTCCCTGCTCTCCACATCGAACTTGGACAAATAAAACTTTTTGAAAAGGCCATGGACCAAACTGGGGCAGGATTTTTGTACCCTCGTGATAAATTTCCGAGACTTAGTGAGGCCAAAATCAAGGAAGGTGCATTTGTCGGCTCACAGATAAGTCAGCTCTTCCGAGATAAGCGCTTTGATGTTATCCTCACAGGTGACGGAAAAGATAGCTTGGAATGATTTCCAGCAAGAAACCACAAACTTTCTGGAAAACAATAAGGCTGACAATTACCAGGAGCTTGTAGAAACCCTCTTGCAGCGCTACGAGAGACTAGGATGCACCATATACATGAAATTACAGTTTTTACACTCTCATCTGGATTTCTACCCGGTTAACTGGGGTGCTGTCAGTGAATGGGAATGATTTCATCGAAATATAACCTCGAAAAAAGGTACGAAGGAAAATGGAATGCAGCAATGCTCGCAGACTATTGTTTGACCCTTGTAAGAGATGCTCCAGAAACTCATTACAAGCGACAGGCAAAGCGGCGTCGCTGTGAATAAATTCCTGTGTGAGGATTATCATAGGGTATGTACAGTATATGAAAATGTGTAAAACTTGTTTCATAGATATTTCCAAAACTAGAGCTAATCTGGTGTTTTAACGGCTACTTTCATATTTAGAAGCCCAAACAATGTAAAGGTAACTTAGTTTAATCTCTGCTACGCCCAAAAAGTCAAAAGTTGTGGTCCAGTGTATTTTTATATTATTCGTAGGTTTCTTTGGTCAAATGTGATTCTTCTTACGCCATAGAGTGACTATGTTTGCGTCTGCTATAAATAGAAATATTCTAGAACACGGTATCGAAGAAAATGTGCTGATATATCGCTGCACATGTGGGGATGTTTTATGTTCATTCAATTGCTTTAAAAAACTGCAATCAATTTTAAAGTTCAGAGTGCTATATTCTCCGGACGAATTTAACCATGTCCTAGAACATCAGGTAAAACATAAAAACAGGTAAAACATTGAACA
Source organism: Macrothele yani (assembly GCA_039090855.1). NCBI lineage: Eukaryota > Metazoa > Arthropoda > Arachnida > Araneae > Macrothelidae > Macrothele > Macrothele yani. Next base: position 47,373,377 of record CM077012.1, read on the forward strand.
TAAAATTTTCAGAGGAAATTTGAAACTCGGCAACTAAAACTTATCAGTTGGTTTAAAAACACACACACACACACACACACACACACGCGCGCGCGCGCGCGCGCGCGCGCACGCGAAAAATCAACAACAGTGCGTCGTGCTCAAGTTTTTGAGTGATTCCGTCGTTTTTGAAATCTGCTACAATTAATGAGCTTTCAAAATACCCTGCAACCAAAGCAAACAGTGAATCAGTAGCACACAGGCCATTTTTTTTATTCAGTTAGAAACGCAATACTACCTACTGGATTCATAATGCCTACGTACGAAAAACGTACGATACGTACGCATACATTCTTTTTTTTTTTTTTTTTTTTTTTTTTTCAGAGTTTAAGGAAAAGCATCTTACAGTGACCGCACCAAGTTATAGTGACTGAAAACGGAAACAATTCAATGGACCTTATTCACCTCGCATTGCATCATGGGAAAGCCTTTCCGTGGCCGAGGACCAACAAGAGTTTGTTTACATGCGTTTTCCCATTGCTTAACATAGCGTTACGTTGCAAGGGTTCAGGAAAACGCGATTTTCGTAAATTTATAAACGACATGTATAACTTTTGCTCATCGTATGGTTGTGCTAATAAATCCTGCAACCTAAATTGTGTAGACGAAAGAAAAACATTCTTTAATTTTCCGCTGAAAAAGACGAAATTATTAAGGGAATGGCTGTGTAAAATGAAACTCGGTGATTTCGATTCCGATGTGCACTCTCCAATATGTTCTGTCCACTTTAACGAAAAAGCTTTTGGATATTATGACACACTACGAATCAAAGGCAGTTGAAACCTCGTAGTATTCCTTCGAATTTCAATTTCAAAAAAGAAAAAAAGGTAGGCGAAAATTGATGAAATAAATATTAGGATCGGTAAATTACGAATTAAGTTCTACTTTCCTCAAATAATAAAACAAACATATCTATAATTTCTCTTTTATTTAATTTTACGCATTGATTTAATTTTTAAGCAGATTGCCTAGCGTGCGAACCCTAGTTTGTTTTCTTATTTAATTTTACGCATTGATTTAATTTTTAAGCAGATTGCCTAGCGTGCGAACCCTAGTTTGTTTTCTTATTACGTATTTGTCTGAGCTTTTAAATGTTTTTGTTTTACAAAACAAGGTACTAAATTTTATGTTTCAGATATTTCGCCAATGGCTGGCAATAACGAACATGAGAATTTAATATAGCGTGTACGAGAAATGCTACATTAAAAACTTCATTATGACAAACGGCGATGCTTTCCTGCGTCATGTGAAATAAACATCGAACACAAAATTGTCTTTGTATATTTTTGCAACCTTGATTTGTTCTTCTAAGAAATTAATTTCTTCTTCTTCGCCCTGTAGCTCTATGAATTCCTCGGCAGAATCCATGGCGTTAGGATTGTAAAAATTAGGCAACAGTAAGGGATAATCAAATAGCGAAAACATTGAATCAGCAGCCATGTTGGTACGCAGAAATCCACTTCTGACGTCATAGGAAACAGTATCTTTGTCATGCAATTTGACATGACTCAGAAAACTTCAAAATTGCATCGTCCTGGAACGCTCGCGCGCCGCTAATATGTAGAATCATATATGCTTCGATTTGCGTACGGCGAAGCGTTTCAGCTGAGCCCCAAAACACATCCTCAGTTGCTTGGAGGTTCCTTGTTCTGGGTGGTGTAACGGTAACATACTCGAACGTAAATCGGAAGATGCGAGTTCATTTTCCGCTCTAGGACCACGTAATTTGCAAGTTTTCTGAGGCATGTCAAATTGCAAGATTAATTTGCCATCCATCTATAGCATCTATTTGAGTATCTTTGTCTTTTCTGAGCTTGGAATCTGGCTCAGCACTAAGCGAATAAGCTCGAAGCTCCTCGCGCCATAGAATCTACGATGTAAGAAAGAAGATATTAAATACAGTAAAACCTCCTTAACAGACACTCCTCAGTAGCGGAAATCTCCATTTAGCATACAGTTCTGTGATCCCCAAACTCAAAGTATATATAGTTTTGTATATTAACTTCCGGTCCCTCCGAATAACGGATAATGATTTTGGTCATAAAAAAGTAAAAACGTAAACGTTCAAGAAAAAAAAATAGCAAATTTTTGCCGAGAATATTTTTTTTAGTTTCTTTGGAGGAAAGCAGAGTAACTTTTTGTCCTCAAGTTCCCCATTACAAATCTACTGGTCTACGGTTTCAATAGGGTCTTTTCGTAGAAGTAGACAAAACAGCTCAATTTGATTCGCACATTAACCCAAACTACTGCGAAGCGTATTCATCCATCCGTTTTGCTGCATTCCTAAAAGGATCTGATCCACTGCCCCAGCCTCCGTTCTTGTTCATCGCCAGCGAGCCAATAGGTTCCGAAGTTCATTTTGTGATCTGATTTTTACTCCTCTTTTGGAGAACCAGCAAGCGACCTTGAATAAAATTTAAAGACATTGAACATGAAGGGTTAATGTAGCCGACTTCCCTTACGTGTGAAAGTGAATCAGTTATTATCTTGTTTCGTAATCATCTGCCCTTATTCTTTCGGTTTTACTGATTCTGTGCTCACGTAGCTTGTAGCGAACGTACGAAGTTTTTGTTTCGATAATTTAATTTAGCTTTGAAAGTGGCGATGAAAAGATGATTACGTTGAAAGAAAAAGTCTGAAAGGGAAAATTTGAGTGGGCGGATTCTTGCCGAACATGTCAAAGTAGGAAAACCGCAAATATGTGAACTTTTAAGGAGGAAGGAGGAAATCGGCAAACTATGTATCACAAACACCAACGAAAAACACCAAGGATGTAAAAGTTCGCAAACTGAGACTAACTAATGCAATTGATTCTGTGTTTTTCATTTGGTTTATTTCCAAAGAACATTCCTGTTACAGTTGTTACGTGAGTATTTGTAAAGTAGTAGGTTTGATTCAGTGCTGTCAAGGAACATTCCTGTTATCGGTGTTACGAAAGTATTTTGCAACATGCTGTGACGTATTACAGAGGTGAAGCACATGTCAAGACGGCAAAGTTGCACCGATAGATTCCATCGGTGTAGCTTAATTGGGAAAGCATTCGGCTCCGTAGCAGAAATATGCGGTTTCGATTATCGTCACCGGCAAATTTGTGTTTTCATGTTGGCGTCCGATTGTGGAAATGGCCGTTGGATTCTTCGAAAAATGTGTGACGTTCCTTCCACCCATCGTCTGAATAAATGAGAATTCCTTCAACGCTTCAGAAATGTGGGATACTTCTTCGACACATCGTCTGGAATTAATCGGAGCTCCTCCTTCTTTAGCGAACTACTTTAAGCATGGTTTGCCGGCTGACCCGGAAACCTATGATTCCGCCCCAATTCTTTCTCAAGGTGGGAGGGGTATATGTGACGTGCTACATAGGTGAAGCACATGTCAATACGGCAAAGTTGCACCCATAAATTCCATCGGTGTAGCTTAATAGGGAACGCATTCGGCTCCGGAGCAGAAATATGCGGATTCGATATCAGTCGCCGGCAATTTGTTTTTTTTTTATTGAGGGTTTAACAAAAACCGTGAGCAACTCAGTGGGTTATAAGCAGTCGCCCGTCCCTAATTTAGGGTCATTGGTTCCAGGGAAAGGAGAGAGCCAGTGCCGTAAGACAAACACAACGCCCATGCCTCACCGGGATTTGAACCCGGACCCCTTTCGGACGAATGATCAGAGGCCATCGCTTAGACCAGTGCGCCACTGGGGCGTCAAATTCGTGTTTTATACGTACATTGTATGTATTTTAAAACAACGAAACTGTGTGCATGCACAAGTTTTGTATTCTTTTCCACTGTCAAACAGCAAAAAAAAAGAGAGGGTGTTTTACAGTTTGTTTAACATGCTCAGGTCTTAAGGGTTCACAGTTGCTTCGTCTAACGACATTTGCTTGTTAACCCTGCACAAATAAATTACCTTTTTCCAGTCGTCAGCAGTCCATGATTTATATTTTTTTGGCCCATGCTAAACGTTTTATCTTCATTTTCGCATTGAAATATTGTTTTTTCGTTGGTCTTCTTGCCTTCCGGCCAACTTCCAGAAGCCTACGGCGTACAGTTGAATCACTAACATCACAACCACTAGCCAATGAATCTTTTTGAAGGTCGGTGCTTTTTTTTTTTTGGATTCATTTTACTATTTCTGATTAGATATTTATCGGTTCGTGGAGTTGTTTTTCATTTTCTTTCACATTTACCTGTCCTTTTTGGAGACGATGATCCATATGCATTGTATCGCGTAAGCAGTCTTGATACACTTGATTTGCCTACACCAACTGCAAAAGCGATATCTCTCAGTGCCATAGAAGTGTGATCCTTCAGAGCAATTATTTTTGCACGCTTCCTTGGGGAAATATCCATTTTTCAATACACGAAAGCAACACGTACTCACAGAGAGCAAAAACCAACATCCACCTGTCACACACGAAAGCTCACAACTGAAGCTGAAGTGCCTATTTCCTGTTTAAAACCGGTCAAACCACATTCTTACTATCAAGTTCTAACAGTCACACCACCTCACAGCTGATAAAACTGGTTTTTACGTGGGTTTCCGACATCAACTGGCAATCATATTACAATTCTGAGAATAAAAAGCCTGTCCCAATTAATTTGCACAGTTTAGTAGAAACTGTTGGGAGAACAGAAAAAGTTCAGCTCTAAAAAGGAATTAAAAGTCAGCGCTGAGATAACTGATCGGGTCAAGGTCACCAGCCACCCGTGAGAACTGTCCCATATGCATCAGGATCAGAGCGAAGCAGAGCGTGAGAGGGAAAGACGAAGTTGGTTCGCTAAGATGATTCGTAGGTGTGCCGTGCAAGTTTTTTCATCATAAGTAAAGTTTATGTGGGACTTTTTTTAAACTCTTTATAAACTACGAGCTTTTAACTGAAAATATAAACTATCAGAATAATTGTGAGAAATGTGTAACTATTTCTTTATCATTAAATGTTTTTTTTTTCGTTTAAAAGTGTGTCAAACAATCTACATTTGAAGAAAGGGAAGTTAGCAAATATATTTCTTTAGATGAATATTGAAAGGTGTTTATAATCGCTTTTATCGCTGCGTATTGAGGCTGCTAGTGTTTTACTCCAACAGAAACATATATAAAATTTTAAATGAACGTAAGCGGGCAACTGACGATTGTGAAGCATCAACATCAACAAGTACACCGAAGAGCGTAGTTCCAAAATTAAAATCAAGAAAATATTTTGGAGAATATTTATATTTTAGATTTACTAAGACCGAAGTAAATGACGAAGAAAGGCCTCTGTGTGTCATTTGTTCGAAAATTTTGGCGGCTGATAGCATGTAACCTAACAAACTGAAACGGCATTTGGAAACCCTTCATAAGGAGTATGTTAACAAACCTAGTGAGTTCTTTATTGCTAAACTAAAATCTTATGGCTTAGGGTGCGCGTGCATTTATTGCCACGGGGAAGGTGTTATTTCATTTTCAAAATGTATTTTATGTCTTCTTGTTTCAATAAATAAATTTTCCTTCGATTTCCACTTTTCTTCGCGCCCCTCTTTAGATGTTTCGCGCCCCCTTAGGGGGTCGTGTCTCACACGTTGAGAATCACTGTATTAGGCTATATTATTTGCGCAATGTTACTGAAGTCACGTCGATGACATGATATTCACAAGAGTTTCCGTGCGTAATCTGTGTTAGTCCACCTTTGACGCCATGACAACAGTGATATACGATTAATCAGCGAGCTACGTGTCTATGCTAACGTATTCAGAAGATAAGTGTTCTTGAATGTGGATTAAACCCGTATCTTGGTGAAGTTGAATTGTGTGCTGTTATAATAACGTGCGCACTTTATGATGTACCATTAAAATTAAGGATAGGAAAATTAATGTAAATCATCTACACATGCTGGCCACTGAATTAGAAACCTTTATTCAGTAACGGGTTGGACCTCCTTCAGCCCGAATTACAGCACGTATGCGGTTTGGCATAGATTCCAGATGGTATTTTGGAGTGCAGTTTCTTCTACAGCATGCCAGGCTTTCACCAGACAGTCATTTAAGTGGCCCAGATTTGATGGAAGAGGACTTTCCTCCCGGATGTGTTTATCTAGCACGGCCTATACATTCTCGATGGGGTTCAGATCCGGGCTTTGCGGTGGTCAGGGAAGATGGTGGAAGTCGCTGTCATGTTCGCTGAACCACTGCTGAACATATTTTGCGCAATGGACAGTAGCATTGTCGTCTATGAAACAACTGTCCCCTGCTGGATAAAAAGTCAACAATTCAGGATGGACTTTATCTGCAACAATATTTAGATAACCCTTGGAGGTCCGACCTTCCAGCAATATCAGGAGACCCATTCGGTACCAACAGAATGTGCGCCACACAGTGACACCACCTCCAGAATATTGAGTTGTGTCTAAAAGGAAGCCTGGTATATTGCTTCATGGGGTGCCCACCAAACACTCTGCCTACCGTCAGTACAGAAGAAGTTTGAACCGCTACTCGTCAGATCACTATACTTCTTTTCAGTCTTCCAGTGTCCAGTCACGGCGTTTCTGACACCACTGTAGACTAACTTTACGGTTCTCCTCAGAAGTGCCGCCCTGGTGGCGTAATGGTCAAAGCGCTGGCTTATGATCATTCTTCCATGAAGGGTCCGGGTTCGAATCCCATGAGGCATAGATATTGTTTGTCTTACGGTACTGGCTCTCTCCCTTTCCTGGAACCAGTGGCCCTAAATTAAGGACGGGCGACGGCTTACAGCCCATTGAGTTGCTCACGGTGGCCGTTAAACCTTCTACGAAAAAAATAAATAAATAAATCACTGGTTTCCATAAAGGCATGCGACTGCCAATGCCGATACTCTTCAATTTCTTGCGCATAGTTCGCAGAGACATGGATCGCGAACAGCCTTCATTGAAAGCTTCGATCAATTGCTGCTCACAGGAATTCCTGTTTCCCCGTACAAGCCTTCTCAGACGACGGCGATCTCGTCCCTGACAGATTATCGTCGCGCCACAGTTACGCTTCTTAGGCAAGCAATGTGGTTTATTTTTCCACTTATTAAAGACACGGAATATTTAATATTTTCAGAAACCAGTCAGCTCTGCTGTTTTCAAACTCGTTGCTCCAGGCTGACGGGCACCCGCGATAAGCCCTTTATCGAAATCCGAAAGTTCTTTTGTTTTCCCCATTGTGATCAACACTACTGACGAGCAGCAGTCTTAAATAGTTGCCTAGATCACGTGGTGACGCACGTGACCACGAATTTGGCATCACGCTGCGTAAGTGAGGCTTACGTGCATCTGTATGAAGTTTTCAAATTCAGTGGCCGGTGTGTGTACTTCCTTGCTGAATTTTGGTTATTTATTGAAGGTGATTATGTAAAATTAGTGAATTAAACGTCCTTAACTATGTCCATATGCCTAGTTAAGGACATTTCAATTATGTTTTAAGCTATTCGGGGGTCAACGAAAGTTACAGTACGATAAGCCTAATGAGTTATAATCCTACTGTGTTCTACGGTCAAGCTAACATAACAATAACCTAGTGCTGAAGTTAAAGTTTATATAACAGCTCAAGACATTAGCGTGCCTTTAAGCTAACAGTTCAACTTAACATAATAGCTACAACGACTTTCACTAATTCAACATAAAAATATTATAGAATTTGCATCGTCATTCATTTGGATGCACATAGCATTTTAAGTAAGACATTGCGTTTTAAAAAACTGCTTTATCATTAATTTCAATGCGCATGCATTCTGAGTAAGACTTCGTATTTCAAGAATTTAGACCGCCGCAGTGTGTTCTGATCTAAGAATGCCTTTGTTAAAACGACACTCGGATGCAAATGCCCTAAATTTCGCTGTCCCTTGTCAGACGTTTATGACGAAGTAAATTTCTCCATTTTTATTATCAGGGGCGGGATTCAAATCCACAACGTTCGGCTCCGGAGCTCTGAGTGCTATCCACTATACTACACTGGCATGTGATCTCACCGCCATCTGCCTTTATCTCATGTGCGTCCTGAGGGGCAAGGACGTCACATCTCCTCCCACCGAAAGAGGGCCGGGGCATAGCCCACGGGTAAGCCGGGACCATGTGTCTGCTGTAGGGAGTCATCCGATGAAGAACGTGCATTTGAGAAATCCCAGACAATTCGGTGCGTGGAACGTAACATCACACACATTTATTTTCGAAGCACTGAAGAAGGGATTCTCATTTTTCATGTCTCGCCGTGTGGAAAGAACATCACACCATTACGAGAAACTTAACAGCCGGGTCATCCGGGAAGTTCGGGCGCCAATGTGAAAACACAGGCTTGTCCACGCCGGCAATTGAATCAGGGTCCTTTGTTTTGTTTGTTTGGAGGTTTAACGACCACCGTGAGCAACTCAATGGGCTATAAGCAGTCGCCCGTCCCTAATTTAGGGTTACTGGTTCCAGGGAAGGGAGAGAGCCAGTGCCGTAAGACAAACACAACATCCATGCCTCACCGGGATTCGAACCAGGACCCCGTTCGGACGAATGATCAGAGGCCATCGCTTAGACCACTGCGCCACCGGGGCGGCGAATCAGGGTCCCCCTGACTCCGGAGTAAGTCGCTCTCCCAAATGAGCTACGTGGACAGAATGTCTCGCTGCTATCTGCCTTTATCTCATGTGCGTCCTGCGGAGCAGGGATGTCACCCCCCCCTGAAAGAGGGCCGGGACATGGCCCACGGGACAGCCGGGACCATGTGTCAGCTGTAGGCAGTCGGATACGTGCATGTGAGAAATCCCAAACAATTTGGTGTGTGGAACGTAACATCACACACATTTATTTTCGAAGCACTGAAGAATGGATTCTCATTTTTCCTGTCTCGCCGTGTGGAAAGAACATCACACCATTGCGAGAAACCTAGCAGCCAGGTCATCCTTGAAGGTCGGGCGCCAATATGATGTAGTAAATTTCTCCATCATTTTTATGCCAGGGGCAAGATTCGAACCCACAACTCTCGGCTCCGGAGCTCTGAGTGCTATCCACTATACTATACAATGGCATGTGCTCTCACTGCTATCTGTCTTTATCTTATGTGCGGGGCAGGGACGTCACACGTTATAATCGAGTTGTACTGTATATGTAGCTTCACTAGCTTGTTATACAGGGTTACTTAGAAAGAATCATCCAATTTCAAAAATTTATATTGTATTTCGAAAAATTAACAGCACAGAATAATACATCAATGTAAAAAAAAAATGTCTAAGTTTTTTTTACAAGTGTTCGATATGACCTCCTTTAGTCACACGTATAATGTCAACGCGATATGAAAATTCCTGCCAAACACGGTCTAATGTGTCATTGGTAACTGTTCGAATAGAGTTGTGGGCAAAGGAGGCACAAACACTTGATCTTTTACATACCCCCAAAGGAAGAAATCGCATGGGGTCATATCAGGTGACCGAGGAGGCCAGCTGTGTAACACCAAGTCATCTGGTCCACTCCGACCAATCCAACTGCGGGGTAGCTCTTGCATGGAAAGGCAGAAGTTCAGTCGTTGTAGCTCATCACAAGGCTTCAGTGCTTGCAAGTTATGCACTTTGTATGGCTTGTAACACAATTTTTTTCTCAACACACGCCAAACAGTAGGCTGAGTAATCCCCAGTCCTCGTCTAGCGCGAATGGTAGACTTCTTCGGGCTGCGTAGATAAGTCTCTCTCACTCTTTCAATATTCTCTGCAGATACGCCTGGTTGCCCCGGACTTTTTCCTTTACAAAGGCATCCAGTGTCCTCGAACTGATGATACAACCTGCGAATACTCTGAACCGTTTATGGATTAATTTGGTACTTTCTACGAAATTCACGCTGAACGGTGATTATCGACTGACATCGGGCAAACTAGAGCACACAAAAAGCTTTCTGCTGACTAGACGCCATTTTCACTTCTTCGCCAAAAGAGCTTCACAAACGACACACTAGCACCATCTATTGTGCGTAATCTAAAATTTGCACATTTTCCCTTTACATTGATGTATTACTTACCATTCTGTGTTGTTAATTTTTCGAGATATAATTTTTTGAAATCGGATGATTCTTTCTGAATAACCCTGTATAATATTTCCTAAACTGTGACTAAAGTCAAATTAAGTTTAAACCATGAATTAATTCTAATTATGGCTTGCGCCCTTATGTTAACACAAAGAGCGCTTGTTTGAAGGAAATACGTTAACAGTGAGGCACTATCAGCAGCTGCAACTGTAATTTTACCGCATTCAGTCTTTACACGAAGGAAACATGGGAAGTTAAGGGGGCGTGCGAGCGGTTTTGCTCATAAAAGACTTCAAGGATTAGGAGTCGATAGTTTTTTTGTTTTTTGTTCTATTTGCTTTCCTGAGATTTACTGCTGAGGAAACGAGTTCCACTCTACCACTTACGGAGGCGTTTATTAACGCTGGTTGTGTCAATCAATATTAATAAACACCCACGGCAGGAATGAACTGGGACGCGTGATCTTTGAGACGAGGAAGTCTTTATTGATTGTTGCGCGTTGTGATTATCAAGATTTGATCTCAGGAATGGCAATAAACTTCTTATTAAAAATCTGTGAATTTACGAGCACAAACAAGCAGATTGATAAATTCCAAAATCTTTGGTTCAACATACACTGTCAATGAATACTGTTGTGGTGATACACAGTATTGTAGTGCTAATTGAAAAAGTACAAGAACGCGCGGTGCCTTTAAGTCTTCAATACCCTTCCCTTCTTACTTCGGGCTGCGTAGATGCCTTATTCTGCCTCTCCCTTTTTTCCTTTTTATATTTATAGTATGAGAAAGTATAGTGATTGGTCGAAATCAAACTTCCGAATTTACTTACACGTTTTGGCATTCGAGGAACAAGATTTCACCATTTTGGTAAGAACTCTGAAATGTTGAGCCCAAATTAAGGCCGTTTTGGGGTGCAAGAACTAAAACCATCCGCATATTATCGAGTAAGATGTCGTGTGACGTATATTCTATTTTAATTTTAATTTTTTACGCTTTCCACCCGATAGGTTGAAGAAACGTATATGCTCCAGCTTTGTCCGTCTGTCTGTCCGCACGATAACTCGGGTAAAAATAGTTCGATTTCGATGACATTTTATTATGTGGTAGGGGACAATCTGGGAATGAACCCCATTAAAAATGGGCGAAATGGGGTCAAAGGTCAGGACATTGGAGCGGGATCCATTCCATCGCCCTTATGCGTCATAACTTACGTAAAAATGCTTCGATTGCGCAAAACTTTATCATGTTGTTTCGGAGGTATACTGAACCGGTTCTGTTGAATATAATCAAAATGGGGTCAAGGTCAGGGCACAGGAGCGAGATTTATTCCACAGCCATTATCCTCATAACTTGAGTAATGATTTCTGGTATGTTGGAAAGCGTATCATAATCAATGCATTGCATGATTTTACTAACTTGTCAGTTCCTTTTCCTATGTAAATTTGAGTTTGTTCTCTTTTCCACTTTCCAAACTTAACGTGATATCTTCTCCCTCACATGAATGGAGGTTTGGCAACACCCTGAAGTCAATGTTCCCTCTAAGCTGCGCGCGTGCGCGGCCGTGCAGCAACTTAACTTCCTCCGCGCAGTAAGCATTTTCGATTAAAATTCTCAAATCCCTAATTAATTTTCATAAATCGAAAATCAATTTCAGGCTCTCAAAAGTCAAAACAACACTTTTCTTAAAAACACTTTTCGCCTCCTTCTAAGTTCGTCTCATTGCCCTCTTCATTCTCAAAGGCTTGTTGCAAAGTAATCTTGTTCGAGCAGGTAGCAAACACGAGAATTCGGATTAGTGATTTTCCCACGCAGAGAAAGAGGCAGATATTGAGTCTTTTCTCAAAACAATACATCAGCGCCAGCCAATCACAGCAAACCGTAACTAAGTTCATTGTATTAACTAATACACCCATGCTAGTTGGCGGGGGAGAAAACATTGCGGTCAGTTAAATTGTAAGCCGCTGGTCAGTTAAATTGTAAGCCGCTGGTCAGTTAAATTGTAAGCCGCTGGTCAGTTAAATTGTAAGCATTCCAGAAGTAAGTTTGAGCTTCTCATTTTTTATAAAATAAAAATTTTAATTACTGAAAAGTTTTTAATATTTTTCTTTATTTAAAATCAATTGAGGAAAGAACGGTGATAAAAATTGGGGAATTTAGAAAAAAAATAAGGGATCCAATCCAAGTTCCAACTTCTACTGCATTAGTAAGAGAAGCTGGGAAAATAAATTTTTTGCCCAAGTGGTTTTGATGCCTGCCCAGCTCATTGGGTTAGGCGTGCATTGCCCATGGCAGCTTAGAGGGAATTTTGCCTGAGGTCAGTACGTAAGTGACGTATGCATGTGATAAAAACAAGACGAGAGATACAATGGCTACGCAATAGCTGTCAGAGGGGGATTTTGATGGTGAACGATAATGCCCCCTTTTGGATACGAGATTGCTTAATTGCCGTTTAAGTATTTTTGAAGTCTACGTGTTCTACTTTAATTGCAGTGTTGTGTTTCGTAGTCAAGTGTTACTGTGGATATTAACTCAAGTTCCAGTGTTGTGTTTCATAGTTAATTGTTATTGTGGATATTAACCTAAGTTTCGTTGGTCTCACCTTGTTGAAGTGCAAATGATCAAGTGACTTTTGACCGCAATAAAGGATTAGCTGTAAGTAAAAACATTTTGTACTTTATTTGAGTGACTCGTATTTCACTGTAGGTGAAGTTTTTTATCTATGCAGTGTTTTAACTGGACTAAATTCACTCGGATTCACAGCTAGACTCCTTAATAATGACTAGATTAATTAAATTCCAAAACACAATAATTTTCCCATTGTAATATCACCACCTCAACGTTCTTAACAACAGTAGGAAAAGTAGTTTCAAGGTACCAGGTGAGAACGGATTGAGAGACTAACTCTACCTTCAAACAAACATGGGACGTTAATTCCACTAACTGTGCTGTTTTTCTGTTGCATATTTTTTTATTGGAAAAGAATTATAGGACATTCGCACTTTAAAAAGAAAACAAATTATGCTTTAGAGTTCACTGGACCACCGTCCCGGTGCCAGTACACCACTGGTGGCACAGGATGCGAGCTTTCGTATTCTCGTACCGCTGGGTCTGAGTTCGATTCCCAGAAACACAGATTTTGTGTCTGTCCCACCGGCGCTGATTTTATCCTTCCTGGAACAAGTAACTTTTTATAGTCACAGATACTCATGTCGGTTGCCCGAACTAAACGAATGTGTAATTGCGTGAATTCAGAATTTGTTTTAAAGTGGTTTTACAATTCTCGTGAGTAAGTACGGAAGTCTCCCACTCCTAATTCAGGGACCCTGTTTCAAGGAAAGAGACAGAGCAAGCGCCATAAGACAAGCCAAAACAAGGTCGTCTAGAAAACAGAAGACCATGACATTAGAGAGATGAGTTCCCTCTTTTAGGAACGCCACACGGAAACCAAGGCTTCCAATACGTCGTCGAAGTGTGACGTCACAAGACGGCGCTGGGCATAGACAAATGTCTGTTTCTTCATGATTCCCATAACGTTTCGACGTGATTGGTGAAATGTGCACATATTTTGCAATTTCTTCATTTTTTTTTCTGACAATTTGAAGCTAATTCAATGCGGTGAAAATGCTGTGAAGTCCTCTCACATCCAGTCATTATATTATGAACCGCATAGCGAGGAAATACGTCGTCAAATTTATGCTTCTATGAAAGATAAGGCTAAATGTGTAATTTAGCATCCTAAATTATTTGGCTACATATTTCGAAAGAGAAAAATGAGATATATATATACACTGAAATGCCAGAAAAACCGGTACACCAGTCTATTACTTGGTAGGTCCCCCACGGGAGCGCAGGACTGCAGAAATACGACGGGGCATGGACTCCACTAGCTTCTGGAAATATGCTGTAGGCAATGCACACCATACTTCCTGCAGAGCGTTCCACAATTCGGGTGTATTCCGAGGTCTCTGATTCCTGTGTTCGATAGCGCGTTGCCTGGCATCCCAAATGTGTTATATCACGTTCAAATCTGGGGACTTGGGTTGGAATGGCAACACCCCAAACTCAGATGAATGCTGCTCTAACCATAATGTGGCGTCCCGACACTTGTGTGGAGGTGCATTATCCTATTGAAACAGGCCCAACCCATCAGCATGAATGCAGGATATGAACGGAATGTACCTCGTCAGAAAGGATGCGCACATAGTGTTGGCCAGTCACAGACGTTTGTAGACGTACCAGGGGTCCCAGTGAAGTCCAGCTAAACACACCCCATACCATTACGGATCGCCCACCAGCCGGTACAGTTCCCTGTTGACAGACGGGATCCATGGCTTCATGGGGTTTGTGCCACACACAAACCCTTCCATCTGCCCGATAAAGTTGGAAATGCGACTCGTTAGACAATGCTACTTGTTTCCAGTCATCAAGTGTCCAGTGGCGGTGTTGCCGTGCCCAAGCGTGGCGCATAACTCTGTGTCGTGCACCCATCAAGGGGACTCGAGTTGGGCGTCGGCTCCCAAAGCCCATATCGTCCAGGATACGTTGCACAGTCCGGACGCCGATGCTTGCTGAGGCTCCAGCATTGAATTCCGATAATACCTGGGAGAGTGTTGCACGCCTATCGCGTCAAACGATTCTTGACAGCCGACGATGGTCACGTTCACCCAATGTCTTTTAACGGCCACACTGGTATTGTAGGTTGGAGGTTTTGCCGGAATTCTTGTAGTCACGGTACACCCTCGCAATGGTCGTCCGTGAAAATCCGAACTTCGTTTCCACCTCCGAAATACTATGGCCCATCTCACGAGCGCCAACTATGACACCGCGTTGAAAATAGCTTAAATCGTTATTACTTGTCATTTTCATGTCGAAAACAGCTCTGACAGCTGACAAGGATGTCTATCGCTTTATATACGCACTGGCGGATGCAACCGAGTACGCGCATAGGTGACGTTGCTATGTATTTTGCATAAGCTCGTCTGTACCAGTTTTTCTGGCACTTCAGTGTATATGCTAAAGTATGTAATTTGATGGTCGGTGGTGAAAACATTTCATCTTTAAAATACATTTTAAAGATTTTTACTGTAAAACTTACATCCAAGTACGACAACGTGAACACCGCTGCGGCAGGCTTAATAACAACGCCGCGGCGATCACGTCAAGCTTGGCTCGGAGTATAACGATGGCTCCGCAAGAACGTACCCGGTTCCTCTTGTACTCTTCGCCTGGCGAAATGAGGTACATGTACTTGGAGTGCGATTTTTCCAAAACAAAAAATCAACGCTGCCAAAGTTTTGTACAGTTTTGTACACCCAAAAGAAAATTTTGTACACCGCCGGAAGTGGTACTTTTTGACTCTCCATTGTGACTCTCGAGCATGTACTTGGAGTGCCACTTTTAGAGAGCCGAAAAGTACCACTTCCGGTGGTATAGAAAACATATTTTTGGGTGTACAAAACTTAGGCAGCGTTGATTTTTTGTTTTGGAAAAGTGGCACTCCAAGTACATGTTCCTAACAAAATGGCCACCCGAGCAAGACCATCGTTTCAGCGGAGCCAATGGACGTGGTCGCCGGGACGTTGTGTCAGGCCTGCCGCAGCGGTGTTCACGTCGTCGTACTTAGAGGTACGTTTTACAGTTAAAATCTCGAAAAATGCATTTTAAAGATGACATTTTTTCACCATTTGCCAACAAGTTACATACTTTAACATATGTATATCGCATTTTTTCCCAGATACGTAGCCAAATAGTTTAGGACGCTAAACTACACATTTGCCGACATTTTAGTCCATAAGGCATGTTTCAGTTTGGTTTTTCGGAAATCTATAAAATGTACTACTACTGACAGTCTGGTGATTACAGTATGCTGCAAAACCATATCTAATATATTCAGTTTCACCTTTTAAAATCAATTTTACAGGACTATCGACAGCCGCCAACGATAAAATTAACGTTAACTAACATGTAAACAATGCGTGTTTATGCCCAGTCGCCATTACGTGACGTCACGACTTCGACGACGTATTGGTTTCCAACGCTGTCGTGTGTGACGTCAAACACGACACCGACGTATCAGTCCGTGTAACATGAGAGTGACATCATAGACGGAGGGAACTAATTTCTCTAATGTCATGGCCTTGTGTTTTCTAGATGGCCTTGGCCAAAACCGCCTCTAACAGAAAGCCTTAAAACTGCTAGTAGAAAACTTGTGACGTCACGCGCGGGAGGCCGTCTCATCACTCGTTTACACAGCTCGGTCATTTTGAGTGTGACTGCTGGGATGCTGGTGGCCTAGTGGTAAACTCTCGTGACTACCACGGTAAAGTCTCATGATCGGTCTCAGGCAGATACGAGCGCTCGAACCACTAAATATCCGCCGTGCGTCGGATGGGCACGTTAAGCCGTCGGACACCGGGTACGAGCCCTCCGGTTATAAATAAGGGAGTCTTTCTCCCACCTTTCTTCCTCGCTTCCGTGCGGCTTTCCTCTCGGGCACTCTAGCCCAAATCTCCTAGCTTCCTACTTTTAAGGGTTGTTTAAGACCTGGTGTCAGACACTCCCTTCCTAAAATCCTCAACCTAAATCTCGCAAAATTTCAGAGGGTGACTGCTAACTATGATTTTGTCAATGTGTCAAGTGTTTCACTTATTACTCGTGCACAATTTTAGATAAAAGAAAAGATGCCGTGGAAATGTGTTCACATGTGCAAATCAAGTTATGCAAAAAATCTTAAAGCATCAGTCTTCAGCTTTCCTGTCTTAATTCAGTAAGGTTTAAATATGCCTAGGGCGAAATTTCATAGTGGGCCCAAGAAAATACACATATTTTAGCAAAGACGTTACACGAAAAATGTCCGTAAAGAACACACGCAAAGGTTGTTTTACTCGTAGGGGGCCCCGAGTTATCGTTTGCAACAGACATAATGTACAAACAAAGCGGTTGCAACTACGGGAGTACAGACATTGATACAGACATGTTTAAATACAACGCGACTCCGGCATGTCTCACCTGCATGCGCCCCATTGCGGCCGCCATAGGAACCTTCGCCAACTTCCGACGTCGAGTTTCTCGTAGCCTGATGAGCTCAGCTCACAGCCAGTCTCGGTGTGGTTAAACATGTACATGATTGAGCAGTAAGTGTTCTTAGTCAAATCATATTGGACTACGGCTCATTCAAGGTTACGCACTCGAATTTCAGAAAACGATTTAATGTTGCAGTGACGTCAAAAAGTGCGATGCAGAAGGAGATGAAAAAACTGGAGACGACAAGCACGTTGGTGAATGTCCAAAAAGACGGCAGTTCCGCAGTGACCGAGAAAACAGTGCAGGACGTGCATAACCGGTTGCTTAACTCACCAAGAAAGTCCTTACGGTGACTGTCCCAAGAAATTGGTATGTCACCTTTGACTTGCCACAGAGCAGCAAAGAAAAAAAAAAGGGGGGGGGGGTACATTCACCTGTATCTAGTGCCCGTAGTGCAAGAAGTGCAGGGACCCGATTTCGCAAAAAGGGTGTCATACTGAAACTGGATTCATACCTTCGTGGCTGTAAACGATGACATCCTGGACATTTCTTAGACGAAGCGTGGTTCCACCAGTCTGGGTACGTCAATTCGCGGAATAAGCGCTTGTGGGCCAAAGCGAATCAACATGCGGGTCATGAACATCGGCTGCAGGACCTCAAGATTGGAGTGTGGTGGACCATGTCGGGCACACCCGTCATAGGGCCCATATTCTTTGAAACGACAGTGAACACAAACTTGTACTGCGAAGTTAATCAGTTGGGCGACACTGAGTTACCACGTGGCTACTTCCAGCAAGACGGTGCGAACTGTCACATCTCCATGTGTCAGTTGTAACCAGCTTCTTCAAAGATCGCATAATTTCTAAAGGAATATGACCACCAAGGTCTCCAGATCTCAGTCCCCCCCCCAGACTTCATCTTCTGAGGCATGTTGAAGTGAAAGTTCTATACCAATAAACCACGCACACGCAAGCAACTGAAAGCGAACATCACCGCTGCAAATGAAGACATCAGCCACGCTCAGCTAATTGAGACATTCGCAAATATGGAGCGCCAGGTTGGCAGGAGCCTACAAGGAGGAGGCCACTTCTAGCATTTGTTGGGATATGTTGGACATTTCTCAAGGTAGGTACTATCACAATTACGTTTGCCTACCTTGTATATTATGTCTGTAATGAAAGATAACTCGGAGCCTCCTATGAATGAAACAACCTGTATCATAAAGAAAAGAGATTATCTCAAAGAATTGTTTGCTTTAAGCTAAAGAAAAGGACCTTAACATAGATTGAAAGTTCAGAGAGAGAGAGAGAGAGAGAGAGAGAGAGAGAGAGAGAGAGAGAGAGAGAGAGAGAGAGAGAGTGAGAGAGAGAGAGAGAGACTACACCGAGAGAGAGAGAGAGAGAGAGAGAGAGACTACACCGGAGAGAGAGAGAGAGAGAGAGAGACTACACCGGAGAGAGAGAGAGAGAGAGAGACTACACCGGAGAGAGAGAGAGAGAGAGAGAGAGAGAGAGAGAGAGAGACTACACCGGAGAGAGAGAGAGAGAGAGAGAGAGAGAGAGAGAGAGAGAGAGAGAGAGAGAGAGAGAGAGAGAGACTACACCGAGAGAGAGAGAGAGAGAGAGAGAGACTACACCGGAGAGAGAGAGAGAGAGAGAGAGAGAGAGACTACACCGGAGAGAGAGAGAGAGAGAGAGAGAGAGACTACACCGATGAGCCATTACATTATGACCACCCCCATCCTAGAGAAATGAGCGCGCCTGGAGACCGAACGGTGACGCAGGTGAAATTCACAGAGCAGTTAATATACAACACGAGGACCGACTTTCGGACAGTAAAGTGTTCGGAGTTAAAATGGGAAAAGCTGCCAATTTATCGGAGTTTAATAAAGGACAAATTGGGATGGCACTACTCCTCGGAACTAAACCTCGCAAACGGTGCGGCTTGTTCACGTGCCGCTGTAGTGAGTACGTATCAAAAGTGGTGCACAGATGACCAAACGACGAATCATTGTCCAGCCGTGTGTCGTCCGCAGCTCACTGATGCTAGAGGGGAGCGGAGATTGTCGCACATTGTTCACAGCGACCGCCGGGCCACAGTGCGACAAATCACCCGCAGCTACAACAGTGGTGATCAGGGCAATGTGTCATAGCGCACAGTTCGTCGCAGCCTTTTGCGCATGGGCCTGCGTAGCCGAAGTCCCAGCCGGGTCCCCATGCTCACTGCACGTCATCGCCAACAACGCATGAAATGAGCCCAAGATCATCGAGATTGGACCGTGGATGATTGGAAGAAAGTGGCCTGGTCTAACGAATCGAGATTCCTCGTGCATCACGTAGACGGCCGAGCGCGGATACCCCGATTACCAACGAAGGCTATGGCACCTGGATGCACTGTTGGGCGGGAACAAGCCGGTGGCAACTATGCTATGCTGTGGGCGATGCTTTCTTGGGATACTTTAGGCCCCATTATCCCAAATGGCACAATCCCTGACTGCTGTCAGGTATTTGAACACCGTTGAGGACCACAACTGTGTTCCCTGTTGGAGATGACCATTACCAACAGGATAATGCGCCAAGCCACACAGCCAGAATCGTCAAGGAGTGGTTCGCGGAACATGCTGGTGACTTTCTGTTACCTCCCTGGCCGAAAAATTCAACTGACATAAACCCAATCGAACATTTGTGGTTCGACTTGGAAAAGCGGGTTCGCACTAAATCACCACCACCCCAAAATGTACGGAAACTGGAGAACCTGCTGTTGACCTTATGGTATCAGATGCCCCAGGATACCTATCGCCACCTCATCGAATCGATACCTCGCCGAGTGGCCGCTGTTTTGCGGGTTCAAGGGGGCCCTACAGCTTATTAGATAGGTGGTCATAATATAATGGTTCATCGGCGTAAAAAGTGTCAAAATCTGCGATTTTCTTTCCGGGGAGAGGGAGTTGAGGTTGCCTTGTGGCACTTGTAAAAACTTCCTCACAAGATGATAAAAAGGTAACTTCAACTAATCTGTATAGCGAATATTTTTACGCAGAGAATACAAGAATCGCTCTAAAATAAATCCCTTTAAATAGTTTTTTTCCTCCTGATGCATGCTTAGTGATTGATTTTTGATACAAGGTGGAGTAACTGACAAATTAGTGACTTTTTAACTTTCACATGCACGCACATATGAAAATTGCCTTTTTTTTTTTATTTCCAGTACTGTTTTAAAGGTCACTGAACATTTGACCTCCATGTATATAGTCCAAAACAAGTTTAATATTTTTTTTTTCATTTTATTTTTAAATTTAAGTATCTGATTTGCACATAAATTGTTCAGCATATAAAAGAAAGGAGCTGCAAAATGATGGAAGTTAATTTGCTATGGAAAAGTTTAGGGTGGTTATAATATTCACTTAAATTTGCAAATCTCAGCTTCTGTACAAGGAAGGGCAGTAACTTACTTGAAAGTGGAGAATTGGAAAAAAAATGTAAAAAATATTTTTTTTATGGGCATCGCGCCCAAAAACTTTAAAAAAAAATAATAAATACATGTATAAGAAACTCTACCCAAAATGATTTTGGTTTTATTTCCTAAACTGCGGAGTCCTGTGAACATGAGGCCCCTATGGTCAAGCCGGCCCTGACTTAGTGTACAGTACATCTGCGCATTCTTTTGGAAAAACTGCATATTAGAGAGTACAAAAGAGTACAGTAGTGGCCAAAATTGTGGAAACTTTTTGGAAAAAGTGTATTTTTGAGGTTTGATGGCTCATAACACCACTATGTTTTAGAGTAATACCATAAAATTATATAGCAATGGAAAGATAATTTTACCAAGAATGTAATGCAACAAAGTTTGTTCAATTATCTGTATTCTATGAAAAGTTATAGCCAAATAACCAGAAAAAGGAAGCACAACTTGCTTAGGTTGATATGAAGTAGCTTTCCTTCATTTGAATGTAGCCAATGAGCATGAGTGTTTAGAGAGCCAATCAGGCGTCATCTTGTTTTGGCAATGAGCCAGTCAGGTCACAGTAAAATTCAGCTATTGATCTCATGTATTGGAGCTGAGAAGAGGACATTTGTCAGTGTGTTATGTGATTGCTATCAAGTTGGTTCGTTTCTTTTGTGTTCTTTCATTTAGTGAGCTTGTAAAACGTAATAAAATGAAAGAAATGGCACAAAGAGTTGACTGGTCACCCAGAAAGCGATGTAAAATAGTACTATTAAGTGAACAAGGCTTCAGTTATGAAGAAATTAGAAGAAAAATTGGCGGAAACTTAACCAAAGGTGGCATTTCTAAATTTTTGAAGAGGTATAAGGAGACTCAGTCACTACAAAACCAGACCGGTAAAGGCAGGGAAAAGGTGCACAACAACAAGTTATAATAAAAGAATTAAGAGACTAGCCTAGGTGACAAAAGAAAAGGTGGGTGTATACAAGATGAAATGGCGCAATGCAATGTGAAGTTCAGTGTAAGGACTGTTCGGCGCAGACTGTAGGAATTTGGTCTAAAAGCTAGAATTCCACGAAAAAAGTCATTTTTATCTCTCAAACAAAGGTTGAAAAGATTAAACTGGGCTAAAACTTATGTTAACTGGACAGCGGAACAATGGCACAGTGTTATTTGGAGTGATGAGGCCAAAATCTTTGTTTGGTAGTGATGGCATAAAATACGTAAAGAGAAGAATCGGAGAAAATATGCATCCTCATTGCATTACATGTACCGTGAAACACCCAGTTGGTGTTATGATCTGGGGTTGTATGACATCAAAAGGTGTGGGCAGAATTTGCGTGATTAATGTGAATATAGATGGCCAAAAATACATTAATGAAATACTTGAGCCCAAACTGAAGCCTTCCGCACGTGATCTTTTCCAAGATAATGAAGCATTTATATTTCAACAGGATTCAGCTATATGTCATGTTGCTGCTGTGTGCAAAAAGTGGTTTCAAGATAATCATATTCCACTGCTGGAATGGCCTGGGAATAGCCCAGACTTTAACCCCATCGAAAATCTATGAAGCCGACTAAAGAAACTTGTTAGTCAGAAGCAACCCAGCAATAAAATCCTATTAATAAAAGCAACCATTCAATCTTGGTTTCACATTATAACAGCTGCAGAACTAAAAAACTTGGTTCACTCCATGGGAAGGCGTTGTAAGGCCGTAATTAACGCTAAAGGTTACCCAACTAAGTATTAACTGACATGGTGAGAATTTTTGTATATCTCATTTTTTCTATGTGTTTCACTTTTCTTCTTTATAACTGCTGTTCTAATACAACATCCTTCATAAAAGTTATTGCATTACATTCTTGATGAAATTATCTTTCCATTGAATAATTTTATGGTATTACTCCAAATAAATGTGGTGTTATGAGCCATCAAACCTCAAAAATACACTATTTCCAAAAGGTTTCCACAATTTTGGCCACTACTGTATATCTAAAGCCTTGTTGACATCCTTACATCTTTCTAACGCAAGAAGTTTTCCAAACCAACTTTTACACGCGGCGATATCGTGTCTGCAAACATGTGGATGAAGAAATAGCTTTAGTACGTATTTCTCTCGACAGTAGTTTCGAAATCATTTAATGAAAAATGCTTTGTTAGAAACTTTTGAATATTTTACAGACACCTGGCAACTCTTCAGTAATCTAACAACCAAAATCATTGAGCTGCAATAAAAATCATTTGATGCAAGAGAGAGACTGATTTTTCTAATGGATTGGTTTTCTCTGATATCCCAAATTATACCTCCAACGTAAGAACAACTCCATTAGTTCATTAATGCCTTTCTGCTTACCTGAAATATTAAAATTACAGGCATGGGACTGAACATTTAGAGTGGCGTACCAAATAAATACATAAAAAGACGCGATAATGGAACAAACGGTGATCGAAGGATAAAACATGTGTCTCGGTATTTGTTTTTTGAAAGCAATTTCACTCGTCTAGACTTCGGTCTTGCGTTAATGCTTCTTGTAAAGGAGACCGTTTGCGAAGACAAGAACTGTGGAATTCTCGCAAGTTGTTATTTCGAGGCTTTGCGATACAATAAAGGTTTTTATTGCTCACGAACGACGTTCCAAAACGGAATTAGGTAAAGTGCTACGATGAAGCTGAAATCCATTATGGAACATCTACATGCTCATCCTCGGTGAAATGACATTAGTTCAGGAAATAAAAGAGCGAGATGTTCCATGGCAGTTTACCCTCCCGGGAATTTCGAGCAAGCTGCAAATATTTAGCGACTTCGAATCGTTCAGTGATTATATAAACAGACGCCTTTCAGTGATTTGAAAGCTCCCATTAAAAGATCAGTAAAAAGATCGTCTCCCTGGTATCTAGAACTTAAGAATGGGAATAAACTTACCGATGGATTTCTTTCTGCTTCTTCGGAAATGCAAGACAGAACTACCAAGGAAAATATGATCCCTATTTAGACAGGTTATCGTGACCGAATCAGTGTAAAAGAAGATATTTTACTTCAAAGATTGGAAATCAGCCGCCTCAAAGTATATACACTGGCGGAAAGTGAAAAAAGAACACCAAGAAGGAATTGGCGGACGATCATGAAATTTACATATGTTAATGGGGTCGAGTTGACGTAGGTGTGATGTTAATTTCGGGACCAACCGGTGAGCGTTTACACGCCACAGCACGGCATAATATGCAAATTACCGTCTGTGGTATTTAAGGAATACGGCGAAGTGAATGTAATCAGTCGTCGGCGTACGGACACTTGCGAAGACCCTGAAGAAGCTGCAATGCCTGGACATGGAAGACGTGTACGATTTAAGCAGTTATCGGACTTTGAGCGAGGTCGTCTAGTCGGACTCCGCGAGGCCGTGTGGTCGTATCGTCGTATTGCGGAGCGAATTGGACGGGAAGTATCGGTGGTGCTACGATGGTGGCGTAGATGGTCCGAGGAACATTCCCACACGAGAAGACGTGGAACCGGGAGTCACAGACGTTCTGATGAGCGGACCGATCGACGCATAAGAGCGGCGTTGTCAAGCAGAACATCCACTGCGACGCAAATCCGAACTGCCGTTGCACCTGAGGTGACTGTGCGAACAATCCTCAACCGTCTACTGGATGCAGGACTACGTGCACGTGTGCCTCTGGCATGTGTACCTCTGACTCCAGCTCACCGTCAGGAACGGCTGCAGTGGTGTCGCCAACGTCTGCACTGGAGAACGCAATGGCGATCTGTCGTGTTCAGCGATTAAAGCAGATTCTGCTTGGGAGCCTCCGATGGCCGTATGTGTGTTCACAGACACACATACGGCCATCCGAGCGTCTCCACCCTTCTTGCATCCTCCTGGGAAGCGTCTCCACCCTTCTTGCATCCTCCAGGGGAGCGTCTCCACCCTTCTTGCATCCTCCAGGGAAGCGTCTCCACCCTTCTTGCATCCTCCAGGGGAAGCGTCTCCACCCTTCTTGCATCCTCCAGGGAAGCGTCTCCACCCTTCTTGCATCCTCCAGGGAAGCGTCTCCACCCTTCTTGCATCCTCCAGGGAAGCTTCTCCACCCTTCTTGCATCCTCCAGCGACACACAGTGCCTACACCTGGTCTCCTGGTGTGGGGATCAATCAGCTATCACTCCCGTACACAACTAGTGTTTGTACCGGGTACGTTAAACAGCACCTCCTACATCAACAACATCATTCAGCCCGTTGTTGTGCCATTTGTAAGGTCGGTCCATCGTGGTGTTTTCCAGCAAGATAACGCACGCCCACACACGGCACGTGCAACGCAACATGCACTTCAGGGTTTGAGACAACTTCCATGGCCTGCACGTTCACCGGCTTTGTCCCCCGTTGAGCACGTGTGGGATTTTATGGGACAACAACTTATCCGGTCTCCACGGCCAGCCACGACCATCCCCGATTTACGCGTCCAGGTTGAGGATGCTTGGAACTCAATACCCCAAACTTGCATCCAATATCTGTACGACAGACTCCATGCCAGAATTGCACAGTGTGACGCAGTTCATGGCGGTTCAACCTCGTACTAACCATGTTACATGGAAATGTAATTTTTCAGTTTACCAGCAAATACAGCTGTATTTTGCCATAATGTTTTGATCACGTTATCCTCTGTATTCCGTTATTATGCTGTATTAATTTCGTTGGTATCAGACGTCTCCTTATTGGTGTTCTTTTTTCACTTTCCGCCAGTGTAGATTCGGTTTTCGTACTACGAACACGAGTGACGTATATTACCTATTTAACTTTCCATTTTTGTTTACTGTCTTCTACGTAAATTTCTGTTGTCTCTCGTTATCCTTCCTGTATTTAACGTCATGTCTGAACACCTAAATTTTCATCTACACGCTTTAACACTGGCAGTCAGTCAGAGAAGAAATAAAAGCAGCGTTTGACATATACCTCTAATTTAACCTTCCTTTTGAATTTTTGTTTTCACATGTAGATTTAGTTAATTTTCGGTTAAAGATTTCCTCACCGAACGGCTCAATTGACATTACGTAAGTTTGCTTATTCTTTTTACAATAGCCGTTTATTCGCTTAGCTATTTCTATTGTGATATACACTGAGTGGTAAAATTATTATGATCACCAGACCACTTTATGCAAAGTATTTATCCCGCAGATGCTGCTGGCGCAAGATGGCTGAATGGGTATAAAAAGGGAACGCTGAAAGCAAAGAGATACTAATGGGGGGCCGCGGGTAGCCTAGTGGGCAACGTTCGTGACTGCCGCGGAAAGGACCTCAGGTTCGATCCCAGGCGGGTACGAACGCTCGATCCACTACATATCCGCCGTGCGTCGGATGGGCACGTTAAGCCGTCGGACACCGGGTACTGGCCCCCCGGTAATAAATAAGGGCGTCTTCCTCCCCCTTTCTACTTCGCTTCCGTGTCACTTTCCTATCGGGCACTCTAGCCCAAATCTCCTAGCTTCCTACTTCTAAGGGTTGTTTAAGACCTGGGGTCAGACACTCCCTTCCTAAAATCCTCTACATATGATCATTTGATCAAACATAGAGATACTAATGAAGTGCATTGCGCAAGAAATAATGGGTAAACGACACGATCTGATGGGTGCTCGCAGCATTGGTGCAAACATTAGCAAAACGGCCGCACTTGTGCAATGTTTGAGGGCAGCACTTGTTAAAGTTTACAGAGAGTGGACCACCACTCAAAAAAACTGGGTTCGAGTGCAAGGCGTGTGGTTGTCCACGGCTACTGGATGCTCGAGCTGAACGGAGAGTAGGCCGACTTGTTCAGTCCAACAAACGGGCAACACTTCGTAAGATTACAGATAATCTAAATCAGTGACCAAGTCCGATGGCCTCTCAACGTACAGTTCGCCACACATTACATTATATGAGCTACAGAAGCAGACGGCCAGTCCATAAACCATTGCTATCTGCAGCGAACAAGGAAAAACGCCTCCAGTTCGCTCAGGAACACAAGAATTGTACAATAAATGAATGGGAAAAGGTAATGTGGTCCGACGAATCACGTTTTCAACTACAGAATGCAGATGGAAGGGTGAGGATATGCAAACAGCAGCACGAAAGCAGAAATCATAGGCCCATCTTGCACAGTCACTATTAATTCAAGCTGGCGGAGGCAACATTGTGGTCTGGGGCAAGTTTTCGTAGGAGTGTTTGATCCCTTTGATTCGTGTGGAGCAACGACTGACCGCCAAAAGGTATTTAAATATCGTTGACAACCAAATCCACCCAGTTATTTTGATGGTTTATCCCAATGGAGATGGATACTTCCAGCACGACAATGCTCCATGTCAGAGTGCTGACACTGTACACGAATGGTTTGAGCAGCATCGCCGAAACTTTTCCCTGCTACACTGGCCTCCTCAAACACCGGATCTCAATCCAATGGAGCATTCGTGGGGTGAATTTCAAAAAGGGAATCAGACGGCTGAATTCGCCACCATCATCAAATCTTCAAGATCTCGAGGGTGCAATTCACCGCATTTGGGCTAATATACTCGAAGCTACTTACCGACATTTAATAGAGTCCATACCAAGACGAATTCAAGCAGTATAAAAGGCAAAAGGGGGCCCAACAACGTACTAACCAGCTGGTCATAATAATTTGGCCACCCAGTGTATCTGTAATACTAATACCATACTAGTGGCCGATTGATCAGAGGCGTAGGTTTCTTATTAGTTGTTCAAGCTGGTCCCGGGATTGATCCACGGGCAAGGCACAGGCGGCGTGCTTGTCTTACGGCGCTGCATAGCAAACTACAAAGATTCATGCTAAAAAAACTAATAAAGTTCTGCTTAGTATGAATCTTAGTTGTGCTACCAATATGTGATACATAATTTTTTTGTCCAATTAATATCCTAGCAAGTAACAAATATAATCGCACATTATGTTCTAGCAAGAGAAAATAGATTCACAGCAAATACTGGAAAATGAATGGGAAACCTAAATCAGGCTTACACCTCTCCGATTAAAAAGAACAAAAAACATCAGGGATATTGTGACAATATTCATAATAGAGTTAAGGATATTCTTTATCGCATCGGATAGCTGTAACCCCCTAAGAATTTCTATGAGTCTTGCTCCATTTCACATTACATTTAGCATAACGTTCCCACTTTCAGAAACTGCACTGAAAAAAGCAGCTTTTCACATTGGAAAAAAATTCTAGCTGTCGCCATGTCAGATATTGTGCAAGCATTGAACTGTTTTCCCGCTAGATGGCATGAGTGTGTATTTTCTATTGGCTCATTTACTCCGATTTTAGCTGGCGCCCAGTTACAAGACATAATTTGCGCTCCTTAGGGAACAAAAACTTTACCAGGAACATTTTAAACTTTTAGGCACCCGGAGAGGCAACTTCCTCCTCTCTGTACCTGATCGCTACGCTTCTGTAAATTTTCTGCAGAGTAGAGTAAATACATACGAGGTTGGTTCAAAACGGTTTTAGATACTTGAATATAAAAATAATAGAAGCAAAATGAGAGTTACATTTTTTCTAAGTGTTCAACCGAAACTGTGTATACTTTTCTATTCTTTGGAACCATGTTTTAAAGCATGCAGACCATTGTTCTTTAGGTATGGATTTCAAAAGTTCTTCTTAGGCGTGCATTGTCTCTTATGGGGGTGAGAAAGTCTGGTTTCTCGCACCTGATATTTGACATGTGGTAACAAATATATAGACTCACGGGATGAATGAAGTCTGGCCATTATGTCAGATGTGGCAAAAGTTTGACAAATTTTTGCTTAAGCTAGTAGAGAGTTCGAGCTGCTGAGCGAGCAGTTGCATTATCATTGTCTCAAAGCAAATCACGAATGCTATTCTGTGGGCGCCTTTCACACCATTTTTCTATCACTTTAGGCTAACATGTGGATGTATACCATTCTACTGTCACGGTCTGTTGATTTTTCAAGGGAATAGTAACTAGGTGACAGGCTTTGGAGGAGGAAGCCCTTATTTCACCTTTGTAGGTTGAGTCTCGTCTGGAAAGCACCTTACAATGAATTGTTGCGCAGTTTCGGGCTCGTACATGTAAATATATGTTTAATCTCCTGTTAGGATCTTCGAAACACTTCTGCCTTATCCGTTCGAAATTTATTCAGCACGAATTGGCACTGCACCAAGCGAGTGTGTTTTACTCATCCGTTAGCTGAGGAACCCATCTTAAACATAGCTTGCTTAGCCGCAGATGTTTGTGCAGGATACCATTCACACTACCCGAACTGATCTTCATAATGTCCGCTATTTGAGGATGTGCAACGTGCGAGTCCACGAGTTCCTCTTCAGTGGTAGTGTTTTACGGTGACAGAAGGTGGCCCAGAACGAGAATCATCTTCTACAGATGTTTTGCCCATTTAAATTCGGCAAACCAGTTTAAAACTGTTGCCCAAGGAAGGTTTTAGGTCCGGAAAAGTGGACAAGCTTTGGAAGCAGTCTTCTAGGTTTAAACCATTTTTGTAATCATAAGAAAAAAAATCATTGAACGAAAAGCTCTTCTGTCGAGGTCGGAAGCTGGAATGCCGATCACTTTTCATCCTTCAACTGCGTATGGTGAAACATGGAGCAAGCGGATACTATGCTGCCATCTGGTATACCCGCGCAAAGGTGCAAAGATACCTATGATACGGGACTTTTTTTTTTTTTTTTGTAGAAAACATAAAACTTTTGAAGTATCTTAACTTTTTGAACGCCCTACGAATCTGCGCGAAAAAGTACTTAAGGAAGTTCATAAGCAGTTGCTGATTACGCACTTTTAAATGCATTGCGTTGCCTCTGTGGCCGAATGGTTAGAGATGAGGGCTTCTGGCTAATCGTTCGAATTCGGTCAGGGTTGGGTCTCGGATGATGCATGCATGTGTTTATCTTACGCTGAGGCTTTTTTTTTCCTTTTCCTGGAATCACTGGCCCTAAATTAGGGACTGGGGACACTTTGTAGCTTTACATGCTACTGGGGAACGATAACCCTTCCTCCCCACACCAATGCATTGCAAGACTCCAAAACCATGCTATGTCAAAAGGTATAACCCAAGGGACTCAAAAATATGATAAAATTCTCGGTTTTTTAGGGGGAGTTCAAATACACCCCCCCCCATCATGAGCACCGAAGGCTATAGGAGCCGCTCATCGTTCATTCAGTGGCAGGAAAGGGAGATAACCTACGATAAAAAGAATAATACAACATCCTTGTATCGGTTGGGATTTGAACCCAAACCCAGCAGGACGAGAATTCGAAAGCTTGCGCCCTGTATCACTGGTTTTGTACTTCTTCCATATCATACTAACGCTCTTTGTGAAATTCTTGAAAGCAGTGCTGAGTTGTGAAGTCGAGAATACATATTTATTATTGGTTCCGTTGGGAATTTTGCTTTTCAAAGTGAAACATTCACTCTTACGGAAAATTCGCTTTAACGAAAAGCTAATGACGACGGGTTTCAGAGTATAGTACAAACATACATTTTTTTTTAGGCGGGAACGGGGTATACGACCAACGTGAGCAACTCATTGGGCTATAAGCAGTCGTCTGTCTCCAACTTAGGGCCACTGACTCCAGGAAAGGGAGAGAACCAGTGCCGTAAGACGAACACACCATCCGTGCCTCACCCAAGATTTCAATCGACATTCATCTCGGACAAATGGTCAGAAGCCAGCGCTTAAACCACTGCGCTAACGGGGCGGCTAAAAATACATCCATACCACTTAAGGAGAAAAACTGCACAAAAGGAAAGGCAGGAAATGAATGTGTGGAAACTTGGGGACATAACGTATCTATCTGTTGCAAAAAGAATTTTTCTAATCCGAGTTCTAAAACTTAGATATCACGCCCTATACCAGATGGACAGATAAAGTGATATGAGTACAGAATTTTTTTTGACCTACGTAGGAACAGGTGTAGAAATACCCACTAAAATTTAAAAACCTCCACACAATGGCACGCGAGAAAGCACGCTCATAATTTCCTGTAACATTTCAAATAGTTTTTTTTTCTACGAGAAAATTGCTTATAAAGAAAGTTGAACTTCGGAAAATCTGTCTCAACTACTCAAATTTAACCTCGAAATTTATAAGATTATGAAACAGTGGGTGAAAATAATTTTCCTGACGGAACATCGGATTCTGAATAAAAGCCGAAAAACGTTCTTATTAAACGTTTCAACATTCTACGTATTTATTTAAATAACCGTGCCATTTCTTTCAAACATGAATGAAATTTACAGATACAAGATCAACTTGTTTTAAACCAATCTCACTTTGTGTAGCCTGACTAAATATTTATCATTTTAAACATATACTGTAGGGAATAGAAACTACGCCTTTCTTCTGGATTAGAAGCGTTAGCTTTTCGTATTTCTGATGTCAGTTTAATACTCACGCCCAGCGAATGAGTCAAAAATAAGACACCATTTTCTCATGTCATCATTTTTTTGACGTTAGCAAACAACTTTCCACCAATATGATAAATGAGAAGGCGACTGACTGATAGTCACTCGGAGGCTCTGCGGATTGCTACGTGAATGATTTTGGCAAACATTGAGGGGCGCTAGCTAGCTGAAATAATGTCCCCTCACTGGCGTTTAAAGCGATTTTGCTTTAACAGGAATTCCGATGGTATACTTTATACGTAAAAATCCTTTTTATTAATAAACAATAAAATTTACTGTAATATTATTTTAATGATACATTCTTTTTTCTCCATTACCACCGAATGTAAAATTATAGGTGACTGATTCACCTACAACTATAAAAAATAAAATAATAAACACTGATGAGCCATAACATTATTACCATCTACCAAACTGCTTGTTGGGACGCCCTCTCGTTGCGATAGCCGCTTGCGCCCGGCGTAGCATGGACTCCACTAGAGAGTACATCTCCTCAGTTATTTTGTACCAGCCAGAAGAGAATGACGTTTCAGAGTTCGGCGATGGACAGAAGCACTGGCGTATGACAGCCAGTGCTGCGGTTCACTGTACCTCGCAAATGTTCGATGGGATTCAACTGTGGGGTATCTAACAGCCAGGGGTTCATGCAAAATACTTGGACATGGTTCTCGAACCATTCCTCCATAAAGCAAACCTTGTGAGGCTGGGCGCTGTCTAGCTGAAAGAGTCCACAGCCATCCGGATACAAGGCCACAATGTAGGGAAACACTTGGTCCGGAACAATAGCTAAATAGGATTGGCACTGAGGGTGTGTTGAACAGACAGGGATCAGGTGGTCCCAATGATGTCCATGAGAACAGTCCTCCTACCACACCACAGCCGTGGGCTCGCTTCCATCCAGCCGTGCAGTCTTATTGCAGCTGTTCACCCACACAACGTTGAATACGAACCTGCCCATTGGTATGTTGGAGCTAGAACCTGGCTCTTTTACTGTAGTTCACTATTCAGTCACCGTGATGTAGAGGACGGTCTTTAGGACCATCTGCAAGAGTGTCAGCTGGATTGCATGCTCGGAAACTTTTCACTATGCACCCATTTTGTAGTTCACGGTTAATTGAGGAATCATAAGCTGTCTGCCGCCATAGACAGCACGTACCATCCGGCGTTCACCTTGACCATCAACCTGTGGCGGTGTCCTCTTTCCGGCACAGTGGGTGGATGTACGTAGGTTTTCGGACCATTCTTGGCGTACCGTTACTGTGGTGGCCCTCAAAGAGCCATCAACCCTCTCAGTTGCTTGAACGGGAAATTATTCGCGCAGATAATTTCCCGTTCAAACTGTGACAAATCCTACCTTTTCCTTATTTCCCGGGCTTCGTACTTGGGAACTGAAACGTCCTGCACGTGCAGTCTACATACAGTGAACGTTTACTGAATTACGGCAACCTACCTAATACTTCGTGGGCCCTTCTTTAGCCCGTAGACTGGGGACTATATGGCGTGGCATCAACTGTACAAGGTGTCCATGTGGGGGCCTGCAACCAAGTTCTTCTCATTGTGGTTCGCAGTTCCTGTACGGAGCGGGGGTGGTGTGTCCAGCTACCTAACCTGACGTTCCACAACATCTCACAGATGTTTAATTGAATTGAGATCAGGCTAGTTCGGGTGCTGTTAGAGATGTTTTTTTATCAGCACTGTGTTCGTCGAACCATTCCTGCACAAGGCGAGCCCGACGACATAAAGCATTATCGTCCAAGAAGAACCACTCTCCTTTGGGTGAAACTATAATATTGTGGGGTGTGCATGGTTCTCAAATAGTCGCTGGTAGTAACAGGAGTCTATACGTTGGTTCACACGCACCAGGGTTAGCAGTTTACGGCAGCTAAACATGCACCGTATAATACAACCGTTTCCAACGGCCTGGATTGTCGATGCAATGTATGAGGGATCAAGAGCTTCATGCAACCGACGCCATAGACAGACTCAACCATCAACAGAATGGAGTACATATCGTGATTCATCGGACCAGCAGAACTGCTTCCAATCTTCATCGTCAAATCCGCATGCTGTGAACACAAAGAGTCATCGATGGGCTGTTGTTAGGAGAAGGTGGGATTTAGGACGTGTGCTCTTGTGCTCACCCGTGTCTGCGTGGGATGAATAATCGCGCGGGATATTGTTTCTCGTTGACCTAAATTGTATTGGATCGTCAATTGCGAAACTGTGCTGCGCCGATTGTACTGTATAATGCGAAGCACCCTTCGCTCACCACTAGAATCCACCTTTTGCCACCATTTGCAGTTGTGTCACCGGTAGGTTGTTTCGCTAATTTAGCACCACTCCTGACACACTTTAACCACAGAGGCCCTCAACCAATCCTCAAGTGTCGCAGTTTCCGAAATAGACGCACCAACTCTTCGTGCGACCACAATTTGGTCTTTCGTGAACTGCCATAAATCCTAAACTTTTATCTATCACGTCCGTAACTTCTCTCTCAACTGAACCTCTTATGTACAAAACTAAAGCAACTATCAGTGTATTGGCGTACGGAATTAAATAGGCATTTTGTCAAGCTTTCATGTTTAAATTGTAACGTTCATTCTCGATAATCAATAAATAATACTTCTTTGTGATCAGTTAACTTCCTGGAAGTTGCGTAACCATGGCAGTTCAGAATCTCGTTGCCATTCACAAAATGCTTAACTTTGTTTCAGTCTTCAGAGCGATTTCTACTCCAAAATTGTTGGTGTGTGTTTGTTTGTTTTTATGTTCTTTCGAATTCCGCATCCCCCTCCCCTCTCCAAGAAAGACACGTATTACTAGCCTGAAGATTGTATAAGACATTTGGTACAAGAAAGGAAGATTAGGAAGGGAACAATGCCAGGGAGTGGATGTTAGATCTCAGAACATGCTCTGCCCACCCACGTTACCCGGAAAATCCCATTCCCATAAGATTGTATTACACATATTAATATGAAGACAAAAATAACCTAACAACGGTACATTTGGTATTAAAAATTGCAGCACTCGATTATTTTGAATTTTCGTTTAAATTTTAGGAATAAGCTTTTGAAACTGAAATATTTAAGGGAGCATAGTTTGTTGGATGACAAATTAAAGCCAAAAGTTGAAGAGGATACGTCTCCCCCCTCTCCGTACGATTCTAGACCCTTGCCCGGCCCTTAGCACAAACAAGAACTGAAGCCCTGCGTCAAAGAATTAATGGTGCAACTTTTTCTACTGATTCGACTTGAGAAGTTGAAGTTTCTTTTGAGCAGCGTTCAAATTCATAGTGGTTTACTGATCCGAAACAACTAAAACTCGAACCGGACCGCCAAAATAAAAACCAGTAACTTTTTTCAAGTAACGTCTTTTATTTCAGTAAAAAAACAAAAAAAACACTACATATTTTTTCCCCCCATAAAGGGAAGTTGCAAAATATTTTTAGTCCATGGTTGGTTGCGAATAAGTTAGTAATTATTATTATCCCCTCTCTCTCTCATGATCAGTGGATAAAGATTCCATTATGAATTGGTGAGGGAAAACTAAGTGTGTTAAAAGCAAGTAGCCCAAGCAAGATCAAAAACTACAGATTTGGCTGCCAGCCGAAGACGTTACTAATCAGAATCTCCGTTGCACCGTTGGAATTCTGCAAAGAGAGTACAATAAGTTTCATTTCAGCACCGGCAAGTGCAGTAAACTTTGGGAAGGAAGAAATTAGGGCACTGATTGACGAAGGCAATGATGCACTGTAAAAAATAAGCGGTGTGAATTCACCGAAAATTCCTGAAAACAACGTACAGCAAAGTTGTAGGTAGGTGTCCGTCTTTTAACGAAATTTCCGTTTTAAAAGTTTCCGTTTCTTCTAACTTCAATATTTTGAAGGAATTTTCGTAGTCAGTAATTCCGCTTATTTCAGAAAAATCCGGTTCAGGTTTTCCCGTATTTATACAGAAATTTCACAAAAACTAAGATTTTGACACTTTTACGAGATTGTTCTTTCCGAAGTACCAAGCTGACGAGCTCTTTTCCTTTCGTCTCTGGCGGAATTTGAACTACGGACCTCGGCAACGGAAGCCGCACGTGCTACAAGGTAGGTCAGAAAAACCAGTATCGGAGAGCAGGGCTAGAGAATAAGGCCCTGATAGGAGAGTCCGTATGAGGCAGAACTCTAATTGCTCGATGATGAAATGTTTTTGTGTTATTAATTTGGGTGAATTAGTCATTTAAATTTCAGTTGTAGGTTATTTTCTGAATGCGTTTGTAATCGTTTTTTTATAGGAGGACATTGCAAATTACGTATTCTTTTCATCGTGATAGTTTGAAGCACCTGAGATCTTTCTAAACTGCTATAATGACTTTCAATTATCTATAAGAAAAGGGAAATGTACTGCTTTATACGGGTAATATTATTTCACAAAACTCCTAAATATAAAATTTACTCCTGATAGCTATAATAGCTTTTGACTTAAAGGGTACACAAACTGCTATATATAGACATCATATAATCACCTGTACAATAATTTAAGTACCCGGTTTCTTATGATAACACAATATGCAATAGCTGGTGTACAAACTGGGGGAGAGGGGAAGGAATATCCGGTGTCACAATAACCAAACTTTTATGCGGTATACTACCCGAAATATCCGATCTCACTAAAGAACTTTAAAAAATCAGGTCCTCCGACAAACGACTGAAATTTAATAGTTAATCAAACCTCAAGTATTTCCGCAAATCGCTTTCAAATTTTCCGAAAAACCAGAAATTTTCCGTAATATGGATACAGAAAAAGTGAGAACATAATTTTCCCATTAATGTACTAAAGGAATTGTTGAAAGGTTTCTGAAAATTTACAATTTTCCGTTAACACGTCTAAAAAAAAATAAAAACGGCAATTAACCGTCAATATACGAAAGGAATTGGAGAAAGGTTCCTGAAAATTCAGAATTTTCCGTTAACACCTCTTAAATACGGCAGTTCGCCGTCAAAATGCAAAAAGAGTTGCGGAAAGGTTTCTGAAAATTCTGGAATTTTCCTGGCGTACGAAAAATCCGTGAAATTCAGGCGGTTTTTTCCGTTATTTTACGGAAAAGGCTGCATCATAAATATGCTTCGTTAATTCACTAAAGGAATCACAGAAAATAGCTCGTGGATTTCAGAATATCTTTTTATAGTTTATGTTGCAGAAATTCAAAGAGCAATTGTGGAAGTTGAGGGAATTTATTTTAAAAAGTCCTTTTATTTTTGCAATATCATAATCATCAACCATTATCAATCCATTGCTGGATGAAAGTCTCTCCAAATTTCTTCCACAACGACCTGTCTTGAGGCAATCTCCGTGTCACTACCGCATGCATTTCATTCTAGAGTTTCATTCTGTTGCCCTATTTTCGCATTGCAATCATCCATAATGATCTACAAGTGCTGCTTGCATTTATTATTTAGATGCCGAATTTCTTTGTAAAATTCTTCCTCAGGATGATATGTGATGGGCGCATAATCTGAGCCTGGTATCTTTTTTTGAGAATTGGATAACGAGTCGCGCAGTTCTGTCCGAAGAACTTTAAACTTTTGGAACATTGTCCTTCAGTTTCTTGTTTATTATAAGTCCAACACCATCTGGTTCTGCCAGTTTCTGTCCCACAATAGTAGAAAGAGATGTTCGCTTTTCGGTTCAATGAGATCTCCTTTTCTTCTTACCTCATTTAGCTCAACGATGTCCCACTTGATACTTTGTAGTTCCTCCTCCAATTCAAGGAGCCTTGAATCAGAAGATAAAGGTCGTCCGTTAAACGTAGCCAAAGTCAGCATCGGATGGCAGCCCAGTCCGGTCTTCCAGTGATTCTTAGCACCCTCTGTCTTCATGTCGCACTGGCCGCTGCCTTGGCAAAGTACATTCCAGCTGCCGGAGACTGAGGGCTAAGATTTAAGTTGTGAAATCATCTTTTGGGGGGTTTGGCCATAAATCACCACGCTGGCCAAGCGGACTGATGAGCGTGGGATAACATTTCCTCTAATCATGATAGTATAGTTGTACAGCTATTTGTCGGTCGTGAGAGCCCCTTTAGTGGGAACAGGATGCACCGCAAAAAGAAGGGATTGGCATTTGTCAAGGAGAGGCCATATGTTTGCGCATCATCTGATCTTGCATCCCTTTTGCAATATAGAACTCAGTAAATTGTCATGGGAAGAGATAAATTAGCAATATCATATAGGGCATGAAAATATTTTGGCTGTGATTGAAGTTTTCCTTGCACATCAGACGAGTGTGAACGGGGATTCAGAAATATGTGGGAAATCAAAAAGGTACTGGCGAAACAAACTCAACGTTGGAACTGTTTCCGATTTAATGACAGTATTTTTTTATTGGGGTTTAATGACCACCGTAAGAAACTCAGTGGGCTATTACAAGTCGCCCGTTCCCAATTTAGGATCACTGGTTCCAGGAAAGGGAGAGATCCAGTGCCGTAAGACAAACACAACAACGATGCCTCACTGGGATTCGAACCCGGACCATTCTCAGACGAACGGCCATAAGCCATTTCTTAGACCACACCCTAGATATTACACAATTTGATCCACTTCAGGCAGTGGCACTATGAATCCAATCAGTTGAAAAGACAAAGTTGCTACTAAACCTTACACCCGTTAAAATGCTAACTAAAGTTAAATATAACTTCCATGTGTGGAAATATTTCATAAAATGTAATCAATAGAAAAATATTCAAATATTTGCAAGTAATTCCGAAGTATTATGTGAATCCATCCGCGGCAGTTGCCCGCTGGTTTGTTTACATTTTAGATCGCGTCTCTCAGTGTGCCATTACGCGATACCAATAGCTCTACAATGAAATGCAAAGCAGGTGGGATTTTTTTAGGGAAACATATGTATTTTCAATGAACACAAGTAAAATACGCAGAAGGGAATCTAAAAATTACCTGAAATCGTAATTTTATTTTTACTTCTTCGGTGGGAAATCAATGTCTCCTTCTGCGGCGCACGTACTCTATTGGCTGATGGAAGGAGTGGCATTTCTCCACGATGCCTTGAGAGAAGAAGAATCATACATGCCAGTTATTATCCATAGCTGTGCCCCCCCCCTTGAGGAGGGCACAGCTGAGGATATATAACTCATAGGTCAGAAAACTATCGCGTAGTGGCACACTGAGACCCGCAATATAAAATATAAACAAATCCACAGGCATCTGGTGCGCGAGGATTTGATGGTTGTGTTTGGTTGCTCAGTGGTATGTTGAAGGGATGGTTCGGTTGATTAATTGCATTATTTCTTTCACCACAACCTCTTTCTACGGAGGCAAATCCAGGAGTGACACTGTTACGTCATACACAGAGAGTCTGCAGTGTAGCGCTCATCTGGCGCCATCTATTAATGAAAATTGTATGTAAAAAGATTGAGAACTAAAAATTGTACAACAGGATTCACCCAATACTTTGGAAGTCCAGCCAAATACTTCGCAATATGGCATACAAATTATAATCGGTTTGCGAATATTCTGTAATATTTGTATTATATTATTTAGTTCATTTCAGATAACATCTTATGCTTCACTGTACTTATTCAGCCATGGAAAAGAGCAACGGAACTGCTATACTGTGCACATTAAATATATTTGTCACATTTGCAGATCAGTAAAAATAGATGTGTAGAACAGGATCAGTGAATTTGTTTTTTCAAAATTTTTATCACTGTTTTTGAGTTTTCCATCGTTTTTTGCTTTGAAAACAAGCTGAATATATAAGTTAATAAAATAGAATAGTTAATTATGCTTATAGCGAAATATTAAAGTAATTTTCCTAAATCATGGAAAAAGATTCAAAGATTTGGAGGATAGTTTGTATGGTTCAAAGATGGGGAGGACAGCTTGTATGTTGGAAAGAGGGGTGGCGGAGCACTCCGTCGAAATCTCTGTCTACGGCCCTGGTAAATAATACCTTTATAAAAGCATGTTATCTGTTAAATCTCTTTTTGTTGCTGTTGTTGAAGGTTTAAACGACCACCGTCAGCAACTCAATGGTCTATAAGCAGTCGTCCGTCCCAAATTTTAGGGCCACTGGTTCTAGGGAAGGGAGAGAGCCAGTGCCATAAGACAAACACATATGACCATTCGTGCATGCCTCGCCGGGATTCGAACACGGACCGTTCTCAGACGAATGGTCATAAGCCAGCGCTTAGACCACTGCGTCTCCGCGGCGGCCGTTGAA
Source organism: Macrothele yani (assembly GCA_039090855.1). Taxonomy (NCBI): domain Eukaryota; kingdom Metazoa; phylum Arthropoda; class Arachnida; order Araneae; family Macrothelidae; genus Macrothele; species Macrothele yani. Next base: position 47,412,514 of record CM077012.1, read on the forward strand.
TATTCAGTGAATTATGTTTTTCTCGAAAAGCTATGTTTAATTACACATAATAGAGAGATTCTTTAAATATTACAGCTCTCAGCCATTCCTCTGTTAATTAGCACCGAAGCATTTGGTGGAGTGATTCTAATCCGGAATGCAGGCTAATGTCATTCCTTTTCACGCCATCCGCTGTCACGCCTTATCAGACTGTTCACCTCTCTCCCGTATAGGCTTGAATTAATTCGCAGGTAATTCGTTTTCTTCCGGTCTTTTGAATCCTAATAACTGGATCCTCTTCCTCTTATTGATTTTCTCGAGGTATTGCTGCTCTGCTGAGAGTGTTTGGCTGATCATCGTTTGGATAGAAGGACAAAGTAATTAACAGAGACGTGGGCTTCTATTATGAAGCAATATAAACAGTCCAAACTTTCTGTCTGACTGCTTTCTCCTCCTCTCAAGCCAACAGCGTGTTAAAAATTTCTTCAGAACGAACGTAGTTTTGGATGTTGATTTCTCTTAAAACTCTCGTTAGTTGATTTGATCACGAATCTTTTCCCTGTACCGTGTAATTAAAACTTTCTCCGTGAGGTTGTTACATTCTACTTTCTTTGGATAATCTTTTTCCTAAAATTTGATTATTTTAAAACTTTTGGTAGATGTTATTATAACGGAAAACTAAGAACTGCTGAGAAATACATTCTGATGTCTTGAAAATTCTGCAAATAAAGTAGGGTTGCGCGTAACAGGCGGAGTACTACCACCTTTTAAGAATCATCAATATGATAACAAATACAACGCTACTACAGCTGTACGCCAAGGAATACAAAATCAGCAGAGTTAGAGAGTTTAAATTACTTGGTTCATGCCCTCGAATACTTTAACAACGACAGCAGAAATAAAAGATAGGTTATAGGCTGGCTCGATCTGCTTCTAGATTATATATGATCTGGACATCAAGAAGCATACCCAGGAATAGACAAAAACACCGCACTTTCCGTGTTTTCTTTAATTAACACACAGCAACCGAAAAATTTATCCGGACACCGCTGGGATCGTACCCCAGATATCTCGATATAACTAGCCGAGTGCGTTCGCCTTACGCTAAGGTGGCCAACAATCCACGGCGCTATGTGTATTTATCTGTCAGCATCTGACTTCACAAATCCGTAGCGATGGGCTCGGCAACTGAGACCTCTCCTTTTGGTGGGGCTTGAGGGCACAAGCTATTAAATTATATCTAATAAATCCAAAAGGCGAGAGTGATAGTGAAAATCTTCCTATAATCTTAATCCTTAAAAGGATGGAAATGAAGCTACCCATAGCATATGGTCACATCTTGCCCAAACCCAGATCATCCCACTAAAGATGTCTCTAATTTTTATATCGTTAATTTAATATATTCAATTTAAAGAGCTCCTTCATAGAATGAAGAATTGGGAGTAATAGATTAAATACAGATTTTAGTTTTGCTGCAATGAGTACAAACTTTTTCCACAATTCGGACTTTTTTTTTTTTTTTAGTGTGGTGGTGAGATTGCTATATTTAATTTAAAACTTAATATTCATTCTGATTGCGGAGATTCTAATTGCCCGACTTTCTACTTCGTATAAGTCACTATTGAAAGGGGGCTGTCTTCTCGGCCCAGGGCCTTAAAGTTCTGGGTTCAAGTCCAGCTGAATCACTAATGAGTAGCCGAGGTTCGGAAGTCTCGTTAATCCGTTGGCCCCGGGGTAGAGACTCCGTGTTATAAACAAGTCTAACCCCAGTCCCCGGTGTAGCATACGTAGTACCCGCTGGATCCACAAAGCAACCAAGCGAAATCGACCACCATCGTTTCTGACTTATGGTGCAAAAGTATTCCACGGAATTGACAATTACATTTTCACACAAAGGAGTTTTTCTTCCAGGGATGTTTTCAGCTTTGAGATTTTCTGGCAAAGGTATTTTTCAAGATGATTTTTACCCTAAATACAAGCATACCGGCACTTCAAAATTTATATTTCGAGCACTGGGGCAAATTATGCATTTCTTTGGAAAGAAACTATGAATAAAATGTTTTCCAGAGTGAGCGGTATGCGACCAAATGTTTTTTCAATCTGGATTTTAGACGCGTAGATACAGCAGCAAATATGTTGTAAACAAAAGTGTGCACTTACGCCCTCTAGTGTAAAAACTGGAAATTATACATTTTCTTACCAAGAACGATATCCATCACAGAAAGGATTTTTAGAAACTGATATATGGTAAAGCACGATATAAATTTACATCCTCTAATGGAAAAACTGTGCATTATTTGAAGATTTGTTTTTTACGTAAAATAGTTTTCGTAGCAAAAGATATCGAACCGTTAAAAAAAATAGTTTCAGTCGGATTTTTAGAAGTAATTACATGGAATAATATGCATTTTAAATTCAATAGTATCTGCGTTTACGCCACCTAGCGGAAAAGTTGTGCATCAGAAAAAGACAAAAGCTCAAAGAGTCTGTCATAATTCAGGCTTCTTAATGCAAAATTAATTTGGTAAATGGGACAAATAGGTGCGGAGATATGGTGTCTACAGGATGATACACGAAAGGACAGACATGATGATAACAAAAGTGCTTTTTATTTTCAAAAGACCTGTTAAAAACATTCAGAGGTTGTGTAGTGCGTACATCGAATAAGAAAGCAGGAGACTCATATTGCTGTCGTCTCAATTTTCCGTTTAGCAGTTTTTTCTTTTTATCCTTATTTCAGAGAGGATCTTATCGGTTGTTGTGTGCTTGGGTAACCGAGGGAACAGGAGACTAATATTACCATATCAAGTTCCCAGTGGGAGACCAGATTTTTCAATGGAGACAAACTCCCGGTGGGTGTTGTGAGGGATGGAATAAAAGCGCTGGTGAAGGGAATTGTCCCTTCAAGCAAATATGGAAACTGATTGAAAATTTATGCCCCAGATCCCACGCAGCCTTACGTTAATTTATCCTGATGCAATCTGATCCAACCGGGAGCAGACTGCTTTTGTCCATGGCTATCGCAAGTTAAATTTCAATTATATGAAACTTAACTATGAAATATCAAACATTTCTGTTGTTCAAAATGCAATACTTAGTGCATTTCCACACATTTGAGACAAAAAAAAAATGCTTCTTACGAGACAGAAAAAACAGTAGAAAAATAGTAACAAAAAACTTGATTATTTTAATTTATGCAAATAAATGCTACTAAATGGATCTTTTTAATTTATATATATTAAGTAACTGTCTAAATATCAGAATGGTAAATGCAATGTTATTTATAGGCAGATGAAGCAATGACTCAGATGACTTCATCAGCTGAAAGTATAGGCGTATATCTGTTTGCATACCACAAGGGAATTTGAAAACCAGCATAGAAACACCCAGTGACTTCTCGTAGGGTTTATACACAGAGGGGAAGTTCAGACGCACCTATATATGTCCCATAGAACTTTTGTGGCGCTTTATTAGAAACAAAGTTACATTAGACTGAACCTCATATATGTGACATAGGGGCTCATATACGACATTAGGTAAACGGGTCGGAAAGGTGGGAGAGCCAGATTTGAAGGTACGAGTCCTAACAGTGGAAGACGCCGACTGTGGCGTCATAGTGAGCGTTTCCAGGGAGCAGGGAAGAAACACGCGACCTTACTTGTTTGTAACGGAGGACCTACTGCCCCGGGGCTGACGACTTATCGTGCCCATCCGATGCGCGGCTGGTGTTCGGTGGTTCAGATCAGCTCAGCCTTGCTGGGATCGATCCCGCGACTATCTGTGCGGAACGTTAATGCTCTAATCGCCAGGCCACTTGTAGCCCAATTAACGACTCCGATGAGCGCCTAAAGCTATAAGGTACGCCCGTTCCTATTTTAGGGCTGCTGGGTCCATGGCAGCTCCGTAGGGCAACCATTCTACCATCCTCATCCTATACTCGAGCCTGGGCCCAACTTGAAAGATAATCTAGAATTATAAGTGGCTCTGACCACTCGGCCACAGGGAAGACGAAGTATAATTTGTATTGTTGATATTTTTCGTGTAAGAATTAATGTCATCTGCATTTTTAAGGGAAGAAACAGATTTTGCCAAGCGTAGAAAATTATCAATCTGGCTCCAGGGAACTCGAACTGCTCCAGAATTTCATTTTTGTCGTAAAGCCGTGCCTTTGTTTATATTTGTAAAGATGTTTTTGCCTCTAAGGGTCAGGCTTAAGGCCATTTCATTCAGGTTATCAAACGTGTCAACGAGGTATGCTAGCTTTAATAGTCGTCTGCATTGACAAAAGTCTAGAGTTCATGTTGAAGAGAAGCTCTTGCCGCCCCGGTGGCGCAGTGGTCTAAGGCGCTGGCCTATGATCATTCGTCCGTAAGGGGTCCGGGTTCGAATCCCGGTCAGGCATGGATGTTGTGTTTGTCTTACGGCACTGGTTCTCTCCCTTCCCTGGAACCAGTGACCCTAAATTAGGGATGGGCGACTGCTTATAGCCCATTGAGTTGCTCACGGTGGTCGTTAAACCTCCAATCCAAAAAAAAAAAAAAAAAAAGAGAAACTCATGACTTAACTATATAATACTGTATAGTTTCTACAACGGACAACCGTTTGACAAAAGCCAACACTTCTGTGGGAAGAAATTATCGTACATGTTCAGAACAGGTACCTTAACAAGATTTCAAATGCACGTGCGTTTGAGACAACTGGTTTGGTATTAATGCTTTGGCAAATAGTTGTGAATTATTGCTTTGTCAAATACCGCACGAAGTATTCCTCTTAAATCTTTAGCTCTCAATGCTGCAAGATTTAAACTGAACGTACGATTAATTATACACACTGCATGCCGTCCACCAATCTGCCCCTACTCCGCCACAATAATGTAGCCAGCCTCAGTTACCTACCTGCTGTTTGCCCTACCTGCGACTGTGATGATAAGTAAACACGGCGAATTATATCGTGGGCAGATAATCGAAGCGAGGAAGATGGGGTGCTGTATCTCCACGACAGCAGAACAGAGATTTCCGCGTGCGACCGTCGCACGTGCGTACCGGGTCTGCATCAAAACCGGCAGCTTCCGGGAAAAAATGTGGCCGGAAACGGGACGTTGATGTTAGAGGTGAGCGCTGGCTTTACCACATAGTAACACAGCACTGTACTGGAGAGGATAACGTCGGCATTCAACGACGGGCACCTACGAATGTTTGTGCAAAGACCGTTCCACGTACATTGGCACTACTAGGCGATGGCATACCAAGCACATATCGAGTACCCTTTCTTAATAGCACGTCAGTGACATATAATACCTCAGTGAGCAAAGCAATATCGCCACTGGACTATGCAAGACTGAAAATGGGTAGTTTGGTCCAACGATTCGAGATTCCACCTATAATTTGCCTACTGAAGGGTACGTGTATAACGCAGACCACACAAGGCCAAAGACTCCAACTCTCAAATTCAGTGGCACATGCCGGTGGAGGCGGTGAAAGATTCAGGGGCGTGTTTACGTGGGTCACCTTATGGCTCTCTTGTATCGATTGAGACCACTATCACCGCAACGTAGGCGCCAACCATCTGCACCTGTTCATAGCCATCCATTCCCCACGGCAGGATGCCTTCTTTCAACAACAACAACAACAACAACAAAAGAAAAAAAACCCACCCCTTCTTGCCGCTCTCATTCGTCGAAGGACTGATTAGAGGAGCATTCCAGTAAGCTAGCAACTCTCGAATGGCCGTTTCACTCTTCGGATCTGAACACAATGGAACATATGTTGGATGAAGTGGAGCTACGCTTTCGAGCCCGAAACCCATCCAAGGGTGCACTTTAGGGTCGGCTATCCTGGAAACAGGCTGAAATAGCACTTTTCCAATATTGGTCGAGCCCATGCCACGACGTTTGCTGCTGCTGTGAGGGTAAAAGGGGGCTGGAGATCACACGTTGTTAGATGGGTGCGTATAATGAATTTTCCTTTCAGTGTATTAAACAAAGCATGACGTATACCTCTAACCTTCTTTTTGAGTATCTGTGTTCTTATGTAAATTTCGTTACATGGTTAAAAAATTTCTCACTGAAAGGCACATTACTTCCATGAATAGTTTTTACATTTTGGCAACGCTGACAGAGCAACATGAAATAGGCCACCCCAGTGGCGCAAGGATCTAAGCGCTGGCTTCTAACCATTCGTCCGAGATGAGTTCGAATCCCGGTGAGGCATGGATGCTGTGTTTGTCTTATGGCACTGGCTCTCTCCCTTTCCTGGAACCAGTGGCTTTACATTAGGGAAGAGTGACTGCTCATAGCCCATCGAATTGCACACTGTAATCGTTAAACCCCTCCCAAATAAAAAGAAATTGAGAATAGATTGTGAAGGTTTGATGTTGCGAAAAAGATTAAAGCCTTTTTGATATACAGTACATGTGATTGACGAATATGTATTGTTGTCGTATCATTGAGATTTGAGTTGATACCAGAGAGATACACTGTGTCAGTGGATTGTATTGATGCCGTTTGAACTTCGCGTGAGTGCAACAATAAAGGGAGAAATCATCGTTATACTTACGTCTTTGCTGATGCTTTCTACCTGGCTGTTAGTATTTACTTAGTTATTCAAAAAGTGTGAATAATTATTCTAAGAAGTTCTCTATGAACATTAGCTAAGAAGAAATTCTCAGAAAACTAATTTAGCTATATTAAGCAACTGGAAAAATGTGCAGAAAGTAAATTAAACTTCAAGTACAACACCCAAATAATGAAAATATAGAAAACACAAAATGTTTTCTCTTTTCACACACACAAAAATGAAGTCAGTAAGAAACTACAAATCACAAATCAATGACTAGAAACGCATATCGTGATTATTAACTCAATAGTATATGTACAGGGTGTCCTAATAATGACTGTGCACTGAATGTACGAATTGCAGTAATGTAATAATAAAGAAACTTGGAATAGAATTACCGTAGAAGTGACCCGCCACGTGGAAGTGCTCTGTGTCCGGTCATGTCTCCCCACCCCGAGGCGCGCGCAGCTGTCATTCTGAGTGAAGGTGATTCCCGAGCGCTTGGTCAACGAAAGCAGACATGTCGATTAAGCACTCGTCTCGGCACAAGGACAATGGTGTTGACGGTTGAACAGAGTGTTTTTGGTGGAACGTGTCTTTCGCCATGACGACAAGTACATGGACGAAGTGCAAAAACAGTTCGCTAGGAAATTTCGTGATGCAGACGTCCCTCCACCGTAATGCGGTATGTCAGCTCATAGTGAAGTTTCAGGAAACTGGCAGTGTTATGGATGCCACCAGCCCAGGTAGGCCATCCACGGCAGACGAGACTGTACAGGATACAGAGGAGTCCACACAAGTCCGTGAGACGACTGTCACAACAAGCTAATGCGCCAAAGAGTACAGCTCACGATATTATGAAAAGGAAGTTGCGTTTCCACCCGTACAAAGTGTTTGTCGTGCATCAGCTGAAAGAAACAGACCTTTAGGCCCGTGTTCGGTACTGCAGGTGGTTTCAAGAGTTCCTGCCTGAAGAAGGTGAGGACATTCTGGACGTGACTTTCTTTGCAGATGAAGGGGAAGATGTACACAGGTAATCAGCATACACTTGAAGAGCTACAGGCTACAATAACGACCCACATCCAACAAATCACACTACATACCCTGAGAAAGGTCTTCACCAACATGCAGAAACGTGTGCAGACATGTCTGGACGTCGGTGGGGCCTATTTCCAACACCTCCTGTAGGAGCCAGTTCGACATGGTAAGCGTTACTTTCAGTGCACAGTTACTTTTAGGACATCCTGTAGAATTGCGTAGAAAAATAAACCAATTAGTTCTACACCCGAACGGGATTACACTGGCTTGGCCCTTAAAAAAGTAAGGCTTTTTATTACCTCCAAATCCAAAAATATCAAATATACTAAAAATATTAAATGACGCATAAGAAATTTCAATGAACTTTCCTTTCATACATTATTAAAAATAAAAAAAGAGAGCAGGACAATAAATTAAATTGTGATACCTGCTTATTTATTATATATTAACATTATTATAAATCAGTTAAAATATATCTATCCCTGCTCTACATAAAATAAAATAAAATTAATGCCGCTCCTATTAAAAGCAAATGTAACAAGTATATAAAACTAAAACATTTAAATAAATTAATTGTATAAAACTAAACACCAAACTAAGGGCCGCGGGTGGCCTAGTGGTCAACGTTCGTAACTGCCACGGAGAAGACCTCGGGTTCGATCCCGGGCAGGTACGAACGCTCGAATCACTAAATCTCCGCCGTGCTCAATGGACACGTTAAGCCGTCGGGCCCTGGGTACTGGCCCCCGGAAATAAATAAAGGCGTCTTTCTACCTTGCTTCCGTGTAACTTTCCTATCAGGGGCTCTAGCCCAAATCTCTTAGCTTCCTATTTCTAAGGGTTGTTTAAGACCTGGGGTTAGACACTCCCCTCCTAAAATCTTCTACATATGATCTCTCTGAAACACCAAATTATTTATTTTAAATTAATTTAAATTAAATTAAGAGTTGTTCACTCTATGAAATTTTAGCTTTTCTCCGACTTAGCATTCAGCTTAAGGCAATGCATATATTCTACCTCTAATTTTTCATTGCTATCACTTTAAAGCTTTCCTATTTGAACACCTGTTCATTTCTCGTTTCAAGGTGGTTGGACCTCGTGCTTCACGTTTTTTCCCCGCCTTCCGGGGCTCGGTGGAGCTTGCATGCTGGCGACAATCTTTTGAGGGAACTAGTAATCAGAAGATGTTATCAAAATTATTGAAGTGTACGCTCCAAAATTTTGAATCTTCGATTCTCGATCAGGCGATAAACATTAACTAGTTACTTAGTTAATCGCAGCTATCAACAGCTTATGTAAAACTCCACAAAAGGTAAAACATAAGACTGGCAGCAACTTTTACTCCTATACTGCGATTCACCCTAAGATTACACTGCAGTTTAAGGTACACGAGCCGACGCACTCACTGAGATTTCGGGGACGGCCAAGAGTTATGTTCATCCGCGTAACTCCCCACTGTGTCCTGCTGTTAGCAGTTGTCAATCACTTCCCCAATCAACTCGGTGGCATCCTTGTCTCCCGAACACTGCATATCTGCGCATGCGTGTGTTAGTCTAATTCTAAAACTTAATTTCTGAAAATAGATCTTTTTTAGATTTGTATAAAATAGCAGTATGTACATATAAGTAAACAGCTAGGACAATATATAGTATGATTCTGGGCAATAAATGCGTTGGTTTTCACGGAAAATGTTGGGAACTACTTTAAGTCGCGGCGATAGGTTTCACGTACCTTTCCTTTCAGAGTCATCTTAGGGTGAATCGAAGTATAGTATTAACCCTTAATGCCGACCAATCATTGCAGCTGCTCAGTCCTTGATGAGACTAATGCCTCGTGTGCGTTATGCCTTTTTCTCACTAAACCTATCCTTTTAGAACATACTGTTAAGGAAAAAACTGTTTTTGTTTCAAAGTAGTAGAAATGCCTGTGTCAGATTATGTAAAAGTGTGCACTGTAAAAAGAAATTCACATAGCAATTTTCCAAGGAGTTAAGAAAAGATGTTCTCAATTTAACATTGTGGGGATAAGGCTGTGCGGCAACCGAATGGTCAGTGGCGTGGGCTTCTGACTGATAGCCAGAGATTGGCCTGGACTCGAGTCCCGGATGTTGCATAAGATGCACTTTTTCTACAATGAGTGTTCTGTCTCCTTTTTCTGCAACCAGTAGCTTGGGAACGAACGACAGCTCATAGTCTTAAGATGGGGTTATTGAACAAAGCTGTATAGATTCTCTTAACAAAACGTTCACTAGTAAACAATATGCAGTATAAATCATTCATTCGTATTAGAAAATGGTTATTAGTCTTCAAAGTATTGGATAACTATTCACTGGAATCAATTCACAACGAAAGATGCAAGGATTGGTGGCATTATTTGTGAAGGGTGAAAGGCATTCATTTAACTCACCATATGCTCTTCTGGAGATGCTTTCATCATGACAACAGCAGATGGTAAAAAAAAAAAACCTCCGTTGCTCTGCGAAGTTTCTTAGCATTCGCTATACGCAAGACTATCTCAAAAGACGAAAAAGACTACCTCATTGCAACAGAATTTGAACGAAAAGCTGGTATTTTTTGTTAAATACATCCAAATATATTTTTAACGAAACAGAAATAGCCTCTACGCAAGGGCTCCATTAAAATAAGAACATTGGAGGGGCTTAACAGGGCTTAATGTTTTTCGCTACCTTGTACTCACCCCATCTCCCTCTTTCTTAATGAAAAAATAAATAAAATTGCAGAATTTCAAAATTGATAGCTGCCACTTTTAATTTAATTGCATTTTAAATTTAAAATAACTAATTAATTTTTAATTTCGCTTACAACCAATGTAGCACAGAGCCATAGCTAGGCCCCAGAACCAGACAGGACGAAGAGTCATCTGAGGATGCTGTGTTCAACTATAAACTGCATTTTTCTACGAATACAGGTATGCAGGCTTTGCTTTATTTTTAATCTCCTTTCGTTAATTTACTTCATTAGGGAATGATTATATCAAAAAGAAAAAACAATTACATAAAATACAAAATGTGAAATAAAAAGCGGGAGAAAAAAAAAACAGAACTCCCTTGAAATATAAAAATAAATCACATTCTTTGAATTTGCATGATGGTGGTTGGGCTGGAGTGTCCTGGCCCTCAATGTTTCTAAAACAAATTGTGTTCTTTTCTCTGGTCGAAGGCTTGTGATAGTAACTACTCCCCAGATCTATTTGAATGATATTCCTTTGGCTTTTCAGAAAATGTTAAATTTTTGGGAGTTCATCTGCATGAAAATTTACGGTGGGATGCACATGTTGATGCTTTGGCAGTTGAGATCTCATATTGGAGTTTTGTTCAGGATTTCGTGTTACTTGCCAATTAAAATAAAGTTAGCACTTTATTATTCTTTTATTTACCCACTTATGCCTTACTGTCTTTTAGCTTGGGGGAAATATTAATAGAATTTTTACTTTGCAAAAAAATTTGTTCGATTGTTAAATCAATCGAAATATGTGGATAGTTTGTTCTACCGTTATACGTTACTGATTTTTGAGAAACTGTACATTTTCAGACTTATGTTGTTAACGCATGAGCGTGTCTATGCTAATAAGCATTTAAATCTAATTACTGTTTGTCGTCCTGCGCATGCTTATCACACTCGTGGATATACCGATTTCGTGATCCCCAGAGTTCGGACAAACGTGTTATACACTGCTGGCCACCCAAAATGCAATACCAAGAAGGAAGCATCCGATTGGCCTGAAATTCGCAGCATGCATCGCCCGCGAGAGGGCATGCAAACGATTAGCATTGCAGGACATATGCAAATCATGTGCGCCCGGCACGCCATCGAGAAGCACTATAAGAAGGCTGCACAGAAGGCGGGGCGTAAGTAGTGGAAGTGTGTTGTGCTGCCGGAACTGTGCGTGGGAAGCTTTCTGATGCCCCGTCGCAGAATACGGCAGTCATTCCAGCACGTTTCGGAGTTCGACAGAGAACGAATAGTGGCTTATCGCGACAGCGGTTTACCGTACCGAGACATCGGCGCCCGTGTGGGACGACATCCAGCCACAGTGAGGCGAGTATGGATTCGGTGGGTGAGGGAGGGACGGACGGACGGACCGACGTGAGCGATTGTTGCAGCCGCGGCACACCACCAAACAAAAGGACCGGCATGTAGTGCGGCGGGCATTGACGGCTCGAACCGCCACATCACGAACGTTAGCGCAGGAATTAGGGTGTGTTGCGCAACAACCTGTGTCAGAACGTACCGTTCGACGTCGTCTGCAGAAGCGGGGACTTGTCGCACGGCGCCCATTGCTCCAATTACCATTGACGTTACACCACCGTCAAGTGCGGCGGCAGTGGGCCTTTGAACGCCGCACCTGAACTACGAAATGGCACGACATTGTCTTCTCCGATGAATCCCGCTTCTGCCTGCAACACCACGATGGTCGGATTCGCGTGTGGCGGCACCACGACGAGAGACTGTATGACGCCTGCATTATGCATCGCCATATCGGTCCGTCGCCTGGCGTTATGGTTTGGGGCGCAATTGGATATGACACCCCCCCTCTGGTACGCATCGTCGGTACACTCAACAGCCACCGCTACATCTCCGACGTTTTGGAGCCTTTAGTCCTCCCTTACCTGCAGGACCTGCCAGCGACCACGTTTCAACAGGACAATGCGCGCCCGCACGTGGCACGCATCGTGCAACAATTCTTCACGGCCCACCAGGTGTCACTGCTGCCGTGGCCCGCCTGTTCTCCCGATATGTCGCCCATCGAACACGTCTGGTCTCTGATCAGCAACCGAGTGGCCCGGCAAGCACCACCCGCGGCTACGCCTGATGAACTGTGGCAACGTGTGGAAGCAGCCTGGACCAACATACCCCAAGCCCACATCTAAAGCCTCTTTCGTTCGATGTCGCGGCGTGTAGCGGTCGTTATTGCCAGCCATGGGGGCCACACGAACTACTGATGTCTGCGTGTTCCGCAAGTCGCACGGGCCTGTAAGCTCAATCGTTTCATCTTTGTATCTGTTGTTATGTTTTCAGTAAATCTGGCTTTGCTATCTCGTGTCCTTCTTGGTGTTGCATTTTGGGTGGCCAGCAGTGTAATATAATGCCAATGCCACTTGTCCTCGACTCTGGAACGGGTTGCCGATTTACATATATTAGATCAATTGTTAACTATGCTTTATTTAAAAGAGTTAAGGGAATATTTTATATACAGTTAATATATTTCTGGATTGATTATCTACAATTGTGATTATGTAAATTGCAGTTCTATAGGAGGATAATTTCTTGACTTGGCACTTTTGTTTTTTATTAGGGGATCAGGGGCTCGTCAGGCCTATACTAGCCTTTTTCCCTAGCTCCCTGCTATGTTGCACTACAGTTGATTGTATAAGTGTTTGGTAATATACGTGGTACTATTCGTATTGGCATTCAAACGAATGGTAAGAAGCCAGCGCTAAAACCACTACGCCACAAATAGCACAAATTTCTGCAAAAGGTAAACAGTAGTCGGAATAGCGCATACAGGTTCAATGCAGGGGAACCCAACGACACTGTCGCGCGGCAGATATGTGTTTTGTGTGTGATCGTAAGACATTTCAAAGAAACTGGCACTAGTTCAAAAAAGAATAAAATCTGCGTGACATGATTAACTTTGGAGTAAGTGTTTTGTACGTGTAGTTATTTGTGTTGGTATAAAACTAGGACAGACATTTTAATTACAACATTCACGTTTGTATTGTACGCAGTAATGTGCAGTAACTTCAATTTTACGAAAAATATTAGTACACTCTTAAGAATATTGTAGTAGGTTGCAACAAACAGTGGTGCTACACCATCTGCACCTATTTCTATAAAAAAGGTACACTATTGTGTGGTGCAAACAAAACCCAACAACATGGTACAACTTTGCACCACGTTATGGTACAAGGTTGCAGCACAAGTTGTTGGGTTTTGGTTGCACCACTCAATGGTGCATCTTTTCTCAGAAAGTGGTGTAGCACCACTTTTGGAGCAACCTACCACAAAATTTTTTAACAGTGTAGGTTTGAAAGAATTTGAATTATCAAGAATCCAGAAAAACCTGATTAATAATATGGAATTAAAAAGTGTCAGTAATTGAAAGATGATTGATTTTTGCAAAAGGGCCTCAAAGACATTTTTTGCAGGGGGTCCACGCGTTTTTCTGGTACGCCACTGGGATCACCCTTCGTCGCTCTTACAACGTTCATCCTGCATTTCAATGGCCGAAGTGTTGGCACACATTTGAGAAATGACTGTACGGACATGTTCATTTAGGTTTTGTAATGCTGTGACTGGACTGGGGTGCGGCACAGCTAGTCCTTTGTTTATCACTGACAATACTTCCAGTGGAAAAACTTCTGTACACATTTTCTTCACAATTAATGCGTTCCCAAGGATGAAAATTTGAACATCGATTAAAATAGCTTTATTTTATAACTTTGAATGCTTAATATTTTCTAAAACATAACCGTAATTATGCAATCCAACATTTGTTTGCCTACTGACGTCATCAAAGTACAGGTCGCGCCATCTTTTTTCTGGTTTCAACACCACCAAAGGAAAAGTTATTGATTTTTAATATAATTATGGTTATGTTTTAGAAAATATTAAGTGTTCCAAGTTATAATATGAAGTTATTTTAATCGATGTTCAAATTTTCATCCTTGGGAACACACTAATTGTGAAGGAAATGTGTACAAAAGTTTTTCCATTGGAAGTATAGGAAGCAAAATTACTTTACGTCCATCTTAAACTTCAGCATGCGTACATTCACGTGGGCGCTCGTTTGAATAGGCAGCATGTAAAACTCGGTGTCGCGATCGTGTGATGAAAGCCGTACTCTTGTATCGTTATCCATTTTGCGTTGCATTTTCCTATGGGGAAAACTGTAGTGTCCTAACTTTCTCTATTTCCTCATGAAACATATTTGAAATATAATCATTCTTTCATTAGATTCTGTGTCGTACCTACCTCAGAGGTGAAGCACATGTCGAAATGGCATGTTGCAGCTATAAGCCTTCGTCGATGTAGCTCAAGCGGTAGAATGTCCGATTCCGGATGAAGAAGACGTGCGTTCGAATCTCAGCACAGGCAAATATATATTGACGCCCGAACAAGGATGAATTTCCTGGCAGTGAGGTTCGAGAAAAAAAATGTGTGATACTTCTTCCACACATCGTCTGTAATTTATGAGAATTCCTTCTTCTATAGAGAGTTCCTTCAAGCATGGTTAGTCAGCTGACCAGAAACAATCTGAGATTTCGTACACCCGCCTTTCTAAAGGAGGTGGGGATATACACTGCCTGACAGAGAAAATGCTACACCACGAAGAAATGTTCGAAAACAGACCAAACTGCACCCACAGATGGCCAAGTAGGTCCTGAACAAATGATTTAATTGTCACATACAGATTTGGCTCCAATGGCCGAATGTACAATATGATCAATAATGAGGGTGCCCCCCCCCCATTTTGGGCCATACAGCGTTGGATTCGACGCGGCATCGAGGCAATGAGAGTCCGAATAGAGTCCTGGGGTATCGTGGATCATGTGGTGTTGATCTGAGTCCACAGTTCACCTTCATTTTGCGAGGCTGGGAGGGTACTCAACCGACGTCCAATCGCATCCCACAGATGCTCGCTGGGCGAGAGGTCGGGGATCGTGCTGGCCACGGAAGTATCTGCACACCATGTAAAGCATTCAGGCTGATCCAAGCGGTATGCGGCCGGGCATTATCCTGTTGAAGAAAAACGTTTGAGATGCCCTGCAGATACGGTAAGTGCCACGGGCCGCAGCACCTCGTCAACATAGCGGCGTGCCGTCAATGTACCCGTAATGCGTACCAGCGGTGATCGCTGTTGGCGCTGATATAGCACCCCACACCATGATTCCACGTTGGCGCGCCGTGTGGCGCTCCACAATGGCGGAGTAATCCGCCCGTTGGCCACGTCGCCTCCAGACTCTCACACGGCGATCATCCGTGGTGAGACAGAACCGCGATTAGTCGCTGAACACCCCACTGTTCCATTCGGCACCCCACACAGCTCTGGAGCGACACCACGCTAAGCAGTGAAGACGATAGCTCGCTGTTAAGGGTAGTCTTCGCAACGGACGGCTGGACAGCAAACCAGACACAACCAATCGGCACGAAACTGCCCGCGTCGATATCGGAGCATTCAAGCCTCCCCGTACACTCAGCAAAATGTCGCCCGTTGTGGTCTGTGTGTCCGCTACGGCATGACGTCGGATGCGACGATCGGTGCGCTCGGACGTCCGTCTCCGTGCTCCGGTGCCCCTACGACATTGCAGGGATCCTTCCTGGGACCGCTGTCTCTAAATGCGACCGACTGTTGTGGCATCACGTTAACTTTTTTCCGCAATACGACGCAAGGACCATTCGGCGGTATGAAGGCCTACGATGACACCGCTCGTGAACTCATCCGTTTGATGAAATCACGTACAACGGCGTCTTAACGGCGTCCTAACGGCATTGGCAGCTCTTGTTCGTTCTGCAGACACGGTTACAGCAGAACCACTCACTTCTTTCGGCCGTGACGACGTCTCGACTGGTGGACTCACGGGCTGGTTGTTCACTTATATCCCGCGCGCCGTTCGTGCGATTGGCCTGCAATCATTTGCATAACTTGTATGTGTGCACCCACCCACCCTGCAATTTGCATAGCGCTGTGTTCACGTCTTCGTGGTGTGGCATTTTCTCTGTCTGGCAGTGTATGTAACGTACCTACCTCAGAGGTGGCGCACATGGCAAAATGGCAAGTTGCAGCGATCAGACTTCGTCGGTGTAGTTAAGCGGCAAAATATCCTATTCCGGAGAAGGAAGATATGGTTTCGAATCCCATCACCGGCAAAACGGGCAGTTACATTATAGTTGAAGTGAAATGAATCTTGTGAGTTGTTTTTTCATACGGCGAAAACTCTATATCCTCCTAACATCAAAGAGTACACAAACTATGCAGGTGTAAAACGCTTATAGCGTAGTACTCTCTACTGGCAGGCTTCTTCAAAAGCAGTGATTAGACATAAAAATGCTTAGACATTAAACATTTCATGCCTAACTACTGCCTCGAAAAATCCTCGCAGTGGAGAGCAAAATCTTTGAAACTTGTACATATTGTATTATGACACTAAATAAACGGATTTATACTACGCTATATATTCTCTTAACTTTATTTCTTCATGAAACGTCTTTAAAATGTATCCATTCTTTCTCGACACCCAATAAGGGGCCCAAACGCCACGCAACTGCAAACACTGTTTATAGTCCGGCACTGCAAAATATTTTATTGCATCGCCGCTATAACTGAAAAATAAAAAAAAATTTGGCTAGGCTAGGCAAGACTTCGACAGGCGTTAACAAAATCCTCCATTCTCCTAAAATGTCACGATAAATCCCACACGCAGTGACTTATCGTGAGTTTTGGGGAAATAACACACGGACAGTGATTATCGGGGAATTTTAGGATTTATCTGGTATCAGCTAATGGACAGGGATTTACCGGAGCATTTCAGGATAAGTCTGCTTTTGTCAGTGCCTTTGGAAGTCTGGCTTAACTATATTTGATAAGTATTTCTGGCGCACAGTTTTCTTGGAAGGTCTTTTCATGCCAGTCAGCTGCTTCTGTCGTACAGTTTTACTAGAAACCTCACGTTTTTTGGTTTTTCGAGAGCACTACGCTCTTTCCGGACAACATAAACATTTGTATTTGACACGTGTTATCCCTTTCGTAGGAAATTGATTGCAGATATTCTTTTAGCATCGGATCAACGTAATTCGAATCAAGGCTGCTATTTTTTTCTTGCTGATACAGAATGATCTAAAAGTAAAAAAATCATTAAGTTTGAGGTGCCCTGGTAACTTAATCGTTTGAAGTGGTGGTTTCTGACCATTCGTCCAAGGTTGACTCGAGTCTCTGATGCGGTACGTGTGGTGCATTTGTCTGCGCTGTCCCATTCCTGGAGCCATTAGCTTGCAAATTAGGGACAAGCGATTTCTTATCATATGAGTTGCTCATGGCCGCCCCGGTGGCGCAGTGGTCTAAGCGATGGCCTCTGATCATTCGTCCAAAAGGGGTCCGCGTTCGAATCCCGGTGAGGCATGGATGTTGTGTTTGTCTTGTGGCACTGGCTCTCTCTCTTCCCTGGAACCAGTGACCCTAAATTAGGGACGGGAGACTGCTTACAGCCCATTGAGTTGCTCACGGTGGTCGTTAAACCTCCAATCAAAAAAAAAATAATAAAGTTGCTCATGATTACCATTAACCCTTTCTCCTCGAAAAAAGGTACTGTCTTTTTTTTTTTTTGATTGGAGGTTTAACGACCACCGTGAGCAACTCAATGGGCTATAAGCAGTCGCCCGTCCCTAATTTAGGACCACTGGTTTCAGGGAAGGGAGAGAGCCAGTGCCGTAAGACAAACACAACATCCATGCCTCACCGGGATTCGAACCCGGACCCTTTCGGACGAATGATCAGAGGCCATCGCTTAGACCACTGCGCCACCGGGGCGGCAGGTACTGTCTTCAGTGATTCGAAATTTTCTATAAACTAGCAAGAATATCTTGATCCTACTTTTCAACATGACTGAAATACAGAGGATGTGCAGACTCTTTTAGAACGTTTTTGATAAGAATTTACAGAAAATAAAAGAAGTTCAATGCCGCCCCGGTGGCGCAGTGGTCTAAGCGCTGGCTTATGACCATTCGTCCGTGAAGGGCTCGAATTCCGGTGAGGCATGAATGTTGTGCTTGTCTTACGGCACTGGCTCTCTCCCTTCACTGGAACCAGTGACCCCAAATTAGGGACGGGCGACTGCTTATAGCCCATCGAGTTGCTCACTGTAGTCGTTAAACCTTCAATAAAAAAATCAAATAACTGAAACTGGCAACAACGTGTTAGATGAACACGAGAAAAACATATGCTGCAGTTAAATACCGTCTGCTAAGAAAATAGCACATGTAAATAAGCTGTAGGTAGAAGGTTGTGTTTTTGCTCTTTACGAAGAAAAATAGTCTTGTTCTGTAATTAAGAAACTCTGAAAATCGTGGGCCGCCCCGGTAGCACTGTCGTCAAAACGCTGGCTTACAATCATTCGTCCGAGTTGGGTCCGTGTTCGAATATCGGTGAAACATGGATGTTGTGTTTGTCTTACGGCACTAGCTCTCTCCCTTCTCTGGAACCAGTGGCCCTAAATTAGGGATGGGCCACTACTTATAGCCCATTGAGTTGCTCACGGTGGTCGTTAAACCCCAATAAAAAAATCATGGAATTAGCATTTCTAAATGTAAAATAAGCAATATTATTAGTAATAGAGGGGGAAATCTTCAAAAATTGCTTTTAACAGGAAAAAGAACATAAAACGAATATCCAAAGAAGGTAAGTACTTTTACGATTTTTTCAAAAGTAAAGTCTCTGGTCTTAAAAGAAAATCCACATACCCAAAGAGCAATCGCTAAGTCCCTAAAATCTCTGTATCAACTGTATACAAGATAATAAACAAAAATTTGAATCTGAAAAAAAAAAAAAAAAAAAAAAGTGTTCACCGCCTTTTGCCTAGTCACGTGGCTGAGCGCAGCAGAACACGGTGTAGACTTCTTTATGAATATCACTTAGCCGGAAACAGATGGAAATTTATTGACTATTGATGAAGTATGGGTCTACCTAAACGACTGTAACAAAAAGAAAAAAAAAGGTCTAATTACTATCGCGAAAGAGCAGAAAAAGACCTACAAATCTGGTTCCAAGAATCCACAGAAAGTTTCAATAAAGGATTCATGATTACTGCTGGTTTCTCGTACAATGGGAAATTAAAGTTAAGAAAAATAGAAAAGAATGTTAAAACCAATTCTACATATTACCAAAATACTCCTATATTTAAAGAGGAAATACCTTTCTTTTATCAACAGAAACTCCAAAGAGTAGAACTCCATCAGCATAAGGCTACCACTCTGTTTCTTGAAAAAATGCAAAAAGAAACTGGTATGAAAGTACCAAAAGGTACCTTTTGCTTTTTTTCTTACTACCCGCTGCATCACACACCGTACGGGCGGAAACTACTTATTGATATTAGAGAACAATGACGAGTGGAGAGGATTGAACGAGGTAACAGATGAGCTCCATTTCATCAAATAAACTGCGCAGGACACCAGAGGTATCGAGAGTTGAATTTCAGCATACACAATCCGCCGCACATTCGTGCGAATGGGCTATAACAGTAGACTTCCACTTCGTGTGCCATTTATTTCCTATACAAAACCGACAAATCCGTCTGCAGCAAGCACAGCAACACCAAAACTTGATCATTGAAAAAAAAGGTGATCTGGTACGATGAATCACGTTTGCAGTTAATATACGCCAATGGACCGGCCAGAATATGGCGTCAACAGAGCGAATCTATGGATCCCAGCAGCCTAACGTTACCTGTACATGTTTGTGGAGGTGGTGTAATGGTCTGGAGCCTGTTTTCATGGTGGGTTGTGAAGTACGTGTCAAGACTACAAATCTGCAGCGATACATTCCGTCGTTGTTTTTTAGTCGGCTAGAACAACTGCCACCGGAGCGGAGAGGCGCGATTTCGACCACCATCACCGACTAAAGTGTGTTCTCGCAGGGTACCTTAATATGTCTGGAACAACATTTCGACGCTACGAGGTATCTTAACGTTATTGTGGACCATGGAGAGGGTTACAATAATGCTGCATGCCCAGAACTTAACCCAATGGAACAACGGTGAGATAAAATGAGAGAGTCATTCGTAAAGTAGATCCTCTTGCGAACATTCGGCAACTAACGGACGTTACGTCATCCGCTTGGCTGAGCATACTTTTAGAACGATATCATAACATCGATGAATCAGGTCACACAAAGTCGAGGCTGTTTTGATGGCCAAGGACGGCCACACTAGGTACACTAACAAAATTTTTGAAATTCACGAGCCACTTTTCGTGAATTAACGAAGCACATTTCTGATAAAACCTTTTCCGTGAAATGACGAAAATAAACCTAAATTTCACGGATCTCTCGTACGCCAGGAAAATTTTGAATTTTCAGAAACCTTTCAGCAATGCCTTTCCTATATTGACGGTAAGTGGCCGTTTTTAAGACGTGTTAATTCTAATTTTCAGAAACCTTTCCGCAATTTCTTTCCTATATTGACGGTAAATGGCCGTTTTTAAGACGTGTTAACTGAAAATTCTGAATTTTCAGAAACTTTTCCGCAATTCCTTTCCTATATTGACGGTAAATGGCCGCTTTTTAGACGTGTTAACTGAAAATTCTGAATTTTCAGAAACCTTTCCTGAATTCCTTTCCTATATTGACGGTAAATGGCCGTTTTTAAGACGTGTTAACTGAAAATTCTGAATTTTCAGAAACCTTTTCGCAATTTGTTTTTTATATTGACGGTAAATGGTCGTTTTTAAGACGTGTTAATTCTAATTTTCAGAAACCTTTCGGTAATTTCTTTCCTATATTGAAGGTAAATGGCCGCTTTTAAGACGTGTTAACTGAAAATTCTGAATTTTCAGAAACCTTTCCGCAATTCCTTTCGTAAACCATATCTCTCCCCAATCTAGTGCAACAGCTATCATCTATTGTGTTACCGTAAGAAACCGGGTGCTTAAATTATGGTACAGATAATTGTACGATGTCTATGTATTAGCCTGTGGAGTCCTTAAGACAAAAGCTATTATAGCTATCGAGAATAAATTTTATATTTAAAAGTTTTGTGAAATAATACACTCACGGACAATGAAATTTCCGCACCTAGAAGAAAACATGCTACAACCGCGAAACTTTGCAAATAGCTAGAGTGCGTGCTAGTATGCAAATGATAAACGTTTGGTGCGAGTCCGCATAACCGCACACCCTGTGGTGGCGCTGCAAGCACAAACTGGTAGCCATATAAACTGGCGTGTAGTCGATGCCCCATGAAAGGAGCAGCGGATGGCTTAGTGGTTAGCGTGTCAGACTATCGATGAAAGGTCCTCAGGTTCGAACCTGGGTGGATCTTTCAGAGATGGTGTGATTTACTAACAATCGCTGAATATCCGCCATGCATCGGACGAGCACGTTAAGTGACGGCCCCCAGGCTGGACCCACTGGTTAAATGGGTATCCTTTCCTATGTCCTCCTTGAAATTCTCTCACCCGTCTGTGTGCAACATCGTGCTTGTACGGTGGCGCCATCTGCTGTACTCTAATCTCACTACAAACTGTTCTGTCAAAGTCGCTAGACTTGCTCTCATTCCTTCCGTTTCTGTGTCCTGCCCAAAAGGCGATCTTGCTGTAGGTGGCTGAGACCTGAACTCTACTCACTGTGGACGGAAGTCCTACAAGAAAATGACAAATACATGTCCCATGAAAGCGAAAAGCATCGGCCGACGCAAGCAAGAGTACAGAGTGACAAGAATGCCGGGTAGACGCCAGAGACGTCGATTTACGCAACTTACGGACTTTGAGAGAGACCTGATCATTGGGCTGAAATCCGCATGCAGGGTGGTTGGCGCGCCGTCTAGCCCAAGGTACTTAGAAGGAGGAGAGGTATGTCCATCGTAACCGCGCCATCTTCCCGCTTCTCTTCGCTGCGCTGTGACGTCACGGTGGCCATAAGCGAAGCTGTAACGCGCACGGAGCCATACCGAGAAAGTGTCATGTGCTCTGTGAATTTTCAATCGAAATAACAGAGCTAGTTTTTGAGTAAATAATTTTTAAGTAAAAATTGTACAAACATCCAACTATTTTTCAAAATAGAGTAAAAAATATGTATATATATATACTGGGAAAAAACGGGAATATGATATGAATACTGTTCGATGCTTTTTTGCTGAATATCTTTTTTTTTTTTCCAAAAGCACACTACAATGGCTCTTTGGAGCTGGGAAATCTACATTCCATTACGTCGAATCAATCATTGACCAATTTTATAAAATTAGCAATTTGTTTTCTTTCAGGAAAAAAATACTCTACAGCTTTGCTTACGTGGTTAGATTGCATCTGGGGCGCTAAAACTAATTCTCTGTCTCATGGGGCCTCTTACATTTGCGTGAATCCATTTTATTTTATGAAGCACCTTTAATTCTGAGTTATTACGTTCCAGCAAAAGATCAAATATCTGGCGAGTGATGGTTCCACACTACAGAATGTTCCGCGATCAAATATATGATTTCAGAGAAGTTTAATTAGATGGGGCACATCGGCAAACATCCATATTATTCGATTTTCATTTACTGTATTTGGAAAAGACAATATTGGGGTTATTCCAAGCTGCCTCCAAACTTCAAACTTTGATACGCCCCCCCCCCCAACATCAGCACTAAATAACAAGATTGCTCCATGCACTAAATAACACGATTGCTCAACGGCTCGAATTATGTCAGTTAACAGCTTTTGATCCATTTGATTATCAAAGGAATAATACAGTATATGGTTGTTTCCAAGCTTTCCATAAGCCTCTCAGCATAACTACTAAAATGTTACTATGCGGTCCTAAAATTATATCTGCAGCAAGCATGATAACAATATCGGCAACCAACGCTCATTTCACCAAAAGATAAAACTGAAACTTTGTTGAATTCGGTTGGGTGTATAACATTAATTTCATCACCTTTAAAACGGGCTCAATTAAACCATCGGTAACACAAATTTACCACACCACCGTTTCAGAGAGGAAATGCTTGGAAGCAGTATGTGCATTTTATTTTTGATGAAAAGGTATGCTTTTCGAGAAATAGGATGCAAAACAAGTGCTTGACTTACATCTTCTTCATTCCATTTTGCTGGTCTCTTTTTTGACACAACAGTTTGAATTTGCACTTCAGTGAAACAATGGCCAAGCAAATTTATGATAGATGGCCACCTTTCACTGTTGCTCAGGAAATTTCTATTCTTGCATTTGCGTTTCATAATATTGATTCCCGTTTTCAGGCTTCTTTTCTCGAGGCAAAAGCATTGTTTTACCATTACCAACTGTTTTCTTACGTTTGATAATTCTTCCCGTAGTGAATTATTTTCACTCTTCAGTTGAATCATATTTTTGTTCAGACATTCGCACTTCTGACTTCTCACATAACGTTGACGGTATGATAAATGTTAGTCAGGAATGATGTCACTTTCATTGTGACCTGTGATTTGACATTTAATGGAGATATACTTTCAATTCGATTTAATGCATTTTTTTCTGACCTCTCCGATCTTAAACCATTCACTTCGAACAGAAGTTTGCTTCTCCATCTGCTAAGGCATATTTTTTGTAGGCACAGCATCTTTTCTCAGTTTTTTTCTGAGAGGCAAGTTCAGCAATTCATTTCTAAGATTTCGCTCTTACTTCGAGACATCAAAGTGTTCTGAACACATTCGAGCTTTCTTTGTATCGAATACATCCTTTCGACAGCATGTCGCTACCCATTGTTTCAAGAAATTTCTATCCGATGGGAAAACATGGTATGTAACATCTAACTTCTTTTCCTTTGAATTGTTATTACGACAAAGTGCAACAGCGTATCCAGGTATTTTCGAGATGTTTGTACACAGAAAACAAACCAAGAAAAAAATGAATGAAACTAAAAGCAGGTCTAAAATTGACAAAGAAATGCAGCGAGTAATCGACATTACAGGACAAGCTCCGAATGCTCAGGCGATCGTTTATGGCCACTGTGACGTCACACTCCAGCTAGTAGGGTGACAGCTCGCCGGCGGCACGGAAACAAAGGCGATTGGAGCTACCTCTCCTCTTTCTAAGTACCTTGGTCTAGCCTTCCACTTGAATCTTTCTGACCATACCGTCAGACTATTTTTTTTTTTTATTGGAGATTTAACGACCACCGTGAGCAACTCAATGGTAAAGTTCATCAGTAATGGTAAAAAAAGGCATATGTGAACTTTCCATATCAATGTCATTACTAATGATTATTGCCTCTGCTGATAGGCCCTTGACTGGCGTCATAAGCTTCCTTATGCCGACTGACGAATGGTGACAAAGAGAAACATGCTACTCAATATTATATTCTTGAAAAATAATAATTTCCGAAGTTCTTCGTAACACTTTATTCCTAAAGCATTCGCTCGCTCATGGGAGATGTTGAATGTTGTCTCAATGTGCTGCAATATTATTCTTTGGTCTTACATAATCAGGTCATGAAGGCATGCACATCTGCAGACAGTGGTGGGTTTTCAACACTGCCTTTTCCACGATAAAATCGTGCAACCCAGTATAAAGAAGATTCCCCTAACGTTTTCTGCATGCCCTTATGAATTTCTTTCGGTGGCAGTCTCGCTATCTTTGCCTTCCCCACTTCAACGCCTTGTACAAAGGAAAAGAAAATAGTTACGAACACGAAATTTGCTGTGAACGGGAAAAGTCGCACCACAGATTGGCAATATAGTCTTTCACGAAAACCACGATCTATACTGGAGATAAAAACTTTTAAACTCGCCTTCATACACTCTGAGTAATTTATTATTGCAAGAGATTTCATGTGTTAAAGAAAATCTGATGCTACAATATGTCTTAATTATATGAAACATTGATATGGAAAGTTCACATATGCCTTTTTTTACCATTACTGATGAACCTTACCGTATTGAAGAAAATAATCTTGAGAATAGAAAAAGAAGAACGGAAAAAAAATTGTAAAACATTAAATAGGTCAGACCCTTCTAGCACTAGCCAGCAGCAAAGCAAAGGCTCCGTTAGATGTGCGTTGTTTCCTTTCGTTTCGGAAGTGGCTGCCGTACATGGGCAATCGATAGAGTTTACGGAGAAACACGTTCCTGTCCACCCTACTGCTACGGCTGCCTGCTGGTGCAGCCTTTTCAGTGTAACGTAATGTCCGCTAACTGACATTTTGATTTTGGTCACGCAGTGGAGTGACAAAGACATGCATTATTTAATGTAAGCTAATGAATTAAATAAAATCCCTTTAGTGTCGAAAATTAGATACTGAAATTCTCACTAACATTACATGAAATCTCCTCGAAACACATAGTAGTAGCAGAAAATGCGCATTAATATCATCTTAGAACATGGCGGCGTGTGGAATTATTTGACAAGTAACCACTACACGCTCCGCTCATTTCCTCTTTCCTACAGCATATTTATACACAATCCTACGTCGGAGAGCAAAGTGTGGACTATGTCTCTAAAGAAAAAATAAAAGGACACAAAGTAAAACGCGTCTACATTTATTAGCCAGTCTTCTGATAAGAAGCACGTTTGTAGTACCCAGGGCCGTGGAGAGCGAGCTCGGGCCCCAGTGCAATAAAATCTCCCTCTCCCCTCCCCCCCAACCACCTAGGCTCCTCCACTAACCACATAATCCATATTTCTGTTTCCTCACCTACCCCCCCCCCACCATTCCCCTACTTCCCGACAACCTGACTGGTTGCAACTCATCAATTTTTTATTGTATTTAAAGCAAGTTTTGAATTTATTACATTTATGATATAAATTACGCATTTTTACGCGTATTTTACGCGTAACTTCCCAACCCTGGTGACGACGGTATAGCTTGAAAAATATTCGGACACCATAAAATAATAATTAGAAAAAAATTACTTTAGCACCGCCCCCCCCTCTCGTCAGGCCTGGTAAGTACCTCTTCTCTTCATCCTTTTGCGCTTTCCTGAGGGCACGATAATTCCGCCTCTGGTGGCCATGTGGTCAGAGGCGTAGCTTCCTGACTAGTCCCGACTAGGCATGGATGGTGTGCTCTTGCTTTACGGTGCTGTCTCTCTTCCTTTCCTGAAACCGGTGGCCCCAAATTAGGGACGGGTGAATACTTTTATAGCTTTTGGGGGGGTCGTTAAACCCTAAAATAATAATAACAATAAACTTCTTATCTTTTCTAGGAGCACAATGTTTCCGACAGGTGATGTAAAGATATTTCTATTTGTCACGAATCTACTGTTCCTGCACAAAGCAATTGTAAACTTTCTTTTGTTAAATCTTCCACTCTCTCCTTAAATTTTCTACTTTTTTCTGTGCAGATCTCCCGATAGCCAGTGTAAAAATATACCGTAAGAGTTTGCCATCATAACAGTGCTTCAAAGAGAATGAATGGAAAGGATTGTTTTGGATCGGAGAATCAGGTGTAGCCGATTTCCTTACACAGAATTCTAAGCATTAGTAACGCAAAATACAGAGTGTTCTCGATTATTTGTGCTGATGCTAATAATGGATGCACCTATAATTTAAAAAACACGGATAATCTGAAATTTACATTTCGTATTTTATAAATAGTAATAATTGTTTATTATTTAATCAGGTAATCTGTAATTTTTTCTAGTTTTCGAGAATACCTCAGATGTTTCCTAACGTCAGTTCAAATTTTCCTCACAGTTGTGTTATCTTTATATGTAGTCTCGCTGGGCATCTCCCTTTCCTGGAACTAGTGAGCCTAAAATAGGGAACCACGCCGGTGGCGCAGTGGTCTAAGCGATGGCTTCTGATCATTCGCCCAGGGAGGGGGTCTGGGCTCGAATCCCGGGATAAGGCATGGTTGTTTGTTTTTCGGCACTGTCCGTCTGTCTGTCTGTCTCTCTGGTTTACTTGGCATACTGTATCCCACGTTCGCTATGTACATTGCTGATGTAAAATGAATATACTGTCTACGTATGTCTGAAAATACTGTATTACTATGTCTGTTTATCCTGTCACTGTATCTGTACAGCCAAGATAAATAAAATAAACCCCCAATCAATAAAAAATAAAAAAAATAAAAATATATAGAGAGGATTTTTAGGAAGAGTATCTGACTCCAGGTCTTAAACAACCCTTAAAAGTAGAAAGCTGAGAGATTTGGGCTAGAGTACCCCTACAGGAAATTCACACGGAAGTGAGGGGTAGGAAGACGCCCTTATTTATAGCCCGGGGTCCAACGGCTTAACGTGCCCATCTCAAGCACGGCGGATATTTAATGGCTCGAGCGTTCACACCTGCTGGGATCGATCTTGAGATTTTTCGGTGGCAGTCACGAATGTTTAACACTTGGCGATCCGCGGCCCCGTGACCACAAATTAAGGACAACCGACTGCTTATAGCCCTCAGGGTTGCTTGTGGTGGGAGTTAACTCAACCCCCCCCTCCCCTAAAAAAAGCGGTAGTGTTGTGCGGTGATTGGTGCACTTGTTAATTCTTCATTGACTTACTCTTCTAGTTGATTGAACGCATCAGTACAGATGTATGGATCACTCTTATATTGTGTTGCAATTCTGGTTTACGTGAATCACTTGTTTTTGTTTGTTTCTTGTGTAACGACCGTCATGAGAGAGCAACCCTTAGGCACATAAAGCACTCGTCTGTCCCCAAGTTAAAGCCACTGGTTCTAGGAAGGGAGAGATCCGGTGGTGTAAGACAAACATCTATACCTCATCTGGGACTCTAATCCGGACCCGTCTCAGACAAATGGCCAGAGGCAAGTGCCTCAGACCACTCCACCACCGGCCCTAAACGTGAATCGCTTTCCTGCGGCTCATCGAAACATTCTTTGTCGACATTTACAATACCGTCTAATATTTATGAAATCCATTATTTCGGGTATTTCGCTAGTTTTTTTTTTTTATTAGCATGTATCTTATTGACTCATCATTCACATTTAGGAGATTTTTTGTTGTTTTTAATGAAGGTTTAACGACCAGCGTGAGCAACTCATTTGGGCTATAAGAAGTCGCCCGTCCCTAATTTAGGTCCACGGGCTCCAGGCAAAGGAGAGAGCCAGTGCCGTAAAATAAACACAACATCCATGCATCACCGGGATTCGAACCCTGATCCTTCTCGGACGAACAGTGATGAGCCAGCGCTTAGACCAGTGTGCCACCGGGACGGCAGGAGAATATTCTTCCGTGATCGAGGAAATGCTACGTGTTTTGCAATGGACCATTGCTGAGACACGTACATACGATATTTATAGTACCTAATTTTAAGAATCAATAAAGAAAAAATCATGCAATAAAATTCGAGGGTACACTGTATATTAAAAAACAAAAGCACAATATGCAATTTTTTAAGCCCTTTTTTTCCCATCAGACCGTTTTCGATTTTACAGTATCAAAAAATATGCACTTTATGCTGACGGCATTACAATTTTGTTCACAGGACGTGATAGCACACAAATAATCAGCATTTATAATAACCAAATAAGCAAATATTGCGACTGGCTGAGCTCCAATGAACTTATTGTAAATACAGTTAAAACTAAGGCTATGTTTTCTACAAGACAGAACCTAAACCAATATCAAGAAATAACTATTTTAATAATAATAATAAAATTATCATAGTGAATCCTTTCTCCTATCTGGGTGTAATACTACAGCATAGTTTAAAATGGGATCGACATATAGAACATACTACGCTATCTACCAACAAGTAATTGGACACCTGTGATAGCAAAGGAAAACGAAGTTTATTCACCTTCAATAGTTGGTGGAGCCTCCACGAGCGGCGATTACAGCTCCGACCCTCCGGGGCATACTCTCAACCAGGCGTTGTACGACAGCTAGCGGTATTTTCTTCCACTCGGCTTGGAGAAGACAGGTCAGTTCCTTCACCGATTTCGAACGGTGGGGGCACCCCTTAAGTCGACGCTGCTACTCGTCCCAGAGGTGTTCGATAGGGTTAAGGTCCGGGCTCTGCGCAGGCCAGTCCATTCGATCCACCCCATTGTCACCATACCAAGCCATGGTGGACCTCGCAACATGACAGGGGGCATTGTCATCTGAAAGTAACATGGGTCCACCCCGTAAAACTGCCACAACGTAGGAAGCGCATGGTCATCCAAAATGGTGCAGTAGGTCTCGGCGTTGAGTCTACCAGGAATTGCGACCGAGGGTCCCGTGCCATACCAGGAGAAACACCCCCCATAGCATAATTCCACCGCCGCCGAACTTCACAGTTGGCACAATACATTCCGGCAGAAGGCGTTCTCCAGGCAGACGCCAAACCCAGACCCTGCCATCCGAACGGTAGAGGGTGAACCTTGATTCGTCGCTCTTGAGAACCTGTTTCAACTGTTCAGCGGTCCACTGTCTACGTTCTTTGCACCACGTTAGCCGATCAGCGCTGTAGGACTTTGTGATCAAAGCCTAGTGGGCGGCAGCACGTCCATGATAACCGAGTAGATGGGCTTCCTTACGGATGGTATTCATCGAAAGAACACTTCCGGATGCCTGTTGAAACTCCTCGCGTGCGTGGCTCATCGATTTGGTGCGGTTCTTCCGAATTTCTCTGGCCAGCACCCGTCGGTCTGCCGGGTCGGGGCACATTCCGACAGTCACCTCTCCTCTTCCACTTGCCAATCACGTAGGCCACTGTCGATTTTGGATACTTCAACTCGCTCGATATGTCACGTATGGATCGGCCATTTCTGTGATACCCGACGATTACACCTTTCTCGAAATCAGAGAGCTCCGAACTGCGTGGAATCTTGCATGCGACTGGTTGCGTTGTTGTTTCCCACACGATATTTAACGGCGGCGGCCGTGACGTGCATCAGGACCGCAGATATCGTCGATTGCAGGGGTGTCCATTTACTTGTTGGTAGGCCGGTCGTTCTGTTGCCGACAGGGGAGAGTTCTTTGCGATACTTGGTTGAGCACTACTGCACTGCTTAGCAGATTTGAGATCTCAAACACGAGAAGGGGAATCATCCCACTCTCGTGATTTTTGTTATTTTAGAATAGGTTAACTTTATGTTACCTATCAATAAGAGCAGTCACGGGACTTAGAGAAAACGCCCTTGTAAGGGCGAAGTTCCGTTCAGCCCGCATAGAGACTAGCATCAGATTCGGGTACGTCGACGTCGTTCCGGCCCCGCTGACGAAGGGACTCTTTGATCCCTTGTCAGCCTAAAGCCCAAGCGCCCGGATTCTAAGGTTAGACTTGTGTGGGAGAACCCCAAGGTGCCCACTCAGTACTTAGAAGAATTTTGTGTTTTTTCATCTCTCTCACAGAGATGTCAACTACCCAGAAGGGTAAAGTGAATACTAAGGGATCAGCCCCTAAACCGGCCGGATCATCCCGGTCTGTGAAGGTAGCGGCTGAAAGTCCACCTAGCTCTGTCGGTGGTACTAAGGGGCCTTGCCCCACTTCCGATGCCAACCGGAAGGAGAAGCCTAGCCCCAGGATGAGACCTTCAAAGACTCTTCCCGGGGCGAAGGGCTCTAAAGCCGCTACACCCATGAAGGGAGCCTATCCTAAGGCTGAGCCCCCTCAGCCTGTCCGAGGTGTAAGCACGTCCTTGCCAGTTCCGCCCATGGCAAGGAAGGGTAAAACACCACCCCAGCCCGAACCCTCTCGGGCTCCTGAGGGTCGTCCGCTGGTCCTCCAGAGACACCTTTGGAGGGCTACCAGCATCCTAGGACACCCCCGGTGCTAACACCTGAGGCTTTCATGAGCCGCATTTTCACCCTCATTGGGGAAGTAGAGTCCGTTCTCAAGGACTCGCGGGTCACTTCCTCAGGGAGAGAAAAGGTGAAAGCGGCCCTGAAGAGTATTGATAAGGCTTGTTACGAGCAAGCAGATCGGGTGGCTTATATTGAAGACAGGCTGTCCGTTCGGCAGGAGTCGAGCTGCAAAGTCGACGCCAAAGTGGTTTCCTACGCCGAAGTGGCTAGGAAAGGGGCTAACACGGCGAAAGGGTCTTCGCCCGCCCCGATAGAGAATAAAAAGAATAAGAAAAAGTCGGGAGACAAGAGACACGTGCTTTTGGTCTACCCCACAGTCGAGAGTGCGTCCTCAGAGGACACGAAGAAGACCCTGAAGACTGCAGTCAACCAAACTAAACTGCAGATAGGGGTCAAGAGCATTCGGTGCATAAGGAAATGTGGGGTCGCGGTGGAGTGTTCCCATCCCAGGGAGCTCGACCGCCTTGCCCAGGAATTGAGCTGCAATCCGTTGACCAAGGATTGCACACTTCCCATGGCCCCACGAAAGAGACACCCCCGGTTGATAGTCTATGGGGTCGACGGGGATCTCTCAGGGAAAGAGTTCGAGGAGGCGGTTCGCGGGCAGAACCCAGAACTCGAGAACGGGTTTAAAGCCTGTTTTCCCATCAAGGGCAAGGGAGGTAGGGTCCACTGGGTGGCAGACGTTGAGCCCAAGGCCTACAAGCACTTGGTGAGGCGGAAGACACTGAACTTGGGTTGGTCAGTGCTCCGCCTAAAGGAATGTTTGCGGGAGGTCAGGTGCTTTCGGTGTAATGGCTTCGGTCATTTCCGAGGCAACTGCCCCGAGTCAGAAGTAAGGTGCGGCAATTGCGGTGAAGTTGGGCACCAGCACCACCAGTGTGCAGCCGCACCGAAGTGCAGCAATTGCACTGCTGCGAATGCCAAGTTCAGCCTGAAGTTGGACGTCTCTCACTCCAGCTTCAGTAAGACGTGTCCCAGTCTTATCAGGGAACTTGAGCAAAGGAAAAGCCGGGTCAACTATGGTTGACAGATGGTAGTACCCTCGGAGGTACGTTGCTCTCGATATTGAGCTTTTTGGGTCTATTGACCAAGGTATTTTTGATGACCCTGGCCCGGGGTCATCACCACAGCACTGGCCCTAGCGCTGTGGACCATGTAAATATTTTCATTGTGATTTAGTGTCTGAATATTTGTGAGAGGGGTGCATGAGACCCTCACAATGTAATGTGCATGTATTTTGTTTTATTGATACCAAATAAAGGACTTTTGTCCCAAAAACTCGCGTTGGCGGGCGATCTCCCGGCCACGAGATGTGATAATTTTTGAAAAGTTGCTGGCCACAACTGCCCATAGCACGTCGCACACACGGGTTGTGACAGAAGGGTGTAAGGTACCGGTCCCGTGAGGGAGGCAGATCCCCACAGGTCTCTAGACCGAATCTGTCCGAGTGGAAGGCTGTGGTTTCCGGTGACTGACGGGCTAGCTGTCGGAACGCCGTCAGGTATCCTATCAATCCAAAACTATTCGAGAGAGTTCCTCATTTCCCTGCGAGGTCTACACTAAGACGGTGCAGGTAAAGTCATCAGCCTAGGTTACTTGTTGGTAGATAGTGTATTAATAAAATCTCTAGAAACATAGGAGTAGTTTGCCGAGTGCTTAATAATCTAACTTATAAAACCCTTAAATTATTATACTACACTCTTGTGCATACACACTTTAACTATTGTCTATCCTGTTGGGGACAAACAACACAAACTAATATAAAAAAAACTCCAAGTGCTCCAGAATAAATTTATTAGATTATTAGAATTTAAACTACACCCCAATATTAATAATATACATTTTTCAAATATTTATAATTACTTGCGAGTAGATGTCACTCCACATTTTGAATATCAAACAATCATATCAATATGTTTTGGGATTAAATATGTTTAGAAGGATTAAACAAAATATCGATATAGATATAAATGTTGATATCCATAACTATGAAACTAGAAACAGATTTAAAATAAAGGCATGCTTGCCTAGAACACAACAAATGAAACAAAGTATCAACTATCAGGGACCAACTTTTCGAAATCTTTTACCTGAAGAACTAAAATACATTAACAATTTTAATTTAAAAAAAAACAAACTAAAAACATATCTGCTGAACTTATTAAAAAAACTTAAATTCATATATAACATTTCAATCCTTTTTTAAATTGCTACTAATATCTACCAACAACTAACTGATCTACTGCATGACCAACTTACTAATTACCTTTATTCTTTGACAATTTTTATATGACTTGGATTTATTACATAGGGAGATCAGGTCTTTTAGTCAGGTCATATACCTTTTCCCTGATTTCCCTGGCTCTTATAATAATTACTTTTTACACTCAAATGTAAATTCAAACTTGATGAAGGTATAATGTAACAGCTAAAACAAAAATTTTATTATTACTATGTCTGTACTTCTTTCAGAGTGTGAAAATAATAATTAACCTGTTTTACCATTCGTCCTGTCACTATATAGATTTTAAGAATCCTATAGATCGCGGAGAGTCTTCTCTGCACGGAATAGGTGATCGGTGTCCAGCTTGCATCCATGTTATGCTTATTTGAGTTTGTCAGCTCTAAACCACAACGAATATTTCGTTCATTCTGGTTATCACGCAGTTTACACGGAAAATACTACAAAAGTGGATACACATTCAGTGGCATGACAAAGTTGCCGGCGCGTAATCGTTAGTAGCCTAACATGAATGAAGAACAAGCGCCGTTCAGCGTTACCCGGTGGAGGCCCGTGGATTCGCAAGCACATAGAGCACATGGGATAAGAACTGATATATTCATGTATTGTAGGCAACTGAATGATACGAAAGTACTCACCGTCGCATTTTTTTATTGACGGTTAAACGACCAGCGTTAGCAAGTCGATGGGCTATAAGCAGTCGCCCGTCCCTAATTTAGGGTCACTGGTTCGAGAGAAGAGAAACAGCCAGTGCCAATAGACAAACACAACATTCATGCTTCACGGGATTCGAACCCGGACCCTTCTCGGACGAATGGTCATAAGCCAACGCTGAGACCATTATGCCATCGGGGTGAACCGGCGCTTTCTTAAAGCATTTTATTCTTCATGAACATTCACTTACTCAGACATCAGGGACGTTTACAAAATTGATTGTCTAATAACACCAGTTAGTAATCAATATAGTAAGGATACGATAATGACACATAGTGATCAATATAGTAAGGATACGATAATGACACATAGGGAAAATGTATGTAGCGCAGATCACCGCGACAGGGTTTATTTTTTTCTCTAAAGATGCAATAAACTTAATGAAATATAGCTCAGATTAATTGATGTTCTTATAATCAATATAGATTTTACTAAAACGGACTAAACTTTTCACGTTCAAACGCATTATGAAGTTTTAAAAAACATTTCATAGTTACCTGTGCAATTATCTACTCAAGTAAACAGTATGACATGGAGTTTGGAGCTGGGCTTATCTAAACAAAAGGAACTACCCGAAATTGCACCAACGAAAAATAAACACGGGAGACAAAGAGTTTTCACAACCCAAATACACTAGTTCTTTTGAAAGTTACGGAGAACTGAACTGTCTGATCGATTCCGTACTCTTTGCTTTTGCAGCAATTTTACGCAGACCTACGCATTAGTTTGATTTCCAGTTTGTTTTAACACGAAGATGAGACAAAGTTTGAGCAAATAATCTATGATATTCCTAATCACAGCGCTTGGTTCAAGGAAGTCACAACAGCGAGCCAATAAGTTTTTTTCCCGGTAACGATTTATTCTTTTGTTGGTTTCAGGGTTTAACGACTACCATGGGCGGTAACAAGTCGGCCGTCAAGCACGTACGCAGGGGGAGGGACCAGGAGGTCCCCCCCCGATATGTTTAAAAATGCATCTTAGTTTTTTACAGTAGCATAAACATCACTCTTGAATAATCGCATAACCAATGCATTTAAGAATAAGCTTTTGCGAATTATTAAATTGATATAAATACAATTTGATGTAGACGTCTGCACTGATCGGCTCATCTAGAAATTAAATAATGTCAAAGAAAGACGCATGTGTATGCTTGGAAAAGCTCTCAGTCAAGTTACACGTAGATTTGGAAACATATCACCAGCCGAGGGAAGTTCATCAAATTTGAGCCCTAAGGTCATTTTAAATCAAGTTTCAAGGACTTTGTTTTCAGAGTTACCCTTCATACACCTTGCAGAAAACATCAGTGTTATTGAAAAACAACACAGAAAAATGTTTTTTTGTCGATTGGAAAGAAGCTTCATTAAGAAAGATGGACTCACTACAGACAGTGAACAGTTTTGGATTGGCGTGCTTCAACATCAGGCATTTAAAGAGCACTCCACTTTTGCCCTTACTTGTCTAATAACACCAGTTAGTAATGCCGTAGTTCAGAGGATATTCTCTGTTGTAACCCCAGTTAAAACAAAGGCAAGGAACAAAATGCAAGTGAATTTTCTGGATGCTATTCTAAGAATCGGAGCAGAACTATTGCTTTCAAATAAATGTTATAAGGATTTCACTCCATCTGCGAAAGTGCTAGAAGACTTTAACGCCTGACAAGGTTTATGCGGTAGGTTCTTTTTGTTCCAGTGGCGATGGCAGTAATAAACTGGATCTATAGCTTTTCATGTGATGTGAGTATGAAAAATATGTTTTAATGATGTTTGGATTTTTGCTAGTATTGTTCGGCTTTAAATCAAAAATTCTATGTGGCAACCCTGCCGTCGTTGCGAAGCAGGTCTGTTAGAGACCGGATAGTCAACGTCGACCCCGGTCAGCAATGGCGTGTGGTTGGCCACCCCTTGCTCTCTGGGTGCTGGTACACCCTTGATAAGGTTGCCCTCGGTAATCCGAACGTTCTTACCACATAAGCGATAGAATGACCCATCTGTCTTGCGCCAACAAAGCATTCACGATCAAAGTCGCTCAGATCACGTTTACTTATATTCGTGGATTGCGATACATTGTTGGGAACCCTGATGTCTGCCTGTTTATCGCCTGCGTTCGGTTTGGGGGTGTTTCGATCTCTGAGCGGGGGAATGCCCATGTCAACTGCCCATCACCTCTATCTCTAATGTTTTGTCTACTGAGTGTGTGGGGTATATACAATTTATCTCCCACCACCCGCTAAAAATCCTGGATACGTGCGTGTTGCCCATCCTTAACTTGGGGCCATTGGTTCCAGGAAAGGGATATAGTCAGCGCCCTAAGACAAACACACCACCCATACTTCATCAGGGACTGAAACCCGGGCCCACCTCGGAAGACTTGATACAAACAAACGTACGCATCTCACATCCCTGGCCAAAGGGCGACAACGAAATTATAGTCAGCCAGTTGAAAGCTGGCTGCTATGCTACCGTTTGAATTGTAACAAGGGTGATTAACTGCGCACGCTGAGATACCCTCACAGTTGGCCCGCAGTATCAAAAGAAAGTGATTTTCGTATTTACTTTGGACAGCCTTGATTGTTTGTAAACGCAGCGCAATATAAGGTTCCTCGACAAAATGATGCCTTCAGCACATAAATGACAATATTAGATATTTTCAGTCTTCGAAGAATATAGTTAACGGTTTTTTTTGTACATAGTGAAGTTTACCTATCTGTTATTACACAGAATTATCTATATCGACAAGGTATCCGTTTGAATAGAAAAGCAAGTTAAACATTATCTGCACGTTCTGAAATAAAAATATCAATAATCATCATACAGCTTCTAATGGGGGGAAAAAAGGACGTAAAGTGTGTCCCCGATTTGCAGAAATGAGCAAAAATCAATGTCTACTACGCTGAGGATATCTTCTTCAAGTTTAAAGCACGTGTTTCACGAAAGGGTCAACAACGGTATTGCGTATGAGATGATTGAGTGGTAAGAGGCGCGGGCTTATCAGTAGTACGAGTTGATTCAGGGTCCAACCTGGCTGTTGTACATGCAACGTGCGTGTCCAGAGATGCTTGTTCTATCCCTTTCCTGAAATTAGCATTTCTAAATTAGGGACGGATGACTGCTAATAGCCTTAGATACCCAAGAAGGTCCTTTCAACCCAGAAAAAAAAAAAAAAGGGAGTATGACATCGGAGGATATTATGCAGCAGCTCTACTTCGGACTTTTGCAACAATTTCAGTCGCATGTTTCACGCATGTGGCACGTAACAGATACGATGCCGACATTCATATGACATAACGAGATATGACGCCGGTGCCGTATTTCGGAAGTTTTATTTGTTTCACTGTTAAACTACCACCAGTGAGCATCTAAGACTATATATAAGGAGTCGCCCGTCCTTAATTTCAACGACGTTCATTATGATTTAGTCAGGCAGAAACATACGAGTTGACAACCTCTAATGATTTTCAATCTCCTGCTTACAGGTTGGGGTCTCCAAATTATTTAACTCAGTAATAATTTAAATTTCCCTGTCTGGCCCAAATTTCCAATGCAGCTAGGAAAGATGCGAGAAGATCCATGACTTGTCTGAAGCAGAGAAGAAAGTTCGTTTAGGTCCATCCCGCATATTCCTGGACTTACTTACGCCATCAAAAATGCCTTAAAAAGCATAACCTAGACGTTGGAATTCAGTCTCCGAAGCCTATCGCTGCACTACTGGCACCAAACTATCGTAATACAGGTGTCGGGAATCAAACTGAAGTGTACGCCGTACCTCTCCAATACCCGGACTCATCTAGGAAAGTTTATATCGGTATGACCAAGAGGTCATTCAAGGTCCGTATGAAAGAGCACCAACGTGACATGAGAAATAACAAATTAAGCAAGGTTCTAGCTCGGGATGCTGCCAACCTGGGAGCCTTATCAATTTGGTCTGATCTACGCATGATAGCCCCTTACGATGGACCAAGATCTACGGCTGTACGCGAAACTATTGAAATCCTTACGCACGATGAATCCTGCAACACTGACGTCACGATGGAACTCTCTCCGATTTGGAACAAAGTTCTTGGAATACAGCGTGCGCGCCCGTCTTGAGCAACATGGCCATTGTGAACTCGTGAGCACTTGAGCTCCTGTTTGAGTATTGTCATATTTGAATTGCATTCGCCCTCTGGTTCTGTTTTATCTATTTATATTTTCCGCTGCCTGACGAAGCTTCCATTACGTTAAAATAAAGTTTTTAAGCCCAATAACGGACCTTTGAGTTTCTGCTTGTATTTACTTCCAAGAGCCGTTTTATCTCCCTATATTACAAGAGCTTCCATCTCAAAATCGAAAAGAACAAGAAAAATGACACCGAATTTTCGGGTGTAATAAGCACGTCTTTTGATTCCGTTCTGACGCAAATTAAATTTGTCAAAGCTATTCAAAGTCAATGGAACCGGTATGGAAAACAACAGATCTGACGAAAGAAAGAGGAGTTTCAATCGGGTTTCTAATCCCTCAGATATTGCTGTAAACGGAATCTTGAACTTACGAACTCTTAGAAACAGAGATATCGACAAAAATAAGATGTGACATTACGTCCCCTGGTGGGAAAACCATGCATTATTTTAGGAAGAAAGTATTCTCAAAAGGTTTATCCATATAAGCGGTATCGGTTCAAGAAAAAAAAATAGTCGAGTTTTTAGGAGCCCAGATTTCGCTACAAATACTTCAGAAGCAGAAATTAACACTTGTGACCCCTGGTGGCCAAACCATTTTTTACAAAAATTAGAAATTATGTGCAAACGATTTCCCATCAGGAGCTGTATGCGGTGCAGAAAGAATTTTTCAAATCGGAGATTTAGAAGCAGAGATATAGGAGGAAACACAATTTCCATTTACGCCTCCTAGCGGAAAGTCTATGAATTACTTAAAAATTTTGAAATTATATGAAACACATGTCACACTGGAAATACCATCCAATAAAGAAAGAATTTTTTAAATCGGACTGCTAGAAGTAGAGATATTGACAAAAATAAGATGTACATCTACGCCCCCTGGCAGAGAAACTGTGGAATATTTTAAGAAGAAAGTATTCCGAAAAGGTTTATCGATGTGAGTGGCATCAGTCCACGAAAGAATTGTTTCAATCGATATTTTAGAAGCTCAGATTTTATGGCAAATACATCAGAGCAAAAATTAACACTTACGCCCCCTGGTGGCCAAAGTATTCTTTTCCAAAAATTTGAAATTATATGCAAAAGATTTTCCATCAAGAGATGTATCCGCTGAAGAAAACAGTTTTCAAATCGGAGTTTTAGAAGAAGAGTTATTGAGGAAAATGTAATTTACTTTTACGCCGCCTAGCGGAAAATCTATGCATAATTTGAAAAAGTAACTATATCTAAAATACTCTTCAACGTAAATGGAATTGAAAAATAAAATATTTTTTTCAATCGGATGTTTAAAAGTAAATATGTGGAATAAAACGTATTTTTGAATTCGACATTAGCTGCATTTACGCCCTCTAGCGGCGAAATTGTACATCGCAAAACAAAAAAAAAACGAAATGAAGGATCATCATTCATATATTTCAAGCTTCCCAATGCAAAAAGAATTTTTCAAATCGGACTAATAGTTGCAGAGATATCGTGGGTACAGACGGACGGACAAACCGATAACAGAAGCACGATCTTTTTTGCAAAAGACGTGCTAAAAAAGCCCTTTCAAGAGCCCTTCAGTCTCCGTTAACGTTCCACCAAAAATTTTCAAAGCTAGGAATTGCCTTTCGTACATGGAATTACGCTGCTCCACTTAAAATTATGAACCAGTATTTCAAGGAGTTACCGAACCATCTCTTCAAAAAATTCCTGGACGGATTTACCAACCAGCGTCTCGTCGGTTCATATACGGTCCCTAGGATCTTCAAAGATTTATGTACAAGATTTTAGGAATGGAATGTTTGATCCCAGGTCTTGAACAACCCTTAAAACTAAGACGCTAAGTGATTTAGCCTACAGTCATACAGAAACGAGGCAGAAAGGGGGAGGAAGACTTATTTATAACAGGGGATTCCAGTACCCGGGGTCCAACGGCTTAACGTGTCCATTCGACTCACGGCAGATATTTATTGGTCCGAGCTTTTGTATCTACCTGGGATCGATCCTGAGACTTCTCCGTGGCAGCCACGAACGTTAACCACTAGGCCATCCACTGCCCCAGAATCTTGAGGGAGAATTCGTCACTTTCTAGTGCATCCTTCGACAGGTCAACGCCTCCTCCAAACTAGTCCGCCACCCCCGTGGTACAAGCGCTATCTTCTGACCATTCGTCTCAGATGGGTCTGGTTCGAATTCCGGGTGAAGCATGGATAGTGTCTTGGGTACTGGCTCTCTTCCTTCCCTATGGAGCCAGTGGGCCGAAATTATGGACCGGCGACTGTTTATAGCCCATTGTGTTGCTCACGGTGCTCATTTAACCCCAAACTGAAAAAAACAAAACAAAAAAAACTAATCCCTTAATACTAACCTTCTTCAAAAGTCCCATTCCAACATCCTTCATTCCCTCCACAACCCATCCTTCACACTTGCTTACTGTTCATTTTGAAGCTACCTCTCTCAGTTGACAGTATATAAAACAAACTCTTATAATACGTAGCTTTATCCGTTTTTGCTTTACAACTTTCCAATCAGGGTGCCCTATTCCGCATCTCATTTTTTATACCATACAACAAAATGTGAATTTTCTCTGAAACCTAAAGAAATATTTTCGCAATTTAGTCGCTCTATAATACAATCGCAGCGCCCACGCCTCATCCGGTACTCTACTTAGGGTGACTAGCGAGAAGACCGCGCCTCTGGGTAAGTTTCAAACGCATGTTTCAGGTGACTGAGGAAAGCTGAACTGCTGACATCTCGTAGAA
The DNA here is from genome assembly GCA_039090855.1 of Macrothele yani. Taxonomy (NCBI): domain Eukaryota; kingdom Metazoa; phylum Arthropoda; class Arachnida; order Araneae; family Macrothelidae; genus Macrothele; species Macrothele yani. Next base: position 47,453,375 of record CM077012.1, read on the forward strand.
AGAATCCACCGATTAAACTCAAATAGGGAAAGAAAACATGCCAACAGCAGAAGTTTAAATCCTGAAGAGTTCAATGGCACTAATCGAGGAAAATTAGCAGAAATATATAAACATAATTTAAACAGTCCACACCAAGAGAATATACATTTTGCAAAACAGAGTAAACAAACACCGCCCCGGTAGCGGAGTGGTTTGTTGGCGCTGGATCTATCCCTTCTGTGGAACCAGTGGCCGTAATTTAGGTACGGGCAACTACCTATAGCCATTAACATTGCTCATGGTAAATGTTTAACCCCGGAACAAAATAAGTGAGCAGACGACACAAATGAAGAACTAGCTGTCATGAGAATATTTCTGCGCCACATTTCAACAAAAGCCGCTGTATTATAAAGAAAAGCTACCAACTGAAATTACCAAAAAACACGAAATTGCCTAGACCATATCAGAAAATATAATTCTGCCCTCTGATAAAGGACCGTGACCTAAATATTAGCGTTTCAAAATACACTGTGAAATTCATCATTTCACAGTGCATTATAAGCAAAACCGACCCAACCGCCAGGTCACTTCCAAGAGTAGTCATTTGATTCACTTAATGTAGTGTCTAAACTGAAGCTCAAAAACTGACAACTACATATTTACAGAAATATTTGATTAATAAATCTCGTTTCCTAATAATCAGTGTGTTACAGTCCCGTTAAGAAAGTTTCGGCACAGCTTAATGATTAGTTATAGGCCAGGTTCAGCAATTATTTTCGAATATTGTAAATACCTGTAATTTTTTCGGGGGAGGGGGGAGGGCAGAAAGAAGTGCTGGTTACGTTCACACCTTTTGTGGAATCGCTCGCGTATTTGATTTTTTTCTTTTTTACTGAAGGTTTAACGACCACCTTGAGCAACTAAATGGGTTATAAGCAGTCGCCCGTCCCTAATTTAGGGCCACTGATTCCATCTAAGGGAGAGAGCCAATGCCGTAAGACAAACACACATCCATGCCCACTAGAATTCGAACCCGGACCCTCCCGGACGAATGGTCATAAGCCATCGCTTAGAACACTACGCCACCGGGACGGCCTCGCGTATTTGATTTTTTTTTTCAGTTTTAATTATCTTTCTGCATTTAATTATAATGATCTTACTGTATCTCAGCTCTGCATGTATCCCAAGCAACAAAACCTCGCAAAGTTCGCGGTGATGTCCAAAAGCCCGTACTAGCCTGATGTGGGGTGGAAAGGGGAAGGTAGAGATAATAATAATGTCTCCTTAATGGTTAACGAATATGTATTATAACACCCATGGAACTTTCTACATTGTATAATGTGTCCTGATTTTTTTAAAGCCTATGATTTGCTTTTTTTCATAGCTAAAGTACGCGTTGTATACCGAAAATACGGTACATGGAGACAAAAATTCATTTGAGAACCTTTTCACACATGTGCAGCGGTTTAGGTATTTTGAAATTGTTTTAGTCTTAACCACACTCACTACTTGTCGAATCAATAACATAGTTTCTTAATTCTGACAAAATAGAAAACAGATAGCAGTCATAAGAATAAGCAACTTACGTAACAACTCCAGAAGCTTTTCTTCTTTCTCCAATTGTCGAAGTCAGAAATATGCAGCAGTAATCATAAATACCCTTTACACAATGATAATCCGTAAATCCTTTGACGATAGTAACAACACACTCTTTACAAGCTCTACTCTCTCCAAATGCGTACTACACACTGTTTCCTTTCGACACAAAACTTGTTTAAATTTGACACACTGTAATCGTCCCCGAACATGCATATACAAGGAAATTCTGGGAATATGCCGTTCTATAGGGAAAATTTGAGAAGTACTAAAACTTACATAAGAATAGAAACTCTTAAGGATGGTTAAATTTGAGATACATGTTACACGTGCGGAATTCTCACGAGGCTATCGAAAACTACTGCTCTTATTTCTCGAGTCTTGCGGCTCATTTGCATTTGAGGACAGTTCTTCATTCGCCTGCCGTGAACACGCTATGAAATGCACGAAACCGCGCAGCAAACGAACAGTTAACCCATTCAAAAATTCACCTCCCAAACGATTCGCCCACTTCTTTTGTTGGTCATTAAACTTGTAATTTATTGTTTAAAACTTTTTACATAGTTTTAGATTTCTCTGATGCAATTTTTGGGTCATAACGATCCTAGTTTCTTCCTTTTTTTTTTTTTTTTTGTTTGGTAGTTTAACGACCACCGCGAGCAACTCGATGGGTTATGAGCAGTCAGCCATCCCTAATTTAGGGCTACTGACTGCAGGGAAGGAAGAGAGCCAGTGGTGTAAGACAAACACAATATCCACGTCTCACCGATAATCGAACCCGGACCCATCTCGGACGAATGGCCACGTTTCTTTAAAGGAACGCTTTACCAAATTCGTCAGTTTATATATTTCTACGAAAATTTTAGAAACAAGGACATTCCCACTAGAAGTTTGAAATTAGTAACAGTAGATCAACGTCCTAACATTCACGTTCTCACCGCATACGTGAAAAATAAAAAGGAATTACGTAAATAGTGCATGATCAATCATATAAATACATAACCGAAACAGCGATATCTCAAAAAGTATCAGCATGCTTAAATTTAATGTGAAACAAGAATTCTCGCCGAATTCTCCGGTCTAATGCGGGACGTTTTCTGAATCCTCTTCGACACAAAGAATTTTTCAAAGAGTTTTCTAAGCCCCCTCGAGCAAAAAGATCTTACATTATTTAAAATACACGCTATAACGCAGTGTTTTCAATAGGGAATGGTAAGCTTCAAATATAATTTTTTCAACCCAGTTCCTAGAATCGCTAAAACATTTGCAAGTAAAAATAGACTTACGTCCACTACGGGCAGAAATGTGAGTTATGGAAAATCAGTAAATGTACCTAAACATTCTTCATAGTGTACGATAGCTGAAGCAAAGAGAATTTTTCAAATCGAACATTTAAAAGTTGAGATATAGAAGAAATATGACTTTACGTCTCTAGCAGGAAAACTGTGGGTTTTTGAAAAAAGTGTGTGCAAAATGTCCTTCATAGTAATTCGTAGCCAACTAAGAAAGGTTTTTTCAACAGGATTTTTCAAACGGAAATAGTGCATTTCCCTAGGCAGAACCGTGCATAATGAAAAAGCAAAAAATATACATAAAATATTCTTCATGGAGGGAGTTATGCGATGGAATTTTTTTAAATACGGCTTTTAGAAGCAGACATAGCAAGAAAACAGTTTATACGAGTATGCTACTAAAGAAAACCTGTGCATTGGAATAAATAATGCTCGAAATCTTTCCATAGCGCTACGTAACTTGCTTGCTCCGTGATTGTTACATTCGAGTATAAAAGTTTGTAGTTAGCGTTTGAGATATTTTCGTCGAAAGGAGTGAAAAATCAACCATTTATTTAGACACAATCGGATTACTGAATCTATCAACTTGTAGTTTAAAACTTGCGTTTCAGTTATTAACCCTAATTATAGAGTTAGTTACTTGTTGAAAGTTCACAAAAATGGCGACTTCTGGTTCGGAGATTGGAACATTCTCTGCTGCATGTCACGCTTTACGTCAGGAAAACATTGCCGGGTTTTCTGTAGCTTCTTCGACATTTTCATCATCAAGTGTGAAATTATCTGTATCACCCGTGCCTTATAATGATTCCGCATTGTCAACTGCTGATTCTTCAAAAGTCCTGTTTTCGCCTGCCACTCCGATGAATGAGCCGATATCCCCAGTTCCTGCTTCAAGAGATGTACCTAGCGACACGTATGCTTCTGCTTCGAATTTTGGAATGCTGCCAAGTGGAACTCTTAATCAAAACATGAACGTTTCTGCCGCTCCAAGTTCTTTTTATTTATTTTTTCTCTCTTTGCTGTTTCAGCTAACATACTAGACGAAACCCGTCGGAATCGACGGTAATTTTTTTTTTTTTTTTTGAAAATAATAAACTGATATGAAACAACAAATGTAAACTTTATTTGATTGACAAATTCATTCAACCACTTCAGTAAAGAAAATAATCCTCCAGGTTCGTGATTCTTTTTTTTTTGTGACTGAAGATTTAACGACCACCGTGAGCAACTCAATGGGCTATAAGCAGTCGCCCGTCCCTAATTTAGGGTCGGTGGTTCCAGGGAAGGGAGAGGGCCAGTGGCATAAGACAAACACAACATCCATTCCTCACCGGGATTCGAACGCGGAGCCTTCACGAACGAATGATCATAATCCAACGCTTGGGTTATAAGCAGTCGCCCGTCCCTAATTTAGGGTCACTGGTTTCAGGGAAGGCAGAGAGCCAGTGCCGTAAGACAAGCACAACATCCATGCCTCACCGGGATTCGAACCCGGTAGACGAAACCCGTCGGAATCGACGATAAGTTTTTTTTTTTTTTAAAAGAATAAACTCATATGAAACGTTTATTTACATCTTTACATAATCGGAAACGTCTTGCCAACGTGAATAAACTGGATCGAATGAATGTTAAATTGTATATATACGTCACACAGTCCAATGGCACAACGCAATCAGGTCTTCGAGTGTTCGCTGTTCCGATAAGAACTTTCAAATAAATTCCTGCTAGCGTTGTTTTGCACAACGGTTTGCTGAGAAAAGAGACTTCGGACTATCTGAGTCCCTCCATAATCCGCCTTCAACACCGCGTGAGTCAACCGCACGCTTCTCCCATTGACTTTACATGGGAACTTTGCCGCCCCACAACGCCAGAACCGTAGCCCCAATCTCCCTTTTCTCTTTGACTGGCAAATCTACATAGTAAGACCTTTATTTTGATACCTCAACCATATGTTTACGTTCAGTCGTTCTCTCACAACTGGTCTTACAGTAAAAAACCTTATAGAATTAATATATAGATTTCACGCATTTTGGGGGAAAGAAAACTTGGTGTTATTGTCCAGTCACTTGAAAATACAGCGGTTGCTGACTGCAGTTGGTCAGGGCATGGACCCAATCTTCACCATGAAAAATTTTTGCAATCATAGGGAACATTTTTGGCAATCTAGTTTTAAAAGTGGAGATACAATTGCAAACATAAACATACGCTCTTACGTCACGTAGCGGCAGAACATTAGAAGGTATAGAAACATTAGAACATATATCAAAAAAATATATAAATTTATGCCCCCTAGCTGAAACACTGAATTATTTTGAGCAGAAAATATGCATGAAAAGGTTATTCGCGATGAGACTGGCATCTATAAAAAAAAAAAATATTTCCAGTCGGTTATTTAGAAGCAGAGGTAAGGTTGCGGATATTTTTCAAAATATGCACTTACGTCCACTGTGGTAAATTCTGCGTTAAGAAAATAAACAAATACATAATACATATTCTCCAGCATGAACGGTATTCGGCACAAAAAGAATTTTTTCAAATCGAACTTTTATAGGAGCAAAGATATCGGAAAACGATATTATACGTTTATGCACACTAGCGCGAAAAGTGTGCATTCTTGAAGGAATAGCTGTTTGCAAAATAGTCGTGTTGAAAGTTGGCAAAAGAAAAAAATACTTTTTTCAGTTGGAGTTTTGGAAGCGACGATATGGAATAAAATAATTCTTAATTTCAATGGAATAGGGACGTACGACTCCTAGCGGCAGAGCCGTGAATCAGAAACAAGAGCTACGGATGTTCCTTCTAGCAGTTCATAATTTCCAATACAAAATAATTTTTAGATGGGACAAATAAGTCGCAGAAAAAATTTGGTGTCCACAGACAGACAAAGCCAGAGTTCAACGCTTTTTTTTTTTTCAAAAGACGTGCTAAAAATGCGCATTTACGAAAAGAAACTAATGTTATACGAGACGGCAATCCAACTAAAGAAGAGATATTTAAGCAAAACACATTAAAATTAAACAAATGCTCCGGAGAAGCAGGAAGACATGCGAATACTCAAAAATAAAATAAAAGCAGATCAGACAAAATAAAGAATAAGAAATGTAAAGAATCTTGTGCTGTACATCCCATAAATGAATTGACTTTAAAAGAAAAGACTGCCGTATAACAGTCAGATAGAATGGAAGAATAGTGAAAAATTCAAAATTTGGAAACCACGAAAACAAAGGACAGGGAGACAAGACATGCCGCCCCGATGGCGCAGTTTCAAAATTCGCTTTTTTGAAAAATAGAATACAGAGCGAAACAAACAGAGCTTCGTGTTTCAAAGCAAACAAAAGGTGAGCAGTGGTCTAAGCGGTAGATTCTAAGCATTTGCCAGAGATAGGTCCGGGTTCTAATCCAGGTGAGGCATGGATGCTGTGTTTGTCTCACGGCACTGGCTCTTTCTTTCCTTGGAACTATGGCCCTAAATTAGGGACGGGTGACTGCTTATAACCCATCGAGTTGCTCACGGTGGTCATTAAACCCACAATGAAAAAAAAAACAAAAAAAAACCAGACACGCAGATCAGAAACGTTTAGCCGCAATGAGCTACGACTCAGTGTTTGCTTAGAAGATAGTATAAAGTTTGGTGGAGTGTACACAAAAACGGTTTTTAAAAAGAAGAAATGATGGGAATAAGAGGAAAGATTCTGTAACTAAACGTGAAAGAAAGATGAACAGGTGTGACACAACTTCTAACAGCCTGCGAAAAGAGCACAACTTGTGACAATAGGTTACGTACTGAATAAAAGCACACCTTTTGATAAACATGTGAATGTCAAAAAAATATATATATATCACCATCATCATCATTGTCAACCATTATCAATCCACTGCTGGACGAAGGTCTCCCCAAGTTTCCTCCACAACGGTCTGTCTTGTGCCAGTCTCCTCCATGTCACCCCTGCATATATATATATATATATAAAGTACGTATTTTGTCTGTTCCTCAGTCCGTCTGTGGACGGGAGATACCTCTGCTTCTAGAAATACAACTAGAGAAAAATCTAACAGAGCTCAGTATGACAATTTTTAATATAATTTACTTCTGTTCCTGCTGCAGAATTTTACCACTAAATATCATAAAAATGCAAATGTGAATTAAATGCTATCTGTTTTTAAAAGATCAATTCATTGAATTTTTTTTTTCATGAAATACATGTAGCAATGACAGTATACTTTCCAGATTTCCCTAAAGCTCAGTTTGGTATCTAGGTAGCATAAACAACTAAGGACTATAAAAGAGTCGCCGTTCCTAATGTGAGGCCGTTGGTTCCAGGGAAGGGAGAGAGCCAGATCCACAAGACATGCCTCACCCGGGATTCCAACTCGGGCCCGCTAGGACGAGAAGCCAGCGAAATCAGGCCAGTGCACTAACAGCGCGCTAAACCCTGTTTTTTTTGTTTTTTTTTTTTTGTTTTTTATTGGAGGTTTAACGACCACCGTGAGCAACTCAATGGGCTCTAAGCAGTCGCCCGTCCCTAACTTAGGGCCACTGGCTCTAGGGAAGGGAGAGAACCAGCGCTGTAAGACAAACCCAACATCCATGCCTCACCGGGATTCGAACCCAGACCCATCTCGGACGAATGATCATAAGCCAGCGCTAGACCACTGCGCCAAAGGGACGGCTAAACCCTGTTTGGAAGAACTGTTAGTAGCAGATAGGGAAAAACGTGACGGTAGTTTCGTATATTATGTCGCTTTTCCTCGTGCACAGTCCTTTTTATGCGTAAATGCATTTTCTCACAATACGGTAATTCCTAAAAAACGTCGAAGTCGACCTGGTAGTAGAGTGGCAAGTAGCAGAGTGGTACGAGGCAAACCAAAGGGCCAAATGATGTCCTAAGATGCTCTTAGGACATCATTTGGCCCTGTTCGTTAATCTCTCCCCAAGAAAAGGAACTGTAAAACATTTTATGTAGGAGAGCACTGGGGGATTTAAGCTTAATGCCGCCCCGGTGGCGCAGTGGTCTAAGGCGTTGGCCTCTGATCATTCGTCCCTAAGGGGTCTGGGTTCGAATCCCGGTCAGGCATGGATGTTGTGTTTGTCTTACGGCACTGGCTCTCTCCCTTCCCTGGACCCAGTGACCCTAAATTAGGGACGGGCGACTGCTAATAGCCCATTGAGTTGCTCACGGTGGTCGTTAAACCTCCAATCAAAAAAAAAAAAAAAAAAAAAATTTAAGCTTAAAGTCTTTCTAACCGTTGAACTTTCCCTACAGGTGGCAGTTACGTAATAACGTATTAATCTGTGAAAATATATCTTCGTCGGCAAGTTTGAGGCGATCAGGAGCTATGCATATGTGTGAACACGGCAGAAAGATACACGCCGCTTCAAGCCAGGCGTTGTTGTAGAAATGAAAAGGGGGAATACAAAGATCACAAAATAGTGTTTCAATCTAATCACGCAATTTGAGTAGAATACTGGTTTGTCTCTTCACTGACAAAGACGAGAATACCTAGCTAGCACCGCAGATAACTGTTATGTCAAACCCAGTTTTTGAGCTTTGTTTTCTAGCTTATCCTGATGCACTTAGACTTCTCTGAACTCGCGTTGAAGTATTATTTAGTTTCTCCCCCCCTCCATTTTTTGTTTTCGGAGTTTAATGACTGCCAGGTGAAACCCGGAGGGCTATATATTGTATCCCCTCCCCCCATATCTTATTTTAGGCAGCTGGTTCCAAGAAAGGGAGATATAGTGTGAGATATCGCAGAGACGTTCATTCTACAGTACATATACTGTATATCATATGTATAAGCGGTTCACAGTGAAAGGTATAACGTCACGATTAATATTTACTTAAAAAGTAGTTTGTCTGATTAAAAAATTGGAGAACGGTGATGTTCAGTAAAAACCTTAGCGCGGAATTCTAAATTTTTGATGTAGCAGAAGTCATCTATGCAACAGTTACTCAGTTGAGCACAGTTTGGGTGTCGGATGATCGTTATTATTGTGAGACGAGGAATTGCGCAGGTATTTCGATTCGTGTCTACAGAAACGTTATTACTCGACAAATCTTATTGAAACTGGTTGTTTCAGCACCACACCTTCGTAGCCGAAGAAATTAATAAGATTGCTTTGTCAGAATGAGGAGTATCAATAATACTGTGCACTTTCCCAGATGTACAAGTGTAATGAATTTAGGAAAAAATAGCCACTCCGGTGGCGCAATGGTCTGGCCTCTGATCATTCGTTTGAGTGGGCCCAGGTTCGAGTCCGAGATGAGACATGGGTGTTATGTTTGTCTTGCGGCACTGGCTCTCTCCCTTCTCTGGAATCAGTGACCCCAAATTAGGACAGGAGACTGCTTAATAGTACTTAGAGTTGCTCATTGTGGTCGTTAAACCCCGAAACGAGAAGAACTGGTCGTAAAAGCAGAATTTTCGTAAATCGGTGCCTAAATTACCATTAATTTAAATAATAAAAATATAATGCTGTATTCATAGCCCAAAACGCTGTCATTTTTAACTCAGATACGCTAACATCAACACCTCATTACATAAACATGGGCAGAATAAATTCTGTAGTTAGCGCTAGTTATCTCATAACATAATACAACAATGAAGTTTTCTTCTTGAAAGTTCCTAATAAAGCTCGATATCTTCTGTTACTTAGTTATTTCGTAAATTATGCTTTGGTAGAAAACAACGGAAACTGTAAAAATTCATTACAAATAATAACAAAAACCATTGGTGCAATGCTGTTGAATGCTTCATCGTGCATAAACAAAAATATTGCATGAAAGCCAAAAAACCGAATGAAAGTTTATTAGTCACACTTGCCTAAAAACTGACATCGTGTGGAAAGTGAGAACAGAAAGTGAGCAAGACGGAGACAACCATAGCTGGTTTAGACTTTATTATATTTGATGCGAGGCACAGAGCCTTGGGACTATGAAGCCCAAGAATCCCGACTTTCGACAGTTTTTAATTTAAGACCACGAACTACGGACGTTGTAGGTTTATGGACTTGTTAATTTAAATCGTACGTACTGTAAACGAAGCCTAACGTTGCCCTTCTTCGATACGATTTAACACTAAGAGCTAAATATTTTTTGCCCCTTTTGGGCTTTCTAGTTACATTTTCCTTCTGATCTTTTCTTTCTTTCGGAGATGCAATGACTAAAACACGGTGATAAACGAAATATACACTGTAGGAGCAAAGCATTATGACCACCAACCTATTATTGTATAATTCCTGTGTGAGCCGGCACCACCACTGCGGCCATACGACGAGGTAAGTTGTTGTTGTTGGAGGTTTAACGACCACCGTGAGCAACTGAATGGGCTTTAAGCAGTCGCCCGTCCCTAATTTGGGGTCACTGGTTCCAGGAAAGGGAGAGAGCCAGTGCCGTAAGACAAACACATCTATGCCTCACCAGGATTCGAACCCGGACCCCTTCCGGACGAATGGCCATAAGCCATCGCTTAGACCACTGCGCCACCGGGGCGGCCGACGAGGTAAGGACGTAAGTCTTCAGAAGGTGTCTATTGGTATGCAGTACCATATCCGTCCATATACGTGCTGCGCGTAGCTCGTCCAGTGTCCGTGGAGGAGGATAGATAAGCCTCCACTGCCGATCTATATGGTCCTAAATAAGTTCAATTGGGTTCATATCAGGCGACATGGACGGCCATGGGAGAACGTAATGTCATCTTCGTGTTCCTTGAAGCAGCTGTAGACAATATGGGCTTTATGACGCGGCGTGTTGTTCTGTTGGAACACCCAATCTCGGTATGGAAACATTATCAGCATAAGCTGCTGAACCTGGTCTGCAATGGTATGCATGTATGCAGTGGCGTTCAGGTGATCATCCACCGCTATCAGTGGACCAGGAGTGTCACAGGAAAACATCACCGAGATCGTTACACCCCAGACACCTGCCTGTACAAGTGGGATCACGGCATTTTGCCACATTATCCCCGCAAGCTGTTCACCACGTCCACCCACTCGATGTAGCAAGAAACGTGATTCATCAAAGAAGACAACTTTATTCCTATCTTTCTTGGTCTACTCCCGATATTTTCTGGCAAACTGCAATCGTCGCCGCCGATGAAGTGCTGTGGTCATACGATTAAACCATTTTTTTTATTGGAGGTTTAATGACCACCGTGAGCAACTCAGTGGGCTATAAGCAGTCGCCCGTTCCTAATTTAGGGTCACTGGTTCCAGGGAAGGGAGAGAGCCAGTGCCGTAAGACAAACACAACATCCATGCCTGACCGGGCGGGATTCGAACCCGGACCCCTTACGGACGAATGATCAGAGGATGGCGCCTTAGACCACTGCGCCACCGGGGCGACATTTACACCATAGGACCATACGGTGGAGGGATCGTTGCACTGTTGCTGTGGATACACTCCTTTGTTCTTGCTGATTGCAGACAATGGCCATCTGTTCCAAGATAGCACGCCTATTATTCCGGCAGAGCAGCCTCCCTTCCCGAACATTAAGCAGCCGTGGCCGTCCATTACACAACCAATATTTATCATTGTCTCTTTCCATCCATTTTCGGTACACTTTTGCTACTGCAGCCCGTGAACAAACGACGAAGTTAGCCGTCTCCCGCATACTGCCACCCTTTTCTCTATATCTGATGTGACCATGCCCTCTTCCAAGGGAGTCAAATCTGAACCCATTACAACCACCGTTTGAACTCCGGCTGATCACTGCATGCGAAACTATCCAAACATCAGATAAGGATGGGATCACTGTCATAATGTTTGCTCCTACCGTGTATAGGTCAGCCTTATACTGAGGGGATGCCTGTGCGCCAACACATGGGTGTTCGTTTTTGTAATGCATAAAACGCGCTTGTGTGGTGTGTCTCACGTCATTTGCACGGTTTGCGTATTGCTTCACGCCACCAGGTCGTGCGATGGTCGACTACGAAATGTTTACAAATGAGGGACAAGGGGTTAGCAGATCTAAATTTTGATATAAATTCTACTAGCTGGTATAAGCGGGACATCGTAAACGTGGTGCTCGTAAAATGGCGGAAGCATGCGTTACTTTTAGGGCAACAGCCACATATTTCATGGTCTACTACAATACTTTCAAAGGCATTTATCAGTTTCTGAATAAGCAAATAAATCAGAATTTCCAGACAAATATTTCATTCCTACTTTTCTGTCAGCGATCGTGGTGCAAGTTTGGATGAGAAGAATGTCGTTCCCAGATATTCCGTAAACATGAATTGATATGAGTCATAATTCCAATCTCCTTGGCCATTTCGTACATATGTCAGTCTTCTGTAAGAGTCTCATAAATTGCACACCTTAGGTGCCACTTCATCTCCAAAGCAATCGTTACTTTTCCCAGGGAATCATTCTCACAGAACGGAACCACTCAAAATCTCATGCATGAATTATTGTTTCGATTCCAAATATATTTTTTCTTGCTATTATGCTGATTACAGACTTTTTTTTTTTTTTGATTGGAGGTTTAACGACCACCGTGAGCAACTCAATGGGCTATAAGCAGTCGCCCGTCCCTAATTTTTAGGGTCACTGGTTCCAGGGAAGGGAGAGAGCCAGTGCCGTAAGACAAACACAACATCCATGCCTGACCGGGATTCGAACCCGGACCCCTTACGGACGAATGATCAGAGGCCAACGCCTTAGACCACTGCGCCACCCGGCTATTCCGATTTTCACCAAAAATCCGACAAGTAACGCATTGTTTTACATTCTTGAATGTGGCTCAGTTCAGCATATTGCAAATATAAAATCTGTCACAGAAAGACTAAATTCAATGTAAATAGACTGTAAACCCGCTGAAACTCAGAGTAAAAAGTTAACCCTCGCTCACTTAAGTCTCGTTCTACTGCAGCTATAGCGGAATTAATCCAGCTTACGTTTTTGTTTAGTATAACTATAAATTTCCAGATGTTCATGTTTAAATATTTCATTCGTTTTGTAATAATTCGTTTTGATACTTTAATTTTCGTTGCTTTTGGTTGGTAAGAGGCAGGCCTTAAAAACGCTGTTTAAAAAACCTCTTGCTTGTTTTTCTGATTAAATTATGGGCGTATTATAGCAAGCAACCCCCACAATGCGGGCCTCCCCTCACAGCTAAGAGAGCATCTAGCCTCAGTAAAAATATTGTGCAATTGTAACGTATACTCTATATTCACTTTCCTTTTGATTTTACTATCTCTGGTTATTTTATTTTACTATGTAAATTATCTTCTTACTGAACGAAATATTATTTCACCCGCTGAATGAGATCTGGCAATGAGTGTAAGTCATGACGTGTGGTAGCTAGTATATAGGCGCGTTCATCGAGACTTAGAAGAGCTTGTGTGTTGTTATGAGGAGAGCTTGTGGTCGTTAAGAGAGAGCGTGTATAATACGAGGAGAGATTATTCAGTATTGTACTACAAGTGTTGTGTGTGCCTTAGTTGACCAAGAGTCGTAGAAATAAAGAAGTTTTCAGTAAGTCAGTCTTTCTCAATTCATAGTTTTTGTCAGACCTCTGTCTGGCTGTTAGGTTTATAACATTTATTGCTTACTATAAATAACCAGCGTTGAGACTTTGTTTAAGTTCGTAATTAACTAGTAACAACACCCTTTTGAATTCATTATTTTGAAGCTTAGTACAAGTATATCATTAGCTAGCTGGTAGGAAGAGAATCATTCATAATAATTAGCTTAGCGGAAAGTAAATAAAGCTAATTCATTATACAATTTTTTTTTAAGGAAATAGCTTGGAATTTTTTACAGCAGCTTGTAATGAAGTACTTAAAAGAAAAGCCGGTATTGGTAGTTTCTTTTTTTTTTTTCAGTAAATAAGTAACATCTTTAAAAATATTTTTCGCGGTTTTAGAGTTTATAAAAACTGGATACCGGAAAAGCAGCTGCTCCAGAGGACTTCAGGACCCTTTTCATAACCATAGCAATGGTTTCTATACATGTATATTAACAAAAGAATGTGAAATAAACATTAGTTCAATGAAAATTTTTATACCAATGAGGATAAGGTGTTATGTATAACAGTTGTTTGCGCACAACTACGGATCCTTCAGAATATAAAGAAAACAAAAAAGATGACACTGAATTTTCGGTTGTAATGAGCACGTCTTTTGAATCCGTTCTGAAGCGAATTAAATTTATCAAAGCTATTCAAAGTCCATGGAACCGGTATGGAAAACTGTAGTATCTGACGGAAGAAAGAAATTTTCCAATCGAGGTTTTAATCCCTCAGATATTGCTGTAAACGGAATCGTGAGCTTACGCCCTCTGGTTGCAGACTTGTAAGTTAAGAAAAATTTGAAATTATATGACAAACATTTCGCACCGTAAACGCTCCCCAACAAAGAATTTTTCAAATTGGATTCGTAGAAGCAGAGATATCGACAAATATAAGATATGCATCTACGCCCCTTGACGGGAAAAACATGCATTATTTTAAGAAAGTATTCTCAAAAAGTTGTCCGATGTGAGCGGCATTGGTCCTCGAAATAATTCTTTCAATCAAGTTTTCAGGAGCTCAAATTTTGCTGCAAATACATCAGAAGCAGAAATTAACAATTACGCCCCCTGGTGGCCAAACCATTCTTTACCAAATATTAGAAATTATGTTCAAAACATTTTCCATCAGGAGCTGTATGCGATACAGGAAGATTTTTTCAAATTGGTGTTTTGGAAGTAGAGATATCGGGGAAAACACATTTTACCTTAACGCCCCCTAGCGGAAAGTGTATGAATTACTTGAAAATTTTGAAATTATATGAAAACATGTCGCACCAGAAACTATCCAACGAAGAAAGAATTTTTCAAATCGGTCGATTAGAAACAGATACTGACAAAAATAGGATATACATTACGCCACCTGGCAGAGAAAACATGCAATATTTTAAGAAAAAAATACTCCGAAAACGTTTATCAACGTGAGTGGCATCGGTCCACGAACGAATGTATTCAATCGAGAATTTAGAAGCTCAGATTTTGCTGCAAATGTATCAGAAGCGGAAATTAAGACTTACGCCTTCTGGTGGCCAGCCCATTTTTTACCAAAAATTAGAAAATACATGCAAAAGATTTCTCATCAAGAGCTGTATCCGCTGCAGAAAGAATTTTTCAAATCGGAGTTTTAGAAGCAGAGATATCGGGGAAAACGCAATTTACTTTTATGCCCCCTAGCGGAAAATCTATCCGTAACTTGAAAAGGCGACTACACCTAAAATAATCTTGGACATAAATAAAATCGAAAGGTAAAAAAAAATTATTGGATGTTTAGAAGAAGCAAATATATGGAATAAAATGTATTTTGAAATCGACATCATGTGCATTTACGCTTTCTTGCGGCGAAATAGTGCGTCGTAAAAAAAAAAAAAAAACTAAATGAAGGACCATCTTTCGCACATTTCAAGCTTTCCAATGCAAAAATAATTTTTCAAATCGGACTAACAGTTGCAGAGATATGGTGTCCACAGACAGACGAACAGACAAACCGGTAACATAAGACAGAGGCGTAACTAGGCATTTCTGCGCCCGGGGCAACGCACAAAATTATTGTGCCCCATCTATCTTATAAATTAGTTATATATGTATATTTGATTTACTCGCGTATACATATGCGCACACATAAATGTATATTGCTCGGCAAAACAAAACGTCTCATCCCAATGTATCTAATTATAGCGTAGGAATAATCGAACTACCATTCTGATGGTGCAGTGGTCAAAGCACTGGCTTCTGACCATTCGTTCGAGATGGGCCGGGGTTCAAATCTCGGTGAGGCATGGATATCGTTTCCCCTGGAAGCAGTGACCCTAAATTAGGGACGGATCCTCCTTTTCTTGGGACCAGTGGCTCAACATTAGGACGGGCAATGTTTATAGCCCATCGAGTTGTTCACGGTGGGCGTTAAACTCCCCAAACAAAAAAAACTCGGACTGTGCATGTTTGCACAGCTTATAGGACTTAACGACGTTCGGTACCACATCAAATGGGAGTCGGGGCTCAGAGTCTCAAAAATCATTAAACAGTCTCAAGAGAATGTTCAACAACGTGAACAACGTGAACAACATCCTTATCTTGCAGCACACGTACAACTGCGCCATCATTTTTGAATGTGAGCAATTAATATCCCTTGAACGTTTTGAGGGAAAACGATAAAAATTGTAACGGAAACTGGCGCAAAGTTTCAATTCCAAATTTAATCAGACTGTAAGCACTGAGTTTTGCGCCCTCTCTTCAGCTGCCCCGCTTGCCTCGCCCTAGTTACGGCTGGCTGTGCATAAGAACGATCTTTTTTACAAAAGACGTGCTAAAAAAGGTGTTCTTCGCGGGGAATAGAAAACAGACCTGTCATTTTTCTTTAACGGAATCAAGAGAAAAAAAAACTATGTGCTGCATTGTGGCATTAAGTGTGTTTTTTATATTCAAGAGTAAACAATTTAAGTAGTTTTACTTTGTGCCTTGATCCTTAATTGTTATTTATTTATTTGTTTATTTATGTTCCGTATTTTTGCATAAATTGGAAAAGGTAATTAGACACTGTGAGACAGCAGTTACGTGTCTTGTGTGTGTGATCGTGAGGCATATCAAAGAGGCTGGCCTCAGTTCTAGAAAAGAATAAAATTTGCATGATGTCATTAACTTTGGCGTAAGTGTTTTGAGGTAGTTTTATTTTATTTATTTTTTGTAAGAAACTAGGACAATCATTTTAATTTGAAGGTGCACATTTGTGTTGCACACAGTAAAGGGAATTTGAATTTTTAAAACGCCCATAAAACATAGTTAATAATACGGAATTTAGAAACTTCAGTAACTGAAAGCTAATAGATTTTCTTGAAAATGCCTCGAAGACATTTCTTGCGGGGATTCGTCTTGAACGATGTTACCGTGAAAGTGTTTATCTGGAATAAACAGCACGTGCATTATTTCTCCATTCACGGTCTTGCAGTTTTTTAGAGCTTGCGATAAAATTCTAATGCCACGGCAGACAATTTCGGATTTTCTATTTCTTCTGCGAAAGGAAAAGTCTTGAGTGAAACAGTGATGCGGAGAAGATGCAAAACTGCTGAAAATAATGACACTCTTTCCGGAAATCTTAAATTAAGATGAAGCAATAGCGCTTTATTTCAGCGTTGAACCGAAAGAGACACGCAGTGTACAAACGGTGTGTCTATTATTCAACTGCGCCTTATGCTTAACGGTAGCGAAAGGTACAGAAAGTTGCGCATTTTTGTACGGAAAATACAAACTGCTTCTCAAATGGACAATGGAGCCTATCTGTTGACTGCTGAATTTTTTAGATTCAGATTTTCAGTGATTTGTAGAATTTTTCATTCTACGTGATGCGTTGCATATTTTTCGAATGCTTATATGAATTTCAATGCGAATACGAACTGCACATTCTTGAGAGACTTCACAAATTTGCGCTTGCTGAGAGCTACATTGCTTCCGACTAGCCTTTGTTATATGTATGGTTTCAAATAAAACGTCAAGTTTTCAGCTGCGATAATATTGCCCTTGTTTCGCAGGAAGCTTTTGAACAGACTTCCAATGATATGGAAATCAGAGTAGAAAAGGAAGGGATGTTTATTGACGCAGTATTCTTTTAATGGTGAGTGTGCATGTATGAAACTTCTAGTGCTGCGAACTTCAGTTATTGCTCTATACTATTTTGTTTTAAAATAAACTCATCAATTCAACAAAACTGAATCTTATTTAGTTTTTCGATAAAATACACAAATATTTATAATTTGGACTTTTTTTAATTTTTCAGTGATCACTGCATTTCTGTTGGGTTGATGCTCTAAGTTCATGCCGTTTTATTTCCCGAGTGTTTCCCAGGTAAGTAGTGACGGTGCAGATGACCAGTTGTATATCAAAATGTAGCCAGTAATATCGTGTATCTAAATCATATTGCGTTGTATGGTTGTGGCTAATGTTTTTTTTGGTTTTCAGGTACAGAAGTATCGAGTGCCATGTAGAGAGGAATGAACATTTCCGACATCTGCTCCTCTACGAGTTTAACAAGGGAAATTTGTGCTGTGTATGGGGAGGATGCGTTTGCTCCGAGGTGGCAATTTTGACCTAAACGACTCTCCACGCTCAGGTCGTTCATCTCACTTTGATGAGGATCGTTTGAAGCATCTCATCCACTTGAATCCGCGTCAAACCACACGCAAATTGTCCACTGAGATGGACTGTGAGCAGGCCACAGTGGTGCGACACCTGGAACGTGTGGACAAGGTCCAGAAATTGGGGTATTGGGTGCCTCACACTCTCGCCGAGGACAACAAGAATCAACGTGTTGCCATGTGGTTCCTTGCTCGCCCGTTATCGCGAATGTTCTCGGCAACACATACCCTTTCTGTCACGTATTGTTACTGGAGATGAAAAGTGGTACCTGTACGTGAATTTCAGACATCGGAAGGAATGGTTAAGCCCAAACAAGACGCCCACACCACGTCCAAAGCATGACCTTCATCCTGCGAAGATCATGTGTGTCCTGTGGGACATGGAAGGCATTACTCACTGGAAAATGCTGCCGAGGAATCGGACCATCAACGCTGCACCCTATTGTGAGCAACTCCGCAGTGTGGAGGGTGCAGTTCAGTAGAATCGGCGCCATGGTGTCCTTCAACATAACACACGCCCTCCCTCACAGTGCAAACATGTCCAAAATGCCCATTCAGGGCATGAAATGGGAGATCCTTCCACATCCGGCCTATTCCCTAGATGTCGCCCCTTCAGACTATCACCTGTTTCGATCTCAGTCGAATGCGCTCCGTGGCAGAACGTTCAGCAATGATGTTGATCTCCAGAATTTCCTTGATAATTTCTTGGCAGCAAAACCTGCACATTTTTTCAAGAATGGCCTTGCAGACCTATCCACAAGTTGGGACATCATCGTAAACACTGGGGGTGGGAGAAGGGGATATATAGTTCATTGATTCCGTTTACGCTTCTGATG
The DNA here is from genome assembly GCA_039090855.1 of Macrothele yani. Lineage (NCBI taxonomy): Eukaryota > Metazoa > Arthropoda > Arachnida > Araneae > Macrothelidae > Macrothele > Macrothele yani. The sequence goes on from CM077012.1 coordinate 47,472,214, forward strand.
TAATACATTCCTGCAGTGCAGTGAAAAAAAATGGCATGAACTTATGCGTCAACCCAATACAATGACACGAATCGATGTTAAACACAACAGCAAGAAACACCTTTTCAGCTAAGGTCAAATATGCTGGTTCGAATCCTGTTTTGATAAAAAGGCTGTATTTATTTTTTGGTTTTGTTTTTCTCTATTTCCTATAATCTAAACGAAAATAGTGCTTCTTGGAGCCTTCGACGCAAATAAAAATCGTTCAACTTTCTTAATAAAAGAAATTTAAAAAAGTAACTGATTTGATAACCACAGTTCAGGGATCTAACACAATATAGCTGTTGCTTGAATATCAGTGAGGAAAATAAAAAAAAAGGTTGTTCAGAAGTTCAGCTTTTCTGTAAAAAACAAAAAGTCTCATAACGTTAAGCATCATAAACTCAAGCTCGAAACATCGTCCCGGTAGCTGAGTGATACGAGGTGCTGGCTTTTAATCATTCGTTATATGGGTTGGAGTTCGAATCTCGTGTGAGGCATGGGTGATGTGCTTGTCTTGCGGCAGTGACTCCTCCTTCCCCGGAACCAATGGCCGCAGAGTAGAGGCAGGCGACTGCTTGTTGTCTATTCAGTTCCTCACGGTGGACGTTAAGTCTCCCCTCCCCCCCCCAAAAAAGAATTAAAAACTACCGTAAAAATAATTTTTGGAAGTTAAAGAAACTTTGCTAGATAGTGTTAAATTCATAATTTTTAAGCCGCCTAATTTTTGTTAATGTGCAAGCAATATTTCTGTTAATGTTTACGCGGAGTGCATAAATTTGTGAACGAACGGCAAATTTTACTGTGTTCCAGTAATGCATGGATACCCCACGAAAAAGGGTCGAGTGGTCAGAAGTGCAGGCTTCTTGCTTGCTAATCGCCCCAGTTGTGCTGGGGTTCAGGTCTCGAATTAGGCAAGGGAGGCGTGCTTGTCCCACGATACCAGTTCTGTGCCTTCCCTGATACCAGTGGCCCTAAATTAGGGACTGGATACTCCATGTAGCCCTAGATGCTCACGGTGATCGTTAAATTCTGAATAAAACAAACTGAAAAATAGTACATGACAAAAAGAATATAAAAATAGGGTTACGCAAAAGATCTGGATTACATTTTGAAGCTGTGTATATAATGCAGACCGAAATTAGGACTAGTTCGGTTTCAACTAATGTCATAATGAGAGGAAGGTGGATAGATTATCGTATGTCATATTGCAGGACTGAAAATAAGTACAACCATCTAGATATGAAGCGGCCATAGGAGATAGCATCGTAACATCACTATCTGCAGCCAAGATCTGTCAATGCACTACTTGATTGACTTTTAAATACCGAGTCTACCAGTGCTGTAAGAGATCTTAGCGGCAGTTCATGATGCCAGTAAGCTGCCACACTCATACCCACTGTACTCCTAGATGACGGAGACGTAAGAAAGGTTTCTGAAAAGTTTAACTCCTGAACCAAAGAACTGAAATAGAATGGAGTCTATTTTTGGGAAAACACATGCGGTCATGCAAAAGGTTCTGAAGAATGGCACCTGTTAAGCAGCCTCAAGAAAATCTATAATGTAACTAGCCAGAAATTTCACGAGAATAAAGACGTAAGTAGAAATACGTACATGGACCGTGTGCACGGCATTGCATGCAATGAGTCTCCGTGCGAGTGCTGTCGCTATGCTTTCAAAACTCGAAGTATATCCCTTATTTTCCAGCAGCAGTCAATGTCACATCAAGGCAGTGGGTGCCAAGAGGATTGAACTGTTCTTCTAATAGTGCTGACTTTGTTTATGTATAGCGGCAGAAGAGTTTCCTGATTCATGTCGCTGCTGCACAGATTCGCCATTATATCAGAGCTGGACATAATATTGCTATTGTTGGGCTGGAAAGTACAGCGGCCAAAGGATTGTCCACAACGGCAGATGGCAAATCGCAAGCATTATCAACTGCTGCAAATCTTCGTAAAGCACGCCAGGTCGAAGAAGAACAAGATGCACAACTGTGCCCACTCAAACAATCAGGTTTGCTAAAAGGACGATGTCCTTTCAAATGCTTAGATCGGGGGTCACCAAACTATTGGAGAGAAAGACCAAATCGGAAAACAGTCTAAATCTCGGGGGGCCGGATTAAAAAAAATAAAATAAACTAAAGCTCAATCAATGCAGATATTGTATATTTTTAATGAACTAATATTTGTCAATTTTATATGGTCTGTAATTTAACATGAAAGTTTTCAAATAAATATTTAAATATATTTATACACATCTAAAACATACAAAGCTAAACTTAATAAAGACTAAAAGTTTAGTCTTTGGTGAGTTGACTTTACATAAAAAAAGACTATAACGTCTAAAACTGGGGGAATAAATCAATAAAAAGAATGGTATTGCTTTCGGAATGATTTAGCTACGTTTTCAATATTTGGTTTCAGATTGGGCAACTCAATTTTCAAAAAGTGACAAGTGGGTTGGTTCTTAGTCAAACGTGAACAAAGCTTTGATTTCACATATTTAAAACATGTGTGCTGCTAAATACTTCAAGCATTTTCCCTAGGAAAACTTTTCCAATTTGTAAAACTTTTTCTAGGCGAAAGAAAATAAAAAGTTATCAAACTTTCATTTTTAAACAGTAACTTCAAATTATTATTAGTCTGTAAATCTAATAGTTTCAACTGCAAATTCTCCTCGGTATCAATCGTAAAACTAAATAGGTCCTGCAATAGCTGGAATGGTTTTCATGCTTGTAAAAATCACCAAACGTTTTCAAACTCAGCTTCCAACAAATTAATATTTGTGGCACAGTGCTCAACATCAAAAACAAACTTAGACATGTTGTCCCACATATATTTACAAGATGGAAAGTGCACAATTTGCTCTGCTAACTGTCGCTTGAACAGTTCGAATTTCGATTGGAAACACTTCAGATCAAAAAATGAACTCATGTGCGAGTTCTCTTGCAAATTCAAATTAAGTTGATTGAGATGGTCAATAATGTCTGTTAAAAATGCAAGGTCCCACAAACAGAAGGCGTTACCGCGGGCCGTAGTTTGGGGACCCCTGGCGTAGATCATTCCAGCATAACCCAAAACTATCACTCTGCATGTTCAGTCGTTTGCAATGATGCAAATTCTGTAGCTATTCGGCGGAGGTGGCACCAAATGAGATCCATGTGGTTTCCAAAGGATCTGTTTCGGAAGATATGTTAAGAAACGTAAAAAGATATTGACAACAGCGATACGTAGGGCCAACTCCTCAACTCTGTTGTAGGAAGGAAGTATAGTTTACGGCACACGGACAGCTTTGAGTCGTCCTGGTGGCGCAGTGCTCTATGCGATAGTTTCTGATCATTCGTCGGAGATGGGTCCGGGCTCAAATCCCGGTGAAGCATGGATGTTGTGTTTGTCTTACGGCACTGACTCTCTCCCTTCCCTGGAACCAGTGGCCCTAAATTAGGAACGGGCGATTGTTTATAGCCCATTGAGTTTCTCGCGGTAGTCGTTAAACCTCTAATCAAATAAAGAAGTTAGTAAAATCATGAAATTCATTGATTATGATACGCTTTCAACATGCCAGAAATCATTACTCAAGTTATGAGGATAATGGCTGTGGAGTAAATCTTGCTCCTGTGCCCTGACCTTTGACCCCATTTCGATGATATTCAACAGAACCGGTTCAGCATACCTCCGAAACATAACGCTTTGTCGCAATCGAAACATTTCTACGTAAGTTATGACGCATAAGGGTGATGGAATGGATCCGCTCCTATGTTCTGACCTTTAACCCCATTTCGTTCATTTTCAATAGGGTTCGTCCCTAGGTTGTCCTCTACCACATACTAAAATTTCATCGAAATCGAACCATTTTTACGCGAGTTATCGTGCGGACAGACAGACGGACAAAGCTGGAGCATATATGCTTCTTCAACCTACGGTTGGAAAACGTAAATACAAACTTTGATAGCTGGCATTCCAGTTACCGAAATCACCATATGGTACAAGGAATTTATTTTTGCTTGACTCAATGCCTGAATGCATACACGCCGTATTTGTTACTACGGGCAGCATGCATGGTATGATAGTCTAACTCCATTTCCGCAAGTCTGAGACCATATTGGGCCAGAATTACCTAGAAACAAGCCTTCTCGCTGTGTACACGAGCAGCAAATACAGCCAGAAATTATGGTTCGTTGTTTAGGTGCCGTTAAAAGTGCTAAATTAATAAAAAGCCAATTTCAGTTTTCAACTGTAATCACTGGCTTTTGAGTCTAGTGTCATGAGATTTTCTCATGTTTTGTAATACCTGTGCAGTGTCGAGTGTTGGGATTTGTACAGTTTGAGACGTATACTACATTTTTAACCTTCCAATTTTATTGACTTATGTAAAGTTTGGTTGCTTCCCGTTAAGTTTTCCATACTAAACCTCACGTCTGAACTCCCGTGAGTTTTTATCCTATTGGACTATGACTGGTAGCCAGTCAAGTCATGTATACTGAAATAAAAATAGGTACCATGCAACTGAAAGGACTGACTGAGCTCCTCGCTGACGTCAGTGATTACTACGTTTGGATTATGTTACGTTCTATGCTATTACGACTTCGATATTAGCATTATTGTTCTAGTCTGTAAAGTCTGATATTATATGACTAGTTACAACGACATTAAGTATTCGACTGCGCTGTTTCATGAATAAAAATCAATGACTCCGAACCACCTGAAAGTTACTTGGTGACTCAGTATTACCTCAGTGTGTTTTTCGCAAACCCCATTTTTTATCATTAGTTATAGTTTTCAAATGTACTTCCTTATTTGTAGAAGAAACTCGATTAAAAATACTCCTCAAATCTTCAGCTGAAAAGTTTTGGCATAAGTCATAAGAAATTGCGAACTCCCAAAACGGGCATCCAGAGCATTCTTTTCTTGTGACAGACATTTGTGCCACAAAGCGAAGGTGTCACGAGAAAACAAGTACGCTGTTTTGTATCTAAATGCCCAGCTGGTAAGCATTTGTAAACTCACTTTTGGACTTTCTACAGAAATTTAACACAGTCAGTTGTCGCCCGTTCCTAATTTAAGGCCACCGGTTCCAGAGAGGGGAGACAGCCACTACCGTAAGAGGCAAAGACAACGCCACTGCCTCACCCGGGATCCGAAGCCCGACGCATCTCGAACGAATGATCAGAAGCCAACACTTCGTACCACTAGAGCAAGCACCATATTGCTTATGGTTATTAAGTGCGAGACAATAAAATAAGGGTTAAAAGCAAAGAAAAAAATGTTGAAGCTTTTTTTCTAGTGGTCAACGTTCGTAACTGCTACGGAAAAGTATCAGGTTCGATCCCAAGCAGGTAAGAACACTCGAACCGCTAAGCATCCGCTGTGTGTCGGATGGGCACGTTAAGCCGTCGGACCCCGGGTGTTTTCCCGGTTATAAATAAGGGCGTCTTCCTCACTTCCGTGTGACTTTCCTGTAGGGCACTCTAGCCCAAATCTCCTAGCTTCCTACTTCTAAGATTTAAGACCTGGGGTAAGACACTCCCTGCCTAAAATCCTCTACACATGATCTTATCTGAAGCCGTGGAAAACTTTAACTTTATAAGAGACACAGAACATATTAAGACATACTAGATTTTCACAGCGATCGTTTTTTATTTGTCCCTTCATGTGTGCATATATGAGAGAATCATAAAAACTATTACATCCGTAGATAGACTGATCCAATATTATTACTTTTCGTTGGTGAATCTTCCTCTCACTGTCGCATTGTAATTTGGCACGAAAATTTTCAGTTGTGCAGCACACTCAGTTCACGATGATACGACAAAAAACAATATAAATGTCTGCTGCCTCGACAAATGCTGTAGGAAGATCGCTGTGCAACGGGATCTCTCGGAGCCGTAAATGATACTCTGGGGAGGAGAGGGAGATGTAGGGAGGAGAAACAAAGTATATATATATATATACACTCACGCCAATTTACTTCTAACTTTTTTCTTGGTTTTGTCTGATCAAGTCTCTTGCGGTTCGCATACTGAAACGAAAGTGTAACTGACAGATCTGTTACTATAAAAAAACAATCACCCCGCTTGATATTAAATAAATGATACATGTGCTGTAAAGAATTTATAATGAATTTCTTAAGAAAAGACGGAAGGTTCGACGGTTTTCCGAAAGCGTAATGAAATTTCTTTCCGCAGTATTTTTGAAGAACGGAAATTCTGGCTTTTCTTTCAACTTTTAGACACGCACATGAGAAGATTTTAAATTAACGCTTGCTTGGCATGCCCACGATTTCTCGTTTGCTAAAGAAATAATTTTAAATGAATCGTGTCGCTAATTGCAGTTATGTTGAGAGTTTAAAAAAAGACATTACGCCATCGAAGTCTTGAGTGTAATGAGCAAATCTTTTGACAAAACACAAAGACGCATAATTTAGAGTGTTTCAGAACTTCACATAGACGTTCGAAACTTTCCAGAAAATTTTACAACGAAGATACAATTCAAAGCACAACGGCGATATCGAGTGCATAAATATAAAATACTGTGCGAGCTTTTCGATTACGCTAGACATTTCCTCCTATACTAACGGTCATGCTGGCTTCTACTCGAACCAGTGGTAATAAAAATGGTCATGCTGGCCTCTACTCGAACCAGTGGTAATAAAAATGGTCATGCTGGCCTCTACTCGAACCAGTGGTAATAAAAATGGTCATGCTGGCCTCTACTCGAACCAGTGGTAATAAAAATGGTCATGCTGGCCTCTACTCGAACCAGTGGTAATAAAAATGGTCATGCTGGATTCTACTCGAACCAGTGGTAATAAAAATGGTCGTACTGGCTTCTACTCGAACCAGTGGTAATAAAAATGGTCATGCTGGCCTCTACTTGAACCAGTGGTAATAAAAATGGTCATGCTGGCCTCTACTCGAACCAGTGGTAATAAAAATGGTCATGCTGGCCTCTACTCGAACCAGTGGTAATAAAAATGGTCATGCTGGCCTCTACTCGAACCAGTGGTAATAAAAATGGTCATGCTGGCCTCTACTCGAACCAGTGGTAATAAAAATGGTCATGCTGGCCTCTACTCGAACCAGTGGTAATAAAAATGGTCATGCTGGCCTCTACTCGAACCAGTGGTAATAAAAATGGTCATGCTGGCCTCTACTCGAACCAATGGCAATTTTTCCAGTCTTTTCTGTAGGAGCTGAAAAGTGATAAACACGTGGAGCGTTTCAAAAGTAAGTTAGGTAATAAAGTTTTTATTGGAATAGATAAAGGGATCAAGATATATCATGTAAATCAAATATTTCTCTATGCAGAGTTACTATTCATATTAATATCCACAGGCCATAGACATGCGCCATCTACGAACGAAACGACCTGTTCGAAAATATTTCGCAGAGGGTCTGACACAGCTCTGTGTGTTTATCAAAACTTCTGTCTCCAATGCTCTCCTTCACTGGACCGAAGAGATAAGTTTAAAAGTACGCCCACATTTTGTCTGCTGTCATAACATCCGAAATAAATTGGACACCTTGTTCTGCAGCAACTCCGTGCAAAAGCAGAACTTTTTTTCTTTCAAAAACCGAAGAACCCTTTTGGGTGCATACTTTTCGATAGTCTAAATCTTTTAATATATCCTGTTTACAGCATTGTGACTAGAGTTCAGGTCATCAGCAATCTTTTTGACTGTTATGCGGTTGTCTGCGCGAATCAACCCCTAAACGCGTCTTCATTTTTTTTTCTGAAGGTTTAATATGACCACCACTAAAAACTCTTAGAGCTATAAGCAGTCGCCCATCCCTAATTTGGGGCAAATGGTTCCAAGGATGGGGCAGAGACAACGACATCTGACAAACACACCACCCACGTCTCATCCATGACTCGAACGCAGGCTCATCTCGGATGACTGATCCGAAGTCAGCACCTCAGACCATTCGGCCACTGGAGCGGTCATTTGTGTTGGACTACAGTGCTAAGTCTATTTTTGATGTTTGTTTCTCCTTTATTCACCCATCTTCTGTGTTACGAATATCAGTTGTTTCCACTCCGTCAGAGGTTTCTGGATAGTCGCCCGATTTTGGTCCGAACGAAGCATGCTCTCTCCCTTCCCTGGAACCAGTGACCCTAAATTAGGGACAGGCGGCTTCTTATAGCTCTTAGTTTCTCGTAGTAGTTGTAAAATCCCGAAATAAAACAGTCTATGCCGTACATAGACACAGAGGCCATCAAAATCTCTTTAAAGAAATTGGTCAGACAGTACTCTCTGGAATATTTCCAAACAAGGTTTCAGTCTTCAGTTGTAAGATAGCGCAAGCGTATCGTCTGTCGAGGTGATTATTTTGAAGAGCAACATATTAAACAGGAAAATATTCGAATTTTCGTATGCATTTTTTATCTAATTTAACAAAAAATCTCGTATAACAGGCATTACTTTTGGAACACCCCCGGTACAAATATGTATGCATGTCACCAAGCACGGAAATTGTGCTCCAGGAAAAGCTGTTTAACATGAAACAAATCTCTCTACAAAAATAATTTTTTCTGATCTGCTTCTTAGATATATTGGGACAAATACCATTATACACTTACATCAACCATTGGGTCCTACTTAACAGGAAATATCGTTTTTACACGCCGGCAGACAAAGCAACAATGTAAGTGAACAACCTTTTGACACCACCATTGCATCTGAAGATGATGATTCAGCCGGCTTTGGAGTAGGGCCTCTCGCAGATGAGGTCAAATGTCGTACGTACCAGATGGATGTCTGTCTAAGCTCCTCTGTACTGCATCCCAGACGTTCTCAATGGGATTTAGGTCGGGGAACCTTGGAGGTGGAGATAAACGAAGAATGCCACGACCTTCGAAACTCGCAAACCACGATGTTGGGTTGTGAATTATCATCAGGAAGAAGAAATTGTGACCTGTCGCACCATGCAAAAGTGTGATAGTACTCCACATGATGTCGTTCCTGTAAACGCTAACGTTCGTGTGCCTTCGATGAACGTACAGATTTGTGCAGCCATCGAAGCAGATCCCTCCTCACACTAAGACTGAGACACTGCGGAACTGATGCACAGGTTGTCACACATGCTTACTGCAGAGTGCTCCTGAAGTTCTCCAGACACGAAGTCACAAGCCAAATATGAACTCATCGAAGAACACGAGGCTTTGTCATTCTTCCTGCTGTAACAGGTGTTGACCCTCATCTCTCTAGCAGGGTTGCAGCAGACGGTTGTATTCGGCGCAAAGGAAGTCTCGTCCGCAGATCTTCCTGATGCAGTAGATTACTGGCCGTTTGATCACGTACCCCGAATCCTGTGGCACTTCTCATCGCATCTAGGATGTAGGGGTTAACATTGTGGGGTGGCCCCGGTGGCGCAGTGGTCTAAGCGCTGACATGACCATTCGTCCGTGAAAGGGTCCGGGTTCGAATCCCGGTGAGGCATGGATGTTGTGTTTGTCTTACGGCACTGGCTCTCTCTCTCTCTTCCCTGGAACCAGTGACCCTAAATTAGGGATGGGCGACTGCTTATAGTACATTGAGTTGCTCACGATGGTCGTTAAACCTTCAATAAAAAAAAAAAAAACACTGTGGGCTTTCTGCTAACTTTTATTGTAACGTACCGATTTTGCTCTCGGAATATCATTGCTTAATCATTCTGTAAAATCGCCTTGCCCCCGACAACGAGTACGGAGTCGAATTCTCACAGTGGGATACATGAAAAGCTGCTACTAAATCTGTCTGTTCCCGGATTGCAGCCTTCTAACGTCCATATGCGTTCACTATCAGTTTAATTGTCTTCTCTGCATTGTTCATAGTCTTACACAGTGCCTTCCCGGTGGCGCAGTGGTCTAAGCGATGGCTACTGACCATTCGTCCGCGATGGGTCGGGTTCGAAACCCGGTGAGGCATGGATGTTGCGTTTGTCTTACGACGTCACTGACCCTCTCTCCCTTCCCTGGAACCAGTGGTCCTAAATTCGGGACGGACGACTACTTACATCCCACTGAATTGCTCATGGTTGTCGTTAAACCCTCAATCGAAAAAAAAAAAAAAAAAAAAAAAGAAAGAAAGTAGGTTTTACAGACGCGCACCGTTAAGACGCATCTAAGCACATTGACTGCTTTGAAGTAAAGCTATCATAGGGACATCTTTCTTGCGCCTGCGCGTACGTTACAATCCGAAACCAAAAGTTTTCATACCGTTCTGTTTCGTACTCTCCCAGAAACCATTCTGGCCTGACAATACAAAAACACGCTCTTGGGGATCTAAATAGTTTATCCGTAACTTTTTTGAGCAGTTTAATTGCTGGATTAGAGAGGAGAAAATAGCAAATGGTAGCATTATGAAGAATGCCTAGTCATAGGCTGTGACAAAATTCTTTCAATTCTAAGGCAAAGAGGAGAAACAAATTCACCATGAAATGAAAGCCATTTAAGAAGAAAAGTTCCGACGTAAAAGATTGCAAAAAGAAATCTGGAAAATTTCATTATGGAGGTATTAATGTGAGAGATGACCCAAAAGAATGCAGACCCGCGATGTGCGCTGATGCTGTCACAGAAGCTGGATAATCGATTATTCGATTTTAATGGAGCCACAGCCCTCTGCAGGCTAAAGAGCGCCACCACCAAGGTAACAATAAGAACGCAACATCAAAACGCATCAGAAGAACTGAACATTTACGAGACAGAATCACGAAACGTAAATATGACATGAAACGGTGTAAAAAGTCACCGGAAAAATTACGGACTACAGAAACTAAGAGACATCGATACAAAGTAAAAAATAACAGCACAGAAGACACACCCCACTGAACGTTTAAAAGCACGCCACAGAGATTCTGAATCGCCTTGGCTAGTCCGCAAAAAAAAAAAAAAAAGAAACAAGCACGTTCGCAACAAAAACTACGACACAGAGTAAATAGCGATGAGTGAAGATACAATGTCTAATGTTCTAATGTGTACACTTACAACTTCCTCTTTACAGTTCTTGCGAAATCTTGAAGGCCAGAGGCCACGAACTAGCTCAATACGATGCAGTTCGTTGATCCCACAAAGCCTAACACATACATTTTTGTATCCTGACTGATGAGAAAATCCCTGTTGTGCATTGGCAAGGAATCTGACCGAGAAGCACTAGACACGTTTCCCCGGATTCCAGCACATACGACTGGGAAATTCAGCAGAAGTGGAACTCAGTTTAACCGGCCTCGTGGGATCTAAAAAGCTTCGAACCTAGTACTTGCTGACAGATATGAGACAGTGAATACCATAATCCATGAAATGGGCATTAAACATGGGTCTGTATGCGGTATAATATGACGAATATGTCTAAAGCTGGAACTTGAGATGAGTTTCGAGATTGCAGACACCTCCTCAGAAACTTCAACCTACGCAGTTTTGCGAACTGATGGATTTGTGTAGAGCTGTCGATGACTTATTGCCTGACTAGGCACAAAACGGGTGAATGCAGGATACACCACTATGACTCAGAAACAAATGAGCAAAAGAAATATCTGCTGCCCTGTAACGGAGTGGTCTGAGGTGCTGGCTTCTGACCATTCGTCCGAGGTGGGCATGGGTTCGAGTCCTATGAGTCCTGGGTTGTGCCCTTGCGGCACTGGCTCTCTCACCTCCCTGCAACCAGTGCCCCCAAATTAAAGACAGGCGACTAATGATAGCTCTACAAGTTGCTCATTGTGGCCGTTAAACCCTGAAGCAAAACTGTTTTGTCATCATCGTGAGCGGGTTCGTGCCAGGAACGTCGCTAGACTTCGAAATCAGGATAGGCGACGGGTAAGCGAGCATTATTTTTTGTGGGGAAAGTTTGATAACTTTATTTACGAAGCACTGAAAGAAATAATTTTTAATGATTTTCCCTACAGGCTACAAAGGAATTCGTGCGATTACCATCCCCTTAACCTGGGCGCACACACATGCACGGATCTGACTAGTTACGCAACTGGTGTAAGATACAGTGTTACTAGAATATGACCTTCAATTTTTTGCTTGCTCTAAATGCATAGCCTTCATTGTTTTTCAAAATTTTGCATTTTTGCTGACGAAAATACTACTGTACTTGGACAAATTATTTAAAGGAAAATGTTTTTGTTTATCTAAATCATATTTAACGTCGTGCCACCCAGACACAATCCTCCCCCTCCTCAATTCCCTTCCTTCCAGTCAGCGACTTTGTAGGGGAAGAATGCAAGACAAAGAAGTCGTCAGCCACTTCATGCAATCTCACTGTCCCGGGTACCAGGGCAGTCTTATGAGCGCTAGTGAGCTTTAGACTCCTCTTTCAGTGTTGGAATCCCCAATTTTGTAAAGAAAACAAACATCAGAGCAATTAGTAATCACTTCACTCAATGAATTTTTATAAAACCACCTCATTCACCCCATAGCAATACAAACATGAAAAAGAGACAAACTAAGGAATTGGAAGACTGGAGAACAACTGAATTTTCATGGCCCTGCGGATGCTATTAATATTTTAATAACCTTTCTACGGAGACGTAAACAACGCACTTCCTAGGGGGAAATACGTAGGGCTACATAAAGTAAAACACAAGGCTTATTACTTGGGGAGTCCAGATTATACATTTTAATGTTAAATATATTGAAAAATGGCACATTATAAACTGGGTGGGCGGTAGGGCCTGGGCAAGACAAATTTCAGGGTGGGCTTGCACACCCTTGGCGACGTTCCTGGTTCGTGCACCTGCTATTTTTCGTAAATACACTGCTGGACAATTGCTATGGACGAATCATAAACGGCTATATAGCGCATAAAAAAGTAAATGTGGTTGGATGCCAAGTGAAATAAAATAATGTCAGAATGCCAGGACATTACAAGAAAGACAATTTATTGTGCTCTGAAATCCAAAAGGCTTTGGAACGTGTTCAAGGGACAAACAGGCCATTTTGTGCAGAATACGTAAACGTGAAAAAAATGCAATTACCGTCCGCAGGCGTTCCGGCGTAAGATGTCAATACAGGATATGGCCACCATGGAGAGCGATGCAAGATTCCACACGTCGTGTCATGCTTTGCACAACATTATCAAGCAGCTGTTGGGGTAATTTATCACATTCCTCTGTCAGTGCACGGATGAGGTTGTCCTTGTTTATTGGAGGGCATTGGCGAAAAGCAAGACTCCTCCCCAAAGCATCCCACACATTTTCAATGGGATTCAGATCTGGAGAACGTGCTGGCCATAAGAGGCGTTGAATATCCTCACTCTCAAGACACTCCTGGACAGCAACTGTTCGATGACATGTTGCGTTGTCGTCCATGAAAATGAATCTATCACCGACAGCACCACGGAACATGCGAACATGAGGTAGCAGAACATCATTAATGTATCGTTGGCCAGTCATAGTCCCAGCTGGAAGCACATAGAGGGACGTACGGCCATTGATCATGATGCCAGCCCATACCATGACACTACATGTCGGATATCGGTCCCTTTCCTGTATGTTTGCTGGACAATATGCAGTACCACTATCACGCCAGATCAGTTGTCGTCGACAATCAGACGATAGACTGTATCTACTCTCATCTGAGAAGAGGACAGCAGACCAGTCGTTATCAGTCCAATTGCGATGTTGATGGCACCATTGCAAACGGGCGGTATCGTGACGTCTGGACAATGGGATGCACACAACAGGACGGCGGGCGTATAGTCCTCCTTCATGAAAACGTCTGGCGACAGTTTTTCGGGAGATCCGCTTGCCAGTAACAGCCATAAACTGATTTGCTACCTCACTAGCTGTGCTGCGCCGGTGTCTTTTTGTTGATAGCACTATGTACCGATCTTCTGCAGGTGTCGTACTGCGAACACGACCTCCCCGTGACGTTTGCTACACTCTCCATTTGTTTGAAATGATTTCCAAAGCCTTGAAACAACACTGTGGCTGACGTCGAACTCCCTGGCAACATCTGTTATTTTTCGCCCTTCTTCAATCTTGCCAATAATAGGGCCACACGTAAAATCATCTAGGTGATGTCGGGAAGACATACTGAAAATTGCAAGTTCGTCAATTGATTTTTTCCCTTTCAACTTTGCGTTTGAACAACAACGGTCAATACGCTTCAAGTCCTTTATATCTCTTATCAGCGCTATGACGTCCCGAACAAGTTCGGCAATCCAAAATTTGCATACGCACAACACGTCTTACTGTATCCCGCACTTATGCTAATTTCCACATTTTCCTGCCTTCCATTTTATGGTTGGTATCGTTGCTATTGTCATCCGTCCTTAGCAATTGTCCGGCAGTGTATTACTCGTACTCCAAAATAAATGCATTCCATGTAATTTATTTAGCTAGGACTAACTTCAATTTACGAAGTTTTAAGTTTCTTGGAAGAAAATCATGCAGCATTTCTGACAAACTTTAAAAGCCTTTCTCACTGATGTTCGTCGTAAAGCTGCTTATTCAGGCGAAGTGACATATGCTACCATTGAATGAAATACCGGTGGGGACACTCTTCATGCAAAATTCAGTCAATGGTACTGCACGAAATATGCTCATTAATTAGTGTCAGTGACTCGCATTACTTAGCCTCGGTAGAGGTGAAAAGCCCATTGACTTCGGTAGTGCACTTTGAGGTGGGCTTTTTTTCCTGGGGAGGGGCTTTTTAAGACTTTCGTGAACATGTAAGATTACATATAAGGAGTCGGCCTTCCCTAATTTAGGGTCACTGGTTCCAGAAAAGTAACAGAACCAACACCGTAGGAAAACCATATCGGGAATGCCTCATCCGACTCTGATCCAATACGGACAATTAGCCAGAAGACAGCACCAGTTGCTCATTTTGACCGCCGATGTTTAATTTTTTTATTATTGATTGTTAGAAGTATGACGCTCAAGACTGAAGCATTTTGTTTTCTGTGTCGACCTGTTTGTAACGTCCCAAACTTGATCACACGGTTTTCTGGCAAATGACCGTAAGAAGCACAAATTGTCTCCCAATTTTTTTCATGAAATATGAAAAACGATGTCTCATTTTTTTTGGCGAACAGCAAATACGAATGGCCGCCCCGGTGGCGCAGTGGTCTAAGCGATGGCCTCTGATCATTCGTCCGAAAGGGGTACGGGTTCGAATCCCGTGAGGCATGGATGTTGTGTTTGTCTTACGGCACTGGCTCTCTCCCTTCCCTGGAACCAGTGACCCTAAATTAGGGACGGGCGACTACTTATAGCCCATTGAGTTGCTCACGGTGGTCGTTAAACCTCCAATCAAAAAAAAAAAAAAAAAAAATACGAATGTCTTCAGAAACGTATTAAGACTTTTAAGGGTTTTTTTTAGTTTTTTTATATTGGAGGTTTAACGACCACCGTGAGCAACTCAATGGGATATAAGCAGTCGCCCGTCCATAATTTAGGGCCACTGGTTCCAGGGAAGGGAGAGAACCAGTGCCATAAGACAAACAACATCCATGCCTCACCGGGATTCGAACCCGAACCCCTTCCGGACGAATGATCAGAAGCCATCGCTTAGACCACTGCGCCACCGGGGCGGAACTTTTAAGATACCACATTTATGTCCGATAAATGAGTGTTTATCAGTTATTTAGTATTAAAAAAATTGAACTTTCTATAGTTAAAATTTTGAGAATTTGAAAATATTATTAGTTTTCACTAAACAACGGGTTTTTTCTCGACCTGCAGCCCTATTTCTTAATATTCAGCCGGCAATGCTGCAGATTGGGTGGCCAGCCGAATAATGGGGAGAGCACAAATCACAGGGGAAACCATCGTAAAACCCATTTCACACAGGCAGAAAAAATACGTCTAAGCAATAAATCACTCGGTTGTTCTACCACTCGTTTTCAGGCGGACTATAAAACTGAACGAAGATTTTCAAAAGCACAAGCGGTGGAAATCCTGACGCGGCGGGTTCCGCCACAAACCGGACGGAGAAAACACTGTCCAAAGTTAAAGAAGCACATGTATAAGGCAAGATGTACACGCGGACAGCCGGCTGTTCGTGCGCGACTGCAATAGAACAGTTATCCACTCCTATGAGGGTGGGGGAGCTGAAAGTGTTGCTGCCTTAGTGTTTGTACGTAGACACAATCCAAAAACTCAGATCTGACCACACAAAGAGCGAGCGATTTTGTTCCCGTTCGTCCATCGGGCATTTTTTTTTTAATTGAGGGTTTAACGACCACTTTGAGGAACTCCATTGGCTATAAGCGGTCGCCCGTCCCTAATTTAGGGCCACTGGTTCCAGGGAAGGGAGAAAGTCAGTGCCGTAAGACAAACACAACATCCATGCCTCAACGGGATTCGAACCCGAACCCATCTTGGACGAATGGTCAGAAGCCATTGCTTAGATCACTGCGTCACCGGAGCGACTCGGCCGATTTTTCTCAGTTGTAGCAATAAAACCGCCTGTGTGAAAGCTCGCCAAAAACTGCACTGTGGGACGATTTTATTGCTCAGACGGATTTTTTCCACCTGTGTTAAACGGGCCTAAACGGCTCAGACATAAGGCAGGTGTAAGGGGACTCGTCCCAACGCTTTTGCGTTACGTTCAGCTAAAACCCCTGAATTGGTGGGCTGCATCGAACCTCCAGTTGTTCCCTGCCATACTGACACCTGGACGGCGACTGGTGGTGTTTTTAAGAGGGTATGTAAGCTTCCTTTAAAAATAGGAAGTGTCCATACAAAATTCCATGACCCAAGTAAAATAATTGCGCGGAACAGAAAAAAAAACCGCTCAAGTTAGTCACAGTCGACTTGAGATAGCAATCTTCGTTACCAAACAAGTTCCGCATTATTTCACTCTTGCGTTTCGCTCGAAAAGCCGGTTACCATAGTGATAAGTTGTAACTAAATTCTCCAGCGGATTTTTTACGTCATTTAAAATGATACGCTGAAGTCTTATGTTGTTGGTTATCCTTTCTGTTTAGCAGAAAGGAATGTTTCACTAAAAGATTCGCAAAAGCTGTAAAAAAAAAAAAAGCCTTCCGCTTCGAAGTTCGTCGCTGGCATTTTACTGCGCATCAAGTTCCAGCAATCACTTTTTCACAACACCGGCTCGTCGCGTTGCTATTTAATCACAGTATCACTTGACTGCATCTTATGTCTATTAGAATATCATTTTGTCTCAACTTCTGTGCACGGCTTTTGAAAAAATGGAGTATAAAAAGTGAAATTTATTGATTGCGATCTGCTACCAGACAAGGAATTTTTATTTTTCTACCAGGTCGTTCGACAAATCATCGCCGATTTGTAGGGTAAAAATGAAAGAGATGTACCTCATAGCATACACCTCGTTTTATTCGAAAAAGACGCGTTCAGCAGCTACACACCTCTGCCAGCAAGTGACAAGTGCTTCAATGCCAGTCAGGAGGAAATCCGGCTCCCTGGATGCAAGAAAATCCCAGAATGCAATTTCGGCCTCCTCTCGGTTTCTGAAGGTCCTGCCCTTGAGGAAATAGCTAAAATACATGAACTGGTGGAAATCAGTAGGTGCCAAGTCAGGCGAGTATGTTGGATGTGAGGGGGTTTCGCGCGTAGTTTGTTTCGTCATTTGTGACACGGGTGGTCTCGCGTTTTCATGGAGGAGGATAGGACCTTTCCTGTTCGCCAAAGATGGCTGTTTGGAACACAACTTCTGGTGCATCAGGTAAATTTCTCCACAGTATGTGACTGAGGTGATGCGTTCACCGACATTCACAAACCTCTACTGTATGACACCGTGAACAGTCCACTTCACTGTCTACAAAATCTTCTTTGGCTTCAACCTTGGTTTAGAATGTTGTTTCGGTGGTTCAACATGGTTCAGCCACTGTCTAGGTTGCTTACGGTTGTCGTATAGCATCCACTTTTCATCACAGGTTACAATGCGATCAAGTAGGGGCTCCTTTTCGTTGCGAAGCGGAAGTTTACTACACATCTCAAACTATTGTTCTTGATGCTCTGTCATTTCGTGTAGGACCCACGTATCGAGCTTCTTGACCTTACCTAAATTTTCGTGGAGATGTTCGGAAATGGTTGACACCGACACATTGTACTGTTTAGCGCATTCTCTGACTGTGACGCGAGGATTTGCCTTCAGAGCGTCGTTATCAATGACCGAATGTAGTCCTCTGTAGTCCTCTGCCTATCTTGTAGGCTCGTGTCACCAGAACGAAAGTTTTCAAACCAGCGACGAACAGTACGTTAAGATGTTGCCTCCTCTCCTCATGCCTCGACCACATTACGTTAGGTTGACGCATTACAACCCAATATGAACTCGTGAAGCAGAATCACCCTCAACTCACACCTTTCTAACAGACCTCTCTCACACGAGTAGCAACGACTGCAGCTCAACCGATTATAGCGTGTATGTGGCGGCTGAGTCGCCCTACAATTCGTACGAATGGCAGTGCGAGCGGGTTTGCTTGCAAGCATTGTGGGTGAGTTGAATGTGGCACCTCAGAAAATCGGCCATTATTTTCCGAACAACCTGATGACACTAGGTGTAATTTTCAGATAAAGATTAAAACCTCATAGCAAAAAAATATTTCATTTGCAGATTATAAAACAAGTGTGACTGATGAGCAGCATTCTGTTTTTTTCTTAAAATAACTCTGAAAAAAAATTCAAGCAGCAAAACCTATATCCTGAAAGATATTTCGCAATGAATAATGCATATACTGTGATTAAAAAATATGCCTAGGAGAACAGTCTGAAAGCAAATGTTTTTATGGATTAGGGAAAATAAGGACACACAGAGAAGATACCTTCCTTCTCCTTAACTCCCTCTCTTCAAGCCAGCAACCCTGTATTGCATTCATCTCCTCTAGAGCAGTCATCATCAACGTTCTGCTTTCTGACTATTCAGGGACATGCTTACGACTCGCTCACAGAGCTTTAGACTCCGTGTTGGAATCCCCTTCTCAGTAGCACAACAAATAATCAGCAATTAATTCCTATAGACCCCCCTCATTCGCTCTTGGCCATACTAACATGAAAAAAAAAGCATAAACTAAGTATTTGGAAGAGTGGAGAAAAACTAAATTTTCATGGCCTTGTGGTTGCTACACGGGTGTGCAAAAATTAAGGACGAGACGGTTTTTCGAATGTAACGTCGTGCAGAAGTGCTCCACATCGACTCAAATAATACCATAAGATCCCCAAGATGAAAGAATATGGGACAAGTGAGCAAAACCGTCCAAACAAGGAATCCGAAGGATACAAAGGCACTTTATTGAAAAGGTAGCTTCGAGCACAACTGGGCAGAAGACAGAAACGTCCATGTGACAGGCGGCTGCCAAGAAAAAATCCAGTCTTTAGTAGGGGATATGACCACCCCTGACTGCGTTGCAGGATTTGCAACGTCTGTCCACGCTGAGGACGAGGTTATCAAGGAGCTGTTTAGGCACCGCGGCCCATTCCTCTTGTAGCCCCAATCGCAGCTGCGGAATTGTTGCTGGCGGTTGGTGACGTGCTGCCAAGCGTCTCCCGAGAAGGTCCCACACGTGTTCGATTGGATTTAGGTCCGGAGACCTTGCGGGCCAATCCATGCGTTGAATATCTTCACTCTCCAACAGCTCTGCGACAGCCACTGTACGATGAGGTGTAGCGTTGGCGTCCATGAAGAGGAACTCAGGACTCACAGCACCTCTAAACGGACGCACGTGAGGCAGAAGAACCTCGGTACAATAGCGGACACCAGTGACTGAACTTCCTTGGAAGATGTGGAGGTCAGTACGGCTACCAAGCATGATACCACCCCAAACGAGAACTCCGCCACCTCCAAACCGGTTCCTTTCGATGATGTTGGAGGTGTGATTGCGTGTTCCCTGCTCTCTCCAGATGTGTATACGTCCAGAATCGCTCGTCAGACTAAATCGGCTCTCATCCGTAAAGAGAACTCGACACCATTGCTGATGTGTCCAGTTCTTGTGTTCCTGGCACCACAGAAACCGCTGTCTCCGATGAGCAGGCGTTAATGGCACACACCGTACTGGTCGTCGTGCAAATAGACCACCTTTGTGCAGCCTCCTGGCCACGGTAAAACGCGATAACGGACGTCCAGTTGTCTGTTGCACGTGCTTTGCGATTTCTCCCGCTGTCTGCTGTCTGTCTCTTCTCGCCTGTCCGGCAATATACCGGTCGTCCGCCGCGGTGGTTGCTCGTGGACGACCACTGCTAAACTCTCGGACAGCTGTTCCTATCGTTTGAAATGCTCTCCAAACTCGTGAAACGATGCTGTGAGCGATCCCGAACTGATCGGCCACACTAGTCACACTGCGACCTTCTTTCAACTTCCCAATGACACGACCTCAGGTAAAGTCATCCAGATGTTGTCTACTGGATTGCCTGTTGTCCATATCACATGGTCGCAGCAACTCGACGTCATTCAAACCGATGTACACCGTGCAATAGCTTTCACCGAATTACTGAGTGTACACCGCCCGTGTGCTTTATACCCTTCCGACCCCCCCCCGGCATGCTGCATATATGTGCATGCCCTACCGTACCGGACCCTAGTCTATCTCCTGAGTGGTCTTCCGGTCCGTCGCTGTTATGCCAAGTTCTCCTCTTCGTCCTTAATTTTTGCACACCAGTGTATCTTGGCATCTTTTCTACGGAGAACTAAACAGCGCACTTTCCAGCGGAAAATACGTAGAGCTACACGACTCAAAACACGAGACTCGTTATTACTTGGCAGAGTCCGGATTATAATATAAAGTTAAAATAATTAAAAATGCCACATCTTTAACTGGGAGGGCAAGAGAAATTTCAGGTTGGGCTCCAGCCTACCACGAGCTTACTGATAGCCTCCACAATCCCCGCTCCTCACAGCTAAGAGGGTCTCTAGCTTCAGCAGAAAGATTTCTCAAATTTTTGAGGAAACTTCGTATGAAACTGGTTAAAGAAATAGCCAGGAATCTTTTGAAGGCAGCTTTGAATGAAGTATTAAAAGGAATTTTTTTTTTTTCAGTGAATAAGTAAAATTTTCTAGAAATCATTTTCGCCTTAGTTTATAAAAGCTGGGTGACGGGGGATGGTAGCAATTCCAGATGACCTAAGGCCCCTTTTTTTACAGTCATAGCAATAGTTCCTACATATGCATGTATATTAACTAGAGAATGTGATTGAAGTATCAGTTGAATAAATGAAATTTCTATATCGATGAGGAAAAGGAGTTATGTATTAAAAGCTATGCTTGGAGTGTTTTGAAATGTTTTTTGATAACGCGGTTCTCCCGGAAATTCGCCCTTTTTTTCCCTCGAAATTTTCATCTGGTTTCTGATATGTTCTTCCAAACTTACGCATACTAAAGCCTTCAATTCCGACGAAATTTCAGTTTGTTCTCAGGGACCTCTCGTGGGGGCCAACTTTTACTTAAAAACTCGCTGGAAAAACATGGTCCATATCGATAGAATATGTTGAAAACAACAGAACACATGAGCAGGATCAATTCTTCTACATATTTTCACCCTGCTAACTGCTCTGAAAACGACCAGATGAATTCCCCTTAAAAGGTATACTTCTCCTTTATAGCAGGTAAAGTTTCCACTGTTTTATGGCCGCAATACATACACTGAAGAGCAATTGAATTAGAGACAGCTGGTGTTATGCAAATGTGGCGCTGTGGGCGGCCCTGTAAACGGAAACGGCATGACGTATGCAGCGATCCGACAATATAAGGAGTGATGTGACGGGAATCAGTAAGAGCCGGACGCAGTATGGGTAAGACGAAGGATCTAAGCGCATTTGATCGTGGGCAAATTGTCGGGGCCCGACGAATGGGTCACTCCATCTCGGAAGTCGTGCAGGCACTGGGATTTTCACGAGCCACTGTGTCACGGGTGCACCGTGAGTACATCGAATCCGGTAAAATCATCCCTGCAAGGGCCAACTGCCGTGGACAACAGCGTGTGGATGAGCGGGGTCATCGTCGGCTACCTCGTATTGTAACAGCGGATAGACGGGCCGCAGTGCAAGAAATTACTCGGCAATTTAACGCTCTTGCACAAAAACGTGTAAGCAGCCACACCCTCCAGAACCATCTCCTCGCTATGGGGTACAGAAGCCATCGTCCCACGAGGGTACCGCTGCTGACCGCACATCACAGGGTGCAAAGGTTAGCATGGGCGCGGGAACATCGCCACTGGATCCTAGACATGTGGGGAAATGTTGCCTGGACTGATGAGTCGAGATTCACGTTGGTACATGCGGATGGCAGGATAAGAGTACGGCGAAGCGATGGATACATGAAGCGATGGATCCTTCTTGCCAGCATGGTACTCTTCAAGCTGGTGGGGGTGGTATTCTCGTCTGGGGACTGTTTACGTGGACTGAAATGGAACCCCTGGTACGTGTGACATCGTCCCTCACAGGTCAACGTTACCGGGATATCCTGGACGACCATTTGCTCCCGTTTGTGCGTCTTCAACATCCCACTGGGGACCTCATACTGCAACAAAAGAATGCACCGTGCTCCCGTATTGTATCCGAATGGTTGGATGAACACTCCACCGACGTGACCTCGCTTCCTTGGGAAGCTAGGTCACTTGACCTCAATCCCATCGAGCACATCTGGGATGCCATCGAGATAGATGTTCGAGGCTCTGGCCCTCCTCTATCAAATCTTCGTGAACTATGGGATCTTGTTCATGGGTCGTGAATCCAACGCTTCCGGTGTCTTGTCGAGTCCATGCCGAGACGAATCGCCGCCGTCATCAGGGCAAAAGGTGGTGCTACACGTTACTAGACATGTATCTCTAATTCAATTGCTCTTCATTGTATAAGACACAATGAGAAAAGGCAAAATGGGATGTCTTTTTTGGCAACTTCTTTCATATATGGAGCATGGTTTTACCTAAATGGATACATCAACTCCAAGAACACAGGAATCTGGGCTGCAGAATATATCTATTGTAGAGTTTTTATTACAGCAACATGACTTCTTTTTTTCAGTATTGTATGATGAAGTAATTAAACGAATAGCTACACCCTAACAGCAAAAACCGGGTTCTGATGGCTATCTCGTTCGTCCTCTCTGGTTGTCTAACGGGACGGCTGCTCAGCAAGAACATGAACACCGTATTGGCGGGTTGGCGAGAGTGGATGCTCTGTAAAACGGCAATATGGCGATAAGAAACGATGATCGCACAATAAAGACTTGCTGAGTTATCCTTGTCGAATATTACGGTTGGTAATACCAATCATAAGAAACATGACAAAGCCGGTGGAGATACAGTGGCGAGAACCTAAGGATTGCCTAGGTAAAATGTAGGTCGCCCTGCTGCAATGCCTTACAACGAGGTACCGCTTCATTCTGAGAAAGTAGAGGTCTAGTGCTCAGTGTCACGTAAGATTATGGTGCCCCTGTTTTTCGAATTCATGATAGATGGTTCTGTCTACAGAAATTCTGCGCAATAGTTTGTGGCTTTGTTAGAACTGAATGAACGATACTGCTGATTTCGCCAGGGCAGTGCAACGTGCCACACTGTTAAAAAAATGGATATTCTCAGAGAACCTTTCGGTGATTACCTCATCTCTAAATAGCTTTGGCCACCACGAATACTTGATCTAACCCTACCAAATTTGTTGTGAACGGTTACTTGAAGGAAGTAACCTATAAATATAACTCTGTTAAATAATCTGAAGCAGGCAATATACGCAATCTCTCTCTCAATGTTGCGACACCTCTCGCGGAATATGTGAAAGCGTGTGGAGCTGTGCCTGCAAGAGAACGGTAGACATTTTCAACACCTGTTGTGAACTGCATCGGTATTCCACAAACATACAGTCGTATCAGAATAATATGAACACCCCCGGAAGCACAGTGTACCCGCCCACGAGTGTCACAGAGTGCACTTGACAAAGTCAACCACACGGAGATATAAGCGGCCGGCCAGGACAGAAGAGCCACAGTGCGTTGCGTGAGCACAATGGGCAGAAGTAGTGATTTGACGGACTTTCAAAAAGGAATAATCATAGGCAACCGTGCCAAGGGTGGGACCATCTCAGAAATAGCAGACTTCGTGGGATGTTCGTGAGGGGCTGTAGTAAGGGTATACCAAGAATTGACCGGTGGCACACAGAGTATCTCCCGACGTCACAAGTGTGGAGCCCCAAAGGCCATCGACGCCAGAGAAGAACGTCGCATCCTTCGACTGGTAAAGGGCAATCGAAGCGTAACAGTGCAACAATTGACCATACAAATGAACGCTGAAAGCTACGTGTCCTCGATAACAGTACAGCGAACCCTGTTACGCATGGGTCTCCGGAGTCGACGCTGCGTCAAGGCGCCCAGGTCCATCAGCAACGACGCCTGCAGTTCGCATGGGACTACCGTCATTGAACAGTGGAAGAGTGGGAAAAGGTTGCCTTCTCCGACGAATCGAGGTTTCTACTCCACAGAAGTGATGGGAGGTGGCGGATACTGCGCCAGACACACGAAAACCAACACCCGGACACGCTTGTCGGTCAAGAACAGGCCGGCGGTGGCAGTGTGCACGTCTGGGAGATGTTTTCCTGATATGACCTGGGACCGCTCGTACCACTGGATGGGTCCCTGAACGCCAATGGCTGCGTGGAGATCCTCGCTAAACACATACATCCTTTCATGTTGGACACTTACCCTGGTGATGATGGTGTCTACCAACAGAACAATGCGCCCTGCCATATCGCTAAGGGTGTGTGTGTCTGGTTCCATGAACACGACAGCGATGTCTCCGTTTTCCCTTGGCCGGCGAAATCTCCAGACTTCAATCCCATAGAGCACTTGTGTGACTATTTGAATCGACAGGTTCGACGTGCCGACCCACAACCACGTCATCTCCGCGACCTCCGTGCTCTGCTGCAGTCCGAATAGGCACGTGCGCCTCAGACAACCTTCCACGGTCTCATTGCGTCTATGCTATGTAGTTTCACCGCTGTCATCCGGACAAAGTGTGGTTATTCCCATTATTAGGCAGGTGGTCATATTATTCTGATACGACCGCGTATGTAGAAGATATATATGTACTAATTAGATATGTAACTGTCATCTTTCATAAATTCACAAACTTTGAGTAAAGGGACTTTATGGATACTTAGCACAAAGGTAGAGCCATAACGAAAATCAAAAAAGACTGTCGTAATTGATTCACTAGAACTGAACAATGAGTTTTTAGGAATTTCTTGTATTGTCTAAGTTTTTCCATAAGGTAGAACACTCTGAAATGTCGGTCACAAAAATTAATCTTGGAGACTCATTCATCTCTATCTTTGTTACACACTTCACTGAAAACAAAAATGCCTCCCACGTGGCGCAGTGGTCTATGCGCTGGCTTTTGACCATTCGTCCGAGATGGGTCCGGGTTCGAATCCCGGTGAGGCATGGAAGTTGTATTTGTCCTATGGCACTGGCTCTCTCTCCTTTACCTAGAGCCAGTGGTCCCAAAATTACGCATAGGGGCGGATGACTGCTTATAGTTCATCGAGTTGCTGCCGGTGGTGTCTAACCACCCCTACTCCCCCCAAAAAAAACAAACAGAAATGACTCATGTTTTTTCTTCGAAAAGTCTGTTAGTAAATGTATATTTACAAGTGATATATTACCCAAACTACGAAACAGTTTTTCTTTATCTCGCAAAGTACCTTCGTTGCTGTTTTCCTCGGCTCAAAATCTTGTTTCGTTGTCTTGATCTCTCTGTTAGTGGTTAGATAGATTTGCAAAAATTGGAACATTTGTTTGAATAGTTCATTGAAAAAAATTCAGCATCGGATTACTGAATTCGAAGAGCAGGATATCCGGATAGAAACAAATACTTCTAATAAATGTTCTTAAAGAAGAAACACCAAGTCGCCCAGGTGGCACAGTGGTCTAAGCGATGGTTTCTGATCGTTCATCCGAGAGGAGTTCAGGTTCGAATCCCGGTGAGGTATGGATGTTTCTGTATTACTGCGCTGGCTGTCTCCCTTCCCTGGAACCAGTGGCTCTAAATAAGGGACGAGCGACTGCTTATAACCCATTGGGTTGGTGACGGTGGTCATTAAATCTCTAATAAAAAAAAAATACAGGTAGGCTCAGTTCTGATTGAGCCGTCAGTTTGGAACGTAGGACTACGACTTGCAGATCGGAAAGTTGAAATGAGCTAGTCGAGTATGTTTTTTTTTGGGGGGGGGAGGTTGAGCAACTCAGTGGGCTATAAGCAGTCGCCCGTTCCTAATTTAGGGTCACTGGTTCCAGGGAAAGGAGAGAGCCAGTGCCGTAGGACAAATACAACATCCATGCCTCACCCGGACCCCTTTCGGACGAATGATTAGAGGCCATCGCTTAGACCACTGCGCCACGAGTATGGTTTCAAAGCGTTTATTTAATTTGTTATAGCCAACACAGGTCTATGATGCGAAAAGTATCATAGCTTACATAATTTTTACAAATAATGCTGGGTACATTGCGAAAACAAAGCAGATCGATACACGAATTACCCAATGTGGTGCTCTGTCTTCTTGGGCTTCTTGCATTCCTCAAAACTTTCTCTTGCCTTTCGTTTTGATTTTCTCCACTTTTGCTTGCGTTCATTCTGCAAATTCCGCGGCATTATAAAAAATGTTAACCCGTTCACACGAAAACAATTTTTTTAAATTTTAGTTTAAACCACTGCGATATGTTCTTTATATATTTTAATAGATCTCGTCGAGAGCTTTAAAACGATACCAGGCACAGTCGTTTTGCACTCACGGTTGTCCAGATAAACCGCGATATTGTAAAAAGTGTTCACCGGTTCACAAGAAAAAATTTTAAATGTTCAGTTCAAACCACTGCGAAATGTTCATATATTTGAATAGATCTCGTCGAGAGCTTTAAAACGATACCACACACAGTCGTGTTGCGCTCGCTCTTGACGAGATAGACTGAGTCAAACGCGGCGGGGCATCCAAAAATATTAAATCATCTCTCCCGCGCACGATGTATAGCGCAGTACGCGAATTGGACTCCACGCTGTTTAGGAATATGCTAACACGATTAGTGTGCGGCACGTATTTTTAACGCTATAATGATTTCAATTGGGACCTATTTTTGTCACAGGCGGCGGTCGGCCGTAAATCGTTCCCATACTAACCGCGGAGTCAGACGTAGTCCTATGTAAAAAAAAAAAAAAAAAAACGAACACCACCTGGAAATGAACTCTTTTATGTCAGCAGTACCTCTTTATAAAGCTGAAAAGCTATTCTGTCTGATCAAACGAATTGTCGAAAAAAAACGCAAGAATAGCAATCAGAACTGCCACCTGAGTATGGGTAGTACACCCTAATTCAACTTTCTTTTTTGATTCCTGTTATCCTATGTAAATTTCGTATCATTCTGTTTAAGCATTCTCTCTCGGAGAATTTTAATTTGGCAACATGACAGGTCAAAAGTGAATGACCTAAGTTAACGAGACTGATAAAGAGTGATGTGCACGATTGTATCAGAGCTCTCCTCAGAATTAGATTAAAACTCGGCAAGAGCATTAACTCGTACTTGCTTTAGAGAGTGATTGTTGAGAGTGCTCGGAATACTTTGATGTTATGCGATTAGCGTTTGATCTTATAAAAATTTATTGCTTCTTGCACGTTGAATATTTAGCTTGTTCGATCACTAAAGTAAAATTGTTATTGAACAGTATGTATGATTTGAAGAGTACTCTGTGTTAAAAGAGTGCTGTATTCGGATATTGAAGCGAACAATTATTTGAACACCGAGTCGGAATCCACAGTGTAATGTTGTGCTGACATTTAAGTGCCTAGAGTGGATCTAATAAACTAGTTGATCACTGTAAGTACAAGACTATTTATTTATCTGGCCTTTAGTGCCTAATTAAGTGCTTAATGTGTCTTGATTAAGCTATCCGGAGAACGAAGTTAAGCTTTACGGTGAAGCCAAGCTCTACAATAAGACTACGCTTAAGTCAGGAAATGCTTTGCTGTGAATCAGTGTGATGTTTTGGTGTAATATAAACAATTTAAACACCAAAAAAATTACAATACTAAATCATCATTTCAAAGAAAATACATCACAGAACGCACCAATAGAACTAACGCAAGAACTACTGCATCTCATATCACGCACTATTTCACTACACAGTATGCATTCTCCACATTCGTCACGATCAAGGTAGTGGAAGTCTGTACTACTCAGCAGTAGAGGATGCCAGAAATGGCCTCCCCGGTGGGCGAGTGGTCAGAGGCGTAGGTTTCTGGCTAGTCGTCCAAACTGGGGCCGGACTAGAGTCCCGTATGAAGCATGGGTTGGGTCTTGTATTACGACGTGGCTGTCTCCCGCCCAGAGATAGAAACGGGTCTGGTCAAGATGTTCCTGACCAGATTTCGACCCGGTTTGATTTCTGTTTTATTTTTGAAAAGCAAACAAAAAAAAAATTGTTCACAGAAAAATGTGCGCTGTGGAATTTTGTGCTCGATACTGGTGACCGCGGACTGACGGACTGAAAAATTCATGCAATATGAAGGAAGAGTGTTCTTATAAGGAAAAGTGTTCCTTCCTTCTGAGGGACAATGATGAAAACATCCACATTTTGGAAACTTTCAACTCATCATAAACTTCTGAAAATTGGTGTTGCTGTGAAACATATTCTGAAGTTTGATATGCTATCACGGAAAGAGCAAAAACTTAAATTAAACATACAAGTTGCTTAATTCAAAAATGTTGACTGTAGCATCATCAAAATTAAGTGGAACAGACTTAACATTACAGCGGAGGGACTTTTTGACTCTCGCAGATGTGTTTGAAAATATGTGCAAAACGGGTACGTAATGTCTTGCAAATGAAAGACGACAGTTTCAATACTTCCTGTAAGTAATAGAGTAAATTATACGTTCCTATAATACCTTTGTTTGATTCCCATGTAACTTAAGATACCCACGGCGGAGAGACTTTTTAAACGCCCTATACATATATTATAGTTCAAGGTAGATTTGTCCTGGTCCGGGTCAGTTACAGATCCGGGTCCAAAATTTCTGACCCATTTCCAACTCTGTCCCGTCCCTGGAACTAGTGGCCTAAATTAGATACAGGCTGCTGCTTTATAGTCCTTAAAGTTGCTCATTGGTAAGAAATGACCTTAGGTAAAGAGTAGGTTTCCACATGACATTGACCCTAGACTGCTTATACCAGTTGTGCATACCCTATGTCCCGATCTGTGAGGGATAGTCCCGGTTTTGAGTTTTTGACTCGACACGCTTATAAATAAATCTCGGTTCGTATAACTACGAACCGAAATATTTTAATATACATATTAGCTTTCTTTTGTAAAGTTTCTACTGAATCAACATGTGATTCAGCAATAATTTTATTCCCGAAGTTCCTAGCAAACAATTTGAATAGATCGTAAAATAAAATAGCATATTACAGCAGACACTTTTGTTTGCTACACATCTTATTGTTTATGTTTCTGAAACTCTTAGGGGTCCGTGAAGGGCACAGGTTCGAATCCCGAAGAGGCGATAAGGTGCGGGAAGCGACCTTGTTATATTTCATCGTGGACGAAGCGACCCTGCTAAATGAGAAGAAACATACCGCTCATTGTTCAAGGAACTACACTTTGTGTTCACATTGGGTTCCAAAGTTGATAAAGATCGATTTCGAAGCAGCCCTTATAAAAGCAACTAAAGAAGTATTCCCTGATGCAACTGTCTCCAGTTGCAATTTTCGCTTCAGTCAAAGTCTATGGCGGAATATTCAAGATCTGGGACTTACACAACTGTATAAAACCAACGAAGAACTAAGAAGAATATGTAAAATGCGCGCTGCTTTGTGGTTCACCTACCTGTAGAAAATGTTGAAGACGCATGGCTGCTTATTATGGAGGACGCTTCACAGAATGAAATGTTAAATTTATTTCTTGACTATTTTTGTTAACCAATGGATGGATAATCCTAATGTTCCAATTCAAATGCGGAATGTACATGGTCAGCGCCATAGAACCAACAACGCCGTCGAAGGATGAACTCAAAATTAAATAGTATATGCTAAGAAAAAAACCAGCCAAATATATATGAACTTATTAAATGCCGAAAGGAAAAATCAAAACATGTGATGCACAAACAACAATTAAAAGAATTAGAAGAACTTGGTCCAAAAAGGGAAAAAAATGTGTATACCAGTAGACGAACGCATTCGCAACATCTTGGCGGAATTTGGGAATTCTAAATATAATAGAAGTAACATTATTAGATTAGCAGGGTCGCTTCGTCCACGATGAAGTATAACAGGGTCGCTTCGCGCACGACACCAGTGAGGCATTGATGTTTTGTTTGCCTTACGGCAGAACAAAACATCAATGGCTTTCTCCTTTACTGGAACCAGTGGTCCTAAATTAGCGACGGGCGACTGCTTATAGCCCATCGAGTTGCTCACGGTGTTTTGTTAAACCTCCAATAATAATAATAATAATAATAAACTCTTAACCCTTAAATAGCCGGGTCTTATGTTTGTCACATATCAACCCACGTCCGGTCTCTTAGACTGCCACATTTTTATCGTTTACTTCATGTTAACTTTTTATTTTTGTTTTTGTTTATGGGAGGATCGTTTATTTGTAAAATAATACAATAGATGAAAAAATAGAAGCCGCCCCGGTAGCGCAGTGGTCTAAGCGATGGCGTCTGATCATTCGCCCGAGATGGGTCCCAGTTCGAATCCCGGTGAGGCATGGATGTGGAGTTTTTCTCACGGCACTGGCTCTCTCCCTTCCCTGGAACCAGTGGTCCTAAATTAGGGACGGGCGACAGCTGTATAGCCCACTGAGTTGCTCACGGTGGTCATTAAATATCCAATAACAAAAGCAAAAATTACAAACAATTCATTTCCAGTGCACTCCGTGAGATTGAACCTGAGTTATTAAGGGTTAAGCTCTGACCTTACGCAGATGGGTTGATTGTTTAATTTGGGCTCCCAAATCGAATTTGGAGAATTTCCAAAAAAATTGCATCACATTTTCATTCCTAGAAAGCATGGGTTAGATTTATAGAAATACCATTAATCACGACTGCCTCAGTTACTTTCAGGAAATCCTGGTTCATGTTATGAAAACACAGTATACGTATATTCCGTGGAAGAACAATACTCTCCAGTTCACGATTTCTTGACTCTGAAGAAAGACCTGAGTATCACGTGCAGTTTCTCCGAAATTGGATCTTGTGAAATAAAAATACGTTTACAGCATACACCTAGCACTTACAAGTTCAATCGTAATGTGAAAAATAGTGACCTGTGTGAATAGTGATAAAACGAGGGATGATGGTATTTCCAATTAACAAAAGATTAAAGGAAAATGATTTAAAGTTTAAAATTTTGCAAAGAGTGTCACGATTTGTTAACCAACTTACGAAGAAGGTACACGCTGCAGATCATACAGGCGACAGATCACACCAGCCAAAAGTCCTGAAGATGAAGAAACCGGGATGTCTTGTAAAGAAATATGGCATATTGTTAAAAAGGCCAGAGCAACGTGGAAAAAAATAAGATTTCAAGGAAACCTTGCAGAAGTGGATTGCGAATCTTTATTAATCATGATGTAAATGTACTTTGAGTGTTCGCCGAATTACAGCCTAACCCTATGCAAACTGAGTCATACCCGACATTGGCATAACGAGGAGGACGGCGTGACCTGTAGGTTAAAGTAGTGTACATAAGAGGTTGGTGGTTTAGTTGAGGAAGAAGTTATGGACGTGATGGGTAAAACATAAAATACAACAACAAAGGGTAACGCCTAGCAATGGGAGGAAGGCGAAGAAGAGCATAGTAATCGATAGTGAATTTTAAAAAGGGCGATTTTTTTTTTTTTTAGGACTGTACAAAATCTATACAGAAACACAGAATACCATTGTTCGTGCTAATTGTCACCAAATACAGTAGCATGATGCTGGACCAAATAAAGTAGGTGAAAGTTTTGCAGGTTGCTGTATAAAGAAATAGAGACAATTAACGGACACACACGCTGTGTTATGCATAGCTTTGTTTAAGCTGTTCTATCGTATAACATCACTTACCTCGTCATCACATGAACATATTAACTTATCTTCTTCGAAAATCCGTCTGCAGCTTCCTTTTAACTGATAAAAATTTTACCCAGCAAATATTAATTTGATAAATACTGATTTTATTCTTACAGTCTATACATCAAACAGAAGCCATCGCTCTTTCCACGTTCATAAGTGAGTCACGGAAAAATTCTCATTGGCCGCCACCGGGAATCGAACCCAGGGTCTTCCAGTTACGCGCCGGACATGCTTCCACTGCACCACAGTGGCCTCGAATTCATCCAGACTCGCAAACAGTAACTGCCAAACACATGGCAGGTTGCTTCTTAGAGCCCCGCACAATGCTGGGGATCCACCAAAGATGGTTAGCAGCAACTGAATGAATAACTAGGAGGCGAATGAATAATTAATACATACAAGTGGTTTCCTTGTGCGGGGCTCCAAGAAACAACCTGCCATGTGTTTGGCAGTTACTGTTTGCGAGTCTGGATAAATTCGATGCCGCTGTGGTGCAGTGGAAGCATGTCCGGCGCGTAACTGGAAGACCCTGGGTTTGATTGCCGGTGGCGGCCAATAAGAATTTTTCCGTGACTCACTTAAGAACGTGGAAAGAGCGATGGCTTCTGTTTGATGTTCCTAATCCACGTCACTTGTATGTATTAATTACAATTTATACATTTAATAATTTTTATCGCTTGTATTTATCTACCTTTATACGAACGGTGATCCATTTTTCATTCGTTTTAATAAATAACAGCGATGAGTTGGTAAATAATAATTTCACTTCTTCCAATCTTTACTTTTAATAATTTGTATTATTTCTTTGACCACATCTTTGAAATTCGCGGATGGGCGGATGGGCGGATGGGCGAATGGTATATTTGCTGCTAGGGTTAAGTGATGAAAGAAGATAAAACATACACGCTGAACAATTGGCAACTCTACGAAACGGCTTCCAACTTTGCCGTATGTGAACGCTGGCAATAATTGACGGGTATAAGACTATGAATACTATTCGGCCCCAATAAGATGGCAATCGACATCCCTGAAATCCATATCAGTGATTTATTGACAGTAGCTGATCTCTAGACTGTTAGCAACCTTTCTGTTCTACCACCTACCTGTCATATCTTAAGAGGCATCAGTGGAAAGGAAACTAGAAAGCGATTGGCAGCCTTTAAATCTATGTCAACGATTTATCAATAATAGAAGAACTCTGTATTGTTACCAACCTTTCTGTTCCACCACTTACCAGTAATATCTTGAAAAGCATCTGTGGAAACGGAATGGCTCAACTAGAAAGCGATCGGCATTCTCTAAATTCATGTCGACGATTTATTGAGTGATTTCTGTGTTGTTTACAGCATTTTGTTTCACCACCTACCAGTATTAGCTTGAAAAACATCTGAGGAGACGAAACTGGCTCATCTAGAAAGCGGTCGGCATACTCTAACGCCATGTCAACGATTTATCAACAATAGCTTATCTGTGAGCTGCTAACATCCTTGTGCTGTTCCGCCATCTACTAGTACACTGCCGGACAATTGCTAAGGACGGATGACAATAGCAACGATAGCAACCATAAAATGGAAGGCAGGAAAATGTGGAAATTAGCATAAGTGCGGGATACAGTAAGACGTGTTGTGCGTATGCAAATTTTGGATTGCCGAACTTGTTCGTGACGTCATAGCGCTGATAAGAGATATAAAGGATTTGACGCGTATTGACCGTTGTTGTTCAAACGCAAAGTTGAAAGGGAAAGAATCAATTGACGGACTTGCAATTTTCAGTATGTCTTCCCGACATCTATTAGATGAGTTTACGCGTGGCCGTATTATTGGCAAGATTGAAGAAGGGCGAAAAATAACAGATGTTGCCAGGGAGTTCGACGTCAGCCACAGTGTTGTTTCAAGGCTTTGGAAATCATTTCAAACAAATGGAGAGTGTAGCAAACGTCACGGGGGAGGTCGTGTTCGCAGTACGACACCTGCAGAAGATCGGTACATAGTGCTATCAACAAAAAGACACCGGCGCAGCACAGCTAGTGAGGTAGCAAATCAGTTTATGGCTGCTACTGGCAAGCGGATCTCCCGAAAAACTGTCGCCAGACGTTTGCATGAAGGAGGACTATACGCCCGCCGTCCAGTTCTGTGCATCCCATTGTATAGACATCACCGTACCGCCCGTTTGCAATGGTGCCATCAACATCGCAATTGGACTGATAACGACTGGTCCGCTGTCCTCTTCTCAGATGAGAGTAAATACAGTCTATCGTCTGATTGTCGACGACAACTGATCTGGCGTGATAGTGGTACTGCATATTGTCCAGCAAACATACAGGAAAGGGACCGATATCCGACATGTAGTGTCATGGTATGGGCTGGCATCATGATCAATGGCCGTACGTCCCTCTATGTGCTTCCAACTGGGACTATGACTGGCCAACGATACATTAATGATGTTCTGCTACCTCATGTTCACTGTTCCGTGGTGCTGTCGGTGATAGATTCATTTTCATGGACGACAACGCAACATGTCATCGAACAGTCGCTGTCCAGGAGTGTCTTGAGAGCGAGGATATTCAACGCCTCGTATGGCCAGCACGTTCTCCAGATCTGAATCCCATTGAAAATGTGTGGGATGCTTTGGGGAGGAGTCTTGCTGGTCGCCAATGCCCTCCAATAAACAAGGACACCCTCATCCGTGCACTGACAGAGGAATGGGATAAATTACCCCAACAGCTGCTTGATAATGTTGTGCAAAGCATGACACGACGTGTGGAATCTTTCATCGCCCTCCATGGTGGCCATATCCCGTATTGACATCTTACGCCGGAACGCCTGCGGATGGTAATTGCATTTTTTCACGTTTACGTATTCTGCACCAAATGGCCTGTTTGTCCCTTGAACACGTTCCAAAGCCTTCTGGATTTCAGAGCACAATAAATTGTCTTTCTTGTAATGTCCTGGCATTCTGACATTATTTTATTTCACTTAGCATCCAACTACACTTACTTTTTTATGCGCTATATAGCCGTTTATGATCCGTCCTTAGCAATTATCCAGCAGTGTAATATACCTTGGCAAGCCTCAGTGGAAACTGAAATGGCTTAACTGGGAAGCGATCAGCATCATTTAAATCCACGTGAACGATTTATCGACAATAAATCATCCCTGGACTGTTCCGCCACCTACCAGTAGTTTCATGGAAACACAACTAGCATTATTACAAACCGAATACAATATCACTGTGTTAAGTGTCAAGATATATTCCATTTTGCACACTGCAAAACGTGGGCATGTATTTGACAGAGTTGCAAACAGACAAATTCAGAGAGCATAACATTACTTTTGCAAAGTGGGGCGATGTGGTTTATTAAATATAGTGTTCAAGACTTACATCTGAAATGTAGTAAGCATACAGTGAAGACAGGTCCTGATATCGAATATATCTTGCATTCCATATTTCAGGAATTTCCTCAGAAATCAGTAAATGCAGTACAGCAGCTTATTTCCACCTACATACTACGAGGAACAGCCCACACGTTCCAAGAACTTAATGTATTATTTGATCTATCCTGAAACATGTGGACTATTCCCACACAGAATTTAATACGTTCAGTACACATACCTGAATACAAGCCCTCTTCTAAATTGCGTTTTACTTTAGCCAATTCTTTAGCCATTTTAATTCTCTAGACACTAATATTTAATTGCTCAAGTAATCTACCTCATATTCTGGCTATTCCTTAATTATTAAAGTATCGCTTTCATTGAGAATTGCTACGTAATTTATACTGAGTGATCATTGAATTATGACCACCTATCTAATACTTCGATGTCCTCCTTTTGCCCTCAATACAAGAGCTATCCGACGTGGCATGAATTCAATAAGATGCTGGAAGCCGGTGGGAGGTATGGCCAACCCAGCTGTGTGTAATACGGCCTTCAATGCAGGTATGGAGGAGATTGGGTTATCCAGACGTCTGATATGCCGTTCCATAGTGTCCCACAAGCACTCTATAGGATTGATATCGGGGGAATTTGGGAGGACAATCGATATGCTGGAAGTCTGAACTGTGTTTCTCAAACCATTCCTGTACAAAATTGGAACTGTGGCTCAGCGCATTGTCATCTTGGAAGACACCGTCGCCATTCGAGAAAAAGTGCGATATTGATGGGTGTACAGAGTCTCAAAGCAATTCACGATTGTGGGCACCAGACATACGTTGTTCCGCATGCACCTGGGGTTCAAGTTGTTACTAGGTAAACATTGCCTACACCATATAACCACCTCCACCGGCTTCCTCTCACGCCTACGACTAGAGTTTCATGCCACTACTGCCCAGCGCCGTGAACAAAATTTCTTCTCCACATGGTCCCCGGCGACTCCTTGGTTTGAAAATTCACCTTCCTCGATTCGTCTTACGTTAGGAGGTTGTTTGTAACCCACTGTTCTTCAAACAACCGTAATGAACTTATAAACTGACTTTCCTCGCACTTCAACGTTTGCCAAAACTGTCTTCATTTCAGCTCATCCTATTGTTTTTTACGGTTTGAGCAGATTCCGGTAATACTCCTATTCATAGACTGTTCGCATTTTTGTGGACTTTCGTCCCTTCTCTTCATAATATTGTATACTCCGAAACTCGCATTGACCTGTACATATTATAAATATTCCAATATTTTGTTGCTTTTTCACGCATCTTTTACACTTTTTTTATCGTTTCATCATATTGCTTTTGTTATGCGATTTCGTACCTGTATGATTATTATTATTCTCACTGCTGCGTCAGTGAAATATTTTTTTCGCACGCGTCTCCCACATGAACACTCCAGAATGCCGCATTGTACATACCACTCACTGTGCTCATCAGTGTGTTCTATTAATCATTTCATCGTCCGCGTTCTTCTACATTTTATTATTATTAATAAAGCGATTTTGAAAACCTCCACCGGCTTGTACTGTGGAGACCATGCAGGATGGATCGAATAATGCCTCATGTTGTTTGCGCCAAATACGTACACGACCATCCACTGAATTGAGTAGAAAACGCGACACGCCAGACAAGCACACTTTTTTATCAGTCATCTGACGTCCAACTTTAATTATATTTGCACCAGGAGAGTCTTTTGTGCTGATGAACCGTTGGTAGGAGAAGATGTCGCCCAGGTCACCTTTTGTTATAGCCTATGCGTACGACGCCTGGTCATGACAGTTACAATTCAGGGTTGGCCTCTGTTGTATTGGGTAGACAACTGTCGAACAGTGCTGTGTCTGTTGGCCTGTGCAAGTCGTCGGACCCGGCGCTCACATCAAGCTTTCGGTATCCTGTGCAGTTTTGCCTACGGGTCGATGTTTAACCATTTTCACACCAGTCCTGATACACTTATACTACGGCGGCTCGCGAACAACTCACCAGTTCAGCCATTTGGAAAATCGAAGCACCCGCTCTCCGAGCTCCCACAATCTGTCCTTTTTCAAAGTCCGATAAATCCTTCCCTTTACCCATCACGATCTGAATTTTACTACCTATTTCTTCACTCACACCTTACATATGCTACATCGGTCGACTAATCGCGCCCTCTCGGAAATCATGTGCTCAACGGGCCGCATCCACTTTTATTATGTGTGGTCACAATTCACTGATGATTCGGTGTATATCTAAAAATCCCCAAATTATGGACGTACGACTGTTTATAGCCCCCCTAGAGCCGTAGACCTCAGAAACAAACAAAACAGCGTTGCATCATCCCGATATTGGGAATGAGTGTCAGGGCAATGACAGCAAAATGTTTTTAGAGTGGCTAAGGCAAATAATACCCGCCGCCCCGGTGGCGCAGTGGTCTAAGCGATGGCCTCTGATCATTTGTCCGAAAGGGGTCCGGGTTCGAATCTCGGTGGGGCATGGGTGTTTTGTTTGTCTTACAGCACTGGCTCTCTCCCTTCCCTGGAACCAGTGACCCTAAATTAAGGACTGGCGACTGCTTATAGCCCATTGAGTTGCTCACGGTGGTCGTTAAACCTCCAATAAAAAAAAATAATAATAATACCCAAAAGAAAAAAATTCATCAGTGAATTTCTTCAAAATTCAGGGCGCATAACATCTGAATGATCACCGCACCTGTTTTTCATTATCGCCACGTAACTGGCGCATTTGGCAATCGACAGCGTGATTCTTGGTGAATGTCACGTCGCTGGGATGATTTGTTTCAAAAAATGGTCAAGACTATCTCTTTTATTATTTTATTTTAGCGACCTCCGATAGCATCTAAGGATTGCTTTGAGGTGAAGCACTGTTATAGTTCGTGGAAAAAATATTATGTGAGCTTCTAACTTTATGTACTAAACGGGAAACCGGGGCATTCTAGGCAACACCGCACTGCCTACACTTTACCAGTCCTACGGAGACGGGCCATTCTTGTTTCAACAAGACAACGAACGCTCCTTGTGGAAAAAAGTCTCTGGAAGCTTCCATCTGCAACAAACATTCCAATAGATCACGTGTGCCAGATTTCATTTAAAACTACGGGTAAGCTCTTTAGACATCGCATATCGTCTACGAGTGAGAACATGGCCACGTGCGTTGAGCTTACTGATTTCCAACGAGGTGTTATTATAGGGTGCCATATCAGCAATCTGTCCGTGCGTGCGACTGCAGAACAATTGTAACACCCGTGGTCAACTGTTCAAGACGTTATTAGTAAATGGAAACGTGAGAGACTTACGACTGCCAAGAAACGTTCAGGAGGGCCAAGTAAGTTGACGGAAAGAGACGAGAGAACTCTGATACGTGTCGTCCGTGGGTACCGTCATTCCTCTGCAGAAATTATCAAAGAATTTCAGGATTCAACAAGGGTGAGTGTGTGTACTAAGGACAGCTCATAAGGACCTGCACAAGTTGAAATTCCGTTGCCGAGCTGCAGCACACAAGCCCTTAATAACTCGTAAGAATGCGAGTATGAGACTTGCTTGGTGCAAAGAACATCGTCCATAGACCCCAGACCAGTGGAAGCGAGTGTTAAGGAGTGCCGATTCACGCTAAATCGTTTTTAAATCCGATGGTAGTTGCTGGGTGTGGCGAATGCCAGGTGAACGGTATCTGCCAGAATGTGTCATCCCAACTGTTAAATTTGGTGGTTGAAGTGTCATGGGCTGGGAATGTTTCTCGTGCATGGACTCGGACCGTTCGTGGTTGTGGATGGAAACGTGAACGCCATGAAGTACCGGAACATTCTAGACAATGCCGCAAAGCCTACACTTTACCAGTTTTACGGAGACGGGCCATTCTTGTTTCATCAAGACAAGGCTCCTTGCCATAAAGCACACTCCATTTCGACATGATTTGAGAATATGAGTGTACAGAATTTGGTGTGGCCAGCTCAAGGTCCCGATATTAATCCTATAGAAACCTTTTGGGATGAACTTGAACGTCGGGTTCGGGCTCGAACGACACGTGCAACTTTTGCATCTAAACTGACCACTGCTTTGCGGGAGGAATGCAAAAATACATATATATATACCTGCTACTGCTTACCAGAATGTCATTGAAAGTGTGCCAAGGAGAGTACACAATGCAATTGTGGCCGAAGGTGGGCCAACTCCTCATTGATTTTTCTATAAATGCAGTATTGTATGAAAAGCACTGGTGTCCGCTGACCTTTTTCCACATAGTGTACTTCTGAAACTCTGATTTTTCCTTGTATTTTCTTTAATTATTTCCTATCAGGGCGTTATGTCCGTGCTTCTATTTCTATCCTTACCTCTCACAAGAGGCCCAGTGGTTTATAGAACGATGGAACTAAACCTTATTTCCCCGGCATAGTCGACAGCATGGAGCAGGCGCACCTCCCATGCCCCTACGGCCTCGTATGATTTGCCACTCGGTTTCCTGAGTCCAAGACTGTTCTAAGACCGATCTGTAGACACTTCAAGCGTTTTTTGCGGAGGGGGTATTTTCCCTTAGTAGGGCACATATGCGATATTCATGATGCTGATCTTTTCTCACAGCTGTGCAACACGCGTGTGAAAACACGAATCTGCCGGTGTCCCGGTCGAAGCCGCATCCTTTTGCTCCGGAGTTGAATGCTCTCCTAATTATACAACACCGTAGGAATTTATCGCTGCAACTTTTCCGTCTTGGCCTGTGTTTCACCTCTGCAGTACGTCACATATATTTTCTCCCTTCCTTGAATAAGGCGGGGAAACGAAATCGCAGGTTTCGAGTCCACCGCAAACCATGCTTGAAGTAACTCGCTGTAGAAGAAGGAATTCTACTAATCCCAGACGTGTGTGGAAGAAGCGTCACACATTTTTCGAAGCGAAGAAGGAATTCTCATTCATTCCAAACGATGTGTGGAAGGAACATCACACATTTTTCGTTGAATCCAACTGCCAGGAGATTCATTTTTACTTCCGTCAATATAGCGTAAAACACAAATTTGCCGGTGACGGAGATCGGATCCTTCAGCTCCCCCAACGGAATTTATCGCTGCAACTTTGCCGTCTTGGTATGTGCTTCACCTCTGTAGTACGTCACACGCGTTTCACGTACAGCATCTTTGCGTTGTTATCCACGCATTCTCAGCGTACATCATTCTTATTTTTTAATTTTGCTCCGTAAGCAATGTTTGAGATGAAGATTTGTTAAAATGCAGCCACTGACGCGTTGTTGATGACGCATTTTGTTTTCACTCGTACGCACTTGGTTCTTGGTGAAATAATTTTTTCCACCAGTAGCCATCCAAGCGGTCTTGGTGTGACGCAAATTTTACCCGTAGTGACTATGAATTCCTGGCTGCACATTTTTTCATCCGTAGTCACCCATACTTTCTTCGTAACGCAGTTTTGTTCTTGTAGACGATGGGATATGTTAATGAGATTATTTTTACGGACCCCTGTTATCAATATCGACAAACCATTTCTCCTAACTTTAAATGTTCGTACAAAATGAAAAAAAGAACTCTAGGAAAAACATGATAGGTGATTCATAAAAGTTACCTTTCTCAGACGTATCACTGGTTCAAAAACTTTTTTTCCACAAACTTAAATTCGTTCTTATCTAAAGAATATAAGTACATAAACTCATTAAAATAAAGCAATGTGAAAAAGTCATAAAAGTTTAAGGTGTTGCAGCAAGGAGTTCCAAAACATTCTTTTATCTTCCATTAAATACTCATTAACTGAGACTGAAGCTGAAAGGAAGAAAGTGCGGGAAAAAAAATTGTGTACTTACATTGAGGATATCAGCCAGACTCCTTACTGCAGGAAATTTCGGCACAGGTTGAGCTCGACATCTGAAGTGCTTACATCTGCCTGTGGTTAATAAAGCTACTTACTTCCAGGATCAAAATTTTTACTGCATCGATAATGGTGCTGTTCTTGTCATTTTATTTACATGTGAAGGTAATAAAAATAAGAGGCATGCCACGAAAGAATTA
Organism: Macrothele yani; assembly: GCA_039090855.1. Classification (NCBI taxonomy): domain Eukaryota; kingdom Metazoa; phylum Arthropoda; class Arachnida; order Araneae; family Macrothelidae; genus Macrothele; species Macrothele yani. Next base: position 47,513,650 of record CM077012.1, read on the forward strand.
TCTCCTACAAGAAGCTCGTTTTACTTAAACAACACAGTACGTTCCACAGTCACGAGAAACTTTCCATAAAATTCTAACGGATGTACACTGCTGATCAAAAGTACCTGGAAGCTTGCTTATCCACAAACTCTCTGTAACAGAAAAATAATTAACCCTTGAACGACCAGGATCCTAAAATCGTGTGTCGCCCAGAATACCATAACGCACGAAACTGTCTGATGCTACTTTTAGAATTCCTGTCTCCCATTTTGTAGGTTAACAGAAGGATTAGTGCTGGGTGACCACGTGAAACTGTAAGCTTGACATACAATGAGTTAGCTTTGCATTTGGAACACTTACCAAGCAACGCGTTGCTCCACCTTTCTGTAAAATCACGGCTTGCAGACGCCTAAGATCAGTTTCTATAAAGTGTTGTGACGTGCCTGCCCCGCAGGACGCACACGACATAAAGGCAGATAGCAGTGAGAACGAACATCTGCGTAGCTCAGTTGGTAGAGCGACTTGTTCCGGAATATGTGGACTCGGGTTCGATACCCGGCGTGGACCAAAAATGACGGAGAAATTTACTTCGTTATAATGGCTCCCGAACTTCCCGGATGACCCGGCCGTTCAAGATCTCGCAATGGTGTGATGTTCTTTCCACACCGCAAGATAAGAAAGATAAGAGAATCCCTTCTCCAGCGCTTTGAAAAATAAATGTGTGGGACGTTGCATTCCACACACTAGATTGACTGGGAGTTCTCAAGTGCACGTTCTACAGCAGATGGCTGCCTGCAACGATTCATGGTCACGGCTGACCCGTGGGCCATGCCCCCGGCCCTCTTTCGGGAGGGGGAGATGTGACATGCCTGCCCCGCAGGACGCACACGACATAAAGGCAGATAGCAGCGAGAACGAACGTCTGCGTAGCTCAGTTGGTAGAGCGACTTGTTCCGGAATAGGAGGACTCAGGTTCGATCCCCGGCGTGGACCAAAAATGACGGAGAAATTTACTTCGTTATAGTGTCGAATATCCTCCAAATTTACTTCGTTATAGTGTCGAATAAGTCTCATACCCTGTTCTAGCATACCCCACAGATGCTCAGTTCGGTTACAGTCGGAGTTTGAGGGCCAAGGCAATGTGGAGAATTCGTTGTGCCGTGTTCTTCCAGACACTCAGTTGTTACACGATTCCGATGACACGGTGGTCCGGGTAAACCTCCTGAAGATAGTTATGGAGATGGTTGGCTAACATGCTCCTGTAGAGTCCACCATTCAGTGTTTGTGGAATGATGAGCAACGGACTTAGGGCTTTTCATCAAAAATCTCCCCAGACCAGAACACCACCTACCGGCCTGTTGAACCCTAACTGTGCAGCCAGAGAATAGGGCTTCGTGCTGTTTACGCCATATGCGAACACGGCCATCAGCATGGTGCAGCAGGAAACCGAACTCATCATTCCAGACATCCTTCTTCTGTCTGTCGAGAATCCATTGCTGACGTTCCCTGGACCACTCGAGGCGTTTTTTTGCGATAACTGGGCACCATCATGGGTACACTCGTTGGTCTCCTGTTGTGGAACCCCAGGAGAAGAAAGTTATGGTGCATGTAGAAATAAGTTGAACTGCACCGCTGTTGTACTGGTGGGTGAGCTGGATGACTGTTGCGCGTCGTTGTTGAGATACCAGTCATGACACCCAATACTCACCTCTAGGATCAACCGCGCATAGCTGACCAACGTAATCCCTTCTTCTGGATGTCGGTGCATGGTTAATCCAGTTCTGGCACACCCTACCCTTGATACAGTAGTACGGGAGCAGCCATACTGGCATCTATCTTCCGGACCCCAACTATCTGGCCGCAGTCAAATTGGCTTAAATCGCCATGTTTCCCCATTACTGGCAAACGTTTACTGATTACGTAGACAGAGGATAGGTGTGCACAATTCATAGTAGCCGCACGTGACGCTGATATCACGTGATACTTCCTCTTCGCTCCGAATATGTAAAACGGGATGGTGAAGCGTGATTCATCACTCCAGATAACACGTTTCCACTGCTCCAGAGTTTTTAGCGCTAGCATTGCTTGCAGAAGCATTTGGGAACTCGGTGGAGAAAGTTGAAACCGAAGACAGATGATTTTATCGCACCATCCGCTTCAGCACTCGGCGATACTTCTGTCACTTTATGTGGCCTCCCAGGCCGCGATTGAGCTGTTGTTCCTCCTAGGCGTTTCCACTTCACAATAACATCACTTACAGTTGATCAAGGCAGCTGCAGCAGAGCAAAAATTTTCGGAATTGACTTATTATTAAGATGACATCCTGTTTGTGACCGTTCCACGTTGAAAGTCACTGAGCTCTGCTGTACGGCCTATTCTACTGTTCATGCTTGTCTATGATGTTTGGCAGGCCTTCTGCGACGTTTTATACCGGTATAGGCCATGACTGTAACTTGCATGGGCAAATCCACTACTCAAAAGTGGCGTTCGGATTCTTTTGATGATGTACTGTATCTTGTCCACCAACCAAAATATGGTGTGGTTTTGCAACTGTACCGTTGATCCAGTTAGGAAATCTAACACTAAGAAAAATCGGTAAATTTTGGTTAAGCTGACATTTACATCAGTAATTTCTAAAAAAATGTTTTGGTGGAACCCGAGTGTTTACCAAATGGTTAGTGTGCACGGTTGCGGGGCAGAGGGTACTTAGTTACCATCCTGTTGTTGCGAAACACCTGCGATGTTTCGGTAACCTGATTGTGCCGCTGTACGATGCTATTCGTTTATAAAAATCTACCTCTCTTGACTCTCCTTCTTTGGGCCTCGTTCTGGGCACTTTGTCTATTGTGTAGGACAAGTAGTGCCTGGTTGAGTTACTAACAACCAGATATCCGCGAGGAACCAGGGAATTTCGTTACTGAACAGAATTATGAGAGTGTTCTCTCTGTTTACAGAAACTTAAAAATTTTCAAATAAAATTTAACTAACCAATTCATCCTGCTCCTCTTTGGCCACAAGGCTATCTTACTTTGTCGCATTGTCAACGTATCTTATCTTCTTTCCCTTCCTGAGGACACAAAATACAGTATTTATTTGCCTGAAGTTCACGCTTCCCATCCCACACAGTGACGTATTTCCTATTAAAACAAAAGGGAGCAACTGCTTGTAGTGATAGTTAGCGATGGGGCAGAATTTCGCTCTCTAAATATTTCACGAAGCACCTTTTTTCTTTTTCACATGAATAAAACGTAGAGAACATTGAGAAATTACTGGCGTATTTTTATCTGAGTGGAATCACTCTGAGTAGGCAGAAGTATTAGGGGCAACAACCCAGAATGCGCATCTGGTACACTCAATAATCTTAAGAGAGGGGCCAGTTCGCATCCAATATATTTTTTTAACGTGAATGATGTCCCCATTCACCCTGTAAGAATTTATGTCACTAAGTACTTGAAAGATACTAAAACACGTTTTCTAAATTTTAGGAAGTAGAATGGGGCAGAATATCCGAATGGAGTATGTTAAATTCGAAAACATGAAAATCTTCTGCAGCGAGAAGTCCATAAAGATGTGCCGAAGTGGCAGTTTCCATCGGGGAGCAAATATTTACCCCTCGAGCTGACGCTTCTCAGAGGTCGCGGACAACTCAAAGAAGCTTGGAGCACAGCACATTTAAGGAGACAGGGGGGCCCGGAGGATGCACCGTATTTTGGGGTCCCAGTATATATTAGTGGCACATGTAGGATTTCACTATGGGTGGATGAATAAAAATACCCAGGAGAAAACATTCCCAAAATATTATGAGGAAGTTATGGAAATATTCCTGTCATACTGAAGTACAGTATGTAGTCCGTGATACATGGACGAATCAGTGTTAGAAAGAAAAGTAAAAATACATGGTTGAAAAATGGATACCAGTTCAGTTCCGCTTTAATCCCCCCACTCCCAGGGTTGGGTTTGGCTTGTTGAAATTATATCGAAGTTGTGGTCAAAATAATATGATTCGAGTATCATTATTCAAACGAATTCTAAATGTATGAAAAGGTCCCCCAGGTACAGATGTGTACAAAACATCTATAATGCTTTCCAAAGATTTGAAGATGGACTGGGGGCGACTATACTTTTTGCGGACTCCTAAAAAAGCGGAAAGAAATATTTTTTTTTCACAAGGCAGTTACTTCTTATAGTTTCCTCTGTGCTATCTGCAAAAAAAAAAAAGCTGTAGAACTCTGTCAATTCTTCAGGCACCCTGCATAATTCTGGGGGCCCTTGAAAATGCATGGCCTGGGGCTGCAGTCCCCCCTAGCTCCCCTCTTTATTGGGCTCTGGCATGGAGAGATGCAAGCTTGGTGTAACCAAGAATGATGGGTATAAGAATGCCTGCAAGTGAAACCAAGAAAGATGGTATAAGAATGCCTCCAGCAAACGGATCACTGTTTTGTTTTGACACAACCTTTAGCAGTTCCACGTGATTTGACGGGTTGTAGCGGGATGACGTAGCCTTGGCGTCTCCACTGTGAGCTGATAAAAAAAATTATTATTTTTAATTTCTTTCGTTAATGATCTTTTTCAGCATGTTGCAAATACAAGTTCTTCTCCAATACTCAGCAGTTTACTATTAATTCTACATGTTTTAACTGTCCTGTCTTTTAAGAGTAAGGGCCCTAGTTCAAATTCCTGCTTGGTCCCAAAATCTGAAGATATGCCACTGTCCTAGACATATTTTTCCTGCTTGGGTCCAAAATCTGAAGTTACGCCACTGTCCGAGAGTATTTAACTTAATTATGTTAAGATTATCAACTTTTGTTTTTTCAATCACCTTGTAATTCCTGTTCAGGGAGCATGGGACTTTGTCAGGCATTTTTTTGGCCTTTTTTCCATGCTCCCTTGCTGTGCTTGTTTCCATATACTTGAAATTCAATTTCTCCTGCACAGCAAAAATAAACGAATTGAAAAAAAAAAAAAAAAAGAATGTTTCCACACCACGGCGTAGAAACAGGGAGTCATCACAAATACAAATGCGTATCCACACCACTTCACTGCGCACCAGGAAAAATCGGAAAATTTACGGAAATCTTAGTCAAACTTATGTTTATGTAACACAGAGCGAAGTTTTACACGCCACTACGGGGAAACGGAAGCATGACCACAAATGCAAATACGCATTTACCTACACCACTGAGAAAATATTTCAAAAACCTTGGTAAAAGCTTAATTTTGTCTGACGCAGCGAATTATTCCAATCCACGGCACTAAAACAGAGACTGCAGTGCAAATGCAGATAATTATTTGCACCACTTTACTGCAGTGGCGTATCCAGTATTTCTCTGTGGGGGTGGCTGGCCTAAAATATTGAAGATGTAAATAAAATACCCCATCTCCCAACATACTGGAATGCGTGACAAAAATATCTCCACCACATTAAAATGAGTTCCCAATTATTCGTAAAATATATATTTAAAAACATGTACAAATATATTAAAAAATAAGCAGCCAATAACAAAGAACGTAGATCTAAGTGATACTTCATAGGGAGGGCCAGATCCCAGGGACCACCCCCAGTGAATGTACCACAGCTTTACCGTATACCACAAGAAGCTAGAAAATGTACGGAAAACATTGTCGCGATTACAACGGAACAGAAACAAAGACATCAAAAATATATGCTTACACCACTTCGCTGGGCATCAGGGAAAACAGACAAATATGTAAAGGACTTCAGTCAAGCTTACGTTTAGCTGACAGAAAGCAAAATGAATATTTACATCACTTCACTGTGAGCCAGAATAAAAAAAGGAAAATATACGAAAAAACTTACCTTTAGCTGACACAAAGACTTTTTCCAGCCCATCGCACAGAAACAGACATTTGAGCAATGCAAATTTACATCAACATTACTTCAATGTGCACTAGGAAAAACTGGGAAATTAATGGAAAGGCTCAGACAAGCTTAAGTCTATGTGTCACAAGGAGTATTTTTCGAGTCCGTACTAGATACATCTGATAAGCATAAAATTTACATTTACTCCACTTCGCGTGAAAACTGTGCTCCCATGAAAGTTGGAAATAAATGGGAATCCCATTTCTGGTGAGGTTTACATCAAACCGATACAAAACGAATTTTTCTATTCCTCCTTACGGAAGAAAGGAGTGGTCTTGACAAATATGCATTTACGCCACCTAGCCCCAAAATCGAGCATCATTAAAACCTGGGTGAGATTTATGCCTATTCGAGCAACATTTTTTTTTAATCTTCTCTGTCCCGGTATCCGGGTGATCTAAGGATATGACTTCTGATCATTCGTCCGAGATGGGCCTAGGTTCGAGTCCAGTTGAAGCATGGATAGTGTGCTTGTCTCATGGCTCTGTCCATTCCCTGGAAACGGTGGCCCTAAATCAGGGTCGTGCAACAGCTTATAGCGCAACGAGCTGCTTGTGGTGGTCGTTAAACCCACAAACAAAAACCAACTGTGATATGGTATTTACAAACGAAGGACAAATCGGAAACGATACGACGTTTTTTTTTTCGTTTTTTTTCAAAAGACGTTCTAAAATAATTAGGAGACAAAGAAGATAAACATTGTTTCAATTTGTGTGTAGCATTTATGACGTATATTCTAATTTAACTTTCATATTTTTCATTTCTTTCCCTATGTAAATTTTGAGTTCGTTCTCTTTAAAGCATTTCTAGCTTAACGTTATATTTCTCACTCACTGAATGTTATTTGGCAACAGTTTTGAGGTCACGTCTGATTGACGTGCGTATAGTTTGACAAGATAAAAACGATGTATATAATGGGTAGAGCGAGCAGTGTTAAGTGTGGATAACTGTGCAGTGCATCTTTGCGATACCTTCATCAAGACTAGCTATATACTGTATATATATATATACACACACTATCTACCAACAAGTAATTGGACACCTGTGATAGCAAAGGAAAACGAAGTTTATTCACCTTCAATAGTTGGTGGAGACTCCACGAGCGGCGATTACAGCTGCGACCCTCCGGGGCATACTCTCAACCAGGCGTTGTACGACGGCTAGCGGTATTTTCTTCCACTCGGCTTGGAGAAGACAGGTCAGTTCCTTCACCGATTTCGGACGGTGGGGGCACCCCTTAAGTCGACGCTCCAACTCGTCCCAGAAGTGCTCGATAGGGTTAAGGTCCGGACTCTGCGTAGGCCAGTCCATTCGATTAACCCAGCTGTCACCATACCAAGCCATGGTGGACCTCGCAACATGTCAGGTGGCATTGCCATCCTGAAAGTAACATGGGTCCACCCCGCAAAACTGCCACAACGTAGGAAGCGCATGGCCATCCAAAATGGTGCAGTAGGTCTCGGCGTTGAGCCTACCAGGAACTGCGACCAAGGGTCCCGTGCCATACCAGGAGAAACACCCCCATAACATAATTCCACCACCGCCGAACTTCACAGTTGGCACAATACATTCCGGCAGGAGGCGTTCTCCAGGCAGACGCCAAACCCAGACCCTGCCATCCAAACGGTAGTGGGTTAACCTTGATTCGTCGCTCCAGAGAACCTGTTTCTTCAGTTCAATGGTCCACTGTCGACGTTCTTTGCACCACGTTAGCCGAGCAGCGCTATTGGACTTGGTGATCAAAGGCTTGTGGGCGGCAGCACGTCCATGATAACCGAGCAGATAGGCTTCCCTACGGATGGTATTCATCGAAAGAACACTCCCGGATGCCTGTTGAAACTCCTCGCGGATGTGGCCCATCGATTTGGTGCGGTTCTTCCGAATTTCTCTGGCCAGCACCCGTCGGTCTCTAACTCCCAGTTCTGTGGGTTTGCCGGGTCGGGGCACATTCCGACAGTCATCTCTCATCTCTCATCTTCCACTTGCTAATCACGTAGGCCACTGTCAATTTTGGGTACTTCAACTCGCTGGATATGTCACGTATGGATCGGTCATTTCTGTGATACCCAACGATTACACCTTTCTCGAAATCAGAGAGCTTCGAACTGCGTGGCATCTTGCATGCGACTGGTTGCGTTGTTGTTTCCCACACGATATTTAACGGCGGCGACCGTGACGTGTATCAGGACCGCAGATATCGTCGATTGCAGGAGTGTTCAATTACTTGTTGGTAGATAGTGCATATATTTGATCAAGTTACATTAGTAGTGAAGCACTTTTTGAGCCTTGCGTTACAGAGGTTCAGTTTCTTGATACTGTTGAAGTTTTTTTTTCTTTGATTGAAGGTTTAACGACCATCGTGAGCAACGCTATAGGCAGTAGCCTGACCCTAATTTAGGACCACTGGCTCCAGGGAATGGAGAAAGCAAGTGCCGTAAGATAAACACAACATCCATGCCTCACCGGTATTCGAACCCGGATCCTTCGCGGACGAATGGTCATAAGCTATTGCTTAGACCATTGCGCCACTGGGGACGGCATTGAAGTCATTTGAGCCGCCCCGGTGGCGCAGTGGTCTAAGGCGTTGGCCTCTGATCGTTCGTCCGTAAGGGGTCCGGGTTCGAATCCCGGTCAGGCATGGATGTTGTGTTTGTCTTACGGCACTGGCTCTCTCCTTCCCTGGAACCAGTGACCCTAAATTAGGGACGGGCGACTGCTTATAGCCCATTGAGTTGCTCACGGTGGTCGTTAAACCTCCAATCAAAAAAAAAAAAAAAAAAGTCATTTGAAGTGTAATCCTGATGTGCCTCAGGAACCAATAAGAATATTTTGGTATGTAAAGACTGCCCGTTAGAAAGATTAATATTGTTCGTCAAATTAAGAAATTTGTGCAAGTTATCCGGAGCATAACGTCGAGAAATTCCGGTGTTACAAGAATCACAGATGTACGATAAGTAATGTTTTACGGGAACAGACTTCTACGCACATTGCATAAGTATAAATATATGTTCATTTAAAAACAAGATATGCTCACGGTGGACGTTAAATCTCCAATAAAAAAAACAAAAAAGAACAAGCAAGATTCACTGAGATATACATTATACACTTTCGCTGTGATAAGTTTTATACACTTCAAGTGTATTTGCATCGTTTATACTGGAAAAGCTCAGCGAACGTCTATATTATTTATGACCATCATTGGTTCCTACCAGTGGCGACGCCAGCCGCTCAGAACTGGGTGAGCTCTTTTTTTTCAGATTGGAGGTTTAACGACCACCGTCAGCAACTCAAGGGGCTATAAGCAGTCGCCCGTCCCTAATTTAGGGTCACTGATTCCAGGGAAGGGAGAGAGCCAGTGCCGTAAGACCAACACAACATCCATGTCTCACCGGGATTAGAACCCGGACCCTTTCTGACGAATTATCAGAGGCCATAGATTGGAGGTTTAACGACCACCGTCAGCAACTCAATGGGCTATAAGCAGTCGCCCGTCCCTAATTTAGGGTCACTGGTTCCAGGGAAGGGAGAGAGCCAATGCCGTAAAACCAACACAACATCCATGTCTCACCGGGATTAGAACCCGGGCCCTTTTCGGACGAATTATCAGAGGCCATCGCTTAGACCACTGGGTGGGTTATTGGGATGGGCTAAGCATGATGGGAGGGAAAGGGGCACAACTTCTCTAGTGTTTGGCAGAAATTTTGGCACAAACTTCCATTCATATGCCTTTTACCCGACGCTGATAAGGTTATCCCTAGTAAAAAAAGTTTTCAAGTGAATACCGTACGTCAGAGGCGTAACTAGGGCGGGGCAAACGGGTCGGCTGTTCAGGGCGCAGTTTAAGAGAGGGCACAAAAAATCATTGTTTACAATCTGATTAAAACTGAAACCTTTACACCGGTTTCAGCTAGTTCTCTCTCTCTACGATTTCATTTTTCAATTTACATAATTTGCAGCGCCAGGTTCAGTTGCCTTGGCAAATTAAAATTCGCATTTCTTCCACAATATGTTTTTATTTATTTTTTATTTTTTTTTTAGATTGGAGGTTTAACGACCACCGTGAGCACCTCGATGGGCTACAAGCAGTCGCCCGTCCCTAATTTAGGGTCACTGGTTCCAGGGAAGGGAGAGAGCCAGTGCTGTAAGACAAACACAACATCCATGCCTCACCGGGATTCGAACCCAAACCCTGTTCGGACGAATGATCAGAGGCCATCGCTTAGATCACTGCGCCACCGGGGCGGGGCGGCTCCTCAATATGTTTACGGGGTATTAGTTTCTCACATTCGAAACTGAGGGGTCGGTTGTATGTATGTTTTTTTTTTGTTTTTTTTATTGGAGGTTTAACGACCACCGTGAGAAACTCAATGGGCTATAAGCAGTCGCCCGTCCCTAATTTAGGGTCACTGGTTCCAGGGAAGGGAGAGAGCCAGTGCCGTAAGACAAACACAACATCCATGCTTTACCGGGATTCGAACCCGGACCCCTTTCGGACGAATGATCAGAGGCCATCGCTTAGACCACTGTGCCACCGGGGCGGCATGTTTTTGTTTTGTTTTGTTTTTTGCGGGGTTCAACGATCACCGTGAGCGGCACGATGGTCTACAAGCAGTCGTACGCCACTTGGACGGCAGTGCGTACTTTGCAAGATAAGGATTTTTACATTAGAGATTCTTTGGGGGCACATTGAAGATTCTTTGGGGGCTATTTGATCATTACTGCGAGCCACGACTTCCACCGACATTCAGTTTGTTTGATGTGGGGCTGAAGGTCCGAAGCAATTGGGAAAATCAGTTTGGTTATGCTCTTTTCCATAGAGATAACACTGGGGTGTGTCATTAATTTTGTATTGTCGAGTAACATATATCTACGTAGACTGAAGTGCCAGAAAAACTGGTACAGACTAGTTTATGCAAAATACATGTACATAGAAACGTCACCTATGCGCGTACTCGGTTGCGTCCGCCAGTGCGTATATAAAGCGATAGAAATCCTTGCCAGCTGTCAGAGCTGTTTTCGGCATGAGAATGACAAGTAATAACGATTTAAGCGATTTTCAACGCGGTGTCATAGTTGGCGCTCGTGAGATGGGCCATAGTATTTCGGAGGTAGAAAGAAAGTTCGGATTTTCACGGACGACCATTGCGAGGGTGCACCGTGACTACAAGAATTCCGGCAAAACCTCCAACCTACGATACCAGTGTGGCCGTAAAAGGACATTGAATGAACGTGACCATCGTCGGCTGTCAAGAATCGTTTCACGCGATAGACGTGCAACACTCTCGCAGGATCATCGCAATTCGATGCTGGAGCCTCAACAAGCATCAGCGTCCGGACTGTGCAACGTACCTTGCACGATAAGGGCTTTGGGAGCCAACGCCCAACTCGAGTCCCCTTGATGGGTGCACGACACAGGGCTATGCGCCTCGCTTGGACACAGCAACACCACCACTGGACACTTGATGACCGGAAACAAGTAGCCTGGTCTGACGAGTCACGTTTCCAACTGTATCGGGCAAATGGAAGGATTCGTGTGTGGCGCAAACCCCATGAAGCCATGGATCCCGCCTGTCAACAGGGAACTGTACCGGCTGGTGGGGGGGGGTCCGTAAAGGTATGGGGTGTGTTTAGGTTCACTGGGACCCCTGGTACGTCTACAAACGTCTGTGATCAGCCAACGCTATGTGCGCATCCTTTCTGATGTGGTACACCCGTTCATGCTGATGGGTTGGACCTGTTCCAACAGAACAATGCACCTCCACACAAGTGTCACGACGCCACATTATGGTTAGAGGAGCATTCATCTGAGTTTAGGGTGTTGCCATTTCCACACAAGTCTCCAGATCTGAACGTGATAGAACACATTTGGGATGCCATTCAACGCGCTATCGAACACAGGAATCCGAGACCTCGGAATACACATGAATTGTGGAACGCTCTGCAGGAAGTATGGTGTGCATTGCTTACAGCATATTTCCAGAAGCTAGTGGAGTCCATGCCCCGTCGTATTTCTGCAGTCCTGCGCTCCCGTGAGGGACCTACCAAGTATTAGACTGGTGTACCAGTTTTTCTGGCACTTCAGTGTATATATAAGTACTTAGATACATTGTGAAATTAGCAATAATATTTATGGGACAAGAGATTGGGGGCGCAATATTTTGTGGTTTGCCCCGGGTGCAGAAATACTTAGTTACGCCTTTGCTGTACGTAGTATTTATTCAATGTATGTAATATGGGAACCATGGATACGAATCTCTGTGACAAGCTACTATTTCTTCGCAATTTTAACTTACTTAGATCTTTTCTTTTTTTTTCTCTTTGATAAGGCTGTTTATGAATTTTAGTTTGTAACCTGACAAGGAATCTCTCTCATCGTTTTAAACTATAATTACAAAAATGGTGTGTTTCTACTACTCTCTTAGAAATTCGCGTTCAGAGGACTCCCTTTTCCCATAAGTGCAAACTCTAAATTTAAAAAAGAATTCATTTTATATAACAAAATTTCAGTGAACTCGAGAAATTCACATCCAAATTCCCTAGAATCTTAGATGGTTGCCACCCACCAGATGTTCTAACCGCTTAAATATTTTGGGGATACTGTAACCTGGGCATCCATATTTATCAGAAGTCCAGTAGCCATTTTAGATATAGTGAATTGTAATCATTTTCCTCGAATTCCCGATAATTTTGATGAGCAGCGCGACGGTACTATCTTCTCACGCATCTCTTTGAGGGGGAGTTAGATTTATGAGTTTTTAACTTTCCAGAGAGAAGAGGGGACAGCGAAGGCAATTAAGGAACTTTGCGTTCTCAGAAAGAAGGCATTTTAAGGAGTGTCAGCGCTTTCTAGGAAATCGTGGACTTCACTCTTCGGCAGGGGTCACTTTTGTGTGTGTGTGTGGGGGGGGGGGGGTTCTCAGCAAGAGGACATGGCACTCGGTTGCAGGGGATTCGGTGGAAAGGAGGCGAGAGAGGTGGTGTGAAATCTCGCCGGTCAGTGGGAATTAGAGGAAACGCTGAGATCGACTGAGAATGAGAAAGTACGAGGCGAACACTGGCCTGGAGAAAAAAGGGCAATCAGCGTGCTAATGATAATATAGAGAAAGAATGAAAATGATGGACAATGCTTGGAGACATTCTCCAGGAGATTTGACTAAACATCTTCCTCACTGCAAGAGCAAAGTTTACCTTTAGTCAATATTATTTATACTTTGTATTTTATTAATCTGCGCCAGTCGGGAGAAATACGGGTTAAACCCCCGATACAGAACTTGCTGCATAGTGCGCTGTAATATAACTCAGCACCAAGCCATGTAACAGTACTAAAGAGTCAGCTCAAAGAAAAGTCGGTTCGGCGTCGCGCCTGGCTCCTACACCGGTACAGTACATGAAATCGGATTTTATTCGGCAGGTAACACATAACAAATCATCATGAACAGAATTAACAGTTAAGATCGCAGTACTCTTCCAAAACAAACGCGGTGGGAACACGCTACGCTGTGCATATCTTAAATTCATTCTGTATACCTCAGTGCGTGACAACGAACATCATGACATCCCCGCTCAGCAGATGTCATTACGTATACTGGACTTTGTGTGAGATGAAATGAATGACAGCATCCTGAGGGGCAGAAACGTCGCCAATTGGATGCGAGGATGGATTGGAGCCCACCGTGAATTTTGTCTTGCCCACCAAGTTTAAGATGTGCCATTTATCAGTACTTTAAAATATAATTTAGACTTTGCTAAGTAATAACAAGTCTCGTGTTTTTCTCCGTGAACCCCAACGAATTTTTTCCTAGATGTGCGTTATTTATGTCTCCGTAGAAAGGCTATCAAAATAGCATCCGCAGGGCCATGAAAATTCAGTTGTTCTCCACTCTTCTAGTTCCTTAGTTTAAGCCTCTTTTTCATGTTAGTCAGGGAGCAAATGAGGAGGGTGGATAGGAATTGTCTGAGGGAGGGGGGTAATTACCAATTGCTCAGTTGTTTGTTTTAGTTACTAAATATAGGATTCCAACACAGAAAGTGGAGTCTAAAGCACTTTCTGTGTTGGAAACTGTCCAGGGGCAGTCTTAAGACCAGCGCTCTTAAGACTGTCGCGGGACAGTGAGAGAGCAGGAGGTGTCTGAAGACTGTTTGGAAGGAGTGGAGTGAAGGAAGGTAGTCGGGAAGGTATTGTGTCCGCATGGCACGATCTTAAAATTAAAAAATATATATTTAGATAAACAAAAACGACGTGTTCCCTTTAATAATTATTTTAAATACAGTACTATTTTCGTAAGCAAACATGTAAAATTTTGAAAAGCAATTAAGACAATGCGTTCACAACAAGATAACGTTGAAGGCGACATTCTACCAACACTTGTACCTCGCACCAGTGTGATAACTAGTCAGATCCGTGTATGTGTGTGTCCAGGTGGAGGGGGTGAAGATTGCACGAATTCCTTTGTAGCCGGTAGTAAAAGCATTAAAAATTCTTTCTTTCAGAACTTCGTAAATAAAGCTTCTATCTAACTTGCCATCCCGCCGCCCCGGTGGCGCAGTGGTCTAAGCGATGGCTTCTGATCATTCGTCCGAAAGGGGTCCGGGTTCGAATCCCGGTGAGGTATGGATGTTGTGTTTGTCTTACGGCACTGGCTCTCTCCCTTTCCTGGAACGAGTGACCCTAAATTAGGCACGGGCGACTGCTTATAACCCGTTGAGTTGCTCACGGTGGTCGTTGAACCTCCAATAAAAAAACAAAAAAAACTTGCCCCATCAAAAATAATGCTCGCACACTCTGATTTCGAAGTTTAGCTCGACGTCCCTGCTGAGAGGACAAAAAAAATGAATAGCAGTAAACCCACCGTTAGAACGAAATGTGACTTGTTTTGAATATCTTTACCATGTATCATCATCACCAGCCACTTTTCACTACCCAAAAATAATGAAGCAAGAATGGCAAATTTCCAAAAACATTTAACCCTTTGGGTTAACATAGTTCAACTCTAGTATCGCAAAAAAATCCGTTGCTGAGAAACTACTAGAATTTTAGCAGCGCAACGGTGAAATATGAATAAACTAATAAACTAATCATACAAAAAATGTAAAAATTAATAATGTAATCATGGTTAACAAAAACATTTTTGGTGTTTAAGGGGAGTTCAGGCGAAAATCTAACCTATACATGCAATGCTAATTTGTTCTATACACATTTTCTCAAAACTATTGCGTTTCAAAATTTTGCTCAAATAAATGAAGTTCTTAGTTAATATATATTCTCCAGCTGTGATTTCAAAAAAATTGTCAGATTTTTTTTTAATTCAGTTTATCACAATCGGGAAGTATTCCGATTTGGCACTGATTGAGATGAATCGAATAAAAAAATCTGACAGTTTTTTCGAAATCATAGCTAGAGTATATATTAGAAAGTATGATTTATTGTGCTCAAATTTTTAAAGACCAGAATGCAGTAGTCTTTGAGTAAACGTCTATAGGAACGATTTGCGGGTATAGATAGATTTGAGGTCCTCCTTAAGCACTGCCTTTGCGATCTGAATTGTAGAATTGCAGCTGCGATACTTTTACATTTCTCTTTATGTGGTATGAAAACTTCTGGGAATATTTTTCAATGGGATGATAATGATGTTAAATGCGTCCATAATCGTACATTCGCATGTGGACATAGTTTAATTTATGTTGTTGATAAATATCAAGAAGACTGCTAAAAATCTACATGTGACAAAAATTATTTAATTGAATTTTGTGAATTTTGATGGGAACTCTGAGATAAGGAATCCACTTCGTTGTTATTATTTTAAATTAATTCTACCTGATGTTAGTGATTAGGTAAAAAGTAATTTTTCAATTCCTTCACAACGTTTCAATTTATTTATTTTTAATTTATGGAAAAAGTAATAAATATGACAGCCATACTTTCACATTATTATTGAAAATATTGGTTTAACTTTGACAAATAACTTATTAGCAATTTTTGCTAAAAACATTATGAGTGAAATATTCGTCATAGCATTTACGAGAACGTGGAATAGTTTTTTTTAATACAGGAAGAGAAAAAAATTATACTTTTTTTGTTGCTTTCGAACAAATAATTTTCTGTCAACTTTCTGCTTTAAAAGTGAGTGGTTCTGTGATTCAACCATACGAATCCGCCAAATACAAGACGGGAGAAGTTACCCGATAAAAGAGGGGCCATTGGGACTTATTCCCCGACTAAGTCACCAAATGGCTCCGTACGGGGATTTTTTGTTTTTCGAACTACAATTCAAAAACCGCGTTTTCAGGAAGCTTTATGGTGCATGTGTTGAACACGTTTAGAAAGAGATTAAATATTGAAATCCTTGAAAAAGAACTGAGTAAAATATAAAATGTAGAGCAGTCAATCTGTCCGGAAAAGTAATTAACAAATATTTAAATTCCGATCAACTTATAGCTGCGGAAGAGAGTTGAACATGTAAAGCTTATCATTTCAAAGTCAATCAACTTCCAGAGAATTAAAAAAAGTTCCCAGCAAAGGTTTTTGTTTTTCCCATATTGTGATATATACCGTTAGTGAGCATCTTAAAAAATGAGAACTTTTTTTTTTTTTTTGCTCGTTTGTTTGAACTAGGTGATTTTTTAATGTAGTGCATATTAAGGAAATTATCATGACAAGTATCTTTTTTTAGTTGTTCGAAACTCTCGTGACAATAAAATAAAAAAGTGACAGGAAAAAGAACGGAACTATTCGTAACGGAAGCGCTCACCTGCGATTGATTTTGGAACAATATCCTACGGTAGGGATTCAGATCTGAAGCAGCCAGTCGTGCATCTGAACAGCTTGTAAACGAAAAAACAGACGCAGCTGCGTCTTATCGGGTCCAGACCGAAGTGAGTTTGCTCCATAATGCACGTGATACTGTGAGGATTCCTGTCTTATGCACTTCTTTGCATAGTTTCAGGAACCTCAGCGGTGCAAAAAATTTGGCCTCAGCAACTCGACGGTTATTGCAGATCAGGATTACAGGGATGCCAGCGATTATTAATCGCTCCGATGGAATTGACGCCTCGATGTTCGGCTTTTCCTCAGAACACTGCGGAAGTAGCATACAAGCGCCATCTGACGAGACTCAGAGTTACGAATTATGAAAAAAAAAAATGAAGAAATAAAGGAAAGCGTGCCGTGACTCCAATCCAATGTTAAGAAGAAGACATCATGAAAATGCTAAGATTTTCCAGTTTCATTTCTAGTTTATTAAACTTAGCAAAGACTATTCATTTTCGCTACATATTCGAAGGCATGTGTTGAGCGAAAAACCTCGGAATACGTAATCAGATCGATACAAAATTACTTCTGTTCATCTAATATTGTGAACAAATATTATACAATTTCGTAGTTTTGTTTTTGAACGCCTGCACGGTTATCGCTAAAAACTGAGAGTAATAATCATAATTTTGAGAGAAAATAACACGAGCTTAAATACCTTATAGTATTATGTAACGACACCATTCGTAAGGGATAAAAAAAATCTTCCAAAAGAACACGTATGCGTAAATTTTAGATGTTTGACCTTCGGTTCTTCCGTCAGTCTGCAGAACCAATAATCTCCTTTCTTAAAAGTCACGTCATAAAAATATTAGCTGTGTTTGGATGTGCTCGCACAATAGTTTAGACATATCTTACTTCAGTTAGTCTGTGTCTGTGTTTCTGCTTGAAAAAAATACCTCCGCTCATAAAGATCAGAAACCCTTGTAACGTAAAAAAACAAAACCCTGATAAATTCGGAATAGTTTTCATTTTCCACATTTTATCTCTGAAACTTCTTTATCCCTAGAATCATCAACAACCATTCTCTGTCCACTGCTGGATGAAGGTCTCCCCAAATAGCTTCCACAACTCTTTGTCTTGAGCCTCTCTCTTCCATGTCGCTTTGGCATGCTTGCGAATTTCATCCACCCATCTACCATTGATCGTCCTCTGGATCATTTCCTATCTCTTATTATTCAGTCTCTAGTATTTCAGTTCGTCACGTTACGGGAATAAGATAAAATAATAGTTACTGTCAGAGGATTATACACCCGATACCTGAGAGGACAGACGCGTTCACTCGTTGTTACTGAATGACGCCTAAAAGCCTCGAGCAATTCTTGAATTCTCTTCATTATCGCATTGGGGTCGTATTTGCATGTTACCGAATGAACGCTTCTTTGCGACGTCAGAAGCTGCGTGGCCGCGCTTCTTTTGGTGGCTGTGCTTTGTTGTGGCCGCTTGTTGCTGTTACTAGCCTGAAGCCGGAGATCAGCTGGACTGCCGTCACGTCTTACTGCTGGTGTTGCTATAGCCCGAGGAGAGAAGTATGTGCTCGGGTCGTCCTGGACTGTGAAAGTGATCAAGCGCGACTTACTGCTGGGTGCGATGAAGTGATGTCTGTTTAGTACGAAATAAACATCCTAAGCTGTTTCCTGCTGGTATTGCTGTCGTCCGAGGAGCAGAGTATGTGCTCGGGTCGTTCTAGACTGTGAAAGCGGACAGGCGTAACCGAGTGTCAGGTGCGATGATGAAGTGTCGTTTGATTGTAGTGCGGTTGTTGTCTTCGGCTGTTTTCTGCTGGTAATGACTGTGATTTTGAATTCTTCTGTTAATGTTTTGTTAACCGTGGAGTGAAGATGCGTCTATCTGATGGTTGAAACCACAGGACCGTCCGGATGTGGTTTAGAGTAAGGCTTAGTACTACGGATAGGACTGAGACCTGTTGGCCAGGTAAATGTTGTCCTCTCCTCTGTAAAAAATCTAATGTACTCAATATAAATTAAACAGTTGAATTCAAATTTTGATGTTAAGTTTTTTTTTTTTTTTTTGTGCACCGTCGATGACTTAATATTCATGTAAACTTAGCTTAAGACAGTCCTTCCTGCGGAATTACGCTAGCCTGTGCCGAGAGGAAGAGTTAAGCAGCGTTGGACCATCGCGAGTTGCCCATCGGTGGCATTATGTCCAGCTGTTGCCACTTGCAGTGTTTTGGTCTTCCTTCTCCGAGTGACATTACATGAGTTTTGGATTTTAATAAATGCTTCAGTTTTAAAAAGTTTAAGAACTTCAATAAAGTTATATAAGCTTGAATGGGGATGATAAAAGTGAGTATTAAACTGAGCATGAAAAGAATGGTATGCATTCGTCGTGTGTTCTGTTGATGCCTGGCATTCAGCACTTTTTTAATGCACGAAATATCCTTTTCTGCGAGCTCTTCAAAGCGCCAGAATTTTCTTCCACAAACGCGCTTATCTTTGACGGACGTTCAGAAATATCGTCTTCAGCTTTTCGCCGCAATTTTCTTGTGGGGTTGCACTGACCTAGAATGTCTAAGGATTAAAGGGGATTACTTGGCCGCAATTTACCTACAAGCTAAAAACAAACCAAAAAAAGAACAAAAAAACAACAACAGGTATTCCGATTGAAAAATGATTTTTCCAATTCAGCTAGTAAAAGTGTTTTTCACAGTAAGACAGGCAGACTGGTAGGTTTAATAGAAATACAGATTGATGGAAAAATTGTATAGGTTTCTCTCTCGAAGCAAGAATGTCTCTAACTCGAGTCTTATTCTGGGCCAGTGACGTAGCAAGAAATTTTTTAAAGTAGGGGGGGGGGGGCATGGATTTGGTTCATCAGTGAAAGCCTCCAGGGTAAAAAATTCTTCAAGTGGGAATAAGACCAAAATCTTTAGAAGTCAAAAAATGAAGAAAACATGACTGAGAAAAAACTTTTTCTAATAAATAAATAAATAAATAAATAAATAAATAAATAAATAAATAAATAAATATGTTTATAGCTTTAAATTCAAATTCGTACTCAATTCCCCTCAACGGAGGTCCGGACCCGAGGACATCACCTCAGACACACACTTGGCTACGCCTCTGCGCTAGACGGATCAATTATACATACATACATACAAATGAGTGGTTGGACAAACATACCTAAAATCTTGTGTACACAGGGTTCAAAGGAAAGTCCTTATTCAGGGCAAGAACTGCGGAAGGGAGTGCCCGAGTAGTACACAAGCTAGGTCTATGTATAGGAAAGGGATTATGGCCGATCGAATGAAAGCAATTGGAGCGCCTCTAGCGGCAAAGATAAGAAGTTAGGAAACCTAACTCGCGAACAATGCGAGATAGAAACAGAATTCCAATTACAAAGTTGTAGCGCATCGTCTAATTAGTAGGAAACAACATATGGTACGCACAAATTATGTACATGGACGGGTCAAAATGCTGTTAATTCGAAATAGGTAAAGCGGGTGAAACAGACACAAAAATAATGACACGAGACAGAAGCTGTGCAGGCTTATTTATAATACTGAAAAATGTTTACAGGAGATATGCCTACTTACAGGCACAACGCACATCTGCACGAAGTTTATGTACAGCCGGTTTTAAGTGGCCAATCATCGGCTACAATGCACATTCCAAGGCTTGTAAGAATAGCTTTTGGTACACTATCTAGCATGACAGGTGTCACTGTGTTACAAGCGCACACAATGCGGTGTCGTAAATTTTCCAGACTAGTAGGTTCTGTAGCATACACCTGTTCCTTCAAGTAACCCCACAGGAAGAAATCCAAAGGTGACCGCGGAGGCCATTCCACCGTACCGCCATAACCAATTATCTGGTGTCTGAATGTTTCAGCCAGGAAACTCCGTACGTTGGCTGCCATGTGAGGTGGTGCATCATCATGTTGGTACCACATGCGCAGCAGATCTCTGAGGGGAAAATCATCCAGAAAGTCAGATATCGGGCCCCACAAGAGCTAAAGGTACCGCTGACCTGTTATTGTCCCATCATAGAAAATGGGTCCAACTAGTGTGTTTCGCCACTAGTAGCTGCCCAACGTCGTTGATGTCGAGCAGCTCGTCCTATAGATGGGTTGCTCAGAGCCCAGTAAAGGGTGTTATGCCGATTGACTATTCCGTCCCGAGTAAAACGGGACTCATCTGTCCACAAGAGATCGGCCAAGAAGTTTGGATTAACCTCCAACGTGTTATGTATAAAGTTGCAGAAATCTAAACGCCTTCCCTTGTCTCCATCCATCACACCTTACACTAGCTGAACGTGGTACGGGTGAGCTCCATGCTCGTTCAGGATTTGCCAAACACGCTGTGCTGTTAATCCGCATGCCTCGGCGACTGCTGTGGTACTAATGTTGGGATTGGCAAGGACATATCCCAGGACAGCCTCAGGATGCACTGTAACACCCGAACCCATAGGTCTGCCCGATCGCGGACGTGCCTGTATGCATCCGGTCTCTCGGAGGCGGCGAACACAGTTGTTAAAAGTCGCTGCAGTTGGATGTTGACCAGTCGGAAAATGCACCCCATACCGCCTTGCAGCTTCGTGGACATTGCGATGACATTCGCCATAAAGCACGACCATTTCACAGTACTCAGCATTCGAGTAGCCCGCCATCAGTGTTTGCAACATGTACGTTGACTAACGTTCAAATCCCCAGCCTCGGTATTTTATCTCACCGACCGGCTTCTACGTCACTATCAATATTTACATACGCATTTGAATCGTTCTCCATCGTGGGTCGGTATTTTGCATTGCCTAACCATCCAGCGACGGCGTGCACTTTATCAGCATTTTGACCCGTCTATGTACATAATTCGTGTGCACCATATGTCGTTTCCTACTAATTGGACGATGCGCTACAACTTTGGAATTGGAATTTTATTTTTATCTCGCGTGGTTCGCGAGTTAGGTTTCCTAACTTCTTATCGTTGCCGCTAGGGGCGCTCCAATAGGTTTCATTCGATCGGTCATCGTCCCTTTCCTATACATAGACCTAACTTGTGTACCACTCGGACACTTCTTTCCGCAGTTATTGTCCTGAATAAGGACTTTCCTTTGAACCCTGTATATAACCCGTGGTGGTAACGTCTACACAGTCTTTGATCTGTGTGGACATATGCCCCCTCCCCCAGTGAGGCCCCATTGAATGCATGTCTTCAAAATTGTATGATTTGTCACTTTTGACTATTTCAGCTGATTTTCCGTTTAAGAAATTCCAAAGATCAGCATTTTTGCGTGCTGGTTTTGAAGTCTGACAGATCTTACTTGCAACGAATATTATAATTAAGCCAGATTTAAGTTTTTCTGATAGCATGTGTTTGTGTGTGCCTACACAAAACTATCCTCATGAGTATCACAGGCTAAGAACAAACCCTCGTCCCTTTGGACCACTTATTCTTAGTGGATTAGAACGGACTTAGAGCGCCTTAGCGGCGCTAAGGCCCTATTTTCCTAGGCGCTCTAATCCTAGGAGCTCTAAGGTACCTTTCAGGGTTAGCTGGAAAGAATATCAGGTTAAAGGAACCTTTTTAGCACGTCTTTTGTAAAAAAAGATCGTGCTTATGTTATTGGTTTGTCCGTCCGTCTGTACCCACGGTATCTCTGCAACTATTAGTCCGCTTTGAAAAATTCTTTTTGCATTGGGAAGCTTGAAATATGCAAATGATGATCCTTTATTTCGTTTTTTTTTACGATGTACAATTTTGCCGCTAGAGGGCTTAAATGCAGATGATGTCGAATTCAAAAATGCGTTTTATTCCACATATTTGCTTCTAAACATCCGATTGAAAAAAATCTTTTATCTTTCGATTCCATTTATGTCGAAGAGTATTTTGGATATAGTTTCTTCTTCAAATTACGCATAGATTTTCCGCTAGGAGGCGTAAAAGTAAATTGCATTTTTCCCGATAACTCTTCTTCTAAAACTCCGATTTGAATTTTTTTTTTTTTTTCAGCGGATACATCTCCTGATGCACAATTTTTTGCATATAATTTCGAATTTTTGGTAAAGAATACTTTGGCCACCAGGGGGCGTAAGTGGTAATTTTCGCTTCTGACATATTTGCCATAAAATCTGAGCTTCTAAAGTACCGATTGAAAAAATTCTTTCGTGGACTGATGCCACTCACATCGATTAACCTTTTCGGAATATTTTCTTCCTAAAATGTTGCACAGTTTCTCCGCCAGGGAACGTAGATGCATATCTTATTTTTGTCAATATCTCGACTTCTGGGAGTCTGATTTGAAAAATTCCTTCTTTGTTGGATAGTGCTT
Organism: Macrothele yani; assembly: GCA_039090855.1. Lineage (NCBI taxonomy): Eukaryota > Metazoa > Arthropoda > Arachnida > Araneae > Macrothelidae > Macrothele > Macrothele yani. The sequence continues at coordinate 47,536,607 of CM077012.1, forward strand.
TCCGTGTCGCATGTTTTTCATATAATTTCAAAATTTTCGCGTAACTCATAGACTTTCCGCTAGGGGCGTAAAGGTAAATTGCGTTTTCCCCTATATCTCTGCTTCTAAATCTCCGATCTGAAAAATTCTTTCTGCACCGGATACAGCTCCTGCTGGGAAATAGTTTGCCCATAATTTCTAATTTTTGCAAAAAAATGGTTTGGCCACCAGGGGGCGTAAACCTTAATTTCCGCTCCTGATGTATTTGCAGCAAAATATGAGCTTCTAAATTCTCGATTGAAAATAACATCGTTTGTAGAGCGATACTACTCATGTCGACAAACCTTTTAGAAACATTTTCTTCTTAAAATAGCGCACGGTTTCTACGCCAGGGGGCGTAGAAACCGTGTCAGGGTCCGATTTAAAAAATTCTTTCTTTGTTGGATAGTGTTTCCGATGCGAAATGTTTTTCCTATAAATTCAAAATTTTCAAGTAAATCATAAACTTTCCGCTAGGGCGCACAATGGTAAATTGCGTTTTTTGCTCCTAAAACTCCGATGTGAAGAATTCTTCCTGTATCGCATACAGGAAAATATTTTTCACGTAATTTCTAATGTTTGGTAATAAATGGTTTGGCCACCAGGGGGAATAAGTGTTAATTTCTGCTTCTGATGTATTTGTAGCAAAATCTGGGCTCTTGAAAACTCGACTAAAATTGTTTTTCTTGGACTGATACCGCTCATATGGATAAACCTTTTGTGAATACTTTCTTCCTAAAATAATGCACGGTTTTCCCACCAAGGGACGTAAAGTCACATCTTATTTTTTTCGATAACTGTGTTTCTAAGAGTTCGTAAGCTCACAATTCCGTTTACAGCAATATCTGAGGGATTAAAGACCCGACTGAAAAACTTCTTTCTTCCGTCAGATACTATTGTTTTCCATACCGGTTCCATTGACTTTGAATAGCTTTGATAAATTTAATTTGCGTCAGAACGGATTCAAAAGACGTGCTTATTACACCCGAATATTCGGTGTCATCTTTCTTGTTTATATTACGATGTTTGCAAAAATAGGGAATATTGTGTTTTATTCAAACATACTAGCACCTTAAAGGTTCACATTGCTGGGATGACGCTACAGTCGGCTTACGGAGTAGGGCATTCACGAACATATGAGTTCTAGTATAAAGAGAACAGGAACTCCTTTATCAAAATGGCAATCCTTAAAAACAAAAAATATACACATACACACCATGCCACACAAACATCCGTCTTTGTGGTGGGGGGGGTGTATTACAAGTAAAACAGTTTCAACATTTTATAAAATCAAAAATATGTAAGATATTGAGACTCACGATGCATCGTTCTATCACCAATAGTAAAGATTTTATTATATAGATGGCGTCACTAAAAAATTGTATGTCTTCACCGCCACGTGACCAGTCAGGCAAGATGGCCGCAAATGCTGTGGAGAAGGCGTTTTATGTGCATAAATTAAGCAAAACGAATTATGTTACTGTTGTACAACGGCGTTTTAGAACACGTTTCAAAAAATCACGACCGAATAGACAAATCATCTAGGACTGACACAAAAACTTTGAAAGAATAGGATGTTTATGTAAAGGTAAAATTCTAGGGAGACCACGTGTATCTGATGAACAAGCGGATTGCATTCGTGCCATTAACCAACGTGGCCAAGGAAATCCACAACGATGGCGGGTCGGAAGTTCTGAATTCCACAACCGACTGCCGCCCCGCGGCCAGAGTTGGAAACGGGTCAAAAATGTCGGACCCGACCCGACCCGACCCGAACCCGTGACTGACCCGGACAAATCTGCTTTGAACTATAAATTCGAAACTCAATTTTTATATATATGTACATATAAACATAATATATGTATTCATCCCATAAGCTGCTTGATATTTAATAACTGAAATCCTTTTTTAATAATAAAATTTGGTTACTTGCTAAATTTTAGTGCTACTATTTTGCGTAATCCAGAAGTAATGGCTGACTATGACCGTGACCATGGAGTATATTACAAATGGGAATCATTATTTACGATTATAAAAATGCATTTTTTTAAATGTATGTAGATTGTTCGCTCTTTCCATGCTGTGATGTAGCTGCGCTTACTTTCATATGGCTCGTTAGATTTTTGGTTCTATAATCTTTTATTACACCGTCGACATCTTTATTTGTAATTATACACTTTGCACATTTAGAACAACAAGCAAGACCAAACAACACAGAATTATTCACCGGTTCCTTAATGAGACGAAACAATTTCCAGCGTTCACTCTTCCTCTTGTGGTTTTCAACAAGCACGTATTTGTTGGCCTAGACGCCTTTCTCAACCTCCTTAATATTAAATCCATCCATATTAACAAATAAGGAGTTAATTTCGACATGACATGTCATGGAAACGCGATGTTAGCACATCAATCGAAAACTTCTGAATGCTCAATGTAAAAGATGTGATGTGAAAAGTAACTCTTAGTCATACAGTGAACTTCGCACGGAGAGAGTGAATCAGCTGAGAAGCAGGTGAATGGCGTTTTCCTGTACCTTGCCCTGCACAATCTCACTGTAATAGAACGCAAAGGAAGGATCTTTTACGATATGGAGTCGGTTGTACTGCCTGACATCGTTCGGTGGAAATCTTCGTTGCTTTAAGAAAGAGACGACAATATTTTTGCATGGCAAATCATTATTTCACTCCGTGGGCACCAGTATCGACTACAGAATTTCACAACGCGCATTTTTCTTTGGAATATATTTTTCTCTTTTCAAAAATAAAACTAGAATAAAACCAGGTCAAAATCGGGTCAGGAACACCTTGACCCGACCCGTTGGACCCGCAAAAAATTGTCGACCCGTTGACCCATTTCCATCTCTGCCCGTGGCGTAGTGGTCTAAACGCTGGCTTATGACCATTCGTCCGTGAAGGGTCCGGGTTCGAATCCCGATGAGGCATGGATGTTGAGTTTGTCTTACGGCACTGGCTCTCTTCCTTCCCTGGAACCAGTGACCTTAAATTAGGGACGGGCGACTGCTTATAGCCCATTGAGTTGCCCACGGTGGTCGTTAAACCCCCAATAAAAGAAAAATCGACTATTTGGGAAATTTTGGGAAAGCGGCTGAAAACGACTCCTTACATACTGCAGTTAATGCAAAGTCTAAATTAAAATGACAGAACTGCACGTCGCGATTTCTCTACAGAAATGCGTGAGCGTTTTGAAGATTGTTTTAGTGCGAGTCTAATTTTCAGCGACGAAACGACATTCCACATAATTAGGAAAGTTAACAAACACAACATTCGGTATAAGGGACTGAAAATCCTAGAGCAACAGTGGGGCATGTGCGGATTTTCCAAAGGTTAATGTGTTCTGTGCTATGTCCCGTAAAAAGTGCACGGCCCCTTCTCTTTCCAAGAAAACGCTATAACAGGAAGTAATTTCGATGTGCAAATTACTTATTTGGTTGATGTCTCAAGTGCACGAAGACAGTGACCAACTTCACTTTGCTACAGAATGGAGCACAAGGCCACTGGCATCGGGAAATTAGAAATTACATCGACGAAAACCTTCCACAGCGCTGGATAGGCCGCGCAACAGGCGACAACATGTCACTTACATGTTGGCCACCACGAAGTCCGGATCTAATACCCTGTGACTATTTTTATAGAGCTATGTCAAAGACGGAGTCTTCGTGCCTCCCCTTCCTGTTAATTTAGCTGATCTGAAACAATGTATCTGAACAGCTATTGCTGGAGTTAATGAAGATATATTCAGAAATGTTGGTCATAAATGGAAACATAAGTAGTACTCATCGAAACAAACAAAACAGTTTAAACAACAATACAGTAGGTCCAGAAACGAACAGTTTCCGAGATGATTAACATTTTATTCGCAGGGTTGCCAGAGGTAATGTAAAGTTGTTTTTTCCCCCAGCTGTCCGCTATTTTGATAATTTTTGCACCTCTGGGGAAGAAATCGAGGGAGCTGAATTGTGTGTTTGAGGGACCAGTTTGAAACAAATTCGCCCCTCCACAGAAGTACCATTTAGACTTCCCCTCAAAGTAAAAAACAAACCACCCCAGTTCTTGGAGTAAAACACCATACACGGGCAATACTTTGAGCTCATGGTGGACAGTGAAGGGGGTGATTTTGGAGAGGGGTGGGTTGAGGGGTCTCAACTTTCACCCCAAAACTAAATTCCTCCGAGATTTGCCCCACAGGAGCTTGCTAAATACAACAAATACCACACAAATAAACTGTGGGGAGGAACCAACGTTACATCTGGCAACTCTGCATGATGTTAAAACGGCAAACAACATTCATAAGTACGGACAGAAATGTCATCTAGGGTGCTTACCTTCACAACAAATGTTCAAAATGTCCCCTGGTTTGCTACGATACAGCCCTCCAGTCTCCTTCTCAGCCAGACTAACATTCATTCAAACATGCCTGTTGTTTGCCTTATTTCTTCACATGCAGTTCCGACTCTTATCAGCAATTCGTCTACGTTGTCCTCGGGGACTGCACACACTCGTCCTTTCAAATAGCCTCAGATACAGAAATCCAGTGGATTGAAATCGGGTGAGCAGGGAGGCCACGAGCGGGGCCCGCTCCGACCTATCCATCACTCTCCAAATGTTGCATTGAGATGCTGCCTCACCGTGCAACGAAAATTCACCGGTGCACTATCCTGCATGTACCACATTGCTGCAGGTGTACGAAGGGGGACATCTTCGAGTAGCTGCAGAGGTCACTGTGCAGGAAGTGCAGATACAAATCTCCTGTAAGCCTGTTGGGAAGCACAAATGGTCCAATGAGACTATCACCTAAAACACTAGTCCACATGTTAATTGCGAATCGAAGCTGGTGATATTATTGCTGCATGGCGCGGGGATTTTCGGCTGCCCACTAATGGCAGTTATGGAAGTTGAAAATGACATGTCTATAAAGCATTACCGAGAAAGTGCGGTTAACGCACGCATCGATGTAGCAGTCACCGTTTCAGCAAAAACGAGCGCCTTACCACACTAAAACTTCTGTCCATACCTGGTTTGAGGTATAGGCAGTGTTTAATTTGCGCCGGAGCTTACCAGAGCTCATCTCCGGTACTTCTTCATTTTTGGCGAATTATTCAGTATTAGCTGGAGAACTCCGAAAGATACGGGTTTTTTTTTTTTTTTTTTTGTTGTTGTTGTTTATTCTGTCTTCAACGTTAACCACACGGGAAAGTTCTGGTCCCGTGAACTGCAGCCATGGTGACGCAGATATTTTAACACTCTCTTCTCATTGGGTGAAAGGACAGGATACAATCAAACTGGTAATGACGCAATGTTTAATGACGTAGCTTAAAGGGGTAGGGGAAGGGACTCTGGTACTTTTTTCTTTAGACATTAAGCCCTGGGTATAGGACGTTCAATTGTTGTATTAGCCGGGCCAAAGTCCCGATCTAAACCCAATCGAACATCTGTAGAATAAGCTGGAATGCTGAATACGATCTCGGCCGGTAAGACCTTTCTTAACTGCAGCTGTGGCAGAAACTCTGCAGGAGGAATGGAGAAAATTTTCGTTACAGATCTACCGGCATCTCGTGGGAAGCATGCTTAGAAGAATCGCTGTAGTCATAACGGCCAAAGATGGGTTTACTGTGTACTGATTTCGGTTAGTAAATGCTAGTATTTCTGTTCGAGCTAGGTGTCATAGAGCTTTTGTTGCATATACCTACAGTGGACAAAAAAAAAGTATTTGTACACATACAAGTACATTACTTTGCAGAAATAAACGTGGAAAGCAATTGTGACTAAATATTTTTAACCATTGGTTATTTTTTGCAATAAACATACATGCACGCGCGCTTTTTTCTTTTTTACTAATCAGAAGAAACATACAGCAAAAGAAAATCTTAATTTTTCATGCCAAAAAAGTATCTGCACACATAACAAAACTCTGTTTAAAAGCAGTTAAACATAACATTAGGCAAATTGACAGTAAATGAAAGTCTCGCACTGTTTAAAAGACACGTAATAGAATCTTTCGAGTGGCAATTTAGTTAGTTTCAGCTGTCATGGCTCCGAAAACGTGCGAGTGTTCGGTTGCAATACGGGAGGGGATTATAGCTCTTCATGACTGTGGTTTAAGTTATCGTGAAATTGGTAAGAAGTTAAAGTTGAACTTTTCTAGTGTTCAGTATATACTAGGAAAAGAAACAAGTCAGTAAAATCATGCAATGAATTGATTATGATATGCTTGCCAACATACCAGAAATCATTACTCAAGTTATGAGGATAATGGCTGTGGAATAAATCTCGATCCTGTGCCGTCGTCACCTTTGACTCCATTTCGACGATATTAAAAAGAATTGGTTCAGTATACCTCCGGAACAATACGCTAAAGTTTTATCACAATAGAAGCATTTTTAGTCACGTTACGAGAATAATGGCTGTGGAATAAGTCTCGCTCCTATGTCCTGACCTTTGACCCCATTCCGATTATATTCAACAGAATCGGTTCAGTATACCTCCGGAACAACGCGAAAAAGTTTTGTCGCAATAGAAGCATTTTTACGTAAGTTATGATGCATAAAGGCAATGGAATGGAGCCCGCTCCTATGTCCTGACCTTTGACCCCATTTTACCCATTTTCAATAGGGTTTGTCCCCAGGTGGTGTTCTACCATATATTAAAATTTCATCGAAATCGAACCATTTTTACGCAAGTAGGGCAATGGAATGGATCCCGCTTCATGTCCTGACCTTTGACCCGATTTGGCCCATTTTCAATAGGGTTCGTTCCCATGTAATCCCCTACCACATACTAAATTTTCATCGAAATCGAACCATTTCTACACAGTTTATGACGCATAAGGGCAATGGGAATAGATCCCACTCCTATGTCCTGACCATTGACCCCATTTCGTCCATTTTCAATAGGGTTCGTCTCCAGGTGGTCCCATACCACATACTAAAATTTCATCGAAATCGCACCATTTTTACGCGAGTTATCCTGCGGAAGGACGGACAGACAGACAAAGCTGGAGCACATACGCTTCTTCCACCTACGGTTGGAAAGCCTAAACAAGTTAGTAAAATCATGCAATGCATTGATTATGATACGCTTTCCAACATACTAGAAATCATTACTCAAGTTATGAAAAGAATGCCTGTGGAATAAATCGCGCTCCTGTGTCCTGACCTTTGACCCCATTTCGATTATATTCAAGAGAACCGGTTCAGTATACTTCCGGAATAACATGGTAAAGTTTTGTCGCAATCGAAGCATTTTTACGTAAGTTATGATGCATAAGGGCAATGGAATTGATCCCGCTCGTATGTCCTGACCTTTGACCCCATTTGGCGCCTATTTTCTATAGGGTTGGTCCCCAGGTGGTTCCCTACAGCATACTAAAATTTCATCGAAATCGAACCATTTTTACGCAAGTTGACGCATAAGGGCAATGGAATGGATCCCGCCCTCTTTGTCCTGACCTTTGACCCCATTTCGCCCATTTTCAATTGGGTTTACAACCTACGGTTGGAAAGTATAAAAAAGAGTAGTAGTACAGAGAACAAATTGCAAACAGGCGTCCGATGAAGCTAAATGCAAGGCAGCAGAGGGACGTCATTAGGAAAAATATCGAAAAATCCCTCCGTAAGTACTCGAGAATTGGCTACTTATGTCGCTTCAACATCGGGGACCATAGTAATTTATCAAACTACTAGCTGATAACCCGTGCCATGCACAGGTGAAAAAGCTGTGACTGAAATTTTTATAACACGAATCGTAAAATACATATACATAACTATAATAAAAGGGGTTGAATTATTAATGGGAAGTCTATAAGATAGGGTATCAACAAAAAAATTTTGGGTAATATTCGAAAATTTCATTTCATCTGCGATTAGCTCTATTTCCGTTCAAGTTATGTAAAGTATTAGAAGATTGGTTTGCATGTCATCGCCGTTGTCGTTCTTTATTTAAGCGACGTTTTCTTTCATCTTTATCTTCTTCCATGTTGTACTACAAAGAAAAAATTAAACGGAACCAATATTGTTTAAAATTTCCATCACAGTGAATCAAAACTACGCCTGCAGTTATTTTCTTACAATTTTACTGGTTCCTTTTTGTGAAATAAAATAACGCTGATACCTTTTTTACGCTTTCCAACCGTAGGTTGAAGAAGCGTATATGCTCCAGCTTTGCCCGTCTGCCTGTCTGTCCGTCTGTCCTCACGATAACTCGCGTAAAAATGGTTCGATTTCGATGAAATTTTAGTATGTGGTAGGGGACCACCTGGGGACGCACCCGATTGAAAATGGAAGAAATTGGGTCAAAGGTCAGGGCATAGGAGCGGGATGCATTCCATTGCCCTTATGCATCATAACTTGCGTAAATATGGTTCGATTTCGATGAAAGTTTAGTATGTGGTAGGGGACCACTTGGGGACAAACGCTATTCAAAATGGGTGAAATGGGGTCAAAGGTCAGGACATAGGAGTGGTATCCATTCCATCGCCTTTATGCGTCAAAACTTACGTACAAATGCTTCTATTGCAACAAAACTTTAGTATGTTGTTCCGGAGGTACACTGAACCAATTCTGTTGAATATCATCGAAATGGAGTCAAAGGTCAGGATACAAGAGCGAGATTTATTCCACAGCCATTATCCTCATAACTTGACTAAACATGCTTCTATTGCGACAAAACTTTAGTATGTTGTTTCGGAGGTACACTGAACCTATTCTGTTGAATATCATCGAAATGGAGTCAAAGGTCACGGCACAGTAGCGAGATTTATTCCACAGCCATTATCCTCATAACTTGAATAATAACTTGAGTAATAATTTCTGGTTGTTGGAAAGCATATCATAATCAATGCATTGCATGATTTTACTAACTTGTTATGAAATTACTCTGCAATGCGAAGAAAATGAAATAAAACACTACATAACACCTACGTAAAAGAACAAACATCGCAGACAGTTATTTGAGTACGTGCGTGTTGTCACAGATGAAGTCGTTTGTCTTACTAATTTTTTTTAACTCTTGTCCATACACACTTTTAACTATTGTCTATCCTGTTGGGGACAAACAACACAAACTAACATTAAGAAACTCCAAGTACTCCAGAATAAATTTATTAGACCTTAAGCTAATTACTACTACTACTAATAATACACCTTATCTAAATATTTATGATTACATGCGAGTAGATGTTAATAAACATAACACTTTGAATATAAAACAATTATACCAATATGCTTTGGGATTAAATATGTTTAAAAGGATTAAACAGAATATCAACATAGATATCATGGATATAATTTTTGATATCCATAATTATGAAACTAGAAATAGATTTCAGATAAAGCCATGCTTGCCTAGAAAACAACTATAATGAATATATCGCTTCTGCTACTGAATTATAATGAATTCAGCTTCTTCTAAGCTAATGCTTCTTCTAATGCTTGTTGTTTGTTAATTATATCATGAATAAACTTTCCTGCTAGTAGTGTAGTAATAATAATGAACAAGCTTTTAACTGCTAGTAATGTTGTAGTAGTAATTAAGATGAATAAAGTCTTATGCTGGTTGTTAATAATAATCAACTAATGAAATTAACCTAACAGCCAGACAGAGATCTGACAAAACTATGAACTGAGAAAGACGTACTTACTAAGACAATCTTTTATTTGGTAAACTTCTGGCTCTCACATAAACGAAGATTTCTTTACACACGAAACAAAGCTCTCACACACATAAACAACCGCTCTCTCACACACATAAACAACCGCTCTCTCTATACAACAACAGCTCTCTGACACATAAACAACAGCTCACTTCGTACAACAACAGCTCTCTCCGTACAACAACAGCTCTCTCTACGCACATCAACAAAAAGCTCTCTCTACGTATCGTTGAACGCGCCTATTTATACTGGCTACCACCACGTCATGACTTACACTCATTGCCAGATTTCATTCAGCGGGAGAAATAACATCTCGTTCAGTAAGAAGATAATTTACATAGTAAAATAAAATAACCAGAGATAGTAAAAATCAAAAGGAAAGTGAATCTAGAGTATACGTTACATCATCTCCCCTTACTTTTTTTTTTTTTTTTTTTTTCGAAAAACCTATCAAATTTGGAGTGTAAGTCTTACACTTCGTTGATTGACGTTTATCGACCTCTTTTTTGTTTTGTTGTTTTGGTGGCAGCAGTATGTACAATCTCAAACTTGGCATGACAAAATCAAGAAATCTGTATTCGTCTGCGAAACACTTTGTATACTTAAACAAAACAAACCTGCATCGGCATACCTTCCTTTTATTCTGCCTAGCAGGAATCACTTTTTTAATTTAAAATTACGTTCTCATTATTCGTTGAATACACACCAACTGTATCAGCAGCGAAGATTGCCTGGAGCTGCCTAACAGTAACAATTTTTATTATTTTACCCCTAAGCACATATATATATATATATATATATATATATATGGGATGTAAGGTCAGGTGATGCGTAACACCACAGCCTCTCCTTGACAAATGTCAACCCCGCCTTCTCGTGGTGCATCCTGTTCCCACTAAAGGGGCTCTGACGACCGCCCATAGCGGTATAACTATACCATCGGGATTAGAGGAAATTCTATCCCACACTCACCAACCCGCTTGGCCAGCGTGGTGAGTTATGGCCAAACCCCTCCAAAATGATTCCACAACTTAAATCTTGGCCCTCAGTCTCCGGCAGCTGGAATGTACCTGGCCAAGGCAGCGGCCAGTGCGACATGAAGGCAGAGGGTGCTAAGAATCCCCGGAGGACCGGACTAGGCTGCCATCTGATGCTGACCTTGGCTACTTACAATGGACGCTCCCTATCTTCTGATTCAAGGCTTCTTGAATTGGAAGAGGAACTACAAAGGATCAAGTGGGACATCGTGGGGCTAAGTGAGGTAAGGAGAAAAGGAGAAGATCTCATCGAACTGAAAAGTGGACATCTCTTCTACTATCGTGGGACAGATACTGGCAGAACTAGTGGTGTTGGATTTATAATAAACAAGAAACTGAAGGATAAAGTTGTAGAAGTTGAAAGTTCCTCTGACAGAGCTGCACGACTTGTTATCCAACTCTCGAAAAGATACCAGGCTCAGATTATTCAAACTTATGCACCCACCACAAGTCATCCTGAAGAAGAAATTGAAGAATTTTATGAGGAAATTTGTCATCTAAATAATAAAGGTAAGCAGCACTTGAAAATAATTATGGGAGATTTCAATGCAAAAATAGGGCAACGGCAACAGAATAAAACTTCAGTAGGTAAATTCGGTCAGGGCAACAGAAATCAGCGTGGAAATACTCTCGTTGAGTTTGCAGAGGCAGAAGGGTTTTTCATCTTGAACTCCTTCTTCAAGAAAAAGCCACACAGGAAATGGACATGGAGACATCCAAATGGGACGACAAGTGAAATTGATTTTATTATGTGTAACAAAAAATTCCTCATAGAAGACTGCAGTGTGCTAAACAAGTTCAACACAGGTAGTGACCATAGATTGGTGAGATGTAAGATGCACCTCAACACTAAACTTGAACGTGGCAAGCTCATAAGACAAACAAAATCTATTGACATAACCAACCTTAAAAAACACCATAATACCTTCAAGTTAGAACTGAAGAACAGGTTCTCTGCATTAGAAGGCCTAACATCGGAAGAAGTGGACATCTCTGAAGTTAACAGAAAAGTAACCAAAGCTCTTATGGAAACAGCAACAAAATTAGCTGGGTCTAAGAACAAGTTGCATGTGAACAAATTATCAGGAAAAACCAAAATGTTGATGCAAAAAAGAAGAGAGATGAGGACAACTAAAGAAGATGTGACTTCCAAAGTGGAATATATAGAGCTATGCAAGACAGTAAGAAAAAGTATCACTGAAGACGTAAGGAAATTCAACTGTGAACTAGTGAGGAAAGCAATTGAAAACAACCAAAGCCTAAAGATAGCAAAGGGACATCTCAGTAAGGGAAGAAAACAGATTATGGCACTGAGAAAAGAAGATGGTTCTGTAACAAGAAATAGAGGAGAAATTTTGACAAGAGTGAAAGATTTCTACTCCAAATTATATAAAAGGGATGATATATGCACTCCAGACATCATGAAAGATACCAGTACCAGAGTTCCTCCAGTCCTTCCAGCAGAAGTTGCACATGCAATCAAGAACATGAAGCGAGGAAAAGCTCCAGGAGAAGATGGAATTACTGTAGACATCATACAAGAAGCAAATGGAGAAATCGAAACAGTACTCGCCCAAATTTTCACTCGATGCCTTAATGAAGGAAAGATTCCTGAGGATTGGAACACCGCTACAATGATCCTGCTACATAAGAAAGGTGACATTGAGGATCTCGGAAACTACAGACCTATCAGCCTCCTATCAGTAGTTTATAAAATCTTCACTAAAGTTCTTTCACACCGCTTGAAGGTAACACTGGACATGGCTCAACCGAGAGAACAAGCTGGATTCAGGAGTGGCTACAGCACAATAGATCATATCCACGTGCTGAGAGAACTAATTGAAAGAGCGAGGGAATATGAACTTCCATTGTGCATGGCTTTTATCGATTATGAAAAAGCCTTTGATTCAGTGAAACCATCAGCAGTTACAATGGCTCTGAAAACCTGCGGTATTGAAGATGCATACATTAATATTATTAATAACATCTATGAAAATGCAAGTGCAAAGATTAGGCTGTTTGAAAATACAACACACGTAAAAATTGGAAAGGGAGTGAGACAAGGTGACACCATATCTCCGAAGCTCTTTAATGCCACATTGGAGGGTGTTTTTCAGTCGCTGAGCTGGGAAAACAAGGGGATAAAGATTAATGGAGATTATCTAACCCACCTTCGTTTTGCTGATGACGTAGTCATTTTTGCAACTACCCCATCAGAGCTGCAGAGCATGATCCAGGAACTTGCTGACAAGAGTAAAGAAGTGGGATTAAAAATGAACTTTCAGAAGACAAAAGTGATGTTCAATGCTTTTACAAGAAATGAAGATTTATCGATTGATGGAGAAAAGCTGGAGATAACAGACACGTACGTTTATCTTGGACAGCAGATATCAAGTGAGGGTCACATTGATGAAGAAATTAATCGGCGTACAAAACTTGCCTGGAGAGCTTTTGGAAGAAACAGCATAATTTTCAAGAGCAATATGCCATTATGTCTTAAAAGAAAAGTGTTTGATCAATGCATCCTTCCAGTGCTTACGTATGGTGCAGAGACGTGGACCTTAACTAAAAGAGACATACAAAGGCTGCAGACAACTCAAAGAAGCATGGAGAGGTGCATGCTTGGTGTAACCAGGAGAGATAAGAAGAGGAACTCGTGGATCCGAAAAATGACAAGAGTGGAAGACATCATGATCAGAGTTAAATCCCTGAAATGGCAATGGGCTGGACATACTGCCAGAAGGACAGATCATCGATGGACAGCCGAAATTTTAGATTGGATTCCAAGGGACAGGAAAAGACCCAGAAGAAGACCACATGGGAGATGGGTGGATGAAATTCGAAAGTATGCAGGGGTGACATGGAGGAGACTGGCACAAGACAGACCGTTGTGGAGGAAACTTGGGGAGACCTTCGTCCAGCAGTGGATTGATAATGGTTGACAATGATGATGATGATGATATATATATATATATATATATATATATATAAATTTTGGATTAGTAGATGGACATAGAAGAAATATAAAAAAAAAACACATATATACACAAAAAAGAATGCATAGGCCCACACGAAAAAAAGAAATTCTGACACGCCAACTGGTCGTGCAGGAAAAACAACAAACGGAGAAAAGAACCTGTCCACGAGAACTTACTTATCTCGAGGACGCATAAAAAACTCTAGTACGATAACGTTTTCCAGGCCTAATCGGACTGGTAAATTCAGGTGGCGTTGAGCGTTTCAAGGATTTGAATGGATCTGGAACATCTGTATTCTGTCGGTCAAGAAATCCCGACGGCTGACAGGAACGGTCAGGAACGGCTGACGTCCGTCGGTTAGGAACGGCTGAAGTCTGTCGGTCCGGAAATCCCTGCGGCTGATAGGAACGGTCAGGAACGGCTGAAGTCTGTCGGTCCGGAAATCCCTGCGGCTGACAGGAACGGCTGAAGTCCGTCGATCAGGAAATCCCTGCGGCTGACAGGAACGGGCTCCCCAGGCTTTTGATATGTAGTCCCTTTGTGCTGGGGCCCGTGTTGTCCTTCCAGCATTCTTTTGGACGGACGCGGCTCCGGCCACATCGTTTGTTTTCGCTCTCTCCCTCGTGGCATGAGAGTAGAAGCAGGCATCGGCCCTGTTTGCCCTGAGCGTAGGTTCCAGGGGCGAAACCCGGGCGGATGCAAGGATCTCTGCCTTCGTCGCTGTTGCGGCGAAGCAGATTGGGGAGACAAGTTACGTTTTCGACCAGCTTTTGGTGTTACTGGACGGTTTGTAATTGGTGTTTGACGTTTAGGAATCGTCAAACTATTGTCCATAACTGATAAATCAGAAATATCTGAAGACTCTGAGTCGCTGCTGTAATTTAGTGGTCGCGCAGGGCGATGTTTATTTCTGCCTATAGGAATACTCTCTGACGAGGTATTCAAGGAAGTAGAAGCTTGTGTTGGTGCAGAGTTATCAGGAAACGGTGCAGCAATAGTCTTGGCAATGGTTGGAGGGAAAGGAACGATACTAGTATTTGAAGAACTTGATTCGAGCCTTCGTCTCATGGGAGAATCAGGTTGCGTGTTTGGAAACCCGTCTTGAGGAGGGGAGGGTGAAGAAAAAATCACTGGAGATTCTTCAAAAATGTTTGTTGGTTCGTCCAAAATTTCTGGAGGTTGATCGTGAGATATAGACTCTTGAGTCTGTGGAACAGAAGGTTGAGTAGGGTTGATTATAAAATCGATATTTCGTTCACGATACTTGCGACACTGAGCAACGTGTACGTATTGAAATTGATTGTCAGGTTTTTCAAGAACAATGTTATTTTCAAACACATTTGCCACCCGATATGGACCTTCGTAGCTGGGTGCAAATTTCTTCACTAAAGTATGAGAAACAGAAGACTGGAAGTGCGTTTCCACGAGAGTGAGATCTCCAACGACAAGATCTGGTTCCCTACGCCTAGTATTATAGTATCTTGCTTGAGCCGCTTGTGCTCCTAGCATTGCAACACGAGCTTTTTCTGCCATGATTCGTACTGATTGCGGAGTTGGTCACTGGTTTAGTTTCGTCGATAATCCCCGTTAAATTTTCAAATGGGGTTTTAATTTTGCGACCCAGAAAAAGTTCTGCAGGAGTAATTTTAGTAGATTCGTGAACAGACGAGCGGAGGCCGAACGAAAAAAGCTCAAGATGGTCATCCCATCGCTCGTGATGATCCATGACAAATGTAGCAATCATTTTCACTAGCGTGCGGTTTACTCGTTCCGCAGGATTACTCTGGGGATGATATGGGGAAATGAATTTATGCTTAATGTGTAGTCTCGCACACATTCTTTCAAAAATGTCAGAAATAAATTGTGGACCATTATCCGAAACTACTTTATTAGGTGCACCATATCTAGAGAATACTTCATTAATTAATACATTACAAATAACTTCTGCCATAGCGGCTTTAATGGGGAAAACTTCAACCCATTTAGAAAAATTATCAGTTAATACTAACACGTAACGAGCTTTGTTTTTAACTGATAAAGGATAAGGTCCCAATAAATCTATTGAAATAATACCAAAAACATGAGAACTTGAACTAGATTTCAAGTGACCGGCCGGTCTTACATTACGGTAATTAATAATCTGACACAAGTGACATGATTGAACGTATGCGAGCACACTTTGGTACATGCCAGGCCAATTGGCAACATCCCGCAATTTACAACGGGTCTTGCGAATACCTAAATGGCCTGCAAGAGGTTTGTCATGAAATTCGTTTAAAAGGGCCATTCTAAGGGTTCGCGGAATACATGGGCGAAACTCTGCCCTAGTAGTCCTAGATTTCGTATAGTAAAGCAGACCCTCTATGACTTCAAAATGCTGTGACCTTCCAGCCAGAGAAGGATCACTTTGTAGGGGCGAACCCGCAAGCAAAAAATTATAGATATCTCCAAAATCTGGAACATTTATTAATTCTGCCATTATCTGCTCTCTGGATGTTATATTAGCTATTAGAAGTAAAGGCTGACATCCAGGAGTAGTTTCTGTGGGGACCCCACTAATCGGAACGCGAGACAATGCGTCCGGTAATTGATTCTTATGACCTGGCTGATACGAAATTTTGATATTGCTCTCTTGTAACTTCAGAGCCCACTTCATAAGTCTTTGAGAGAGATGCTTAGCAGAATTCAAATACTGAAGGGCAGAATGATCCGTAATTATGTTAACTGTCAATTCGTTAAGATAACATTGAAATTTGTCAAGAGCATACACAACAGCAAGACATTCACGTTCCGTAGCTGAATAATTGCGTTCAGCTTTGGCTAAAGTACGAGACGCAAAAGCTATTGGATGCCCAGCTTGTGACAAAACGCAACCAAGACCAACTCCGGATGCGTCAGTATAAATATCAAATTCCTTAGTATGATCCGGGAAAGCCAACACAGGAGGCTGAGTCAACGCAGACTTCAGTGTTTCAAATGCAGCGTTAGCCTCAGGTGTCCAAACAAACTTCTTGTATTTACGTTTCAAAGCATACAATGGCTCACAGATTGTAGCATAAGCGGGGACGAACTGCTGATACCATCCGGTCATTCCCAGAATGCGTGATAGTTCTTTTGCTGTTTTAGGCCGAGGAAAGTCAACAATAGGCCTAATTTTTTCATTATCCGTAAATAAGCCGTGGGGAGTGATTTTCAACCCCAGATATACAATCTCGTCCCTCGCTATCTGGCATTTACTAGGTTTTAACGTCAAGCTAGCATTGTATATGAGTTGGAACACCTGTTTGAGCAGAGAAAGGTGCTCGTCAAAAGTCTCGGATGTAATAATAATGTCATCCAAATGTACATGCACATGGGGACCCAGAACAGGTCTGAGAACCATATCCATAAGCTTTTGGAAAGTAGCAGGTGCAGAAGCTAGTCCAAAGGGCATACGCAGGTATTCATAAGCCCCAAAAGGAGTCACAAAGCCTGTTTTATCGACGCAGTCCGGATGTACCACCACCTGCCAATATCCACTCGCCAAATCCAAAGTTGACATCCATTTAGTTGATGACAGGTCATGCAAAATATGCGACATGACAGGTAGTGGATAATTGATCGTTTTTGTGACTTGGTTGAGCTTGCGGAAATCTGTCACGAAACGAAATTCATTGGGTTGTTTCTTTGGAACCAAAAAGGCAGGAGCAGACCAGGCGCTTGTTGATTCCCTTATTATGCCCTGTTTAATCATCTCAGAAATTTGACGTTGCATTTCCTGTTTCTTATGGGGTGCACAAGGGTAAGGCTTCGTCGCTATCGGTTTCGAACCATCAGTGTCAATGACATGATAAACCACCTGTGTGAAACCAGGTTGATCAGAAAATAAACCAGGGCTTTCCTGCAAAAGTAGAGAAAGCTGGTTTCGTTGCCTCTCATTCAATTGGTTACTCAATAACAAACTCGTTATATCTATAGGAACCGTAGGAATCACTTCGATAGGTTCCGGAAAAGAAATCACATGTTGCACGAAATTCAGAGTAACTTGAAACGTAGTAATAAAGTCCATTCCCATTAGACATTTAACAGGTAGTTCGTCTATAAGCAGGAAAGAATGCGTAAAACGAGCCTTTCCCAGCCCTAGAGATAACGAGACAGTTCCTGTGATACTGAAGACTTCGTTATTTGCACCTCGCAAATACTGTGTCGCAGGTTGACGAGTACTGCAGGAAAATTGTCAGTGCAAAACTTCGTATTTAGGGCTGATATTTCAGAACCAGTGTCGAACTTTGTCTCGACAATAATATCTTCAATTGTCAAGAACACATCAGGCAACTGAGGAGTTTGAACAGTCACTAATACTGTTTTAGGGTCAGAATGCTTGGTATCAGGAAGCAGGACCGACCCTTGGTCTACTTCCTTTGGAAGTTTAAAGGATTCCTGGTTGGATTATCATGCGGTCTGAAACCCCGACCCTGCCGGGTATCGGGAAAATTTTCACGATGAGCAAAACTGCGTGAAACCTGCGTCGGGAACTCCGCGTGTCTGTTGACATTTTCATATCTATTACCTCTTCCCTCAGCACTGGCAGAAAAATCATCATTGCCCTGAGCATGAAAACGTTCCGAATGCTGCGGATTGGAACGGGGTCGAGCATACTGTGCATTTGTACGATATCCCGAAGATTGTTCAGAAACTCGCGGTTGGTTTGCCACTCTTCTGTGTGGTGGAACGTATGAAGCTTGGGCGTGCACTTGTGTATGCTCGCGCTGAAAGTTATTATGCCTATTATGCCGCTGAGGGTTTTCGTAATAAGCCTCGCGGGGTGCCCGAGCATGGTGAGTTGAACCATGTTTGTCGTGTCGCTCTTCATACGTTCGTATGAGGCGAAGGCATTCATGAATTGTAGCAGGGTGTCGAACCTCAAGAAAATCTTGTAAAAATGGGTCGAGCTGTTGCAATAGGGTGTCCAACATGTCGACATGACTGTCATGTGGATCCCATAAGTTATATAAGCGTGTTGTTTCCAACGCAAATGCAACAGGGCTATCGTTGGGTCCTTGCTGACGAGAAAAAAGTTGTTGTGCAAGGCTAGCTCGACTGAGGCCGAAAGGAAAGACCTCCAAAAATTCTGCACGGAAATTCTCATAATGAGAATCCGGGTTCTACACTCTCCACTGCCGATACCAGGTCTTAGCGGTATCCTTCAAGCAAGTGCCTGCTATTTGTACTTTGCAGTCTTGAGGAATATTATAGAGATCAAAATGATCTTCCAAATCTTCGAGGAATTTTAAGGATCCCTCCAACCCATTGAAATGAATTGTTCCTGCATGCGGCACGAAATGGGCAAGCATTCTGCTTCGCTGAGAGGATTGAACTCCCTCAGGTACGACCCGCGACTCAGAGTAACAGGAAGCTGGTGAATTACGAAATTGTGAAGAATGCCTGGGTACGTGTAGATCACTTATATCAAAGTGAGCCCCACAGGCTTCTTGCAGATGGTCGAAATTAATCCCATCACCATCGAAATTTGATTTAGGGTGAAAAATTGAAGTTGTCTCAGGTAAGGAAGACATGGGTAATAATTGTCAAGATCTCGTGTTCGAGAAAAGTTCGGGCGCCAATTATAATGAATATATCGCTTCTGCTACTGAATTATAATGAATTCAGCTTCTTCTAAGCTAATGCTTCTTCTAAGCTAATGCTTCTTCTAATGCTTGTTGTTTGTTAATTATATCATGAATAAACTTTCCTGCTAGTAGTGTAGTAATAATAATGAACAAGCTTTTAACTGCTAGTAATGTTGTAGTAGTAATTAAGATGAATAAAGTCTTATGCTGGCTGTTAATAATCAACTAATGAAATTAACCTAACAGCCAGACAGAGATCTGACAAAACTATGAACTGAGAAAGACGTACTAAGACAATCCTTTATTTGGTAAACTTCTGGCTCTCACATAAACGAAGATCTCTTTACACACGAAACAAAGCTCTCACGCACATAAACAACAGCTCTCTGACACATAAACAACAGCTCACTCCGTACAACAGCTCTCTCTACGCACATCAACAAAAAGCTCTCTCTACGTATCGTTGAACGCGCCTATTTATACTGGCTACCACCACGCCATGACTTACACTCATTGCCAGATCTCATTCAGCGGGAGAAATAACATCTCGTTCAGTAAGAAGATAATTTACATAGTAAAATAAAATAACCAGAGATAGTAAAAATCAAAAGGAAAGTGAATCTAGGGTATACGTTACACAACAAACGAAGCAAAGTATCAACTATCAGGGACCAACTTTTTGGAATCTTTTACCTGAAGAACTAAAACTCATTAATAACACTGAATTTGATGTGCTGAAACAGAATATGACCATAAAAAAGTTGAATTGGCCACGGTTTGTTTGTAATATGCAGGTACACTGGTTGACCATTGATCAGGAACACGTGCATGCTATTTCAATGGGAGAGAAGCATATGATTTGCCTGCAACTCTCGATACGCTTCCCTTATAAATATTTGCTTATGCTGCTAATTAAAGAGCTTCAAACACTTAACAAAATCAAAAATCATAATCAAAATATGTGTTTCTAACAAATTTTCCATGTGTATAGGAGGAAATTTATTATTCTAAATCAGTTTTTAGGACATTTTGATTTCAGTCTGCCAACCTTTATACCAAATCTCTCCCATTGAAATAGCATGCAAGTGCTCCTTAGCAATTGCAACCAGTGTTTATGTACGTCTTCATATATATATATATTGCATGTATTACATTATACTTCTTTTGAAGTAAATAGAATCAGAAACAGTAAGTGTAATTTTTAATAATACAATTAAAAATAGATAGTGTAATTCTTTTTTTTTTTTACATTTGTATTAAATGTAGTTTGGAGATATGTACATGAGTTTTTCATGTATAGATAGAAATCAGTTACCAGTTCATGACGTTTTACTTCTCCTTGCCTTTCGGTTTTTTTTATTGTAGGTTTAACGACCACCGTGAGCAACTCAATGGGCTATAAGCAGTCGCCCGTCCCTAATTTAGGGTCACTGGTTCCAGGGAAGGGAGAGAGCCAGTGCCGTAAGACAAACACAACATCCATGCCTCACCGGGATTCGAACCCGGGCCCCTTTCGGACGAATGATCAGAGGACATCGCTTAGACCACTGCGCCACCGGGCGGAGCCTTTCGGTTGTATTCCACCAGAGAGGCATCTCTGAAGAGTGCCCAAACGTAGTCTGCGATCATCAAAGTGGACCACTTTCCCTGGTATCGTTGCTCCATTACGGCCGTATTTCGATGAAACCGTTCACCATGCTCATCACTAAATTTGCCACAGTTATCCGGGAAGAAATCCAGGTGAGAATCTAGGAAGTGGAGTTTTAAAGACATATTACCGCCAAATTTTTGATACAGAGCAAGCAGGTCGGTAATGAGATCTTCGTAATTTTCAGCCCTGGAATTCCCCAGGAAGTTTGCCGATACTTGACAAAAGGCATCCTACACTTCTCTTTCATCACACTGAAACATGTCCTCAAACTGCGAATCTTGAAAGAGCTGTCTGATCTGCGGACCCACAAAAATTCCCTCTTTTATTTTTGCTTCTCTCAGTCGAGGAAAATTTGTCATGCAAGTACTTGAACTCTGGTTTAGTTTTGTCCATGGCTTTAACCAATTGCTTTACAAGACCGAGTTTTATGTGCAGAGGGAGTAGTATGATTTTCTGAGGATCTGTCAGTGGTGGGTTCTGAACATTCATTTGTCCAGGTGTCAAAGACGTCCTAGGAGGCCAGTCTCTATCGATGTAGTGCAGACATGTAGCTCGGCTATCCCAGTAACAAAGAAAACAGCAGTGCTTTGTGTATCCCTGCTGAAGGCCCATCAACAGAGACACTACCTTCAGATCAGCACAGATAAGCCAACCATAATTTTTGTAATTAAGTCTGTCCAACAGCTGTTTAAGGTTGTTTTAGGTCTCTTTCATGTGCACCGCATGTGCAACTGGAATGGACGGTAGCTGATTCCCGTTATGCAGTAAAACCATCTTAAGACTCAACTTGGAGGAGTCTATAAATAGACGCCATTCTTGCGTAACATGTTGTATTCCTAGTCCTTGCTTATAGGCCGTCAATATTGCAACAGAACACAAAGCTTTCACTTTTTTGGAAGAATTGCTCGAATTGTCGGTGACGAATACGAAACGAACTCACTCGAACATTTTGTTCTAGAAGATTCCATTGACAAAGCCTTGACGCTTGTAGCTCTGCTTTAACTTTGGTTAAATTCAAATCGCGAACAAGGTCGTTCAGTTCCTCTGATGTAATTTTATGTGGCATAGGCTCAGAAGATGCATATTCGTCATCGCTTTCATTAATCCGTGACGTTGACGGTTTCGGATTACACAAATCGTCTTCCTGGACCTCATCTAAATCGATACCAAAATTTGTCGGAGGCTTGAGAATGGGGAGTTCTTCAGAATGAGGTACAGGCGGGGGCGGATTTCCCACTAGGCGCAGTAGGCACGCGCCTAGGGCCCCAGAGCTTGAGGGGCCCCGAAAACTTATAATTGGATTGCCAGTTTTGTTTTGCTTTTCACGGATTGAAATAAATCAATCCTTAAAGTGACCACTCTATTGTCAATTGATAATTTACTTTCTCATTTTAAATTTTCGAATTGTTATTGATGTACTTGTTTTGAAAGAAACTGTTAAAATAACCTAGCCTTCCTTTTAGTTTTTGGTGAAACAAGGATTGACGCTTCCCACACTTTTCATTGTTTAAGACGAATACATAGCTGGCTGCGATATAAATTACTTTCATATGACTTGCAGCCAAGGAAAAACATCTGTGTTGGAACTTTTTATCTGTCTTTCCTGAGCTGCGATGAAGAGTGCACTGTCCTGATGATCCGGGGTGTTTGCTGTTTACTACCTTTTCTCTCTGGAGTAGTATGATAAAGTTCTTCCTTAGCCCTAATCTTCCTACACCACCCTAAACCAAAATAGCTGATACAATCTTCTCTTCGCTAAAAAGAAAGAAAGAAGAACAAAAAAAATAAAAAAATAAGAAAAAATAAAAGAAACAAAGCACCCAGAAGGAATCATCCAATCAAGATGAAAATTGGCATGTGTAATGTACATGTATAGGAGAGGAAATTATTGCAATTCCACAGCAGTTGGGCCATTTATCCGGATAAAACAGTTACATGAGTAGAAGAAGTCAGCAAGTTGTATTGTAACGCCACCTCTCACTCAGATACAAGCAGAAACCCACCGTGGCAGAGACACATACAGTTTACGGATACTGTTCTGAGGCATGGAATGCCAGATGGTGTCCAAATTGTGGGCCAATTCGCCGACATTCCGGGATGGGTGTTGGTGGGGTCCCATCATGTTTGATCTGTGAGAAATCGGGTGACCGAGAGAGCTGTGCCGTGTGTGGCCGGGTATTATCTTGTTGCAAAATTATTCGGTAATGTGCTACAGGAAGGGCAACACAACAGGTCGTAGAATGCGTCGACGTACCGTTGAGCCGTGAGGGTAGAACGCAGGACTTCGAAGGGTGTCCAGCTATCGTAGGAAATAGCTTCCTAGACAGTCAGATCGGGTGTCCGAGCCCTAAACCGTTGCACGGTAAAAGCAGGATCCGTGCCCTGGTCGGCTCGTCTCCAGACACGCATGCGCTGGTCATCGGCGCGAAGCGCAAACCGTGACTCATCACTGGAGACAACATGACATCACTGGACATTATCCCTCGTCGATCGGGTCCGAAACCACTGTAACTGGTGCATGCGATGCTCTTTGATCAGTAGAAAGCGGCGGATTGGCCTCCTCGAATGTAATCCCTGTGCCGCAACTCGTCTGGCAACGGTCCGAATGCCCACTTCCGTACCTGTGGACGACGTAACATGGCCACGGATTGTTGAGAGCGATGAATTCGGTTCTGTTCATGCGGCTCTCACAGTCGCTCAATGTTCGCGTTCTGTCGTTGCCCTCGGCCGTCCACTGCCCGTATGCCGCTGGATTATGGTGCCCTGTTCGACCCATTGGCGCCAACATCATCCGATTACCGCGTCGCTCCGGTCCAAATGCCTGGCGATACGGCGACTTGACCAACTGGCTTCTCTCAGCTCAATTATTAAACTCTCGCAAACCCGCTCGACTTCTCGTGGTGTGCACGGATCCGTCGTCGTGGCATCCTGATAGTCTGGAGGTTAATGTACCAGTAATTCGCTGTCACAATTGTCCGGTACGTCGACGCATTCTACAACCTGTTGCGTCGCCCTTTGTTCTTGATATACCCTTCTCGATGCGGTTCCCATGCGCTGCCGTGGGCCGCAGCAACTCTTTTTAAATTAATCATTTGCATATTCGGCCCTGAGGTACTTGCATGCAGAGTTTCATTAGGATCAAAGGACTTTCTCGGGGTGCTTCGTTCTTTTTTTTTCTTTTTTTTTTTACGAAAAGTGTGTGCTTAGGCTGCAAAATAAAAGAAATTCGAAAATGTTGCATTGTTTATCTTTTTCTTATTGAATAGTGTTAAAAGAAATTTTTATTGTATTGCAATAGCTTTTTCTTATTGCTTTCTCCTCCCCTGGTTTAATACTGATAATAATCAAGTATTCTCACCTTTTCTATTCCTTAAATTGACAACAAATTAACATTTGAAAAAGCAATAAAAGTTTTTTTGTTTTTTTTTTGTTGAAGGTTTAACGACCACCGTGAGCAACTCAATGGGCTATAAGCAGTCACCCGTCCCTAATTTAGGGTCACTGGTTCCAGGGAAGGGAGAGAACCAGTGCCATAAGACAAACACAACATCCATGCCTCACCGGGATCCGAACCCGGACCCATCTCGGACGAATGGTCATATTTTTTTTTTTTTTTTTTTTTTTCAGAAATCAGATGGCCGCCCCGGTGGCGCAGTGGTCTAAGCGATGGCTTCTGATCATTCGTCCGGAAGGGGTCCGGGTTCGAATCCCGTGAGGCATGGATGCTGTGTTTGTCTTACGGCACTGGCTCTCTCCCTTCCCTGGAACCAGTGACCCTAAATTAGGGACGGGCGACTGCTTATAGCCCATTGAGTTGATCACGGTGGTCGTTAAACCTCCAATCAAAAAAAAATCAGATCTTTATTGCAGGTAAAAAAACATACAACAAGTAAAACCACCAGGAAAAACATACTTTCGGCGTCACAATGAACAATAATATAACAATAAAACTTAAAACCAATACCTGTGGGTACTATTGACATACCAGCACTATGAGGAATTAAATAAACAAAGAAAGAATTAAAAAAAAAAACACAACAATATACAAAGCAAAGTTAAAGGAAAGGAATGAAACGTCAAACAATGTGCTCTGGTAACAAATGCTGCCAATACAGTTCCAAGGGACCTCATGGAAACACAAAACATGAGTACAATATCAACAAATTCCAACCACATAAAACATGGTCATAAGCCAGCGCTTAGACCACTGCGCCACCCGGGCGGCCAATAAAAGTTTCGATGATACTCTTAACTCGAAAAACTGTGGTTCCTACTTTTCCATTTTCAAGCTGGATCCTTTGTACTTAATCCTTATGCTTCTAACTGCGGTGTAGGTATTAAGAAAATCTGATGCATCTGTTTGACAATAAAAGAAAACGCAGACCTCAATTTTCTGATGAAAGTAATAAAGAAAAATGTTTTCAAGAAACTCTTCACACTCTCGCTTATTTGCACTGACTGATGAAATTCTTACTGCCCAACTTTTTGGGTCCACGACATTTGTCTATGCCATGGACGGCTGAATCTCTTCGATTTAGAGAATCGTTCGCCACAAGAAAACTCCTCCACGAAAAGTCATCCACCCTTTTGTAACGTACCAGGAGATGTGACGTACCTGCCAGAAGGACGCACACGACATAAAGGCAGATAGGAATCAGAATAAAACGTCCGCGTTGCTCAATTGGTAGAGTGACTTATTCCGGAATGAAGGAATCTGGGTTCGAATCCTGGCGTGGACAGAAATGACGGAGAAATTTACTTTGTTATAATGGCGCCCGAACTATCCGGATGACCCGACCGTTCACAATCTCGCATTGGTGTGATGTTATTTCCACACCGCGAGATAGGAAAAATAAGAGAACCCCTTCTCCAGCACTTCGAAAAAAAAAAAAAATAAATAAGGGGGAGATGATGTAACGTACCAGGAGATGTGACGTACCTGCCAGAAGGACGCACACGACATAAAGGCAGATAGGAATCAGAATAAAACGTCCGCGTAGCTCAATTGGTAGAGTGACTTATTCCGGAATGAGGGGATCCGGGTTCGAATCCTGGCGTGGACAGAAATGACGGAGAAATTTACTTCGTTATACTTTTTAAGCGAAGTACTGTGCACAAATTTTAATTTACCCGTATTTTGTAACGTGGAGGACTTCTCCGGTTGCCAGTGTCTTCAAGTATTTTATTTTTGCTGGATACCATGCTCGTTGCCTACAAATTTGACTAATTTGCTCATAACGTAAAAACAAGGTGATTTTCTAAAGCTGAAGCAATGGAAAGGGCATGTTTTATAATTAAAACTTATTCCAGTTTCATGAAAATTTATACGAAATGTATTGATAAATTTAGCGAAACTCCATTTTCAGCGCCTTTAGTGTTAAATTCGCCAAGTAACTACAGCAACTGAAGATGTACTAATGTAGCTAGTTTTGCCAAACGTATCAAACTCAAAAAGAACTTTTGCCGTAACCGAAATGGTCTCTCGTAGCGTAAAGCTGAAATTTCTTAAATTTCCAATTCCAGAACTAGAGGGAAATTTATGAACTGGTAGTGAAATTTAAAATGGCCAAAATTTAATGAAATTTTATGTCCTACCATTCGCAAAAATAATTTTTGAAGAATCTGTGAAAACCACATTTATTGTCCTTCAGTACCTCTAGCAGGAAATTAATGAACTGATTCGAAAATTTAAGTATTTGAGAAAGAACTGTTAAGCCTAATCTGAGAGGCACAAAAATATTCCTTCAAAAGAGAACTTTAATTTCTTGAATGTTCAACTTTGGCAGCCTTTAGTCGTAAATTCATAAAGAATATGGGATATTTAAAGTGCCAAACTTAGTGCCCTTTGATTTCCTATTAGCCGCAAAAATTATTTTTGAAATATCTGTAAAAACAAAAAGTTCGATGTGCGCGAACAGTCAAACTGATTACATTAGCACTGTTACTGACAAAACGTCCTAATAATTTATGATAGAATCGCATTTCAAAAAGCGCAAAAACATTTTTCTTGACTTTACTTTTTTTTTTTTTTTTTTTTGTTAATCTGACGGAAGAAAATTTCTGAGGCTGCGATAAGAAGGTGAAGGAGGGGCCCCAGAATCGTTTAGCGCCTAGGGCCTCAAAAGATTTAAAGTCGCCTCTGGGTACAGGTCGTACAGCAGAAGGTATATTTTGGATATTCTACAGTCCATTTCTTCTTCTTTGTGATACCTTCAGCCACTGGTGGCACCATACAGAAATAACAATCATTTATGTGATTTGTGGGCTCCTCCAAATCATGGGAACAGCAAAACCCATCGTTTTTCTTTTTGCCATTAAGCCACTGTGACAGATTCGTTGCACACGTGCGGCAACATACATGTGGAGCCCAGTCCTTATCCTCGTCGACTATCCTGCAGCCGAAATACAAATGATAAGCCTTTTTAACAGCCGGAGTGATGGACTTTTTCTGTGCAGCAAATGTCACTTTACCACATATATAGCAAAAGTTATCCGCCTGATTCACACATGCACGCGGCATAGCTACGTAATGTCACAATACACGGATCACTTTAACAGGCTGCTATCACGAGAGTACACTCGCCAATGAAGAGAAAGATCAGATCATATGTAGAGGATTTTAGGAAGGGAGTGTCTGACCCCAGGTCTTAAACAACCCTTAGAAATAGGAAGCTAGGAGATTTGGGCTAGAGTGCCCGATAGGAAAGTGACCCGGAAGCGAGGTAGAAAGGGGGAGGAAGACGCCCTTATTTAATACCAGGGGCCAGTACCCGGGGTCCAACGGCTTTACGTGCCCATCCGACGCACGGCAGGTATTTGGTGGTTCGAACGTTCGTACCTGCCCAGGATCGAACCTGAGGTTATCTCCATGGCAATCACGAACGCTGACCACTAGGCCACCCGCGGCCCCAATGAAGGGAAAGAAACAAATGGACTGAGCTCTTTACCGTTGGGCTGTTAAAACTGAAAGGATTACGTCACGTCGGGTAATACTACACCGGATGTCGCGGGAACTCCGGACTTCTCACCCAATGATGCAATACTTCCTGGTCTGACGGTGCCTAAGAGTACGGAAAACGCCGTACGAACCTGATGTTCTTACTATATTTTTATTTCAGTACCATTTTAATGTACATTTACTAACATTTATTATATTTATCATAAATTTATTAATATGTAACATAAAACAAAATATTACTCATTATACCTACTTTTTTACTAAAAATCACAAATTTTTAACGTTTCATTAGCTGTATTTCCGAAACAAGAGCCAATGAAAGTTTTTCATGGCGATATTCGTGTTCAGTGGGTTAATTTCATACAGAATTGCACACTTTCCCGTCAGAAGCAATTTCATTGTTGTCCAGTGTAATTATAACTTGTTTAAAAGAAGACTAAAACATACTCGCTTAATTTATAAAAAAAAAAAACCCTCAAATTACTATATAACATTTCAATCCCTTTCTAATTGCTACTAATATCTACTAACAACTGCTGATCTACTATATGACCTGCGTACTATTTTCCTTAACTCTTTAACGACTTTTACATAACTTGTATCTATCAAGTAAGGCGATCAGGGCTTTAGTCAGGTCATCAAAGACCTTTTCCCTGATTTCCCTGGCTGTTATAATAATTACTTTTGTTACACTCAAATGTAAATATAAACTTGATGTAAGGTATGATGTAACAGCTAAAATAATAAAATTATTATGAGATTTCACTCTGAGGTTTTTCTTCTCTTCCTTCCGGGACGGGTACGATGTACCAAGTCTGGAAGTGGTATTTTTCTCTCAGTTGTCCAGGAACTTCCTTACTATCCTACAAGTGTTCAGGATAGCTGCCTTCTGTAGGCCCATGCAGGTCCTATGTTGAAGGTCTAGTGTCTGCATAGAGCTGTGAATGGTCTCAGGTACAACTCCTGTGGCTGATATTACTATGGGGACAGTGGTGACGTTCTCCGTATGCCACATATCCTTGACTTTGTATCGTAGGTCGTTATACTTTGACAGCTTCTCTCCGTGCGTCTTTTGGATGTTGCACGTGTTGGGCACAGCTATGTCAATGAGGTATGTTGACTTCTCCTTGTCGACCAGGATGCTGTCGGGCCAATTGTGGGGGATGATCTTATCTGTTCTGATCGATCTATCCCAGTACATCTTGTGGGTGTTGTTCTCTAGAAGCGTTGTTGGCTGATACTCGTAGTAGGGGACAGCCTCAGTTGTAATGAGGTGGTGCTTTCCTGCCAATTTCTGATGGAGGATCTTGGCGACTTGATTGTGCCTGTTCATGTACTCTGTTTGTGTGAGGACTCTGCACCCTGCTGTAATATATATGTTGGGTGGTCTCTGACGCTTGATGGTATTGCCGACATGTGTCGCTTTCCATTGACGTGTCCTTCAGGATAGGCTTCCGGTAGTTTCTGGTGTTTACAACTTGATCTTGTATAGCCATCAGGAACCCTTCGGTTTCGGGGAAGAGTGATCCGTTTGTTAGCCATGCATTGGAGGCAGACTAAACCACATGGTTGTCTTCTTTGTCTCGGTGTTCCAGGAGATAAATCATTCCTCATCCTTCTGTCCGTCCAATGGTTAGCCTTTCTATTGCTGACTTCGGGTGGTGCTGGCTAATTATTATTATTATTTTCCGGTATTCCTCCTTGATTTTACGTATCGTGCAATAGCGGTGAGCTTAGTTCCAATATCGGCCACCGGATAAAAGCAGATGGCGCTGCAAGTACTGAAAGACATCAGAGCGTTAAGGACAGACGTAGCCTATTACACAGGTTTTATTCGGAATATTCTTCATGATGCACATATTCGAGGCAGCACAACCAGAAAGAGGGGGGGGTTGATCAGTAAAACAAATATGCAGAAAATATTTGAGTTTGCCAAAGTTTATGTCAGCAAACCAGTAGTTTTGGCAAAATGTGACATTTTTCGACAAAAGCAAGTTTAGTATTTCCAGTTTGAATGAAAAGAAATATGTGTGGCGAAAGCCAAACACTTCCCTTCAAACAAAAAATTTAAGACCAACTGTAAAACATGGCGGTGGTCATGTAATGATTTGGGAATGCATGGCTTTTAATGGGGTTGGCAATATAGCCTTTACTGAAGGTAATATGAATGCTAGACAATATATTGATGTATTGCATTTTACTGGCCAGTGCATCGAAGTTAGAATTGCAGATTCATTCTGCAACGTAACAGGGCCGTAACGTGTGTGTGTTTTATGTAAAAGTAATCCAACGATTAAAAATATTTTGTCACAGTTTCTTTCCACGTTTATTATGCGGAAGTAATGTATGTGTGTAAATACTTTTTTCGCCCACGGTATTTAACTTTTCGATTTTTCCCTATGTAAATTTTGTTTAACTCTCGGTTACAATTTCAACAGTTAATATCATAACTGTCTGCCTGATAATTTATCTATACTATATGTGGCAACATTAGCAGCAATTCAAAAGGTAACAAGAGAATGAAGTTTTGTATATGAGGTATTTAGATGCTTTCGTATAAAAAGAAACCCGAAAGTCAAAACAACAAGCCAAATTCAGATTTTTCCAGCAAATGATAAAGGTGCAGTATGCTTTCATTCATTAGGAATTTATGATGCTGTAGTTAATTGATGCTGTGTAGCACTTGAAGTATAAAAACTACTTTGTCAATGAGGAAATGTAGAGAGCTGTTGATTTAAAAAAAAATTCATAATTTTGAATATCCAGGGATATTTATTCTGTAACTTTAATATTTTTTATAATTCGAGGTGTTTTACCTTTGGAGATTCGAGTTATGGAAGTTTTACTGTGCATATTGTAACAACTTATTCGGCGAATTTATTCTAACTGGTATGTAAAATCAATAAATACGATTTTAAGTGTTGCTAATTTTTTTTTTTTTTTTTTTTTTTGATTGCAGGTTTAACGACCACCGTGAGCAACTCAATGGGATATAAGCAATCGCCCGTCCCTAATTTAGGGCCTGGGGTTCCAGGGAAGGGAGATAGCCAGCGCCGTAAGACAAACACAACAACCATGCCTCACTGGGACTAGAACTCGGACCCATCTCGGACGAATGATCAAAAGCCATCACTTAGACCACTGTGCCACCGGGCGGCTGTTATTTGTCTGGCAAGATTCTGCTGATTTTCCACAAATCAGCAGAATCTTGCCAGACAAATTCGCAACAAACAAAGAAGCTGAGATGTTCACCTTGTCAAAGGTTAAAAATGCTTTCCCCCATAACTCAGTGCAGTTTTGAGAGGGCGTAATGCCAAACCTCATCAGAAAGGCTATTTGGGGGTTTCGCTGAAATCTTTTAGCCATAAACATGTCTTTTTTAAGTGGTGAGATTTCGTCGCACGGCCCACAATTCCGCTTAAAACAAACGAAAGAGTTGAGCAGTCTGAAGGAACATCTGGACAACAGAAGCGGTGAAAGGAATTTACACAGAAATTGTCGTTGCCTATTGCTAAGACAGGAAAATCTCAAATAACCGAAGAATTCCAGGCTATGGAAAACCAGCGAAACACAGAGGAAGAGATGGAAAGATGACCAGTGATCGGGTTGCCCAACCCATCGGAAATTTCTAGTAAAGAAGGCGACAGCTATCTCCATTCATTACAGTGGAAGCAATTAATGCCTGGTCCAGCGTCGTGCCTACGTGTCTAAGATTCACTGCCGCATCTCCGTGATTGAGGACAACAACCACTGTGTCTGTTTTCCTACCCCGTCGGAGTCCGAGAAAACACAAAAAGTGTCTTGTGAGTGTGCTTCGTGTTTCACATAATGAAAGGATATAACATTCAGTGAAGCTGTGTTACATATAAATAATCTGTTCTGTTTATATTTGATGCCCGCCGCATAAGAGTGGCTGACAGCTCATGCGCAGCTAAACTAGGACAGACATTCCCCTCTAAAATGCAGAGATATTGAAAGGACCATAGCCAGTGGCGGTTCTAGGCTGAGGCAGAAGCCCCCCCCCCCCAATATAACCGGGTCTTTTGGGGTAGACTACATATTAATTTTAATTAGTTATTGGCACCTGCAGAAATCTGTGCTCCTTGCCCCTCATCATTTTTTGTCTAGAACCGCCACTGACCACAGCTGCTTCTATTTCTGGCCAAATTGTGAAAACCTATCTTTCTGTTTATCAATATTGAAGGAAATACACAGTCGAGTCACATTATTGCGACCGCCTCCTACTTTTGACGTCAACAGCACGTAGCCAATGAAAGAA
This sequence comes from Macrothele yani, assembly GCA_039090855.1. NCBI lineage: Eukaryota > Metazoa > Arthropoda > Arachnida > Araneae > Macrothelidae > Macrothele > Macrothele yani. Next base: position 47,568,803 of record CM077012.1, read on the forward strand.
GGCACGTGTTGCAAGTTGGATGGTATATGAGGTGTGCTGTAGGCAATCTGAAAACATGTCCCTCGTTGCTGTCATGGATAAAAAGAGCAATTTATGAGATTTGCAAAAAGGGATGATTATCGGCTTTCGGGCCAAGGGTGGCAGTATTTCTGAAACAGCGGAGTTCGTGAACTGTTCGTGTGCTGCTGTGGTTAAAGTGTATCATGATTGGAGAAATGGCACCACTGCGAATAAGCGACGTGGATACTGCAGAGCACCACATGCTATTGATGTGAGAGGTGAACGTCGGCTCTGAAGGTGCGTGAAGGTCGATCGACACGCTACAGTGGGGCAACTCACTGGCCGAATGAGCTGGGGGCTACCTGAAGTGTGTAAAAAACGACAGTTCAGTGAATCCTGCTGCGTATGGGTCTCCGATGCAGACGGAAGGGTGGTAGTATTTCTGAAACAGCGGAGTTCGTGAACTGTTCGTGTGCTGCTGTGGTTAAAGTGTATCATGATTGGAGAAATGGCACCACTGCGAATAAGCGACGTGGATACTGCAGAGCACCACATGCTATTGATGTGAGAGGTGAACGTCGGCTCTGAAGGTGCGTGAAGGTCGATCGACACGCTACAGTGGGGCAACTCACTGGCCGAATGAGCTGGGGGCTACCTGAAGTGTGTAAAAAACGACAGTTCAGTGAATCCTGCTGCGTATGGGTCTCCGATGCAGACGGATTGTCACTGCACCTATGCTAACGAAGGTGCATCGGGAGAAAAGGCTTTCATTTGCATGGCAGTATTGGAATTGGACCTCCGCTGATTGGTAAAGGATTGCCTTCTCCGATGAGTCACGTTTTCTGCTTCATCAAACGGATGGACATTGGCTAGGGTGTCCCTTATTTGTCGATTTCAAAATATTTGAACACATACCCGGCCATTTTGTTTGAATTGGTCTAAAACGCTATTAAATTTTTTTGGGGGTGGTTGAAGCATTTTTACCCGTTCCGACTTGAGCGTGAAGATGCGGAGCGGTAATTCACTGTCACAAGCAAGTAGCCAGGCAGACGACAGCACGTTGACTGGGCGACACGAAGACGGTAGCTCGGGGGAATTCCCTGTACATGTAGTCAGTTTGTTTTTGGCTCCCGGCCTTGTTACAAGCTCCATTTCGCCAGCCCCCCCCCCCCCTCGGAATTTTAAAATTTCAAATATGGCATTCGTTTGTACTCCGTTTGTACCGGATTGTACCGCAAAAATTTTCGTTTGTACCACTTCCGGTAACGAGTTATTCCCATTTCAAAGTGGGGGGGCTGGGGAAACGGCAGCCCCCCACCACGCAATATTGAAATTTCGACTATTCCATTCGTTTGTACTCCGTTTGTACCGGATTGTACCGCAAAAATTTTCGTTTGTACCACTTCCGGTAACGAGTTATTCCCATTTCAAAGGGGGGGCTGAAGAAACGACAGCCTCCCCACCACGCAATATTAAAATGTTGAATCTGCTATTCGTTTGTACTCCGTTTGTACCGGATTGTACCGCAAAAATTTTCGTTTGTACCACTTCCGGTAACGAGCTACTCCCATTTCAAAGTGGGGCGGCTGGGAAAACGGCAGCCCCCCCCCCCACCACCACCACGTAATATTGAAATGTCGACTATTCCATTCGTTTGTACTCCGTTTGTACCGAAGTGTACCGCAAAAAATTTCGTTCGTACCACTTCCTGTAACGAGCTATTCCCATTTCAAAGTGGGGGATTGGGGAAACGGCAGCCCCACACCACGCAATATTGAAATTTCGGCTATTCCATTCGTTTGTACTCCGTTTGTACCGGATTGAACCGAAAATTTATTCGTTTGTACCACTTCCGGTAACGAGCTATTCCCATTTTCAAAGTGGGGGATTGGGGAAACGGCAGCCTCCCCCCCCCACCACGCAATATTGAAATTTCGACTATTCCATTCGTTTGTACTCCGTTTGTACCGGATTGTACCGCAAAATTTTTCGTTTGTACCACTTCCGGTAACGAATTATTCCCATTTCAAAGTGGGTGGGCTGTGGAAAACGGCAGCCACCACTTCGCAATTTTTTAATTTCGACTATGCCATTCTGTTGTAATCCTTTTGTACCGGATTGTACCGCAAAAAAATTCATTTGTTCCGCTTCCGGTAAAGAGTTAATCTCATTTAGAAGGGGGCGGGTGTTGTTGGAGAAACGGTACCCACCCCCACCTCCCAATTTTCCGATTTCGACTATGCCATTCGTTTGTACTCACTTTGTACCGCACTGTACCGCAAAAATTTTCGTTTGTACCACTTCCGGTAAAACGTTTTTCTGATTTGAAAGTGGGGTGCTTGGGAAACGGCATCCACCCACGCCATATTGAAATTTCGACTACGCCATTCGTTTGCACTTTGTACCGGATCGTACTGTAAAAAATTTCCTTTGTACCATTTCTGGTAACCAGTAATTTCAATTTAGAAGTGGGAGGCTTGGGAAACGTCAGTCTCCCCACTATGCAAATTTGAAATTTCGGCAAGCTTATTCGTTTGTACTCCGTTTGAATCGGATTGTACCGCAAAATTTTTCGTTTGTACCACTTCAGGTAACCATTAATTTCAATTTCAAAGTGAGGGGCTTGGGGAAAACCGCAGCCCCCACTTCGGAATTTTGAAATTTCGACTATGCCATTCGTTTGTACTCCGTTTGTACCGGAGTGTACCGCAAAATTTTTCGTTTGCACCACTTCCCGTCACGAGTTATTCCTATGTCAAAGTAGGGAGATGGAGAAATGTCAGCACCCCCACCACGGAACTCTCAAATTTTAACTATACCATTCGTTTGTACTCCGTTTGTACCGATTTGTATCGCAAAAATGTTCGTTTGTACCACTTCCGGGTACGAGTTATTCCCATTTCAAAGTTAGGAGATTGGGAAACGTCACCCTCCCACCCCACCCCCACCCCCTCCCACAATACGCAAATTTGAAGTTTCGACTATGCCATTCGTTAATACTCCGTTTGTACCGGTTTATACCGGAAACATTTTCGTTTGTACCACTTTCGGTGACCAGGTATTCCAATTTGAAAGTGGCAGGCGCAATCTCGCTAGCCCCCCTCGCAAATTCTTCGATTCAACCAGGCAATTTGTTTCTACTCCATTCGAGCCGCATTGTACCGCAAAATGTTTTCCTTTGTACCACTTCCAGTAATGAATAATTCGAAATTTTTAAGACGGAAGCACAACTGCGGCAGCACATTACCCCCAGAAATTCGGCGATTCACTCATGGTATTTGTTTTTATTACGGCAGTAGAGGATGTTACAGCAAAATTTTTCGCTTGTACTACTTCCGGTAACGAGTTATTCGCAATTATGCAGTGCGAAGCACCGTGTTATCCGTCCCGAATTCGGAAGTTTGATGATTCAACCATGCCATTCGTTTGTACTGCATTGTACCGTAAATGCAATTTCTTCGAGTACCATTGTACCGAGTTATTCGCAATTGTAATTTGGGAAACCCTACTTTACCAGTCCCCCACCTCGGAAATTCGGTGATTGTGCTATGCCATTCATTTGTCCCCGCACGGGGATAACTGGTTTTCCAGTTATTTGGGGAGCGGCGCCCCCACGGCCCGAGCTGACCTTGTGACGGATCAATTTTTCATTTCGTCTTGAACGATTATATAACCGAAGGGACAGCTGTTCATCCAGCTGCTGGGGGATGGCGTCCCCACGGCCCGAGCCGAAACGTGCTATATGTGATGATATTCACATTTTTTATGTTTTTTTTTTTTTTTTTTTGTTTTTTCACTTGACACGTTCCCGCCTCAGTTGTAGTTTGCTGAGGTTGTGATTATGCGCCAGCTTAGGATTTGAGTTTATCTTTTTCTTTCCTGTCTTCTCCATTTAATGTTCCTTTTGTTTTTCCGAGCTGGTTAGCTAGACCTACCTGCACGTTTGCCGTGTGCGGTGACCCGTAAGGTGGTAAAGGGGATGCTGGAGGCTGAGGTTTCTGGTGGCTTGGGTGTTGTTGTCGCCAGTGGCCAACACTCCTTTTTGCCCCCTGCTTCACCCTAAACGGGCGGCTAGGAACTAACATACTCCTAGTCAATGAGTTCTGTGGCCGATTGGAGCCCGGACCTCTAACGGCTTGTCGTTTCGCACGACAGGGTGAGTCTGGGGATAGGGTGGGCATGCCAAAGGGGTGTTCCCCAGGCATGGGAAAGTCTGGGTGCACGCCGAGCGCATGTCTGCCCTATCAACTTGCTATATCCGCTTGCTATCCCTAGAGCCGTGTCCTGTGTCCACTTGGGCTTGCGGACCTCCGGCTCTCCCTCGTTGGGCTCGATTGTGGGTGGGGAAGTCGGCGGACGAATTATTAATTTATTCCATGGATGAAAATAAAGTTTCCCACGAACCAAAAAGCAAAAGAGGTAATGAGGAAGGCTCATCCCCTTCCGCCAAAAAGCATGTGCCTGATTCCTGCAACGCTCGTTTCTTTTTTCTTCATTCATTAGACCCTTCAAAGCCTTTGAGTGCCAAAAGTCCATTTTGGGTTAATAAAGCACTTCAATCCATCGCAAGCTCTCCTAAGAGCGTAAAGAAGCTCCAATCTGGAGATCTTCTTGTAGAAATGTCCACTGTGGCCTACAGCTCTACACTTCTTAACACCACCACGCTGCTTGAGACTCCAGTCAAAATAACACCTCATGGATACCTAAATTCATCTCGAGGTGTTGTCTCCTCTCAGGACCTCGTTGAGTGTACTGAGGAAGAACTATTAGAAGAACTGAGGAGTCAACACGTTACGGGTGTGCGGCGTATACTCTTTAGGCGGAATGGGCAGTCCGTCCCATCCCGCAACATCATTTTAACGTTTGATAGCCCTTCGCTGCCTACGTCCATCAAGGCAGGGTATCTTCACCTAGAGGTACGCCCGTACATCCCTAACCCTTTGAGATGTTTTAGGTGCCAGTCTTATGGCCATTGTCAGCAGTCGTGCAGGAGCAATCCTAGGTGTGCACGCTGTGGTGCCACAGAACATCTTTTACAGGAATGTGTGGCCGAGGCCGAGTTTTGTGTGAACTGTAAGGGTTCACACGCAGCATCAGCCAAAGATTGTCCCAAGTGGAAGGAGGAGAAGGAAATCCAAAGGATCAAAACGGTGGAAAATATTTCCTATCCTGAGGCCAGAAGAAGGGTGGTTCCTGTTACATCATATCGGCGATCATACGCTTCAGTGGTGGTTGCCAAATCTACGGTTGCCATTCAGACCGACATTCAGATCCCCCCTAAATGTCCATACAATGTAAACGACATCATCGCAGCCGGACTGGAAGCACTCCAGTCTCGAGCTAGGGATCTGAAAGCGCCACCCACCACTTCGCCGAAGCAGACTCATCCCACCACCAACAAGAGAACTCAGGCCACTTCTTCTAACAAAAAGACCAAAGCCCAGGATAAGAAAAGCATTTCTTCTCCTCCAAAATCTCAGGAGACGACTCAACGTCGTGCGCCTCCCGTTAAGACACTTGGGACAAAGCATGCTCCCATCTTAGCCCGTGGTCACACGCCTCCAGATCTGGGGGAACCCCATCAGAGGCGATGGAGCCTGACTTCGTTTGATCATTTTCATTTTCATTTCACTTATGACCATGGCTTCAATCATTCAGTGGAACTGTCGAGGTTTTCGGACGAGTTTTGATGAAGTGAAACATCTGCTTTCATTTTACTCTCCGGTGTGCCTTTGTCTACAGGAGACGAAGCTTAAACCATCAGACCTGCTTTCAGTTCAAGGCTACAGTGCATTTCGGACAGATAACGCGTCTGGAAATATAGCCTGTGGGGGTGTCGTTATTCTCGTCCCTCACAGGGTTCCGGTATCTTCCGTCGCGGTTTCCACAACTGTGCAGGCCGTGGCGGTTCGTATTTCTATGCCTGTACCTCTTACTGTCTGCAGTGTCTATCTGCCGCCGGACGAGAACGTGAGCGTCTCTGTACTGGAAAGATTGGTTGATCAGCTGCCTTCACCCTTTCTTCTACTAGGTGACTTCAATGCCCATCATCATTTGTGGGGTAGTGTCAGCATCGGCACGAGAGGTCGTCGCATAGAGTCTCTTCTGTCCTCGGCCTCTTTGTGCCTTTTTAACACCGGTGCTGACACGTACTTCCATGAACCGACACGATCCTTCAGTGCGATCGATTTGACCTTGGGATCACCATCAATTATTGCTGACTGGTCGTGGACGGTGTGTAACGACCTCCACGAGAGCGACCATTTTCCAATTGTCCTCTCGCATCATGCGAACATGCCATCTTCTGCCTCCCGCCCTCCTCGGTGGAGGATGGAGCGTGCGAGATGGGAGGTCTTCACACCGTCAGCTTTGATCTCTTCTGCAATGGTGACCCAAGAGTCAATCAACGCAGCGGTTCTTGAAGTCACAACTTGTATTCTTCAGGCAGCTGATCTTTCTATACCAAAAACATCTACGACACTCTCCAGAAGTCCGAAGCCTTGGTGGACCCCTGAATGCGCAGCGGCTAGGAGAGCTCAACATAAGGCCTGGTCTACGTTTCGGCGTTATCCGACCGATGCTAATCTCGTTACATTCAAACGAGCAAAAATCTTATGCTCGGTTGGTGCGTCGACGTAGCAAGAGTTAGTCTTGGATCCAGTATGTTTCATCTCTCACTTCACGTGCCAGTTCGAAAAGTGTGTGGGACAAGATTCGTAAGATCCGGGGTAACTACAGCTCTCACCGGATCTCCATTCTCGAGAGTAACGGCTGCACATATGCTGAAGTCGGGGAGATTGCTGATTGTTTGGGGGAGGCGTTTGCCTCCGTGTCGAGTGACCTGGCGTATCCTACTTCCTTTCAAAGATTAAAATCCACTGCGGAACGCCAGAGAATCTCCTTTGCGCCTTTTCTCGACACTGGATATAACTCTCCCTTCAGCATGGTTGAACTCAAGGTGGCTCTGCATAGGTCCGGCGCTACATCTGTCGGTCCCGATGGAATCCACTATGACATGCTCCGTCATCTATCGCAGTCGTCTCTCGAGAATCTCTTAATCTTGTACAATCGTATTTGGTCGGAGCACAGTTTCCCGGAATCTTGGCGAAAAGCTTTTGTTCTGCCTTTTCCCAAACCTGGCAAGGATCCGAAGTCTCCCTCTAGTTATCGTCCAATTGCTCTCACTAGCTGTCTGTGTAAAGTTCTTGAACGCATGGTTAATTCCCGGTTAGTTCATTTTTTAGAATATCATCAAATACTTTCACCATCACAAAGCGGCTTTCGCCGTCATCGTTCACCTCACGATCATCTCCTGCACCTTGAGACATCTGTGCGCGAGGCGTTCGTGCGTAGGCAGCACCTGGTTTCTGTTTTTTTCGATATTGAAAAAGCCTATGATCGAGCGTGGCGGCACTGTATTATCCGTGACCTCCACGCATGCGGATTGGGAGGAAATCTTCCGACATTTATTTTAAATTTTCTTCGCAATCGGGTGTTCCAGGTGCGCCTGGGTACAACGCTATCGGCAACATTCCATCAAGAACAAGGTGTTCCTCAAGGTTGCATTTTATCTGTCACATTGTTCATCCTGCGCATTAATTGTCTCCTCACAAATCTTCCTCCTGCGGTTTCGGCTACTGTCTATGTTGATGACTTGCACATTTTCTGCTCGTCATCAAGCATGCATTTTATTGAAAGGCAGTTGCAGTCTGCAATTAATCAGATCTTTAAAGCGGCGAATAGCAATGGTTTCGTTCTTTCTCCCAACAAGACAGCGTGTGTCCATTTCTGCCGGAGGCGTGGCCTCCATCCTGACCCAGAGCTGTATTTAGACCGTGCAGCCATACCAGTTTTGCCGGAGACCAAGTTCCTTGGTCTGACCGTCGACCGTGCGCTTACGTTCCGTGCGCACGTTCGGCGGCTCAAGATTTCCTGTCTGCGGGCTCTATCCATTCTTAAGATCCTTTCGAGAGTCTCGTGGGGCGCAGACAGGATGTCTTTAATCCGCATTTACCATTCCTTAATACGGTCGAAACTGGATTATGGTTGTATCGTGTATGGCTCTGCTCGTCGTTCCGTTCTCCGGCCTTTGGACACTATTCACCATCAAGCACTGCGTCTTTGTTCGGGAGCATTTCGAACATCTCCAATTCCCAGCCTTTACGCTGACGCAAACGAACCATCGCTTGAATTACGCCGTCTGCAGCTGTCTTTTCAATTCTATCTGAAACTTAGATCTCTTCCCGACCATCCTTTATACGATGCAGTTTTTCATCCCCAGCATGCTCGTTTATTCGGGAACCGGCCCTCGTGCATTTCAACTTTCGGTCTTCGTATGGCGGCCGTAGCCCGTGATGTAGGGCTTGATTTATCACTTGTTGGAGAGACCAGGGGCTTTGGGGATCCTCCATGGCACCCACATGGTGTCATGGTTGATATCACCTTTGCATCTTTCGAGAAATCCTCAACCCCTGCGTCAGTGTACCAGCAGCTCTTCGCTGAGCACCGTGCCCTCAATTCTGAATACACTCCCATTTTCACCGATGGCTCCAAGATGCACGGAGTCGTTGGATCCGCGGCGGTTTGTATTGATGACGTCTCTGTCGCGCGGATCCCAGCTGAGGACACGGTGTTTTCGGCGGAGATGCATGCTGTGTATCTTGCACTACTTCATGTTCAGTCGGGCTCTCATCAACGGGCTGCGGTGTACACTGATTCTTTGAGTGTTGTACAGTCATTGTCATCGTTGGACTGCTGTGACCACCCTTTTCTTCTTACCGTACGAAGGCTTCTTTGTTCTTTGCTCGGGGCCGGTGTCCAGATACAATTTTTTTGGATTCCCGGGCATGTTGGAATCTCGGGTAACGAGTGTGCTGATGCGGCTGCTAGATCTACTTCCTCTTTGGTCGTCACACCCTTGCCACTGTTTCACCGGGATTTCCGCTTTCTGGTTCGCGACCATATCAAGCGAACGTGGCAAGGTCTGTGGGACCAAGAGGTGGAAAATAAACTGCATCGTATTAAACCTAATCTTGAAGTCTGGAAATACTCATATCGTCGGAACCGTAGGGAGGAAGTGGTGCTTGCGCGTCTCCGTATTGGGCATTGTCGTTTCACTCACCGCTTTTTGCTGTGTGGCGACACTGCGCCGATGTGTGAGACGTGTAATTGCCGACTCACAGTCACTCATCTTCTGTGCAGCTGTGTTCGTTTTCGTGATGTACGTTTTCATTTCTTTCATTCTCATTTGTTGAGCGAGGACGCCGCTACACTGCAGCGGCTCCTCAATGACCACTGTGATACTGTTGCCGTGTTTTCATTTTTTAAAGAAATTGACTATTTTAAACGAATCTAGATTTTAGCCCTATCATCATCCTCATTTCTCAGTTTTACTGAATCAGCTAGATTTTAATCACTGTATCATGTTTTTAATACTGTTTGTTCCATTATCTTTTTTAGCGCTTCCATCGTTCTCATTTTTCAGTTTTACATGATCAGTCAGATTTTAAGCTTTTTACCACATTTTTAATACTGTTTGTTTGTCTTGTGTCTGGCGCTCTTTGGCCAACCATGGCCCTTGCGCCATAAAAATCAAACAACCAACCAACCATTCATTTGTACTGCGTTTGCACAGGATTGTACCGCAAAAAGTTTTGTTTGTACCAATGCTGATAACAAAGTTCACGAAATATAAAAATAAGGAGCGCCATTCCTTCAGGCCTTCGCCACCTCCCACCTTGAAATTCTTGTAATTCATATAGTATTTCGTTTTTAATACGTTAGTACCCGATTGTTCCGCAGAAGTTTTGATTGTACCACAATCGTTTTTAATTTATTCGGTTCCAGTCGGAAATGCGTGAATGGTTTCTGTGTTCTTTGAGTTTGAGGAAAGCACCAGTTCTTTGTACGAATGGACTAATGTAGAGAGAGCATTTGCTATCTGCAAAGTACTGTAGTAGTAGATATAGGCGACGTAGATCTGTGTTTCGCATAATTTTATATTTAATAAGTATTATGCTATCTGCAAAGTACTGTAGTAGTAGATATAGGCGACGTAGATCTGTGTTTCGCATAATTTTATATTTAATAAGTATTATTACATTTCTTTCTCTACTTTGTATCCTACACGTACATGACACGGGTACTTGTGCACTGATGGAGTCTAGGTTCAGTCTAGACTAATGTTTGCACAAATCTTCTCCAGAAGTACTCTCGAATTTGACACTATTGTCTTAGGAGATCTCTCGGTCATTTGTACTTAATTCTTTGCTTCCAATTTGGAATCGAATGCTGTTTCACTGCACTGTTTTTATGCAAAGAATTTGCTGTAACACCCAGTGCTATATTGTGCAAAATGTACAGGCTTGTGTTATTTGCCTTCTTAAGGCGTCATGATGTGTCTTAAAACAAAACGGATCGTAATTTTTGTAGTATTTTAATGGGAAGAAGAACGCAAATGTTTTTCTTGGAGTCCTCTTATGGCGGTATTTGTGACGATGATACATTTATTTCATTGTTGTCTGGGTTATAAATAGGGGCGTCGCCAGACTAGACTTTGGGGGTTATGGCTGGAGGGTGGCTGAACAGCGCATAATTTTGTTTTCACTTCCTCGTACTCAACGTTTCGCCCGTCATTCGTTATGAAAATTAAACTTCAGTATTTTAAAAGTGATAATTATCACTTTTAGTTTAATATCATTTTAATTTAAAATATTTAATGTAATTTTATTTAAAACAATTGTAACCCCGAAATACTCGTTTTAGCACAAAGAGGTTAGCCTAGCGTTAATATTATTTAAATATTCATCTACTCCACGTCATGGGTGTGTTTTTCAAAATATTTGGTTGTCACGCGTGTTGGTTTTCTGCATTGGGCTCGCCTTCTATCTGCGATGCCATGGAGTGCCATGCTTATAGAACATCGTGAGTAAAGAGCTTTTTAAACAAGGGACAGAGTGAATAGTGGATGCTGTGTGATCTCTGAAACTTTGCTGGGCGATCTGGTTTATTTCTGCTTCTGCAGAGTAAATAATAGAAAAGGGAAAACATTTAAAGGAACTACCGTTTGATCTGTTTCCAATTTATTTAACGCAAAGTTTCTGCTCAGAACTTCTGCCACATGTGAAAAATGAACACTTCGCGTAGGCATTGGTTATTTTAGATTTTGCTCTTTCAGTAACAAGACCAAAAAATAACTTTATATTCAATGTTCCGAAACATTAATAGCGTACCACTTCCCTGCACTATCGTTGTTCCACTACAGTAAACAGCATACAGGGTAACAAAATCGAAAAGGTTTTGTTTTAATCTGTTTTCTTTTACTTAAAGCAACATTTGGGCTCAAAACATTTGCTACATGTAGAAAATCAACGTTGCGAACGTCAATGAGATCATTTATCCACAGACTTATTTTGAAAATGAAAGAACGAATTTACATTAACAGGTTGGCACTTCGCTGTTGCAGGGTAAACAACACACAGGGAAATAACTGTGAAAGACGCTTTTAAGATGTTTCCCCTTGTATTAAAAGCAACATTTTGAAACAATATCCTTTATTTCATATTAAAGATTGATGTTCCAATCGCCTACTTTGTCTTTTAAAGAAAAACACACACACACACACACACACACACACACACACACACACACACACACAATAAACCATTTAGATATTATTACATCTGAAAACCATTGCTTTAGCAGAATGAACAAAATATAGGTAGAAAATGTAGATGTTTTTAAAGAAGTTTCCATTGTATTTATAAAGAAATGTTTTTGCTGATTACCCTTGTTGTGTGTGAAAAATGTATGCATATGGTTTGAACTTTTTGTTCTCAGAAACATAATACCACATATTAAATTTTTGCTTTTAAATTTATATGAAGTATAAGACCATCATAAAAATTTACCACATATTATTCTTTTGTAAAGCATTAGTATATTAAATGCAGTGAACTGCAAACTATTACTTCAACAGAATAAATAACAGACAGGGAGAAACATTCAAACAAATTCCTTTTAATAGACTTTCATTCTATTTAAAGCAATATTTCTGCTCATAACGTTTACCATTAATGGAAATTGAAGGCTTTCCGTTGGCATTTTTTTATTTCCAATGCAGCCCTTCCATTAACAAAAACATCAATATAACAACACACAGGTATATTGAAAGTTCTGAAACGTTAATTGTTTGGCATTTCACTTTTCTACCATTTCTTGAACAGAGTAGACAACACACAGGTAAACGAAACTCAAAAATATACCTTTTAATCTGTTTCGTCATATTTTAAGCAACATTTGTGCTCAGAACACTTGCTGCATATAAGAGAACAACGTTTCAGGCACCTATTACATCCTTTGTACAGTCTTGTAAAAATAAAAGAAATTATATATATTAACAGGTTGGCTTTTCACTGCTGCAGCAGTGCTTTGGCAGAGTAAATAACACACAGGAACAAATTGTAACACACACTTTTAAATATGTTTACATTGTGTTTAAAGCAATAATTTGGCTCATAAATATTGCTGCATATGAAAAACGACTTTTTATGGTATATATTAGATCATTTCTGCACGGTTTCTCGGAAATGCAACTTTAACATATTAGCGTTCAAATGTTCTTAATTTTTCTAATTCAAATAGTGTGGATGCTTACATATTACACTATGGAAAATATATACAAAAAATATACAAAAAGATAAAACATTTACGACAAAGAAATACAATTCCAGCCACATAATGACTGAATATTCAAGAACTGAAAACAATACAAGTTTATAGTAACTGAAAGTAAAACCCTTAAAATTTACTTTAGACTACATTTAGTACTCCGGAGATTAAATTCAAACAGACGTCAACTTCATATCATAAGTAAATACTATGCGAAACTTAATTAACAACAGTTAATGCAAAATGCAAAAATAAAACCAATGAAAGATAAAACAAGGTAATATGCTATATGTCGTCGCACATGTGTACTTGGTAACAAAACCAATAATGGGAATGCCTTACTCATAACACAAAACACAACAGATGAAATATCAAAAATACTTATACTGTGATTTGATCAAAACACAACAGATGAAATATCAAAAATATTTATACTGTGATTTGATCAAAACACCAGTTCACCGATCAACCAATTGACTAAAGTTTTAATAAGGAACAACCATTCTAATGTCATTTATACAAAATACACAATTAATGATAAAGCGCAGTATGACTCCCCCCCCTCCCTCCCAAGAAAACCAATTCCCCTCATGAATTATACTATTAATTCTATCAGTACAATTGCGTACTGAAATACGTTTCGAGAACAACTGAGAATAGAATAATAATTCGAAAATGACCACTGTAGTTCTGTTGCTTTGGCAGAATTAATAGACTGCGGGAGGGCTAATTCAAAAGAATATCTTTTAATATGGTTCTATTATAATAACGGCAACATTTCTGCTTAGAACTTCTGTTACATGTGGAAAATCTATGTTTCAGATGCCTATTGGATCATTTCGACACAATCGTTTTTTAAAAACATAATGGAAGGAATGCATTAACAAATTGGCACTTCATTGCTACATGAATTCGGCAGAGTAAACAACACATATGCGCAAATTGTAAAAGATAATTTTTAATATGTTTCCATTGTATTTAAAGCAATATTTTTGCTCATAACCATTGTTGCATATTAAGGATCAATGTTTCAGGCACCTACTGAATCATTTACACAAGCCTTTCTTTTTTTAAAGAAAAGCCACACACACATGCAAGTTTGTAAAACATAAAGATTTAGATATTAGCACTTTGATGCTAATATGAAGTGTTATATTTACTGCTTTGCTACGGCAGAGTATACACTTAGGAAGAAATTGAGAAACAAACAATTTAATGCATTTTCATTGTCTTTTATGCAAAGCGTCTTTCTCATTATATGTATCCATTGGATTTCATGAAATAATTTTACTCATAACCATTGCTGCATATGGAAGATCTACTTCTCGTGCCCATATATCATTTTTAGACAGTCTTGTGCATAAAAACGTATATACATATATACACTGCCGGACAATTGCTAAGGACGGATGACAATAGCAACTATAACAACCATAAAATGGAAGGCAGGAAAATGTGGAAATTAGCATAAGTGCGGGATACAGTAAGACGTGTTGTGCGTATGCAAATTTTGGATTGCCGAACTTGTTCGTGACGTCATAGCGCTGATAAGAGATATAAAGGATTTGACGCGTATTGACCGTTGTTGTTCAAACGCAAAATTGAAATAGAAAGAATCAATTGACAAACTTGCAATTTTCAGTATGTCTTCCCAACATCACCTAGAAGATTTTACGCGTGGCCGTATTATTGGCAAGATTGAAGAAGGGCGAAAAATAACAGAAGTTGCCAGGGAGTTCGACGTCAGCCACAGTGTTGTTTCAAGGCTTTGGAAATCATTTCAAACAAATGGAGAGGGTAGCAAACGTCACGGGGAGGTCGTGTTCACAGTACGACACCTGCAGAAGATCGGTACATAGTGCTATCAAGAAAAAGACACCGGCGCAGCACAGCTAATGAGGTAGCAAATCAGTTTATGGTTGCTACTGGCAAGCGGATCTCCCGAAAAACTGTCGCCAGACCTTTGCATGAAGGAGGACTATACGCCCGCCGTCCTGTTGTGTGCATCCCATTGTCTAGACGTCACCATACCGCCTGTTTGCAATGGTGCCATCAACATCGCAATTGGACTGATAACGACTGGTCTGCTGTCCTCTTCTCAGATGAGAGTAGATACAGTCTACCATCTGATTGTCGACGACAACTGATCTGGCGTGATAGTGGTACTGCATATTGTCCAGCAAACATACAGGAAAGGGACCGATATCCGACATGTAGTGTCATGGTATTGGCTGGCATCATGATCAATGGCCGTACGTCCCTCTATGTGCTTCCAACTGGGACTATGACTGGCCAACGATACATTAATGATGTTCTGCTACCTCATGTTCGCATGTTCCGTGGTGCTGTCGGTGATAGATTCATTTTCATGGACGACAACGCAACATGTCATCGAACAGTCACTGTCCAGGAGTGTCTTGAGAGCGAGGATATTCAACGCCTCGTATGGTCAGCACGTTCTCCAGACATCAGTAGTTCGTGTGGCCCACATGGCTGGCAATAGCGGCCGCTACACGCCACGGCATCGAACGAAAGAGGCTTTGGATGTGGGCTTGGGGTATGTCGGTCCAAGCTGCTTCCACGCGTTGCCACAGTTCATCAAGCGTAGCACCGGGTGTAGCTTGCCGGGCCACTCGGTTTCCGATTAGCGACCAGACGTGTTCGATGGGAGACATATCGGGAGAACAGCTGGGCTACGGCAGTAGTGACACCTGGTTGGCCGTGAAGAATTGTTGCACGATGCGTGCCACGTGCGGGGGTGCATTGTCTGTTGAAACGTGGCCGCTGACAGGTCCTGTAGGTAAGGGAGCACTTCAGGCTCCAAAACGTCGGAGATGTATCGGTGGCTGTTGAGTGTACCGGCGATGCGTTCCAGAGGGGTGCGGGTGTCATATCCAAAAATGCGCCCCAAACCATAACAACAAGCGCCGGACCGGTATGGCGATGCATAATGCAAGCGTCATACAGTCCCTCGCCGTGGTGCCGCCACACGCGGTTCACACAATCGTTGTGTTGCAGGCAGAAGCGGGATTTGTCGGAGAAGACAATGTCGTGCCATTCTGAAGTCCAAGTGCGGCGTTCAACGGCCCACTGCCACCGCTCTCGCCGGTGGTGTGACGTCAATCGTAATGGGAGAAATGGCAGCCGTGCGACAAGTCCCCGCTTCTGCAGATGACTTCACACGGTACTTGCTGACACAGGTTTTTGCGCAACACACCCTAATTCCTGCGCTAACGTTCGTGATGTGGCGGTGCGAGCCGTCAGTGCCCGCCACACAACATGCCGGTCTTATTCGGTGGTGTGCCGCTGCTGCGGCAATCGCTCACGACGGTCTGTCCGTCACTTCTGCACCCACCGAATCATACTCTCCTCACTGTGGCTGGATGTCGTCCCACACGGGCGCCGATGCCTCGCTTCGATAAACCGCTGTCGCGATGAGCAACTATTCGTCCTCTGTCGAACTCCGAAACGTGCTGGAATGACTGCCGTATTCTGCCACGAGGCATCAGAAAGCTTCCCACGCACAGGTCCGGCAGCACAACACACTTACACCCCGCCTTCTGTGCACCCTTCTTATAGTGCTTCTCGGTGGCGTGCCGGGTGCACATGATTTGTATATGCCCTGCAATGCTAATCGTCTGCATGTCCTCACGCGGGCGACGCATGCTGCGAATTTCAGGGCAATCGGATGCTTTCTTCTGGGTGTTGCATTTTGGGTGGCTAGCAGTTAGAAGGAATGTTCAAAAAATTCATCAGCCGGGAGTTAATGTATCATGAATTATCGAATGCGATTAATTTGTGTATAGTCATTGGGAAATTGGCAAAATCCTAACTGGAGGGATTACGACTTCCACCAATAATTCTGTTGTGCTCATGCCGCAAAATCAGGCTGCTTTCGCACAGCACATGTCGAAGTCATTCCGCACAAATACCTCAGACGACCCCAACTTACGTGGGGCTTTAGAATATGCTATTTTAGCTTCTAACAATGTCGATAAGCTCTGCGGTGAAGCTCTGAATTAAAAGAAGGGCGAAATTCAATTTGGGGGGACTACGGATTCCAGCGAACATTCCGTTGTGCTCGTGCCGCAAAATGAAGCTGCTGGTGATGTCCTAATACAGACACCTTCTAAATCCACGTGCAGCTTCAGCTGAGTGTCGCGGCCTAAAGTGCTGGAGAGGACGGCGTGTCACGGCAGGAACGACCGTCAAAACTCGTAGCCTTAAGGGGACCGTAAACAAATTGCAAATGTAAGCATCACCTAGGAAAAGAAGACGGACCATCAACAAACTGGAATGTGACTTATTACGGACACGCGAAAAACCATGTTTCTTAACAAGTAAGTAACCGATTTTCAAGCAAATGGTCTCTTTCTACTCAGGAACGAATTACCCATGTGATACTATATAGAATTACGTTCCATCCGTCCGCAGTCTGTCCGTCCGTTAAGAAGAATAAAAAAATATCTCCATCAAGAGACAACCGATTTGAACGGAAATTATTTCTTTCGACTCAGGGACGCCGTACACCTATCAGATAGAATACAAAATTACGTTCCATCCTTCCTAAGTCAGTCTTTCCGTCCGTCCGTCCGGAAGTATAAAAACACATAACTCGACCGAGAAACAACCGATTTGCACGGAAATGAATTTGTTCTACTGAGGTACGCTTCACACCAATCAGATATGATAGAAAATAACGTTCCATCCGTCCGCTGTCTGTCTGTCCATTTGTCCCGAAGTATAAAAGCGTATAACCTCACCGAGAAACAACCGATTTGTACGAAACTGATTTCTTTCTACCATGGGACACATCACACCTGTCAGGTACGATTCAAAATTACTTTCCGTCCGTCGTCTGTCAGTCCGTCCGTCCGTCCATCCGGATGTATAACAGCGCGTAACCCCAACGAGAATTAACCATTTGCACGGAAATGATTTCTTTCTACTCAGGAACGCCTCACAATCATCAGATGTGATATCAAATTACGTTCCATCAGTCCTCCGTCTGTCCGTCCGTCCAGAAGAATAAACAAATTATCACCACCGAGAAACAACCGGTTAGCACGTAAAATATTTCTTTCGACTCAGGCACGACTCACACATATCAGATATAATACAAAATATTACGTTCCATCCGTCCCAAGTTTGTCTTTCCGTCCTTCCGTCCGTCCGGAAGTATAAAAACACATACCTCGACCGAGAAACAACCGATTTGCACGGATATTAATTCGTTCTACTCAGGTACGCCTCACACCAATCAGATTAGATACAAAATTACTTTCCGTCCGTCGCCCGTCTGTCTGTCCGTCCGTCCGGAAGTATAAAAACACGTGACCCCAACGATAAATAACCGATTTGCACGGAAATGATTCTTTACACTCAGGGACGCCTCACACTTATCAGATATGATAGTAAATATCATTCTATCCGTCAGTCGTCTGTCTGTCTGTCCATCCGTCCGTATTGAAGTATAAAAGCACGTAACCCCACCGAGAAACAACTGATTTGCACTGAAATGACACCTTTCTACTCACGGAGGCCTCACGCCTATCAGATGTGATAGAAATTTACGTTCCATTCATCTGAAGTCTGTCTCTTCGTTCGTACGGAACAATAAAAGCCCACAATCACACCGAGGACAAACCGCATTGCACGGAAATGATTTCTTTCTAGTCAGGGACGCCTCGCACTTATCAGATCAGATAGAAAATTACGTTCCATACGTCCTCCGTCTGTCCAGAAGAATAAACAAATTATCTCCACAGAGAAACAACCAATTTCAAAGGAAATTATTTCTTTCTACTCAGGGACGCCTCACACCTATCAGATAAAATACAAATCTGCGTTCCATCCTTCCTAAGTCAGTCTTTCCGTCCGTCTGTCCGTCCGGAAGCATAAAACACATAACTCGACGGAGAAACAACCCTTTTGCACGGAAATTAATTCGTTCTACTCAGGTATGCCTCACACCAATCAACTATGATAGAAAATAACGTTCCATCCGTTCGCCGTCTGTCTGTCTATTTGTCCCGAAGTATAAAAGTGCATAACCTACCCGAGAAACAACCGATTTGTACGGAAATTATTTCTTTTTACTCGGGGACGCCTCACACCTATCAAATGTGATACAAAGTTACGTTACACCCTTCCGCTGTCTGTCCGTCTGTCTGTCCCCAAAAATAAAAACCCCAACCCCAACGTGAAAGAGCAGATTTACACGGAAATGATTTCTTTCTAATGAAAACGCATCACACTTGTCAGGTACGATACAAAATTACGTTCTGTCCGTCGGCCGTCTCTCTCTCTCTCTCTCCTTCCGGAAGTATGAAAGCACGTAACCCCAACGAGAAGCAACCGATTTGCACGGAAATGATTTTTATCTGCTCAGGGACGCCACAGATTTATCAGATGTGATAGAACACTACATTCCATCAGTACGCTGTCTGTCTTTCCGTCCGTCCGTCCGGAAGAATAGAAAAACATAACCCGACAGAGAAACAACCGATTTGCCCGGAAATGAATTCGCACCACTCGTAATGCGTAACAATTATCAGATGTGATATAAAAATACGTTCCATTCGCCTGAAGTCTGTGTGTCCGTCACTCCGTCCGGAGTGTAAAAGCACGTAACGCCGCCAAAAAACAACCGATTTCCGCAGAAATTATTTCTTTTTACTCGGGGACGCTTCAAACCTATCCAGGTAGGATAAAAAATTGTGTTCCGTCTGTCCAAAGAATAAAAGCACGAACCCTAACGAGAAACAATCGATTTGCACGGAAATGATTTTTTTTCCACTCCGGGACGCCTCACATCTATCAGATACGATAGAAAATTACGTTCCGTTCGTCGGCCCTATGTTTGCCCGTCCCTACCGAAGAATAAAAGCCCGTAACCTCACCAAGTAACAACCGCTTTGCACGGAAATTATTTCTTTCTTCTAGGGGACGCCTCACACCTATCAGGTACGATAGAAATTTACGTTTCGTCCGACGGCCGTCTGTCTGTCCGTCCGTCCCGAAGAATAAAAGCCCGCAAACCCACCGAAAAACAACCGATTAGCACGGAAATGATTCCTTTCTACTCAGGGACGCCTCACATCTATCAGATATAATAGAAAATTACGTTCCATTTGTCCGAAGACTGTCTGTCCGTCGGCCCTCAAATATAAAATCACATAACCCCACCGAAAAACAACCGTTTTGCACGGAAATAAATTCATTCTACTCAGGGATGCCTCACGCCTATTAGATACGAGATAAAATTACGTTCCAACCGTCCGCCGTCTGTCTGTACATTCGTCCGAAAGTATGAAAGCACGTAACCTCACCGTGAAACAACCGATTTGCACCGAAATTATTTATTTCTTTTCGGGAAAGTCTCACACCTATCAGGTACGATACAAAATTACGTTCCGTCAGTCGTCCGCGTGTCTGTCCGTCCGTCCCAAGGAGCAAAAGCCTGCAACCCCACCGAGGAACAACCGATTTGCACGGAAATGTATTCGTTCTACTAAGGGACCCTCACATAGAGGTGGAAAACTATCGATAGCTATGAGTATCGAAAGTCTTCGATAGTCAAAAATAGCAATCAATAACTGTCGATAGTGTGTTGGCACAGTTTCTAGGGAGAAAATTTGTTTTCCGGGATGAAAAATTATTTCTGACAAGAATATGATAAATTATGTAAAATATATTTAGCAGTAAACGAAAGACATCCAACAAATTTAGAAGATACACTCCAATCCAATATGGTACATAGTATTTGAACACTTCAATCAAAAATAAAACTAAGCACTCATATTAGAGTTCTATTTTTTAAAATTCCGCACAATATTATCCCGACAAGAAAATGGTTGTATAGAATTAAAACAATATCTAAACCTAACTGTAACTACTGTGGCTCAGAGGAAACCCTTCAACATTTATTTGTATATGGCAATTTTTCAAAATATATTTGGAATTGGTTACAACAGTACTTAAATTATAGACTTAAATTTACTGCACACCAAATTTTGTACCATGTTCTTTATACTGCTCTGAATCTAAAAACCTAACAATTCATTATTTCATAGCAATAACAAAATATTATACATGGAAAAATCGAAATGCCTTATCTTACGAGCAGAAATAAAAAAATACGGAGCAAATTAAAAGAGCCATTAAATGTGATCTCAGAAGAATACTGGAGTTTGAAACTAGAACGTTTGGAGCTCAAAAAAATCTTTAAAAATGGAAAGTATCAGCACCAGTAATATATAAAAAGGAACAAAAATATTAAATAAAATAATAGAACAAAGCATTTAAAATTAAAATATTAATAGAAAAAATGTGAAATACAATAAAACTGAAAAGTATAAATTAGTAAACTAAACTCTTAACAATATAATATTTGTTTCCGATATTGTTTTAGTAGTTTGTTGGAAAAATTAAAATATAACACTAAAATCAAATGTTATAATATCATTAGGATTTCAATAAATTACTGATCATTACTATAATATATTCAGGGAAATATTTAACCATAATTGAATATCATACATAAAAAAATATTAATTTGTAATTACATAATTAAAGAAAAACTGGATCCATTGGTGTTTTTCCATATTATCTTTAGTAATTCCTGTACTATTGTGTAACATCACTTTCCTATTCTTTCTTGTTTAAAAAAAAAGGTTATTATGTTTACTCTATTCTGTCCCATTTCTTTTAATCTGAGATGCCTTTAACAAGAACCTCTTACAAAGTACATGTGGAGTGTTCAAAAAAGTGGTTTCTAAATAAATTGTATACTTCCTGTAAAAAGCGGAAAATCTTTTGCTGGCTCCCACCCTCTCAGACGGTTGTCTGCTTTGTCTGGAACTATGAGATGATGACAATTATTAAAGGATCCTCTAATAATAATAATAATAATAATAATAATAATAATAAAAGTGTCCACTAAATGCCTTTAAATTACTAAAAGGATATATGAATGTGTGTTTAAATGGAAAAATTAAATAAAAGGTTAGTAGATTCTTAAACAATCCTTTAACAGTTCCTAAGATTCGGACATGAGGTATAAATTAAAGAAACATAATTTTTCTTACTTTTCCATATTGTCGAAAAGCTAAGCTTTGATAAGTTTTGAAACTAACCATTTCTGTTGTCCTTTTTTTTTAATTTGGTTTGGAGTTTAACGACCACCTGGAACAAATCGATGGGCTGTACGCATTCGTCCGTCCCTGATTTGGTTCCACCTGTTTCAGGGAAGGGATAAAGAAGCCAGTGCTCTAAGACAAATACAACCACAACATCTATTCCTCACGGGATTCGAATCTGGACCCATCTCGGCCGAATGGTCAGAAGTCAGCCTTTAGACTACTGCGCCAACGGAGTGGGGAATCTACGTTTTGACGATAACCTCCCGAAATGAGTGAGTGAAAATCACGAAACAAATGTTTTGCCTCAAGAACGAGCTAATACATGGCTCCTTAATTCTGATTTTCTGTTTATATTGCATGTTTTTTTTTATGTTTCCGTTCACAAAAGTTAAAGAAGAAAATTCTGTGGTTTTGTATGCAAAAACATTTTTTTTATAATAGTTGGCAAAGTCGTGGTAATAATTCGTGAGAAACTGAATAAATAAAGTTTTGAATGGAGCTGTTGTTCAGTTGTTATTTTATGGGATCATTTAAAACGACAGCAAAGGAATGCTCTCGTTTTAAATTATCCCTAAGATTTGACGTATTGACTAATGTTTTGTAGTTCTTTCCGCAAAAGCTACATTATGCGTTGATTTTATCCTAACGAAAAGAAGAATAATGTTGCACAAAATTTTTTTTACGTTTACCCATTATTACTGATACTTACTTTCAACAAATAACTGTTTCAGCACCTGACGCACCTTTAAACTTCCTGTACAAACAACAAGAACAACACTTCTTGCTTCGTCTATATCTGACTGAAACATACACTTTCGCTTTAAGCTTGACTCAACATGAAGAACAACAGAGTGCAAAAACCGCATACTCTCACCGTTTACTTTTTTGATTAGCGTCATTAGTATCAATTTGGCTGTACTCAAAGTATAAATGAGGTGTAAACAAGGAGATCGTGTGAAAATGAGCGTTTCAGTCATCAAATCTTTTCGTGGAAACTGAATATATTACACTATTGGGATTTGCACTTACAGCATGAAAAACTATCGATAAAGATAGCGATAGTACCTCCTCCTCTAGTTCGTAATAAAATTGGAGGTACTATCAATAGCACTATCGATAGTTTTGGCCAACTCAGTACATCGACATAAAGCGACAGCATTAGCTGCTGTATAGTGGCTAGAAGAGATAGTGTGCCGTGCGTTTCTGCAGACCGTATCTTGACATCATGAAATCGCAGAGGGCGCTGAAGACAGCTTCGATGCGATTGCTGTGAACTACGCTCTTAAATATACGTGCTTCTCGTTCCGTGCAGTATAGTAGTTTCACTAAAATTTTACCAAAAAATATATTTTTCGTTAACCTGCAGTTATACTAAAAATTATTAACATCATGCATGGACAGATATAAGTGAATATTCTTCAAAACGGGGGTTTTTGGGAAGCTTCTTCAACTTTAATTGGGAAATGCGTAATCTCGCATTGAATGTACGCGTTACAAGGCTGATAAGTACAAATACATTACTGGACCCAATTTCTCCGTAATTATATGTCTAATTAAACACTTGAATTTACGTTGAATTTACGTGACTTTTTCGTAAAATGTTAACAATTATATGCCCCTTAGAACGCTCGATCGTTCACGAACATTCCAGGAAACATCTCTCTCTCTCAGTAAGGATTTAAATTGCTGTCATGTTCGTGTCTCGCTGACGATTAAAAGATAAAAGTAATGAAATTCACTGATATCCCAAAACAAAATTTTATTGGCAAATTTACCACTATTGGTAAGTTGTTCCAAACGATTTCAGATATAACCATATTTCTCGCAACAAATCCAGACAGAAATGTAAAAAAAATGTAAAGTATGTGTTACATTAATGACTTGATAATGCGTTACATGCTGCATGAAGTATACAGAAGAAATTAGAATTCACGGCAATCATTTACTTATACATTATATATGCACTGATTTACCTATACAATATATCCCGTACTTAGATGCTTACGAAACTATAACAGTTGAAACTATGTTCTTTCCAACTATTTCAAACAGATATTTGCGATGGTACAAAGAGGTATTTGTGAGTAAATAGAACAAGATATGTAAACTCAAAGTTATAAGTATTTTTCATTGATTAATTTTTTAGGGGGGAGTTATTTTCGAGGGCTAGTGATACAATACGTTGATTCTATTAGTGACAGACAAATGCAATGAAACTTGGGGGTCTGTTTAGCTACTTGATTTTGAGCTATTATGATGGTTAAATAAAAACAGACATTCCGTTATAATTTTGCAACTTGCACTGGAAAGACTTGCCCTAGAAAAAGTTATTAAATAAGCCAGCCTCGGTGCATTCAGTTTAGAAATCTAGTTCTATTTATTCATAACAAATACTTTTTTCTTCTGTTTCTTTAATTTATACCTCATGTCCGACTCAAACAAAAGGCCGACGCATGAAGAACTATTAAGCAATCTATTAATATTTTACCTTATTTTTCTTTTCAGAAACTCATTCATTCATTGTTTTAGTAAACTAAGATGTTTAATAGATACCTTCTTTTAACTTTCAAATTCTGTTTAACTTCAAGTAAGGATCCCTTAAAAATGTCATTTCACTTCCTACCACACAGATCAGAAAACACCCTGAGATTGTGGGAGCCTGCAAAAGAGTTTCCGCTTGCAACACGAAGTATACCATTTATTTAGAAATCATCTTTTAGAACATTCTACATATACTTA
Organism: Macrothele yani; assembly: GCA_039090855.1. Classification (NCBI taxonomy): domain Eukaryota; kingdom Metazoa; phylum Arthropoda; class Arachnida; order Araneae; family Macrothelidae; genus Macrothele; species Macrothele yani. Next base: position 47,593,354 of record CM077012.1, read on the forward strand.
GTAAGAGATTCATGATAAAGGTATTTCAAATTAAAAATTAGACTAAACAAAATAACTTTTTAAATTTCGAAAACATAGGAAAGTAGTGTAACACGATAGTACAGGAAATACGAAATGATGAAGATGAAAAAACATAAATGGGCTCAATTTTTTTTTAATTTTATTGGTGCGAAATGCTTTATTTTAAATTTATGATTTTCCGTAATGAATAAATAATTCAGACTACATCATAATGTTAATTAGTAAATTGTTGAAATCTTTTCTGTATAGGTTGAATAGAATTTAATATTATATTTTTACTTTTACAATACAGTACCAGCAAAAAGTCGAACATGTTTTTGTTTGACACATTTATGATTTAGGTTTATTTTTGTTTCAGATTCACAAATACTTTTTCTTACTATCTCTAATATTTACCCTTGCTGCAAATTTGCAAAGCACACTATCTAGGGCATTAAAGTAAAAAAAAAATTATTTCTGAATATGTTAGGTGCAAAAAAGTTTGGTTTATTAAGAAATATTTGTGCACGGTCGGTTTAATAGTTCGAAGTGTTCTCATTTTGGTCCAACAGCGTACCTTAGGGAACTAAAGTTTAAAAGAAATAAAACTTAATTTTAACACCCTGTTGGTGGGTGTTAAAACTAAGTTTTATACTTTTGAACAAAAAAAGTATCAATACAATTGCTATAAATAAACAAATACATCGCTCCTTCCACGTTTTAGCAACACACAACAACCGAAAAATTGTTATTTGGCCGCTGCCAAATAACAATTTACGTTCTGTCGTCAAATTCAACTTTTCTTCCACAAAGCTAGGTTTTTCCTAAATTGACGTCAGACGTCGGAGAGCAGGAAGTGTATGGGCCATGTTTCAGGGGGCGTTGGTGAAACCCGAGTTGTATGTCAAGATCGCTGTAAATGGAGAAGTTTGATACGGCAGCAGTGAGTAAAAACTTTCTCGTAGTTTATATTTGTTTTTGGAGCTAACTTCTGACTCTCACAGAACACCTTATATATATACACTAAGTGGCCACTTTATTATGACCACATGAGAGTTTTAAGGAAATGAGCTATAGCTGCACGCTGTTGCCGCCAGAGTGCGAGGCCAGTATAAAAAGGGAAAGCTTAGTGCTTGCGACAAGAGTTGAAGGGATTTTTTGGTGACGAGATGGGTAAAAAATGCGATTTGACGGACTTTCAGCGTGGGATGATTGTAGGAGCTCGGAGCCATGGAGCGAGTATCTTCGAAACCGCCGCATTTGTGAAATGTTCCAGAGAAGCTGTTGTTAACGTGTTTAAAGACTGGACTGTCAGCCAAAAAACCGGGTCTCTACGTACAACGTGTGGTCGTCATCGACTAGTGACTGCTCGGACGGAACGGAGATTGTCCAGACTGGTAACAGACAACAGAAGGGCAACAGTGCAGCAAATTACAGACCATCTTAATCAAGGATCCCTACAAATGATCTCTGCATGCACTGTTCGCTGTACACTGCATCGAGAGGGATATGGCAGCCGAAGGCCTGTTCGAACACCTTTGCTGTCTGCAGTTAACAAGAGAAAACGTCTCCAGTTCGCACAGGAGCACAAAGATTGGACAGTCGATACTTGGAAACAAATAATGTGATCCGATGAATCACGTTTTCAGTTGCACCATGCCAATGGCCGAGTGGGAATTTGGCGGAAACAGCACGAAGGCATGGACCCGAAATGCATTGCTACAAACCTTCAAGCTGGTGGAGGCAACGTTATGGTTTGGGGAATGTTTTCTTAGCATGCTTTGGGCCCTTTAATTCGTGTTGATCAACGTCTGACTGGCAAATCATATATAAACATCGTTGCGGACCAGGTGCATCCTGTCATGTGGATGGTTTATCCCAATGGCGATGGCTACTTTCAACAAAATAATGCGTCCTGCCATAGTGCTCGTATCGTACAGGATTGGTTTCAGGAACATGCCGGTGAGTTTACTTTGCTTAGGTGCCCCCTACAATCTCCAGATCTCAACCCCACTGAGAAGTTGTGGAATGAAGTTGAACGAGCCATCAGACAGCTGGATCCACAACCCTACAATCTCACATTTCTGGAAAATGCTGTTCATCAAGCATGGTCTCAGATTCCATAAACCACCTATCAACATCTAGTGGAGTCCATACCACGAAGAATCGACGCAGTATTAAAGACAAAAGCTGGCCCAACGAAATACTGAGGGGGTGGTTATAATAAAGTGTCCACTCAGTGTATGTATATATATATATATATATATGGAACGCTCGCCCCCGAAAATTTGATTTTTTTAGTATTGTTTAAATAACATGAAAGACCATGTTATTTAACAACACTAAAATAATCAAATCAAAAGTCTGGCACTCCATGACATTGCAGATAGAAGCGAGCCCAATTCATAAAACCAACCAGAGGGACAACCAAATATTTTGAAAAACACACCCATGATGTGAAGTACATGAATATTTAAATAATATTCTTTCCATAAAACGTTAATCAAAATGGCGTTCGCATACCACACACTTCTGTTTGAGCTGTTTGTCACCACGAGGATTTGCCTTGTTCCATTCCACTTGCCTTGCCTCATCTATCGGAACGGAAAACAGAATTACTTTTTTACAAGATCTGTAACCACTGTTACATCCAGGTACGAAACACGTTCTCAACGTTACACCTTTATTATTACATCTTTTCATGATCATCTAACAAATAATTTACTTTTTTACTAGCTATCCGCCAAACACGCCATATCATAGCATGAATGCTAATGCATGCTAACGTTTCGAAATCATAGCATGAAAGCTCGATTGAGCGCCATCTAGCGGTTTCATGAAAAGAGGGAACTGAAATTTAAACAGTTAAAGTAATATCGCATAGCACACTATCATTTCAAGCCACTATGGCTGCTGTTTATAAAACGACAGCATTCGGCAGCTGTCGTTTTAAATGATCCCAGAAAAACCAACTGAGAAATAGGCCCACTCAAAACTTTATTTATTCAGTTTCTCACGAATTATTACCGTAATTTTGCAAAACATTATAGAAAAAAAAATTTGCATGCAAAACTGTAGAATTTTCTTCTTTAGCTTTTGTAAACGTTAACATATACAAAAAACATGCAATATAAACAGAAAAAAAAAGAATTCAAGAGCAAATTATTAGCCCGTTCTTCAGGCAAAACATTTGCTTCGTGACTTTTGCTCACTCATTTCTGGAGGATATCGTCAAAACGCAGATTCCCCGCACCGTTGGCGCAGTTGTCTAAGTGCTGACTTCTGACCGTTCGTCCGATATGGGTCCGGATTCGAATGCCGAGAGGAATATATGTTGTGGTTGTATTTGTCTTAGAGCATTGCCTTCTTTATCCCTTCCCTGAAACAGGTGGTGGAACTAAATCAGGGACGGACGAATGCGTACAGCCCATCGATTTGTTCCAGGTAGTCGTTAAACTCCAAACCAAAAAAAAAAAAAAAAAAAGAAAGGAAATGTTTAGTTTCAAAGCTTATCAGAGCTTAACTTTTCGACCATATGGAAAAGTAAAAAAAGTATGTTTCTTTAATTTATACCTCATGTCCAACTCTTACTAAGGGCCGACGCATGAAGGACTGTTAAAAAATTGTTTTGGAATCTATTAACTTTTTACCCAATTTTTTCATTTAAACACACATTCATGTATCCTTTTAGCAAATTAAAGACATTTAGAGGACACTTTCATTATTAATATTATTATTATTATGAGAGTGTCCTTTAGTAGTAATTGTCATTTTCTCATACTTCCAGACAGAGCAAACAACCACTGATAGGGTGAGAGCCCGAACAAGAATTTCCGCTTTTTACAGGAAGTATACAATTTATTTAGAAACCACCTTTTTGAACACTCCGCATGTACTTAGTAAGAGGTTCTTGTTAAAGGCATTTCAGGTTTTTAAAAAAATGCAAAAATTAGAGTAAACAAAATAACTTTTTTTAAATGAAAGAACAGGAAAGTGATGTTACACAATAGTACACGAAATACTAAAGATAAGATGGAAAAACACCAATGCATCTAGTTTTTCTTTAATTGTATTATTATAAATTAATTTATTTTTTATGTATGGTATTCAATTACGGTTAAATATTTCACTAAATGCATAATAGTAATGATCAGTAAATGATTGAAATCTAAAGATAGAGGCAAATTTGATTTTATTCTTATATTTTAATTTTTCCAATAAAATATCGAAAACAAAAATTATGTATTTAAGAGTTTTGTTTACTAATTTATACTTTTCAGTTTTATTATATTTCACATTTTTGCTAGTAACATTTTAATTTTAAATGCTTTGTTCTATTATTTTATTTAGTATTTTTGTTCCTTTTTTATATATTACCGGTGCTAATACTTTCCATTTCTAAAAACAAATTTGATCTCCAAACGTTCTAGTTTCAAACTCCAGTGTTACTCTGAGATCATATTTAATAGCTATTTTAATTTGCTCCGCATTTTTTTTATTTATGCTCGTAAGATAAGGCATTTAGATATTTCCATATATTATATTTTTTTATTGCTATGAACCCCTTAACGACCATAACGCCCATAACGCCCTTACGTACAAACGGCCGTAGCCGCCCCAAACGACTGTCTAGGGTGAGTCAGATTTCCTACCCTTACTTGCCCTTCAAATTTTCGCGATCTATCAGGGATCAGCATCAGTCACCCTCGGTCACTATTGTTGTTATTAAACAAAGAAATGAAACAACAGACAGTTTCGGACTTATGGTATTTAGAGTGATAAATAATTATTTTATGGTATTTAGAGTGTTAAATAATTACTTTTATGTTTTTAGATTCAGAGCAGTATAAAGTACATGGTACAAAATTTAGTGTGCAGAAAACTTATGTCTATAATTTAAGTATTGTTGTAACCAATCGCGGATTTTTTTTGTGAAATTGCAATCTATAAATAAATGTTGAAGAGTTTCCTCTCAGCCACAGTAGTTACAGTTAGGTTTAGATATTTTTTTAATTCTATACAACCATTTTCTTGTCGGGATAATATTGTGCGGAATTTTAAAAAATAGAACTCTAATATGAGTGCTTAGTTTTATTTTTGATTGAAGTTTCCAAATACTATGTACCATATTGGATTGGAGTGTATCTTCTAAATTTGTTGGATGTCTTTCGTTTACTGCTAAAAATATTTTACATAATTTATCATATTCTTGTCAGAAATAATTTTTCATCCCGGAAAACAAATTTGCTCCCTAGAAACTGTGCCAACACACTATCGACAGTTATTTATTGTTATTTTTTACCATCGAAGACTATCGATACTCATAGCTATCGATAGTTTTCCACCTCTATGTGAGGGTCCCTTAGTAGAACGAATTTATTTCCGTGCAAATCGGTTGTTCCTCGGTGGGGTTGCAGGCTTTTGCTCCTTGGGACGGACGGACAGACACGCGGACCACGGACGGAACATGATTTTGTATCGTTCCTGATAGGTGTGAGACGTCCCTGAGTAGAAAGAAATAATTTCCGTGCAAATCGGTTGTTTCACGGTGAGGCTACGTGTTTTTATACTTCCGGACTAATGGACAGACAGACGGCGGACGGTTTGAACGTAATTTTCTCTCGTATCTAATAGATGTGAGGCGTCCCTGAGTAGAATAAATTCCTTTCCGTGCAAAACGGATGTTTTTCGTCGGGGTTACATGATTTTATACTTCAGGACGGATGGACAGACAGTCTTCGGACGAATGGAACGTAATTTTGTATCATAGCTGATAGGTGTGATGCGTCCCTGAGTGGAAAGAGGAATCATTTCCGTGCTAATCGGTTGTTTCTTGGTGGGTTTGCAGACTTTTATTCTTCGGAACGGACGGAGAGACAGACTGCCGACGGACGGAACTTAATTTTGTATATTACCTGATAGGTGTGAGGCGTCCCTTAGAAGAAAGAAATAATTTCCGTGCAATTCGGTTATTCCTTGGTGAGGTTACGGGCTTTTATTCTTCGGGACGGACGGACATACAGGCACACATAGGGCCGACGGATAGAACGCAATTTTCTATCGTATCTGATGGGTGTGAGGCGTCTTGAGTAGAAAAAAAATCATTCCCGTGCAAATCTGTTGTTTCTCGATGGGTGGATGCTTTAATTCTTTGGACGGACGGAACAGAATTTTAATTTTTTATCGTACCTAATAGGTTTGAGGCGTCCCCGAATAAAAAGAAATCCTGTCCATGCAAATCGGTTGATTTTCGGCGGTGTTATGTGCTTTTATACTTCGGTTGGACGGACGGACAGACAGACTTTGGACAAATGGAACGTATTTTTCAATCACATCTGATAATTCTGACGCATCATGAGTGGTATAAATTTATTTCCGTGCAAATCGGTTGTTTTTCGGTCGGGTTACGTTTTTTTTATAATTCCGTACGGACGGAAGGACGGAAAGACAGACAGCAGACTGATGGAACGTAATTTTCTATCACATATTATAAGTGTGTGTCATTGCTGAGCAGAAAAAAATCATTTCTGTGCAAATCGGTTGTTTCTCGTTTGGGTTACGTGCTTTTATACTTCTGGAAGGAGTGACAGAAATACGGCCCACTGACGGAACGTAATTTTGTATCGTACCTGACAAGTGTGATGCGTTTTCATTAGAAAGAAATAATTTCCGTGCAAATCAGTTGTTCCTGTTGGGGTTGGGGCTTTTATTCTATGGGACGGACGGACGGATAGACAGCGGACGGGTGGAACGTAATTTTGTATCACATCTGACAGGTGTGACGTGTCCTCCAGTAGAAAGAAAACCTTTCCGTACAAATCGGTTGTTTCTCTGTGAGGTTATGCGCTTTTATACTTCGGGACAAATGGACAGACAGACGGCGGACGGATGAATTGTTATTTTCTATCATATCTGATTGGTGTGATGCGTACCTGAGTACAACGAAATCATTTCCGTGCAAATCGGTTGTTTCTCGGTCCAGTTATGTGTTTTTATACTTCCGGACGGACGGAAAGACAGACTTAGTACGGATGGAACGTAATTGTGTATTTTATCTGATAGGTGTGAGGAGTCCCTGAGTCGAAAGAAATCATTTCCGGCTAATCGGTTGTTTCTCGGTGGAGATTTTTTCTTCTTTTTAACGGACAGACAGGCGGCGGACAGATTGAACGCAATTCTGTATCTTATCTCATGGGTAATTTGTTCATGAGTAGAAAGAGACGATTTGCTTGCAAATTGGTTACTTACTTGTTAAGAAACATGATATTTCGTGTGTTCGGAATAATTCATTTCTGGACGGACAGAAAGACGGCTGACGGATGGAACGTAATCCTGTATCGTATCTCATGGGTAATTCGTTCCTGAGTAGAAAGAGACCGTTTGCTTGCAAATCGGTTACTTACTTCTTAAGAAACATGGTTTTTCGTGTGGCCGTAATAAGCCATTTCTGGAAGGACGGACAGACGGTGGACGGATGGAACGTAATTATGTATCGTATCTCATGGGTAATTCGTTCCTGAGTAGAAAGAGACCATTTGCTTGCAAATCGGTTACTTACTTGTTAAGAAACATGGTTTTTTGCGTGGCCGCAATAAGTCACATTTCAATTTGTTTTTGGTCCCTTTAGAGAACCCGTCTTTTTTCCCTGGATGATTATTACATTTGCAATTTGTTTACGGTGCCGTTAACGCTACGAATTTCGACGGTCGTTCCTTCCGTGACACGCCGTCCTCCCGCACTTCAGGCCGCGACGCTCAACTGGATCTGCACCTCGATTTCGAAGGTGTCTGTATTAGGACATCACCATCAGCTTGATTTTGCGGCATGAGCACAACGGAATCTTCGATGGGAATCGTAGTCCCTCCAAATATGATTTCGCCCTTCTTTGTATTCAGAGCTTCACCTCAGAGCTTATCGACATTGTTAGAAGCTAAAATAACCGATTCTAAAATCCCAGGTAATTTGGGGTCCTTGGAGATATTTGTGCGGAATGACTTCGGCATGGTGAATATATTTTAAATACGTGGAGATAATGTAAATGTACGATGTCATCGCTCTGTCCACGTTATTTTTATAAACAACGAATAGCAACTGAAAAATTGTTCTACCGACACCGCTGGGATCGAATCCCAGATCTCTCGATAACTAGCCGGGTACGTTCGCTTTACGCTACGGTGCCAACAATTCACACCGCTATTCGTGGTTTATCAGTCAGCATCTGACTACACAAATCCATATTGATGGGCTCAGGAACTGATGTGTCGCCATCTAGTGGCATTCAAGAAAGCGACCCTTGGATTTATCAGCTGTAATTAAAACAGCTTGTTTCTTGAATGCAACTAGATGGCGACACATCAGTTCCTCAGCCCATCAATATGGATTTGTGTAGTCAGATGCTGACTGATAAACAACGAACAGCGCTGTGAATTGTTGGCACCGTAGCGTAAAGCGAAAGCACTCAGCATGTTATTGAGAGATCTGGGGTTCGGTCTCAGCGGTGTCGGATATACAATTTTTAGTTGCTATTCGTTGTTTATAAAAATAGCGCGGACAGAGCGATGACATCGTACATTTACATTATCTCCACGTATTTAAAATATATTCACCATTTCTATCGCCCCTTGGAATTATCAGCTGTAATTAAAACGGCTTGCTTGCTTGAATGCCACTAGATGGCGATACATCAGTTCCTGAGCCCGTCAATATGGATTTGTGTAGTCAGATGCTGACTGATAAACCACGAATAACGCTGTGAATTGTTGGCACCGTAGCGTAAAGCGAACGCACTCGGCTAGTTATCGAGATATCTGGGGTTCGATCCCAGCGGTGTCGGATATACAATTTTTCAGTTGCTATGCGTTGTTTATAAATAACGTGGACAGAGCGATGGCATCGTACATTTACTTCGGCATGTGCCCGGCGAAAGCAGACTGATTTTGCGACATGAGCACAACGGAGTCTTCGGTGGAAATCGTAGTCCATCCAAATAGGATTTTGCCGATTTCCGTAAGACTATGCACGAATTAATCGCATTCGATAATTTATGATACATGAACTCCTGCCTGATAATGTTTTTAAACATTAATTCTAAAATTTAAAAAAAAAAAGAAGAGCCAACGTGAATGTGGTTTTTCCTTTTCAATTTTTTTCTTGTATTACTGGAGCTGATTCACCTGGGTTAATGACTTATGCCAAGATACAAAATTTACGCCAGTATTTACAATTGTGTATTGAGCTAAAATGACAGCATTAGATTTGCTTTCTCCCTTGAAAAGTTATGTATAAGGACACGGCATTATCCTTTTAGCCCTGCGTTTCCTGAGTACTAACTACCCTTGGCAGCCATTTAGTATTATACCGGAACAATCGTACTGGACTGAAACGCAAACCTGTTTATATAATATTTTAGATAAGTGAATATATATATGTATATACGTTTTTATGCACAAGACTGTGTAAAAATGATATATGGGCACGAGAAGTAGATCTTCCATATGCAGCAATGGTTATGAGTAAAATTATTTCATGAAATCCAATGGATACATATAATGAGAAAGACGCTTAGCATAAAAAACAATGAAAATGTATTAAATTGTTTGTTTCGCAATTTCTTCCTAAGTGTATACTCTGCCGTAGCAAAACAGTAAATATAACACTTCATATTAGCATCAAAGTGCCAATATCTAAATCTTTATGTTTTACAAACTTGCATGTGTGTGTGGCTTTTCTTTAAAAAAGAAAGGCTTGTGTAAATGATTCAGTAGGTGCCTGAAACATTGGTCCTTAATATGCAACAATGGTTATGAGCAAAAATATTGCTTTAAATACAATGGAAACATATTAAAAATTATCTTTTACAATTTGCTCATATGTGTTGTTTACTCTGCCGAATTCATGCAGCAATGAAGTGCCAATTTGTTAATGCATTCCTTCCATTATGTTTTTAAAAAACGATTGTGTCGAAATGATCCAATAGGCATCTGAAACATAGATTTTCCACATGTAACAGAAGTTCTAAGCAGAAATGTTGCCGTTATTATAATAGAACCATATTAAAAGATATTCTTTTGAATTAGCCCTCCCGCAGTCTATTAATTCTGCCAAAGCAACAGAACTACAGTGGTCATTTTCGAATTATTATTCTATTCTCAGTTGTTCTCGAAACGTATTTCAGTACGCAATTGTACTGATAGAATTAATAGTATAATTCATGAGGGAAATTGGTTTTCTTGGGAGGGGGGGAGTCATACTGCGCTTTATCATTAATTGTGTATTTTGTATAAATGACATTAGAATGGTTGTTCCTTATTAAAACTTTAGTCAATTGGTTGATCGGTGAGCTGGTGTTTTGATCAAATCACAGTATAAGTATTTTTGATATTTCATCTGTTGTGTTTTGTGTTATGAGTAAGGCATTCCCATTATTGGTTTTGTTACCAAGTACACATGTGCGACGACATATAGCATATTACCTTGTTTTATCTTTCATTGGTTTTATTTTTGCATTTTGCATTAACTGTTGTTAATTAAGTTTCGCATAGTATTTACTTATGATATGAAGTTGACGTCTGTTTGAATTTAATCTCCGGAGTACTAAATGTAGTCTAAAGTAAATTTTAAGGGTTTTACTTTCAGTTACTATAAACTTGTATTGTTTTCAGTTCTTGAATATTCAGTCATTATGTGGCTGGAATTGTATTTCCTTGTCGTAAATGTTTTATCTTTTTGTATATTTTTTGTATATATTTTCCATAGTGTAATATGTAAGCATCCACACTATTTGAATTAGAAAAATTAAGAACATTTGAACGCTAATATGTTAAAGTTGCATTTCCGAGAAACCGTGCAGAAATGATCTAATATATACCATAAAAAGTCGTTTTTCATATGCAGCAATATTTATGAGCCAAATTATTGCTTTAAACACAATGTAAACATATTTAAAAGTGTGTGTTACAATTTGTTCCTGTGTGTTGTTTACTCTGCCAAAGTGGTGCTGCAGCAGTGAAAAGCCAACCTGTTAATATGTATGATTTCTTTTATTTTTACAAGACTGTACAAAGGATGTAATAGGTGCCTGAAACGTTGTTCTCTTATATGCAGCAAGTGTTCTGAGCACAAATGTTGCTTAAAATATGACGAAACAGATTAAAAGGTATATTTTTGAATTTCGTTTACCTGTGTGTTTCTACTCTGTTCAAGAAATGGTAGAAAAGTGAAATGTCAAACAATTAACGTTTCAGAACTTTCAATATACCTGTGTGTTGTTATATTGATGTTTTTGTTAATGGAAGGGCTGCATTGGAAATAAAAAAATGCAAACGGGAAGCCTTCAATTTACATTTTCATATGAGTAATATAAAATGACGGGGACTGGCGCAAGGATGCATTCTTCTAGGAGAAGGATGGGGGGCGTGGCCTGGCGCAGAAGGATGGGGGCGTGGCACGGTCAGAAGGAGCAGGTGGCGTATGACAGGAGGATGTGGGGCGTGGCAGATGGGGCTACTGTGTTGGGTCGGTGCTGCCCCCTAGCGGTGCTTTTTGGAACTTTCGAGGGATTTTTGAGGGTTGGCAACGACCGAGTGGGGGAAAGGAGATGTGTACGCGATGTGCTGCTCCCTAGCGGTGCTTCTTGGAACTTTATTATTACGTTGAACCTTTGTTTTTGAGAGATGGCAACGATGAGTGGGGAAAGGGGATGTGTCGCGATGTGTTGTCCTCTAGCGGTGCTTTTTCGAACTTTTCTCGGGAGATTTATTGGACTTTGACAAATTTTTGGGAAGTGTTTCCAATATGTTTTGTTTTATTAAACTTATATTTTTAGAGCTTCCGTGAGGTGTTAGGAATTTTTATAGACGTTGCATTATTTATTTATTTTTTATTTTTTCGGGAGATTTATTAGACTTTGTCAAATTTTTGAAGGAAGTTTTTTGTCGTTTCCATAATTTTTTACTCGTATTTTTTTCTCTCTAATTTATTTTATTAAACTTATATTTTTAGAACTTCCGTGAGGTGTTAGGAATTTTTATAGATGTTGCATTATTTTTTTAATTTTCTCGGGAGATTTATTGGACTTTGGCAAATTTTTGAAGGAAGTTTTTTCAATGTGTTTTGTTTTATTCAACTTATAATTTTTTAGGAATTCCCTGAAGTGATAGGATTTTTTATAGACGTTGCATTATTTATTTATTTTTATTTTCTCGGCAGATTTATTGGACTTTGACAAATTTTTGAAGGAAGTTTTTTCAATCGAAGCATTTCCTCGAATTTGTTTTATTAAACTTATATTTTTAGAACTTCCGTGAGGTGTTAGGAATTTTTATAGACGTTGCATTATTTATTTTTTTTTTATTTTCTCGGGAGTTTGATTGGACTTTGCCAAATTTTTGAAGTTTTTTTGTCGTTTCCAATATTTTTTGTTTCAACGAATTTTTTTATTAAACTTATATTTTTAGAACTTCTGTGAGGTGTTAGTATAGCCGTTGCATTATTTTTTTATTTTTTCGGGAGATTTATTGGACTTTGCCAATTTTTGAAGGAAGTTTTTTGTCGTTTCCAATATTTTTTGTTTCCTCGAAATTTTTTTTATTAAACTTATATTTTTAGAACTTCCGTGAGGTGTTAGAAATTTTAATAAACGTTGCATTATTTTTTTAATTCTTATATTTGTGCTTCCTCCAATTTTAATTTAGACGAGGAAAGGCTTTGTTTGAAAAGATTTCGTTCCTGTTGATTCATGTTCCGCTATCTTTTGTCCGACATGTGTTTTGGGATGACTCACAATTTTCTCTTTGTCTCAGACCATACCATTTTGTATGACACGTGTTTTGGGACGAGTCACTATGATGGGTGACGCATGTCGTGATAGCAGACAAAACCGTGACATCAGCCAACGCCATTTCCTCCGCGGGGTCGGCGGTTGACATCATTTGAGATTCTGTTAGACACATTAAGTTCCAAGACTGATTTTTTTCACTAACTTGATCATTTTGCCGTAGCATGACGTAGCCCGAAGGAGCCGAATAACAAGGGGGTGTGACAGGGAGGGAGCTCCTTCGGGCTTCATTCCGGCGTCTCCTGCTCCTTCTTGCTAGAACTTTTGGTGGGAAAACGCAATCTAATTGCTCTTGCATGGCTGGGAAGAAAAAACGTGGAAGAGGCATTTTCTAAGACGGTTGTTCAAGTTAATTTCTGTTCGCATAGAAAAAAAATGATGTCAGAGGAGGGAACAGTGTATCTCCTACTACTAGCCGCGGGATAGGTTGACGTCACGTGGCGTTCTCTCTTTTGTAAGTCCAAGTATTTGTTTAATTTTATTTTCGAGAGATTTATTGGACTTCGTTAAATTTTTTGTGGGAATGGAAGAATGGGAAATCTTTCGCCCCTCCAATATTTTTCCTGGAATTGCTTTTTTATATAAAACTTATATTTTTTTATGTTTTTGGGAATCCTGCTTATGCATTATTTTTTTAATTCATATATTTTTCCTCTCCCCAATTTTAATCAATGTCGTTTGAAACCGTTGACCCCTTTCATGAGAGCTATTCCCCACTCAAAGGAATGCGTAAGTGGAGATTTCCACCATGTGTTAAATTTCACTCAGGAAAAAAAGGTTCGGGACGGCGAGATTTCGAAATCTGAAACTTTTCTTTGTGGAGAACAAAGAATTTCATAGTTCACTCGTTTTTCAAAAGCAGCGTTAATTCCAAGATGAATTCTTTTGAAGGTGTCTGATTAAATTCTCACGCTTTCCGTATACCACCATCATTTTAGTGGAAATTCGGCCTTGAAGAATTTCTTTACGCTTATTATGTACTCTATGAAGATTTTTTTTGTTTATTCTCTCAAGATATGAAAGTTAGTTATAATGAAATCCTTTCGTTTATCTCTCAAGCTGAAGTTAGCTTTGTCTGATTAGAGTCAATAGCATGTTCGTTGCGAGATGACCAGATAAGAAAACAGTCATCGTGCAGTTAGTGTGCTGACGCATGGTGACACATCAATCACCACGTGGTGATAAGGGTCATGTGTTGGTTACAGTATGCAAAGAAAACGCTGAGCGAATTTTAGTTCTGTTCTAAGTTTGAATAAAGTAAGAAGTCTTCAAGTCTTTCAAATTTTGTTTCCGGATTTTTCACTTAACAACAGGAGTTGCATTAACCAGAAAGCAGTTTAAGAAACTCCAAATTATTTTGGACGGCGTGTGGTACAGCATCCAGGAATTGTTAATGCATTCAGAATTCCAGAAAATCGTACTCGGAGAATCCCGAAATTTTCAAAAAAAATTGGAAACAGATCAAACGGTAGTTCCTTTAAATGTTTTCCCTTTTCTATTATTTACTCTGCAGAAGCAGAAATAAACCAGATCTCCCAGCAAAGTTTCAGAGATCACACAGCATCCACTATTCACTCTGTCCCTTGTTTAAAAAGCTCTTTACTCACGATGTTCTATAAGCATGGCACTCCATGGCATCGCAGATAGAAGGCGAGCCCAATGCAGAAAACCAACCCGCGTGACAACCAAATATTTTGAAAAACACACCCATGACGTGGAGTAGATGAATATTTAAATAATATTAACGCTAGGCTAACCTCTTTGTGCTAAAACGAGTATTTCGGGGTTACAATTGTTTTAAATAAAATTACATTAAATATTTTAAATTAAAATGATATTAAACTAAAAGTGATAATTATCACTTTTAAAATACTGAAGTTTAATTTTCATAACGAATGACGGGCGAAACGTTGAGTACGAGGAAGTGAAAACAAAATTATGCGCTGTTCAGCCACCCTCCAGCCATAATCCCCCAAAGTCTAGTCTGGCGACGCCCCTATTTATAACCCAGACAACAATGAAATAAATGTATCATCGTCACAAATACCGCCATAAGAGGACTCCAAGAAAAACATTTGCGTTCTTCTTCCCATTAAAATACTACAAAAATTACGATCCGTTTTGTTTTAAGACACATCATGACGCCTTAAGAAGGCAAATAAGACAAGCCTGTACATTTTGCGCAATATAGCACTGGGTGTTACAGCAAATTCTTTGCATAAAAACAGTGCAGTGAAACAGCATTCGATCCCAAATTGGAAGCAAAGAATTAAGTACAAATGACCGAGAGATCTACTAGGACAATAGTGTCAAATTCGAGATTACTTCTGGAGAAGATTTGTACAAACATTAGCATAGACTGAACCTAGACTCCATCAGTGCACAAGTACCCGTGTCATGTACGTGTAGGATACAAAGTAGAGAAAGAAATGTAATAATACTTATTAAATATAAAATTATGCGAAACACAGATCTACGTCGCCTATATCTACTACTACAGTACTTTGCAGATAGCAAATGCTCTCTCTACATTAGTCCATTCGTACAAAAAACTGGTGCTTTCCTCAAACTCAAAGAACACAGAAATCATTCACGCATTTCCGACTGGAACCGAATAAATTAAAAACGATTGTGGTACAATCAAAACTTCTGCGGAACAATCGGGTACAAACGTATTAAAAACGAATAACTACATGAATTACAAGAATTTCAAGGTGGGAGGTGGCGAAGGCCTGAAGGAATGGCGCTCCTTATTTTTATATTTCGTGAACTTTGTTATCAGCATTGGTACAAACAAAACTTTTTTGCGGTACAATCTGTGCAAACGCAGTACAAATGAATGGCATGGCACAATCACCGAATTTCCGAGGTGGGGGACTGGTAAAGTAGGGTTTCCCAAATTACAATTGCGAATAACTCGGTACAATGGTACTCGAAGAAATTGCATTTACGGTACAATGCAGTACAAACGAATGGCATGGTTGAATCATCAAACTTCCGAATTCGGGACGGATAACACGGTGCTTCGCACTGCATAATTGCGAATAACTCGTTACCGGAAGTAGTACAAGCGAAAAATTTTGCTGTAACATCCTCTACTGCCGTAATAAAAACAAATACCATGAGTGAATCGCCGAATTTCTGGGGTAATGTGCTGCCGCAGTTGTGCTTCCGTCTTAAAAATTTCGAATTATTCATTACTGGAAGTGGTACAAAGGAAAACATTTTGCGGTACAATGCGGCTCGAATGGAGTAGAAACAAATTGCCTGGTTGAATCGAAGAATTTGCGAGGGGGGCTAGCGAGATTGCGCCTGCCACTTTCAAATTGGAATACCTGGTCACCGAAAGTGGTACAAACGAAAATGTTTCCGGTATAAACCGGTACAAACGGAGTATTAACGAATGGCATAGTCGAAACTTCAAATTTGCGTATTGTGGGAGGGGGTGGGGGGTGGTAGGGTGACGTTTCCCAATCTCCTAACTTTGAAATGGGAATAACTCGTACCCGGAAGTGGTACAAACGAACATTTTTGCGATACAAATTGGTACAAACGGAGTACAAACGAATGGTATAGTTAAAATTTGAGAGTTCCGTGGTGGGGGTGCTGACATTTCTCCATCTCCCTACTTTGACATAGGAATAACTCGTAACGGGAAGTGGTGCAAACGAAAAATTTTGCGGTACACTCCGGTACAAATGGGGTACAAACGAATGGAATAGTTGAAATTTCAATATTGCGTGGGGGGGCTGCCGTTTCCCCAATCCCCCCCACTTTGAAATACGAATGACTCGTTACCGGAAGTGGTACAAACGGAGTACAAACAAATAGCATAGTCAAAATTTTAATATTGCGTGGTGGGGAATCTGTCGTTTCTTCAGACCCTCCCCCACTTTGAAATGGGAATAACTCGTTACCGGAAGTAGTACAAACGAAAAAATTTTGCGGTTCAATCCGGTACCAACGGAGTACAAACGAATGGAATACTCGAAATTTAAATATTGCGTGGTGAAGGGCTGCCGTTTCCCCAGCCCCCCTCCCCCACTTTGAAATGGGAATAACTCGTTACCGGAAATGGTACAAACGAAAATTTTTGCGGTACAATCCGGTACAAACGGAGTACAAACGAATGCAATAGTCGAAATTTCAATATTGCGTGGTGGGGGTGCTGCCGTTTCCCCAATCCCCCCACTTTGAAATGGGAATAGCTCGTTACCGGAAGTGGTACAAACGAAAAATTTTGCGGTTCAATCCGGTACAAACGGAGTACAAACGAATGGAATAGCTGAAATTTCAATATTGCGTGGTGGTTTCCCCAATCCCCCCACTTTGAAATGGAAATAACTCGTTACCGGAAGAGATACAAACGAAAATTTTTGCGGTACAATCCGGTACAAACGGTGTACAAACGAATGGAATAGCCGAAATTTCAATATTGCGTGGTGGGGGGCTGCCGTTTCCAAAGCCCCCCACTTTGAAATGGGAGTAGCTCGTTACCGGAAGTGGTACAAACGAAAATTTTTGCGGTATAATCCGGTACAAACGGAGTACAAACGAATGAAATAGCCGAAATTTCAATATTGAGTGGTGTGGGGCTGACGTTTCCCCAATCCCCCCACTTTGAAATGGGAATAGCTCGTTACCGGAAGTGGTACAAACAAAAAATTTTTGCGGTACAATCCGGTACAAACGGAGTACAAACGAATAGCATAGTCAACATTTTAATATTGCGTGGTGGGGAGGCTGTCGTTTCTTCAGACCCCCCCCCCCCCTTGAAATGGGAATAACTCGTTACCGGAAGTGGTACAAACGAAATTTTTTGCGGTACAATCCGCCACAAACGGAGTACAAACGAATGGAATAGTCGAAATTTTAATATTGCGTGGTGGGTGGCTGCCGTTTCTCCAGGCCCCCCCCCCCCCTCACACACACACACACTTTGAAATGGGAATAACTCGTTACCGGAAGTGGTACAAACGAAAATTTTTGCGGTACAATCCGGTACAAACGGAGTACAAACGAATGGAATAGTCGAAATTTCAATATTGCGTGGGGGCTGTCGTCCCCTCCCCCTTTGAAATGGGAATAACTCGTTACCAGAAGTGGTACAAACGAAAATTTTTGCGGTACAATCCGGTACAAACGGAGTACAAACGAATGCCATATTTGAAATTTTAAAATTCCGAGGTGGGGGGGGGGGCTGGCGAAATGGAGCTCTTGTTACACGTGTTTGCGTTTTGTTAAACTAACATTATGTCGATTGAATAATAAAGTTGGAAGACAAGCGTTTTTGTTTTTTTTTTTTTTTGGTGGGAGATGTAACTCACCAAATAACTGGATGTAAATTGCAATCAAATGGACAAGTGCTGGCTGTTTTGTTTTTTAACATACGAGAGGTTAAGCTCACTGTCAGTGAATGTATGATATTTTGGGGAAAAGCAGGAATACCGACAAGAGCCCTTAAAAATTGTACCAAAAAACTAATTGACTTGTATTCCGCGTGGCGAAACATAGAAAAAAATGCAAATAAGACACAAGATATCTTTAAGCGCCGTGAGGAGGAGTTTCAAAACAATTTGGACAACCTATTTGATGTCGCGCATGCCAATGCTCTACAAACTATCAAAATCGAAGAAGACAGGATCTTTTTACAGCAACAGAGAGAGCCAGGACGAAATGGTTACCTAGCTGGTATGGACAAAAAACATATTGAAAAGGAAGAAAGGGTGAGACCAAAAGAAAATCGAAGAAATTAAAAGACAAACTAAACACCAAATTACAGCATCAACATCTTCAGCTTCAAATGTCTTTTCATCATCTGCAGAGACTGACGAAGCACTTCAGATAAACCTACATTTCAGATGAAACCAAAGATGGTGAGTGGTTGTCGACGTTACCAGAGGACACATACATACATACATATCACTGAGCTGTTCCCTGAGATTCAGAGGTTAGCTCCAAAAAGAAATACAAACTAACAGATATCTTTACTTACTGTATCCATTACAAGTTATAACGAAGTAAATTTCTCCGTCATTTTTATCCGCGCCAGGATTCGAACCCAGGCCCCTCATTCCGGAATAAGTTGCTCTACCAATTGAGCTACGCGGACATTTTATTCTGATTCCTATCTGCCTTTATGTCGTGTGCGTCCTTCTGGCAGGTACGTCACATCTCCTGGTACGTTACATCATCTCCCCCTTATTATTTTTTTTTCTCGAAGTGCTGGAGAAGGGATTCTCTTATTTTTCCTATCTCGCGGTGTGGAAATAACATCACACCATTGCGAGATTTTGAACGGTCGGGTCATCCGGATAGTTCGGGCGCCATTATAACGAAGTAAATTTCTCCGTCATTTTTATCCGCGCCAGGATTCGAACCCGGGTCCCCTCATTCCGGAATAAGTTGCTCTACCAATTGAGCTACGCGGACATTTTATTCTGATTCCTATCTGCCTTTATGTCGTGTGCGTCCTTCTGGCAGGTACGTCACATCTCCTGGTACGTTACAAAGTCGTACACAAGATCTTTTATACTTCATACTCATAATCTTTTTCTCATGCAGACACTCCTGAATCTGATCCACCCATGTCTTCCTTGGCCTTCCTCTGCCTTTCCTTCCTGCCACTTGGGCTAGGGCTAAAAAGATTTTCTTAGTAAGCATCTCATCACTCATTCTTCCAACATGACCAAACCACCGAAGCATATTAGTGTCCACCTTGCTAACAACATTTTGCTTCACATCACACAACTGCAACACATCTTTATTCCTCACACATCAGACCGTGTCTTGCCACAAACCCCCCATAAGTAACGCATTTCTCCAGCACACAAACGACTTCTATGTTTCTTCTGTAGTACCCAGGTTTCACTACCATACATCAGAATAGGAACAATTACACTTTCATACAGAGCCATGTGGGACTCTCTACAGAACCCATATTTCCTGTGAAAACCTCCTAGAGAAGCTTTGACTTTCAATGAAGAATTCACTCGCCTACTAATTTCACCATCTAATTTGTTCTCTATGTCAAACATGCTTCCTAAATACACAAACTCTCTCACCTGGTCAATCACAGTGCCATTTATACTTACATTACATTCAGTGCTACCAGTTCCTCTCTCAAAGACCATAACTTTGGTTTTCCCCTTATTTATACTCAGTTTGAATGTCATGCAAACTTCGTACATCCGGGACAACATACTCTGCAAATCACTTTTGCTCTCTGCCAACAGGACAGTGTCATCAGTATACAGCAATTTGCACACATGGATATCACCAAGACATAAACCACTATTATCTACTTTGGCATCATGCATGCGTGCATCCATAAATATATTAAACAGCCATGGTGACATTACACAACCTTGTCTGACTCCTGCACCAATAGAAAACCATTTTGATAAAACCCCATTCAATCGTACACAAGCTCTACTACCAGCACACATGGCTTTTACACTATTAAGTAAATTACCAGTAACACCATATTCATTCAATACCTTCCGCAAAAGTGTCCTATTTACTCGGTCATAAGCTTTCTCTTAATATGTGAAGGCAGCGAAAACTTTCTTACCAACTGCCAGATACTTTTCAATCATCATGCGTAGTGCAAAAATTTGGTTAGTGCAGTCTTTACCAGGCATAAAACCACTCTGAACATCCCACACTTTCTCTGATGTAAGACCCCTTACTTTTCCAATAACAACCTTACCAAACACTTTCCCTGGCACAGTCAGTAGGCTAATACCACGATAGTTCTTGCATTCAGTCTGATCACCTTTTCCTTTATACAAGGGAACAATAATAGCATCCTTCCAATCCCGAGGGACTATTCCTAACTCCCAGCACAACTGGCAAATTTCAGTTAACCAGTCAATTACAGAGTCACCACCATATTTCAACATCTCGGCAGTTATGCCATCAACTCCCGGAGCCTTACCATTCTGAAGAGATTTTAGAGCTTTACACACTTCTTCTCTTGAGATCCCTCCTGTGCATCCTTCCCTCACTGTGACATCATCTGCGTCTGTCTCAGAATCATCTTTGCTTTCCTGATGTAATAACTCACAGAAGTATTCACCCCACTTTTCACTTAACTCATTGGACTCCCATATCATTTCTCCGATTTTATTCTTCACACAACTTACAACTTTGTTTTCCCTATTTTTCCTGAGTCTCATGTACTTCAAGAAAAACTTCCTATCTTTCCAAAAAGCCAGTTCATGCCTTTCCACCTTCTCCTTCTTATCTTTTGCCTTACTCTGTCGAACCAGCTTAGCAGCTTCACGCTTCTTTGAGCGATATTCATCCACAGAAACTCTATCTTGCAACATCCCCAAATAGGCTTCCTTCTTCCTCTTTACTGCCTCTTCAATCTCACTATTCCACCAAGCATCACCTCTATTGTTACCCACTACTGTGGTGCCACAGACCTCTTTAGCAGCAGTGACAAAACAGTTCTTAAAACGTTCCCACTTTTTTTCTACATCCCTCTCACCAGACTTCAGCTCCTTCAGTAGTTCTCTGAGTAAGTCAGAATAACGCTGATGATCTTCAAAGAGCCTATCAACCTTTATTCTTTCTATCCTGGGTCTCTTCCTATTCCTTTTCCTCCAACCAACATTAAGTTTCACTCGTGACACTACCAAGTAATGATCAGAACCAACATCCGCACCTCTCATCACACGGGTGTCAACAACTAAGTGTTTCAAACGCTGATCGTAGACAACAAAATCTATCACACTCTTTTGACCAAGAGTACGATTTTCCCAAGTTTATGTGTGGATATACTTGTGGTTGAAAAATGTATTAGATACCCACAAACCATTCTCAATGCAGAGTTCAATTAATCTTTCACCATTATCATTCACACAAGGATCATTAAACTTACCCAGAACATTGTCAGAAATTGCATTCTGCACACCTACTCTAGCATTGAAATCCCCTGCTATTATAACTTTTTCTTTAGCACCAAACTGGCTCAAAACAGCTTTTAGCTCATTCCAGAAATCTTCCTTCTTATCAGAAGGTTCCGAGTCACAAGGAGCATACACTACAACAATTACAATTCTCTGAAGTTTCACTTTCAAACGAATCCAGGGAATTCTCTCACTTATGCAACTATAGTGAATCAAGTTGTTCTTCATCTTTTCACTTAAAATCACACCTACACCAGCCTGTTCTCTCACATTATCCAATACTCCAGGCCCCACACTCACCGTGCCATTCACTTCTTCTACCCCAATTTCCTTCTTTTTGGTTTCACTTACACTCAGCACATCCAATCTATACTAATTCATCTCCTCAATCACCTCATTCATCTTGCCATTTATACTTCTAGTATTCCATACACCAATCTTACATTCACTCAGCCAAGATCTCTTTCTCATACGCTGTTTTGAAAGTCCAGGTCGATTCCGTGGTGGACCATCTTTCTCAAGTGTGGTAGGTCCACCATATCCCACACTTGAGTCATTTTTAATATTTCTTTTTGTCTTTTTAATCACACCAAGGCGGAATATAACAAAACAAGGTACCAAAAATTTTATTACACCAAAACTAGTAGCTGCTTTGGATAGATGCCAGTTGAGTGTAAGAGACGCTGTGTACGTCCTTCAGGTCGCACTGGGTCACAATGTTGATGAATTTCCTATTAATAGATCTTCTATTCAACGAATCCGGGAATAGAAAAGAAATGAACGTGCTGAAGCCATTAAATCTGCATTTAATGATGATATTCATGCATTTGTTACCGTTCATTGGTACGGCAAACTTCTGCCTGCATTAAATGTCAAAGATTCAAAAGAAGAACGACTTTCAATAGTTGTAACATTTGGAGATAGCGAGCGGCTCATTGCTGTCCCAAAATTACCAAATTCGTCTAGTAAAGAGCAAGCACAAGCTGTTTGGAGTGCATTAAAAGATTCGGGTCTGGAAGACAAAGTGCAAGTTCTTTGTAGTGACATAACTTATTCAAACACGGGCCGTTTCAATAGTACTTGTGTACTCATTGAACAAAAACTGGACAGAGAGTAGTTATTTTCCCCCTGTCGTCATCACATCTGCGAACCAGTTTTGCGTAGCGCGTTTGAAACCAAAATACATCAGGTAACAGGCAGTCCTGACATACCTCTTTTCA
The DNA here is from genome assembly GCA_039090855.1 of Macrothele yani. Lineage (NCBI taxonomy): Eukaryota > Metazoa > Arthropoda > Arachnida > Araneae > Macrothelidae > Macrothele > Macrothele yani. The sequence goes on from CM077012.1 coordinate 47,616,327, forward strand.
AACAGTTGAGAGAAAGCTGGAAAAATATCAAACCTACTAATTTGCAAAGTGGTAAGAAAGTTGTGGAAGGGTTTTTTAATGAGTTTGAAATTAACAAAATGTTAGAATTCTGTAAAGCTAAATTACAAGGACAAATATTAAGAAGTGATTATAACGAACTCGTTGAGCTGTGTATAATATTTTTGGGAGGAGATATGGAGAAGAAACTAAAAATCAGGCCTCCTGGTGCAATGCATCAAGCCTGGTGGATGGCAATAGCAATTTATTCCTTGAAAATGTTTTCGCTAAGGTCTCAACATAAACTATGCGACAAACAGAAGGAAGCTTTGAAAGACATATGTCTGGTCATTGTAACGGTTTATGTCAAACAATGGCTTCAGTGCAGTGCAGCTGTAAAAGCCCCTTATAAAAATGTGTGCTTTTTGAAGTCATTGATATCGTATGAAAGGGTGGATGCCACAGTTTCCAGAGCAGCTTTGATAAAAAATTTGTCAGCACTTGTGGTATTTATATGAAGATGTGTCAGTTTTATCACTGTTTGATGATGAAGTTGATGGACAAACCAAAATTAAAATGGTAGCAAATTTGTAGAGAGAGAGACAGAATCAGCACTTGGAAAGGAGATATGTTCCATCATGTGGAGAAATGACTGATAAATTATTAGGTAAGTTTATTTTCATTTGAGTTTACTGTAATACATAAAAAGTGTGGTTTTGTTTCTAATTCAGTTTATTCTCCGTTTTAGAGAAAAACATGGCCGATTTTGTTTCAATGAAAAATAGACATTTGTTATGTCATCTAGTATAACTGAACACTGACTTTCTTCAGGAATGTCCTTCTACATTGGAGAACAACATTTTCCTTTTAGATGTCAAAAGAACAGTTAACACGTTAAAAGCGGTAAATGATTCAGCTGAAAGAGCTGTTCAATTAATGCAGGACTTTCACGAACTATTAACTGTGCATGAGGAACAAAACCAGTTTGTTTTGCGTGCGTGCAAGATCATCGAAAGCTGTACCCTAATTGCAAAAAAGAAACATTAAAGAGAAAATATTCACATTAGCTTCGTAACTTGTAATGTGTCCTTTTAGGGGTACAAATGTCTCAAGAATTTAATAAAATATTAGATATTATATTTACAGATCATTTTGGAATTCAGATTTGCTTAATGTGTAATCATTCCTAGTTTTCAAATTTGACACTGGAGTCAGCACGGGTTAACGTCATTCGATTGAGATAAAATTTCATATCTGAGTAAATCTGAATGAAAGGAACAAAATTAGGGTGTATGCGCAAAAATTTGGGCAAACATTTTCTTTTTTTTCGCCCCAAGTAAGGAACCCCTAACGTTGGCGTATAAGGCAAGAAACATCGGAGAACAGACACTTTTCAACCATTGCTGGCAGAACACAAGCTGGTGGGGACACCGTTATGGTCTGCGGAATGTTTGTTCGTGGCATTCTCTGGGTCCACTCATACGTGTGAAAGGCACTGTGGATTTAATTCGTTTTGAGTCCATCCTTGCAGACCACGTACACCCATACAAGCTGATTGTCTTCCCTGGGGCGGATGAGATCTTCCAGCATGACCATGCGACGTGTCACACAGCTAGAAATGTTCGAGAGTGGTTGGAAGAGCACGATGAAGATTTCAAAGTACTTCCCTGCCCCCCCCCTTCCCCAATTTCCCAGACTTAAACCCAATCGAGCATCTGTGGGACCACCTCGATTGTGTAGTTCACTCTATGGATCTTCCACCACACACCCTCCAGCAGCTGTCAGATGCACTGCAGTTAGCATGGCTCCACATACCTGGGAACACCTACCAGCACCTTATTGAGTCACTCCCAGCCCGTCTAGCTGCTGTCCGCGCTGCACGCGGCGGTTACTTTGGATATTAGCTTGTGGTTACAATAATGTGACTCGACCGTGTTATACTGGACTTCAGAGTTTTTCCCTAGTGTACTGTGTATTTTGATTACTTCTAGGTAGCTGCGGGTCCAGAGTACGAATCCATGTCATGGAAATTACCCCCGGTTGTCAGGGAGCCCAAGTTACGTTACAATTTAGTTTTCGGAAGTGGAATTCATATTCCCACTAGGGCCCCTACAATCCGGCCCTCGCATATTTTTTGCGTCAGATAATGCTGTGTTTTTCTGCTGGGGGACAAAGATATTTATGCTAAGAAGGTGATCCAGAAAGTAAAGAATGTTTGAGCATAATGTCCGCGCATACAAGCAGCAGGTGCTTCACCAAGGTCAGCCGGAGATAGTTGTGTGTTAGCTGTTGACCGAAGTGTTTTGCGTGCTAGTTTTATCGATTAGGCAGTTTGTACTGTTGTTTCGGATTTTTTGTTGTTGTTGTTTGGAGGTTTAATGACCACCGTGAGCTTTTCGATGGACCATAAACAGTCACCTGTCCCGAATTTAGGGTCACTAGTTCCAGAGAAGAGAGAGAGCCCATGCCGTAAGACAAACACAACATCCAATGCCTCACCGGGATTTGAACCCAAACCCATCTCGAACGAATAGTCAGAAGCCAGTGCTTAGACAACTGCGCCACTGGGGCAGCTTATTTGTTATGCAAAAGAAGTCAGAAAATCCCGCCGACAGCAAATCGCTGTCAGTTATGTGACGGCAAAGGCATCTTAGTGGTGGATTTTACACTGCAGGAAAAATCAGTTACTGCTGATGTTTATTGTAACACTCTTCAAAGACTATGACGAGCTATTCAGAATCGTCGTAGAGGCCCGCTCTCCAGCGGAATACTTCCCCAATGTAGCACACACCCTCACGCTGCTTCCTGGACATAGGCATTGCTCAAAGGAAGTTTTTGAACATCCCCCATACAGCCGGAACTTGTTTCGAGTGGCTACCACTTGTTTCCACACGTCAAGGACTATATGGCTGGCAAACAGGTTGAGAGTGATGAACTAAAGAAGATGACCAGGGACTGGTTAAACGCACAGATGACCGAATTCTATGACGAGGTGATACAAAAACTTGTCACACGATATGGTAAGTGTTTTAATCAACATTAGTGGTGACTATGTCGAAAAATACGTAAAGGTATGTATCAGCACTTGTCTATTAAGTTTTTTTTGTTTTAAATATATTTTCATGATGTTAATGACCAAACGTTCTTTACTTTCTGAATGTCCCTCGTACTTTTCCCGAGTATTGCAGCTTCTAAAAGTCAGATTGAAAACTTTTTAAGAGGTGTCAAATAACGTCCAGTATATGAGAAAGATTTTCGTAATGTGTTCTATCTCTTCCATAACACACAGTTTTGCCTTTACACGGTAATGCGTAAATGTATTTCCATCTAAAGTCATATCACTGCTGCACTGGATGTCTGCTTGCATGATAAACATTTACATATAATTTCTACATTTAGTGATGCACAGTTTTTCCCTATATGACGGAAAACTAGACATCATTCAAAGTACATCATCAGTGATTAAAAATACATCATTAAAACTGTACATTGTTAATGTCGTTCACTGACAAAGTAGTTTAAAGGCAAATTTTTCACGCCAGAGTGTGGATCTGAGTCCTAGACGGCGCTTTTGCTGTGCTGTTCTGGTTTACGCACCATTTTGAAACCAGTAATTCCAAATTATGAGTGGAAAAAATTACCTTGCCCTCCGAAGGTAATGTGATTAATGTGAACCGGAAAACTGCCGTCACGGTTAGCAGTAACAGCTTAAGATACAGTACGTCGAATGTGTGTGCACGTTAATTCCATTCTTTGGTGATTTGAAAATACTAATAAAAAGTGATTAACGAAAACTAAGTCCTACGATATAAATGTGCATACGATTTTTTTAGGTTTATCGACTCCTGTGAGTATGGCCCATTCACAACTCGTGCACTACTCTGACGATTAACCAGATGCCCACGCCTCTAACCACTCGGCCACTGAGGCGACACTCAGTGGCTGAAGTGGTGGATGTTGAAACGTCTATTTCTTCTTGAAGAATGTTTTGTAGCACCATTTCATAACAGATCACGTATGCCACTCAACATCGAATTCTGATTTGTTCAGGAAGCTGGTGAAAAAACTTATAACGAAACATAAAAAAGAAGCATGTTTTGTCAATGGAAGTGATTTTTAAATACCGGTATGTAAAATTTTTCGAAGTCGCATTCCAGGCATCTAAGGCAAAGAGGAGTAACCCACATTTGGCTCCAGAAAAGGGAGATAATCAGAATCGACAAAACGAACACATATTTCTTTTCTGTGTCATATTGTACATAATTATATCATTGTTATATCGTTATCTTATTATATGTCTTTAAGCTGTAATCGCATAGTAAACATTGTGTGTGTCGGAGTCGATGAGTGACAATAGTAACGTGTGTATGCTATGATTAAATTCTAATGAAGAATATATTAAAGTACTAGAAAAAAACAGAAAAAGAATGCATTCACCATATGAAATCAATATTGGCACGCAATGAGGTACCCAAAAACAGTGAAAATAGACAACGGTCCTCAATATACAGTAGTAGCCAAGAATTTGCTGAGTTTGCAAAAATATGGAAATTCAAGCATGTGCCAAGCAGTCCTAACTATCCTCAGTCCAACGGTTTAATAGAAAAAATGGTAGGCATAACAAAGCAAATGTTGATCAAGTCTATAATGGATAAACGTGAAGTGTACCTGAGTCTCTTGGACTATCGAAATACTCCTCTGAAGGATTCACCATCACCATCTCAACTTTTAATGAGTAGACAATTAAGAACAATGCGCCCAATAACAAAAGACCGATTGACTCCCAAAATTCAAGATATACAGAAATTCAGGAATATTCGAAAAATGCAGCAGCTGGTCCAGAAACACTATTATGATAGAGGAACTACATCGATCAAACTGTTCTGGATTGGATACTCGCATGGAAAACGAACGGAATTCTGCAGCAGGACATGGAAGTCAAAGACTATCTCCATGAAAATTAAATAGACAAAGTTCTAATAAGTGAAATACACCTAAAACCCTCAAAAAAATTTGGAATTCCAGACTACAAAACTTACAGAAAAGACAGATTACAACGAAGAGGTGGTGGAGTAGCAATCTGTGTCAATGATACAATAAAGCATAATGAAGTGCCAATTGATAATCTTACTAAAATAAAAGCCCACGGCATTTACCTAGATCTAAAGCAAACCAAATTGAAGGTTGTAGCTCTATACAACAAACCAAATCAGTTAATTGAAGATGCAGAATTAAATGAAATCTTTAAAAATCCAATTCCAACACTGGCAATGGGAGACTTCGATGCCAAACATCAAGCCTGGGGGATCTGATAAAAATGACAAAATAGGCATTAAACTGATGAAATACAATATTACGGAAAACCTAATGGTGGATGGCACTCCTTAACCTACCTATCAACCTGAATGTTATAGGTACACGCCAGGGTTCCCTGATTTCGCAGTAATGAAAAACATAAACAGCTACTATGAAATGAATACAGAACACATCCTTGACTCTGATCATAACCCAATACTCTTTGAACTCAGTTTCACAGACAAACTAATAATCCAAAAACATCTGAAAGTAGACATGAAAAATTCAAAAACCTGATGTCAAATAGAGCTCCCTGAATTCAAATCCATAGAGAGCATAGAAGAACTGGATAATGCGGCTGCAATAATCAGCGAGATTATCACTGATGTCATAGATCACTATAACTCATTGAGAAGTGTCCTAAGTTTAGACCCTATAAACTCACCAAAGAAGTTAGACAACTAATCAAAACAAAAAAGGTACTATAGGAGAAAATGACACAGAACCAGAAATGCTGATTTCAAAGCCTTCTCCTATTATTACAGAAGAAAATGCACAACAGCCATGAAAAATAAAAAAAATCAGTGGAGTAAATATCTCCAACAAATACAATTAAAAGGATCAGACACAGTATGGCAAGTAGCCAAAAGTATCACAAGCACTGGAAATAGGATCTCAACTCTACATGGGATCAAAGGCCTAGCATATTCATAATATGATAAAGCAGAGGCATTTGCTCTAACTCTAGAACAATAATTCTTCCCAAACATATAGGTAGATGACAAAATGCACTGAATGGTAATAAATCTAGTAAACTATCACTACTTCACAAATGAAGACAGGGGAAATCACTCTGAATCAAATTAAATTAAAACAGCGCAAGTAATTGCCCTTATCAAAAAGCTAAAAAGAAATAAAGCTCCAGGAATAGACAGATTAAACAACATACTGAAAGCACTCACATTCCCTTATCTGGAGTTCCTATCAAGAATCAAATATTTCCCAAAGATATGGAAAATAGCAGTAATTAAAATGCTAAGGAAACCTGGACAAAACTCCAAATTCCTTCAAAACTATAGACCCATATCGCTACTATCTGCACTAGGCAAACTATTGGAAAGACTCATCTACAAGCAACTGTACGAGCATCTTAATAAGAATAAGGTAATCCCACTTGAACAATTTGGATTCCTAAGCAAACACTCAACTGAGAGTGATTGACACTTACTCAGAGTGGCTGAAATAATTCTGGAAGGGTTTACAAAAAGCAACATGTATGTGTGGTATTCCAAGACATTGCTAAAGCCTTTGACAAAGTTTGGCACCTTGGCCTGATCTACAAATTGATCCAAACCAATTGCTCTCTTCCCAATTGCCCTAGGTGGATAGTAGAAATTACTATATCCCAACTATCAGACAGACGATTTACAGTTAGAATCAATGACCAAGTCTCTGAAAACCACAATCTCATAGCTGGGGTCCTTCGGGGTTCATGCTTTGGACCACTTTTATTTCTACTGTACTTATATGATATACCAAAAATGAAGCATATCCAACTTGCACTGTAGATAAAACGGTAGGTATGACCAGCATACGTAGTTTATTAAGATAAAACAGGAGTCAAACAACACATAAAACGATAAAACTAGAAAAGCTTGAAACAAACAATAAACAAATGTAGGGAGCATTGACATTGAAAACAAACAGAAAAACAGGGTGATCTGGTCCCCGTAAACTAAAAAAATTGCGTGTCGACCCTAAATTTTAAAATAAGTACGTAATGTGATCAATGTCAACAGAAAATTGCAATAAGTATGGTAGTCGAAGGGAGCGGATAAGATGATAGTCGGAGGGAGCCAGATCTGGAGTGTAAGCAGAGTGAGGTAAAAGTTCCTAGCCGAATTTCTGTTGGTTTTTTTTTCGAGGTAAGCGAGCAGAGTGGAGCGTTGCGTTGTCCTTCTGGAGGATGCCTTTCTTTTCCGGCCGTTTATCACGCAATGCACGGCGGAACTTTTCTAACTTTTGGACATAACGAGCTACATTTATGGTTTGTCCAGGCTTTGAAAAATTTACCAGAATTACGCATCTGTGTCCCAAAAGGCAGTTCCTATTACCTTCGCAGCTGACGGAACTGTCTTAGGCTTCTTCCTGCTTGGTGAATGGAAATGATGCCATTCCATGCTCTGGCGTTTTGTTTCAGGTTCGAAATGGTGGAACCAACTTTCGTCACCTGTCACAACACTGTGCAAAAAATTGGCCCTTTCATTTCGATACCTCCCAGCAGTTGTGACGAGATGTTTTTGCGCTGGCCTTTATGGTCTTCTGTCAGTAAACGTGGGACACAGCGTGGACATATTTTCCAATATCCCAAGTGCTAATCATTTTCTAAACTGCACTCTGTCCTATGCCCAAGTTCACTGTCACACGCCTGTTATCACTAATTAAGACATCATTCCTTTCCTTGTTGTCTTCCGTAGAGGCTGTTCGACGGTAACCGCTACGTGGCTGATCATTAATATCTGTGAAACCGTCTTTAAAACGTTTCACGCACTTTCTTACACTGTTGGCACCCATACACGCATCTACGTATGTACAGACGCTGAAACCTACAGTGAATATCGGCAGCTGGAATTTCTTCTTTCACAAAGATATGAATCACAACATGCTGACGGAATGATGTATCACTGTCGGCCATCTTTTCTCGCGTCTGTTTGGTTCCATGACTGACGCTGGTGACGTCATTTGGCATTCATGGCCACAGCAAGAGATGGTACTACTTATTCACGAACTATCATTCTCCCAATGCGCAATCTGCCTGTGTAATACAACTTTGCTGATTACTTTCAGTATGATCTACGCAGTTTATTAAACCCTGAAACTTGATAAAAAGTTACCATTCAACAGATGAACAACAGTGCTTTCGTTAAACTCAGACAAACATATTAATCTTGAATTCAGAACAATAGCACTATTGCTTGGTGCAATTAGTGTTTCCACATTGGTGATAAGACATATCGTATAATACACTGAAGAGCAATTGAATTAGAGATACCTGTCTAGTAACGTGTAGCACCACCTTTCGCCCCGATGACGGCGGCGATTCGTCTCGGCTTGGACTCGACAAGACACCGGAAGTGTTGGGAAGCCATACTGATCCACGACCCCTGAACAAGCTCCCATAGTTCACGAAGATTTGATGGAGGGGGTCAGAGCCTCAAACATCTCTCTCGAAGGCATCCCAGATGTGCTCGATGGGATTGAGGTCAGGTGACCTAGCTGGCCAAGGAAGCGAGGTCACGTCGATGGAGTGTTCATTCAACCATTCGGGTACAATTCGGGAGCGATGGCACGGTGCATTGTCTTGTTGCAGGATGAGGTCCCCAGTGGGATGTTTAAGACGCACAAACGGGAGCAAATGGTCGTCCAAGATATCCCAGTAACATTGACCTGTGAGGGACGATGTCACACGTACCAGGGGTCCCATTTCAGTCCCCGTAAACAGTCCCCAGACGAGAATGCCACCCCCACCAGCTTGAAGAGTGCCCTGCTGGCAAGAAGGATCCATCGCTTCATGTGGTTTGCGCAGTACTCGTATCCTGCCATCCGCATATACCAACGTGAATCTAAACTCATCAGTCCAGGCAACATTTTTCCACATGTCTAGGGTCCAGTGGCGATGTTCCCATGCCCATGCTAATCTTTGCACCCTATGATGTGCGGTCAGCAGCGGTACCCTCGTGGGACGATGGCTTCTGTACCCCATAGCGAGGAGATGGTTCTGGATGTTGTGGCTACTTGCACGTTTTTGTGCAGCAGCGTTAAATTGCTGAGTGATTTCTTGCACTGAGGCCCGTCTATCCGCTGTTACAATGCGAGCTAACCGACGATGACCCCGCTCATCCACACGCTGTTGTCCACGGCAGTTGGCCCTTGCAGGGATGGTTTTACCGGATTCGATGTACTCACGGTGCACCCGTGACACAGTGGCTCGTGCAAATCCCAGTGCCTACACGACTTCCGAGATGGAGTGACCCATTCGTCCGACAATTTGCCCACGATCAAATGCGCTTAGATCCTTCGTCTTACCCATACTGCGTCCAACTGTTACTGATTCCTGTCGCATCACTCCTTATATTGTCGGATCGCTACATATGTCATGTCGTTTCCGTTTACAGGGCCGCCCACAGCACCACATTTGCATAACGCCAGCTGTCTCATATTTAATTGCTCTTCAGTGTAGTTATTAGCTTGAATCCGAGCCCCGAGTTCAGATCTTCTCTTCCTTTCTTTTTTTACCGTTTACCTTTCGAATTTTCTGGGATCAGCTGAAACATTGCGACACCAGTCAGGCTGTTTTGCGATACCTCAAGGTGTCGCCATAGATACACTGGAAAGCACTGCCTTAGATGCTCAATGGGTGCTTAACCCCAAAACAAAACAAAATATGTCTTTCAGAGGTAGTTATACTGTGTGTATGAAATACATAAACCTATTTTTTTAATTATAATCCCACGCGACAGAACCTCATTAGTTGTGAAAAAATTCTAAAACAATTCAAGTTAATCTAGCACAGACATTAGAAATTTACTTCCATCGAATTTCTACTTTCATCTCTAAGAGATTCAGTCTCTTTACTTTTTAAACATATCCATTTCTCAGCAGGCGATTCCATCAAACGTGTATTACCGGTTTTTAAATACTGAAAGTCATTTTTGACAATGTGTTCTGTGCATGACAGGTTCAACCGCTAGGCGAACTAGGCCACTGCGTAGGGCGCCAAATTTTAGGCGCGCTAAGATTTAGAGTTGATAAAATCGAATGAGCAAATAAATGAGAAAAAAAAATAAAAACGATAGAAACAAAGAAAATTTTGTTTTCTGTTGTCCAACGATTTTCAACATAACTTGTGATTTCTTATTCCTTGAGCAAGCAAGAAACTGAGACTTGCGCTTATCGACTGGGTAAGACAGCTTGCAGTAAATCCAGCGCGAAAGCGCGCGTGTCTCGAAAGACTGCCATATACCAGGCTCGTCCCCTATCAGGGCTTTAGAGAGAGTTTAATTTCTAATCTATTTCAACAGCCCTGCGTCCCTATGCAACAGGCAAGTTAGGCGACACCTGAGGTCAGTACAATATTTTTAAAGAAAATGAATTTTGTATTATCCGGTTTTCAATGGCAATATCAAGACTGCCCATTTCTTTTATCCCAAACAGTGGCAATGCTCAACGCCTGAAGGTTAGCAAATGTCACATTCAGACTGTTTTCTATTGAGAATAACGGTAAAAATAAGCAAGGATCTACCCCTATATTCATTCCGCTGGAATTTTTGTTTCAGTTTCTCCTTTATTTATTTTTTTCCCTTTTTTTTTTTTTTTGTTTCCAGGAAAGAACCTTGTTGGCAGGGACGCAGGGCATGATTGGCCTACCGGAACATTTCCTGCTGGACCACTGGAGAAATGGCCCACTGTCTCTTTTTTGTCTGGATTTTTTGGAACGAACGAATGATTATTTTGTTACTAACGAATAACAATCCTTAGCTTCATTTGAGTGCTATACCTGTCTGAAAAGTTTTTTCCTTAAAAAAAGCGTTTCCTTCCATCTATATGTTGGGCATTTGCTGTGAAATGACAGCAAAATTCTCTGTACTTATGTCAGTCAAGTGCCGCTCTACCAAGTACGCTGTTATAAATTAATTAAGTTAATGCTAACTACAGTTACGAAGAGAATTGAAGGCTTAAGCCGTTTATTGCACGGTGAGAAGATGGCAATATAATAAATGATTCATAAAAGACAACACATAGCAATCCCAAATCAAAAGATGGTAGTTAAAAACACATTAGGTTCTTTCAATCCCGCATCGGGATCATCATCAGATGTAGAAAAGGGCGAGTGTGTCACTAGTTATTAGATATAATGTCAAAAAATCCAAAGAATTCGCAGATTGGTCTGAATGGCGCAGACTCAGTATGAGGATATGACGTTGATGGAAATGATGATGGTGAGGTCGAACGAGGTGAAGTTATTCCGTCAAAACATAAGTCTCTATAGTCTGTTTCCATGGCAATGGAATAACAAGAAGAGTATTTTCGTTACAGCAATTATTGGTACGATTAAGAATAAACAGACTTTCGGTAAACAGAGTGAGGAACTTAGAAGAAGGTGTAGCTAAGACAGAAGTCTCATTCCATACCGGGTAATATACTCATTCATTGACCAGTCGTGATAAGGCAGTAGCGCTGAATCCGGTTTTAACATTATATTTATGTTCCAAAATCCTAACTTTAAGATATGTCGTGTGGTAGAACCTATATATACACGGTCTGGGCAAATGGCATCGCTTGGTCTTAAGGGAATGCTGTAGACACTATGGCGAGAATGTGTTTCCACGGGATCACGATCCTTCCTGGTGTGAGATCAGATTATGTGTCTGAGTTCCAAAGTCCAAGTTGAACCGACGACAAATATTTTTGAGAATGTTTGTCACTTTAGGAACGTAAGGTAAAAAGCCCACATATTTTAAACAGTTTCGTTCAGAATTTAAAGAAGAAAATGTTGACCTCCAAACATTCCGGATTACCTTTTGAACCAAGTAGTAAGGGTATTGATGAAGTTCAGCTATTTCATAAATATTGGAAATCGCAGTTTGACGAAGAATATGAGTTGATGAATGACCCGTCGTACCATGGCATAAAGCGCTGAGAGTTTATGATTCATAGGGTGTGCTGAAGACATTTGTATGATGGATGCAGAGTAGGTGGGTTTACGATAAACAGAATATTGTAATATCTGTGTACCAGGGCAGCGAAATAAATAGATATCTAAGAAAGGTAAAGAATGGCTCTCTTTCTATAGTAAACTTGATTGAAGGGAATTGAGATGATAAAGTATCTGCAAAATGAATCAAATTTTCAGTAGTTGAGGGCTAAAATAAAAGAATATCATCAACATAACGGATGTAAAGAAGAAGCTTGATAATGTTTTGTTCTATAACTTTGTTTTCCAAATGCTAAATAGTATTTCTGCTAGAATAGGGGAAAGTGATGACCCCATTGGGACACCTTCAAGTCGTTGATGGATTTGACCGTTAAACTTGAAGTAGGATTTTTTTGTACTAGGCGTAAAGCAGCAAGAACAGACTGAACTTCAAGAGGGGAAATAATTCCAAAGTTTAGCAATTTGTCTTGAATAAGGTCATGAATAAATGCAACAGGTACAACTGGAAACAGTGAAACAACATCTAATGAAGCCATAGAAAAGGAGGCTTAAGGTTGGAATGCTTTAATTAGTTTTATGGCTGCTAAAGAACAGCAAATAGAAAAAGAGGACGAAGTAATAAGTGGTGAAAGGTAAGAAGCCAAAGCTTTCTCCAGGTTTCGAGATGGATTGGAACAGCTCGAAACAAGAAGGTGCAACGGATGTCCCTCCTTATGAAGTTTTAACCTAAAAAAAAAATCAGGAATACGAGGTCCAAATGAGGGCTGCATACACGAGGTAATGGACTCAGGAAGAGAACTGTGATTTTTAAGTTTATTTACAGAAGTGATGGTAGCAGTAGTCGGATCCTTAGTGATTTTGGCATGAGGAATATTAGCAATAGCTTCAGTCATTTTTAGAACAAAATCTGTTCTATCCAAAAGAACCAGTTAAGTAGATTTGTCTGCCAAAACAATATTTACATTAGGGTTATTTCGAAGTTGTTTAATTTCTCGTCTTTCAGCTGAGTGTGAAGCAAAATATTGATGATTTGGTAAATTCTCTTTCTGAAGGGGATAAGGTTTTAATGACTCCTTCCACTTGAGGAATAAATTGAAATTTATTAATATGGGATGGAGGATATGCACATTTTTTATTTATTTTTTGGTTGAGCAAGTGGATCCCACTTACCCAGATCGTGTGTATATAGGCTGTACCACCATATCTCTTAAAGTTGGGATTTTGGAACATAAATATAATGTTAAAACCGGATCCAGCACTACTGCCTTATCACGACTGGTCAGTGAAGGAGTGTATTACCCGGTATGGAATGAGACTTCTGTCTTAGCTGCACCTTGTTCTAAGTTCCTCACTCTGTGTTACCGAAAGTCTGTTTATTCTTAATCGTACCAATAATTGCTGTAACGAAGATACTCCTCTTGTTATTCCATTGCCATGGAAACAGACTATAGAGACTTATGTTTTGACGGAATAACTTCACCTCGTTCGACCTCACCATCATCATTTCCATCAACGTCATATCCTCATACTGAGTCTGTGCCATTCAGACCAATCTGTGGATTCTTTGGATTTTCGGACATTATATCTAATAACTAGTGACACGCTCGCCCTTTTCTACATCTGATGATGATCCCGATGCGGGATTGAAAGAACCTAATGTGTTTTTAACTACCATCTTTTGATTTGTAATTGCCGTGTGTTGTCTTTTATGAATCACTTATTTTATTATCATCTTCTCATCGTGCAATAAACGACTTAAGCCTTCAATTCTCTTCGCTACTGTGCACGACATTTCATATTTTTGATAACTACAGTTAGACGTAGGTCGTTTGACTTGGAGCCCCAGGTCGTTGGTATGCCCTTCCTTCCTTTTGTAATCTTGAAGCCGATATTAGTAGCCATTGCGATTGCCCACCATCTCCCACCTCCCTTTCCACAGACTGACATAGCACAAAGCAGTTATCCCGCAGAGATATTCCAAAATCCGTGTCCCACTTATATTTATCTTTAGAGAAACAATGATTTACCATTACTGGTTCATCGGTCAAAATAATGGGTAGACTTTAAAAAGGCGTCTACTAAAGAAGGAGGTGCCAATACCATTGCGCAGTAGGTAATCTGTGACCAAATCAATATAAAATTTAAAAATGGCGTAGAAAAATTGCTATGTGCATAGTCTTACCATAAATACTGTTACAAAGTATTCAATGAAATAACAAAAGAAATTTAAAGATATTTTAACATACCTGTGATATGACGTAATTAGTACACTTGTAAATACATGGCACCAGTCACTTTCCAAAATGGCATCCTTTTGCTTTCACACAGTCCTTAAGTCTCTGTGGCCACTCATCAATAGCTTTACGCAGGGTCTCCACAGGAAAAGCTGCTACTGTGCGCACAAAAGAGAGTTTGAGACTGTCAATATTGGGGTGTCTCTTTCTGCAGGCCATGTCTTCCAGTGTGGCTCGCAACTTGTAGTCCGATGGGTTGAGGTCTGGACTGCTTGAAGGCCAATCAGCTGGAGAAATGAAGTCTGGCAAATTCGCCTGAAGCCACTCCTGGGTTGACTTGGCATTGTGGGCAGGTGTGGAATCCTCCTGAAAGCTCCACTGTCGGTTTTGGAAGAGGGTGTGACTAACATTTTTGACTACTGGCTCCAAAACCCTGTCCTGGTAAAATTTAGCGGATGTTTTCACTCCTTTCTCACAAGAATGGAGCTCCGTGATACAATCGCAGGAGACTATCCACCAAACCATGACAGAAGCAGGATGATGGCCCCTCATGATCCTTGGAGCTTTCTTCTGAGCTTCTCGTGAGGTGACGCATACACCCTGTCATTTTGGCGGTTGAAAACTTCTTCAATAGTGAAATTTTTTTCATCAGAGAAAAGGATATGTCTGTAGCGATTGTCTGCGTAACGCTGCAGCAAACGTTTCGCTTTTAGCACCCTCTGCTACTTCAGTTGTGGGGAGAGGAAGTGCCCTGTGCGCCGCCGGTAAGCTCTCACTCTCAGGTCACTCTGCAGCACGCGTGACAACGATATTCTTGAAATGTTCAGCTCACGAGCCATCACTGATTGATTTCTGAAATTCTGAGAGGATTTCTTTTAATACGGGCTGCCACTGTTTTCACCAGGAGAGCAGTCCTCACGGTACGTGGCCTGTCCCAGTCTCAAGGAGCTTTTTTATGGTCCGGTAGACGAAAATTCGGCTGAGTTTTGAGCTTCTTCAGCATGTTGAAAATCTCGGAAGCTGATTTTCCAACTTTGTGCAGCGTTATTACAGCAACACGATTCTCATAATCACCCCACTCCGTGGCAAGTACTTCACGAAACACGTTTTCTCCTCTGTGACTGAACGCACAATGATTCCTAGCTGCTCCATACCTCCTGGCTGGTCGGTGACATTGCACACCGGTTGCGCGCTATCTGTCGAACATTTGTAACAGTATTTATGCTAAGACTGGGTAGTATGTGCACATTTCAACTTTCAGAATGATTTTCATGGGGATTTAGTTGGAAATGGGTTCTTCAACAGACTCGTGATTTTTTTTTAGCTGTCAAAACCAACCTTTTAAAAGGAGAATAATTACCTGGAATTTCAAACCCCACTCATTATTGAATGTAACGTGGTTTTTGAAGCTACATTCAATCATGTGAGTGCATTTTTAAAATTCTTCCTCCTTTAAATTGTTAAAATTTGTTCAAGATTGAATTCGTTTCCCAATGTGTTCTTCAACAGTTCGTTTTCATTTAAGATCAACAGAGTTTTTTTGATGAGGGAGTCTGAGGTGTTCCCCTGTAGGTACGTGCTTTCATAATGAAATGCAAGAATAAAATTTCTGACCTGGTTTGGTCATCCCAATCGGCCCTTACGTGTTGCAGCCGATCGTTACTTCGACTTTCCTTGTTCTTGCTCACTCTCCGTTGCTTCGACTTTCTTGTTCCATCGATAACTTGTTGGGGCCTACGTTATCGATGGAACAAGAAGTTGTCCGTGAAATAGATTTGAAGACATTTGTAGATAATTTTGAGAATAATAGAGCACGCAAAATTAAATTTTAATTAAATTTTAATTTACATTGGACCAGCAAGTAAATAGACGTAATTTCCATTAGTTTCTCCGCATTTAGTTTACATTGAATTTTTGCATCTTGAAGTTATTGAATAGATGCAATATGTTTAGCTACACAAATGAATAATAAATTTGGGGGACGCAAGACTGACGAATATCTCTAATTTAACTTCCTTTAGAGTTTCTATTCTTATGTAAATTTTGTTACTTCTCAGTTATATTTTTCCTTTTGAAGGGCTCATCACTTCCCCGAATTTCTTAACATGTTTTCGCAACACTAACAGTGGGTCGAAGGTAAATAAAAACTACGTCAGCGTAAAAAGAGAGAATTGTGGTAGTAGTACGACCAATGAGATTTAAATTATTTTATATTTTGACAAAATCAATCTTGATGATATACATTGCTGTTTGTTAAGAATGCAACACCAGGAAAAACGTGTGTGTCGCATGAGGAGATGCAAATGATTACAACCGCAACGCACATGCAAATTATTTGTGCATTGTGCCAACCTCGCCCTCGTACCTGTCCCACGGGAAGTATAAAAGCAGGACGTACAGGGAAAGTTGCCATAGACGATTTTCAAGAATTTTGGTAGTAAGTTAGTCGTAGTAACTGTGTATGCCCCGGCGCAGCAGACGAGACTCGTATGTACAGCTGACAGGTCATGGTCTTTAAGCGATGCCGATGTTTTGGACTAAATGTAGGCGAACTTTCCTTCGGCGACATCACCGCTCATGTTAAGCGAAACGCGAGCACAGTGATGCGAATATGTCGTCAGTAAGAAGAGGAAAGTCTGACTCGCCGACGTGAGAATGCTGGAGCCCAGCGACGGACGAACCCACCGGAAGACTATCATCTTCACCGTACAGCGTTGGCGAACTGAACAGCTGTGTCCCGAGGGTTAGCACAACAGTGGAAATTTGTATCACATCAGTGGTTGTCTTCAAGCTCTGTTAGACGTTGTTTGCTTCAGAGAAGCCTCATCGCTCACTGTAGGTTGCTTCAACTTTCCTTGATCTTAAAACACAGACAACAGCGGTTGTAATGGTGCCAGAACGCAGACACTGGCGTGATGAATGGCAGCGCATAGTGCTTTCTGAAGAGTCGCAGTTCAACCTAATGACCCATGATGGACGTATTCTAGTACGGCAAAGCCGTGGCGAACAGCTGCTGCAGGCATTCGTTATGTAGCGTCGTATGGGCCCGACCCGGGGCGTTGTGGTGTGGGGTGCTGTTGGGTTCCATTCACGTTCCCACCTCCAACGCGTTACAGGTACCACGACCAGCCAGCGGTACATCGCAGAAGTTGTGTAGCTGAAGTACTGCCATATCTGTAGACGGTCCCCTGTGCCATCTTTAAACAGGACAATTCCCAACCACATGTGGCGCGAAATGTCTCACAGCTCCTGGATGCCCGACATCTGCCACGTCTTCTTCGGCCAGAGCGTTCACTTGATTTGCCGCCCATTGAGCAAGTGTGAGATATGGTTGCTCTAAGCCTGACACGCCAGGCTCCACCACCAGTTACCCAAGATGAACTTTGGGTACGAAAAGAGACAGTATGGGATTACTTTCCGCAGTGCGACATCCGGAACCTCTTCCAGTCGGTGCCACGCAGTGTATGAGGGGTTATCGTAGTGCTCGTGGTGGGAACTCAGTGTACTGAGTATTGTGTGTTTCATATCACTTACAGGTCTATATTTCTGATGACTTACGTCTTATATCATAAGTAATTTACCCTGTAAATCTCATTTCAATGTTTCAGGTCTTTCTTGGTGTTGCATTTTCAACAGACAACAGTACACTGAATTAGAAACCTTCATTCAATACCGGGTTGGACCTCCTTTTTCCCTAATTACAGTACTATGCGGTTTAGCATAGATTCCAAAAGTCGTTAGAGTTTATCTACGTCTACAGCATACCAGGCTTTCACCAGACAGTCCTTCACCTGACTCAGATTTGACGGAAAAGGTCTTTGCTCTCCCGGCTTTGTGGTGGCCAGGGAAGATGATGGAAGTCGCTGTCATACTAGCTGAACCATTGTTGAAACATCTTGCGCGATGGAATATAGCATTGCCATCCATAAAACAGCCGTCACCTGCTGGATAAAAAGTCAACATTGCAAGGTGGACTTGATAGGTAACAATGTTCAGATAATCCTTGGAGGACATCCAATCTTCTTGCAATATCAGGAGACCCGTTCTGTGCCAACAGAACGTGCTCTACGCCATGACACCACCTCCAGAACCATGAGTTGTATTTACAAGGCGAGCTGGGTCCTTTGCTTCTCGACGCTTCCGCCAAAATCTCTGCCTATAACGTCGTTATAGAACAAGGTGTACCGCGACTCATCGGAACACATGATTTTTTCCCAGTCTTTCAGTGTCCCGTCACGGAATTCCTAACACCACTGTAGAATAACTTTTTGTTTCTTCGCAGAAATCAGTGGTTTCGGTATAGGCATGGGGCAGGCAATATCGATCCTCTTCAATTTCCTGCGCACAGTTCGCTGAGATATAGGTCGGATACAACCGTCATTGAATGCTTTGGTCAAATGCTACACACAAGAAATCCTGTTTCTCCGTACAAGCCTTCTCAGACGACAGAGATCTTGTTCGTGGCAGATTGCTGTCGCGCCACATTTACGCCTCGTAGGCAAGCAATGTGGTTTATTTTTCCACTGATTAAAAGCCCGGTATATCTCATCTTTTGAGAAACCAGTCAGCTCTGCTGTTTTCACAATTGTCGCTCTAGCCAGACAGGCACCCACAATAAGCTCTTTATCGAACTCCGAAAGATCCATTGTTTTTTTTTCCATTGTGATCAACGTTACCGACGATTACTGGCCAGCAGAAATGCCATGGGGAGGCACGTGCAGAGCCGTAGCTAAGATTTTGGGCGCCTGTGGCCATACATTAAAAATGCTTCTTAAAGAAAAAACTATTAATGTAAGACGCAATTACCATTAAATAATATAAAAAGTCCAAGTATGAAAAGTAACTCATCCAAAAATTATAAACACAGTTTTTTATAAACAATAAAGATATTAAGATATTGTCATACTTTGTTACTATTTTCAGTGTACATTAACAAAATATATAAATATATAAATATTTACAAATTCCAAACTAATTCGATTTTTCATGCCTTCAATTTTACGGATTCCGCAACAACAACATCAAAATCTGTTTCCATGTACAGATAGATCACTTTGGGGACTAACCAAAAATTATCCTCCTATCTTTTGTCGCCTGTATAATTCGTGCCCTGTCCACCAACAGTTTAGGTTGACCTCCAGCTCAGAGCTTGGCCTTCCGCTAGACAAGGTCACCTTGCCGATTAATACAAAATGCATGCTAGCTCTGTGGTTATAATCTCAGAAACAATATCAGCTTGGTTTGACATTCAAGAAAGGGATTCACATTTTATTTTCGTGTCCTTGTGACTGAATGACTTGCGGTCAACTTCTGGGGAAATAACAACAGTTCATGTCGCCGTTAAAATGCAAAATTCAAACAAATGTAAAAATTAAAAAAAAAAGATTTGCAAATATATAGACAGTTCATCCTCCCGCTGCTGTTTTAAATCTCACAGATGCTAATTACTGTTTATTTGACAATCTGAAACCCTATACGTCCCTTTCGTTTGATTCGCGCCTATGGCGGGGGCCACACTAGTCATATCCTAATTACATCCCTGGGCATGTGACCACGTATTTTGCATAAGTGACGTTTACAAAATCAGCATAAAGGTTTCTATTTTTTTTTTTTTTTTTTTTTTTTTTTGTGATCGGAGGATTAACGACCACCGTGAGCAACTCAGTGGGCTATAAGCAGTCGTCCGTCCCTAATTTAGGACCACTGGTTCCAGAGAATGAAGAGAGCCAGTGCCGTAAAACAAACACAACATCCATGCCTCACCGGGATTCGAACCCGGACCCCTTTCGGACGAATGATCAAAGGCCCTCGCTTAGACCACTGCGCCACCGGGGCGGCGTTTCTAATTCAGTGACCGGTTTGTGTACATTGAAATCGTTTTTACGCTTTCCAACCGTAGATTGAAGAAGAGTATATGCTCCAGCTTTGTCCTGCCGCCCCGGTGGCGCAGTGGTCTAAGGCGCTGGCCTCTGATCATTCGTCCGTAAGGGGTCCGGGTTCGAATCCCTGTCTGGCATGGATGTTGTGTTTGTCTTACGGCGCTGGCTCTCTCCCTTCCCTGGAACCAGTGACCCTAAATTAGGGACGGGCGACTGCTTATAGCCCATTGAGTTGCTCACGGTGGTCGTTAAAATTCCAATCAAAAAGAAAAGAAAAAGCTTTGTCCGTCTGTCCGCACGATAACTCGCGTAAAAATGGTTCGATTTCGAAGAAATTTTAGTATGTGGTAGAGGACCACCTGGGGACGAACCCTGTTGAAAATGGAAGAAATGGGGTCAAAGATCAGGATATAGGAGAGGGATCCATTCCATTGCCCTTATGGGTCATAACTTGCGTAAAAATGGTTCGATTTCGATGAAATTTCAGTATGTGGTGGGGGACTACCTGGGGACTAACCCTATTTAAAATGGTGAAAATGGGAGAAATGGGGTCAAAGGTCAGGACATAGGAGCGAGATCCATTCCATTGCCCTTATACGCCATAACTTGCGTAAAAATAGTTCGATTTCGATGAAATTTTAGTATGTGGTAGGGGACCACCTGGGGACGAACCCTGTTTAAATTGAAGAAATGGGGTCAAAGGTCAGGGCATAGGAGCGCGGGATCCATTCCATTGCCCTTATGCATCATAACTTGCGTAAAAATGGTTCGATTTCGATGAAATTTTAGTATGTGGTAGGAGACCACCTTGGGACGAACCCTGTTGAAAATGGAAGAAATGGGGTCAAATATCAGGGCATAGGAGCGAGATTTATTCTGCAGCCATTATTCTCATAACGTGAGTGATAACTTGAGTAATGATTTCTGGTATGTTGGAAAGCGTATCATAATCAGTGCATTGCATGATTTTACTAACTTGTTTTTTATGAACATGCTATTGTGATAACAACGAATCTTTGTGGAAATATTAATAGGAATAGTGATTACGAGTGTATCTCAACTTCCTGGAGGTAAGTATATTGTTCAAAGTTATAATACCTTTCTTGCCTTTTAGCTTATCGATTGTGTTTGCATTACATTTCCGCTTTGTTTGCATTTCATCTTTAGCAGTTCCACGTGATTTTGCGGGCTATGGCGGCGTAACTAAGCTTTGGCGTTTCCAGAACGACTTGATTGGGAAAAAAGCATAATTTTAATCCCTTTCGTCTGTGGTTTTTTCATAATCCTGTATATACAGTATAAAGCTATTACACAGGACTTTACTAAGTCTACATGCTTTAATCTTTCCGTTCTTTTTAGAGATAGCGTTACCTGTTCAAGCTCCTGCCTCCGTGTCCAAAATCTGAAACTGCTTCCCTGCATGTTTGAACGATTTTAAAAACAAGTTAGTAAAATCACGCAATGCATTTGATCATGATATGCTTTCCAACATACCAGAAATCATTACTCGATCCAGTTATGAGGATAATGTCTGTGGAATAAATCTCGCTCCTGTGCCCTGACCTTTGACCCCATTTTGATGTTATTAGAGAGAACCGGTTCAGTATACCTCCGGAACAACTTGATAAAGTTTTGTCGCAATCGAATTATTTTTACATAAGTTATGACGCATAAAGGCGGTGAAATGGATCTCGCTCCTATGTCCTGACCTTTGACCCCATTTCGTCCATTTTCAATAGGGTTCGCCCCCAAGTTGTCCCCTACCACATACTAAAATTTCATCGAAATCGAACCATTTTTACGCGAGTTACCGTGCGGTCAGACAGACGAACAAAGCTGGAGCATGCACACTTTTTCAACCTACGGTTGGAAAGCGTAAAAAAGGGACTTTTTTTTTTTTTGCTAGCTTTTAATGGTGTTTCAATATACAAGGACCTAAAAAAGTATCGAATTACATCAAAACACCATAACTCATAAAGAGATTTAATTGCAACCGTCTGATTTGACTGAAATGATAAAATGTTACGAATTCAGATTGTTGTCTCCCGCAAAGAAATTTCACTTCCTCATTAAAAACTGATGAAAAGTTTGATTTATCCTGATGAAGCTCAGCCAAACGATTAGAGAAACTATAGCAGATCTTTAAATAAAATATTTAATTGTGAATAATCGTTGCTTATTTAATGAACTTTGGTACAACATCCGTTGATTTTTTTATTGGTGTAGAACAAAGTGGCATAGCCGAGCTTTCTCTCACCAACGGGTGGCTTTTCAGGGCTGATTGATACTAACCCATACGGAGGGAACTAACAATAAACGTTTACATTTGAAAACATATACTTGCTTTGAGTTAACTTCAAATTGTGCAAAAATGGGAAAAGTGTGCATGAAAAACGTCAACAAATAAAGCAAAACAAAACAATCTCAATATTATAGGAAATCTTATATTTTAGAAATCAACGGATGTTGAACCAAAGTTCATTAATTTGGTGTATTCGTGCTCATTGATTATTGTTTATCTTAGTTGCTTATTTATTCTGTCTCAACAACACAAGTATTGTAGTCATAAAATATATTAAACTTGTACACATTTATTAGACGTTTTTAAGTTCTTATATTCCGTTTTGACGCATACCACAAAGTAAAAAGGACAAATGAGTTTCATTTCATTTTTTTATTTTTTGGGGGAAGAGATTTTATTTAATTACATAAGTCGTCACACTTGAACCAAACTAAATATAGCTTTAGCTATTTCAAAGAACACAAAACTTCCCGATGGTCACAGCGCCCACAACAGTTCACCATAATCAAGCCAGATACGAGTGGTTCCCATTTTGACTCCGAACGATGCAACCAGGAAGGTCACCGACAATGGTGGAAAGTTTTGCCACAGCAAAAATAAGTTGTTCGTAAGTATTAGTATGAATGGCGCTGACGCGTTTTCCAAAACTGTCATTCATTCATTGTTGTTAACGTGACTTAAAGGTCTTTGCCGATAACTGCCATTTTCAGCCGGCTGTTTTGAATTAGTTTAGTTAGGTGGTTAGGTAACCCAGCGAAAGTGTAATGGTTGCAAATCAGAATGAATGTTCCAGAAAGAGAAAGGCATTGCTCCATTTGCTTCGAGCTATTTAGTCGCCCAGCGGAGACATCTTGCCATCATATCTTCTGTGAGGATTGCATTCGGTGGTGGCTTGACGTGAATGGAACCTGTCCAACTTGCAGACTTGAAGTTTCACCCGCTTCGCTTAGAGCAGACGGTCTTCGGATTAAGTGCATGATGTTCGGATATACAATGCTTTGCCCGAACTACATTCGAGGTTGCGAGGAGGTATGTACAGCTTGATCCTTTGAAGGCCACCAGCAAGTCTGCCCATTTCAAGAACTTCTATGTCATAGAGTTTACTGCAAAGGCCGCCCCGGTGGCGCGGTGGTCTAAGCGATGGCCTCTGATCATTCGTTCGAACGGGGTCCGGGTTCGAATCCCGGTGAGGCATCGATGTTGTGTTTGTCTTACGGCACTGGCTCTCTTCCTTCCCTGGAACCTGTGACCCTAAATTAGGGACGGGCGACCGCTTATAGCCCATTGAGTTGCTCACGGTGGTCGTTAAACCTCCAATTAAAAAAAAAAATTACTGCAAAGAAAAGACTCTAAGAAAGAACCTTGCACGTCACGAAGCAGAATGCCAGTCACGTATGATTGATGATTTGATTGGTTATACAGTAATGGCTTCCATGTTAGCATTAGCTATGATAATGGGACGGTGACCTTCCTGGTTGCATCGTTCGGAGTCAAAATGAGAATCACTCGTATCTGGCTTAATTATAGTGAACTGTTGCGTGCGCTGTGACCATTGGGAAGTTTTGTGTTCTTTGAAATAGCTAAAGCTATATTTAGTTTGGTTCAAGTGTGACGACTTATGTAATTAAATAAAATCTCTTCGCAAAAAAATAAAATAAAAAATGAAATGAAACTGATTTGTCCTTTTTACTTTGTGGTGTGTGTCAAAATGGAATATAAGAACTTAGAAACGTCTAATAAATGTGTACAAGTTTAATATATTTTATGACTACAATACTTGTGATGTTGAGAAAGAATAAATAAGCAACTAAGATAAACAATCATGAAAGAAATACGGATTACGCCATATAATACAAATTTTGAAGATGACAATCCGATTTTTTGGAGTAAATGTGACAAGGATGGTAAGCCAGATAATATTCGAAAACTTGAAAATTTTCATCGTCCTGGAGCGGGACTCGAACCCGCGTCTCCCAGAAAACGCCCGGGTATGCTAACCACTACACCACCCAGAACGGCCAAATTTCAAGTTTCCGATCAATTTGAATATAACCATCACAGGATTCGCTAGTCGAAGCAACCGGCATTCATGTTTAGCTAATCTGGAGGTTAAGAATCTTATCCCGTGTTTGCCCGGAGAAGCAGATAAATCATGAAAGAAATACGGGATTACGCCATATGATACAAATTTTGAAGATGGCAATCCGATTTTTTAGCGTAAATGTGACAAGGATGGTAAGTCAGATAATATTCGAAAACTTGAAAATTTTTGTAGTGGTTGGCATACCCGGGCGTTTTCTGTGAGACGCGGCTTAGAGTCCCGCTCCAGGACGATTAAAATTTTCAAGTTTTCGAATATTATCTGACTTACCATCCTTGTCACATTTACGCCAAAAAATCGGATTGTCATCTTAAAAATTTGTAAGATAAACAATAATAAATGAGCACGAATACACCAAATTTATGAACTTTGGTTCAACATCCGTTGATTTCTAAAATATAAGATTTCCTATAATATTGAGACTGTTTTGTTTTGCTTTGTTTGTTGACGTTTTTCATGCACACTTTTCCCATTTTTGCACAATTTGAAGTTGACTCAAAGCAAGTATATGTTTTCAAATGTCAACGTTTATTGTTAGTTCCCTCCGTATAGGTTAGTATCAATCAGCCTTGAAAAGCCACCCGTTGGTGAGCGAAAGCTGGGTTATGTCCATTTGTTCTACATCAATAAAAAATCAACGGATGTTGTACCAAAGTTCATTAAATAAGCAACGTTTATTCATAATTAAATATTTTATTTAAAGATCTGCTATAGTTTCTCTGATCGTTTGGCTGAGCTTCATCAGGACAAATTGAACAAAATCAATACGCCCCTGCAAGCATGTACATGTTTCCAGGGGCGTATTGTTTTTGTTATAGATAGCAACGGACAAACATGTGCATGTTTGTTTTAGAATAGATACCAACGGACGGACATGTACATGTTTGCAGGGGCATAACTAGTATAACGCAGAGGTGTCAGCTGCTTTTGGGCCCCGGACACTCAGCGGCCCCTTACGTATCTTTCGATGAGATCTGAATTGTGTATTAACTTAATAATACCTTTGCATTTTAATCTCGATTTGACGATTTCTGAAAAGATACGTAGAGAGCGCAATATTGGTGCCTCCGAACTTTGAGTGGTTTGGAGGCTCCGATATTGCGAAAGAAGCCTGAAACACTATCAGCACAAGGCTTTCTAGAAAGTACAAGGCATGACATCAGATAGATGAGTTCCTTCCGTTTGTGCGGCACTCTCATGTTACACTGCCTGATTCGTTAGCGTCGTGTTTGACCTCATTCACGACAGCGTCGGAAACAATCGGAAGCCTTGGTTTTCACGTGACATTACTAAAAGTGGGAACTCATCTCTTTAGTGTTATGGGCTTGTATTTTCTAGACGGCCTTGGCTATAGCAACACTTGACTTCTCCCCACACTTCGTTTTAGTATTCATACATATTTAGAAAGCTAACACAGGAACAGTACAATTTTGAAGAGCAATTTTGCCATTGTTCTTCAAAAAAAGGTGTTTAATCAATGCATCCTTTCAGTTCGTGCTTACGGATCAGAGGCATGGACCTTAACTAAAAAAGATACACAAAGCAGGAGGACAACTCAAAGAAGCCTGTAAAGACATTTGTTTGGTGTAACCAAGAAAGATAGGAAAACAACTCAATGATCAAGAAGGTGACAGGAGTTGATATCATCATGTCAATTGACAATGGGCTAGATATGTTGCTAGAAGAACTGACCAGCGTTAGATAACTCAAATCCTAGAATAGGTTAGGTACCAACGGACAAAACAAAGACCCAGAAGAAGACCACGCGGGAGGTGGGTGCATGAAATTCTAAGCATGACGGAGTGACATGGAAGAAAATTGCTCAAGATAAAGAATTGTAGAAGAGACTTTGGAGACCTTCACATCCAACAATAGATTGAGAATGGCTGATTATGATTATGTTACACATACACACGTATTAAGAATATTATGAGTATTTATACATACAATGCCTACAACAATGGGATCGCCGTTTTACTTGTATTCCATCCTTAGCAGTTCCACATGATTTTGCGAGCTATTGCTGCGTAACTACAGATTCATTTGATAATGAAATACATAACATGATTTTAATTCCTTTCGTCTGTAATTGTTTTCAGCATCCTGTGTGTACAAGTTGTTACACAGGTCTTTATTACTAAGTTTAAATGTTTTAATTTTCGCGTATTCTAAAAGATAGTGCTTCCGGTTCAAGCTCCTGACTCCGAGCCCAAAATCTGAAGTCACAACCTGCACTGTGGGATTTTAAAAAAAGCTTTTTTTTTTTTTTCACGGAAAGGGATTTCATTTAGTATAGGATTTTTCTTTATCAACTTAAAGCACCAGAACGATTTCGTTTTTTTCTCAGATTTAAAAAGAAAAGCACCCTCCGAAATACGTGATTTTCAGAGCAACTCATGCTACAGATTTTTAAGTTTTGAATCATTACCGCATACTTTAGTTAGTACTTAAACCATTACCCTTTGTTTTGCTTAAAACTGTCATGATATACGATAACACAACAACAAGATATCACATATCATGGAATATTACTTAACGTTCCCTAGATGTACAGCTCGTACTCTAATCGCCGACTCCCTTTCACTCTGAGAACATACTCCTTTTATTTTACTTCTGACGAGCTGTCAGTTATTGCCAAAACTTACGTAGAAATTTTGAGGTTCTGATGTGCTCTTCAGAAAGAAAATGTAATTAAGGAGTTACATAATTTATATAGAAGAAAGAAACTAAACAGAAAGGTTAAATCGAGATATGCGTCCCACACAGAAAGAGTACTTTCAAGAATGACTCAAGAGATGCATATAGCGTATTAAACCCGTTTATTTTTGTAGTATAGTCAGTACAAAGATTTGCCAAGCTTTCGCACTCCACTGGGAGGCTTTTTTAAGGCAATTGCAGTCTACCATTGCCTTGAAAAAGCCTCCCAGTGGAGTGCGAAAGCTTGGCGAATCTTTGTACTGACTACACCACAAAAATAAACGGATTTAATACGCAAATATGCGTCTCAGATTATTCAAACTTATGCACCCACCACAAGTCATAAAGAAGAAGAAATTGAAGAATTTTATGAGGAAATTCGTCATCTAAATAATAAAGGTAAGCAGCACTTGAAGATAATTATGGGAGATTTCAATGCAAAAATAGGGCAACGGAAACAGAATGAAACTTCAGTAGGTAAATTCGGTCACAGCAACGGAAACCAGCGTGGAAATACTCTCGTTGAGTTTACAGAGGCAGAAGGGTTTTTCATCTTGAACTCCTTTTTCAAGAAAAAGCCACACAGGAAATGGACATGGAGACATCCAAATAGGACGACAAGTGAAATTGATTTTATTTTGTGTAACAAAAAATTCGTCATAGAAGACTGCAGTGTGCTAAACAAGTTCAACACAGGTAGTGACCATAGATTGGTGAGATGTAAGATGCACCTCAACACTAAACTCGAACGTGGCAAGCTCATAAGACAAACAAAATGTATTAACATAACCAACCTTAAAAAACGCCATAATACCTTCAAGGTGGAACTGAAGAACAGATTCTCTGCTTTAGAAGGCCTAACATCGGAAGAAGTGGATGTTTCTGAAGTTAACAGAAAAGTAACCAAAGCTCTTGTGGAAACAGCAACAAAATTAGCTGGGTCTAAGAACAAGTTGCATGTGAACAAATTATCAGGAAAAACCAAAATGTTGATGCAAAAAAGAAGAGAGATGAGGACAACTAAAGATGTGACTTCCAAAATGGAATATATAGAGCTATGCAAGACAGTACGAAAAAGTATCACTGATGACATAAGGAAATTCAACTGTGAACTAGTGAGGAAAGCAATTGAAAA
Source organism: Macrothele yani (assembly GCA_039090855.1). Classification (NCBI taxonomy): domain Eukaryota; kingdom Metazoa; phylum Arthropoda; class Arachnida; order Araneae; family Macrothelidae; genus Macrothele; species Macrothele yani. The sequence goes on from CM077012.1 coordinate 47,644,682, forward strand.
CAACCAAAGCCTAAAGATAGCAAAGGGACATCTCAGTAAGGGAAGAAAACAGATTATGGCACTGAGAAAAGAAGATGGTTCTGTAACAAGAAATAGAGGCGGAATTTTGACAAGAGTGAAAGATTTCTACTCCAAATTATATGAAAGGGATGATACATGTACTCCAGACATCATGAAAGGTACCAGTACCAGAGTTCCTCCAGTCCTCCCAGCAGAAGTTGCACATGCAATCAAGAACATGAAGCGGGGGAAAGCTCCAGGAGAAGATGGAATTACTGTAGACATCATACAAGAAGAAAGTGGAGAAATCGAAACAGTACTAGCCCAAATTTTCATTTGATGCCTTAATGAAGGGAATATTCCTGAGGATTGGAACAACGCTACAATGATCCTGCTACATAAAAAAAGTGACATTGAGGATCTCGAGAACTACAGACCTATCAGCCTCCTATCAGTGATTTATAAAATCTTCACTAAAGTTCTTTCACACCGCTTGAAGGTAACACTGGACATGGCTCAACCGAGAGAACAAGCTGGATTCAGGAGTGGCTACAGCACAATAGATCACATCCACGTACTGAGAGAACTAATTGAAAGAGCGAGGGAATATGAACTTCCATTGAGCATGGCTTTTATCGATTATGAAAAAGCCTTTGATTCGGTGAAACCATCAGCAGTTACAATATCTCTGAAATCCTGCGGTATTGAAGATGCATACATTAATATTATTAATAACATCTATGAAAATTCAAGTGCAAAGATTCGGCTGTTTGAAAATACAACACACATAAAAATTGGAAAAGGAGTGAGACAAGGTGACACCATATCTCCGAAGCTCTTTAATGCCACATTGGAAGGTGTCTTTCAGTCGCTGAGCTGGGAAAACAAAAGGATAAAGATTAGTGGAGATTATCTAACCCACCTTCGTTTTGCTGATGATGTAGTCGTTTTTGCAACTACCCCATGAGAGCTGCAGAGTATGATCCAGGAACTTGCTGACAAGAGTAAAGAAGTGGGATTAAAAATGAACTTTCAGAAGACAAAAGTGGTGTTCAATGCTTTTACAAGAAATGAAGATTTATCGATTGATGGAGAAAAGCTGGAGATAACAGACACGTACGTTTATCTTGGACAGCAGATATCAAGTGAGGGTCACATTGCTGAAGAAATTAATCGGCGTACAAAACTTGCCTGGAGAGCTTTTGGAAGAAACAGCATAATTTTCAAGAGCAATATGCCATTATGTCTTAAAAGAAAAGTGTTTGATTAATGCATCCTTCCAGTGCTTACGTATGGTGCAGAGACATGGACCTTAACTAAAAGAGACATACAAAGGCTGCAGACAACTCAAAGCAGCATGGAGAGGTGCATGCTTGGTGTAACCAGGAGAGATAAGAAGAGGAACTCGTGGATCCGAAAAATGACAAGAGTGGAAGACATCATGATCAGAGTTAAATCCCTGAAATGGCAATGGGCTGGACATATTGCCAGAAGGACAGATCATCGATGGACAGCCGAAATTTTAGATTGGATTCCAAGGGACAGGAAAAGACCCAGAAGAAGACCACATGGGAGATGGGTGGATGAAATTCGAAAGTATGCGGGAGTGACATGGAGGAGACTGGCACAAGACAGACCGTTGTGGAGGAAACTTGGAGAGACCTTCGTCCAGCAGTGTATTGATAATGGTTGACGATGATGATGATGATGATGCGTCTCTTGAGTATTCACAATCTGGTGTATTTAAAGTAAAGTTCAAGAATGACTATGTCATCAGTAAAAACGAAGGTGGGTTGATAATCTTCATTAATCTTTATCATCTTATCTCCCCAGTTCAACGACTGAAAAACCTTCTGCAATTTGGCATTGGAGAGCTTCAGAGATATGGTGTCACCTTTTTTCACACTCCCTTTCCAAATTTTATACCTGCTGTTTCCTCGAACTGTTCATTAAAACCAGAACACCTGAAAGGAGTCGATCTACGATGTTGATATTTAGAGGATACTTTCATTAGGCAATATGGAACAACTGATTAGCATCTCGGTGTTACACGTTACGTGTCATGCGTCAATGTAGCTAATAATCGGTGTGCCCACCTCTGGCTTGTATCACCTGCTGTACGCGCTGAGGCAACGAATCAAATAATGTATGAATGGTGTACTATGGAATAGCCATCCAGGCTGTATTGACCAGCGTCCGAAGTTCATCAAGAGTTGCTGGTGGACGACCGTACCGCTGCATCTGTCGTTTGAGCATGTCCCAGAGATTTCTTATGGGTGATGAATCCGGTGATCTAGCCGGCCACGGTAGAAGTGGAACGTTGTCATCCCTGAAGAAGGCACGTGTTGTCGCTGCAACATGCGGTGTAGCAATGTCCTTCTGAAATATATCCCCGCGGACGTCCTGCAGGTACGGAAGGGCGACCGGCCGTTGAGTGTCATTGACGTGACAGGCACTTATTATGGTGGAACGGACGCTCACGAGAGGTGATCTGCTTTCGTACCCGATAGCACCCCAGACAATAATGCCTCGTGTTGGCGCGGTATGCCAGGTGCGAATACACCCTTCCCGACGTAACTACCCTTGCCGTCGGCGGCCACATATGCAGCCATCACTTTCGCTTAAATAGAAGTGCGTTTCGTTCGAGAACACGACATTGTGCCATTCGTTACGCGATTCCCTTCTTTCGATGCACCATTGCAACCTGGCAGTCCGCTGCTGCATAGTAAAAGGTAGCCTGAGGAGAGGCCAATGAGCCTGCAGTCCGATCCGTAATAGCCTGCGACGTATTGTTACAACTGGCATAGAGAATGCGTCACAGTTCGTCACTGCTGGGTCAAAGACATTGAGGATGCATAACGGTCTCTCAAACACATCCTCATGAGATGACGGTTGTCCCTCGGCGTTGTCTGTGTACGACATCCAGAACCTTCTCTTCGTGTCCTACGTCCTTCTTCACACCATTCCCTGTACACTCTTGCCACGACGGACACACCGCGCCCTACACAACCGCCAATCTCCCTGAGAGAAATATTGCAGTCTGTCATGCCGATAATGCGACCTCTGCCGAACTCGCTGATGTGACTGTATGACTGTCTTACATTACCGCGTGGTATCCTTACCCACTGCTGTCCAAGCACTGACATACCGACAGAGCCACGCGGCACCTATAACAGAAAATGGCTGGTTTCAGGTCTGTGACGTTGCGCGATCTGATTTGCCTACGCGCGGTTCGTATGCACCTATGACGCCGAAATACTTATCATTTTTGCGAATTAACTGATTAGCATATCCTGTGAAAATGAAAGTTGTTGCTCGCCTCCTATCAGGTGTTTTGTTTTTTACGATCATGAGTATATGATGTATATTTGCACCGAAGAGCAATTGAATTAGAGATACCTGTCTAGTAACGTGTAGCACCACCTTTTGCCCTGACGACGGCGGCGATTCGTCTCGGCATGGACTCGACAAGACACCGGAAGCGTTGGGAAGCCATACGGATCCACGACCCCTGAACAAGCTCCCACAGTTCACGAAGATTTGATGGAGGGGGTCAGAGCCTCGAACATCTCTCTCGATGGCATCCCAGATGTGTTCGATGGGATTGAGGTCAGGTGACCTAGCTGGCCAAGGAAGCGAGGTCACGTCGCTGGAGTGTTCATCCAACCATTCGGATACAATTCGGGAGCGATGGCACGGTGCATTGTCTTGTTGCAGGATGAGGTTCCCAGTGGGATGTTGAAGACGCACAAACGGGAGCAAATGGTCGTCCAGGATATTCCGGTAACGTTGACCTGTGAGGGACGATGTCACACGTACCAGGGGGTCCCATTTCAGTCCACGTAAACAGTCCCCAGACGAGAATGCCACCTCCACCAGCTTGAAGAGTACCCTGCTGGCAAGAAGGATCCATCGCTTCATGTGGTTTGCGCAGTATACTCGTATCCTGCCATCCGCATGTACCAACATGAATCACGGCTCATCAGTCCAGGCAACATTTTTCCACATGTCTAGGGTCCAGTGGCGATGTTCCCGCGCCAATTGCTCTTCAGTGTATATACACTTATGGCCCAAACCCGGGCATATCTCGGATTAATGGCCAGAAGCCAGTGCCTCATATCACTTGAATGTATGTTTTGCCGTATATTATGATTGATGCTTTTTGCAGTATCGCATATCGTTTTCTTTTAATTTACCAAAAAAACTTCATTCTCTATGAACAGGGCCGTTAGGTCATTATGGGCATCCGGGGCTAAGACCCGCATGAAAATCAGAAAAAAATGTTTTTCTTTTAATTGAAAAATTCCGAAAGAAAATTCGTATTAGTAACCAGTTCTCAGATATTCTGAATACAAATGTGAGCCACTACAATAGTTGAATAACTGGGTAACGCATTACAGCATTCCATATCCGTTCACTGGAGCGCAATGAATACCTCGTGGTGGTAGAGGCGACATTTGTCAGCTCCTTGACTTTGCTGCCTTGACGAAGTTTCGAAGAACAGTAATGAATGGGAAGATGCGCGCTGAACTGCGCATGCGTAAAACTGTCGCTTGGGGCTGGTCGCCTTTCTGTTTAACAGTAGCAATTTTGCTTCCGCGTCGTCGGACAGTGAGAGTTTGATTTCCGTTTGTGGAGTTAAGCGAGCTGTAAGGTTTGCTCTTGTAAGTAAAATGAACAAAGGGACTTTTTGTAAGTAAAATGAACAAAGGGACTTTTTCTGGAACACCCTTTTGGTTTATTAAGGAATGTGAAGAAAAAAACCCGTTAAACACTTATGACCATATCGACCAAATATTTGCTTGGTGCAAAACATAAGAATCAGTCTAGAACTTTTAATGTGGAGTTATGGCATAATATCCTGGCTAACTGGAAGCGAAAGCGAACATACTTTGTTTTGTTTCTGCTGTTCAGTTTCTACTGTTTTTTTTACGTTATACAGCACTACATACACTGTATTAACAAAAGTAACCGGACACCCCTTCAAAAGCAAATGAACGGATCCCCTGCGTTGTTAAGATGCGCGGTACAGCTACAAACGGTATAAAAAGAAGCCTGCAACTGACCGCGATCATATCGCACTGTGAGGTTGAGTGAAACTGTCGCGGCGGGAGAGAACTGACTTTGAGAAGGGAAAGATTGTTGGGTGTTATATTAGTGGGTTGTCCATAAGAGAAACCGGGAGGCGTTTAAACATACCCAAGTCAACTGTTTTGGATGTACTGAATTAGTGGATGACACATGGCGTGCCTGAAGCAGCAAAATGTACCAGCAGACCAAAGAAAATCAGTGATAGAGGACGTCAAAGCCTCAGAAGAGTCGTTACAGCTAATCGACGGAGTACTGCACAAGACCTCAGTGTACGGTTGAGTAAAAATGCTGGAACCTCGGTATGTGCACGTGCCATTCACATAGAACTCGATTCCATGGGTTATCGTGGTCGTGCGGCTGCTCATAAGTCTTTCATCTCCACTCGGAATGCTACTCGTCGTTTAGCCTATATAGTGTAAAGAACATTTATCGTGGACCGTAGATCAATATGGGAACGGGTCCTATGGACTGATGAATCCAGATAAACGATCCATCAGTCTGATAGCCGTGTGTGGTCATGGCGGCAACCGAGGGAACGCTATTTACTAAGTGTATTTCTGTTCCTACGGTCAAGTTTAGAGCTGCCAGTGTACTCGTGTGGGGGTGTTTTTCGTGGTATGGTCCCGGCCCACTGGTTATCGTGGACAAACCTGTTAACCAGCTCATCTACCTCGATATTCTGGACAATTATGCCCTACCAACTCTGTGGCAATACTGTGGAACCGAACCTTGTTGGTACCAGCTGGATAATGCACCAAGCCATAAAGCAAAGACTGTTACGGCGTGGTTTGACGATAATTCAGTATCGTGTTTGGACTGGCCAACACAGAGCCTTGATCTTAATCCCATAGAGCACCTATGGAATGAATTAGAGCACCGCATAAGAAGTTTGGAACCAAGGCCTACTACTAAGCAACAGTTAGCGATAGCATTATGTACTGATTGGAAGCGCATACCTATCGCTGTGTTCCAAAACCTTGTCGAAAGCCTGTCTCGAAGGGTCAGTGCATGCATTAAGACCAAAAGTGGACCGACACCGTATTAATGTATGTCAATAAAAGCTATGTTGTGTTTCTCTTGTAGGTGTCCGGTGACTTTTGACAACATAGTGTATATATAAATAAAATTTCTATTTCGTTCTATGTGGTTAAGTATAATTTCAGCAGGTGGTAATACAAATGTGGAAGATGTGAATCCGTTTATTGGTGTAAAATGACATGGATGTTAAGTCAGTAAATAGTTTTTGACTTAACATCCATGTCATTTTTACACCAATAAACGGATTCACATCTTTCAAGTTTGCATTGTACTATGGTGTAATCCCGTATTTCATTCATTCAGCAGGTGGCGTTTGGAAACCTTACAATCCACTGAAATTGTATTTAAAGTGCGGAAGAAGGTTGGCGGCAATTCTGAAAATATTTAGCCCCGGACACGGTGTATGGCACCGTATAAATTTTAGGTCACCCTACGCCACTGTTTATGAAATCTAAAAAAAAAAGAGGGAGTTGGGGGTAGACTGGATGAAGAATGCAGATGTACAACGTATATTGAAGCGTCACTCAGTGTTAATTGTAATAATCACAGCAGTCTTTGGTATGGACGACGGCTTAATTCTGAACACTGTTGGTTACAAAAATTCTCTCAGCATAGCGCGTCGATTTTTTGGACAGATTCATGTGATCAGCTGTTACCGAACATGTTGCCAAAAGTTTTTGGCCTTTCCCATTTATCTTTAAATCTACACTGGTTTCCATAAATCAAGCAACAAACCGAAAAATCGCGATATTTGGGCAAAGTATAGTTCAAATCGCACGAAATTTGCATATGTTACGGGCGAAGGCATACGGCATCGATGTACGGAAAGCAAATGAGTGGCGCTGGCAGCGCTTTACGCAAATGCGCAAGAGCTTAAAACCAGATGTTTTGGAGGTAGTCACTAATTCATGTGCAACGTTTAATACAAGATTTCGAGATAGCGATTTTGTTAACGTGGCTTCGAGATGTCATTTACTAGCGGAGTTACGCTACAGAACGGTGGGCCGACTCGAAGCAGGGCAACTGCAGGCGGACGTCGCAAGATGGCTCAACGTCGATCGTTCTGTGGTCAGCAGAATGTGGCAGCAGTTCCAAGCCACGGGTGCCGCTTCCCGAAGGTACAACGAAGGTAGGTCAAGGGCGACGACCTCCGCGGATGACCTGTATTTGCGGCTTTCGGCACGGCAGAACAGGACGGCTACACCGGCTCATCTCAGATCTGTGCTTGCCGCAGCCACCTGAAGGACGGTATCAGCTTCGACGATACGCAGAAGGTTACATACAGGAAGACTGTATGCTCCGCGACCGGTACTATGCGTGCCCCTCACCCCTACCACCGGAGGGAACGTTCCAATTGGGTACGAATGCATGTGAACTGGACTCAAAATCAGTGCAGATCCTTTCTGTTCACTGATGAGTCGCGATACTGTTTACACAGTGATTTTCGCCAAGTTTATATCTGAAGAGAGTCCGGTACTCGCTATCTTCCTTCTCATATCCAGGATAAAGGTACCTATGGTGGTGGTAGTGTTCTGGTGTGGGCAGGCATATCGTTAGGCGGCCGTATCGACCTCTATGTTTTGCCACATGGAAACCTCAATGCTCCGAAGTATAGAGAAGACATCCTGGACCCTATTATTTGTCCGTATGCGGCCGCAATTGGCGATACATTCGTACGACAGGCGGATAGCGCCCGCCCTCACACAACTCGCCTCGTGCACCAGTACCTGGAACAGAAGACTATAGTCTGTATGGAGTGGCCAGCACGCTCCCCGGATCTGAATCCCATTGAGCATGTCTAGGATGCTCTCGGGAGGCGTGTTGCCGGCCTCCAACCCCCTCACCGAACCCTTAAGGAACTCCGCACTGCTTTGCTCTTGCAATTGACGCAGCTACCCACAGAACTGCTCGACACCATAATTAACAGCATGGAACAGCGCTATCGGGCCTGTATTGCTGTTCGAGGTAACCAAACTTCGTATTGAAGTACCTTTTCCTATTTCATCTTGATACCTATATTTCTATATTTTCATATTTGCATCACTCATGCAAAATGTAAATCCTTCGCATCACATGTTCTTACGTTTTTGTGTTGCATTTGGTCTGATAAAGTTTACCACCAAATTTCATCCGAATGGTTTGCATACTTTTGAGTTATCACGATTTTTCCATTTGTCGCTTAAATTATGGAAACCAGTGTATTTAGATTGGAGTAATAATCAACTTGGTCAGTCTTTCCCGATCTTCCTTTTAAACTTTTGTCAATGACATGCAAGTACATAAATAACTGTCACAGTTTGAGAAGTCATTTTGAACTGTGAGCAGGCTAAAAATATTAAATTGAACACCAAGAACTATCTGTTTTTTTATTCGGTTACCACAAGTAATTTGAATGGTGCTTTTTCTGTTTTTAATATAAATGTTCTTTTGCTAATTGGATTTCATTACATTTTTTTTTTTTTTTTGAATATACCATGTTTTTTTCTAGATCGAAAAAAAACAAAAACAATGTGAATCATCCTGTATTAAATTTTCCCAGCTATTTCGTTGAGAGTTCTGTAACATCCCGACATTCCGCGACCTAAACAAATTTAAAAACCAGGTTTGCATATACACTGAAGAGCAATTGAATTAGAGATACCTGTCTACTAACGTGTAGCACCACCTTTTGCCCTGACGACGGCGGCGATTCGTCTCGGCATGGACTCGACAAGACACCGGAAGCGTTGGGAAGCCATACGGATCCACGACCCCTGAACAAGCTCCCACAGTTCACGAAGATTTGATGGAGGGGGTCAGAGCCTCGAACATCTCTCTCGATGGGATTGAGGTCAGGTGACCTAGCTGGTCAAGGAAGCGAGGTCACGTCGGTGGAGTGTTCATCCAACCATTCGGATACAATTCGGGAGCGATGGCATGGTGCATTGTTTTGTTGCAGGATGAGGTCCCCAGTGGGATGTTGAAGACGCACAAACGGGAGCAAATGGTCGTCCAGGATATTCCGGTAACGTTGACTTGTGAGGGACGATGTGACACGTACCAAGGGGTCCCATTTCAGTTCACGTAAACAGTCCCCAGATGAGAATGCCACCCCCACCAGCTTGAAGAGTACCCTGCTGGCAATAAGGATCCATCGTTTCATGTGGTTTGCGCAGTACTCGTATCCTGCCATCCGCATGTACCAACGTGAATCTAGACTCACCAGTCCAGGCAACATTTTTCCACATGCCTAGGGTCCAGTGGCGATGTTCCCGCGCCCATGCTAACCTTTGCACCCTGTGATGTGCGGTCAGCAGCTGTACCCTCGTGGGACGATGGCTTCTGTACCCCATAGTGAGTAGATGGTTCTGGAGGGTGTGGCTGCTTACACATTTTTGTGCACCAGCGTTAAATTGCCGAGTGATTTCTTGCACTGTGGCCCGTCTATCCGCTGTTACAATGCGAGCTAGCCGACGATGACCCAGCTCATTCACACGCTGTTGTCCACGGCAGTTGGCCCTTGCAGGGATGGTTTTACCGGATTCGATGTACTCACGGTGCACCCGTGACACAGTGGCTCGTGAAAATCCCAGTGCCTGCACGACTTCCGAGATGGAGTGACCCATTCGTCGGGCCCCGACAATTTGCCCACGATTAAATGCGCTTAGATCCTTCGTCTTACCCATACTGCGTCCGACTTTTACTGATTTCCGTCGCATCACTCCTTATATTGTCGGATCGCTGTATACGTCATGTCATTTCCCTTTACAGGGCCGCCCAGAGCGCCACATTTGCATAACGCCTGCTGTCTCTAATTCAATTGCTCCTCAGTGTATGACTGAGTTTAATTCAATTCAGTTTTGCAGAGAAACGTTAACACGAATTCTTTATAAGCGCTGAAATGCCTTCCCGCACAAACGCAGCAAACCCAAATAAGATTTAGTTATAGCAATTTAGGGGTGGAAATGAAATTTTAACTGCCGTAATTTTCAGAGCAAGAGCCGTTGCTCTTATGGTAAAAATAACGTGCGGTTAGTTCACGTAGCGGCTCTTCTTACCCCGAATTTTATTTCTAAACTACTGCTCAGCAAACAGCAATTGAAAGTTTGTGTGCGATATTGCCATAAAATCTGAGCTTCTAAAATATCGATTGAAAAAATTCTTTCGTGGACTGATGCCACTCACATCGATAAACCTTTTCGGAATATTTTCTTCTTAAAATATTCCACAGTTTCTCCGCCAGGGGGCGTAGATGTATATCTTATTTTTGTCAATATCTCGATTTCTAGGAGTCCGATTTGAAAAATTCCTTCTTTGTTGGATAGTGTTTTCCGTGTGACATGTTTTTCATATAATTTCAAAAGTAATTCATAGACTTTCCGCTAGGGGGCGTAAAGGTACATTGCGTTTTCCCCTATATCTCTGTTTCTAAATCTCCGATCTGAAAAATTCTTTGTGCACCGGATACAGCTCCTGCTGGGAAATCGTTTGCACATAATTTCTAATTTTTGTAAAAAAATGGTTTGGCCACCAGGGGCGTAAACCTTAATTTCCGCTTCTGATGTATTTGCAGCAAAATATGAGCTTCTAAATTCTCGATTGAAAATAACATCGTTTGTAGACCGATACTACTCATGTCGACAAACCTTTTAGAAACATTTTCTTCTTAAAATAGTGCACGGTTTCTACGCCAGGGGGCGCAGATGTATATCTTATTTTCGTCAATATCTCGACTTCTAAGAGTCTGATTTAAAAAATCCCTTCTTTGTTGGATAGTGTTTCTAGTGTGACATGTTTTTCCTATAAATTCAAAATTTTCAAGTAATTCATAGACTTTCCGCTAGGGGGCGTAAAGGGAAATTGCGTTTCCCCCTATATCTCTGCTTCTAAATCTCCGATCTGAAAAATTTTTTCTGCACCGGATACAGCTCCTGATGGGAAATCGTTTGCACGTAATTTCAAATGTTTGTAAAAAATTGTTTGGCCACCAGGTGGCGTAAGTCTTAATTTCCGCTTCTGATGTATTTGCAGCAAAATATGAGCTTCTAAAACCTCGATTGAAAAAAGTATTTTGTGGACCGATACTATTCATTTCGACAAACATTTTAGGAACATTTTCTTCTTGAAATAATGCATGTTTTCTACGCCAGGGGCGTAGATGTATATCTTATTTTTGTCAATATCTCTACTTCTAAAAGTCCGATTTGAAAAATTCCTTCTTTGTTGGATAGTGTTTCCGATGCGAAATGTTTTTCCTATAAATTCAAAATTTTCAAGTAAATCATAGACTTTCCATTAGGGCGCACAATGGTAAATTGCGTTTTCTGCTCCAAAAACTCCGATTTGAAAAATTCTTCCTGTATCGCATACAATGCCTGACGGAAAATATTTTTCACGTAATTTCTAATGTTTGGTAAAGAATGGTTTGGCCACCAGGGGTCATAAGTGTTAATTTCTACTTCTGATGTATTTGTAGCAAAATCTGGGCTCCTGAAAACTCGACTAAAATTTTTTCTTGGACCGATACCGCTCATATGGATAAACCTTTTGTGAATACCTTCTTCCTAAAATAATGCATGGTTTTCCCACCAAGGGACGTAAAGTCATATCTTATTTTTGTCGATAACTCTGTTTCTAAGAGTTCGTAAGCTCACGATTCCGTTTACAGCAATATCTGAGGGATTAAAGACCCAATTGAAAAACTTCTTTCTTCCGTCAGATACTATTGTTTTCCATACCGGTTCTATTGACTTTAAATAGCTTTGATAAATTTAATTTGCGTCGGAACGGATTCAAAAGACGTGCTTATTACACCCGAAAATTCGGTGTCATCTTTCTTGTTTTTTTTGGGTTTTTTTTTCGATGCACAACTTCGCCGCTAGAGCGCGTAAATGCAGATGATATCGAATTCAAAATGCATTTTATTGCATATAATGGCTGCTAGATATCCGACTGAAAAAAAACTTTTTTTTATGCCATTTGTAAAGAAGACTGTTTTAGGCACAGTTTCTTTTTCAAGTAACGCATACCTTTTTCGCTAGGGGGCGTAAAGGTAAATTGCGTTTTCCTCGATATTTCTTATTCTAAATGCCCTATTTGAAAAAAATTTTCTGTATCGGATACAGCTCCTGGTAGGAAATGCTCTGCATATATTTCTAATTTTTGGTAAATAACGGTTTGGCCACCAGGGGCGTAAGTGTCTATTTCTGCTTCTGATGTATTTGCAACAAAATCTAAGCTTCCGAAAAGTAGACTGAAGAAATTCTTCCGTGGACAGATACCGCTCACCTCAGGAAACGTTTGAGAATACCTCCTGCTTAAAATAGCGCATAGTTTTCCCGCCAGGGCTGTATATGTATTGTATATCTTACTTTTGTCGATATATCTGCTTCTAAGAGTCCGATCTGAAAAATTCTTTCTTTGTTTGAGAGCGTTTCCGGTGCGAAATGTTTCTCATACAATTTCAAATTTCTCAAGTAATTCATAGATCTTCCACTAGGAGTGGTAAAGATATTGGGTTGGGGCGAATGAAATGTCCGACGCGAACGAACAGTGAGTGGATACAAGCCCCCACCACAGCGGAATGGAGCCACAACCACCCACAGGTTTAGCGGGTATTACGTCACAGAATTACTGTAAATAACTAGCACGTGTGTGAAGAACAAGGTTCAGGCGTGGTTTGTTTGCACGTAACGTTGCTTGCAAAGAAAACATGCATTCGCCGGATTTGAGAGTCATGTTCCTGTATGGATTTAAAGTGGCCCATTCTGAAGGAACTGCTATTCGAAACGTTAACAAAGCGTCTGGGGAGAATACAGCCATCGAACGAACCATTAGGCGATGGTTTGTGAAGTTTCAAAGTGGAGACACGGACCTGCAAAACGAAGCACGTGGTCACAGGCCTGTTGCTGTTTCTGACACGATGTTCTATTACGTGGGGTTGAAGCGGACCCCCGAAAAACGTGTCGTGAGATAGCGGCAGAGGTAGGTGTCCACCACACGACAGTTTTTCGGCGTCTGGCTGCGCTGGGTAAGGTTAAAAAGCCGGACATGTGGCTACCACATGAGTTGAAAACTGCCAACAAGACTGAGCGTTTGGAGGTCTGCACGTTGCTGCTTGCCGGGAATGAACAGGAACCTCTACTGCATCGAATCGTCACCTGCGACGAGAAGTGGGTCCTTTATGATAATCGGAAACGATCTGCACAATGGTTAAACAAGGCACAACCTGCTGGACGGCATCCTAAGATACCCCTACACACCAAAAAGATGATGCTTCTTGTCTTGTGGTCTACAGCCGGGATAATTCATCGGAGTTTCTTGGCAAGAGGCCAAACCATCACTGCAGAATGCTATTGTGCTGAATTACACTAGACGCACCGGAAATTGCTGCAGAAACAACCGGCTTTGGTTAATAAACATGGGGTTCTTCTGCTCCAAGACAATGCCCGCCCTCATGTCGCACAACGAACGATGCTGACACTAAGTGCCCTGGGCTATGAAGCACTGCCTCACCCTGCCTATTCCCTGGACTTGTCTCCAACAGACTATCATCTATTTTGTCGCCTGGATCACGTCCTGTCCAGGAAACAGTTCACGACAGACAACAAGGTTCAATGTGCGGTTGATGACTTCTTTGGGTTCCAATCACAAGACTTTTTTCGTTCCGGGGTCATGGCCTTGCCGGACAGATGGCAACTATGTATTGATGCTGAGGGGCATTATTTTCCTAGGTAAGTTGTCCTGTCTTTCAGTTCTTGCAGTCCACGTAGGCTGATCCTTTGCCGGACATTTCATTCACATCAACCCAATAAATTGCGCTTCCTCGGATATCTCTGCTTCTAAAACTCCGATTTGAAAAATTCTTACTTCATCGGATACAGCTCCTGATGGGAAATGCTCGTTATTATAATTTCTAATTTTTAGTAAGGAAAGGTTTGGCCACCAGGGGGGCGTAACCATTTATTTGTGCTTCTGATGTATTTGCAGTAAAATCTAAGCATCAGAAAACTCGACTGAAAAAATTCTTTCGTGGACCGATACTACTCGCCTCAAAAAATATTTTCAGAATATTTTTTTAAAAATAATTCATGGTTTTTCCGCCAGAGGGCGTAGATGTATATCTTATTTTTTGTCGATACCTTTGCTTGTAAGAGTCCGATTTACAAAATTCTCTCTTTGTTGGAGAGCGCTTCTGCTGTGAAATCTTTCTCATATTATTTCAAAATTTTCTTAACACGGAAGTGTGCCACTAGAGGGCATAAGTTTATGTGCCGTTTTACAACAATATCTGCGGGAATAAAAATCCTATTAAAAAATTCTTTTTCGGTCAGATACTATCTAACTATGAAAACTTTTTGTGTATATTTTCTTCCCAAAATAATGCCCAATTTCACCGCTAGGGCGCCAACTTTTATTTTTTTTATTGGAGGTTTAACGACTACCGTGAGCTGCTCAATGGGCTATAAGCAGTCGCCCGTCCCTAATTTAGGGCCACTGGCTCCAGGAAAGGGAGAGAGCCAATGCCGTAAGACAAACACAACATCCATGCCTCACCGGGATTCGAACGCGGACCCCTTTCGGACGAATGATTAGAGGCCATCGCTTAGACCACTGCGCCACCGGGGCGGCAAAATGTGGTTTCACTGTCACTTTTAGGGAACGTAAATATTAAGGAGAAACTTAGTGAGGCATACAGACTTTCAATCAATGAGCATAACATAAAGGTTAAAAAGAACCGTGAAATTTTATCCAAAATAATAGATGGTATTTTCTTTTGTGGATACTTTGAAACTCCCTTACGTGGACATGATGAAAAAGACGATTCAGTAAATCCAGGAGTATTTAGAGGATTAATAAATTTTGCATCTAAATTAGATCCAGATTTGAGGAATCGCTTAGAAACCAGTACGGTCTTCAAAGGTGTTTCTAAGACCATTCAGAATGAGTTACTTGACTGCCTGCTACAAATATACCATGAGGAGATAAGGACAGAAATTAGAGAAGCTTCCTTTGTAGCTGTCATGGCTGGTGACACTTATACAGATGTATCGGAACACACTCAAATGGTCCTTGTTCTACGTTACGTGTTGAATGGAGAAATATTTGAGCGTTTTTGGGGATTCCTTACTCCAGAAAATCAAACTGCAGATGGCATATCGAAACGTATTCTAGAACAATTAGACACAACCCTTCAAGGAAATGGACAAAAACTGATAGCTCAGACATTTGATGGTGCAAATGTCATGAAAGGCAAAAAACCAGGAGTTCAAGCAAAAACAAAAGCAGTTTATAGTAATGTACATCAGTGGCGGCTCGTGGTTGGAAAAATAGGTGAAGAGGTACAAGAGGAGTATGAAAAGATATATACTGTTTACAATGAAAATCCCTTAATGAGGACTTACTTATGTTTTGTATATTAAATCAATTTAAATCAATTTTTCTTCCTTTTAAAGCTGCAAATTTGTCGATTATGTCGTCATAAGATGGTTAGATGGTTCTTTCTTCGTGAGCATCAATAAAATGTCTTCCTGAATAGAAATATTTGCCAGAGAAGCAAGTCTATCTGGGAACTAGTGTTTATTGAGCAAGTTTGTATTCTTTTAAGAAAACTTCTTTCCACTGGCACACTTGTAGATGGAATTGTTAAACTAAGGAAAGCCAATTTATAATCTTCTGTAAAAATGTCTTTGTCTCCGTGAAACACTCGAAGGAGTTCTTGAGTCAATATATTCCTTAATTTTTCATCGGCATATACAAGACTCAGTTCATTTTTAAGGCGCTGGTGTTTAGTAAATACGTTTCCGTAAAAATGTAGATTTTCAAGAGCGCGAGTGGGAAAGCATGCATTAAATTATTCGAATTTGGTTGTGTCAGCAAGTCAGACAAATTGAAGTTTCTTAGTCTTGAAATCTTCTATCCATTTCCATAAGAATGTGGTCGAAAATTTCAAAAATCAAAATACAATTGTTAATAATTTTGAAAAATTGTTTCCTGTGTAAGAGCAGCATATCCCCGTGCTTATTTCTGTGATTTTGCTAGCTTTTCCAAACTGTGTTTCAAATAACTCATCGTTCCTTTTATGGCTCAAAATTTCACGAGGTTGTTTTTTTTTTAATTTGAGTTACGCAGTAGTTTATGTTTAGTTATTTTTTTTTTCAAAAGTTCGAATAATAGATCGGTGGAGCCAAAAATGTAAATTCGAAAGTGCTCATATCATTCAAAAACCGCTTGGCAAGATGAATTGATTTTTTGTCTGATTATTCGCTATTCGTCAGAAATCCAAACACTTCCTTCAATTTATCCCAATCTTCAACAACTACACTTACTAATTTCGAAGTGGAGGACCATCGAGTTTCTGTTATGGTTGGTCTGCATCTTGTGGTTGTTGATATAAGTGTATAAGACCGCTTCGCAGAATGGTGAACAAACGAAGCAATTCCACTGAGGCTTGCAAAAAGAATTCGACACTTAGAAATTTTAGAAAAACTCTGGTGTAATACAAGATTCAAACCATGAACTGAGCATCGAACAAAAACAGCTTGAGAAGCTTTACCTTTGACTTTTTTTTTCTGTAGCCCATTTAAGTGTCCGGACATTATACTTGCCCCATTGTAACATTGTCCTATTTATGTGTGTTGGTAATCAGACTATTCCAAAATTTTGTCTAGCATTTTGTATAAAGCTCCTGACGTTCTATCAATTCATTTTGAATAGTTTTTTATCCTTTCGTATTGATTTTCAATTTCTAAAGAACTTCTTCATATCAACAATGAAATTTCCACGATTTATCGAGCCCATGCTTTCGCCATGGCCATGGAATGCTAGTTCTTGTTTGCTCAAATACAGTATAGAAAGGAACGTTTTCGTTAAAATGCGTTTTCAAAGGCCTAGCATTCTTCCTCAGGGCATCGGCAATGGTGTTTTGAATTTTTTCAAAATTCCTTAACATTAATCCGCATTTCAGGTGTTCGCTAGAATCACGATGTTTATGAAGTGACCGTGTTACGCTTAATAAATCTGTGAATCCGTCTTTATTCCACACCGATTGTTTATTACTAAAAAATAAGCAGGGCCAAAAAAAAAATTAACACAGACAGAAGTGCTGCAAATCCATTTATATTCAGTAAACCAACAATTTTTAAAATTAATATTGTTAGATTTACCGCTCTTCTTGATTTCGTCCTTGGCAACAATTGTCAGTAAATCTGTTGGTCGTCCTTGAAGCAAAATGTCTCTTTTATCTTCATCTTTCCACAGAGTAAATGGGGTTTGCAATAAATTACAAACAATGTCATCCACAGGATGCATACTAAAAACTATCACTATCAGTTAAATTGTACACAAACCTAAAATATCAGTTAAAGCTTTCAACAAATAATCACAAAGCACGAAAGAGCAAATTCCTTTCGGAAAATAATGTACCACAACACCACAAGGGAAAAGCCCGAGCAGATTGCATGGTTTCCTGGTAGTCCGCCCACTCCACCGTGATCTCTCACGACTTTACGCTCAAAAACTGAAAGATGCAGAGGTAAGGCGCGTGAAGCTGAAACACTTCACTTGAGCGAGCAGACTGGGGTGGGTGACGTCACGGTTACCATGGCAACTCGGCGGAAAACTGCAGACTTCCAAGCATTCTCATTTCGGCTCTTCACTTGCACTGTTTTGCGTATAAGGATTTGTTTTCCGTATTGAGCGCGCCATGTGAATTAATATCTATTCAAAATTTTGAGTATTTTGGAACTGAATAAAGGCAAAAAATAATATATTATAAAAAAATACTGAATAAAACTTTATTTTGAGTAAAATAGGTGAAGAGGCACTTCACCTACTTCACCTGAAAAGCCGCCACTGATGTACATTTCATTCACTGCTATGCGCATCAACTTAATTTAATAATGAGAAATGTAGCAAGTATAACACGGAAGGCAAGAATATTTTTCTCTAACGTTTTGGCTATTCCAACGTTCTTCTCAAGATCACCGCAACGTGTATCCGTTCTGAAGAAGCATATGCAGGGCCTGATTTGCGCCTAGGCACGCAAGGCACATGCCTAGGGCCCTCAAATTGAAAGGGCCCCAAAATCTTGGTTAAAAAAAAAAAAACTTCCCATTTTCAAAATATTTATACGTATGTAGATGTGACGTGGAGTAACTATATATAAATCGCTGGCAAAACACAAGCAAGTACTGGCAATAGAATATGTGATATTTCTAGTTAATATCAGTAACATTTACCAGATAATTTGGGGAGGGTTTTTGTGTGAGATTAAACAAAAAATTGTCGAGTTGTGTAATAAAAACTAGCAGTATGTGTATGTATGTAATTATGGCTTACTAAGATCAACTATATACTTCAATTTCAAATACTGCATGGTTCTGAAGCAATTTTTAAACATTTTGACATTTTAGCTCCCAAAAGTTATATTTGAAAAATGACAAAAAATCCAATGTCCAATTGAATTTTATCCGTCATATGGCTTTGTCACACATAACTGTTTCATCGATGAAGGTTCAAGTCTTTTCAGATGCAAATCAGTAGGACAGCATAAAAATCTAGGAGAAAACAATATTTTACCAGGTACTACCGTAATTTAATGTCAGTCTTATAAATGTATTGTGTTTATTAAATTATTATGCTGGATTGTAATACAGTCGCCCAAAATGGTCACACTACCTACTCGACTCCGTAAAGTAAATGTCAAGTGGAGGGGGCCTCGTTTTGGGTTGTGCCCAGGGGCGGCTCCTGCTATGGGGCTGTGGGGCTGCAGCCCCCTACCCAAAGCAGTTTTTTTCTCATGCCGTACCAAGGGAGAGAAGTTTTGTGAACACCGCTGTAAGTTTTCCCAGCATAATGCCACGACTGCAGTTTTCTGAACTCAACTGGAAGTTTTCCCTGCATAACACCAGTGGGAGCGGGAAGAACGTTACGGACTGCGCTTATTGCAGCCCTGACGGCTATTGAAACCAACTCATGTGGGAAACTCTGCCTATTCCCACATCAGTTCGTTTCCTTTGAATAAAACTTCCCTGGGGACTGCATTCATGGCAGCTCTCGCTAGCAGGGTTGCTCGCGAATGCAGTCTCCCGTTGGGTGAGAATGCATCGCCGGGTCTGTGCGCTTTGTTGATTAATACGGTTCTTGGGCTTCCGAATAAGACACAAAATAGGGGAATAAATTAAAAGTAATGACGAATGTTGAAATAAAGTATTAAATAAAGAACGTTTGAATGTATTTCTTAACCTGGGTTTTTTTTTTTTTTTTCTTCCAATTTTTGGTTTGTTCCTGCTTTTATTCAACGTAATAATTCTAACAATAATGTTGCTCTCATCTAATAACAAATACTCAGTTGCCGGGACTTTTGCAAAAAAAGTTTTACTTATATTTTCTCTTCTGGTCAAAATGGGCATGTGAACAAATTGCGATTAAAAATAGAGTCCAGTATTGGATAAATTGTAAAAAAAAAAAAAAAAGAAAAGAGAGATACTAATTTCTGCAGCAAAATACTTGCACAAAATTGATTTCTTCACTTATCAAGCACAGCGAAATTTTCGCTTTTAAACTCACGTAAATTTGTATTCACCAAAAATCATTGAAGTCACTCCACTGGATACATTTTATTTTTCTGCTGCATCCCCCCTCCCTCCCAAAAATCAGCTGCGCATTTCAATTGAGATAGTGTACTTAATTACTTTGAAACGAACATTTAATCAGATATCATTGGTTAGAAAATTTACGAAGTTGGTAAATTTTGAAAAACAAATTTTTCTACACTAAATTGTTATCATGATGACTTCAGAATCAAAACTGGACTGAATATGTTTGCAACCCGTTTTTATTAAAGAGAATGCCGGTGTGTGAGTATCGCAATAACAACTCATCGCGAAATTCTGGCAGACCCTTCAAAATTCCACAAAATGTTTTTCATCGCCGTCCAAGTTGTAGTGGTTGGTATCAAGTTGAAGTTCCAAAGGGAGTGTATCAGAAGAAAAAATATTTATTCTCCTATTTCTAGGGGTCACAATGAGACACTTGAGAACGCGTACATGATCTTGAGTGTGTCTCCGCTACCACTGGCACACGCATTATATTTTTTTATTTTTTTTGTCCTTATATATATATATATATTTACGTACAGTATATGCATGTATATATAATTTGCAACCACTATCAATCCACTGCTAGATAAAAATCTCCAAGTTTCTACTTCCACAACAGTCTGCCTTGAGTCAGTTTCTTTCATGCTTTCGAATTTCATGTACCCATCTCCCTCTTGTCATCTTCTGGGTATTGTTTTTTCCCTTGCTATCCAGTTCAATATTTCAACTCTCCGTCGGTGGTTCTTTCTTCTAGCAATATGTCCATCCCATTGCAGTTTCAGGAATTTTGACAATGTCTTCCACTCTTGTTATTTTCCCGATCCACGAGTTCCTATTTGTATCTTTCCAGGTAACATCAAACACGCATCTCTACATGCTTCTTTCAGTTGTCTGCAACGTCTGTATGTCTATTTTAGTTGAGGTCCATGCCTGTGCTCCATGCGTAAGAACTGGAAGGATGCACTGATTAATCAGTTTCTTTTTAAGAAATAATGCATTCGACAAAGTTTTATAGGTCGATTATTTTCTTCATAAATGTGGCAATGTGGCTATCGCTTAATATCTGTTGCCTAATTTAGGTATCGGTACTTTTACATTTTCCATATCATACGCTAAATATAAAATCTAAATATTAATTTCTTGTAAAAAAAAGCACTTTCGATCAGTATATATATATATATTATTGTTATTATTATTATTATTAAACGGACAGCATCAGCACAGGCGTAGTAACTTAGCTTTCGAAGTGTATCATGATATCTACAAAATTGAGATGCAGCCCCCCCCCTTCATCTCAGCTTACCACGAGCCGCCACTGGTTGTGCCTAGGGCACAATTCTGTGTAAGACGGGCCCTGAGCATATGGACGTCAACATTCCACGTCCATCCTCTACAAGGTGGAACTTTAACATACGGACCATAAACAGAGTTCATGAAAATTTGCAACCTTTAAAAAGCTGCCTTACTGAAATTCAGTCAACATCAAACGCAGATGGAACCATTGCAGAAGCAACAGGAATTTTAAAATACCTGAATGATGGTAATTTCATGTTTTGGTTAGAGTTTTTTCATCAAATTATGCCTCATGTTGAAGTAATTTACAACCAAATGCAATTTCGAGAAATTAGTGTGTTTAAAGTCAATGAATATATAACAGATTTCAAAACTGTTATTTTAGAAATAAGAAACTCGAAGTACTGTGAGAATCCTTCAAAGACAATCATGGCAGAAGCTAAGGAAGTGTGTGACTGTATATGTGTTCAGGGTCCGATTTAGGTCAGCGGAGGCCCTGTTCAAATCCTCTGTTTGGGGCCCCCTCGATTAAAATTTTCACCCAACATTTGAAAAGAATATTTGCTGGTAAATATTTTTTTTGCAAGCAATGTTTCTAGTAGTAAAACATTAAAATACATCCCACATGCTAGTCAACTTTATAGCCAATGTGGCTTGTAATAGACGAGCCTTCACACCACTTGTACTTCCCCGCATCCGCAGAGCTTACAGCTGCACCATTAATTACTCTGGAATTTTATTTTTGTTTTACAGCATCATTTACAAAACAAAAAACCATCCTCCCAGAGATATAATTTAAAACGATGAACCGATGGTGGTTGGTCTACCATAAATTTAATGGAAATGATGAACCGATGGTGGTTTAAGCTGTAAGAAGTAATCCCTCACAAAATGTTGCAGCTGACAACACACATTGGGGGATAAATTATTGCAACAGTCGATGTGAATTATTACAAAAGTCTTTAAATAAAGTAGTGTCATTTGAATTTTTTCCGTATTTTTATTTATGTGAAAATAAACCCTACATAATTATGAATATTGATTCACAAATCTTGTTCTCACAAAACTAATATTAATAAAAATATTTTTAATAAATTCTACATGTTTTGCTGAAATGCTTTTCATGTATAATATACCGTATTGCTCCGAATATAGGCTTCACCCGTGATATGAGATCTCAAGGAAAAACAAACCATACCTACATGTTATTACAGGATCGTGATTATAAGTCCCACCCCATTTTTAAACAAACCATTAAAAATGTATGAATAAAAATATTTTAAAAATACTTGGTAATTTTTAACTGTTGAATTGGCAGTAGGACATTAAAAAATGGCTTTTTTTCTACCTTTTGTGGCTGCAAAATCATCAATTATATCATCAAAGCTTAAATCTGCTGTTAAATCACTTATAACGACGTAAATTTCTTCGTCATTTCTATCCGCGCCGGGATTCGAAACCGGGTCCCCTCACTCCGGAATAAGTTGCTCTACCAATTGAGCTACGCGGACATTTTATTCTGGTTCCTATCTGCCTTTATGTCGTGTGCGTCCTTCGGGCAGGTACGTCACATCTCCTGGTACGTTACATCATCTCCAGCTTATTTTTTTTTTTTTTTCGAAGTGCTGGAGAAAGGATTCTCTTATTTTTCCTATCTCGCGGTGTGGAAATAACATCACACCAATGCGAGATTTTGAACGGTCGGGTCATCCGGATAGTTCGGGCGCCATTATAACGAAGTAAATTTCTTCGTCATTTCTATCCGCGCCGGGATTCGGGTCCCCTCACTCCGGAATAAGTTGCTCTACCAATTGAGCTACGCGGACATTTTATTCTGATTCGTATCTGCCTTTATGTCGTGTGCGTCCTTCGGGCAGGTACGTCACATCTCCTGGTACGTTACACACTTTTAATGGACAGTATATGAAGAGCATCAACTGACTCTTCTTTTAAACTTTGATGCTTTGTTCTTTTCAGAACCGCAAACGAGCGTTCGTTTGAACAGTTGGAAATTTGTATTGGTTAAAATATCCTGAGGCATGTGTCAACAATGGGGAAAATATAAACTAAATTCAAGTCCCTTAACTTCCCAAGGCAAGTGAGGAGATCTGTGCTCTCAGTGAATGAATTGTTTCGTCAGGATTCGAAACTGAGGTAACTCTTCAGCGAAGTCTTCTTCAAGTTCATTTGAATACTACTTTTGTAACAGTTCAGCTGCTTCCATCACATCGCTTGGGTCATTCTTGTAGACAAATCCAAATCTAGAGTCCAATTCCTCATATGACTTCTTTCTGGTTTGCAACTGTGAAGCAAGATTGTCACATATTACGTAAAAAGTTTAAGTGATGAAGGATCTCGATTATTAAAAACAACGTCTGGAGTTGATGAATCATCTAGAAGTCGGTTCTTGGGTATTTTCTTCCTTCTTGAGGATTCATAATCCATTTCTCTCCCTAACAACTGGTTGGATTCTTTCTCGAACAGTTCGAAATTTTTTCTGACGAAATTCAGAATGAAGTCAATATTTGACTCGTATAATGGTAAAACTAACGACAAATTGTCCATGAAAGATTAAAAGGTAAGTGCTCACTTTGTTGATTCGTTGCAATATTGTCCCAGATAATTGTTAACAAAGCAGTCTCTTTTTTCATTAATTTGGCATGAAGAGACTTAAAACTATATTTGGTTTTTGGAGGTAGTTTGGAGGCCCCCAAAATCTGAGGCCCTGTGCACGTGCAGAAATCAGGCCCTGTATGTGTTGACATAATGGGCAGATATTCTTCCACTAAACACTTAGTAGCTGCTAAATTGTTCAACAAGAAAAGCTTCACTAGTTTTAAGATTAAGAATGAACTGCCTACACAAGAGATAGTACTGACCACTGAAGCATATTCCATGATTGATAAAGAAAAGCTTGAAACTGAACTAAAAGTACTCTATTGTAGGTCCGATATGCATGAATATTGCAAATAAAATGATCTTCTGAAATTTATGTTGTAAAATAATCTAGATGATGTTCTTAGTGAAACTACGAAACTGATAAAAATTCTCTTGACAGTTCCCATGTCAACAGCAGAACCAGAACGCTGCTTTTCAACACTGAAAAGGCCGCCCCGGTGGCGCAGTGATCTAAGCGATGGCCTCTGATCATTCGTCCGAACGGGGTCCGGGTTCGAATCCCGGTGAGGCATGGATGTTGTGTTTGTCTTACGGCACTGGCTCTCTCCCTTTCCTGGAACCAGTGACCCTAAATTAGGGACGGGCGACTGCTTATAGCCCACTGAGTTGCTCACGGTGGTTGTTAAACCTCCAAAAAAAAAAAAGAAACACACTGAAAAGAATAAAAACTTTTCTAAGGAACACTATGAATCCCGAAAGAATAAATGCACTTGCAGTGCTTTCAAAGGAGAAAAATTTCCTGAACAGTCATCCAGAGATGAAGGAGAAAATTATTAATCTTTTCGCGCAAATTAAAACAAGAAGAATGGATTTCGTTTTTAAATGAACGGATCAAGCTTGAACTGTAACAAATTAGGCTATTAGTAAGCAAAACATATCTTTTTTATGTATAATTTTTTTATGTGTGTTTCAGTGGCGTTTCCTGACACAGAACTAAAGGCGTTGGCACAGATAGAATAATTTTTTTGTTTATCCTTTTGCTGTCATTGTTAAGTGTTAATTCTCACGACCCCCACCCCATGTCTTTCCTTCCAACAAATATTTCAATGTTGCTCCGAGCAATTTACGGGTAACTTTAGAAAAAGTCTGAATAAAATTAAATCAAGAAAGACAGTTATAATGAATATAGCTTTTAACTAAGCTAATTATAATGAATTCAATGCTTCTGCTAAGCTAATAAGCTTCTTCTAATGCTTGTTGTTTGTTAATTATATCATGAATAAACTTTCCTGCTAGTAGTGTAGTAATAATAATGAACAAGCTTTTAACTGCTAGTAATGTTGTAGTAGTAATTAAGATGAATAAAGTCTTATGCTGGTTGTTAATAATAATCAACTAATGAAATAAACCTAACAGCCAGACAGAGATCTGACAAAACTATGAACTGAGAAAAACGTGCTTACAACAAATTCTTTATTAGTGAAACTTCTGGCTCTCACATAAACGAAGATCTCTTTATACAACAACAGCTTTCTGACACATAAACCACAGCTCACTTCGTACAACAACAGCTTTCTGACACATAAACCACAGCTCACTTCGTACAACAACAGCTCACTCTACGCACATCAACAAAAAGCTCTCCCACATAAACAAACGCTCTCTCCACATAAACAAACGCTCTCCTCACATAAACAAACGCTCTCACTCCACATAAACAAACGCTCTCCCTACGTATCGTTGAACGCGCCTATTTATACTGGCTACCACCACGTCATGACTTACACTCGTTGCCAGATCTCATTCAGCGGGTGAAATAACATCTCGTTCAGTAAGAAGATAATTTACATAGTAAAATAAAATAACCAGAGATAGTAAAAATCAAAAGGAAAGTGAATCTAGAGTATACGTTACATCATCTCCCCCTTAATTTTTTTTTCTTTTTTTTTTTTTTTTCGAAAAACCTATCAATTTTGGAGTGTAAGTCTTACACTTCGTTGATTGACGTTTATCGACCTCTTTTTTGTTTTGTTGTTTGGTGGCAGCAGTATGTACAATCTCAAACTTGGCATGACAAAATCAAGAAATCTGTATTCGTCTGTGAAACACTTTATATACTTGAACAAAACAAACCTGCATCGGCATACCTTCCTTTTATTCTGCCTAGCAGGAATCACTTTTTTAATTTCAAATTACGTTCTCATTATTCGTTGAATACACACCAACTGTATCAGCAGCGAAGATTGCCTGTAGCTGCCTAACAGTAACAATTTTATTATTTTACCCCTAAGCACATAGATATATATATATAAAAATTTGGATTAGTAGATGGACATAGAAGAAATATCAAAAAAAAAAAAAAACATATATGCACAAAAAAGAATGCATAGGCCCACACGAAAAAAAGAAATTCTGACACGCCAACTGGTCGTGCAGGAAAAACAACAAACGGAGAAAAGAACCTGTCCACGAGAACTTACTTATCTCGAGGACGCATAAAAAACTCTAGTACGATAACGTTTTCCAGGCCTAATCGGACTGGTAAACTCAGGTGGCGTTGAGCGTTTCAAGGATTTGAATGGATCTGGAACATCTGTATTCTGTCGGTCAAGAAATCCCGGCGGCTGACAGGAACGGTCAGGAACGGCTGAAATCCGTCGGTCAGGAACGGCTGAAGTCTGTCGGTCCGGAAATCCCTGCGGCTGATAGGAACGGTCAGGAACGGCTGACGACCGTCGGTCAGGAACGGCTGAAGTCTGGCGGTCCGGAAATCTCTGCGGCTGACAGGAACGGTCAGGAACGGCTGAAGTCCGTCGGTCCGGAAATCCCTGCGGCTGACAGGAACGGTCAGGAACGGCTGAAGTCCGTCGATCAGGAACGGCCGAAGTCTGGCGATCCGGAAATCCCTGCGGCTGACAGGAACGGGCTCCCCCAGGCTTTTGATATGTAGTCCCTTTGTGCTGGAGCCCGTGGTGTCCTTCCAGCATTCTTTTGGACGGACGTGGCTCCGGCCACATCGTTTGCTTTCGCTTTCTCCCTCGTGGCATGAGAGTAGCAGCAGGCATCGGCCCTGTTTGCCCTGAGCGTAGGTTCCAGGGGCGAAACCCGGGCGGATGCAAGGATCTCTGCCTTCGTCGCTGTTGCGGCGAAGCAGATTGGGGAGACAAGTTACGTTTTTGCCCAGCTTTTGGTGTTACTGGACGGTTTGTAATTGATGTCTGACGTTTAGGAATAGTCAAATTATTGTTCATAACTGATAAATCCGAAATATCTGAAGCCTCTGAGTCGCTGCTGTAATTTAGTGGTCGTGCAGGGCGATGTTTATGTCTGCCTATAGGAATACTCTCTGACGAGGTATTCAAGGAAGTAGGAGCTTGTGGTGTTGCAGAGTTATCAGGAAATGGTGCAGCAATAGTCTTGGCAATGGTTGGAGGGAAAGGAACGATACTAGTATTCGAAGAACTTGATTCGAGCCTTGGTCTCATGGGAGAATTAGGTTGCGTGTTTGGAAACCCGTCTTGAGGAGGGGAGGGTGAAGAAAAAATCACTGGAGATTCTTCAAAAATGTTTGTTGGTTCGTTCAAAATTTCTGGAGGTTGATCGTGAGATATAGACTCTTGAGTCTGTGGAACAGAAGGTTGAGTAGGGTTGATTATAAAATCGATATTTCGTTCATGATACTTGCGACACTGAGCAACGTGTACGTATTGAAATTGATTGTCAGGTTTTTCAAGAACAATGTTATTTTCAAACACATTTGCCACCCGATATGGACCTTCGTAGCTGGGTGCAAATTTCTTCACTAAAGTATGAGAAACAGAAGACTGGAAGTGCGTTTCCACGAGAGTGAGATCTCCAACGACAAGATCTGGTTCCCTACGCCTAGTATTATAATATCTTGCTTGAGCTGCTTGTGCTCCTAGCATTGCAACACGAGCTTTTTCAGCCATGATTCGTACTGATTGCGGAGTTGGTCGCTGGTTTAGTTCGTCGATAATCCCCGTTAAATTTTCAAAAGGGGTTTTAATTTTGCGACCCAGAAAAAGTTCTGCAGGAGTAATTTTAGTAGATTCGTGAACAGACGAGCGGAGGGCGAACGAAAAAGCTCAAGATGGTCATCCCATCGCTCGTGATGATCCATGACAAATGTAGCAATCATTTTAACAAGCGTACGGTTTACTCGTTCTGCAGGATTACTCTGGGGATGATATGGGGAAATGAATTTATGCTTAATGTGTAGTCTCGCACACATTCTTTCAAAAATGTCAGAAATAAATTGTGGACCATTATCCGAAACTACTTTATTAGGTGCACCATATCTAGAGAATACTTCATTAATTAATACATTACAAATAACTTCTGCCGTAGCGGCTTTAATGGGGAAAACTTCAACCCATTTAGAAAAATTATCAGTTAATACTAGAACGTAACGAGCTTTGTTTTTAACAGATAAAGGATAAGGTCCCAATAAATCTATTGAAATAATGTCAAAAACATGAGAACTTGAACTAGATTTCAAGTGACCGGCCGGTCTTGCATTACGGTAATTATTAATCTGACACAAGTGACATGATTGAACGTATGCGAGCACACTTTGGTACATGCCAGGCCAATAGGCAACATCCCGCAATTTACAACGGGTCTTGCGAATACCTAAATGGCCTGCAAGAGGTTTGTCATGAAATTCGTTTAAAAGAGCCATTCTAAGGGTTCGCGGAATACATGGGCGAAACTCTGCCCTAGTAGTCCTAGATTTTGTATAGTAAAGAAGACCCTCTATGACTTCAAAATGTTGTGACCTTCCAGCCAGAGAAGGATCACTTTGTAGGGGCGAACCCGCAAGCAAAAAATTATAGATATCCCCAAAATCTGGATCATTTATTGATTCTGCCATTATCTGCTCTCTGGATGTTATATCAGCTATTAGAAGTAAAGGCTGACATCCAGGAGTAGTTTCTGTGGGGACCCCACTAATCGGAACGCGAGACAATGCGTCCGGTAATTGATTCTTATGACCTGGCTGATACGAAATTTTTTTTTTTTTTTTTTTTTTGATTGGAGGTTTAACGACCGCCGTGAGCAACTCAATGGGCTATAAGCAGTCGCCCGTCCCTAATTTAGGGTCACTGGTTCCAGGGAAGGGCGAGAGCCAGTGCCGTAAGACAAACACAACATCCATGCCTGACCGGGATTCGAACCCGGACCCCTTACGGACGAATGATCAGAGGCCAACGCCTTAGACCACTGCGCCACCGGGGCGGCATACGAAATTTTGATATTGCTCTCTTGTAACTTCAGAGCCCACTTCATAAGTCTTTTTTTTTTTTTTTTTTTTTTTTTTTTTGATTGGAGGTTTAACGACCACCGTGAGCAACTCAATGGGCTATAAGCAGTCGCCCGTCCCTAATTTAGGGTCACTGGTTCCAGGGAAGGGAGAGAGCCAGTGCCGTAAGACAAACACAACATCCATGCCTCACCGGGATTCGAACCCGGACCCCTTTCGGACGAATGATCAGAGGCCATCGCTTAGACCACTGCGCCACCGGGGCGGCATATAATAAGTCTTTGAGATAGGTGCTTAGCAGAATTCAAATACTGAAGGGCAGAATGATCCGTAATTATGTTAACTGTCAATTCGTTAAGATAACATTGAAATTTGTCAAGAGCATACACAACAGCAAGACATTCACGTTCCGTAGCTGAATAATTGCGTTCAGCTTTGGCTAAAGTACGAGACGCAAAAGCTATTGGATGCCCAGCTTGTGACAAAACGCAACCAAGACCAACTCCGGATGCGTCAGTATAAATATCAAATTCCTTAGTATGATCCGGGAAAGCCAACACAGGAGGCTGAGTCAACGCAGACTTCAGTGTTTCAAACGCAGCGTTAGCCTCAGGTGTCCAAACAAACTTCTTGTATTTACGTTTTAAAGCATACAATGGCTCACAGATTGTAGCATAAGCGGGGACGAACTGCTGATACCATCCGGTCATTCCCAAAAAGCGTGATAGTTCTTTTGCTGTTTTAGGCCGAGCAAAATCAACAATAGGCCTAATTTTTCATTATCCGTAAATAAGCCGTGGGGAGTGATTTTCAACCCCAGATATACAATCTCGTCCCTCGCTATCTGGCATTTACTAGGTTTTAACGTCAAGCCAGCATTGTATATGAGTTGGAACACCTGTTTGAGCAGAGAAAGGTGCTCGTCAAAAGTCTCGGATGTAATAATAATGTCATCTAAATATACATGCACATGGGGACCCAGAACAGGTCTGAGAACCGTATCCATAAGCTTTTGGAAAGTAGCAGGTGCAGAAGCTAGTCCAAAGGGCATACGTAGGTATTCATAAGCCCCAAAAGGAGTCACAAAGCCTGTTTTATCGACAGAGTCCGGATGTACCGCCACCTGCCAATATCCACTCGCTAAATCCAAGGTTGACATCCATTTAGTTGATGACAGGTCATGCAAAATATGCGACATGACAGGTAGTGGATAATTGATCGTTTTTGTGACTTGGTTGAGCTTGCGGAAATCTGTCACGAAACGAAATTCATTGGGTTGTTTCTTTGGAACCAAAAGGCAGGAGCAGCCCAGGCGCTTGTTGATTCCCTTATTATGCCCTGTTTAATCATTTCAGCAATTTGACGTTGCATTTCCTGTTTCTTATGGGGAGCACAAGGGTAAGGTTTCGTCGCTATTGCTTTCGAACCCTCAGTGTCAATGACATGATAAACCACCTGTGTGAAACCAGGTTGATCAGAAAATAAACCAGGGCTTTCCTGCAAAAGTAGAGAAAGCTGGTTTCGTTGCCTCTCATTCAGTTGGTTACTCAATAACAAACTCGTTATATCTATAGGAACCGTAGGAATCACTTCGATAGGTTCCGGAAAGGAAATCACATGTTGTACGAAATTCAGAGTTATTTGAAACGTATTAATAAAGTCCATTCCCATTAGACATTTAACAAGTAGTTCGTCTATAAGCAGGAAAGAATGCGTAAAACGAGCCTTTCCCAGCCCGAGAGATAATGTGACAGTTCCTGTGATACTGAAGATTTCGTTATTTGCACCTCGCAAATACTGCGTCGCAGGCTGAACGAGTATTGCAGGAAAATTGTCAGTGCAAAATTTCGTATTTAGGGCTGATATTTCAGAACCAGTGTCGAACTTTGTCTCGACAATAATATCTTCAATTGTCAAGAATACATCAGGCAACTGAGGAGTTTGGACAGTCACTAATACTGTTTTAGGGTCAGAATGCTTGGTATCAGGAAGCAGGACCGACCCTTGGTCTACTTCCTTTGGAAGTTTAAAGGATTCCTGGTTGGATTATCATGCGGTCTGAAACCTCGACCCTGCCGGGTATCGGAAAAATTTTCACGATGAGGAAAACTGCGTGAACCCTGCGTCGGGAACTCCGCGTGTCTGTTGACATTTTCATATCTATTACTTCTTCCCTCAGCACGGGCAGAAAAATCATCATTGCCCTGAGCATGAAAACGTTCCGAATGCTGCGGATTGGAACGGGGTCGAGCATACTGTGCATTTGTACGATATCCCGAAGATGGTTCAGAAACTCGCGGTTGGTTTGCCACTCTTTTGTGTGGTGGAACGTATGAAGCTTGGGCGTGCACTTGTGTATGCTCGCGCTGAAAGTTATTATGCCTATTATGCCGCTGAGGGTTTTCGTAATAAGCCTCGCGGGGTGCCCGAGCATGGTGAGTTGAACCATGTTTGCCGTGTCGCTCTTCATACGTTCGTATGAGGCGAAGGCATTCATGAATTGTAGCAGGGTGTCGAACCTCAAGAAAATCTTGTAGAAATGGGTCGAGCTGCTGCAATAGGGTATCCAACATGTCGACATGACTGGCATGTGGATCCCATAAGTTATACAAGCGTGTTGTTTCCAACGCAAATGCAACAGGGCTATCGTTGGGTCTTTGCTGACGAGAAAAAAGTTGTTGTGCAAGGCTAGCTCGACTGAGGCCGAAAGGAAAGACCTCCAAAAATTCTGCACGGAAATTCTCATAATGAGAATCCGGGTTCGACACTCTCCACTGCCGATACCAGGTCTTAGCGGTATCCTTCAAGCAAATGCCTGCGATTTGTACTTTGCAGTCTTCAGGAATATTGTATAGATCAAAATGATCTTCCAAATCTTCGAGGAACTTTAAGGATCCCTCCAACCCATTGAAATGAATTGTTCCTGCATGCGGCACGAAATGGGCAAGCATTCTGCTTCGCTGAGAGGATTGAACTCTCTCAGGTACGACCCGCGACTCAGAGTAATAGGAAGCTGGTGCATTACGAAATTGTGAAGAATGCCTGGGTACGTGTAGATCACTTATATCAAAGTGAGCCCCACAGGCTTCTTGCAGATGGTCGAAATTAATCCCATCACCATCGAAACTTGCCTTAGGGTGAAAAATTGAAGTTGTCTCAGGTAAGGAAGACATGGGTAATAATTGTCAAGAACTCGTGTCCGAGAAAAGTTCGGGCGCCAATTATAATGAATATAGCTTTTAACTAAGCTAATTATAATGAATTCAATGCTTCTGCTAAGCTAATAAGCTTCTTCTAATGCTTGTTGTTTGTTAATTATATCATGAATAAACTTTCCTGCTAGTAGTGTAGTAATAATAATGAACAAGCTTTTAACTGCTAGTAATGTTGTAGTAGTAATTAAGATGAATAAAGTCTTATGCTGGTTGTTAATAATAATCAACCAATGAAATAAACCTAACAGCCAGACAGAGATCTGACAAAACTATGAACTGAGAAAAACGTACTTACAACAAATTCTTTATTAGTGAAACTTCTGGCTCTCACATAAACGAAGATCTCTTTATACAACAACAGCTTTCTGACACATAAACCACAGCTCACTTCGTACAACAACAGCTCACTCTACGCACATCAACAAAACGCTCTCTCCACATAAACAAACGCTCTCACTCCACATAAACAAACGCTCTCCCTACGTATCGTTGAACGCGCCTATTTATACTGGCTACCACCACGTCATGACTTACACTCATTGCCAGATCTCATTCAGCGGGTGAAATAACATCTCGTTCAGTAAGAAGATAATTTACATAGTAAAATAAAATAACCAGAGATAGTAAAAAAATCAAAAGGAAAGTGAATCTAGAGTATACGTTACACAGTGTTCATTACGTACGCAATAGGAAGGCACCTAATTAAGTACATTAACCTACTTAAATATGTATTTACGAAAATAAAGTAGAAAGAATTACATAATAAAAATTCAGCAAAACAAAGTGATTACTTACGGTCATTTGAATTCCAGTTCCATTCTTCGTTCTTTCTGCGGGAATTTCTTAATCACTTCTTCATAGAATTTGGATTTATCCTCTTGTCGCATCGTAGAAAGTAATTCTTTTTCAATGGAGATAAGGCTTAGATTATCCATGCGATGCTGGGTTTGTGTGGCGCGGCAAAATGTGTGGATCCGCTTCAAGGACGAAAACGACCGCTCGACGGATGATGTTGTGGAAGGAATTGTTGCGATCAGCAGAGCCAATTTGTATATTTCCGTAAATCCATGTATTAGGTTCATTTCCAATAAATAATCAACAGTTTGAATTGGTGTTTTGTCTGAACCTTCATTAGAAGAATACCATACATATAGTTCATTCTGGAGTTTGCTCAAATTGAAAAAATCGCCATAGATTTCCTGCAATTTTTTTAATAAATCGCGAGGAAATTTTTTTCTTTTCTTAAAGTAGGCCATTTTTGTTGGGTTTAACAAGTCAAAGTACTGCAACTTTTCAAACGATGCGAATCTAATTGTTATATGATTGCTAATATTATCAATTATTTCGAAGTAAAGTCTCCGGCAGTAGTCTTTCTCTGATTCATCGTTCAACCTCTGTTTTTTTATTGGACGCATTTCTTCTTCCCTTACTTCACCATGAATACAAGACCACAATGGCTCAAAATTCTCCCTTTCGCTTTGCAGTTGCTGTTGAAACTCAGTTATTTTAGTACTGCAGTACAAAATGTCAACATTCGTGGACTGCAGTATACTGAATAATACATCTTTTGAAAAGGCAAGCAAATTAGATAGAACCTTTATAAAAAATATGTTTTTGAAGTTCTTTAAAAAGCCAACAAATCCTCTTGCTGTCATTACAGTCAAATGGTCGAAGTCCCCACTTTCACTGACATGTTCAAAAAACATTATCAATGCTTCTCTGTTTTCATTGACTGTATGAACAAGTCTTGAGGTAAAATTCCATCGGGTAGGAGCTAATGATGGTAGCTTTCTGGACATGAAAGCAGAAAGTTGGCGTAATCTTTTAGGAGAATGAGATAAAAAAGTAGGTAATGATTTAAGACCGCTAAAGAAGACTTTAAGCTCTTTGTTGCATTCTAGAGACTGTCGCAGTACCAAGTTCATTACATGAGCATAGCAATGCGTGAAGAGAGCTTTAGGGTACTTTCCCAAAACTTTGCCTTGAAGTCCATTGAGATGGCCACTCATCACCGCCGCTCCATCGTACGTCTGGGCAATTAATTTATCCTCACACTTATATCTGTCCACGATTTCATTCACATGATTAAACAGAGCTTCTGCAGTTTTATCAGCGCTCACCTCAAGAAATCCCAGAAATCGTTCTACGATTTTTTTCTGTGAGACTGAAAAATACCGCAACGCAGTTGAGAGCTGAGATTTATTGCTTACATTTGATGTTTCATCAAGCATAATGGCCAAAATCGGTGTTCTGAATTTCGTAGTAAATTTTATCTCTCAGGACATTAGCAACGGAATTTATTAAATCATTTTGAATGCTTGCCGAAGTTCCGCGGAAAACTGTAGAAGTCGCTAAATGTTCTTTCAATTTGGAATCAAACTCGGCACTTGCAATAAGCAACTCCATATAATTTCCCCTATTGAAAGATTCTTCATTTTCCTCATGACCTTGGAATGGTAGTTCCTGTTTCGCTAAATAGCACACGACATTAATCAACCTCTTCAATATTTCCCTGTTCTTTTTAACTTTTTCATTGTGCAGCTCGATTTCAACCCTTCTTTGGGAATCGAAAAGAATGTCAATTCTAGTAGGGGACGCAATAAATCTGTTGAATTTAAAAAAACTAGAAAGATGAATTTCAGACTCACTATGTTTTTTCACTGCAATATTCAAATGATTCAAGTCCTCGTACCCTTCATGATTCAAAACAGTTTTCTTATTTGAGAACAACAAGCATGTCCAACAGTAAAATTTGTTATCCACATCACATCCGCAAAGCCAGTCTGAAATTTCGTAGAGCTCTTTACGAAAACGCCTCTCAAAACCTCTTCCAGCGCCATTTTTCCCAGCCACTCATGCACCACCTGCTGCACCTCTTCCTCGGACCTGAAAGTCTTTCTTGCCATTGCCTCTTTTGAGTGGCCCAAAGACTGATATCACTTGAGGGCAAGGTCTGGTGAATACAGCTGATGTGGAAGACACTCAAAGTGCAGGTCTTGTATGGATGTAACCGCTGCATGGGAAGTATGTGGCCAAACGTTGCCATGTTGCAACAAGACACCAGTACTCAGAAGTCCACACCATTTGGATTTGATGGCAGGTTGAAGATGATTCCTGATAAGATCTGCATAGGTGTCGCTGGTTTACAGTGTTCCCCTGTGCAAATAGTGCTCCAAAATTATGCCTCGTTCATCCCAAAACAGAGTTAGCATAACCTTCCCTGCAGTTAGCTGCGAGCGAAACTTCAGTTTTGGTGAGGAGTGATGGCGCCATTCCTTACTCGCTCTCTTGGTTTCTGGCTGACTATAGTGAACACAGGTTTCATCTCTAGTAACAATTCTGTATAGGAAGCTATCACCTTCTGCTTCAAAGTGCCGCAAAAGTTCTTGACAGGCATCAACACCTTGTTGTTTCAATCCTGAAGTCAGCTCATGGCACCAACCTGTTTCGCTAAATAGCACACGACATTAATCAACCTCTTCAATATTTCCCTGTTCTTTTTAACTTTTTCATTGTGCAGCTCGATTTCAACCCTTCTTTGGGAATCGAAAAGAATGTCAATTCTAGTAGGGGACGCAATAAATCTGTTGAATTTAAAAAAACTAGAAAGATGAATTTCAGACTCACTATGTTTCTTCACTGCAATGTTCAAATGATTCAAGTCCTCGTACCCTTCATGATTCTAAACAGTTTTCTTATTTGAGAACAACAAGCATGTCCAACAGTAAAATTTGTTATCCACATCACATCCGCAAAGCCAGTCTGAAATTTCGTAGAGCTCTTTACGAAAATGCCTCTCAAAACCTCTTCCAGCGCCATTTTTCCCTTTTACACGTGTTGATATTGTGAGATTAGGACATGGTCGGCCACTGTCAATTGTTTTTTTTTCTGCGTATGAGAGCGATGAAAAACTACTGTTTAATAGCTTTTTTATTACACTTTCACTATCCATCTTAAATCTTAAAACAGCCGAACCCCCAACTTTACTGCGCAAGCAGCAGTACAATCGCGCGGAACACAGATACAAATTGAACTCAAGCAAAACACAAGGTCTTTAGATATATCTCATAGTATGAGGTTGGGCTCGCTAAGATGTCCGCCTCTCATTGGCTGCTGAAATGACGTCGGCGTGGACGCTCGGGGCTCGGCAGCCAACATGGCAGCTTCGAGCGTCTTGTGGCGTTGGGTTAAGGCATACGAAACGATCGTAATAATCACACTTATTATGATAATAACGAAATAAAAGTGCAAAAAACTGCTCCTACATAAATTAAAATCATGAAATCAAACCATTTACCTTCCGTGAAGCGCAACATTTCCTAATTTATTTGCATATATGTGAACTCATATTTTAATACCTTCCGTGAAGCGCAACATTTCCTAATTTATTTGCATATATGTGAACTCATATTTTAATACTTACCGCCAAGCCACTATACAAAATAAACAACTACAAGAATTAAGGTTAAACACTGATACTTAATTTTGAAGATGCCAATCTGAAATTTACTTCATCAAAAAATGCCAACAAAGGCGGCGATACGTATCGCTGCCAAATCAATCAGTTTCGTACTATGAAACAACACGAAAAATATTGTCTCTCTATATATTCACTCTTGAAAACTTTTTCAACATTGCTTCATGGTGTGAATGTATATAACACATAAGCAAGCTAAAAGAAGCAAAAAATATATATATATATATGCGCAAGAAAACCAAGAGTTAAGTGTTATACGTCCTTTTTTTTTTTTTTTCAAAATTGCTTTTTCCTGTAAAGTTAAATAAGCTTATTATTTTGCTCTAAGCTTAAGAATGTGGTTTTCACTTTAAACCTTTTTTTACCAGCATGTGTGCTAGCTGGTTGTTTTAGTAGTTTACAGGTTTAGTAGAATTTAATGTTCAAGTATTTTATTAACTTACAAAATTTATATTTGGTGCACTTAAGCAGATGTAATATAGCAGAAACCCACTTTCAGGTCTTTGTAGAAATGAGAGAGGGATCATTTCTGTTTGACCCTGAAGAAGGACTAAGTGATTATTCTCAACATGTTCTACATTAGATGTCTCCTTTTATAATCTCACTTTTAGAGTTTACAGTTTTTTAGTTTTAGCCCTCATCAAGGGGAGAATATAGCTCGGTGATTGGATTTTCATATTCTTCTTTTTCTAAGTTTTTATTTTTAAAATTCTTTGTACACAGCCACACACATCATTTAAGAAGGTTGAAATTTTTTTCTGGAAGTGAAGATATAGAAGCTATATCGAATATCTACTTAAAAAATGACATCTTGAAAAATACACACACACACACACACCATATATACATACATATACACACACACACCATATATACATACATATACATACACACCATATATACATACATATACACACACATACCATATATACATACATATACACACACACCATATATACATACATATACACACACGCCATATATACATACATATACACACACACCATGAAGGAATGGTGAAAAATTTTCATCTTTAAAAACTCTGTCTCTCCTATATATGTGTGTGGTACATTTTTTTTATGTTAATGACTAGCAAATAAGTTGGTATACTCATTACCACTGATGCTGTGCTAATTAAATTCTACTTTTCCTTTACCAGATTTGATCCTTAACACAATGTGCCCATGACAGATGTATTGAAATAAAACTTTTCTTTCTCAGATTAGTATATACTGTATAATAGCTATCAGAAAAATTGTAAATACTTGCGAAAATGCATACAAACAATGAAAAATTGAAATAAAAAAATTTAGCTTTCTGATGGCAGAATTCCGTGGCATTATTCCTGCAGGTTGCTTACATTTTCTCCATGGCATGAAAAATCTGGTTTGGCCATGTGCATCCAGGAAATTTTCACTTTGATGAAGCCTGCCACTTACGTGCTTTTCTGCGTTGTGCTTCTTCTGCCTTCCTAAGTTTTGCTTTTGGATTTAAATGTCTTAGCCGTATAAAGGTTCGGGTTCTAACATTCAACTTTATCACCTCTGTAGGAACATCTGGAAACTTCTGACTAATTTTCACACATAGTTTGTGTACAATCTTGTGTTTCTGGGATAAAGAGGCGTGTCCATGCACTTCTGCAAACATCAACTCAAACTGGCTAACTTTCTTCAACCATGGATCTGATGGAACAAGCAGGCCACCTCGTGAAAGGGTCTCAATCCAGCTAACAGGTACTGATTCTGTAGTTGATGGTGGATTAAGTAGCTGGCCAGTTGGCGTACCCAGCGAACGGTCATATTTTCGTCCTCGGTAAGCTATATAACCTGCAAAGTAACGAAATCCTTCTACAGAGCAATCAGAGCCAGGAGTAGCAGGTGGTACCTGAATACCCGTAGAGTCATGCAGTGTAATATCCCGAATTTCAGTTTCACCTTCAATCATTGCCAGGAGTTCTGACATATCAGGTAAAACGGCACTAAACAATTGAGATGTCAAAAAGTAATCATCATCACCCCCACCTTGTGCAACAGGAGCAGCACTTGAAAATGGAATGTCATTTACATTGGCACCTAGAAGCAAGAGACGCAAACGGGATTTCACTTCTGTAGGCAATGGATGATCATAGAAGTGGCCAAGCCTACGTATTTGTGAAAAAAAAATTTTCAAGGCAGTCTTGATTGAGTCGAGCAGTTAGAATGTATTTTATGTTCAGAGGCTATAGATCAGTGAAGAGTCCCAGTAATGAGCGAATGGTTGTGATGAATCCTTTCTGAAAGGGTAACAGATATGTTACATTACCTACCTTCATTCCTCGGATGCATGCATGCAGCTGTCGTAGAATCCTTTCTTGGTTTTCACGATGAGTTCCAAATCCACATGCCAGAGATTTTTCATCTGTAGGCCTTCTTGAATTTAGCACATGCCAAACGAGTCGTTCAGAAGCTGAACAAATTTCGCGACGTGTTTTTTTTTTTTTGATTGGAGGTTTAACGACCACCGTGAGCAACTCAATGGGCTATAAGCAGTCGCCCGTCCCTAATTTAGGGTCACTGGTTCCAGGGAAGGGAGAGAGCCAGTGCCGTAAGACAAACACAACATCCATGCCTGACCGGGATTCGAACCCGGACCCCTTACGGACGAATGATCAGAGGCCAACGCCTTAGACCACTGCGCCACCGGGGCGGCTCGCGACGTGTTCTTCATGTGGCATAAGAAAGCGTATTCCTTGTGCAGTGTGGTTCGAAAAGAGCTGAGTTGCCAAATATACACGTTGGCGGTCACGGCCCTTCACACTAATGTGATGAGGTGACAACTTGGGGCATATCTTCATCTCACTGCAATCCAGAGTAAGGAGCTGTTCAATAGTAGCTTTTGTAATTTTCTTATTACCTGGAAGTGTTAGTCCATCATCGAGAAAATGATTTCTTAGCAGCTTGTAAAGGTGTGGAACATCTGCAAACACCCAAACTCGTTTATTTGGTATTTGAGGATTGGGGAAGCATGTGTGTTGTGTGTGTTACTTGTAATTCCTTCCATACAGCACGATTTTTGCCACCGAGGTCAGCTACAGCAGCAACAACATTATACTGAATATCTTCCAGAGATTTTTTTTTTGATTGGAGGTTTAACGACCACCGTGAGCAACTCAATGGGCTATAAGCAGTCGCCCGTCCCTAATTTAGGGTCACTGGTTCCAGGGAAGGGAGAGAGCCAGTGCCGTAAGACAAACACAACATCCATGCCTCACCGGGATTCGAACCCGGACCCCGTACGGACGAATGATCAGAGGCCAACGCCTTAGACCACTGCGCCACCGGGGTGGCCTTCCAGAGATGATATTATTTTGTTCAACAATGAGGCTGTCATCTGTATGTCAAAATCAAAATATATTACCTGCTTCCAGCTTGCAAACACTCCTCGTACCATGACTACTTGCACATTACTGTGTGGACCAACAATCCTATCCTCTTCTTGGTCATAGGAAATTCTGCTATCTATGTTCGTTTCATCAAAAGAAATGACACATGTACACTCTAAAGTACTAAGTCTTTGTGCCTGTGCCTTCATTAGCTGAAGGACATCATGTAGAATTCCAGGGCGACAATGAAATGAGCGAGCAGTCCACCGTCTCAGTGTTGAAATTCCTGGCAATGGAAACCCCATTTTATCTCTCAAGAAAATATAGCCCTTTCTTGACATTGCACGAAGAGTAATGGCTTTACAGATGTCTTCCCTTTCCCATTTTACACATTTCTTACCTTTTATTAAACAACGGACCTGATTTGTAGTGAAGAGTTTTGCTAAAACTTTCCTTACTTCGGTTTCTAACTCCGTGTCCAATTTTTTCAAGTATTCCTGAGAACGTCGTCGAGTTGTTACAAGCTGACTGTGAAGGTACTTGTTTCTTACTCTCATCTGAATGCACGCTGTGTTTAGCCTTTGGTTTTCTTTTTCCAATTTCTTTATTCTTTTCTCCATTGTTTTTAGATCACTCAGCATGCACTGTGTTTCTTGATCAGTTCTCATCGGTTTCTCTACATTCCTCTTCTTTGGTGATAGATTATCAAGGGTTTCCAATGCACGTTTCCGAACTCCACGGTCATGGCATCTAAGTGCAGTAGGCGTTGTAGTCTCAGGTCCTGAAATGTCAGCACTGGCTCTCAAACTTACCTTATTAATACCAGTATTATTGCTTGTGGGAAGGTTTAGTGTAGGTACTGCATCAGGCTTCAACACTTTTCCGCGAGTTAACCCAAGTAACTCTGCCTTTAAGTCACGCTGGTAGTCATCCTGTGTGAAATGTTGAGAACACACTCTTGCATTGGATACTTTGAAGGAATCCTGACGCTTACATTTCTGAATCCACAATTTTTGTAGTAATAAATCCTTCGGAAATACATGGTACATAATGTCAGTGTTCTTGGTTTTCCTATTGTACGTAGTACAACAGGCCACTGCACAACCCGGCATTATTGCGTTTCTTACGAAACACAGAAGCAATGAATTTCAGTGATAAATACGTGTAAATATCAAAATAAACAAAACATAAACATAGAACTATACGATGCAAACTTCAAGCGGTTGAAAATCAACTGCGTTAATAGAGAAAACTCCTGCCGCCCCGGTGGCGCAGTGGTCTAAGGCGCTGGCCTCTGATCATTCGTCCAAACGGGGTCCGGGTTCGAATCCCGGTGAGGCATGGATGTTGTGTTTGTCTTACGGCACAGGCTCTCTCCTTCCCTGGAACCAGTGACCCTAAATTAGGACGGGCGACTGCTTATAGCCCATTGAGTTGCTCACGGTGGTCGTTAAACCTCCAATCAAAAAAAAAAAAAAAAGAAAGAAAACTCCAGCACACCAAATGTAAACAAACATGGATGCAAGAAGTCGAAAGACTGAGTCCTGCGTCCACACTACGTCATGCGTGGTTTCAAAATAACCGCGTCTGATACTGCGCAGCCCAAGCGGGACCCTCCTGAGCAAAACATGTAAGCGTTGAAACTGTATACAACACCTTCGCTGGCTTTCGCACTTACGTGAGCCTGGTAGAAGACATGGGGCGCATGCGCGAACTGAGTCTCGTAAACAATGTGACCAACTTAGCGATTTTGTCGCCAGATCTGGAGATAATGATTTACATCTGGTGACAAAATTATCATTCCAGCAACATGTCTCAATACTAGAGACATCGTTTCTCATCTAGTGAGAAATCTGGAGATTTTAGTCTTACTCTCTGTTTTTGTCAAATTGCAACCCTAACCGTGAGCGACCATTTCGATTATTTTTTTTTTTTTTGATTGGAGGTTTAACGACCACCGTGAGCAACTCAATGGGGTATAAGCAGTCGCCCGTCCCTAATTTAGGGTCACTGGCTCCAGGGAAGGAGAGAGCCAGCACCGTAACACAAACATAACATCCATGCCTGACCGGGATTCGAACCCGGACCCCTTACGGACGAATGATCAGAGGCCAGCGCCTTAGACCACTGCGCCACCGGGGCGGCTTCGATTATTCCATCTACAAGTCCGCGGCCGGGTGGTTTCCATGTACCATCTGGTTTATGAGGAACCAAATTTAACTACAAAATGGAAAGAATGTATCAAAAGTATGGGAAGATATAATACAAAATTGGAAACAAAAAGTTATTCCTTCTTTTTAGAGAACAAAATTATAAACTCTTTACATTTCTCATAGTTCTCATAGTTTTATTATTTTGCCAGAACCTTTGAAATTCCTAAAGATGTCATAAAAAAGGCAGAACAACTTCCTTTTCGTTTCATTTGGGAAGGAAAGGGGGATAAAATAAAAGGAAGCGTAATGTATAGCAATTTTGAATATGGGGGATTGGGTGTTGTGAGACCATCTTTGAAAAGCGATTTACTCCGTTTCCTTACACTTTGAAATGTTTTTCAAAATGAGAAACACCCAGCATTTAAAATATTAAAATTTCAGGTCGGTAGAAAAATACAGTGCTTCAACTAATCCACACATAAAAAAACATTTGTTTATTTCATAGGAAATGAATATGCAAAAAAGAGAAGTATTTGGAAGGAAATAACGGATAAATCCATTTTAAAAAATATCACCCATGATGATAAATTATGTAAAATATACCTGGAGTTAAACAAAAATCATTCAACAAAATTAGAAGATATACTACTATCTAATACAGTAAAAAATATTTGGATACAGCAATACAAAAAAAATTAAGTACTCATACTAGAGACTTACTCTTCAAAATTTCACATAATATTGTTCCTTCAAGAAAATGGCTGTTTAAAATTAAAAAATTACCTAATCCAAACTGCACCTTCTGTGTTCAGAGGAAACTCTAAAAAATGTATTCGTTGATTGTAATCAAAACACATCTGGGATTGGTTACAAAAATATTTCAATTATAAAGATAAATTTACTACCCACCAAATCTTGTACCATACACCGTTACACTGCTCTGAATCAAAAAATTTAATAATACATCACATAATAGCAATTACAAAATACAATATTTGGAAAAATAGAAAGGCATTATCCTTTGAACAAAACTCCAAAAATACAGAGCAGATAAAAATTGCCATAAAGTGTTGTGACCTCAGATGATTTCTGGAATTTGAAATCAGACCTAACGGTAATCAAATAACTTTTAATAAATTAAAAGCAATGGCTCCTGTAATTTTTAAAAAAATATCAAAAGTACTAAATAAGATTATTGATTAAGCTTTTTAAATTTAAAATATTTGTAGCTAAAATGTAAAATGCAATATAACTTAAAGATACCTTATACTCTCGAACATATTTTTTATTTTAGCTTCTAAGATGGAAGCAGTATTTATTTGCAAAAAGTTTATATAAGTTATAATTCTATTTTGACCAGATCATTTATATTTCAAGAATTTACTGAAAGTAAATGTAATATACACACTTATTCATTTTAAATATGGGAATATCACCGACAAAGAATAAAAATAATTGTTAACAACAAACTGATAAACAAATGGATCCATTTATGTTTTTCAATCTTGTCTTTCGTATTTTCTGTTCTATTGTATTTCACCACTTTTTTTATCCTTTCATGTTTTAAACAATTATTTTCTTTTCTCTAGTTTTTGTCAGTTTTTTTTTTCTGATATACCTTTGACTCAAACCTCATACGAATATGTAGAGTGTTCTAAAAATAGATTTCTAAATAAATTGTATACTTCCTGTTTCAAGCGGTAACTCTTGCGCAGGCTCCCACCTCCTCAGTTGGTTGTCTGCTCTGAATTGAAATGTGAGAAAATGTTTGTCATTAAAAGATCCTATCTTATAATGATCTTATATTTCAAAATTTTAATATTAATTTAACACCAGAAAATATTGAAAAGGATATGCGAAAAAAATGTGTTCTGTTCTTGAAGGAACTTGGAGCACAGCTGAGGAAACGATTACCATCGAACATTTAGATTTTGCAGCATATGTCTTCGTTATCTGTATCAGAATGTTTAAGACCACTGAAGGCTTCTGTTGTAAATTTAGGAGCACCTTTTTATTCCGATGCATCTATATTAACGCAGTTTGAAAGGCAATGGCGAAATTTTTATTGTGTCAAATGGACTGAAGTTCATGACACTGTAAAGCTGTGGTGTGAAATATCATCATACAAGGACTCAACAGGAGAAAATCCTTTTAAGGAACTTTCTGATTTTGTGTTACATGTTTTAACACTGCCACATTCGAATGCAGATGTTGAA
Source organism: Macrothele yani (assembly GCA_039090855.1). Lineage (NCBI taxonomy): Eukaryota > Metazoa > Arthropoda > Arachnida > Araneae > Macrothelidae > Macrothele > Macrothele yani. Next base: position 47,689,009 of record CM077012.1, read on the forward strand.
CGAGTTTTCAGTTATGCAAATCATGTGAGAAACAAAACCCGAAATACAATGAAAACTGACACTTTAGTCAGCATACTGATCATAAAGTTTGGTTTGAAACGTGAGGGCAAGTAGTGTGATGAATATGAGCTTCCGAAAGAAGTAGGTGAAAAATTGCCACGATGGCAATTTATGACAGATTCACCGAGGGTCAGTCGTCATCTTCACAGATGCCATATTCAGATGATGAATTTGAAAACTTTTGAGCAGACTGACAGATAAAAACATTGATTTTCTTTATATACTTTAAAATTGTTCAGTTTTCTTACAAAGCTAACTTGAAGATAAATTTATGTCCAAACTTGTAAATTATACAGTGATGACAGAAAGTATATTTAAGGCCCCGGTTTAGCTGTGTAAGTAATACACTAAGAAATCTGTTTTTTTCCGTATTGGGTCCGGTTTAACGACCACCGGTGAGCAACTCAATGTTGTGTTTGTCTATAAGCAGTTGCCCGTCCCTAATTTAGGGTCACTGGTTCCAGGGAAGGGAGAGAGCCAGTGCCGTATAGACAAACACAACATCCATGCCTCACCGGGATTCGAACCCAGACCCCTTACGGACAAATGATCAGAGGCCATCGCTTAGACCACTGCGCCACCGGGGCGGCTAAGAAATTGTTTTAAATATTAATGCAAAATTTTCCAGTGATGGGGTCAAATTCCATTTTATATCACATTTTCATTTCTTATGGGTCCTCCAATTAACTCTCCTGCGGTTGAGAACTCATATTATGTGATAAACGTTTAGTATATCAAAGAAGTCAGTTGAATTCACATTATTAACAACAAATAAAATATATATATATTCGTTCTTTTAACTACGTCATTGCTTTATTCTCTGAATTTTATTGTATTTGCATATAATTTAACTCTACGTCCTTGGTTAAAACGCTGTTTGTTACTTTATCATGATTTTATTCTCAGAGTTTTATTGCATGTACATATTGTTTTACTCTAAATCCTTGGGCTTAACATTCATTAAGGTTTTTAAATGTTCGCATGTTGTTTGGTCTTAGCGTTCATTGAGGTTTTTCAAATTCTCAACATAAACGCTTACATTGTGTTTTCATCTATCTCTATATATATGTCTATATCTATCTATCTCTCTCTCTATATATATATATATAAATTATATATATACATATTAATATAACTTATATTTCGTTCCAGACTTGTGTAATACGGCACTGCTGATTTCTTCCTTAAATCTGGTGATTTTCTGGAGATATTTGCTTGTGATTTTGGCGATATAAAGAGTGGATTATTAACCGCCCTGCTCGTAAAGCAGCGGAGAACGTTGCAACGGCTTGGCCTTATCTGGCTGTTTCTTCGGTCCGGACCCCAAAGCCTACACGCCATTCGAAACGGAGAGCGCGTTAGCGCGACGAACATTTCATAAAACAAAAAAAAAAAAAAAAAAAATATTCTACTGTGATAGATCAATTATAAAGAAATCCTTCTTTTTTGTAATTTTCTTTGGGCGTTGACACACAACTTGCACACCCAGAGAAAACGCCACTGATGTGTTTGTTTTGTTTTACACAATATTAAAACAATGGATAAAATTTTTCTGAAGCAGCACCCCCACTTATTTTAGCTACGAGCAGCCACTGCTACAGTGTAATATTTATTGAAAAGTCTGTCATCACCAACGACAAAAATGAAACCAGCCAAACAGTCGTCCATAGTCAAGGGTCAAGCGTAATAAAGATGCATTTTTGGACGATAAAAATTACTACAGAGAAACCTGTGGAAAATTTCTCCATTACTCATGACTCATGTAAGGTTTTAGAGAAGTTGGCATCATTACCAATAAATGGCGTCAAAGCATGGCGGCGTATCCATGCTGGCAAGATGTCTTAGACGATGTTACCAACCGATTAAGGAAAAATAAGGCTATACTTAGATTTGCTAAATTGAAAACCGATGAAGATCGTGTAGATTTTTGCTTGAAAGATGATATTATTAGGTATTATATGTAGTGATGAGATATTTTAGTTTTTCTATGATGCTTGTTTCACTGCTGTTAAATGCACCTTGAATGTTTGATTTTTAATGATGTGAAGTTATTATATAGATACGATTGAATGTTATTCTAGTGCCTTATTATTCTCAGTAATTTTTCGTTATATTGGCTTGATATTCTTACTATAGCTGGTAATCCCCGTATTATCCTGTAATTGTCGGGTTTTTTTTTCTTTTATTTTTAGAAATTATTATTGATATAGTCGTTTGTTTCCAGTTACAAATTGCGGTGAAAAAAACATTTGATAAATACGTAGGAGGTAGACTTGCGTTTTTAAATTTATTTAGTTTATATATCGTGGTCAATTATCGATCCAATGCGGGATGAAGGTGTCTCGAAGTTTTTTTCAAACTGCCTTCAGCCAGTCTTCTCCATGTTACTCCAGCATACTTTAATTTCATCCACCCATCTCTCACTGGGTTTCTGATCCTTACTATCCGGTCTATTTCAGTTGCTTATTTGCAGTCAATTCTAGCAATGTGTCCAGCCCACTGCCATATCAGGAAATTTTACTTTAATCGTGATGACTTTCACCCTTGTTGTTTTCCTGATTTATGAATTCCTGTTATCATCTTTCCTGGTTATATGAAGCATGCACCTCTTTAGGCTTCTTTCAGCTGTCTGCAGCCATTGTATGTGTGTTGTAATTAAGGCCCACATCTCTGATCCATTATTAAGAATTGGAAAGATGCATTGGTTAAACACTTTTTCTTTTAAGACATAATGGTAAATTGCTCCTGGAAATTGGACTGTTTCTTCCTAATGCTCTCCCACTACATTTTGCACGGTACTTAATTTCTTTCTTAATGTGGCCATCTCTTAATATCTGTTGTCCAAGGTCAATTTTGGAATTGGTAATTTTTAGATTTGCCCCATCAATGTCTAAGTTTTCAGTTCTTGTAAAAGCATTGTACATCAGTTTTGTTTTCTATATAACAGATTTCAAAACTGCTATTTTAGAAATAAACTCGAAGTACTGTGAGATTTTTGAAAGTAGCTCTTAGGGGCTACTTGTAAAAATGACTATGTCAACAGCAAAATGAAAGTAAGTTAAGTCATTTCCAGTAATATTTATCCCCTTTATCTTTTGATTTCAGTTATTTAAAAGACATTCTGCAATTTGGCATTGAAGAGTTTGAGAGATATGGTGTCTCCACATCTCGCTCCTTTTGTAATTTTTATTGGTGCTGTAGCCTCAAATAGCTGAACCTTTGCACTTGCATTTTCATAGATGTTATTAATTAACGATGTTACTGTATGCATCTTCAATACTGTAGGATTTCAAAGATTTAACTGCTGATGGTTTCACAGAATCAAAGGCCTTTTCATAATTAATAAAATCCATACGAAGTGGGAGTTCACATTCCCTGATAATTAATTATAAAAAGGCCTTTCACAGAATCAAAGGCCTTTTCATAATTAATAAAATCCATACGAAGTGGGAGTTCACATTGTGAAGATACCTATAAAAGCGGAGGCACAAATGAAGGGGCTGCTGATAAGTCATTGGCTTTTTATAGAAAGAATAGTGTTAATGGAATGACTTTAAATGTTATTCTACATATTGGTCTCCAAAGTCGGCACACTTCTGACACTGATATATTTAATAATTATCCGCCTACCAAATAAAAATCTGATGGTTGTGTGTGAAATGTGTCCACAGCTGGTATAACATTGAAAATGGTCTGGAATTCTGTTCCCTTCAAGCATTTCTTGAATTTGAAGAATGAATGATAATCATATGGTGCCAAATCTGGTGAGTAAGCAGTAGTATATTTCAAAGTGAATTTCATGAAACTTTGCTTGATGCCATTTCCTATAGGTTGAACATTGTCCTGCAAAATCCTGCATTTTAATTTCAGTTCCTGCTTTAGTTTGTCCAGGAAAAATGTATAGTACTGTACTGTAATAGTGGCACTTTTTTTCCAGGTAGTTCCCCAGCACTACCTTTTCCTTGTCTCAGAACACAGACGCTATCACTTTTGCTGCTGACTTCTATGCTTGAAACATTTTGGGTGGGGAAAACTGCTGTCTCCATCCTTTAGATCATTGCTTGGATTATGAATCATACAGATGTATCAATAGTTGCCAGTGGATCCAAGAAACTTTCCCACATCCTGAACGCTTCTGATCTGTAGTCAGGCATTTCTGCACCCATTTGGCCAAGAGCTTCCTCATACCCAGTACTTTGTGCATAATGAATCCAACACATTCACGGGACATCCCCAGAAACTGCTGTTGTTGTTTTTTTTGTTTTTTTTTTGCAGAGATTCTTCTGGCTCCCAAAATCATGTTGTGGACTATCCACATTTTGTGGAACTGTGACCACAACAAGCCTCCCTGTGCTCTTCTACATTGTGAACTCTACTTGAGAGGATATCTTTACTTTAGACCTGAAAATGAAATGGTTATTCATGTCACAATGGGATCAAAATTAGTCACAAAATATTACAAGATATTTATTTTCATGTGTTTCATTTGTCTGGGAAAAAGGTATGAAACCTAAATGCAACAGCATATACCCTTGTAACAAGGTTTTATGTAAGGAACTAAAATTTATTCAAAAATCTTCCAGGGGCTTTTCTTCAAAGTTCTTTAGAGAAGAAATGATGAGTTCATAAAACAATTACATCCCCATGTTTTATTAATAAAAGGTTTTTCCCAAGATAAATTATGAAAATATAAAAGAAAATCTCAAAAAAAAAAAAAAAAAAGGACTGATTCACTATGCACAGGGGGCGGAGACTTTTGGCACAAGCATGGGCACAACCAAGATAAGATTTGTTTTTCAGTTTCTATACCGCCATCTAAAGACTTAATAAAAATTTCTATTTCCAAAACTAAAGCTTAATAAGCCATGTCAAGAAAAAAGACAAATGAGTTACCCATTTAAAAAAAAAAATGGATTCAGTGACCAGAGCCCTTTTGAAAAAGGATTTAACAGTATTTCCATTTTAACACAATACTATAAACTAGTCAATAAGGTTGTACACATTGTCCATCACACTTGATAAGATTTTAAGGGTTAAAACCCCTCCACAGAGCTTGCTTTTTTTTTCTTTTTTAAAGGATTCTCATTAGCTGTTTTATTTTGCTGTCTCCTATGTTTCTAAGCCTCAGTTTGATTCAATTTATCTCTGCACCAAGTGTTTCCTAGACAAAACGGTAAATGTTCTGCATTCCCACGTTGTGAGGCCTTTATCTGTAACTTGTGAGCCTAGAGCACAAACAACACAATTACTCGACTTTTTTCACTGTCTGTATATTCAGTTGAGACAAAAAGTGCCATAAACTTGACCTTATGGAGCCTTCTGACCAGGGTTGGGAATTGGGACTTATATAACCCTCTAGGGTATACTTGTGAACATAGAGCACAGACAACACAATTACGCACCTTTTTTGGCTAAACTTCCGTATTCTGCCCCCGAAGTAGTTCCAGCTGAAGACAAAACAAGGGAGCTGGAAAGCAAATATTTATATTTTCGGCTTCCTTGTTTAATCTTAATTGATATCTAATTGTTTATCTTAATTTTTCTAATTATCATAATTAATTTTCATTGCATTAAGCAAATATTTATATTTCCGGCTTCTTTGTTTTGTCTTCAGCTGTGACCTACCCCCTACCTAAAGGGAAGGGTGATACACCTGAGGATATAACTCATCTCAAATTTAACAACCCATTGTGATAATCACGAAAGCTACCATCTCAAACAAACGCTTTGGTAAACCCCTCGGATGGATAGAAGTCGCACAAAAGTGTTTGAACTACTTGGGGGCCGAATACGGAAGTTTAACCTAATGACCATGTTGAAGGTGAAAGTAGAGGCTGTTTAGCCACCCCTGTGGTGCAGTGGTCCAAGTGCTGGCTTCTGACAATTCGTCGTAGTTGGGTTTGGGTTTGAATCCCAGTGAGGCATGGATGTTGTGTTTGTCTTATGGCCCTGACTCTCCTTTTCCTGGAGCCATTGGCCCCAAATTAGGGACGGGCGACTACTTATAGCCCATCGAGTTGCTCACAGTAGTCATTAAACTTCCAATAAAAGAAAAGAAAAAGAGGCTGTTTATCACAAGGATTTTGATTAATTATGGACATGATTCTTAACATTTAGTGCAGTTTTTCAATGAAAAATTTTTGGTATTTTTCTTTGAACTTTAGAAAAAGTGGAATGGATATGTTGAAGGTGAAATGAGATGTTTATCACAACAGATGCATCACATGTGTAAGTCACCAAACATTCAGGATGAGCTGCCCCATCAGTTTGGAGCAGATGTTTTATCTTTGTACTTTTTCTGCTTTATGAATAAAATGAATTACCTGCATGACAATTAGGTATTTTAACAGGTGTGCTACTGAGAAAAGTTATTTTCCCCATTTGTGTGATAATGACTAAATGTTTGAGAAACCAGTAGTGTAATTTCACCTTTTCCCCTATCAGAGATGATGAAAAGACATCTGAAAACCCATGTAGCCACTGGTGTAGCCAGAAATTTCTTAAGATGGGGGGGGGGCCCTGGGGGGTCCATGGATTTGATTCATCAGTCAAGCCTCCTGGAAAAAATACTCCAGGTGGGAATAAGCCAAAAATCTTTAAAAGTAAAAAAATATTACTGAGGAAAAACTACTCAATGATCCTCAAAGGGGGTCTGGACCCGAGGACCTTTCCTGCCTATGCACGTAGCTGAGCACAAATATGCTGCATAAGGTTTTTCCAATGGGGAAAAAAAAAAAAAAAAACAGTAGAGAGAGAGAAGCATGGAATGGAGCAGTACCAAAAACAACTGTGATAACTAGCAATATTGCAGCATTAAAGTTTAGGTTACAAATATTTTCCTCTGCTAATCCACTGTATATTTTTAAACAGTTTGCTTAGTTAAAATTTCTGTGATTGTCATTTAGGTATCCCCTTATGTTTAATGTATAAACTATAAATCTGTGACTTTTGGTAAAGCCTATGTTTAAATTGTTGCCTTTTTAGTAATGGATGGTAGGTATCAAGGAATTTCAAAACCTAAAAAGTTCCACTAACATATGGAAAGTTTGTCCAAAACGTTAATACAAGTATTACCAATTTACACTTGATGTAGGCATCGCTAACTGAAGAGTGGTTATCATTCATATACATTATTATCTGTTTACCTGCACGCATTAAGATTGGTAAAGTTCAGCTCAAGCAAAGGTTCTGAAAACCGAAAATTGGAATAAAAATTAAAAACAAAGCAAAAGTGAATATTTAAAAATGTTTTCCATCTTTTCTGATCCATTGCAAGATTTCCCATCTCTGGAAAGTATCTACCCCTATCATTAGTGGCCCCTTTAACATTATGAATCCATTTTGTATTAGGCTTTCTCCTTTGTGTATTACCAGCTACTTTAGAATATACCATAGGTCTCATTAGTCTCTCATCTTCCCTTATGAAGCAAATACCTAAACCACTTAAAATATATATATTCATCAACTTCAGTCTTCTACAGAAGTAATACTTAACTCCTAGAAAGAAGTACAGTATAGTAAAGCATCACTTATGTTTTTCCAAGGACCAAAATGAAAAACATATAAGCAAAAGATCAAATTTTAATGACATTACTATAGAAAATATGAACCTGTACTTTTTAAAAAATATAGTATTTAATGCAGAAGGCAAATGTTTGATGTACTTACCACTAATGGAACATTATTCCTCAATTTAATTGACTTTCAAGTTTCATGCAAACATTTTCTGGAATTGATATGTGCTGTATCGTATTTTTATCGATACATAGTCCAACTCGGATTAACAGCAGACCTTTCACATTTTTTTGCAATATGAGTTTTGAAATACTATGCCATTTAAACATAAGATGATTTTTTTTATCATGATGCAAAAAGTTCATTTTACATTGTAGTGAGAGCATTTTGAGTACTCTTGTTTATACTGTATCATGACTAATGAGCAATGTTTCATCACATCATGGGCAGCAAGAGCTTGGGTGAACTAATGGCAAAGTGATAACACTTTTTTTTGTCATGATTGTCACTGCTGTTCTTCATCATCTTTCATTTCATTCAGTTTATCAGTTGTCTCAAGTACTGACATTTTAAGTTTGGAATCATAGTTGGCATAATCCTCAAAAGTTCTTGTGCATAAATCTGACCAAATTTTAAATGGTATATCGCTAGTTATGAATTTTCCTGTTGCGAGGGACCTTTGTTTGAATGAAATCCAGCATGGCCAAACAGATTTGTACCATCTGTAAAACCTTTTGCTGAGCCATGGCTACAAAGTTCTTAGCTTTCAAAATTCCAATTTTCCAGCATGGCCAAACAGATTTTTACCGTCTGTAAAACCTTTTGCCGAGCCATGGCTACAAAGTTCTTAGCTTTCAAAATTCTAATTTTTGCTTTTACGAATCCATCCTGTTTAAAGTATTCCATGATATATTACTGTTCTCACTAGATGCTTGTGGCAATGATTAACAAAATAGAAGAAAGATAAGTTTACAGTCAAAAAAGCAGGTTTTGTTCTCCTTGCTCTCCAAAGGCTCAAAAAAGGAAATTTTTCCTTTTAGCTGTAAAATTAAATTGTATAAACACAACTTAAAATCTGGTGCATAATGTATAACTAAAATAAATGTTAGCGTAAATCAGAGTCTGCTGGGACTGCACAAATTCGACATGTAAATGATAAAAACGTATAATAGAGAAAAGTATCATCAGTGCTCAACTGTACCTAGAAAATTTAATACCTGCTACACAACTGAATCAATCTATTTCTTTCAGATATTCCTGTTTTACCAATCTCACATCAGCCAGCAAGATAGTCAACATCTGGTTTGTTACGATTCTGCAGCTAGCTATCATAGGCAACAGTTGACAGTCATCTATATCTTTACACTTGGGGGTGGGGTGAAATAATTAGTGGAAGGTCAAAAAACTACGTATAACATTATTTTCAGAACAAAATCCAGGGACTGTCTGTGTTGTCTTTAAAACACATGATCATTGATCATTGCTCACTTAGCCTAACATGGTAACCAATACAATAATAAGCAATTGAATCTCTCTCTCTCAAAAAAAAAAAACAAAAAAAAAACTATTTGTGATCTTTCACCAATTTATATCACTGCTGCTGTGCTCCATCTCCCATCAGGAGGGGAACAGCTATGGATAACAGTTGCCTACAAGTACCAGTTGTAAACAAATGCAGTGTTGCAATTTCTGTACAGCAGTACATGACATATTTTTAACAAAGTTTTATGAATAGAATAAAATGTGAAATTTTGTTTTTGCCTGTAAAAACATTAACTAGCAGAACAAAGCAAATGCACTGGGTTATTTGGAATTTATAAAAATGAGTATCCATTTTCTAAAAGATTACATAAACTTATTTTACATCTGTTCTTACTGCCTTGGAATAAGGTAGGTTTAAATACCTCATGATAATGAGATGTATATATATCAGTGTTAGAATTAGAAATGAATCTTTTACTGGCCCAGCATATCACTAGAATTTCCAAACCACTGGTCCACCAAAATGACCAACGTTTTGGGAGTTTAACAACCACTGCAAGCAACTCAATGGGCTATAAGCAGCCGCCCGTCCTTAATTTAGGACCACTGACTCCACGGAAGGGAGAGAGCCAGTGCTGTAAGACAAGCACAACATCCATGCCTCACCAGGATTCCTACTTTCCCATGAAGGTAGTTTTAGTCCCCCATTGAACACTATTTCACGTGAATTGCTCTTTTGCAAAAATTACCCCCTCCGCTAGTGTTTTCTTTGGGCAGAAACAAAAGTTGGGTTATGTCTGGTGTCAGTATCTGCTGCATTCACTAGGGTGGGCGAATCCAAGGAAGATCAGGACACTTATTTTGCTTCTGCTCATTACGAATGATGTGGACGGAAGTTACCAAAAACAGCTGTTGCCATTATCATGAGGATAAAAAAAAATAAATAAAAAAAAATGTTATCTAATATCATTTCATGAACCTATCACTAGGTTGCATCCTAAAAAGAAAACCGTAGAGCTAGGTAAAAGAAATAGAAATTTATTTTTTAACTTGTGACAAATTAGAAAAAACAAACAAAAAAACTACTGGCCATCCAGGCCAGTAAAATCAATAGTTCAGCGGCAGTTTTATCGGCCAATGGCCTGTGGACCATGAGGTAATTCGAATGCTGTATATTTATATATACACTGAAGTGCCTGAAAAACTGGTACACCAGTCTAATACTTGGTAGGTCCCCCATGGGAGCGCAGGACTACAGAAATACGACAGGGCATGGACTCCCCTAGCTTCTGGAAATATGCTGTAGGCAATGCACACTATACTTCCTGCAGAGCGTTCCACAATTTGGGTGTATTCCGAGGTCTCGGATTCCTGTGTTCGATAGCGCGTTGCATGGCATCCCAAATGTGTTCTATCCCGTTCAGATCTGGGGACTTGGGTGGGAATGGCAACACCCCAAACTCAGATGAATGCTCCTCTAACCATAATGTGGCATCCCGACACTTGTGTGGAAGTGCATTGTCCTGTTGGAACGGGCCCAACCCATCAGCATGAATGCAGGACATGAACGGGTGCACCTCGCCAGAAAGTTTCCAGTGAAGTCCAGCTAAACACACCCCATACCATTATGGACCCCCCACCAGCCGGTACAGTTCTCTGTTGACAGACAGGATCCATGGCTTCATGGGGTTTGCACCACACACAAATCCTTCCATCTGCCCGATACAGTTGGAAACTCGACTTGTCAGACCAGGCTACTTGTTTCCAGCCATCAAGTGTCCAGTGGCAGTGTTGCGTGCCCAAGCGAGGCGCATAGCTCTGTGTCGTGCGCCCATCAAGGGGACTCAAGTTGGGCGTTGGCTCCCAAAGCCCATATCGTGCAGGGTACGTTGCGCAGTCCGAACGCTGATGCTTGTTGAGGCTCCAGCATTGAATTCCGATGATACCTGCGAGAGTGTTGCACGCCTATCGCGTGACACGATTCTTGACAGCTGACGATGGTCACATTCACCCAATGTCTTTTTTACGGCCACACTGGCATCATAGGTTGGAGGTTTTGCCTGAATTCTTTAGTCACGGTACACCCTTGCAATGGTCGTCCGTGAAAATCCGAACTTCGTTTCTACCTCCGAAATACTATGGCCCATCTCACAAGCTCCAACTATGACACCGTGTTGAAAATCGCTTAAATTGTTATTACTTGTCATCCTCGTGCTGAAAACAGCTCTGACAACTGGCAAGGATGTCTATCACTTTATATACGCACTGGCGGATGCAACTGAGTACGCGCATAGGTGACGTTGCTATGTATTTTGTATAAGCTCGTCTGTACCAGTTTTTCTGGCACTTCAGTGTATATACACTGGCGTGCAAAAATTAAGGACGAGACGGTTTTTCGAATGTAACGGCGTGCAGAAGTGCTCCACATCGACTCAAATCATACCATAAGATCCCCGAGATATAAGAATATGGGACAAGTGAGCAAAACCGTCCAAACAAGGAATTCAAAGGATGCAAAGGCACTTTATTGAAAAGGTAGCTTCGAGCACAACTGGACAGAAGACAGAAACGTCCATGTGACAGGCGGCTGCCAAGAAAAATCCAGTCTTTAGTAGGGGATGTGATCATCCCTGACTACGTTGCAGGATTTAAACATCTGTCCATGCTTAGGACGAGGTTTTCAAGAAGCTGTTGAGGCATTGCGGCCCATTTCTCTTGTAGCTCCAATCGCAGCTGCTGAATCGTTGCTGGCGGCTGGTGACATGCTGCCAAGCATCTCCCGAGAAGGTCCCACACATGTTCGATTGGATTTAGGTCTGGGGACCTTGCGGGTTAATCCATTCGTTGAATATCTTCACTCTCCAACAGCTCTGCGACAGCCACTGTGCGATGAGGTGTAGCGTTGTCGCCCATGAAGAGGAACTCGGGACCCACAGCACCTCTAAACAGACGCACGTGAGGCAGGAGAACCTTGGTACAATAGCGGACACCAGTGACTGAACCTCTTTGGAAGATGTGGAGGTCAGTATGGCTACCAAGCATGATACCGCTCCAAACGAGAACTCCGCTACCTCCTAACCGATCCCTTTCGATGATGTTGGAGATGTGATTGCGTGTCCCCTGCTCTCTCCAGATGTGTATATGTCCAGAATCGCTCGTCAGACTAAATCGGCTCACATCCGTAAAGAGAACTCGACCCCAATGCTGATGTGTCCAGTTCTTGTGTTCCTGGCACCACAGAAACCACTGTCTCCGATGAGCAGGCATTAATGGCACACACCGTACTGGTAGTCGTGCAAATAGACCACCTTTGTGCAGCCTCCTGGCCACGGTAAAACGCGATAACGGACGTCCAGTTGTGTGCTGCATGTACCTTGCGATTTCTTCCGCTGTCTGCTGTCTGTCTCTTCTCGCCTGTAGGACAATACAACGGTTGTCCACCGCCATGGTTGCTCATGGACGACCACTGCTAAACTCTCAGACAGCTGTTCCTAACGTTTGAAATGCTCTCCAAGCTCGCGAAATGATGCTGTGAGCGATCCTGAACTCCTCGGCCACACTAGTCACACTTCAACCTTCTTCCAACTTCCCAATGACGTGACTTTGGGTAAAGTCATCCAGATGTCGTCTACTGGATTGCCTGTTGGCCATATCACATGGTGGCAGCAACTCGACGTCGTTCAAACCGATGTACACCGTGCAATAGCTTTCACCAAATTGCTGAATGTACACCATCCGTGTGCTTTATACCCTTCTGACCCCCCCCCCACGTCATGCTGCATATATGCACATGCCCTACCATACCGGACCCTAGTCTATCTCCTGAGTGGTCTTTTGGTCCGTTCTGCCTGCTGGTTCTGCTGTTATGCTAATTTCTCCTCTTCATCCTTCATTTTTGCACACCAGTGTATATAGCTAGTTTTTTCTGTGGCTAACCTCCTTGTTTAGTGAAAGTAGTTTCATACAGCTTTGACTATCCCAACATTGCTGATTCTATTGTTCAATCTTTATCATGGCTCCATGTTACACCAAGTTCTGCACCCAAATATTTAAACATGTTCTCCTGAGCTGCATAGTTTGATATCTGCAGCAGTTTGCTTTAAAACCATAGATTTGGATTTCTTAACAGCTATCCTCATTCCATGTTCTTAGCTAGTTGTACTCAGTTCAGTTTATTGAAGGCTCCTAACTTTCTTAGGTACAGTGAACCTATGAACTGAGTCACTGCTCGGACTAGAAAAAAGTGACTGTTCTTGGGAGGCCATTGTTTGGAGCTTAAGCCTAAGTTAACACTGTGGTTGCACAAATGCAGAATAAGTGTAGAAGCTTGTGCACAAAGAAAATGGTTGCAGTACTTTCTGTCCAAATGCCAAATAAAACTGAATGTAATAAATAAATAAATCATGTCGTGGAGGAGTTTAGGTAAGCAGTGTCTTTCTTTTGGTCTTAAACAGCCCTTAGGAATAACTTTCTGGAATATTAGAGTTTGGGTATGCTATATAGGTAAGAAAATTGTTACAGGGCTTAAAAATATCTGAAAAGTTACATGCCCAGCTGGTATGTGCACAAATTATTTACCTTCCCAGGTAGTAAAAGCTGGATACCCAGGACAGTTTATTTTTTAAAATAACAAATCAGAGCCCTCTTTTTTTTTTTTAAGTTAAAAAATATGAACTTTTTCTACACGTTTTGCATTTCCATTTTAAAGGTCTTATTCAAAATGTTCAACCCACAAAAGCATGTGTTTCAAGTTTTTAGATGTTGATGCTATTGGTATGAAATGGTACGATGATGAAACTGATATTTGAGAAATTTTGTGAGTCTTCCATGTTCCTTTAGTTAAAGTTTTTGCCCTTTGTTGCTAAACATTAGAGGCATGCATCCAGGTCACTAACTATTAACAATATTTAGAGCAAAACTACATATGGTTCCAGTTTCTGGACCTAGAGCATAATATGATTAAGAAGTGATATTCTTCCATTCTTGACGCTCTCCGTTACAATAATTCAACTTCCGGTGATTAGCAGTGAAATGAAACACAACGTGCAATGACTGTCTTTTTTTTTTTTTTTTTTTTTTTGTCGTAGGAAATTCTATTTTCCAAACTTTTTTATTTTTAAATTTAGTTACCCAGACCGAACAGTGTTAGTTGGCAGTATGTTGATAAGCAGGATCAGAACCCACATGCACCAAACCAAGAGATACTGCTGCCAGTGGGCAAGATTATAGGCATCAGAAACTGCCCCTGGAGAGTGACTGAAGCATTCATGGGGGAGATGAAACTAAATTTTCATGTAAAACTAAATTTTAATTCATTTTCACTTGAGCAGTACCCGCTGTCAACCAACCCATCCTACCCGAGGAACAGTTCCTGTAGAAATATACTTTATCCACATCTTATCCCTGTCGCCAAAGTGCTTTAAGGAACTGTGTAGAATCCTAATGAACAAGGTGTCAGACCTTCTTCAGGACTGACTGGCTCGTTGACCATTGTCAAAAGGTTTCTTTGTTCAGAGGTTATCATTAATGTTAATCCTATGGCAGCAGTTCTGTACCAACCCAAACTTGTTGCTCGGAGATATCTGTTAATGGAGGTTTCATTGTATAATCAGCCTACAGTAAACTGATGATACAGTTGCACATGCTTTTGCAGTGTATTCTGCTTATGATGACAGCTTGATGTTGTTTTGCTTCTTACTATTCTAGGCAAATCAGAATTTTGCAAGAATACTCGCATGCTTTGTGATATATGCTGTCATCTGTAAGCACATCTTTTATGGCTGTTACTCATTTTTATTTTTCTGGGCTTGCCATATTTCATGCTCTTCATCTTTGTGGATCTTGTGTGTATGTGTATGCAAACCATTTAAGTGCTTTTTGTGTATGTGAAAGGCTCTGTTTTGTAGAGAGTTATAGATCCATCTGAAAATGTCCAGTTGAGATTTCTTTTGTTCTAAATTTTTGTTTTTTGTTTTGTTTTTTACAACCGTAGGCTGACATTTCATTTTTATTTACTGTGGGCTAACATCTCCAGTTTTAGTTATCACAGTTTGGTATGCTCTCTGTCAACTTATCGAACATTAACAGGTTTTCTTTTGTCAAATTTTACAGCTCTGTTTCTAATTAATTTGTTTAACTAAATAAATAAACAGGTTTCATTTTTTTTTCATATTACAGAAGAATGCCCATCTGTGCGTGATCATCAAACTTTTTTTTTTTCTCTTGCTGCGTAAGTAATGTACTGTGTGATGTAAAGAGGATCCTTTCCAAGTTCTGGAGGTGTTTTTATGTTCATTATACCCTCTTTTTTGGCAGAGCTCTGCAGATCAAGTGGCTTTTTTCCATTACATTTTGGCTAAAACAAGCATTCAGTAGGCTTTGCAATTTCAGTCAAACAGCTCTTTCTCTCTATGGCCCCACGGTGTTGTAATGAATAATTATCATCCATTCTTAATTAACTGCTAGATGGACACTCGAAGTGTCTTTCACAACTATATGTCTTGAAAATTTGCACAGGAAGAAAAAGAAAATGAAGAGTAAAGAAACTTGCCATCTTACGTTTCTTCTACCAAAAAAAAAAAAAAAAAAAAAAAAGAAAAAAAGAAGAAAAGCCAATACTAGATACTACAGCAATTGCAATTACAACTAGGATCAAGAATATTCTGCCTTCTGAACCTAGAATTTCTTTGTTGGATGGGAGGTAGTAATGCATGTGTGCATATGCTTTTGCTGAGCTGAAGATAGTTTTATTTTTGCTTCATTCATCCACCAAATAAATTGTGATAAGAGAGAATAAGTAACTGAAACTGTAAATCTTCCAAGAAGAAGCTAGCCCTTGTCTAAAATTACTGTGTTAAAAAGACATTGTTTCTAAAACCAATGTTCAAGTAATGTTTTTTTGTCATTAATCATCAGGACCCAAATGCTCAACAATTATGGAGCAGTGTATGTTTCGTGACCTTTTATCATACTGAAGAAGAAAATATGTCGTGCAGATCACAATCCAATCACTGTATATTGCTGTCTGTACACGATTAAGAAACTTAAGGAGATAAAATCACCAAGTTAAAAGATACAACTATAAAATTAAACTAGATAAAAATTATGCTAGATCTTTCAGACTGGCCATCGGTCTATCCTCAGGTGTACTACAACATAAGGACACAGGAAACCAGAGTTTTATTACAACTCAGATTGATGCTCGTGACATATCTGCTACACACAGCGCAAACTCAGATGATTGACCTGTAATAATCAAGAGTCTCGCTGCTTGAGCCTGGTAGTAGTATAATGAAATAGTCCACTATCTCCTGCATTGACTCCTTAACCAGAACCCTTGATGGTTGTGGGATTGAGCATGGTAAATCATCATTACAACAGGTGTTACCATAGTTGTAAATAAACTTTCTGTAAGTAAGGCAGACCCTTTAGATAGTGGGCTTGCTAAAATGTATGCGTCACTCCTAACAGGAATATGGGTCCCACTACCTGAAAGATGATAAAGAGAGGTTGATGATGATTTAGTTCTAACATTATATCTGTACTCAGCCATTCTGGTCCCCAACGTACGAAGTGTCGAGCCGATGTGAACTTGATCAACTGCCATGGGTGCATTGGCCTTCATTGGTATACAGTACACACTGTCCTGCGTTCCAATTACCCAGTGGTCCACTGGCCATTGGCTAGTACAACTTGGTCGGACCACTGAATTATTGATTTTACTGGTTCGGATGGCCAGTAAGTTATTTTTTTTATCTAATTTGCCACAAGATAAAAAATGAATTTCTGTTTCTTTTATCTTGCTGTATGGTTTTCTTTTTAGGCTGCAAGCCAATTATAGGTTTAAAAACAAATATTGGAGATAATTCCATTGAAGTGATACATTATTTTCTACATATATTGTAAATGTCTTTAAAAATTTTTATTATTTTTTTACGGACCAGTGGGCATATTTGTGGACCAGTGGTTTGCAAATTCTGGTGGTCCGCTGGTCCAGTAGAAAGTTTATTTCTAATTCTAACACTGCTGTCTGTTGATCACGGTCACTGGATCACGATCTTTTCTAATCATAGAAAAAATGTTATATGTCCTTTCCCCAAAGACAATATTGTGTTTTTTACATGCGTTCCTTAGCACAGATGTCACAGATGGGATGCAATTCAAAGATCCCACAAATTTAGTAGTAGTGTCTTCACGTTTTAAAGTTGTGAGTACCAGACGCTGAATTTTTTAAGTTAATTTATATACACAATCCTCGGGATATCCATGGGGTTTGAGCAATTGCCCGTATTTTTTGAAATTCCAATTGATGAAATTTAACATCATGACATCAATTGAAATTCCAAGTGAAATCTTTTATCATCACATTTTATTATTATTCTTTGTTATCAGGGTATTATAAAATATTTCTGAAGGAATCCAAAATGCAGTCAAACTCAGTTTTCTTGTATGATGAATAATTTTAAAATCTAAGAACCAGCATTACATTTAAATCTTAAGAATAAACTTAATCTAGTAGCTTAAAGCTATGTCTACTGCTCATAGTCTTGTTTCCCAGGAAAACAAAAACATCTGGTCTAGCCAGCATATTTGGGATTTAAGTAAAGCATTGATGTAGTTGGTATTTTAAGTGAAAGATGCATTAGTAGTGAAAGAAAGAAAGAAAGCAGGAATACAGGAACAACTAAGAATAAATAATATTTAATACATTTTTAACAAAGTTTTAGTTATATATTTTTCCAATCTACTTTTGAGATTAAAAAAAAATGCATTGGTATTTGTAACAAGGAAGGTGCTTTGCATTTCCAAATGTATTTGAAACAACTTTTGATGTAACTGTGAGTAAAAGCTAGAAGGCATTGCCAAGACAAAAAAATTTTTAACTCTACAACACCCACTTACTGCAAGAAATTCTTCAAGTTTGAATGTAATGATGTCTATTTATATATTTACTTATATGAATACACTGTATATTATGTAGAGTGCTACTCTGTTTTAAGGAAGAAACAAATTTCAAAAATTGTCTTGTCTTACTCCTAAATTTGTTCCTCACCACAATGTATTCAAATGTGGAAAATTTCATCCCATTCAAAAAATGTTTTGAGGTTTCACAGCACCGTCAAATTTTACTGTTGTTTTCATTATCACTGTGAATATTACACCACTCCACAGGAATCAAGGTTAAACCATTTCAGCCACTCTAAATAGTGAATGACAGATATACTTCTCAAAGCTCCAAGTGCAAAGTAATATCTCTCAACTTACCATCATGCTAAAATATTAACACTTATGTAATTAAATAATATTTAACAATAATACATGACAGAGGAAACATTGTGGAGAAAAAAACCTTACAATTTCAAGATAAATTATAGCTCCACCCAACTGCCATTGTTGGAAATTTTTGCCTCCATTTTCAAGATGAAATACAGATTTATGAAATAAAATGGTATTTAACAATAATATAGGATGGTGGAACATCACAAACAAAAATAATGATGATGGGGAAATTTTATCATCAGTTGTCAGAAATTTGTGCTTCAGTTTTCAAGCTGAAACAAACATTTCTGCAACAAAGGGATATTTTAACAATACTGGACAGAGGGAACATTGCTGGAAAAGGAATTACAATTGTGGGAAAAATCTTCACTCTATCCAACTTCTGTTGTTGGAAATTGTTGATTTCATTTTCAAGCTGAAACACAAACATTCAGTAAAATGATATTTAAGAACGGTATGGACAGAGAGAATATCGTGAGGGGGAAAATGATTAAGGGAGAAGTCATTACTGCATCTAACTTCTATTTTCAGAAAGTTTTGAAGTACAGGTTACTTTTACCCATGATCAGGTTCAAGTTCTTCTGTTTGATTTGTTTGTTCTGACAAAGAATGTTACAGGTGATAGAAAAAATCTTCAGTGTAACAAAAGGAGCAGTGATCGGAAGTAGCACTGCTACTGTGTAACATGCTACTTTTAGAGTAGCGTTGTATGTATCATCGCTACAAATAAAAAATGTAGTTGTAGCAGTAGCATGCTACAAAATTCAGTAGCTTGTAGTGGGAATTATATTACAAATTGAGCTACTTTTAAAAATTAGTGAAAAAAATTTCTCAAATCACACGTGATATTTCCGAATTTTCTGAAGCCTTATTGGTTGGAGCAGGGAATGAGTGTGTCCTACCCCTATAATTACGTGCGCCTGACATTGTCAAGTCAGCAAAATAGTTAACTATTTTTAGCACATATTTTGCAAAAAAAAAACCCCCCAAAAAACCTGCTTATAGTATCCCTTCGCCCATCCATCCATCCATCCATCCATCCATGGATACCATATCTCTACAATTATTGTTCCAATTTGAAAATTTTTTTTTTGAATGGAAAAATCCTTTTTCCTTAGCATAACATTCGGTATAAATTCTTTGAATAAAGCTCATGTTGAGAAATGGCTTCCTAGTTTAATTGAATTAATAATCTAAAGCAACTTATGGGAATTTACTAGGAAATTTTTTCATTAATAGCAAATTTTCGGAGAAAACTCTTCTCCTTCTTCAGGCTGTCTTGTTGTTGTCACTTTTTGCTTGTCACTATCATGGTTACGGTTTACCTTGACGGTTACGGTTAACCTTGACGGTTTAGGTTATTTTTCAACAAATCCTGCCAGATGTTAGGCAGGGAAAATCCTTTGCAGTCATTGATGATGGAATTTTGATTTTCTCAATCTCTATTCCTTCTTTCAGTTTTCTTTTTTGGAAATTGCTTTGGAAACTGATTACTTTAAGGGAATTCCAATCCATGCTGTGCCCAGTTTCTCTAACATGCCTATCTAATCCAGTCTTGTTGGAGCAATTTTTTATAGCTGCTTTATGCTCAGCTATACGAGTTTCTAGTCTGCGACCTGTTTCACCTATGTAAGATAGTCCACAACTACAATTTACTTCATAAACTACTCCTTGCATTTTTAAAATATCTTCTTCTCTTTGAACTATTTTAGGAAAATTTTTTTTAACTTTGTTCTCTAAACTTGGAGCTAGCCTAATATTGTATTTTTACTAATTCTCTTTAAAGCCTCAAATAAACCTTTGTGATAAGAAATTTTTCTAGTGAATTTTACTTCTTGCTTTTGTGGGTTCTTCGTACCATTAAAATTCAGAAGCTTCTCAATTTCTTCTTTAGGATAGTTATTCTCTGCAAGTATGACTTTAAGCTCTTCTTTATGGGCTTCTTTTTTATCTGCAGTAGAAACTATTTTATTAATTTTTTCTAAAAACTGACTTGCTACATTTTCTTAATAGAAACTGGATGATACGAATTGAAATCCAGTAGTCTTTTAGTATTCATTGGTTTTTTAATATAAAAATGTTGCTTATTATAAAAAAGTAAAAGTAGAAAATGAAAAGAAAATTTCTGGAATCTTAAGGGATACAGTAAAAGCAGAATTGGATGACTGGCTAAAAATTGGAGTAAGAAACAAAAATAAGAAATTTGTTAAAAAGCTGAACCGTAAAGAAGAGAAATTTTTGAAGAAAAACTTTTCAAGTAAAAACAAAAAAACTGCAGTTCTTAGTCATGTGAAGGACAACACTGCTACTGGAATTAGCCAAGAATTATTACAAGTGATAAATAAAGGAAGTAATTTCAATCTATCCAAAAGAAAAAATAAATCCAGAAAAATTGGTAATTGAATTGGAAAGCATCTGCA
This sequence comes from Macrothele yani, assembly GCA_039090855.1. NCBI lineage: Eukaryota > Metazoa > Arthropoda > Arachnida > Araneae > Macrothelidae > Macrothele > Macrothele yani. The sequence continues at coordinate 47,709,765 of CM077012.1, forward strand.
GCACTTTAGAAAAAGAGGACCAAATTAAAGCAGACCTCCTCAGAAAAGATTACTACAATAGCCTTACAAAATTCCAGAAGCAAGTAAGGAAACCTCAAAAAAATTTTGATAATAGTCAATTAAAAGCTCTTAAAGATTTCAGAAAAAATGAAAGTATAGTTGCTGTGAAAACAGACAAAAAGTAAGTTGATTACTATTATGGATAAGAAAGATTATCTAGAAAAGATGGAAGAAGAACTAAAAAAAAAAACAAAAAAAACCTATGTATGAAGAAGTAAAAGAAAACCCACTACCAGATTTGATTAAAAAAGTCTCTAAGCTTATTTCACTTCAAAAAAAAGAAAAACCAGCTTCCAGAAAACTATAAACAATTCTCAAAATTACAGTTCAGATTACCTCAAATATATGGAATAGTCAAACTGCATAAAGAACACCAACCAATTAGACCAATAATAGACTCAAAAAACTCTATTCTTTCAAATCTAAACTATTTTTTAAAGTCACACCTTCAGAATCTTTTAAAAGAGCCACCTAACTTGATTAAAAACTCAATGCAGCTAAAAGAAAAACTAGAACTTCTTCCTAAATTAGATTCTCCTATTATGGGTAGTTTAGATATAGTGTCTATGTATACTCACATTAATATAGATCAACTTATAGACTTTATAGCGGAAGACTTGGCAGACCTAATAGTTTTTCACAACAAGGAAAAAAACATATTAGTAGGAATTTTTGAAATACTTACTTTCTCTTAGCAGAACAACTACTTTCAATTTGGGAAAACTTTTTCATTCAAAAATCGGGGCTAGCTATGGGCTCCCCACTCTCCCCACTCTTAGCTAACTATTATGTGGGAAAACTAGAAGAAAAGATACTAGTACAACCCACATACTTCTGCTTATATAGCAGATACATGGATGACATCTTATTTATAATAGATAGCTCAGAAATGGTTCCAGAAAGAATTCTAGACTCATTCAATGAATTAGATGATTCCCTTAAGTTCACTATTGAACTTCAAAAAAGAAAGAAGAATAAACTTCTTAGATATTACTATCTATTATGAAGATGAAAAATTCCTCACTAGTTGGTATAAAAAACCAATGAATACTAAAAGACTACTGGATTTCAATTCGTATCATCCAGTTTCTATTAAGAAAAATGTAGCAAGTCAGTTTTTAGAAAAAAATAATAAAATAGTTTCTACTGCAGATAAAAAGAAGCCCATAAAGAAGAGCTTAAAGTCATACTTGCAGAGAATAACTATCCTAAAGAAGAAATTGAGAAGCTTCTGAATTTTAATGGTACGAAGAACCCACAAAAGCAAGAAGTAAAATTCACTAGAAAAATTTCTTATCACAAAGGTTTATTTGAGGCTTTAAAGAGAATTAGTAAAAAATACAATATTAGGCTAGCTCCAAGTTTAGAGAACAAAGTTAAAAAAATTTTCCCTAAAATAGTTCAAAGAGAAAGAAGATATTTTAAAAATGCAAGGAGTAGTTTATGAAGTAAATTGTAGTTGTGGACTATCTTACATAGGTGAAACAGGTCGCAGACTAGAAACTCGTATAGCTGAGCATAAAGCAGCTATAAAAAATTGCTCAACAAGACTGGATTAGATAGGCATGTTAGAGAAACTGGGCACAGCATGGATTGGAATTCCCTTAAAGTAATCAGTTTCCAAAGCAATTTCCAAAAAAGAAAACTGAAAGAAGGAATAGAGATTGAGAAAAATCAAAATTCCATCATCAATGACTGCAAAGGATTTTCCCTGCCTAACATCTGGCAGGATTTGTTGAAAAATAACCTAAACCGTCAAGGTTAACCGTAACCGTCAAGGTAAACCGTAACCATGATAGTGACAAGCAAAAAGTGACAACAACAAGACAGCCTGAAGAAGGAGAAGAGTTTTCTCCGAAAATTTGCTATTAATGAAAAAATTTCCTAGTAAATTCCCATAAGTTGCTTTAGATTATTAATTCGGTATAAAGACTTTTTGCATATTGTCAACTTTTTCATTATGCAAAATTATTCAGTTAGGGGAGATTTATATCATATTTCCCTCTATCTTTCTTTTTGTAACTGTTTGATTTGAAAATTCCTTTCACTCTGATATCTTCATTCTGCTATGAAAAACTTTTTGTGTGCAGTTTGTCAATTTTCTTTAACATACTTTTCATCCGCTAGTAGGAGTAAGTAGCTGTTCCTATTTTGGGATGTTTTATCAATTGTTTAAATCCAGTTGATTTGCTTTTCTTACCGGTTCCATTCACTTTGAATTACTCTGAAAATTTTTATTCGCGTCCAAAAGGAACAAAACAATGTGCTCATTACAATCAAAAGTTCAGTTTCATTTTTCTTGTTTTCCTTATATTATCCTTTGAACTGCTAAACATATAAACACTACTGTTTGTGAAAATTGCAACACCAGGAAAGAGCATCACACTATTCAAATGAAATTTATATCCCAAATTCCTCATGTCACAGGAGATAACTGATTACATTTTTAGAGCTACACAAGATTTTTCGCTTCAAAACTCAGTATCGTGTGAAGCCACCTCAAGCAACAATAACAGCCTCTACATGGTGTGGCATTGAATGAAAAAGGTTTTTGATATCCTGAATAATAGCCTGCCAGGCTGCTTCTATGTGTGACCAGAGTTCATTTATGGTGACTAGAGGACGAGGCACTTGGTGAGACAGTCACTTAGCTACCATGTTCCAGACATGTTCAATCTGGGGAATATATAGGCCAAGGAAGAAGCGGTATCTGCCGTGTATGGAAGTGGTCTTGGAGATTCTGGGCCACATGGAGCCGAGAATTGTCCTGCTGGAATATCGTGCCAGGACAACTCTGAAAGAAGGATATCACCTCTGCCTCTAAAACATCCCTTATGAATCACTGGCTGTTGAACATTCCATCAATTCGCATCAGGAGAGAGATTGTGAATTGAACCCAATGGTGCCCCTAACTGTGATGCTTGGCATTGGGCCTGTATGACTCTGCAAAGTGCACCCTGCAAGGTGGCATTCACCATGATGTCTTAGAACACAAATGTGACCATCATAATGCATTAAGTTGAATTGTGATTCATCAGAAAACATGACCTGTCACCAATCAGCGTGCTTTTCAATTGTATCTTTTTAACTGGGAAAATTCCTTCCTTTACAGTAAGTAGGGTTTCGGTTATCCATAAAAGGGGTGATAGGACTGATGTCGCTAATTACTGTCCAGTTGCAAATATCTTGATATTTGCTAAAATACTGGAGAGGCTGGTTTTGAGTAGCTTGTCAGGGTTTTTGGATTTGAATAAAATTTTACTCCTAGTTGTAAATACATTTATGGCACCTCTATTCATAGTGATTGTGGAATAACTTTTTTACAGGTCTTATAAAGTTTATTTTTAATGAAAGTTGGTTGTCAAATTTTCGAACTAAAGCCTAGTTCGTCATCAGGACTATGCCACTGGAGTAGTTGCTGCCACTCAATTGGAAATCCGCAATTGAGTGGCAGCAACTACTCCAGTGACATAGTCCTGATGACGAACTAGGCTTTAGTTCGAAAATTTGACAACCAACTTTCATTAAAAATAAAATTTTACATTGGAATCAAGACAGTTTTCGGAAGGGTCACTCAATGGAGACAGCATTATTGGATGCTATGAATTTTTACAGTCAAATGTAGATTGTGGAAAGTGTGTTTTGGGTATATTTTGCGATTTGTCAAGAGCATTCGACTGTGTTCGCCATGATATTCTCATCTAAATTACAACATATTGGGATTAGGGGAGTCGCACTTTCATTTTTTGATAATTATTTGTCTAGCAGGACACAATATGTACAAATACAGATTATTCACTCTTCAGTTCAAAGAGTTCCTTTTGGAGTTCGTCAGGGCTCCGTCTTGGGCCCTATGCTTTTTTAAATTTATATTAATGATATATTTAACGTCGTTTCTACTTCTCACCGAGTCTTATATGCTGACAACACCAGCTTATTTTTTCCTGGGGATTGGTTGTCCGAGATATTGCCCCGTGCAAATCGTGACCTTCAGGAGATATCTCGCTGGTTTGTTTGTAACGCTCTTACAATTAATACTAATAAGACAACCTGTGCCTTTTTTCGGGCCGTGGTCTTCGGCTGTTTGTCGCCTACTGGTATTTTCTTGAATGGGGATCCTGTTGCATTCGGGTCTTCTGTGAAATTTCTGGGTGTTATACTACATGATACTTTGCGTTGGGATGTCCATATAAGTTATTTAGCAAATATTCTTAAGTCTCGTATTGGTGCTATTTCTAGGATTTCTAGTTTTTTGACAATCAGACTCAGATTAATACTATAATTCCTTTATCTATCCATGTTGTCTTATTGTATTTTGGCCTGGGGACAGACAACGGATGGTAACGTTAACAGAATTATTGTTCTTCAGAGAAAATACATTCGACTTCTGAATTCATTTTTAAATACTGGTAGTATTTATTGTCTTTATAACATACTTCCATTCCATAAAATATTCATTTTTAGGTTATTATTATTTATGCATGACAGTGTCTATACGAATAGGTATATTGAACTATTGCAATTACAGCATTTTTTCCATTCACATGATACTCGTGGTCATGCAAGTTTTGTGGTTCCTAGGGCACACACCAGATTGCTGTATAACAGTATTATTGCTGCTGGACCCCGTGAGTGGAACAGACTGCCATTATACATCAGGGAAATAGTGGACTCTAGGGCATTTAAAAAACTGCTACAAGAGTTTTTGTTGTTTGATTGAGTTCCTGTATTCTTTCTTTCACGGTATGCTCAACACCGGTCGTATTTCTAATGTTGCAATTTTTATTGTTTTGACCTGACACATCTACCTTTGGAGATCAGGGGGCTCGTCAGGCTTAAATTTAAGCCTTTTTCCCTGGCTCCATGCTGCAGTTCCATAGTACTTTACGCTATCTTTGTTTTTTGATGAATTACTTTGTATTGATTTTTTTTGGTCAATTGTAAATGAGTTTTATTGCTTATATGTTTATGATTATTATGCTAGATATATCAGAGGTGGTTTGAGGTCTTGTTTACTCTTGGAATAAATAGTTAGTACTAAATGTTATTAATTTATATTGAACTTTGTGATATTACTGTGATTCCATGTTTTCATTACATTGTGTTAATATTTAATTTTAGTTTAGTACATATGACAATTTTGATGTTTGTATTTTGTTAAATTTGATGTACTGTGTTGTGTGGCAGAATTTTCATTAAATTCAAATTCAATGTCTGTGACGAGAACCCATTTCAGTCTGAGGCTTATGTGGTCGAGGGTCAAAAGAATGCCCAGCAATGGGCTACTAGCAACCGATCTTCTGTTAAACAGATGATGTCAAACTGTACTGGAGGACAAAGCCTGACCTGTAAGAGTGCTACACTGCTGCGCTAACATCATGGTTGTTGCTGTGTGATCATTCACTACCACGTGGCAGTGGTGTCTGTCATCCCTTGCAGCCATAGAATTTTGTTGTGCATTGGAGCCTCATCTGCCCACTGACGCCATGCTCACATCACTGTACTGGCATTTTGGCCCATATGAGTGGCAATTTTGCTGTAGGAAAATCCAGGTTCTCTCATCCCAACAATCCCTCCCCGCTCAAAGTCTGTCAGATGTCCATAATGCGACCTTCTTCGAGGACGGGGCATAGTGAGACAGAAGATGCATCTTTTCAACTCAGTGTCGGCTCTTCAGTGATTGCAACATCTCATTTGAGCCAGCTCTTTATACTCAAGACTGGGCAGTTCAGAGGGCATTGCTCCAAAACCGCATGCACATTTTCACTGACATTCTAATCATTTGCATGTCCCAACCTGTTGTACATATCCTGTAAGTTTCAAGGTAATGCCAGTAGTCCTTCATGGTGTGGCAGTTTTCACAAACAGTAGCGTATTTACTATTTAAAAGTATCACATAACAAAAGTGTTGTACCATTGCCAGATACAAATTTGTGGAAATGTGGAGGTAAATATTTCCTGTCAATAAATGTGTCGAAAATTGTTCTTCCACCTACAAGCTGTTTAATAAAGCATCACTGTGTAGCGATGCTTTATTATATCACTTGCAGGGCAAGAAAGAAATGATCGTCTTTTCAATTTTCATTTTGTTCAGAAATATGCATCTAATTTACATTACACTTGAAGTACAGCACCCTTCTTAAAATCCATTGAGAAAATGCATTTTCTGCATTTTTTTTTTTGTGTGTTTCACTGACATTCTAATCATTTGCATGTCCCAACCTGTTGTACATATCCTGTAAGTTTCAAGGTAATGCCAGTAGTCCTTCATGGTGTGGCAATTTTCACAAACAGTAGTGTATTTACTATTTAAAAGTATCACATAACAAAAGTGTTGTACCATTGCCAGATACAAATTTGTGGAAATGTGGAGGTAAATATTTCCTGTCAATAAATGTGTCGAAAATTGTTCTTCCACCTACAAGCTGTTTAATAAAGCATCACTGTGTAGCGATGCTTTATTATATCACTTGCAGGGCAAGAAAGAAATGATCATCTTTTCAATTTTCATTTTGTTCAGAAATATGCATCTAATTTACATTACACTTCGAAGTACAACACCCTTCTTAAAATCCATTGAGAAAATGCATTTTCTGTTTTGGTTTTGGAGTTTAACAACCACCATGAGCAAATCTAAGAGCTAAATACAGTCACCTTTTTCTATTTAGAGCCACTTGTTTGAGGGAGGTATGAGAGCTAGTGACATCAAACAAACAGATCACCCATCCATTCCTTATGCGGGACATGAGGCCTGGCCTCTAGAACGAATGCTATAAAGCCTGTGCCTCAAACCACCATGCTATCGGGGCGGTGTTGTAGACAAGGATGCATGTGTATGTATAGAAAACTATTAAAGCCAGATGATGGATAAGCTGCCCTGGTGATGAAGTTCTGATTTCTGACCATTTGCCAGAGATGTGGCCTGTTCGATCCCACATGAGGCATGGGTCATTTGTTTGCTTTACAATACTGGTTCACTCCCCTCACTAGAACCAGTGATCCCAAATTAAGGACAGCAGGCGACTATTTATAGCGCCCCCACTGCCCGAACTCACCTTGTGATGGAACATCTTGCTATTTGTCTTGTACGATAACATCACCGAAGGGACAGCTGTTTATCCAGCTGCTGGGGGATGGTGAACCCACTGCCCGAGCCGACATACATACTCTATGATGATTTTCCCACTTTTATGTTTTCCGTTCTTCTCTTGATATGCACCCGCCTCAGTTTTAGGTTGCTGATTTTGCGATTATGCGCCAGCTCTGGATTTTAGTTTCTCTTTTTCTTTCCTGTTTTCTTCATTTTATGTTCCCTGCTTTGTTCTTCCAAGCTGGTTAGCTAGACCTACCTGCACATTTGCAGTGTGCAGTGATCTGTAAGGTGGAAAAGGGGATGCTTGAGGTTGAGGTTTCTGGAGGCTGGGGTGGTGGTGTTGTCAGCTACCAACACACATCTTCGCCCCTGCTTCACCCTAAACGGGTGGCTAGGAACTAACCCACTCCTAGTCAATGAGGTCTATGGTCGAGTGGAATCCAGACCTAACAGCTTGTTGTTTCGTATGACAGGGTGAGTCTGGGGATAGGGTAGGCGTGCCAAAGGAGTGTTTCCCAGGCACGGGAAAGTCTGGTTGCGTGCCGAGCGCATGTCTGCCCTATTAACTTGCTATATCCGCTTCCTATCCGTAGAGCCGTGTCCTGCGTCCACTTGGGCTTGCGGACCTCCGGCTCTCCTTTGTTGGGCTCGGTTGTGGGTGGGGAAGTCAGCGGACGAATTCTTTCTTTTTTTCATGGCTCTCAATAATGTTTTCCACGAACCTAAAACCAAAAGAGGTAATGAGGAAGGCTCATCCCCTTCCGCCAAAAAGCATGTCCCTGATTCTACGAGTGCTTTTTTTTTTTTTTTTTTTTTTTGTGCAGTCATTTGGACCCTTCAAAGCCTTTGAGTGCCAAAAGTCCATTTTGAATAAATAAAGCACTTCAATCCATTGCAAGCTCTCCTAAGAGCATAAAGAAACTTCAGTCTGGAGTTCTTCTTGTAGAGATGTCCAGTGTGACCTACAGTTCCACATTTCTTAACACCACCATGCTGCTTGAGACTTCGGTCAAAATAACACCACATGGATACCTAAATTCATCTCGAGGTGTTGTCTCTTCTCGGGACCTCATTGAATGTACCGAGGATGAACTTCTGGAAGAACTGAGGAGTCAACATGTTACGGGTGTGCGATGTATTCTTTTCAGGCGGAATGGGGAGTCCGTCCCATCCCACATCATCATTTTAACATTTGACAGCCCTTCCCTGTCTACGTCCATCAAGGCAGAGTATCTTCACCTTGAGGTACATCCGTACATCCCTAACCCTTTGAGATGTTTTAGGTGTCAGTCGTACGGCCATTCTCAGCAGTCATGCAGGAGCACTCCTAGGTGTGGACGCTGTGGTGCCGCAGATCATCATTTACCAAAATGTGTGGCCGAGGCCGAGTTTTGTGGGAATTGCAAGGGTTCACACTCGGCATCAGCCAAAGATTGTCCCAAATGGATGGAGGTAAAAGAAATTCAAAAGCTAAAGTCAGTGGAGAATATTTCCTATCCTGAGGCCAGAAGGAAGGTGGTTCCTGTTACATCTGCTCGGCGGTCATATGAGTCAGTGGTGGTTGCCAAGTCTACAATTGCTATTCAAACTGACAGTCAGATCCCCCTAAATGTCCCTGCAAGCTGGACGATATCATCGCTGCTAGGCTGGAGGCACTCCAGTCTCGAGCTAGGGGTCTGAAAGCGACACTCGCCACTTCGCCGATGCGTACTACCACCACCACCAGCATGGGAACTCAGTCCACTTCTTCTGGCAAGAACTCCAAAGTCAAAGAGAAGAAGGGTGTTTCTTCTCCAAAATCTCAGCAAACAACTCAACACTGAGCGCCTCCCGTTAAGACACTTGGGACAAAGCATACTTCCATCTGGGCCCCTGGTCACATGCCTTCAAATCTGGGGGACCACTCGTCAGAGGAGATGGAAGCTGACCTCATTTGAGCATTTCCTTTTTCATCTCACTTTTAACCATGGCTTCAATCGTTCAGTGGAACTGCCAAGGTTTGCGGATGAGTGTTGATGACGTGAGACATCTGCTTTCGTTGTACTCTCCGGTGTGCTTTTGTCTTCAGGAGACAAAAATTAAACCATCAGACCTGCTTTCAGTTCAAGGCTACACTGCATTTCGGACGGATTACATGGCAGGAGATATAGCCTGTGGGGAAGTCGCTATTCTTGTCCCTGACAGGGTTCCGGTCTCTTCCGTTGTGGTATCCACAACTTTGCAGGCCGTGGCGGTTCGTATATCTCTGCCTGTGCCTCTTACTGTTTGCAGTGTCTATCTGCCGCCGGATGAGGACGTGAGTGTTTCTCTTCTGGAGAGCTTGGTTGATCAGCTGCCTTCACCTTTCTTTCTACTGGGTGACTTCAATGCCCATCATCCTTTGTGGGGTAGTGTCGGCATCAGCACGAGAGGTCGTCGAATCGAATCTCTTCTGTCCTCGACCTCTTTGTGCCTTTTTAACACCGGTGCTGACACTTACTTCCATGAGCCGACAAGTTCTTTCAGTGCGATCGATTTGACCTTGAGATCGCCATCTATTATTGCTGATTGGTCGTGGACGGTGTGTAACGACCTCCACGGGAGCGACCATTTCCCAATTGTGCTTTCACATACTGTGAACATTCCATCTTCTGCCTCCCGCCCACCTTAATGGAGAATGAATCGTGCCAGATGGGAGGTCTTCATATCGTCCGCAGTGATATCTTCTGTCATGGTGACCCTAGAGTCAATCGACGCAGCTGTTCTTGATGTCACAAATTGCATTATTCAGGCGGCTGATCTTTCTATACCAAAAACATCTGTGACGCTCCCCAGAAGTCCGAAGCCTTGGTGGACCCCTGAATGCGCAGCGGCTAGGAGAGCTCAACATAAGGCCTGATCTACATTTTGGCATTATCCAACCGATGCCAATCTCTGCATTTCAATGAGCAAAATCCTATGCTCGGTTGGTGCGTCGACGTAGCAAGAGGGAGTCTTGGATTCAGTATGCTTCATCTCTCACTTCACGTGCCAGTTCGAAAAGTGTATGGGACAAGATTCGTAAGATCCGGGGTAACTGCAGTTGTCACCAGATTTCCATTCTCAAGAGTAACGGCTGTACATATGCTGAAGTCAGGGAGATTGCGTATTGTTTGGGGGAGGCGTGTGTCTCCGTGTCGAATGATCTGGCGTATCCTTCCTTCTTTCAGAAGATTAAATCCACTGCGGAACGCCAGTCAATCTCCTTTGCGCCTTTTCATTACACCGACTATAACTCCCCCTTTAGCATGGTTGAACTACGGGTGGCTCTGCATTGGTCAGGCACTACATCTGTTGGTCCCGATGGTATCCACTATGACATGCTCCATCGTCTCTCGAAAAGCTTTTAATCCTGTACAATCGCATTTGGTTGGAGCACAGTTTCCCGGAATCTTGGCGTAAAGCCTTAGTTCTGCCTTTTCCCAAGCCTGGCAAGGATCCTTAAGTCTCCCTCTAGTTATCGTCCAATTGCTCTCACTAGCTGTCTGTGTAAAGTTCGCGAGCGCATAGTTAATTCATTTTTTAGGACAAAATCACGTACTTTCATCATCAAAAAGAGGCTTTCGCCGTCATCGTTCATCTCATGATCATGTCCTGCACCTTGAGAAATCTGTGCGCGAGGCGTTCGTGCGTAGGCAGCAACTGGATTCTGTCTTTTTTGACATCTAGAAAGCCTATGATCTTGCTTGGCGGCATGGGATTATCTGTGACCTCCACGCATGTGGATTGCGAGAAATCTTCCCACATTCATTGTCAATTTTCTTCGCAATCGAGTGTTCCAGGTGCTCCTGGGTGCAATGCTCTCAGCACTGTTCCATCAAGAACAAGGTGTTCCTCAAGGTTGCATTTTATCCGTCACATTGTTCACCCTACGTGTTAATTGTGTACTCAAAACTCTTCCTCCTGCTGCTTCGGCTACTGTATATGTTGATGACTTGCATATCTTCTGTTTATCTTTAAGTATGCATTTTATTGAAAGGCAGTTGCAGTCTGCGATTAGCCAGATCTTTAAAGCGGCAAATAGCAATGGCTTTGTTCTCTCTCCCGACAAGATAGCGTGTGTCCATTTCTGCCGGAGACATGGCCTCCATCCTGAATCCGAGCTGTATTTAGACCGTGCAGCCATACCAGTTTTGCCCGAGACCAAGTTCCTTGGATTGACCGTTGACCGTGCGCTTACATTCCCTGCGCACGTCCAGCAGCCCTATCTATTCTTAAGATCCTTTCGAGAGTCTCGTGGGATGCACACAGGATGTCTTTGTTCCGCATTTACCATTCTTTAATACGGTCGAAACTGGATTATGGTTGTATCGTGTATGGCTCTGCTCATCGTTCCGTTCTCCGGCCTTTGGATACTATTCACCATCAAGCGCTGATTATTTGTACATGAGCATTTTGAACATCCCCGATTCCCAGCCTTTATACTGTTGCGAACGAACCATCGCTTGAATTACGCCGTCTGCAGCTGTCTGTTCAATTTTACTTGAAACTTTGATCTTTTCGAGACCATCCTTTGTACGATGCAGTTTTTCATCCCCAGGATGCTCGTTTATTTGAAAACTGGCCCTCGTGCGTTTCCACCTTCGGTCTTCGTATGGCAGCCGTAGCTCATGATGCAGGGCTCGAATTGTCTCTTGTTGGAGCGACCAGGGGCTTTGGGGATTCTCCGTGGCACTCACTTGGTGTCATGGTTGATACCACTTTCACATCGTTTGATAAATCCTCAACCCTGGCGTCAGTGTACCAGCAGGTCTTCGTTGAGCACTGTTCCCTCAATTCTGACTACACTCCCATTTTCACTGATGGCTCCAAGATACATGGAGTCGTTAGATCTGCGTCTGTTTGTGTTGATGACGTCTTTGTAGCGCGGATCCTAAACGAGGCCACAGTGTTTTCGGCGGAGATGCATGCTGAGTATCTCGCCCTTCTCCATGTTTTGTCTAGTGCTCATCATCCTGCTATGGTCTATACGGATTCTTTAAGTGTCTTGCAGTCTTTGTCACCTGCGGATTGCCGTGACCATCCTTTTCTCTTGAACGTGAGACGGTTGCTTCGTCGTTTGCTCGAGGCTGGTTTTCAGGTTCCGTTTTGCTGGATTCCTGGGCATGTTGGAATCTCGGGTAACGAGTGTGCTGCTTATGCAGCTGCTAGATCTGCTTCCTCTTTGGTCATTACACCCTTGCCACTGTTTCACTGGGATTTCCGCTTTCTTGTTCATGATCATATCAAGGGAACGTGGCAGGGTCTGTGGGACCAACAGTTGGAAAATAAACTGCATCGTATTAAACTTATTCTTGGAATCTGGAAATCCTCATTTCGTCAGAACCACAGGGAGGAAGTTCTGTTTGTGCATCTCTGCATTGGGCATTATCGTTTCACTTACTGCTTTTTGCTGTGTGGCGACACTGCGCCGATGTGTGAGACGTGCAATTACTGACTCACCGTCTCTCATCTTCTGTGTAGCTGTGTTCGTTTTCGTGATGTACGTTTTCACTTCTTTCATTCCCATTTGTTGACCGAGGACGCCGCTACGATGCAGTGGCTCCTAGATGACCACTGTGATACAGTCACTGCCTTTTTAATTTTAAAACAAATTAACTTTTTTAAAAGTATCTAGATTTTAGCCCTTCCATCATTCTCATTTTTCACATTTACTGAATCAGCCAGATTTTAAGCTTTATTCTACGTTTTTAATACTGTTTGTTTGTCTTGTGTCTGGCACTCTTTGGCCAAACATGGCCCTTGGGCCATAAAAATCAACCAACCAACCTTCCAAAGGAACGATGAATAACTAAATATGTAATGTCCAAAAGATACACCTTTCTATCAGTATTTTTTTCTTATTTTGGCCCTCAGAAATCTACAGTTTCTGTATTAATATATTAAAATGTGTTACATTTGGTGATACAACTAATAAGCAAATGCAAAGGTAAATGATTTGTGTAATTTGCCTTGGTATTCTGCTCTCGGTGCCATATGTAAGAATGTACATATATAAGTATCACCTTTGGAATGTGACCTGTAATTTAAGCCTAAAGATAAAAAAATTAGTAGCAAAAGTCACTTCTTTTAAAAAAAAGTACTGTAGGTGTTCTTAGTGAGAATAATTGACAGTGAGACACGTAACACACAAAACATTAGAATAATTCTTGATAATGACATATCAGTTACATAAAAATTACAAGTGTTGGGACAACGCTTCAGTAGCGACTTCTATGTTTGCCCTTCAGCCTGGCCTTCACTCTCAAAGTTTGCTCCATTTTCAAGTCTTTTGGCTACAGGACCGCTGTTAAACCACCTCCACATCTTCTTAACCTTATCCTTAAAGACAGAGATCCCAATAAAACCCTAGAGTTACAAGGGGTCTACTGTATCCCTGTCACCACTTCCACAGGCATTACCCACTATATTGGTAGTACTTACCATAGCATCAACCGCCAATTGGTGAAACATATCGCTGATGTTAAGAAAGGAAATCCTTCCACCTCGCTTGCAATTTTAACCTTCAGCGATACGTCCGCGATTCCCGATGGGCAAAATGTTAAACGCATCGCTCCATTCAGCAATCGGAAAACCCTCAGGTACCATAAAAGCATTGAGATCTTCCTTACTGCTAACACCTGTAATATAGATGCACCTTTTAATATAACTATCATTTGGAAAGCTATTTTGAAATCTGGCAACAACTGATGCTAATACCACGTGTTTCATTCCGTGGCTGATGAAGGTAATAGTCGCTACCGAAACGTCGTCCCAACACTTGTAATTTTTATGTAACTGAAACGTGATATGTCGTCATCCAGAATTATTCTAATGCAGCCAGGTGCTTTTCAGAAAATGTAGTTGTAGCAGTAGCAAGCTACTTTTAAAAAGTAGTTTTCCAATCATTGAAAAGGAGCTAGAACACATGCATCTGTATTCATGGAAAAAGTTTGTAATTGAACCATCACTACACTGCTGTCACATTGTTTGAAGGAAACACTGGACATAGATCAACTAAGAGAACAAACTAGATTCAGGTGTAGCTCAGCACATTAGATCATAACCGTGTACTCAGATAACTCAAAGAGGGAATTAAAGAATGCAAACTTCTACTATGTACATCTTTTATTAATTATAGAAAGACTTTTGGTTCTGTGCAGCCATAAACAGTTCTAATTACTTTGAAATCTTGCAGTATTCCTATTGAAGATATGTAATATGAATAACATCTATGAAAACTGCAAGATTTCAGACAGCAGTTACTTCCTAAATTTGCCCTGTCAACCTCGAAATCTTCAGTTCATGTTAAAGTATTGTACGTCAGTTTTGTTAAGCTCATCTTTAATCCCACTTCTGTAGTCTTGTCAGCAAGTTCCTGGATCTGACATACTTTGTAGTTCTGTGGTAGTTCTTGCAGAAACGGCTGTGTCATCAACAAAACAAAGGTTATACTATCTCCATTAATCATTATCGCCTTGTCTTTTCAGTTCAGTGATTGAAAGACATTCTACAATGTGGCGTTGAAGAGCTTGGGCAATACAGTTTTATCTTATCTTACTCCCTTTCCAATTTTTATATCTGCTGTGTCCTTGAACAGTTGAACCTTAGTACTTGCATTTTCTTAGATGTTATTCATATTATGTATCTTCAATATGCAAATACTAAGGTTCAACTGTTCAAGGACACAGCACATATACAGTGTGTTTTTCATGTAAGGGCACCATTTTGATTTTATGCCATTTTTCTCTGAAGTGTGTGGCATCAGTTGTGAGTTGATTGTTGTTGAGTTCAGAAGCTGACAATTTATTATGGCGAGTTGGACACTGCAACAACATGTTTTATGAAAATGGATTGTCTATTGTGGAGACCCCAAAAAAATAACGAAATGCTTTTGGTGTGCATCGTGTGCCTTCAGCAAAGCAAATACGACGTGTACTGAAAAGTTTTGAAATACTGTACACTGCAAGATGTGAAAAAGCCTGGAAGACCACAATACAGCATGTACCCAATAAAATATGGATGCTGTAAAAGAAAGTGCTGGTGACAATCCCAGAACCTCCCTTAGATGTGCACAAGAGATAGGCATTTCTCCGACCACTGTATGGAAAATATTAACGAAAGATTTGGATTTTCACCCGTACAAAATCCAATTAATACAACAGCTGCAATAAAGTGACCATGAACATCGTCGTGTATGGAGTGCAAAGGTGCTACAGTTTCATAATGACAATCCTGCATTTGTTCAAAATTTAATCATGAGTGACGAAGCTCATTTAGACATCACTGGGTACGTTAACTAACAGAACAGCTGTTATTGGGGATCAGAAAATCCAAGGGTAAGTAATTCATGAACGACCTCTTCATCTCTGCAGAGCAACTGTTTGGTGTGCAATATGGAGTGGAGGTATTACTGGACAATTTTTTTTTTTTTTTTTTTGAGGATGCTAATGAAACTGCTATTACTGTAAATTCTGAACAATATTGTGCAATGTTGCAAACTTTCTGCCTGAAATTGATTGACAAGGTTTATGGCACATGTGGTTTCAACAAGATGGTGCAACATGTCATATGGCTTGTGCAACAAAGGGAATTCTAAAGGATGCATTTCCAGGTTGAATGTCAAAATCTGGTGATGTTAATTGGCCCTCTCGTTCTCCTGATTTGACTGTGCCTGACTTTTCCCTTTGGGGCTACTTAAAGAAACGAGTCTACGCTAGCAAGCTGACAACGATTCAACTGCTTAAGCAAAACATCCTCAAAGAAATTAAACAAATTACCCCCCAAAATGGGTGCAAACGTTTTGGAAAATCTGGTCGAAAAAGCCCGTATTTGCAGCGCAGCCAGAGACGGTCATTTGCCCGATATCATGTTCGATACATAGTCATCACGTAAGTAAACCTTTTGTAAAAACATATTACATTAAACATTATATGTTTATGAGTTATTGTAAAACAAAATGGTTCCCTTACATACAAAAAAAAAAAAAAAAAAACCCACTAATAACAGGAAAGGGAGTGAGATAAGGTAAAACTGTATCTCCCAAGCTCTTCGGTACCACATTGTAGAATATCTTTCAATCACTTAACTGGAAAGACAAGGCAATAATGATTAATGAAGAGAGTATAACCTTTGTTTTGTTGATGACACAGCTGTTTTTGCAAGAACTACCACAGAACTGCAAAGTATGTCAGATCCAGGAACTTGCTGGCAAGACTACATTAGTGGGATTAAAGATGAACTTAACAAAATTGACATAAAATGCTTTTACAAGAACTGAAGATTTCGAGGTTGACAGGGAAAATTTAGGAAGTAACTACTGCCTACATCTATACCTTTCACAACAGATATTGAGTGAGGGCCACATCAAAGAAAAAAATGTATAGACATATAAAACTTAGATGGGGTGCATTTGGAAGAACAGTACAATTTAAGAGCAGTTTATCATAATGTTTTAAAAGAAAAGTATTTAATCAATACATCATTTTTCTGTTCATACTTATGTATCAGACATATACCTTAACTAAAACAAACACAAAGCCCCTTCACAGCATAGCTAGGTCCCAGACCCAAGGGAAACTGAAGGGCCGTTGGGATTGGTCATCATTAGGAATCTTCAGTTTGTTAATGCATCATATATACACCATGTTGACAGCAGTATTCAGATACCTAGATCAAACAGAAGTGAACATTTATTAGCTGAAATCAGTACATAGTTGGCCCACGTTTTTCTGTTATGACTGCAATGACCCTTCCAGGCATGTTTCCCATGAGATAACAGCAGGCCTCGGCATGCCTTGCATGGTGGCAAGGCACCCTGGAGATCTTGGTAAAACAGGCAGGGATCTGTACCTAGGTACTACCACAGCATAGGTTGTGTGGAATTGTTCAGAATGTCTTCATACAGGGTGTCCGTTAGGCTGGTGGGCACCACAACCAAAGTGCCAAGTTCTTCCCAACAGGAATTCCCCCACACTTTTATAGAATGCCTTCCAAACTTGACTGTAGAAACATGACACACAGAGCCACATAGCGTTATCAGGTGAGCAGAGTATGGTGGTCAATTAATGTCTTGTTCAGGTGCTCCTATGTCTATTAGAAAAAAAGGTTAAACACAGCAGCTGCAGCAAAAGAAATTTGTGCAGTAAAAGGCAAAGAAACAGTGGACAGCAGCACTGCACAGAAATGGTTCTGGTGTTTCAGTGCTGGGGACACTGGTGTTGAAAACAAACCAAGATCAGGATGTACAACCCATCAACACTGACACTCTGGATGTAGCTGTGACAGCAAACCCCAGTACCAATACATGACAATTAGCAGCTGATGTGGGGTCTTTGCAATCCACCATCATATTCACTTGCACCAGATTGTTTTTTTCTTTGGGTACCATTGAATAGTTTTCCATGAATTGACTTTCTGGTTAGTGGAACAGTGTGTCACTCTCTGTTGCAGGTTGCCGTTAAATTCACAGGACAAAACGTTTTGGCATCGTCTTGTCACAGGTGAAGTAAAGGAGATGTTTTTACTTTATCCTACAACTGGGAACTAGTGGCTGAGTCCATGCCAGAAGGCACAGTCAGTGGTGCAAAGAGGGTAGTTCAAGAGGAAAGTCGTGCTGTACATCTGGTGGAATTGTGAGGGTTGTGGGAACTGGAGGTTCCAGTTCACAGCTTGACACAGTCTGTGAACTGGAATCTCTATGTCTAACAGCTGCAGTTGATCCATGATGCTCTGCACCAATGCTCCCAGTGCTCATAAACAGGGAGCTGCTGTTGCTGAAAGTGGATAATGCCCCAAGTCATACCTCCAAAGTGGTTTGCTGGAAACTACAGCAATTGGAAGGGATTAAGATCCTACCCCATCCTGAGAATAGTCCGGACTGTGCCCCATCTGACTACCACCTGTGTTTACTCCATGACCCATTTCCTACAAGGATGGCAGTTTGCTTCAGTGGGGATGTGGAATTTGGCATCAGATAGTTTTTGTCCTCGAAACGTGCCAAGTGCTACTGCTGTAGGATCATGGCTCTGGTGGAATGTTGGCAAAGGAAACTAGAAAACAATAGCCTGTACTTTGCAGAATGAGGTGCATGTGTATGGCTTTTGCATCATTAAACTTTTCAGCAGCAAACTGGATTAACTGTTGACTTACCCTGGTATGAGTTAATGCTTTACAAAAACACTACTGATTTAACTGCATCCAACTATGAAAATTGTTTTGTTCTAAACTGCTCTAACAATGCTTATTATTTTTTATCTTAAAGCAAAGAAATACTAAAAGTCCAACATGATTTTTTGATATCATGAGTATGTGACAAACATTGTATTTATCTTTGTTTGTCTACCATGTAGAGTGTGTGATGTTTTGTAGTTTTCGCAATTGGGCACTTAGTATCACAAATCCTGTAACTGACATATGAGAACACTCCACTAGTCATATTGTCTAAACTCTGTCATCATTGGGAAGAGCTTTGCCTGCATTCCTGCCAACAAAAGAAACTAACCATTTTTATACATGTTCTGCAGCAGAAATAACATTTTCTAAGGTAGCAAGTTACTTTTTCGTTGAGCCTGAGAAAGTTGTATGCATTTAATTAATGCAGAAGCCATAGAAGTTTAATGAAGTGAAATTTTAGCACTCCTGTTTTTAAAGTAACTTGTGTGAAACATAAGTTGTTGAATTACAGAAGTAGTGTTTTATTGAATCACAAAGGGGCTATAGTTGATTGCTTGAGTTCGTTAAAGACTTCTTTCACATGTATCCATAGTCCAGTGGCGTAACCATGTTTCAAAATCTGGGGGAGGGGGTCCGATCACACATTATATATATACACATATCATCATTGTCAACCATTATCAATCCACTACTGGATGAAGGTCTCCCCAAGTTTCTTCCACAACGGTCTGTCTTGTGCCAGTCTCCTCCATGTCACTCCCGCATACTTTCGAATTTCATCCACCCATCTCCCATGTGGTCTTCTTCTGGGTCTTTTCCTGTCCCTTGGAATCCAATCTAAAATTTCGGCTGTCCATCGATGGTCTGTCCTTCTGGCAGTATGTCCAGCCCATTGCCATTTCAGGGATTTAACTCTGATCATGATGTCTTCCACTCTTGTCATTTTTCGGATCCACAAGTTCCTCTTCTTATCTCTCCTGGTTACACCAAGCATGCACCTCTCCATGCTCTTTGAGTTGTCTGCAGCCTTTGTATGCCTCTTTTAGTTAAGGCCCACGTATCTGCACCATACGTAAGCACTGGAAGGATGCATTGATCAAACACTTTTCTTTTAAGACATAATGGCATATTGCTCTTGAAAATTATGCTGTTTCTTCCAAAAGCTCTCCAGGCAAGTTTTGTACGCCGATTAATTTCTTCATCAATGTGTATATATATGAGGATCCCGACTGTAAATCTGGGGGAGTCCTGACCCGACCCCCCCCCCCCCCACCCAGTGATTACGCCTATGCCATAGTCACCTGGATGTACTTTTCAGGTAATCAAAAGAACTACATTGTCTTCCAATTCAAAGCAACATGTTTAAACAGACTAGTTGAAAAAGCAAAAAATAGATTGAAAGTTTATTTAACACTGTCCCCCTACCGCATACACTGTTGGGAAAAATGTTTACCATTACTTTCATATTCTTAAATATGGCTGCAATCTGTGTTTCAAATTACAGTGTTGCTTCAACAAGCAGTTCTCATACTGAGGCTATAAGTTGTCAGATTTCTTGTAGTTAGCACTAATTTGTCAGATACTACAAAATATGTAAAATAATATTGTTATAAGTCTTTAAGATGTCACTTGTATGTTCACTGAATCTCGACAAGAGTGATGGCTTTGCTGTAAAAAAGCCACCACTGAATTGCCTAAAAGTGAATATTGAAAATGTGATAAAATTTATAGTTAACCAAGAAATCTCCTTAGCATGGTAAAGTTGCAAAAAAGCAGCTTCATAATTTTTAGTTAATTTCCCTAATGAAATGTATGTTTTTCCATTTTTGTATTCTCTTCGTCCATTATCGATTAACAGAACAAGCATCCTCCCCCATTTTTTGAGTGAAATAATAGCTCACACCCTCCACAGTGTGTGAAATCGTTTTCATGACAGATTAAGCAGAGGCTGTACAGATTTTAATATTTAATTTGGCTTAAAAAAGAAAGAAAAATTAATACAATGATTGCTCCTTTGGTTGATACAGCAAGATAGGACTGTAAGGTATAGAAAAACTTTCATTTTAAGCAAAAATATAGTATAGAAATCAGTGCTGTTGCTGCTCACTCTTCTGCTTAAAACAATTTTACTGGTAAGAGATATGCTGGTTTTGACACTTGATAGGGTAAGTACAGATTTTAAATATTAACTTTGTGCTTAAAAAAGGGGTGGAAACTTTGCTATGTTATTAGGTGTGCAACTTAATTCTCTGCCCCTAACCGCAAGTGATCATAGAATGTCGGCAAATGCAAATAGCTGTGTGCGATAATGGCTGATTGCAGCGCCATCCAACAGCTTACCAGGCAACCGTAACCACTCACAGCTGTAGTGACAGAAGGGACGAAAGTTGATGGTGAAAGCAATGTCGTTCGAGGAGCAACATTTGAGGCACTGCCTCCTGTTCGCGTTTCAGCTGAAAAAAAGTGCCGCAAAAGCCCAGTAAATAATCTGTGCTGCTTTGGGTAAGGCTGCTGTGTCCTACTGTACGTGTAAGAAGTAGTTCCAACAGTTTAAGCGGGGAAATTTTGATCTCCGTGATGCAGAACGTCCGGGACAGCCACAGAAAGTTGACGAGGAACTGGAACAACTGTTGGACGCAAATCCCTGTCGCACACAGTCAGAGCTCGCCCAGGAACTCGGAAGTAACACGGCAAGCCATTGCAAAGCGCCTGCACAAGCTTGTATGAATTCATAAGGAGGGCCATTGTGTGCCCCACCAACTCACAGCTGCTAACAAGTCTAGGCGCTACAAAGTTGCTGTGTCCTTGCTCTCCAGATTCAAGAAGAAGGATTTCCTCCACAAGATTTTGACCTGTGATGAGAAGTGGATCCTCTACGATAATCCTAAGTGGCACAAATCGTGGGTTTATCCAGGTCAGCCTACCACCAGTACCACCAAACCGAATATCCATGCCAGGAAGTTGTTGCTCTGCATATGGTGGGATCAGCGCGGTGTTGTGCACTATGAGTTCCTCAAACCTGGTGAAACGGTCAATGCTGAGCGTTATTGTCAGCAACTCATTCGTGTGAGTGACGCAATGGAGGCGAAAAGGCCAGGGCAGAAAGTCGGTCCAGTTGCTTCAGGATAATGCGCGTTTTCACACAGCGAAAACGACTTTAAACATGATAACCGACTTGGGATGGGAGACTTTGTCACACCCGGCGTATTCTCCAGACTTCGCCCCATCCGATTGTCACCTCTTTTGCTCCCTGCAACATCACCTGAGTGATACGCACTTTACTTCTGTCGAGGAGGTCCACACAAGTATTGATGATTTTACCAACTCGAAACAACCCTTTTTTTCCCGCAGTGGCATTCGGC
The DNA here is from genome assembly GCA_039090855.1 of Macrothele yani. Classification (NCBI taxonomy): domain Eukaryota; kingdom Metazoa; phylum Arthropoda; class Arachnida; order Araneae; family Macrothelidae; genus Macrothele; species Macrothele yani. The sequence continues at coordinate 47,731,452 of CM077012.1, forward strand.
AGCTCCCTGACCTATGGTTTAAATGTATCCAACATGAAGGGGATTATTTCCCTGATTAGGTATGTATTCAATTTGCTATAATTTGCTGTCAACGTGTCATGTGTGTGACCTAGAATTAAGTTGCACACCTAATAATTGATATAGCAAGAAGACTCTAAGGAATGGGGAAAGCATGGTTTTTATTGTGAAAATTCATTAAAGCACATGAGACCACTCTTGTTACGATTTATTACCTAAGCAAGGTCTTTAGTTGATAATTGGAGCAGAATTATAAGTGGCTGGAAGAGAGTGGGTTATAAAGATGGTCTGTATATGTTTTCATATGCAAAAGGTGCAAAAGCACTGGAGCTAAAAATGTAAGTAATAATTAGGGAAATTTCAATATTTGAAAATCCCTCACCATCAGAGAGCAATAAAATGTAAAAAAAAATTCTATTGCAAGTAGGAATGTATGTACAAAAGAAATGTGCTGTATATGTTTACATGTTTGACATTTATCAGCAAATGTATTTTTTTTTTAATTTAAAGTTCAGGAGCTTATTTTTTGTTTTTACTCTTGAATTTTGTTTAAAGCAAAAATTTTTTATTGGCAAGTGCATTACTGTTTCATTCTCACACATGAATAATAAAAGCAGAAGTTTTTCCAATCTGTGTAGTATTTTACTACAACTTCTGCTGACAGAGTAGCCAGTTGTTACATGAGCAGACCTGCCAACTGTTATGATGTTATTGTATTTAGTACGATAAATCATGCTGCAGTACGCTAGTACGATTTTGCAGTCAAAAATAAGATTTTTTTAAAATAGTCATGTTTCCCCCATTTTTTCCCTTTTCAGACAAAAGCCTTGTAGCAGAATCGCGGCGATGGGCGACGTACACGTCGCAGATGTATTTTGGTCCTGCAGACAAAAGTGACATCCCCAGAACCCTAATAAACCATCTTGCAGACTTCCTATCATAGATGCAAGTTTTCCGCCTTTCAAAATTTCCGAAAACGAAAGTTAGGTGTAGTGAGGATTTCTTCCGTAATCGTAATGTTTTTATTTTTTCGCGAAGGATGACGTACATCGCAGATTTATTTTGTACTCAGCTCTGTAGAAGAATTTTGGCGACATACATCACAGGTTTATTTTGTACTAATCCCCGTAGAAGAATCTTGGCGACGTACATCGCAGGTTTATTTTGTACTCCTCCCCGTAGAAGAATCTTGGCGACATACATCTCAGGTTTATTTTGTACTCGTCCCCGTAGAAAAATCGTGGTGACGTACATCGCAGGTTTATTTTGTACTCATACCCATAGCAGAATCGCAGCGACGGGTGACGTACATAGCAGATTTATTTTGTACCCACCCCTGTAGAAGAATCGTGGCGACTGCCGATGTACATCGTAGATTCATTTTCTACCAATCCTCGTAGCAGAATCATGGCGATGGCCGATGCACATCGCAAATTTATTTTGGTCCCGCAGACAAAAACGACATCCCCAGAACCTGATTAGACCATCTTGCAGACCTCCTAAGATGCAAGTTTCCCACCTCTCAAAATTTCCAAAAACGGAAGTTCGGCGGAGTGAAGATTTCTCCCGTAATCGTAATTTTTTTTCTAATAACATAAGTGTTTGCTGATTAGATTTAATTAGTTTCTCAATAAAATTTTGATGTAGGGAAAAAATCCCTTCATTCTCATCAAGAATTTATATAGCTTAAATAGGCTTCAAAAATTATCAGCGCGCGTCGTGTTATGATTTCTTTATCCGAGTGTAATGTTTTTTGGTTCTGAGAGTTTGGCAGGTCTGCATAAGAAAAATCCTAGCTTAAAACACTACACTTATACTTTTTTATGGTTCAGGACCGGGAAAAAGAATTTATGTAGTACTTTCTAATCATTTAATTTTTTTTCTTGTGGAAATAGGGTAAAAAATAAGCCATATTAATAGTTACAATTACAATCAGGACTGTTTGTGTTCCAGGTCTAACCCGGATTTCCGGGTTTGGGCGATCTTTCATGCCCGGAATTCCGGATGTTTAGCTTTGAAGACATTTTTAAGACTGTTAAATTTTGAGTTCTAATAAGCGACAAAGCAAAAAAAAAAAAAAAAAATTACAACGATTCATGGCAAAAGTATTTACTAAAAAAAATTGCTTTTCACCAATGAATTAATGTGTTAATAATATTGTCTTCCTCGCCGATGCAGCTGACTCGAGCTTGACACACAAAGCCGGCAGTTTGTGCTGTGGTTGTCCGTTGTTCTGTGGGAAGGGCATGTGCGCAAATTCTTAGTCATTTCATCGGCGCTTCTGCTCCTCGATGCAAAAATACAGGTTTTTGCTCTGATGAGTGATTTGGGATTGGAACTTGGAGATGGCGGGGGAGGGAGCGAGTTAAAGCAAATAAAGTACGTCACTCACGTGTCTGCACCTACACGCGGGAGCAGCCTGCCTCATTGTATTAGTAAGTCAGTGACAGAGAGGAGGTGTCTTTGTTTCCCTGATGAAACGTTTGTGGATTTTTGTTTAGGCAAAAGTGATGGTTTTTTTTTGTGTGTGTGTGTGATGTTTGAATGTTTTTAGGAATTTGAAAGTTTACACGGTTTAAGTTAAGTTCGTCATCAACGATTAAATTTTTAACCAAAACTGACGATCTCAAGACATTAGAGGCTTCAGTCAAAAATAAATTCCGATAGGATTGGCTAGAAAAAAAGACACCCAAAAGGAGAAAGCTAGGATATGGTGTCGGAAAATTGATACTGCTGGGTCATGTTTCTGCATATATAAATGGAGTACGTGCTACAGTTCTGCCTCCAAAACCTGTTGAAGCAATTATAACGGCTACTTGTAATAGTAAAGGTTCTTCTCCTCTTCGGTACACAAACAAGACACTGCAAATGAAGGATGTTGGAAACGTAAGCGTCAGCCTGATAGCGTCTCCGCTAAAAAAACAAATGAAGATTGCACACTTTTTTAAGAAATAGTGTTATTTTATTAGTAAATATAACTTTAGATTAACACCACACCAGACTGATGGGTTTTTTTTTATTAATAAATGGAACTTAGATCAACATCCAATTTGCTAAATATACTGTTATTTTATTAGTAAATAGAACTTTAGGTCAATACCACCTGACTGAAACTTAACGACTAAAATTTCTGTTAAAAAAAGATCAATATCCTATGAAAAAGAGGAGTTGCCCTTCTAGTAACATAAAAACTTGACTGCAGATTTTCTTTTATTTATTTGCCAAATGAGTAATTTTGCAATTGGAAAGAAAGGCAAAACTTTTTTAAAAGGTATGTTATTTGTGTAATTGGTTTATTTTATACAAATGCAAAATTTTTATTAACGTTCTTAGTGTGGTATATGTTAAAGACAATATCATTTAGTTGTCGAAATCAAAGTTATTTAAATTTCACTGAAGGAATTTATTTTTTTAGCAACAAATTAATACTGCAAGCTCAACCCCAAAATAATTTACTGTTGTGAGCTAAAGGTATAGGTAGGTAGTAAGTAATTCCCAAAGTGAAACCATTTTATCTTTCGAAGTATCTGTAACAGCTTTGCTGATAAGTATAATAATTAGAGGTACTAGTAGTAATGGAAATACTTTTGTTGTGCGGGGGGAGGGGGTTACCCTCACATGTTCATTTATGTCTCGAGTTTATGCATTGGCACCGTTGAGAGACGCCGATGATTTCAGGGTTTCGTGCCTCGCCTTGCAAACACCTCTGTACAATGTATGTTCATTTTTTGCAGAACAATGCATATTTTGTTTGATATTTTGTTATTCAACAGCTATATGTTTGATGTTTTTCAGAACTAAAGTACTGCAATGGCTAAATATTATGTCTTCATCACGCCACAAGAAGTATTGGGAAAAGGCAGCCGAATTAAGAGCTGAAGGGAACCTATGTTTTCAAGAAAAAGAATATGATAAGGCAGTAGAATTTTATACCCAGGTAAAATAATTATCTATGCGAGTTTAATTTTGTAAGTTTTGTTTGCCTTTCTTTTGATCCATATCAGAGGTTGCTTTGGCTTTTTAAAAATTTTCTCTAACCCATTTGCCAAATTTAATTGTTTTTTGCCAAATGTAATCTGATGTCACCATTTTTTTTTCACCCTCCACTGGAATTATAAAAACCATAGAAACATAACATGTTATAATAGGTATTACGGTAGCGATTGCGTCACTTTTTTCACGTAATTGCTTTCTGTCTTGTGCACAATGTAAGCAATGAAGAAAGTAACTAACATTCAAATTTCATCTTTCAAATAAAAATTAAAGATTGTTTTTTTAGATGTCTTTAAAAAGGTAATTACCAATATTTTCGCTAAAACTTATCAATCGCCAAAGCATTTTTTTTTTTTTTTTCACAAATCGTGTAGTATGCAGTCAGCACCATGACCCCTGTATATAGCAAAGTAATATTTAGTTTTATGTGCACTGTTAAAAGCTATGCTATGGGGCATGCATGATTAAGTAAGCCAGGAAGTATTGTGGCTGGTCTCTAACTGCCAGGCACATCTTTAATTTCTGACTTTGGTCTACAATTCATAGTGTTCTTTGGACACATGGTTTTTGTTCCATTAAATTAATCTTATCAGTATCATTCCTCTTGGAAAAAAGCATGACAAAGCAATGCCTGTCCCAGTAAAATATTTTTCCAGCAGATTCTGAAAAAGAAAATGAATGGTACTCTGCAAAATGTTCATTTCATTCAAACAAATTTAGTTTATAATGGCTTGTCATGTAGAAACAGCATAGAGACAGTAGGAGGGGGAAAAGCAATATGATTGTGTATGGTGTTGTTAAATTGCAAAACAACATTGATGTTAATTTTCCACTGTACAAGAATTAATTCCCAAGTAAGACTAACATCAGTCATGACAAAAAACTAGATGTGTTGTTGTTGTGAAGAATATGCAAAGGAATCTGTTTTTTTTTTTTTTTTTTTTTTCATCTTACCAAAGTCATGTCATTGAAAAAATGGGACACTATGGAATTATTCTACACAAACAGCTTTCAAGGAGCCCACAAACAAATTTTTTTTTAAATTTTGTTTGCAATAATCTCAATTAGATTACTGTTTTCTTCTAATTTTTAACCTAGGCAGTAAAATGTTTGCATTTTAACTCTTTCCCCACTTGCACGAATGGCAACAAGAGCTCAAGAACAGAATTATTTTTTCTATTTATACAGTCGAACTTCCATATAACAAAGTCGCAAGATCAGCCAAAAATATTCGCTAAATAGAAAATTCATTATATAAAAACTACACTTCTCTTTTATTTTGATACTTAGAAAAAAACAAAAAACCGTATTCCATCGTATGTTAATTAAAAAGAAAAAAAAATCAATTTTCACTTACATTCTTGCCAGGTCAGCATAGATATAAAACAAAAAGGTTTTAGTTTGTTTAGGCCAAGAAGTAGTCAGTAATTTTATGCTGAATATTATTTGGGTTAAACAAAACAGCATGTTCATAAAAAGTCTCAGTCCTTTGCAATGAGCAGAACACGTTGTCTGGTACATCAGCTTGAAACTGGAACCCACGTCGAATGGTTTCAAATACCTTCATCTTTTGAAGGCTGTACAGGACACCCACTTTCATTTTCCTCATCCTCTTCATCTTCTATGATTCCATGACTTCGTCGCACACTTTCGAGAATATCTTCCTCACTTGTTTGGTCAGCTGTAGGTGTTTTTTCATCAACTGAAAAAAATCATCTAGAACATGTTCATCTCCAATATTTCCATGCTGTCTTAGTTGTTGCCAGTGTTTCTTTAATTTCTCCAATGGCAAATCATCTTCCAGATCAGCATCCTGATCTGATACGAAAGCAGCGTTACGAAATCCAGCTTTGGAAAAACAGTTACGGATAGTAGTCTCTGTTACGTCATGCTGCCATGCTTTAGCCAATTCAGAAATGTATAATCGCAGACCCACAACTTTATCAGCTGGTTGATTATTTTCAATGGCCACAATAATTTTACTCAATATTCTTTTCCGGTAATGAAATTTTAGGTTTACGATGACACCCTGATCCATTGGCTGTAATTTTGAGGTCATATTCGGGTGAAAGAAGAGAAGTTTTATATTTTCCAGCATTGAAATTACTGCTTGTGGGTGGGCAGGACAGTTGTCGATAAGCAGAGCTATTATACAATGTTACTTAGCCAAGTGCTTGTCAAATTTTAGAACCCATTCTTGAAAAATTTGTCCAATCATTTATGATTTTTTATTGTGATCATACTGAACTTCTAAAAATTGCATTCATTTGAAACATCTTTGATTTTTGCTTTTGCCTATTACTAATAGCTTCAGTTTTTCTTCTCCCGTCATGTTTGCTGCGATCATCACTGTTATTTTTTCTTTACTATGCTTTTTCCAAAAACATTTATCCTTTTTGAATGTTAAGGTTTTGCTCGGGAGGCACTTAAAAAATAAAGCAGTTTCATCCGCATTAAAAATGTCCTTAGGATCATAGTCCTCCAGTAGCTGTTTGAGAACTGTTTCTTTCCACTGCACACAATCTTCATCACTGATGGCTGCACTTTCCCCGATATAACCGTTTGAACGATTCCATGCCTATTCTTGAGTTTATCAAGCCATCTGGTACTTGCCTGAAATTCTGTATACCCGAGGGATTTCGCATACTCAAGCGCTTTTTCTTGAATTAATGGTCCAGAGGTGGGCATGCTCTTTCCACAAACCATTTGAACCCACTTATACACAGCTTCATCAACTTTATCATGCACACACACTTTTGTCCATTTTCTGCTGGAGCTAGCAGTGTATCTTCAGTTTGTTTCAAAATTACCTCGTGATTTTTCAAAATTGTCGACAAACTGTTCGCCAGGATAACAAATTTTGAAGCAACATCTTTTTTAAAAAACCTTTGTCAACTTCTTCTAACACTCTTACTTTCTCGCTGATACTCAAAACATTTTCTCTTAGGCATTTTTTCCTGAATCGGTTGACTACAGCACAGAATCAAATTTGCCTTTTAGTGCGTCAGTTTGACACGTTTGGGTGGTGCACTGGTGATGAGCCTGAGGTTATTCTTGGAAGTTCGATTAAAAGTTAATCCAGTAAATCAGAAGGTTATGCTGCTTTCATTTTGGCTACAACCCCCAATAAGTGAACTAAGAGAGTGTCCACTGTGAGGTCACCTTGCTTCCGTGGAATCGGAAGACTTTTTAGAAGGGGGACTGATCCAGTAGGAAGGGGTGCTACTTGTTTCCCCTACTGGACAACTCTCCTTGCTGCCCTTTCCTCTGCTAAGAATTTTTTAATCCTCCTTCAGCAGATGTCTCATCATGTCTCACCATTTGACGATACTACTGTATATGCAGGGGATGAGATGGGGGTGGCTTCTGCAAACCCTTTCTCTGCTCTCAGACACCATGCCTAGCGTGAATTCCACTGGGAATAAAGGGTAAAAGTTCATGGAGAGGAGAAACCAAGGAGAGAGCCAGTTGTTTGTGAATCCCAGAATAAACCACTTCTGAAAGAAAGAAAAAAACTTTGCTAAATAGAAATTGGCTTCATTAAATGAAAGTTATTTTGAATGCAAAATTTCATGGAAATTTAAAGTTCCTGATAAAAATCTCTAAATGAAGAAATTTGCTATATAGAAGTTCGTTAAACGGAAGTTCGACTGTATACGTATTGCACTAGAACAGCTTTACTTTGATCAAATATTGTGATTTTGGAGCTAGGAATTCTTAACTTTTTTTTCCAAGGTCTGTAGCATGGCACTAGTGGAGATTTAGTTTTGTAAGTTTTTATCATCCCAATAGCTTTATATTATTAAAATTTACTGATCAGTTTTAATTTTAAAGCAAAGGAAAGGAAATTGTCATGCACAAGACTCTACAAATATGTTCCATATGTAGGAGCCAGCTCCCAAAATTTAGGTGCCAGGCGAAACGAAGTTAAATTTCAAATAATGTGTGAGCATAATGTGTGCTGACAATGCTGGAACAAAAAGTGATAAAGTATATTTGTGACAGTTCTTTTCTTTTTAAAACTCAAACCTCATATTGTGTAGTTTGTGCCATAATTTTTTTCTCCTATTCTTCCAGTTGCTGCTCTCAAAAATTAAAAATTTTAGATTTTGATTTTTATTAAAACACAATTTGTGGAAGATAATCTTTTTACATATTAATTCAAGGTACCGTATTTTCTTTCATATGATTTGCAGCTCATAAAATTCTGAAAAAGAATTCCTTAGATCCGCGGTGGCGGAGTATAACTCACAGGTCATGAAAGAAAAAAAAAACCTGATGCATAATCCACAATGGCATATAGTTTGTAGATCGTAAAATTCTAAGAAAAAAACATTTTTTTCCTTTGTATAATTCTTGGCGGCATATGATTTGTAGATCGTGAAATCATAAGCCAAGAATTATCCTTCACATAATCCTCCATGTCCTGTCTGTGACCATGAAATAAAAAATAAAATAAAATAAAATATGATCGTTGTATAATCCGCACCTGTCATTGTTCATATTGAACCGTAATTTCTGACAGAAAAGCCACAATCTGCAGGATGACTGACACAGAAGTCGAAAGAAATGATTGTCTTATTAAAAAAGCAACTGTCATTTTAAAGTATTTTTGTGTTACTTTTTAGTAAATAAAGAACTAAAATCCCTAGCTTTTGCAGCTGTACCATAGCTCATTAGTTAGACCTAAAAATCCGTAGAAATTATGAACAATTCACAACCTTTGTTTCTTTTCCGAATATGTTTCAATTTAATAGCAAGCGAAATTCATGACTAATACGATTAGCATAGCTAAACTAGCAAATGTGATTCACAAGTGATTACAGGCCCTGGAATAGCTCTCCGGGCGTATCACAGCATGTAGGCTTCTGCGAGTGCGAATAGTACTGCATTTGCTGCGTCATATTTTGTACCAGAATACTTGTAAGTGAAAAAGAAAATGTTTTTTTCAATCTTTTTGTGGTCCTTTATCTACGTGCTGCTTTACATTTTGTTTGTTGCTGCATTTTCGGTAAATAACACCACCTATCCTGACAATTACCGCATGGAATTCTTAAAATGCTGCAAAAAGTTTTTAGTTTTTTCTTTTAACCGGTATTTATTCACAGAAACTAAATTTATAACTCTTTAACAGATAATTCATGGATTATATGACAGAAATTACAATATTTACTGCAAATTACAAAATCTGAAATAAAAAAAATCTGGCACCAGGGCCAGATTTCTGGGTAACCTGGCACCCAGGATTTGTTGAGCCTTGGCCATGCATTTTTAACATTCTTCCATCTGCTTTTAAGAAATAATGTATAGATCATGTCACAATTGTTTTATTTCATTTTACTTTAGTTTTTTCCCCCTCTTCAAACAGATAACTTTGACTTGACAATATATAATGCTTTCTTTTAACTTTGAAGCTTGGAAGTGATATTTTTTGCATTTTTAACAGTTCCTCCATTTCCATGGCTGTGTATTGCTAGACATTCTGGAAGCTGATGATTGCAATTTTTTCTTTTTTGGCTTCCATATAGCTTTGTTTCAAATAAACTAATGAAGTGAATTTCTTTTTTTTTTTTTTTTTTCAAGAACCATAATTTTAAGTGTCTCCAACATTCCCTTTGTTTCCATAGGTGTTGTGAATCTCCTAATGTATTAAAGCATAACAACAGCATAAGCCGTTTGTTTGATGTTTTACCACAGCTGCATTCATTTCCTTAAGCACTATGATTCTGAAGAACAGTCCCATTTTGTCTGCATTAAAAATATTCCAGTTTTCATAACCTTTATGTACTTTTGTTTAACCTTTCACCCCTATTGGTCACTTGTTTGGAGTCTACTGATTTCACTTTACAGCAAATTAATTAAAAATAAAAGTATTGTGATGGGATCTAAATTTGTCGAGCCACCTGTTTGAAACTTTTATGAAGTTCTCCATTCCTAATTCTTTATTGACAACTAGTTCCTTCTCTTGTATCAAAAGGCCACTAATAGAAATGTTCTTTGGCCAACTGAATTAAACCAATTGAAAACCACAGAATCAATTGAACTGGTCTTATTTTTGTGAACTTGAACATTCTTGATGTTTTTGTTGGTGATCCAGTTTACTGATTTCCTTCTCCTTCAGCAAAAGTTTACTTATTTGCATTTTCCATACTTTGAAGCTTTTGGCAAGAATACACATACTAATTTTCCTTTTCAGCCGCATAAAAATATATCTTATTTTTTCTCACGAGTAAAGGCTGTCTTTGTGAAGATAATTGAAAGTAAAATAAAACTCGGCTCAGCTTAAATCAAATTAACTCATATCAAAACAGGAAATTAAGTCCAAGAAGGGGTTCATTAATTACCTACAAAGAAGGACTTATTATTTGTTCTCTATTTTTGTCAAGGACTCTCACCCATTTATTGTCGATAGAACCTTAACTATGTTGGCCTCGACTGCAGATACCCTTGCAAAGACTTTATATACATCTCATGTCAAAAAATTGCGGGGGTTAGTGGACATAAAAACCAGGAGGCAACAATGTGGCAGCGAAAAAACCTCCAGTGAAAATCCCAACCCTCCAGCAATAGCACCACAGACATTCATTAACCTTAGTGACTTTCAGCTTAGTGATCAACTAAAGAGTGTTCTTCAACTTGAGACGAAATTTGCTTTTCCTAAAAAGGTTAGCTTATCACACACCATTCCGCAAGTTGAAAACATTATCTCTCAACTACCAGCTTCGGAGCAAACTTTTACAAGACTAAAAATCTCCAAGATTATCAATAAGGAACATAATAAGCTAATCAAAAATTCATCCACTACTGAAAAAAGACTTACGGACTCTTAAGGAAGAATCTACCATCTCGATTATTACTCTTGATAAAACCTCTCAAATTGTAACTATTAACACTGTTGATTACTGTGATAAAATGATCTCTGCCATTTCCACTATCCTACATTGTATCATCAATCATAACCCTATAAACTACCATTTCAGCTTTGTCAAAACTAGGTAAGGACTTTGTTTTCCCTCCTAGTTTCCGGTGCTCCTTTGAGCCCCCACCAGGACCCTGCATTCCCAATGTATTTGGTAAAATTAAACTGCATAAACCTAACCATCCACTCCGGCCACTAGGAAAGTTACAGAAGGGATTTTATATCCGAACTGGGAAAATTTGAAAATTCTGGTTACCCCTAAAAATCGTAGCACTGCTGCTTCTTACCGAGAGCATGTTCATTTTCCACTCACAAAATATTTGTTGTAATGACTATATGCCTTATGAGCTCGCCAATGCCTATAAGGCATTAATTAACTCTAATCCTAGGGGCTTTGAATTACCCGTAACCGTGGGATAATGTGCCGGGAGGATGTCTTCCTTCTTTGCATATATGTACAACAACCGACTTTGACTGCGTTCATGTGTGTGTGTATATATTATGCGGATCTTGTCAGTTTAGCTGTTCCATCTGAAGATGGGTCATGCGATGGCCCGAAAGTACTCGTGTCTTTTTAATCTGTATTTTAAAATATCATAAGGTTTTATTAAATTGATGTCTCACGATATGGGTTAATTTGATTTAAGCTGAGCCGAGTTTTATTTTACTTTCAATTATCTGCACAAAGACAGCTTTTACTCGTGAGATATAGTTTGTGCGACTCATCAGTATTGGAATATCTTATTTTTTGTTCAACATTAATCATTCTCTTAGTCACCATTTTTCAAAATCAGCAATTTATTCAAACAAAAATTGCATTGCATACATTCACTGCAAGCTACATAAGCACAAAATCACAGTTAAACTGAAAGAATAGTGCCCTTGACAACAAAGGTAACTGATTTGCTTTCAGAAAGGAGTTACTGTTAGCTTCATTTACTCTTCATGCCCAGCATGAGACCTTTTCTTCAAGGTCAAAAAAGGTGAAAAAAATTTAGTCACGAAATGAACTGTGACCCTGTTAGAAGTAGCTTTGCTGGTGTTAAAGAAGAATGGGGGTTGGGGCAGTGGATTTAATCCTCTTAATGTGGGCGTGTGACAAAGGAGATTCAGGAATATGCGTTGTAGGTATTTGGGTTAATGTTCAAAGGAAGTTGTTTTGTCCAGTTTTAAGAAGCAATTGGTCCTATTGAAACCATAGACCAGTAGATTTGTAAAGGGTATCTTCAGAATAAAAAGACACCCTGCTTCTCAGCCAAAGAAATTAAAGAAATACTTCATGGCAAGAATTTACAAGATTTCTCTCTTTGAAGGATTGCATTTTTAACTGTTTTATTACTAAGAACACTTTCCGTTATTCAGAGAGTCTGTAATTTGGATGTACTTTGGGACTAGGGATCACAAAACTGGCAGGTAAATGGTGTTGTCCACTATTTGGGAGTGTTGGTTAGCGACATTTTCCTGTATTATGTGATTGGTTGGTTAATTATGTCATAGCCTGCTTTTGAATTATGGCTAATGCCTTTGCAAATCTTTGATAAAGGAAGAAAAGTGTGCTTTCTACCTGTGGCAATCAGGCTACAATATATAAATTTATTAACAAATCTTTTACTGTTAAAATGTTTTGCCGTTTTGTATGGTTTGCGGAATGTAAGGATTTCTTATTGTGGTAACTTAATACTATTAAAATGGCCTGAGAAGTGCTGTGACCATCACACGACAGAAAATTGCATTTTTACCAGGTGATTTCCATTCAAAAGTGCGACTTTTATGGTGCGTCTGTAAGCATGTGTGTAATTTTCAATGATCGACTTGGTAAGTCTGCCAAGGTGTCCCTGGAAAAGTGCTTAATTTGTGTGTGTGTGTGTGTGTGTGTGTGAGAGAGAGAGAGAGAGAGAGGGAGGGGGGGGGGCTATAAGAAGAGTATTTGCACAGAGGTCTAGGAAACTGGTAAATGTTCATATGTGCAACAGTATTAAGCAGTGAGTGCTGGAGGCTAGGGTATTTTGATGTCTTTAAATCTGATAAACCTGTGGAAAGAGAAAAACAACTTTGATCCAGTAGTTTGCTAGAGAAAAGTTTCATTTAGGGTTTGAAGAATGTGTGTACCCATATAGTGGTGTTTAGATGGTGGAAAGATGCTACTCAAAAACCAATAGTAGGTGGGCTGGATTTTGGCCTGAATGATTATAGTAATCTGTATGTGTTAAAACTCTACTAATCTAACAGTGCTAAAAGGCAAGTAATAATTTTGTTGCTGTTTTACCTTTAAAGCAGCTGTCATCAATATTGAAGTGAAGGACATTGATTTTTCTCTGTTCAACTACTCAAATTTATATGAAAATATTTCAGTAATTACGGTCAGGGATGTGGACAGACTGATGTTGTTAAAAACATTGTTCTTAAGCTATGTGTTACTGAATAATGTAAAGTCAGTTGTAGAATTTTGTCTTTGAAATATCTGCACCACCAAAGTCAGAGGGATTAAAATGAGATTAGCAATTAATGTATTCATTTACTTTGTCATGGGCTGAACACCAGCATATCTACTGTCTTGATACCCACCTTTTTACACTGTTAGGCCTAACTAATTTTTCACCTACAAACTGCCAAGATTGTTGTATATTTTTTGTCAAGAGGAAGCTGTGTATTTTCTGTAGAATTGTGCGCACACACAGTGCTGAAAAATAGTTTTAGTTGTGATGTCAGATCCACATTTAGTAGTGTTCCAACTGCTACTAAAAACAAAAGTTGACATAAGCAAGCAGGTATGTGCAACTTTCATCATGTTTTGCAGTAATCAGAAGCATGTTTTTATCATGGGGACATAGAGATGAAAATGTGTTTTCAAAAATTTGGCCTAAAATAACAAAACTCTTGTTTTTTAAAATAAAATAAAACTGTGCCAATATAAGTAGTTCTGAAAGTTCAATAGAATTAGAATATGCCATCTACTTGACAGAATCTACTGATTCTTGAATGTAGAAAATACAGTGTACAGATTGTGTTTGATGGATCATTTGGAAAAGAAAAATCTGGTGGGGTTTGCACACCCAGGTAATGATATTTAATAATGATGATTTCTGAAGTTAGAAACCAATGCTCAGAAAAACTGTGTAAACATATTAATATATATATATGCCATTTGTTAATTGTGAATTGTTAGCTTTGAGTTATGGGTCTGATGATAGATATACACTGCCTAACAGAGAAAATGCCACACCATGAAGACGTGAATGTAGCGCCATGCAAATTGCAGGGTGGGTGCTCACGTACAAGTTATGCAAATGATTGCATTTGCAGGCCAAACGCACGAATGGTGCGTAAGATATAAGTGGACAACCAGCCCGCGAGGCCATCAGTCGAGACATCACGGTCGCAACAAGTGAATGGTTCTGTAACCGTGTCTGGAGAATGAACAAGGGGTGCCAATGTCGTTAAGATGTTGTGGTACGCGATTTTGTCAAACGGATGAGTTCACGAGATGTGTCATCATAAGCCTTCGTGCCACCGGATGGTTCTTGCGTCGTATTGCAGAAGAAACACAACATGATGCCACAACCGTCAGTTGCATTTGGAGACGGTGGTGCCAGGAAGGATCTGTGCAACGCCGTAGGGAGACCAAAGCACAGGGATGGACGTCCGAACGCACTGATCGTCGCATCCGACGTCACGCCTTAGCGGACCCACAGGCCACAATGAGCGACATTTTGCGGAGTGTACAGGGAGTCTTGGATGCTCCAATATCAACGCTGACAGTGTCACGCTGATTGGCTGCATCTGGTTTGCTGTCCAGCCATCCATTGCAAAGGCTACCGTTTAACACCGAGTCATCATCGTCATCGCTTGGCGTGGTGCCACTCCATAGTTGTGTGTGGTGCCGAATGGAACAGTGTGGTGTTCAGTGACAAATCATGGTTCTGTCTCACCCCAGATGATTGCTGTGTAAGAGTCTGGAGGCAATGTGGCCAACGTGCGGATTCCTCCGCCATTGTGGAGTGCCACACGGCCCACCAATATGGAATCATGGTGTGGGGCGCTATCAGCTCCAACAGCTGGTACCATTGGTACACGTTATGGGCACATGGATGGCATGCTGCTATTTTAATGAGGTGCTGCAGTCTGTGGTACTACCGTATCTGCAGAGCATTCCAAAACACCATTTTTCAACAGGATAACGCCCAACCGCATACCGCTTGGATCAGCCTGAATGCTTTACACGGTGTGTGGATGCTTCCGTGGCCAGTACGATCCCCCGACCTTTGCCCTTCAGGTACCTGTGGGACATGATTTACATCACTTTAAGTGCCCTCCCACCCCTGCGAAATGAAGATGAACTGGGGACTCGGATCAACACCACATAGTCCATGGTACCCCAGGACTCTATTCGGACTCTCGTTGCCTCAAAGCCACGTTGGATTCAACGCTGTATTGCCCAAAATGGGGGGCCACACTCCTTATTGATCATCCCGTATATTCGGCCACTGGAGCCTAGTCTGTATGTGACAATTAAATCATTTGTTCAGGACCTATTTGGCTATCTGTGTGTGCAGTTTGGTCTGTTTTCAAGCATTCCTTCATAGTGTGGTATTTTCTCTGTCAGGCAGTGTATATTCTTCTGGATAGTTAAATAGTTTATTAACTCTGAAGAGACTCTGAAATATGATATTTTTAATTTATTACTGTGATTTCTCAAGGTACAAGTAGTAAAAAATTCTTTATTCTTTAAAGAATCAAAATGTGTTTCCCAAAACCTTAGTGTACTTTTTTGATGTTGTCGGAAGGTCTCAATATCAATTTTAGTATACCTGAAAATGTTAGAAATTTTCCCATTTGTCTTCTTCTGTATTCTTACATATAGAGTATATGTTGCTCGTGTATATACACTAAGTGGCCAAATAATTATGACTATCTGGTTAGTATGTTGTTTGGTCACCTTTTGCCCTTAATGCTACTTGAATTCATCTTGGTATGAACTATATTAAATGTCTGTAAGTGTCTTGTGGTATATTAGCCTAAATGTGATAAATTGCACCCTACAGCTCTTGAAGATTTGATGATAGCGGATCCGGCTATCTGATTGATGCCCCTTTTGACTTCATCCCACAAATGCTCCATTCGATTAAGATCAAGTGATTAAGGAGGCCAATGTAGCAGGGACAGGTCTTCGTGATGCTCCTCAAACCATTTTTTTGTTTTTGTTTTTTATTGGAGGTTTAACAACCACAGTGAGCAACTCAATGGGCTATAAGCAGTCGCCCGTCCCTAATTTAGGGCCACTGGTTCCAGGGAAGGGAACGAGCCAGTGCCGTATGACAAACACAACATCTGTGCTTCACTGGGATTCGAACCCGGATCATTTTCGGACGAATGATCAGAGGCCATCGCTTAGACCACTGCGCCACTGGGACGGCTCAAACCATTTGCATACAATGTGAGCTTATGGCATGGAGCATTGTCCTGCTGGAAGTATCCATCTCCATTGGAATGAACCATCAACATAACTGTGTGGACTTGGTTGGTAATGATATTTAAATACCTTTTGGGCAGTAAGATGCTGCTCCACACAAATCAAAGGGATCAAATATCCCACGAAAATGTGCCCCAGACTATAACTTTGCCTTTGCTAGCTGGAAAAGTAGTGGCAATGGAAGATAGGTCCATGCTTTCATGTTGCTGTCTCCATATCCTCTCATCCATCTGCACGGTGTAGTTGAAAATGGGATTTGTTGGACCACACTACTCTTTTCCTTTTATTTACTGTCAATTCTTGTGTTCCTGAGTGAACTGGACGCATTTCTTCTTGTTCGATACAGATAGCAATGGCTTATGAACAGGCCATCTGCTTTTGTAGCCCATGCGATGTAATGTGTGGCAAATTGTACATTGACTGGCCATTGAACTTGGTCTCCGATTCAGATTATCTGTAATCTAATGAAGTGTTGCACATCTGTGGGACTGAACAAGTCTGCCTACTTTCCTTTCTGCTCGAGCATCCAGTAGCTGTTGACGACTGCACGCCTTTAGCTCAGACCCAGTGCTGGTCCTCTCTCTGTAAACTTGGACAGCTGCTGCCCTCAAACATTTCACAAGTGTAGCCATTTTGCTAATACAGTCAACCCCCTATTTAACGGACTGCGATTTAACGAATTCTGCGATTTTACGTACATTTTTTACGGTCCGAGCAGAACCACATTGAAATTAATGCTTGGCGTTTCCCGATTTAACGAACACATTTCCTCAATTTAACGAACATTTTTTATTTTTTTTTAAACCACCAAACTATGTTAACCAGCATCTTCACGTTAAAAGTTTGCTAGAAAGAGAGCCTTGTGTAACAGGAAATTTTTACGCATGCAGTTAGCCAGTGTTTCAAAGAACACCATCTGCGGCACAGCTTGACGGAATCATAAATCAGTTCGCCTTTCCTCAGATTATCAAGAGTAATTTATGTTTCGTGGGCTTGTTACAGGTAAATGACCAACAAGCTCCAAAGGAGCGCAATGTTTTCTTGCATGGATGGGAAGCAGGGAAAAGAAAGGCAGTGTGGAGGAGGAAATCTTGAGTACCATGGAGATCCTTGTTTTCAGTTACAGACAGAAAAATAGCTTTCTGTGAAGTCAGGGGCTGCCCCGGTGGCGCAGTGGTCTAAGCGATTGCCTCTGATCATTCGTCCGAAAGGGGTCTGGGTTCGAATCCCGGTGAGGCATGGATGTTGTGTTTGTCTTATGGCCCTGGCTCTCTCCCTTCCCTGGAGCCAGTGACCCTAAATTAGGGATGGGCGACAAATGTAGTCCATTGAGCTGCTCATGGTGGTCGTTAAACTTCCAATAAAAAAAAAGTCAGTGGACACACATTGTATGTACCCATTCCTGAACCTCTGTAATTCTTCCCCAAATTGCGCTTCTTTTCTTCTCAGTGTCAAATCTACAGGTCAAATTAAACAACACAGCTCGTTTACGGGTAAAGTTTTGATGAACATAGATAGCACTAGAAAAGTTGAAAGTGAAATTCACTGATCACTGTGGTTTGCAAATGTTCATTTTGCAAGAGCATTTAACAAAAAAATGAATGACTGCAGCAAAAAATAATGCGGAAAAGATTTTCAATCAGTAGAAAAATGGACATTTTGTCGCAGCTCGATGCAAACCCAGGATCACAGACTGCTGTAGCAGAGAAACTTGGAATTTCCAAGTCATAGTGAAAAAACAGAAAAAAATTGAAAACTGTGCATCAAAGTGTGAGCAGTTTTCGAGTAAGAGGAAATCTGGGAAAGCATCGCTCCTGAGTGAGTTGGAAAATGCTCTTGTCACTTGGTTCAAACAAACATGGGCTAGTAATTTGCCTATTACTGGATCACGAAGGAAAAAGCAGTTCATCTTGTCCAGCGACTTCAAATAAAGGATTCACAGCATCAAATGGATGGATTATTGTTTTAAGCAAAGACATAACATAGTGTATAGAACTCTCTATCTGGTGAAAGCAAATGTGTTGATCCCGTGACTGCATAAACATGAAAAAATGAAGAGCTGCCACAAATTATTGAAGGGTGCATGCTGTGTGACATTTTTAATGCTGATGAAACTGGACTGTTTTATAACCTGCAGTCAGATAAAACATAGTGTTTTCGAAATGTCGCCTGCCATTTAGGAAAGAAATCAAAAGACAGAATCACTGTTTTTCTAGCTGCCAATGCAGACGTGTCAGAAAAATTGCAGCCATTAGTTATAGGCAAATTTGTTAAACTCTGTTGCTTCAAAAATGTGAAATTTTTGACTACCAAATATGAAGCAAATAAAGAGTAGTGTGTTACCACAGCTTTATTCAAAAATTATGTAGAAGCCTTGGATACTCAGATGTAGGCAAAAAAGAGAAAAGTCCCCTTCTTCATTGATCAGTGTGCTGTGCATCCTCAGGTAAACTCTGAAAAATGTTCAAGTAATTTTTTTCCCCAGCAAATTGTGCTAGTGAATTACAATCTCTGGATCTAGGTGTCATATTAGGTCTTTTAAAAGCTCATTATCGAAAGCTTCTCATATGAAAAGTACTTTCTGTTATCGATGCAAAAGATGATGCATCTAAAGTTAACATTCTCGATGCAAGGCAATTCGTGCGACAGTCGTGGAATGCATTTACGACAGGTACCATCAAAAACTGCTTTAACAAAGCAGGCTTCTCAGGTTGTGAACAAGAAGAAAGTGGGTCCAATACCGAAAGTCCTGCTGATAATTTTGAGGATGACGATCTTGCAGAATGGAATGAAATTGTCTCTTCAGGTACTGTGCTTTCCGATTATGTTGATTGTGACGCTGCGTACCTGGCAAATGCAATCCCTTGATGTTTTGGATGAACAGATCAGAATAAATGTGCCAGATTCTGATGAAGAAGATGAAGCAGAACTGAAAGTTAGCTGCTTTAGTGATGCTGCTAAGGGTATAGAATGTGTTAAAAACTATTTGACACGCTTCAATATTAATTATGACGTTTTTCATGCACTTCATAAAATTGAAGCTGCGATTCATAAAGCTAAACTTTCAGAAAAAAATAAGCAATCTTCTCCAAAGCATTTCTTTTTACAGTGTAAAAAGGTAATCAACACATTCTGTTTTTACAAGTTAGTTAGTACTAATTGATGTTCTGTTTTGTGTAGTACATAATACTGAAATAGTTATTTAAGAAGAAAAATGCTCGGAAAAAAAAATCAACTATCGCATTTTTCTCGTAATTTTAAAGTACGCTTAAATTTTGATGCTACATATTGAAGTCTACTATCTACGAATTATGTATTTAATATTCAAAGTAAATGTATACATATTATATCAGTTTTGATAATAAATTTCGTAATTAAAAAGTGCTATACATAATTTAAATTTCACTGAAAGAGAACTTAGCTGCTTGCATATTCCGTTATGAACACTAGCTTAATTTGAATGTTTCGTTCGAAAGGCTTCCTCGATTTAGTGAATTCCGCGATTTTACGTACAAGAGTGTTGGTCCCTTGAAATTCATTAAATCGAGGTTTTACGGTACTTGCATCAATGCTTCGAGCACCCATGATCATTCCACGTTCCAAGTCCATCAGGTTGCATCTTTTACCCGTTATTTCTAATGCAAGGCACTTCATTAGTCTCTACATGCCTTCAATGTTCCCTTTTTATACCAATTCAGCTATCTTGTGTCAGCATCTGTGTGATAGCTACTTTGCATAAAATGGTTTGGTGGTCATAATAATTTGACTACTCAGTGTATATAACAACATATTCTTGTGTATATGTGACTCATTTATATACATTAACAACATATACTACCTGTGTATATGTTGTTTAAAAGCTCAGGGTGACCACTTTAGATTGCAGAAATATGAAAAAAGGGTGGAATTTACTCGAACCTTTTCAGGATTTATAATTTACAGAAAGACTAAATGTTACCTATCTGCATTTACCTTGTTGAAGTACCAAGCATTGTGAAAGCTCAATCATCTTGTCTGTAAGCTTGAGTTCTAGTTTTCAGTTATTGGTGGTGATGCAGGGATAACCATTACATGAGAAAATTGTTCTGGGTCGAATTATACTGTATTGTTTATGATCAGACTTCGCTTGTTTTCTTTTTAGAAAAAGCTAGTGCAGATTTTCCATATAAGGCTCCATAACTTATTTTTAAATATGACAAATGTTGATACTAAAGGGGAAAATGTTAAGATATTTCCTGATATTTTTATGTGCAGAAAATGGTTTTTGTTGGCATGTAGACAATTTTTTTTTTGCTGTTATGATATTTTAAGCTTCATACTTCATTTTTTAATCCCTTTTATAGAGTATTCTTGCTGCACCATTTCCTGATTCTGAAGAAGCTGGAAGTCATGTAGAAGAATTGTCCTTAGGTTTTGGGAACAGATCAGCAGCTTTATTTCATCTTCACAAATACGAAGTAAAATCATAGTTTGTACTGCATGTCTAAAATATAGTTTCTTGATTAGTATTGCCCCTCCACAAATAATATGGTTTAAGAATTTGTTTTATGGTATATTTGTATGCTGTGAATTTAATTAATTATCTAGTGGAACTGAAAGAGTTTGTTTACTAGAAAAAAAAAATCAGCATAAGGAGCATACTTGGCCAATGAAGTACCAAAACCTTGCACATATGCTGCAAAAAAATCAGCTTGGGCCATTTGGATGCCACCCCCAATCAAGTGGAATACCAGCCATGCAGTTGAAACTGAGAAGCAGTTTTGTGCATAAGAACACATAATTTATTTGTGATGTCACATAATGTGCTTGTGATGTCTTCCCTAAAATCTGGTGTTTGGAAATCAAAAAGGTGAATGTGAGACATTGAACTAGATGCAGCTTATAACCGTTTTCAGACTAACATAAATTTCATCTGCCATTCATGACATTTAAAACACATCCTTTATGGCAGACTCTGAGCTATATAAAGAATTTGGGGTGTCTACTTTTCTTTGATTATTAGCATGAGTGCTTAGCAGTCGCATAAATAAAGTCTTGTTTTTTTTTTTTTTTTTTTTTTTTTGATTGGAGGTTTAACGACCACCGTGAGCAACTCAATGGGCTATAAGCAGTCGCCCGTCCCTTAATTTAGGGTCACTGGTTCCAGGGAAGGGAGAGAGCCAGTGCCGTAAGACAAACACAACATCCATGCCTGACCGGGATTCGAACCCGGACCCCTTACGGACGAATGATCAGAGGCCAGTGCCTTAGACCACTGCGCCACCGGGGCGGCAAATAAAGTCTTGTAAACTGTGATTAATGTGAATAGGTGATTTGAGTAATGGCAAGGATTCAATCTTGCCTTTCTTTTTGCATGCAAGTAGTTTACCATTTATTGTTTGAGAATCTTTATTTAGAATTAATGAATTAGGCTTTAGTGCCCCCCCCCCTTTTTTTTTTCTTTTGTGAGTTTTTTCTCCTATCTCATGCTAGGCAGGGTAAATTGTATATTTCTTTTTGGCCTTGTGTGTGGCACAGTTGATAAACCTGCAACTGAGAAAACCCTAAAATTGTAGTTGTTTCCACTATAACACATGAAAAACTCCTCACACTTGAATTAGAAATCAAGTGTGAGGTGATTTGAAGTGCATAAAAATAGAATTTAAGTGTGAGGTGTCACCCTCTTAAACACACAAACCACTAGGTGTCAACCATAGGCTAAACAGCATTCACCTCCCACGACATGGGGTTGATAACAAACACCCCACTGTGAAACACGGTTGCTTTCGCACCCCTCCCTCTCCTGGAAACTGAAGGTCTTTTACTCATTAGGAAGAAAAGTTACAGAAATGCAACAATGCAGCGGTGGTGACGAATGCCAGTTAGTGCATAACTTTCTGCATATGTAGAGTGCTTTCACCTATAATGTTACGTGATGGGAGTTGTGAGGTGATTTGAAGTGCATAAAAATAGTTTTCTTGACATTTTTTTTCATTGCATCATTTATCTTCCATGAAAGTCATACAATGTACTCTGCTGCCATGTCAACTGAAGGGGAGGGGGTGTGTGTGTCAGAATGGTTGTCAAATAAAAATTTCTTTGTATTATGTTTGATTGCGACTTTAAACTGGGTGTGGCATTATTTCGATAACAGAACAGCAATATAAAGGGAACTTCTGCGTTATACTTGGTGTGTCATTATTCTCGGAAAATACATACCATGACTGAATGTGAATTTTTCTTTTCTTAATTCTGACGTTCCAAACTATGTTGCAGAGAGAGATAGAAAATTTTAGAGTCTGATTTTATTGAATAATTTCTGTGTTGTTCCAGAAATGTGATTTTGTTGGATTTTACACTGATGAATCAATCTGGTGTACATATATTTTAATATTCGAAAGCAAAAAAAAAAAAAAAAAAAAAAAATCGCTATGTAATGAAAAGTATTTAATCTTAGCTATAGAACCAAGATATGTAATTTGATTGGCAAACAGTAACAATTTAGTGCGAGGTCTCATCTGTACACTTCTACCAAATGATTGTGAACTGTGTGTGTGAGCTTTGTAGGATACAACAATATTCTCATATGGGCAGAAGTGACTGATCTGAGAACCATGCAATGAATAAGTTAGTTGTGCCTTTCTTTAGCATTTCTGTGCTACCGTAGTTACCACAAAAGTTGGCCCTAATAACCTTTTAATATCATATCATATAAGTTAAAATAATTTCCCTTTTTCATCAATTTTTTGGGAAAGGAGCTATTAAAACACTATTAATGGCTGTTTTGTGCCTCAACTATTCATGAACCTCAGAGCTAAGTGAATGGTTTTATGGTGCATCAGCATCCATGTAGAAAGAAATTCAAGCACATGGCTTTTTCTTACAGCTTTAGATTTTCATGACAGAATTCTCATGATGATGGTAAAAGTCATAATAATGAGAATGGATTGTAACTACCCTGATGGATGAGGCATAGAAGGTTGCCCACATTTTTCTTGGTGAGGTGAAAAAATTGAGGAGAGGTGTTCTGGGGTTTGAGGAGTATGGCCAAAGAGGTTTCCATGTCTCTCTGAATAGGAGGAATGAAGAAAAGTTTGATATCCGATTATGAGCCGGAGATCATGGTAGAAATTAAGTCAGGGTAGGAATAATGGAAAGAGGTATTTTTGCTCAGTGACCTTCACATTGTTAAAAGTCAATGGAAATGTAAACTATACTCGTAGTCAACTCAAGAGTGTACCACTCTGAAGGGTACGAAACAGCTACCTCCACTACGAAAAATAGTCCCTTAGTGTTTAGAGCGAAAAACAGTAGAATTATTACTTAGAACTTAGAATCCATTTTTGTTTGCTCAGCAGTTTATTAGACAAAATTGCTATCTAAAAAAAAATTCCAGGAAGAAGTTAGCTTGTAGAAATAAATTTGGTATGAGAAGTTCCTCAATCAAGAGCTTTGCACTCTTGGCTATTTCTGTCCATTTGGGAAACAACTCGGGAAGGGGGGGGGGGCTAAAAGACCTCTCCCAACGTTCACAACACAGAGGCAATAAATTGACAATTGGGGCAACTTGAAGGGTAGATTACTTAAACAGGCAGTAGAGGAAGAAATTCGGACCCCACCAGAACCCCTTCACAATCCCCACTGTTGTGTGATGTGTGGATGAGTGGAAGGATCAGAAAGGAAACAGCAGGAGAGCACATTAATGTGGATGGATACCATTCTTGTGTTCCACGACGAGTCGTGCTAAGGCTCTCCGGCCTTTAACAACAGTACATTTTTAGGGTGACTCGGATTATAAATAATCTAACATGAAAATAAACAAACAGCATTACAAATAACGCATTCTGAGAAATATTCACCAATAGAGCAGAAGAATGATGAACAGTTGTGGTTAAATCTGTGGTGGCAGTTTTACTCACACCACATAGAATATACTGAAATTATCAATGTAAAGATCATTTCTTTATTTTTCTTGCACACACAAACACACATAATTAAATAGTGTATTGTAGTATTGTGATGGGCACCAAGGTTTGTCATATTGGATGAAGTTTGCATCATCCAATATCACAAACCTTGTGCGAGGGTTGGTCATGTGTGGCTGTTTTCTTCTCATGAAAGAAACAAAATCATCTGTACAATCCATGATATTGTTTATGCAATTTTTTTGAAAGATTTAATAACCATTTCTGGTGAAATTTAATCCTATGCTTCTTTCACCTAACAGGAAACAAGGCTGATGTATGTCTTTTTTTTTTTTTTTAAGTTAGTGTCCTTGTTTTTTGCAATATGGCAATGAAATTAATTTAGTCTATTTTTTTCAGTTTACCTGTGAAAGGATTATTAACATAGCAGTCGTATATCTCTGAAGGCCCCGGTGGCGCAGTGGTTCCCTGGAACCAGTGACCCTAAATTAGGGACGGGCGACTGCTTATAGCCCATTGAGTTGCTCACGGTGGTCGTTAAACCTCCAATCAAAAAAAAAAAAAAAAAATCTCTGAATTGCTTGTATTTACTGTTCATCATGTAACATCAGTCAACTTGAAAATTACATCGCCCTGGAGTGGGAAATGAATCCACATCTCCTGGAGCATGCTGTCCATGTAATGGATAGCATGTTCATAATTTTCAAGTTGACTGATGTCATGTAGCAAAAACAGTAAATACAGGGAATTCAGAGATGTCTGATTGCAATGTTAATAATTCTGATGTATTTCTATGTTTATGAGAAAAATATTTCTTCCACAGAATTTATCTTTGAAAGGTGTGTTCAGACTAGCATCAAATGGCTATACAAAAGCCATATTAAACCACCACATATTAAGTCCAGTATGCTGTTTATTTCCCATGCCTTTTTTGTTTGTCTTTCATATCAGTTTTTTTTTTTTTTGCTCTATGAAAGCATCCACACAAACAGACACAATTAAAAAAAAAAAAAAAAAAAGAGCTTGTGCTCTTTTATCAGTAACCTTTTCTACTTATTAAATTGCTCTCTTTTCATCCCCATCTGTTTTAGGGAGCACAGATGGACAATGAATCCAGCTAGAAATTGTGTTTTGGAATGCTTTGACATTTTAAAATAATAACAGGGGAAAGCTTTTTGGTTCCATCCAGTTGCCATGACAACACTACTGAAAGAAACTGTAAAAAAAACAAGCCTTTTTTTATCTTGCTGTCCTACCATATTTTCCTTTGTATAATCTACAGGCAGTGAAATTCAGAAAAATATATATATATATATATATATATATATATATATATTTTTATATATATATATATATATATATATATATTTTTCTGAATTTCACTGCCTGTAGATTATACAAAGGAAAATATGGTAGGACAGCAAGATAAAAAAAGGCTTGTTTTTTTACCGTTTCTTTCAGTAGTGTTGTCATGGCAACTGGATGGAACCAAAAAGCCTTCCCCTGTTATTATTTTAAAATGTCAAAGCATTCCAAAACACAATATCATCATCATCATTGTCAACCATTATCAATCCACTGCTGGACGAAGGTCTCCCCAAGTTTCCTCCACAACGGTCTGTCTTGTTCCAGTCTCCTCCATGTCACCCCTGCATACTTTCGAATTTCATCCACCCATCTCCCATGTGGTCTTCTTCTGGGTCTTTTCCTGTCCCTTGGAATCCAATCTAAAATTTCGGCTGTCCATCGATGATCTGTCCTTCTGGCAGTATGTCCAGCCCATTGCCATTTCAGGGATTTAACTCTGATCATGATGTCTTCCACTCTTGTCATTTTTCGGATCCACGAGTTCCTCTTCTTATCTCTCCTGGTTACACCAAGCATGCACCTCTCCATGCTTGTTTGAGTTGTCTGCAGCCTTTGTATGTCTCTTTTAGTTAAGGTCCACGTCTCTGCACCATACGTAAGCACTGGAAGGATGCATTGATCAAACACTTTTCTTTTAAGACATAATGGCATATTGCTCTTGAAAATTATGCTGTTTCTTCCAAAAGCTCTCCAGGCAAGTTTTGTACGCCAATTAATTTCTTCATCAAATGTGACCCTCACTTGATATCTGCTGTCCAAGATAAACGTACGTGTCTGTTATCTCCAGCTTTTCTCCATCAATCGATAAATCTTCATTTCTTGTAAAAGCATTGAACATCACTTTTGTCTTCTGAAAGTTCATTTTTAATCCCACTTCTTTACTCTTGTCAGCAAGTTCCTGGATCATACTCTGCAGCTCTGATGGGGTAGTTGCAAAAATGACTACGTCATCAGCAAAACGAAGGTGGGTTAGATAATCTCCATTAATCTTTATCCCCTTGTTTTCCCAGCTCAGCGACTGAAAAACACCCTCCAATGTGGCATTAAAGAGCTTCGGAGATATGGTGTCACCTTGTCTCACTCCCTTTCCAATTTTTATGTGTGTTGTATTTTCAAACAGCCGAATCTTTGCACTTGCATTTTCATAGATGTTATTAATAATATTAATGTATGCATCTTCAATACTGCAGGTTTTCAGAGCCATTGTAACTGCTGATGGTTTCACCGAATCAAAGGCTTTTTCATAATCGATAAAAGCCATGCACAATGGAAGTTCATATTCCCTCGCTCTTTCAATTAGTTATCTCAGTATGTGGATATGATCTATTGTGCTGTAGCCACTCCTGAATCCAGCTTGTTCTCTCGGTTGAGCCATGTCCAATGTTACCTTCAAGCGGTGTGAAAGAACTTTAGTGAAGATTTTATAAACTACTGATAGGAGGCTGATAGGTCTGTAGTTTCCGAGATCCTCAAATGTCACCTTTCTTATGTAGCAGGATCATTGTAGCGGTGTTCCAATCCTCAGGAATCTTTCCTTCATTAAGGCATCGAGTGAAAATTTGGGCGAGTACTGTTTCGATTTCTCCACTTGCTTCTTGTATGATGTCTACAGTAATTCCATCTTCTCCTGGAGCTTTTCCCCGCTTCATGTTCTTGATTGCATGTGCAACTTCTGCTGGAAGGACTGGAGGAACTCTGGTACTGGTATCTTTCATGATGTCTGGAGTGCATATATCATCCCGTTTCATATAATTTGGAGTAGAAATCTTTCACTCTTGTCAAAATTTCGCCTCTATTTCTTGTTACAGAACCATCTTCTTTTCTCAGTGCCATAATCTGTTTTCTTCCCTTACTGAGATGTCCCTTTGCTATCTTTAGGCTTTGGTTGTTTTCAATTGCTTTCCTCACTAGTTCACAGTTGAATTTTCTTACGTCTTCAGTGATACTTTTTCGTACTGTCTTGCATAGCTCTATATATTCCACTTTGGAAGTCACATCTTCTTTAGTTGTCCTCATCACTCTTCTTTTTTGCATCAACATTTTCGTTTTTCCTGATAATTTGTTTACATGCAACTTGTTCTTAGACCCAGCTAATTTTGTTGCTGTTTCCATAAGAGCTTTGGTTACTTTTCTGTTAACTTCAGAGATGTCCACTTCTTCCGATGTTAGGCCTTCTAAAGCAGAGAACCTGTTCTTCAGTTCCAACTTGAAGGTATTATGGTGTTTTTTAAGGTTGGTTATGTCAATAGATTTTGTTTGTCTTATGAGCTTGCCACGTTCAAGTTTAGTGTTGAGGTGCATCTTACATCTCACCAATCTATGGTCACTACCTGTGTTGAACTTGTTTAGCACACTGCAGTCTTCTATGACGAATTTTTTGTTACATATAATAAAATCAATTTCACTTGTCGTCCCATTTGGATGTCTCCATGTCCATTTCCAGTGTGGCTTTTTCTTGAAGAAGGAGTTCAAGATGGAAAACTCTTCTGCCTCTGCAAACTCAACGAGAGTATTTCCACGCTGGTTTCTGTTGCCGTGACCGAATTTACCTATTGTAATGTTTATAATATATATATATATATCAGAGTATGATCTGCACCTTGTGATGAGATCGCAAACCATAATTTCATACAGAAAAGTTGCTATTTATGGAATGATCCAGCAGTTCAAAGAAATAAAAAAAAAATCTTTTTATTAAAAATAAAACTTTTTTTTTTTTTTTTGGTGTGTGTTTTACTTTCAAGTGATTAAAGGGTAAATATCATGAGTTTTTTTGAGCATTTCTGTTGTGTGCAGTTATATAAATTAGTTAGACTTGCAGCATTCACAAACATATGTGATGATGAGCTTCCCACAGTGCATAATCATCTGTGAAAACAATTAGTACTGCCTTTGTTGCATCATATTTTCTGTTAAAATGTTTAAGTTAAAAAAAAAAAGCCACTACTTCCAAACTGTTTCCAGGGCTCTGTCTGTGTGATGTGTTACGTTATTATTTATTTTAAATCAGTTTTTGGTTAATTTTCCAAATATACAGCCTATCATTGCAGTTATTTTTTTAAAAATCAAAGTGCTACAAAAACATTTTTTATCAGCACATTATTCACAGTGCCTAAATTTAAAACTTTTTGAATGGGTAATTCATGGATTACATGACAGAAATTACAATAATTAGGATGTTTCTTTCCTGAATTGTGTGAGCAGTCCTTTTATGAGAAGGTCAAAAGTTGCTGATGTTTCATCCATGCTTCTAATTTTTTAAAGTGCATAATGTGCCTTTTTTTAGAAAGATTCAGTATTCCCTCCATCTCTTTTAGCAGTTTCTATTGCAGACAGTCTGATTCTGCTCATAAATCTTGTGCACCATCTAGCCAATGCTGTTGGTTTTACAGACTTGAAGCTTACCATCTTTCAGCTAGTGTCCAGCTTAAAGGTAAATATTTATTCATGCCACCAGGAGCCCATTTTTTTTTACCATTCCAGCACTCCATCCGATAGACACATCAACTTTTTAATTATGACTTACTTTTCCTCTATTCCCAAACCCAATTCTCATTGACCCAGAAATCAAAGCAGCTATGCCATTATTTTTTCTTTTGCATACTTCACAATATTTAATTCTGCATCATAGGCCAACATTTTTCATTTCCTGCATTCACCACTCATTTTAGAATAACTTGCAGTGTTTCAAGCTATATTGAAAAAATAAGCCTTAAACAAAACCTTTCCCTGCACTCTTTCCAAACATTACAGTGATGTCTCACCCGGGTGCAAAAGAGATGTGCTATGAAAACATGGGGAGGGGGCTGATTTATTGACCCACACTGACAGCAAAATGATTTATGCAGTAAATGACTCACTGCTTTCCACACAATCTTTGTGCTAGTACGTAGTAAAGCATGTACCTTAACCTCTTGTGCCAAGATCTGCTGTACAGATACATCTCATTCTCTATTCCAAGCTCCAGTTGCTACATATTTCATTTCATTAACATTTTATTTTTTAACTAACTGTTATAAACTGGCTTCCTTTAAAAGAAATTCTAAAAGCTCTTGGATTATATGTAAGTATATGTGGTAGATTAACAACTACATGTTTAAATTGTTGTATTTCTGACATTTTGTGCATGATATAGACGTGGAAGCAGGGTTGACTTTAGGGTAGTGTGAACAGTCCCAAATTAAGGTGGCACTAAGCTAAACCTTTTTTAGTGTGCATGAAATAGTTGAGTATGTACGAGGATTCAATCACACAGGAAAAAAGGTTACATGTTTGAGTAGGAGAAAGGAAAACTCACCAATCAAGAAGTATTTGTGTGATGTGACAAAGGATACGAAGCACTCTTTCTCAATGAAATCACTGTGATGATTCAGGCATCTGTTGGACCACCACATGACCAGCTTGTCCATCCCGGATTGAAAATATTCATGTCTCAGTTGATGTAGCCATTTTGTTGCAGCTGTTTTCACATCATCGTCACACGTGAAGTGAGTACCAGACGGATGCTGTTTCAGGGGAAGAAAGAAGTGAAAGTCACTGGGAGCCAAGTTCGGGCTGTAGACTGGGTGCTTCCATACCTCCCACCAGAATTTCTGGGACAAGTGCTGCATGGTGTTGGCGGTGTGTGGGCTCACGTTATTGTGAAGGAGAATGACATCATTGCTCAGCAGACCTGGTCATTTTTGTCAGATACTCTCGTGCAATTTTTCCAGCTTGGCACAGTACTGATCGTTGTTGATGGTGCGTCAATGCTCTAAGAAGTCCACCAAAAGCACACTCGAGGAATCCCAGAGAATGGATGCTATGATTTTTCCAGCAGGCAGTGTGACTTTAAACATCCACCTAGGCAGTAAAGCAGAGTGTTTCCATTGCATGGAAGCTCTCTTGCTGGTGGGAGTAAAGCGGTGGAGCCAAATCTTGTCCCCAGTCACAATATGGTCAGGAAAGCTCTGTCCGTCTTCAGCATAAAGCTGCAGGAATGTCAAACATTCCACAAATCGTGCTGCTTTGTGATCTATGAATAATGAATGTGGCATCTGTCTGGCACAAAGCTTGGAGTACTGCAAGACATCCACCACAAGATGTTGAACCCATAGCTGAATCCCAGTTTGGATCCAATATGGTGCAAAGTTACCATTTGGTTGTCTTGAGTCATTTCGTCCACACATACAGTGTTGATTTCTGTTGTTGACAAACTTAGGTGTCCACTCTTTGTGTGATGTTGGTTCCCCACATCATCTCTGCTGGGTTGAAACAAATGGTGCCATTTCGCTAGGTGTTGTTTAGACATCACATTGTCACCGTAAACTTCGGCAAGCTGCCGATGAATTTGGGCTGCAGATATGCTCTCCCATAAAAGCCTTGTCACTTCCCTCACTTTGACCTGAGACCATTTCCAACCGCGTTGCCATTTCGAAATGTCACTGCGTATCTCACACTGGTCACAGGAGTTCACAGAGGTGCCTGGAGAACTAGCACCATCTCTTGAA
Organism: Macrothele yani; assembly: GCA_039090855.1. NCBI lineage: Eukaryota > Metazoa > Arthropoda > Arachnida > Araneae > Macrothelidae > Macrothele > Macrothele yani. The sequence goes on from CM077012.1 coordinate 47,762,613, forward strand.
CGTACATGTCATCCATGCCACTTGTGCAACATCCCGTGTTTACTCTATAGCACGTGTAACCCTTTTTTTTTCTGATTGACCTACATACATAAAAAAGAAAAAGTACCCTGCTAGTATTGTAATTCGAGGCAATCAGAGATTATGATTGGAGACTGAAAGATCTTGCTTGCCACTGGAATAATCCAAATCATTGCAATTTAGCATTGTCACAATTAAGCACAAAAAGGAGCATTATTTTTGCCATTCACCTTGGAATCAGCATGCACAACTATTAATTTATATTGTATATATTTTATATGTGAATGAAAAACCGTATAGTCCAACACACACAAATCTTGCGGGAGTGTCAACTAATACTGTTGCAGCAAGCACCACGAACACTAAAGCTGGCCCAGTGTGGAAGATATTTCACGCCTTAAGTTAAGAAAATCAGAATTTGAGAAAGCTTTTCTGATGCAATTTGAACAAATAATCATAAATATTCTGTTGTGTTCAGGGAAGTGATCAGTATAAATTATTGATTTGTCAAGTATTATTAATTAGGGGAGGGGGATCTTTAATATTTGCTTTGTACTGTAAATAGGCATAGCTTCTCAGTTTCTTTGCTTTTTGTGCATTGTGGTATTAATGGACCCGTGTTTCTGTTCTGTCACTTTGTATCATTTTATTCGTGGACATGATTTTTGTTGGCAGAAATTCATGTTCATGTATTTTTTATATGGATAAAATCATAATTTAGGAAACCCTAGTGTACCCAGTATATGGTTTGGGGTTGTTGCCTTCAAGATAAGTCTGTAATGAGCATCATCAGGAAATAATAAATTGAAGATAAAATAAACATTATGCATTCATGAAATGTTCTCAGCATGCTTGTAGTAGTGTAAAGGAGTTATTGTACAGTTAGAAAATTAATTTTCTGTGTTTTAATTGTAAGATAAGGTTTTAAATTAAGTGCTACTGTCAAAGTTCTTTAATAACAATTCAAAAGTGCTTTGTATTTGACCTAAAAAGTGAAGATATTACTATAATATTTCGAGAACACTTGACCTCACAGGAATATATGGAATGAATTAATTATCAAAAAAAGTGTGTCTTAGCTTAGCTGGATATTAGGTATTATGATTAAAGGTGCTCCTGTATACATTCACTTGTTTTTGCAGAAGACTTCTTAAAAACATCAGGTTTTGCAATAAGGAATTTACATACATTTACAAACTTATTCGAAATGGCTTTTAATAAAAGGCAAGTGTTTTAAAAATATTAGAAATCCAGTGTGTACAAATAAATCTGTATGCACAAAGAACTACGAGGGGACAAATTCATTAAAAAACAAAATATTTTTGTATTTTATTTGTAAGTGACCTGTTTTGAAGTAATTGGTCAAGTGAAAAATTAATGAATTTTAGCTTCCTTTTATTATATTTTTAAATTTGTAATAAAAAACAGGATAATTTTCTTAATGTACACTGAGGTACCTAAAAACAACAACAAAAAAACCAGGGAAGGGCACTATCATTTCCAGTACTTGCCACCAAACCCATGTGTAAATGATATCGTCTGCAAACGACGCATATATATAGAGGCAGATATCTCCGCAAGCTCAAGTAGTAGCATTCACAGTTCAGATGGTAGTCTATCAGGATTTAAGTGATTTCGAACATGGTATGATAGTTGGCACCCAGGATATGGGTCACTCCATCTCGGAAATTACCACAAAATTTGGATTTACCCTGTCAGTAATTTCAAGCGTATACCTGGATTACACAAAGTCAGGGGAAACATCCAGAGTGCAAGACCGGTGTGGCTGTAGAAAAGCCCTGGACAATGGTGTTTGGCACACATGGTAACATTTGTCCGGCATGCAGCATTGCCAAAAATCACAGCGCAGTTCAATGCTGGGGACAGTAGTAACATCAGCATGACAGCCCACCCGAGTCCCATTACTGGCCTGATGACACAAAGCTGTGCGTCTCACCTGGGCTCGAGAACACTGCCACTGGATGCAAGATAACTGGAAATGTATTACTTGGCCTGACAAATTTCAGTACCAACAGTTTTGGGCAGATGGCCGACTTTGGGTGTGGCGACAACCGCACAAGTCAATGGATCCTGCATATCTACAAGGAACAGTACAGACCGGCAGTGGCTTTGTTATGGTGTGGGGTGTTTCTAGCTGGCACGCATTAGGGCCCCTCGTACGCCTGCAGACTACTCTGACTGGTGGAGGCTACGTAACCATCCTTGGGGATCATTTACACCAGTTCATGTCATGCATGCACTCCAACGGGTGTGACCTATTCCAAAACGACAATGCGCCACCGCACACATCCACAGTCTTCCGATTATGGATGGAGGAACATTCCATGGATTTTGGCTTCCTGACTTGGCCCCATCGTTCACCTGATTTAAACGCCATCAAACACATTTGGAATGCTGTTGTGAGAGTGCTGTCACTGCCAGGAATCCTCCACTGGCAAATATTACAGAATTGTGGGACACTCTTCAGGAAGCATGTTGTGCATTGTCTCCACAGTACTACAGAAAGATCGTGGAGTCCGTACCCCCATCACGTTGCAGCTGTTACCCAAGGAAGACCAACACAGTATTAGGTATTAGGTGTGCAACTTAATTCTCGGCCCCTAACTGCAAGCGATCATAGAACGTTGGCAAATGCAAATAGCTGTGTGCGATAATGGTTGATTGCAGCGCTATCCAACAGCTTTCCAGGCAACTATAACCGCTCACAGCTGTAGTGACAGAAGGGGCAAAAGTTGACGGTGAAAGCAATGTCGTTCGAGAAGCAACATTTGAGGCACTGCCTCCTGTTTGCGTTTTAGCTGAAAAAAGTGCAGCGGAAGCCTAGTAAATGATGTGTCCTGCTTTGAGTGAGGCTGCTGTGTCCTACAGTATGTGTAAGAAGTGGTTCCAGCAGTTTAAGCAGGGAAATTTTTATCTCCGTGATGCAGAACGCCCGGGAGAGTTGGCAATGAGGAACTGGAACAACTGTTGGACGCGGATCCCTGTTGCACCCAGTCAGAACTCGCCCAGGAAATCGGAGTAACACGGCAAGCCATTGCAAAGCACCTGCACAAGCTTGGACGGATTCACAAGGAGGGCCGTTGGGTGCCCCACCAACTCACAATTGCGAACAAGTCTAGGCGCTACGATGTTGCTGTATCCTTGCTCTCCAGATTCAAGAAGAATGATTTCTTCCACAAGAATTTGACCTGTGATAAGAAGTGGATCCTCTTACAATAATCCTAAGCAACACAAATTGTTGGTTTATCCAGGTCAGCTTACCACTAGTACCGTCAAACCGAATATCCATGCGAGGAAGTTGTTGCTGTTCATATAGTGGGATCAGCTCGGTGTTGTGCACTATGAGTTGCTCAAACCTGGTGAAACGGTCAATACTGAGCGTTATTGTCAGCAATTCATTCATGTGAGTGACGCAATGGAGGCGAAAAGGCTATACACTGGCAAGGACGGAAGGTCGGTCCTGTTGCTTCAGGATAACGCACGTCTTCACACCGCGAAAACAACTTTAAACACTATCACCGATCTGGGATGAGAGATTCTGTCCTACCCGTCGGATTATCACCTCTTTTCGCTCCCTGAGTGATATGCACTTCACTTCTGTCGAGGAGGTCCACACAAGTATTGATGACTTTATCAACTCGAAACAGCCCTCTTTTTTCCGCAGTGGCATTTGGCAGCTCCCTGACCGATGGCTTAAATGTATCCAACATGAAGGGAATTATTTCCCTGATTAGGTACATATTAGATTTGCTATAATTTGCTGTCAACGTGTCGAGCCTGTGGCCGAGAATTAAGTTGCACACCTAATATATCAGTTCTTTTGGCATTTCAGTGTAATTTATTTACTGGGTTATGTTTTACCTTTTTAATATCTTTACATTCATTCATAAAGAGGTAGTGATTCTATGCATTTTGTATTAGCCTTGTTTAGATGATGTTCACCGAGCAATCCACTATAATTATCCCAGAGATTTAAGGTTTAAACTGCTACAAAGAAAGGGACAGTGCCATATGAAATTAAATCAACGTGATTTAGCTGTGCAAGGTATGTTTCTTTCTTTTTTTCTTTTTCCCTGTAAAATTTGCACATAACACATTTAGTATAGTAGCTGTATTTTTAAAAACGAAGGTGTGCTAATGTAAATCACTTCAGTGTGGGATCATTTTGTTTTAGTTCTTGTAAAGATGTATCTGCAGTCAAAATAGTCGTTAGGGACTTACTTGGCTACTAAAAAATAATACTGGTGGTAAGAGTATATTCAAAAGTGTATAACTGCAGAGAATAAATTGTGCTTGATCTCCAAGAGAAAAAGAAAAACATCAATAAAATGCCAAAGCGTTATGTATAGTCCTAACCAGTCAGAGCAAATAGAGCATTAACAGGAAGGATTGTAATTATTAGCTGGAAAATACACTATATTGTGGATTGTCTTGGCCATTGAAATTTTGGTCTTCCTCATTCAAGAGTTGCTTAATCTTTTTGGAAAGGTGATTGCGTGGCACTTCTTTGTACAAGAGATCACATCAAGGACAGTTATTTTCACTGCACCAATTCACTGAAATTGTGTCTCATGTTTGCAAAAGAGATTCAAGTCATCCTTGATGTTATTGGTGTTTTGCATCCTTCTGAGTTTGGTTATATTAATTTATACATGTGCAGTCATTGTTGTGATCTGTAGTCATGCTTCTGGTACAGCTCAAGTTTGTTGATAAGACTAGAATAGTTTCTGAACATTGTTAACATCATTTTCTATTGTTCTTTGTTTAGTCTTCTGAATTGTGTCATTAGTGATTTCTGATTTGTTTTCAAACCTGTATACGAGGTAGGATACAAAAGTTCAGGGACTTGGTGTTTAGTTCCTTACCTTGAATACTTTAAAACACCGATGCACAACCAACTTCAAAATAATCCCCTTGGGCTATGATGCATTTTTGCCAGTGCTCGTAAAGCTTCTAGAAGCATTGCTGAAAGCCATGTTTTGCAACCCCTCGTAATTCCTCCTGCGTTGCTGTTTTTACCTCATTTGTTGACACAAAATGGCATCCTTGCAGATTTTGTTTCATCAGTAGAAAGAGATAAAAATTGCAGGTGGCTAAATCGGGTGAATAGGTGGGATGTGGAAGCACATTAGTACGATTTCTGGTGAGAAACTCAGTGACCAGTAAGGATTGATGTGCAGGCCCTTTTTCATGGAGAAAGTACTATTGTCCACTTCGCCACATCTCCTGCCGTTTACAATGGATTGACTCCCGTAAGTGGAGTAAAATGCTCAGATAATGTTCCTCATTAACTGTTGTGCCTTCAGGAAGAAATTCAGAATAAACAATGCCATGAGAATCAAAAAACACCTCCAGCATGTCTTTCCCTTTGCTGTGATCCTGCCTGAATTTCTATGATTGCTGTGAAGATTATGAGTTCCATGTTGAAGAAGCACGCTTTGGCTGAATATCAAACAAGTAGCACCATGTTTTATCACCTTTGATGATGTTATCCAAAAACCTAGGATCGCTATCGGCTTTGTCGATTAATTTGCCTGATATCCACATCTGTTTATCCCTTTGTTCAAAGGTCAAAAGGAGAGGGATAATGTGCTGACACTCACGGTGCATGTTGAGATCCTCACTGGCATGTGGATTTCCGATAAGTTAGTTGCATTAGCAATTTCCTCAATGGCTCAGCGACAATCCTGACAAACACACTGCGCCAGCATTGTAATGTTTTGCTCACTCCGTGCAGCCACAGGGCGACCATAGCGCTCATTATCCGTGATGGATTCTCGGCCCCCTTTTAAACACTGATACCACTCGTACACCTTCGATCTCACTATCATAGAGTGACTGTGCACCTTCGAAAGCATTTCTAAGGTATCTGCAGCTGTTTTACCCAAACACTGACAAAATTTAATGTTACAACGTTGCTCTCTAAAAGCGAAGTTTCTCACATTGCAGAATACGAACGATTAACCACAGCAGCAAACGTCTGTGCGTGCTTTCCAATCACTTCCCATGGGCCAAATCATTCTGACTATGGAGGGGAGGGATGGTGGGATGTATTTCAGATGCTGTAACTTTAAGTACATGCTTGCATTGTCATGGGTAGGTGCTGTCCCTGAACTTTTGGATCCTACTCCATAAATGCCAAAATGCATCTAACTCCAGTACTTAGTAGTTTTAGTTAATCTGATTAATATATGCTTTTGCATCATCTGTGTGATATCACTTAAAATAGATGTAAAATTTGAAGTCCAGCAATGTTAATCATGAACGTAATCATACAGTATAGTGGATAAAACTGTAGTGTTGCAAAATGTTTGCTGCATTCCTGCCACTGTTCCTTACCATGTAAAGTTAAATAATTTGTGTGATCACTGGATCCCCTTTAACATGCCCTTAACACAGGCAACAGGCATGGACAATAATTTGATGATTTATAGGTGCAAGACAGCCACACATTTGCAAAAAGATAAAGAAGGGAGTGAGAGTAAGTTTGGGGACTAACATATAAATTGAAAAATGAGGTAATTTAGATATGAAAAAAATGTGTTTGCTATTTAGTATATGATTGAATTGTAAGAATAGACTTAAAGAACAGGGTGTATGTTAAAAATTCAGTTTTTTAGAGTGTGTCATGGAAGAGTACCCCCAACTGGCTTATGTGTAGGTTTTAGTGAAGAATTGAAAGCTTGTATGAGACTGAGTAAGTATTAATAGCTGTGTAATTTGGGATAACTGGACTGTTTTTTTCAGAGCATGGCTGTGAAATATATATTATTGTATTCATTCTTGAGAAAAGGAATAATGATGGACTGAATAATGTGCTGAGTCAGTAGTGTTGCTGTTGGTATGTTAGGTTTTGCAGATTAATCTAAAATGCTCTATATATCTAAAATAGTAAAACTATTCTTAAAGAACAAGCCTGTTCTTTTTCTGTGTTATTTATGAGTCAGTAACACTTTCCAGTCAGTTCAATATAAAATCTCCAGGTGCAATATTTGCTAATTATGAGTTTGATGTATCTCTTTCTGTGTTAGTCAAAATCTATGGTTAAATAAAATCCATGGTGTTTTGCAAATTTCATAAACTTTGAGCAAATATTATTTATAATTAAATTTGTGTTCTCTCTGAAACCATGTACCTATAAAGGGTCTGTTCAATAAGTTTCCAAACTTTAAAAAAAAAAAAAAAATGTTCTGCTTTACCTACTTGCTATTTGCTGTTGCCACTTTCAAACTATGTTTCTGTGCAATTAATACATCGCTGCCAGTATTTTTTCCAGTTCAAGAAACACTGCTTGAAGGTTTGTTTGGAGATCATGCACAGCTCTGTCCAGGAATGTTCTTTTATGTCATACGATGTGGCAAAATGCATACCTTTCAGCAGAATTTTCAACTTAGGGAAGAGAAATAAGTCTGCAAAAGCAAGGTCAGGGGTGAATAGGGTGGTTGAAGAACGATCGTTGTGATGTGTTTTGCCAAAAAGTTGTTAAACAATAGTGATGCATGTGCTTGTGCATTGTCGTGGTGGAACATCCAGGATTTTTCCTCCTTGCCTCATGCTGGTTCCTCCGAACACTTTCTCGCAGTTGCCAAAAAACATCACAGTAAAATTCTTTGTTCACTGTTTGCCCTTGAGGAACAAACTTGTGACGTACTACACCATTACAGTAAAAAAACACGATTAATATCACTTTGATCTGACTAGTTGCACCTTTTTTTGGTCTTGGTGAAATGAGCTGATAAGATAGGGCCTTGCTTTCCACATCATATCCATATACCCAGGTTTCATTGCCGGTTATAATGTTATTTAAAAAAATTGTCATCAGCATTAGTGTGATCCAAAAGTTCTTGACTGATGGTGATGCGTTGTTGTTTCTGCTTGCCAGTAAGAAGCTGTGGTACGAATTTTGCTTCTATACAATGCATGTTCAATTATCCAGTTAAAATTTAATGACATGAACCAATAAAGATGTTGCAGTCCTCCACAGTGTCTCTGACAGTAAGATGATGATTAGAATGAACAGTCTGATGCACTAAGGAGACGTGATCATCATCTGTTGATGTTGACGGCCAACCTATTCGTGAATCATCCTATTGACTGCTGACCACTTTTAAAGCATTGGTACCAATCATAATACTGTGTACAAATCATACACTTGTCACTATAAACTTGCTTTAACGTTTCACAAGTTTCAATAAACTATTTTCTGAGATTCACATGCTGCTCATGATGATCAGCCATTTTGAAAAATCGTGAACCGCACCTCACACACTCACTGATGAAGCCTTACTGAACAAAAAGTTAACAAGACAGAGCATCATGTTTTGTGTCTATTTTTAGAACAAGAACCCTACTGTTACATGACATCTGCAGAATTTCAATGCAACTTAAAATTTCTTGCTACAACTGGAAATTCGAAATCTACTCATATATTTATTTCCAGGAATATTCTCACCTGTGTCAGAAGTTTATTCTCCCTGTTAATCTAACATGGTTTGTACACTTCTTGAAAAGTCCTTGAAAATAAAAGTTAATTTTCAAGTCCTTGACTGTACTTGAAAAAGTTTGACTCTGTAAATAGTACTTGAAACTTTTTTTTTTTTTTTTTAAATAATGACGTGAAAGAGCATGTGTAAAAAAAAAATAGTTTTTACTAAAAAGTTGTATAGGACATTTCTGTGTAGTTCCAATAAAAACAACAAACTGATCAAATAGTGCAGAACTTGCGTTCAACTCAGGGTAGTGCATTGACAGCTGGTACCTTTTCTATGACATCACAACAGAGTAAAATAAGTGAAATAATGTATTCACAAATTGTGACGGGCTTCTGTTGACTGGGGTTAGAGATGAGCTCTTGCCGGAGGGTGGAACTTCTAGGAATTGCTTGTTATCCGTGCATGGACCCTTCGTCTCCTGGCTTATTAACCTCCCCCTCCCATGACTTTTATAACCTCAGAATGTGCTGTGACATCAGTATGACCCCACCCTCATGGCAGTCTTACCAGCAAGCAGCCCTGGATGTTCTGCGATTTTTACGCTGCCTTTGTTTTGTTGCATTCTCTCTCCCATGCGACTCTCCCAAATGAATTAACAACTGAAATGAGCTACTAAAGTGTTAGAACTCTAAAATCATGCATCAAAAATAAAAAGTTAAAGCAAACCATAAATATTGTACTAGCAGATGATTACAAAAATAATGTACCCTTTCAAAATATTGCACAAAATAAAATGATTTCAAAAAACACCAAAACAGAGGGGCAGTTCAAAGATAATAAAATAAACCAACAGAGGGGCAAGGTAACAGGCAGGTCATTGAAGGTGTGCCCATCCCAGCTAAGTTTAATGTTTTGAACTTACTAAAATGCCTACCTACTGCCCGACAGACCGACCAACCGACAGCACACGCATATAATAATTTGGTTTTAAAAAGTGCTTGAATTTATTTTGTGAGGAAGGTTACGAACCTTGTTTGAACTATAGTTATTTAGAAATTCGCATGGAATGTGTGTGAAGTGTTCTAAAAGTATAATTTAGTTTTATATGAGAATTTATCTGAAAAATATAATTACGGGATGTGTTGTTAACAATATAATTTAGTTTGGTATGAGAATTTATCCGGAAATTGTAGCCACAGGAGGTGTTTCTAAAAGTGTAATTTGGTTTGATGTAAAGATAAGAATTAGTGGTCACCACTCGCTACTTGGTGCCTGGATAAAACGAAGTGGGCAGTAGTAAAAGTTGCTTCAGTCGCCCAGCTCGAAAAATTGCCTTTCCACATGGACTGATGGCCAAATTATTTTTTTCATTACTAACTTAAGAATTTACTTGCATTTTTAAAAACTCTCCTATTAGTTACCAAACGCATTTTCTGTCATCAACGTTACACGTGGGGGAAAAATATTCTCCAAAGTAAATAAGTGGGTATGATCTATTTATAGATTCACTCTTAAAAGAAGGGGAAGGCTATTTTTTTCTTCACTGAAATTGGGGCTCAAAGACTGACACCTGGGGCTTGATGGAACTCTGATGTCACAAACTAACTTCCAGCACAGTGTTGATCTGAACGACAGTAGCATACGTAGCATGTCTGGCCAGCCACTGTGTTAAGCTGATGGCTAGATCAGAATACAAGTTACATTGCTTAGGTTCCGAAAAAAGCATTTTCCCCGTATTTTACAAAGGAAAAAAGAAAGAAAGAAGGGGGGGGTCAAAATCAGAACTTAAACTTTTCGGTGCAGTCTTTCGTTCCCTGTAGAGTAATTTCCTTTGCACAATGTGACCACAGTACCATTTTATAACATTAATATCACTTTAAACAAAATTCATGCTCTGCCCCTTAATATGGAAAGAAAAGTTACTAAGGAATACAAATTTTTTTTATGTGAAATTAAATTTTAAAAATCGGTACTGCATTGTTTACTCTGCTGTAAAAACAATTTTACGGGTCGTGGAAATGACTCACATTCCATCACGTACTGATTAAGTACCTATATTAAAATTTAATTTCACTTTAAAAATGGGGAAGGAGGCCAAACTAATTTCTGTACTGATTAGTTTAAAGAAGAGACGTGAAAGCATGCATTTCATTAGAAAAAATTCTTTAAAAATAAGAAGTTGCACTTTTCAGGAAGAAAAGTGGAGGGGGTGGGGGTGAGAAACACAGCTTGATCAAAAACTTTTGAAATTCCAAAAATCATGAAACATTCTCATTCCTGATAAACATGCTAAATATTTTTAGATTATATTTATGCATTTCATTATACACTGGGCGCTCTTCTAAGCCATTATACTGTGTATACAGTCAAACCTCGATTTAACAAACTTCAAAAGACCAACAGTCTTGCACTTAAAATCGCGGAATTCGCTAAATCGAGAAAGCATTCCGAATGAAACATTCAAGTTAAGCTAGTGTTCATGATAGAATACGTAAGCAGCTATGTTCTCTTTCTTTCAGTGACATTTAAATTATGTATAGTACTTAGTTACGAAATTTATTATCAAAAATGTTATAATACGTACACATTTACTTTGAATATTAAATACACAATTCATAGATATTAGACTTCAATATGTAGCATCAAAATTTAAGCATACTTTAAAATGGCGAGAAAAATATGATGGTTGATTATTTTTCCGAGCATTTAGCTTCTTAAATAACAAGTTCAGTATTATAAAATGCACGAAACAGAACATCAATTAGTACTAACTAACTTGTGAAAACAGAATATGTGTTGATTACCTTTTTACATTGTAGAAAAGAAATGCTTTAGAGAAGATTGCTTGTTTTTCTGAACATTTAGCTTTATAAAGTGCAGCTTCATTTTTATGAAGTGCATGAAAAATGTCATTAATATTGAAACACATCAAGTAGCTTTTAGCATATTCTATACCGTTAGCAGCATCACTAAAGAAGCTAACTTTCAGTCCTGTTTCATCTTTTTCATCAGAATCTGATGCATTTAGTCCGATCTGCTCACCCAAAACATCATCAAGGAATTGCATTTGGCAGGTATGCACTTTTGCGTCACAATCAATATAGTACTAGAAAAACACAATACCTGATGAGGCAATTTCATTCCATTCTGCAAGATGGTCATCTGCAAAATTATCTGCAGAATTTTCAGTATTGGACCCACTTTCTTCTTGTTCACAACCTGAGAAGTCTGCTTTGTTAAAGCAATTTTTAATGGCATCTCTCATAACTGCATTCCAGGACTGTCTCACGAAATTCATTGCATCAAGAATGTTAACTTTAACTTTAGGTGCATCATCATTTGAATCGATGACAGAAAGTACTTTTCGCATGAGAAGCTTTTGATAGTGGCCTTCAAAAGACTTATTGACACCCAGATCCAGTGGTTACAATACACTAGTACAATTTGCTAGGGAAAAACTGACTTGAACATTTTCCAGATTGTTTACTTGAGGATGCGCAGCACTCTGATCAATGAATAAGAGGACTTTTCTCTTTTTTGCTTGCATCTGAGTATCCAAGGCTTCTACATAATTTTTTAATAAGGCTGTGGTAACCCTCAACTTCTTATTTGCTTCATATTTGGTGGGCAAAGATTTCACAATTTTGAAGCAAAGTGCTTTAGCATATTTGCCTATAATGGCTGCAATTTTTCTGGCACATCTGCATTTGCAGCTAGAAGAACAGTAATTCTGTCTTTTGATTCTTTCCTCCATGGCAGGTGTCATTCAAAAACGGTGTTTCATCGGGCTGCAGGTTATAAAACAGTCCAGTTTCATCAGCACCAAAAATGTCACACAGTATGTATGTATCCTTCAATAATTTGTAGCAGCTGTTCATTTTTCCACGTTAGTGCTGTCATGGAATCAACACTTCTGCTTTCGTCTGATACAGCTGTATACACCATGTTATGTCTTTGCTTAAAACGATCAATTCATTCATTTGATGTGGTGAATTCCTTTATTTGAAGATGAACTGCTTTTTCCTTCAGATGTGGTCCACTAATAGGCAAATTACTAACCCGTGTTTGTTGGAACCAAGTGACAAGAGCATTTTCCAACTCACTCATTCAGGGACAATGCTTTCATAGATTTTCTCTTACTCGAAAATTGCCCACACTTCGATGCACAGCTTTCGATTTCTTTTCTATTTTTCGCTGTGGTATGCAGTATTGACCTGAAAATTCTGAGTTTGTTTGCTACCTACATTAGTCTGTGATCCTGGGTTCGCATCAAGCTGCGACAAAATGTCCACTTTTTCATTGATTGAAAATCTTCTGTTTTTTTTTTTTTTCTTTGCTGCAGTCATTAATTTTTTTTTTAAATGCTCTCACAGAATGCACTTATGCAAACTACAGTGATCAGTGAATTTCACTTCTAACTTTTCTAGTGCTACCTGTGTTCATCAAAACTTTGTCTGTAAATGAGCTGTGTTGTTTAATTTGAGCTGTAGATTTAACACTGAGAAGAAAAGAAAAAAAGCACAATTTGGCGAAGAATTCCAGAGGTTCAGGAACGGATACATACCATGTGTGTCTCCTGACTTCACAAAATGCTATTGTTCTGTCTGTAGCTGAAAACAAGAATCCCCAGGATACTCTAAATTTTCTCCCCCACACCAGCTTTCTTTTTCCTGCTTCCCACCCATGCAAGCTTCAGAGGTTCAGGAACGGATACATACCATGTGTGTCTCCTGACTTCACAAAATGCTATTGTTCTGTCTGTAGCTGAAAACAAGAATCCCCAGGATACTCTAAATTTTCTCCCCCACACCAGCTTTCTTTTTCCTGCTTCTCACCCATGCAAGAAAACGTTGCTCTCCTTTGGGACTTGTTGGTCATTTGCTTTTCCCTGTAAGAAGTTTACACTTGATAGTTGGAGGAAAGGCGAACTGATTTATGATTCCGTCAAGCTGTGTCGCAGATGGTGTTCTTTAAAACGCTGGTTAATTGCATGCACAAAATTTTCCTGGTACATGAAGCTCTCTTTCTAGCTGACTGGTGATGTGAAAATGCTGGTTAACATAGTTTGGTGGTTTAAAAAAAAAAAAGAAATGTTTCGCTAAATTGAGGAAATGCCAAACACTAATTTCAGTGTAGTTCCATCCAGACCACAAAAAATGTACGTAAAATTGCAGAATTCGTTAAATAGAGGTTTGACTGTGCATAGTGTGCTCATCTAACTATTAAGCCATTATATAATTACATAATATATCTATGTTTAAATATGTAGAAGGTACAGTGCAGCAATATATGAGATTCAGAGATTAGCTCCACAAAGAAATACAAACATCCAGATAAATTTTTAACTGATTATTTACTTACTGTTGCCTTATCAAACTTCTCCATTTACACTGATCTTGACACACAACACGGGCTTCACTGACATCCATCACACGACGTACACAACACGACGTATACTTCATCACACGATGTACACAACACGACGTATACTTCATCACACGACATATACTTCATACTCATAATCTTTTTCTCATGCAGACACTCCTGAATCTGATTCTCCCGTGGCTTCCTTGGTCTTCCTCTGCCTTTCTTTCCTGCCACTTGGGCTGAAAATTTTTCTTAGTAAGCATCTCATCACTCATTCTTTCAGCATGGCCAAACCACCTAAGAATATTAGTGTCCACCTTGCTAACAACTTCACATTACACAACTGCAACACATTTTCATTCCTCACATGATCAGAACATGTCTTCTCACAACCCCCACCATAAGTAACGCATCTCCCCAGCACACAAATGACTCCTATGTCCCTTCTATATTACCCAGATTTCACTGCCATGCATCAGAGTAGGAACAATTACACTTTCATACACAGCCGTTCGGGACTCTTTTGAGAATCCATCATTCCTGTGGAAAACTTGTAAAGTAGCTATGACTTTTCATGAAAAATTCACTCTCCTACTAATTTCGCCATCCAATTTGTTCTCTCTGTCAAACATGCTTCCTAAATACAGAAACTCATTTACCTGGTCAATCATTGATATTATGTGTATACAGTATGAAATAGCCCTAAGTAAGGTGGCCACTAGATTTTGACTATCCACTGACCAGTTAGAAAAATCTTTAGTTTTTATCTTTAGTTTCATGTAAAGACTATCATATCAATCATGTGTTTTCTTGCTGTAGCATTTGAAGAATCTCTGGAGCTGCTTGAAGAATCTCGTCTTGATTCAAGAAGGATTGGTAGGTTATAACTTAAATATTTTTGTGTTCATTCTGTAGTAATTAATACCTTTCTAAACTAATTAGATGTTGTTTTTTAATCTTCAGAAATCATGCTGTTAATGAGGCTTGAGTTAGTTGCATTTCTTTCTTATGACAAGTGTTCATTTCATAATTTATGTTCCTTATATCAGTTAAAATATGTAACCAGTACTGTGCAAGGCATTCAAGAGCAAAGCTCTTCATTTGCTAAGATAGGATATGCTACATTAAAGTTAATTTTAGGCTTCTAACTGTTCATGATTGAGCAAAGGACATATTGTTTTTTTACTTTGTTGAATTATTTTTTGTTGATTGTATGAAAAGCTGTCATTTTCTTCTTAGTCATTGACTTATTTTATGGTTATGTTAATCTATGTTAAGTGCATCAAACATTCAATAGTTCCTCCAAGTGTTCAGTTCATGTTTTCACTGCATTCAGTAGCTGTTGATACATGATAATTTTTATCAAGTAGTGCATACATACAAAATGTATCAATTTCTGTTAACAGTAGTGAGAAATCAAAATATTTTTAGATCTGTCTTCCTATTGTGGTGCTACGTTTCTCTTCTTCACATGTGTCAACATGCTTTAATGGCTGTTTTACATGCATTTTAGTAACCCTTCGAGTTATTCTGTTCCCTACAACAGAAAAATAACGTGAATTGTATGCTTTTTCCTAAAGTGGGGTCATATTCTTTAGTTTAGTAAATAGTATGAAATGTGTGTGTGTGTGTGTGTGTGTGTGTGTGTGTGTGTGTGTGAGAGAGAGAGAGAGAGAGAGAGAGAGGAGCGCACAAGCAAAACCAAACATGTACATCAGATCTAGATTTGCAGTAGGCAGGAAAAACGTTCATCGAGTTATGCGCAATGAATTTCATACTGTTCAACTATCGAGTACTTTCCTTTTGATGCTCCAAACACGTCTATGAATCTGATTCAGATCAAAAATGTTTTAAAATCAAAATATTAAACTTTTTGTTGTTGACATGTTTGTTTTTGTTAGGGTTTCAAGTGACATGTTTGTTTTTGATCAGATGCCCTAGTGACTTGTTGGATTTTGTTTGACCGTATTTTGAATTTAATCTACTTATCTATGCTACCTATCTATTCTATAATCAACCTGACTTTAATAGAATACCTATTATCTGACAAAAATCTCAAGGTTTGAAAGAAAAACTGATGGAGAAAGAGAAGCATTTTCAGTTGATATACTTTTTAAATTTTTGTTCATTATTTACCAAAGTTGCTGTCACATGTTGGTATGTCTTTATTTCACTCAATGTATTACAAATTAACGAAAACAATAATAGGTGGTATAAAAAATGCTTGACTCAGAAGAACGGATTTTAATGAAACTTAGAAAACAAGTACATCAATAAAAATCAAATATGTAGACCACAGTCATCCTCCAAGCAGTCACATTTTCCCCAATTTTCATCATTTTCGTTAGGCTGTGAAGCAGGGTCCATCAATCAGTCTTGTGTACCAAATTCTTCATGGGAACTTCTCTGCTTAGCTTTATCTTTTGCACTTTCTCTTTTTACTCTTTTCCTTTGTTCTTTTGAACCTTCCTTCACTGTTACTAAATCCTCTCCGACCTCTTCCATATCTCGAAAACTATGACAAACGCACGAAAATAATCACCACATTTTAATGGAACACATAGACTGTCTGAAAACATGAATGTCACTCCATCACTTTTATCAGCTTCGTCACATGACCGAATTCTGGAGCTCTGATTGGTTCACTCGACATGTTTGATTTTGCTTGAGCCAGCTACTGGGACGTGTTCGTGTTTGCCCGAATTGCACATTTTTTGCCTATAAAATGAGTAGGAGCTATTTGGTTTGAGTCAGCTTATGATACAGAAACGAAATCAGACCATCATCCTTTATGATATCCAACTATTACTTGATAATTCACATTTTTGTGACATGTTTGGTTTTGCTCGCACGCTCCTCATATGTGGGCACCACAAATTCTCACTAATCACTTAATGAGAGATTCTTTGACATCTGTTGGTTCAAATTCTCCATTTGTATAAAATATATATGGCAGTCTTATGAACTTATGCACTTGCTTTTATCATAATAACAAAGCACTGCCACTAAATTGAGTGGCACTGCATTTGATCCTTATGGACAGTTTTTCTTTGTCCCTATAAAAGCTGCAGATTATTGCTTTATAATTCACCTTTTGTGCTTGAGCCACAAACACCATTTGTGTCCATTAAAGCTGTTTAGTGTTGCTACTCAAAAACAAAGTGAGATAACAGCTGTTGAAAATTGTGTTGTGATTGACATTTTTGGCTTTATGGCAATGCAAACATCATGCTGTTGATCACCAAATTTGCAAGTTATGATAAAAATTATGGGTTGGCAATTTTATTCTCAGTTGGTAAATATTGTTGGTAGCTGTAAAATACTAAAAAAAAAAAAAAAAAAAAGCTCAAGCAATGGCTAAAGCAAAAAGAAAAAATAATCCAGCTGAGGGCCTGCAATGCGTCATGTAATATGGTTTTACAGTTTACACTGCCAACTGTGTTGCATTTTTTGCTTGTTGATGCAATCTTTTATGTTGAAAATAATAATGATGCTCATGTGCTGGGCTTTTGAGCTTTTTATTGACTATGTGGGGCAGTGCTTCTGAGCTTTTTTCACTTTGCAGCACACTTTTGAGTTCGTTGGATCCTGGAAATCCACCTAACCAAATTTTTTGGTGTTAATGTGTATGCCATTTTAATGGCCCAGTAAAAAGGAAAATAAACTGTATTTTCCAATAGAATTTTTTTTTTTTATAACTAATGCTGTGCATTTAACATTATTCACTGAACCGTAGAATTTTTTTACTTGCTTATTTGACGTACCTCTTGTAGTGGCTGTATGTTCAGTTATGCTTGTGTAGCCACGTAAATTGAGAAACTTATGAATGGCATTGGTAAGTCATTTTTTAAGAATCATTAGACTGACTTTTTCTGTAGTTCCAAAACATACTGGAGCACACTAGTTGAGAATAAGATATTAAATGGACTCCGTGGCTCTAAACTTTTTTTTTTTTTTTTTTTTGTAATTTTACTGTCCGTACATGTCAAACCTAGTGTCTCCTGTTTTTTTATGTAATGCATTTTTGGCGAGATAATGGCATGTGAGAAACTTTAAGAGGTTTTTCTTCCCTGAGGATGCTCTATATTCATATACTCGCTACAGTGAACCAGTAGATTGATGCATTTGTTCTGTCCCTTCAAAAGAAAACAATGAGGCGAAATTGTTTCCTATTAAAATCGCCATAAAAATTACATTCTATACTGGCAGTGGCTGTTATGCCATTTGCTAATACTCTGCCATTTTATACTGTATAGAAAAACATGTAAGAATTTTGCAAATTTAGTTAAATATTTTAATTTTATTTTAGGAACTATGTTCAGTGAAATGAATGTAAAATTGTCTTGCAAAAGGCAGTTAAGCATAATACATGTACACAGTCATAGAATAATATGACTACCCCCGAAATCACAGTGTACTCGCCCAGGCGCATCGGAGTGCACATGACAAGATCGACCACACAGAGATATAAGTAGCCACCCAGGACAGATGAGCCATAGTGCGTGACATGAGCACAATGGGCAGAGGTAGTGATTTGTTGTACATTCAAAAAGGAATGATCATCGGCTACCGCTCCAAGGGTGGAAGCATCTCAGTAACAGCGGACTCCGTGGGCCGTTCGCGAGTTGCTGTAGTAAGGGTGTAACAGGAATGTTACCGCTGGCACACCGAGTACCTCCCAATACCATAACTGTGAAGCCCCAAAGGCCATCAACCCCAGAAGAGAACGTCGCCTCTGTCGACTGGTAAGGGCAATTGAAGCGCAACAGTGCAGCAATTGACCACACAAACGAATGCTGGGGCACCCAGGTACGTGTCCCCAATAACAGTACAGCGAACCCTGTTGTACATCGGTCTCCAGAGTTGACGCTGCGTCAAGGCGGCCATGTTAACCCAGGTCCATTTTCAATGACGCCTGCAGTTTGCATAGGACTACCATCATTGGGCAGTGGAAGAGTGGGAAAAGGTTGCCTTCTCCGACGAATCGAGATTCATACTCCACAGAAGTGACAGGCAGTGGCAGATATGTTGTCAGACACATAAGAACCAACACCCGGACAAGCTTGTCGCTCAAGTACAAGCTGGCGGTGGTAGTGTGCATGTCTGGGTGGTGTGATCTGAGACTGCTGGTACCACTGGATGGGTCCCTGAACACCATTGGCTACCTGTCCATCCTTGCTGACCATGTGCATCGCTTCATGTTGGATGTTTACCCTGGTGGTGATGGTGTCTACCAACAAGACTATGCACCCTGCCACGTCGCTAAGGGGGTGCGTGACTAGTTCCAGGAACATGACAGCGAGGTCTCTGTTTTCCCTTGGCCAGCGAAATTGGCCGACCTCAGTCTCATAGAGCACTTGTGGGACTATTTGGATTGACAGGTTCAACGTGCCAACCCACAACCATGTTATCTCCAGGACCTCTGTGCTCTGCTGTAGCCCGAATAGGCATGTGTGCCTTGGGCAACCTTCCACGGTCTTATTGCGTCTATGCCAAGCTGTCTCGCCGCTGCCATCTGGGCCAAGGGATGTTATTCCCGTTATTAGATAGGTGGTCATATTATTCTGATAAGACTGTGTATGTAATTCAAATGCCTGTTTTGTGCCACTGACTGACATCAAAGTAAGTTTTCAAACCTCTTAAGATCCGAAAATAATTTTCTGCCCAGTAACCAAGAGAGGCTAGCCTGGTATTGAGATTCCTTTAAAAAAGACCTGTGTGAGCCAAGGTTATTTGACGTTTATTCTACAATTTTAAATTGTACATGTTCTTGTGGCCAGTAACTTTGATGATACGAGGGGCAGTCAGAAAGTTAGTTGCACTCCTCTGTAAAACATTTCGGTTAAAGGATATTTTGTTGACACTTTGTGGCAACACTGCTGGCTGACATTTATCTGCAGCACATGCCACAGTTACTTCTACGCAGTAGTTTTAGTTCGCTCGCTAACGAGTCGTGAACATGCCTCGGCAGCTGCTGGCGGCGTCCAAATTGGAATTGCATGCAGCGATTCATTTTTTGTGGGCAAGAGGGTGTAACTGCACTGAAATTTTTCGGCAGTTGAACGAAGTGTATGGTGAGAACGCAATATCGCGTCAAGCTATCGCAAAGTGATGCATCTTGTTCGAGAACGGACGTACTGATATCGATTACCGCAAGGGAAGACCGGCAACTTCGACAACGGCTGAGAACGTTGCGCGCGTGAATGAACTCATTCTTGCAAACAGACGAGTAACAGAAGACAGAATTGCAAAAGAACTGGATATTTCACATGGAAGTGTGCATACGATTATGACAAGGTGAGAGCTGCAACCAGCAATGGTTATCGGATGTTGGACGGAATTTCTTCGCAGAAGGCATAGAAAAACTTGTGCCACGCCTCAACAAATGTTTCAATAAACTAGGTGATTACGTTGAGAAGTAACTTTTGTATGGAACTTTCAGGTACATATAAGATTTTTCTGTAATTTCGATCCTGTGTTCTTTTATCAAGCAGTGCAACTAACTTTTTGACTCACCTATGTAAAAGTGGGAGCATGTGATTATTGAATTCTGTGTCTAAAACAGTTTATCACTTAGAACCAGATACAGGAGTGTCTGCATGAGAAAAGATAATGAGCGTGAAGTGCAAAAGTTCTTGTATGAGTCGTGTGATGGATGACAATGAAGCTTGAGTTGCATGCCGAGATTGCTGTAAACGTAGATGTTTTGGTACATCAACAGTAAGTAAATTCTAGCACCATCAGTTTTAAACTTTTATTTGGCAGATGAACAGTTTAGTGATGTGTGTGTACTTCAGTACTTCAATACATTTTAATGAGCAGTTGTTTTATTAATGAAGCTCCAGTTCTCATCTAATAGCTGTATTGTTAATTGTGACTTGTCACTGCCACATATTTTCTCTGCAGTTTATTGCAACACTATGTCAGCCATTTCTAACAGCTTAATAAAATGTGCACATTGCATCCAATTTTCACTGCAGTATAAGAGGAAATACATTGAAATACTGCAATATGTTCTACAAGATTTGTTCTGTAACCTTTTTTTTTTTTTTTTTTTTTTTGTAGCACAAACAGTCTTTTGCGATCAACAAGTTTATTGTTTTGGTAATTCAGTAATGAAACTCCTTATCCACCTTGCTTCCACTATGAAAACAGCTGATTACAAAATAGTCCTGCTTATTTAGCTAACAAATTCTCTCAGTTTGCTCATTCAGATGTGAAATTCTTCATGAAGCTTTTGTCTCTTATTAGTACCATTCCTAAGTATGTGAAAAAGACTGTGCACCTTAATCTGAGTCATAGTTTGGACTTCACTCAGAACTACTTATTTTGGTTTTTCAGTATTTAACTTCTTCCCTATTATTCAGAATATCGTTACAATAGTTGATTTTCAAGGACTATTTAAACCTTGTCAAACTCACCTGTAGGTTTTATGGCCTGTTAAATTGTCAGTAGTGTTCTTCACTGGTCATGTAAACAAAATTCCAGCTCTGCCAAATATTGTTTTCAAATTCTGCTTTGGTCACAGAAAAACATAACTGTGCACAGAGCAGTCAGAAATTATATTTTTTTATTGGTGGTATGGTGGTTAAATAAAAGTAGATGTTAGTCTTTTAGAAAATTTCATTTATGTGTCTTGCAGTTTTAATGTGTATATGTATCATAAATTAAGTCACAGTAAGTATAGCCACCACAGTTTGTTTAGACTGTGGTTGAGATTCTGAACTTGAAAACCTGCTTAATGCTTTTCAGTATTAGTTTTGAGTGGTAATCAAAACCACCTCAGCATTATCAGCATACTACACCAAGTGATCACTGAATTATGACCACCTCTATCAAAAGTGGATACAGTCCGTTGGCCATGTGATCTCCAAGAGGGCACAATTAATCGACCAACGTAGCATATATAAGGTGTGAGTGGAGCAGTAGGTAGTAAAATTCAGCCGCTGTAGTTAATGTGTATCAGGACTGGCATGAAAATGGTCGAACAAAGACCTAGAAGCAAAACTGCACAGGACATTGAAAGGTTCATGTGAGAGGTGAGCACCGGGTCCAACAACTAGTACAGGCCAACAGTTGCAGTATTGTTCAACAGTTGATTACCCAATACAACAGAGGTCAACCCAGAACATCAGATGGTCAACCCATCTGTTATGACCATACATTGCATGCTCGCACGTATGGGCTATAACAACACACAACAGATGACATCCTCTCCTAACCACAATTTATCGGTGCAAAAGACTTACCTGGTGCAAAGATCATGCAAGTTGAATGACTGGAAAAAAGTGTGCTGGTCTGATCCACTCCATGGTTGATCGTGTACGTATTTGGCGCAAACCACTTTGTGGATGATCATTTACGTATTTGGCACCAACAACACAAGACACTCGATCCATCCTGCATGGTCTCCACAGTTCATGCCGGTGGAGGCAGTTGTATGGTGTGGGGCGTGTTTACCTGGCAGGAACTTGGACCCCTGGTGCATGTGGAACGATGTGTGACTGGTGGTCACTCGTGAATTGCTTGCTGACTGTACACCCAGCAATGTTGCACTTTTTCCCGAATGGCGACAGTGTTTTCCAAGATAATAATGCACCGAGCCACAGGTCAAATGTTCTGCAAGAATGGTTTGAGGAACACAGTTCAGACTTCTAGAATATTGATTGGCCTCCGAACTCCCCCGATATCAATCCCATAGAGCACTGGTGGGACACTATGGAATGGCATATCAGGCATCTGGACACACTAATCACCTCCATACCTGCATTGAAGACTACATTACATACAGCTTGGTTGGCCATACCTTCCAACTGCTTCTAGTATCTTATTGAATCGATGCCATACACTGTACTGTAATGAGGGTGAAAAAAGACTATGAAGTATTTGGTAAGTGGTCATAATTCAGTGATCACTCAGTGTAGAATTTAATGCTAAATGATCGTTATGGAGCAAACTGTGTACACTAAAACCACCCTGTATTACAAGTGCTATAAGTTTTTTATTTATTTTTTTTTGTTGCATACCTGAGTCATCAAGCCAGTTACACATGTCTTAACTGTTCTGAGACTAAAAAGCTATCCAGCTGGACTTTATTGCTGGATTTTTTTACTTTCTTAACATTGTACTTAAATAAATCCTATGTGGAATTCTAGTGAAAAATGTACTGTTACAGTTAACGGCAGGCATTTTTATTTCTGTCTCTCTCTCTCTCTCTCTCTTTTTCCCTTCTCTCCATATGTTTGTCTTCCCGAATTGGTATGAATATGTGGCATATGACATTTACTAGGAACTGAATTGCTGAGAGAAGAGAGATTAAACCTGCTGCTGTGCCAAACATCAGCCTATCAGTGATCCACAGACCACTGTTAACTGTAAATCGCTGCCATCAAGTTTAAAAACTGCCAGTACAGTATTTGATCTTTTATCCAGATTTTTGGATCTGGAAATCTCAATGTTCCAGAACAAATAAATTTAAGATTAGGCCAAGTTAATGCCAGGGCTGGTAATCTTTGGTTTTGGTATCTTAAATTAGAAACCAAAAGTCTTGGTGCTGCATTATTCAGGGTTCATATGGTCTTTAAAAGTCCTTAAGAACTCCTTGTTTTTGATTTTGATTTCTAAGGCCCATAAAAGTCCTTATTTTTTTAAACAAGTGCTTATCCCCCCCCCTCGGGTCTTGTTTTTGCACTGCAGTAATGTGCAGTAATGGCCAACACAACCCTGCCCCATTTTTGTTTGTGTGTCTGTAAATATGCTAACCCGTTCACCAGGGGAGCTTTCTTCTAGCTCATTGAAGGGAGATATTCCCCTGGAATGTTCTTAGAAATGATCTCCCTTCAACCCCCTTCCCCACTTTTCCCATTTTAGCCTGCATGACTTACCTTGCATGACGACCTTACCAGTGGTGGGATCAACATCTGTGTTGTGTGTCTTTTCAGGGGTCAGAGGGTCAAAGCAAAGGTCAAAGCGGGGGGGGGGGGGGCTGTTTGCCTTCTTCACAATTTATGGTGTCAGTTGTCTCATGTGGTCTGATCTATCTAGTTTCTACTGAACTGCTCTACTCAAATCACCTTGCTTCATTGTCGCTATGTCTTCTGCTTGTTCTTTTTTTCGGTGTGTATTTAATTTTATTCTTTGCTGGCAAAGTAGTTCATATTTGGGGCAAAATGCCTGGTAAATGGCCACTAGCGTTGTTTAATCCCCTACATATATATGCATACTGACAGGGCTCAACACATCCCAGGTGCCTAAAATTCGGGCCGTGATGCTTAATTTTCTTCTTACTTGAGGTTCGTAATTTGCAGTAAATACTGTAACTTCTGTTGTATAATCCATAGATTATCTATTAAAAAGTTATAAATTTAGGTACTGCAGACACCGATAAAGAAAACAAACAAAACAGTGCAGCATTTTAAAAAGTCTGCGAGGTAATTGTCAGGAGAGGTGGTGTCATTGGGAAAGTACCAAAAGTACGGTAACAGAAAAAATTTAACGTAACAGCGAGATAGAAGACCGCAAAGAGATTGTAAGAATATGTATGTATGTATGTATATATATATATATATATACATACATACATACATACATACATACATACATATTCTTCTGTCAAAATGCTTTTAAGTAATATTTTTTTTTACTTAGAAGCATTTTGACAGAAAATATGACTCGAGGAAGGTGTTACTATTTGCATGTGCGGAAGCCTACGTGGTGTGAGAATCCATGACTCTCGGGAATCCCACAGAGCTATTCCTTAGCATGTAACCATTCGACGAATCACATTGCCTAGTTTTGGTGCGCTAATTGTATTAGTTAAGGATTTTTTTTTTCCTATAGGTATTCAGTTGAAACGTATTCAGAAATAAGACAGTGCTATGCACTGTCTGCAATTTCAACGGATTTTTTTTTTTTGTGTAACTAATGAACTACAGTAATGCTGCAACAGCTAGCAATTTCAGTTCTTTATTAACTTTAAAAGTAACACAAAAGTACTTCAAAATGACAGTTACTTTTTCAATAAGACAATCATTTCTTTCTTACATCTTTGGATTTCTGAGCCGGTCCTGTGAATCGCAGTTTTCTGTCGGAAATTATGATTCACGATTAGCATGATAGGTGTGGATTATATACGACTATCAATACATGCCAATTGCTACGGAATGTCCGTAGTTTATGCGGATTTAGTTGTCTGACTACGGAACTCACTCTTGAAACTACGGATTCTACGGATCGTGTTTCAAAGTTTTCGAAAACAGTAGTTAAATGGAATAAAAAGAATTTGCACTAATCGTAATTTTTTTCTCCCGATGTTGCATTTGTGTCTAGTATTCTTGTTAAATATTATAACATATATGTTCGTATTTCAGCTGAAACTGTAGGAAAGAATTTGTGGAAACGGAAGTTAGATGCCATGAAAATGTCCTGCTAATCTTCAGGTATGAGATTCTCCTGCGAATTTGAGAAATTCTGCCATTTTCGTTATTTGGGCCACTCAGGAGATCTATGCACAAGTAAACAGAATTGGGAAGTGGGTGTAGGTGTTCGTCGGAGGACGGAATTCCATCTTTACGAAACTTTTGAAAACGGAAAGTCGACGGAGTTCAGATTTTTTCTGTAATCGTTATTTCTTTTTCTTGCGATGTTGCCTCTGTTTAGTATTTTTAAATATCATTTTACTGCATAAATTTTTGCATTTCAGGTTGAAGATAGAAGAAAAATTTCCAAAACCGGAAGTCAGACAGATTTCCCCCTAATTGCTACGATGTTCCCTGCGCGATGTTCCCACTCTCCAGCATTGTTAAATATCCCCCACCCCATAAGTTTTTACATTTAATCTTGATTTAAGGAAAGAAGGAAATTCCCAAAAAACGGAAGTGACAAATTTGGAAAATTTGATTCATGGTGTCAAAAGTATTAATATTCCCAAAGTTACACCATTTATCTAAAATAGTTGAAGCTTTGAAATCATATGCTCATGGTGCTCAGGCTGATGGTTGTTATCAGAGGGCATAAAAAATAAGAAAAGAAAGAAACAGCTACAATAAAGAAGTAGGGAGGGAATATCAGCAGAAAGAAAAATTAGGCAATGGTACTGTGCAGTTGCAGAGTCAACAAAAGACAAACTGTCAGTAGTCCACATTCTTGCTGTCTGTTTTGATTTTTCACCAGTTAAAATGTTCAACTTTTTCCCCCTTCTTTGGTCTCATCTTGTCTTAAACTGCAATTTTAGAGGCAATATGATCATATGGTAAGTGGAAGTTCGTGCACGGCACGTTGTTCACTTGCTTGGATTTCCTGTCTGTCAAGCATTGTGGAATTCTGAATGCATTTTTCTGAATGCTTAAATCTTGCAATCATGCCCTCACCGGGGAATCAACTTTGTGTTTTGCATGTGTTAAGTTAGTTTCATTAGAGTCCTTGTTTGTTGTAACATTTTGTTGGGGTGCATACTTGTTTTTTACAAAGAGATGGATCATTTCGTAAAATAGAATATGTATACCATGCAATACTAGTTATTAGTAACAAGGCTATTGCCAATGTTGGCAGGAGTGGACTGTCTTTTTATTTATTTATTTATTTATTTTTTTTTTTTTGAGATGTCATGATCTGAGACATGCTGCCGCAGATTATGCAAAGGAAAAAGTTATTTTTCTCAGAATTTTCACGATCTACGGATCAATATGCCGCAGCGGATTATACGTGGGATTTTTTTTTTCCACAGCCTTTGGATTATACACCCTTGCAGATCTCACGAAGGAAATTTTTTTCTGAATTTTCTGGTCTACAGATTATACGAAGAAAAAAAAATGATACTTTGAATTAATATGTACAAAATATCACATCCGCAAATAGTATTTTAATAGAATTGAAATCTGAAATTTAAATTTTTTTGAGATCATCTACTGAAAGAATGGAAAAAGAAAATTATGAGCAAATTGGAATTCTATTTTGCAATAAATGGTTTGGGTAAAAGAAAAAAAAAAATGACAACAAATATGGTTTACCACTTTTCGTTCCAGCATCATAACCAAACACGTTCATGTGTTATTGACTTCATTTCACCTGGCGCCTAAATTTTGTAGCTGGCTCCTAGATCTAGAACATATTTGTTGAGCCCTGTACATACACACACACACACACCTGGTGATGCTCCAATGACGCAAAATATCAACTGGAGTGTAGGCCCTTAGAAAGTCCTTATTTTTTTCCACAGAAAAGGGTATGAACCGTGATTATTAATACAGTGTCAAAGACAAATTTCCTACAAAATAAAATAAAATTAGAGTAATGCGCTTTTTAAAGATTTTTTATGATCAAAATGTCGGAAACAATCTTTTCTTAGCAAAAGTATGAACAGTAGTAAGAAGCATCACCTCTCACTGCTGTTTTTGCTACCAGAGCGTTTCTAGTGATTTGAATACTGGTTTTGGAAGTTCTGTGGGAAGATTTTTTTTTTTACGTTCATTTTGTTTAATTACTGTTTGCTGGGACCTAGAACTTATAGAAAAAAATGAGATGCATCCAAACAGTGAGCACATCAACAACCCTGTTTCCAAGCCTCACTCATGCTTGGTAATGGATACCCCGTAAAGATCCCGTCACAAAAAAATTATTACTTAGTAATGGGTAGACTGTAAGTTTAATGCAGAAAAGCATTGACATTTATTGCTTCCCCACACATCATGAGCTGTGAGTCCCAGCACCTGGGGACAAAGCCATCAGGGGTCACAAGCAATTTTTGCAAGATCCTCAAAAGATATATTGTTTTAAGTCTCGCTTCTTTTTCAAATAAATTCACCATTTGCAAACTTTGAATAATTTATTAGGAAACCACATAGGATATCTTTAGAGAGAGAGTATTCATTTTTTGGGTTCTACTTGCCTACAGGAATAAATTGGAAATTAAATTTTGATTAATTAGAATGCAGATAACTCAAAGGAGGTTACCAGTGTCATAAGCACTTTTTTGGTATTTGAACTACACTGCAAGCCCTGGATTGCACGTGCCCCCCCCTCCCCACACACAGAGCAGAGCCAGCAAATTATATACATATTGTGTTCTAATTTTCTTTTGCAAATAAATTCACCATTTGCAAATTCTGAATATTTTATTACCAAAGATATCACTTTCTTTAATTCAGGATGAGGCAACACAGTAAGGATGGCTAAAACTTGGGTGTCTTTGAGCACCAAATTTTAGTGGGCCTTATTTTAATGTTATGCATGGTGCTCCCCAAATTTTGAGAAAAATTCTTTTTTTTTCAGAAAATCTAAGGGTTTCAGGAAAAAGATCCCATAATGTTTTTAAATTATTGTGTTATACATTTAGTTACCTAAACTTTTGGCTACTTCTATGCTGACACCACCAGTCAGTAGTTTTCTTTCTTTGCTTTTGAATAAAGCATACTAAATCATTCATGAGTAGTGCATTCCTGCATATCTACTTCTTGCAGTGTCTAATATCAAATACTTTGTTTTTTTAATAACCCATATATAGACAGAATTTGTATGACAGTACAGCTTTTGAAGCAGATGATTATTTATTTGACTCATTTTCTTGCTGTGAACAAGCAAGAGAATTTTGTGTAATGCATAGTATAGAACATGCTATTTGTTGGTTTGGTGACTTTCTTGAAAAAATTATTAATTTCAGTCACAAGTGAAGTTCTGAAATGAGTAAATGTGGGCACACTTCCAAGCAGCTACCAATCTGTTTAAAGGAAATTACTGACTGTGTGGCAGGTGTTAAGCACAATAAATTCGTGGTTCATTTTTATGTATACTTTTTATTATTTATTTGAATTGTTTTTGTTTTTCAGTTCGTCAGAAAAAGGAAATTGAAAACTTGAGGAATTTAGCAGTTGCTATGGAACCGTAAGTTTTGATTTTAAAGTTTCTGATATAAGTTTTTAACCTTGGAAATGTTGCTTAGCATAGAAGGATATATGTGATTTTTTTACATAATGTGTGTATATCCTTAGCTTTTGTGATGATGTAGTCAATGTAGAGGTATTTATATAATGTAAGCTTCATTTAGGACATGCACAGTGTGTTTTATTACTTTTGTGTAATTAACTAATTGGATTTTAATGCAACAAACTTTGTATAGGGTGTGTTAATAATGGCAAAAAAGTGTGTTAAATATTAGGTAACCACAAAAGTATTTGCTGTTTTCGGAGACTGAGACAAAGTATAACACATACGCAGTAGAAAAGCAATTTATTCATCAAAATAATTACCATCGGCATCAACAACATTCTGCCAATGTGTTAACAACTTATATATACCCCTGCGATAAAAATGCTCGGTCATGGGAAGAGAAAAAGTTTTGGGGGGCAGTGTGCAACTCATGAGAGTTGGAGAAGTTGTGTCCATGCAAATGATCGTCAAGTGAAAGAAACAAGTGATAGTCTGAAGGAGAGATGTCTGGTGAGTAAGCTGGATGGGACATAAAAGCTGCCACCCAAGTTCTTTGATAATGTTTCTGGTCAATGAAGTGGAGTGGGCACAAGCATTACCTTGAAGGAGCAGAACTCCCTTTCTGTTGACCACTGCTGTTTCCTTCTTTTTCAGGTCCTCATGCACACATTTCAGTTGTTAACAGTACACTGCAGCAGTGATTGTTTGGCCGTGTTGCAAGAGGTAATAATGAACGCCACATGCTGTCCACCATACATACAGCATAACGTTATGTGGATGCAGTGCTAGCTTTGATGTGTGAGGAATTGAGTCACTGGTGGACAACCAATGTCTGGCATGTTTTGGAGTGCTGTACTAGACCCACTTCTCATCACATGTGTACCCTATCCAAAAATAGTTCCTTGTCATAGCGGGACAGCAATGCAAGACAAGCTGAAACATGTTGCTGTTTGTTCACTGCAGACACTTTGTAGGGGACCCACTTAGACAATTTGCATGCCTTATCTATTGCATGCAGATGTCTTCTGATGGTTTCATCACTAACACCAAATGACTGGGCTAGTTCCTGGCATGTTTGGCTACTGTCCTGCACAATGGCAACTTTCAAGGCTTCTGTGTTAAGGCTGACAGAATGGCCACTCCAGGCCTTTTTCTTGAAGGGATTCATCTCCATCTCTAAACTTTCGAAACCAATTCCGAGTTGTGCGTTCCTTCACAGCATCTGCCCCAAATGCTTAGTAAATGCAACGAGTTTTTTCTGCAGCAGATGAACCGAGTTTAAATACCTATAACAAACACCCACAAATAATCTCCACTGGTACCACCATTGTAATCGCACGTCTTTCCACTACCGAACTGCTTACTCATTTGATTCATATGCACAGGGCATCTTGGGATTTCAGCTGATATACTGCAGGCGGAACACCATCTCTCTGCAAATTGAATCATTACAAGGTGTTTCTTTTGCTCCCTTGAAAAAGGGCAAATACTTTTGTGTTTACCTGATAATTATCAATAATAGAATAATACTTCTGATAAAAAAGTGTTAATTTTGCATAACATGTATAATGTATATATTAAAGATGAAATTAAGAGAATTAAAAATATTAAAAGATGAAATGAAAACTAAGAGTGGTTAGATAGGGAAAATGTTGGTTGACATGAAGAGGTGTAAATTATTGTCATTCAGGGCAAAAAAGTGTCATATCTTAACTATTTCTCACGTAGCCATCTCTTCAGAAAAATTGAAAATTGCCTTGTCTTGGAGTGGAAATACATAAATATTTATGTACATAATATAAATATCTATAATATATACATAATGTAATCCCCTCCACTCACACAGGGGTTTTTCTTTGTGGTAGTAGTATAGGAGGTGAGTGGAAGTGTGAGTTGCTAGATATATTTTTCCTTTCAATTAAATATTGGTATTCACATGATATGTTATATAGGTTATTATATTTTCAGTTTTGATTTCTGGTTTTTGTGGATGGGTTATACAATTATATTCATACATGAAATTCTTCTGTGGATTCATGGAATTCCACTTTTTTATGTCTTTATTTGGGTCATTCTCGAGATCGATGTAAAAATGAAGAGGAATTTTTTTTTTTTTATTAGTAAGGGGATGTAGGGGTTGTTTTCCATCTTGGAACGGTACTTTGTCTTCCAAAACTTTCAAAAATGGAATTTAAATGGAGTGAAGATCTTTCTCGTAATCATAATATCTTTTTTCTTATGATGTTACCTCTGTCCATTATTTTGGTTAAATATCATTTTATTGCATAAATTTTGTATTTCAGTATGAAACTGTGGGTTACGATTTCTGAAAGCGGAAGTTAAGATGGCACGAAGATTTCCCTGCAGTCTTTTAGGCATGAGATTCTTCTGTGGATTCGAGGAATTTTGCCATTTCCATTGTCATTTGGGCTGTTCTTAAGATCAGTGTACAACTGAACAGAAATTTTGGGTGATTGGTCGTGGTGGTGGATTCGTTTTCCGTTTGAGGATGGAATTCCGTCTTTTGAAAACCAAAGTGAGGCAGATTGAAGATTTCTCTCATAATTGGAATTTTTTCTTACGATGTTCCTTCTGCCCAGTATTGTTGTTTAATAACCTTTTATCCCATAAAAATTTGCATTTCGAAAATTTTCCGAAAACTGAAGTCTGATGAAGCAAAGATTTTTCCGTAATAATTTTTTCCCCCTCCAGTGTTCTCACTATCCTGTGTTGTTGTCAAATGTTACTTTTCCCATAAATGATTGCATTTAAGCTAAATAAGGGAGGGGAAATTTTCCAAAACTGGAAGTGATGAAGTTTTCTAAGAATTGATGTGTGGTGTTCAAAGTATTCATATCCTCAAAGTTATCTAAAATAATTAAAGTTTTGATATTGTGCATTAATGGTTCTCAGTCTGAAAGTTGTTTCAGCATGATGGATAAAATTGTCACCTGATAGAATAATAAAAAGCAACAATGAAGAAATGGGAAGGGGATGATATCAGCAGCAAACAAAATTAAGCAATGAATGCTGTGCAGCCTCAGAGTCAACAAAAGACAAATATAGCTGTGGAACTTGCTGAGAAGAAAGCAACACAAGAAAAAACTTGAGCTAATATTCTCGCAAGTACAAAAAAAAAAATGCTGTTTGAAGCAATGTGTTTTAAAACGATATTCTTTTGTTATAAATTCAATAATTTTATATTTTAAATGCAGTGATGTGCTCCAGTGTAATACTTACATAAATAAATTGCAGTGAGCAATTCCATCTTGCTCATGCTGCATTATATTCGCACTTTCTCGTCTCACGTTCTGATTTTTCACCCAGTTGAACAGTTCAGGTTTTTTGTTTCTTGGTTGGTTTCTTGTATGTATATTTCATGTACTTTATGCTATTCTGGTATTAAGTTAATGTTCTCCCACTATGGTGATGGTTATGTCTCAATTCAATGTTGTGTAAACTCATACCAATATTTTAAATGTCTACATAGGTGAATGGTCTACAAAGAGCTTTTTGTTTTGAGATATACTATGTAGGTCATTGTACCAGGTCAACATACTTTTAGTGCAGGAAGCAAAGTATATGTGTATTAGAATTATTATGTTTTATGATTGAGTTTTTGGAAAACATGGAATGCCACCCCACAACATGTGGCCTTTTTTACATCACTGCATTGGCATGTCTCAACTTCTTTCATTGTTTCCTGCATATCCAGGGGCCCGCACGGGATAACTGGTTTTCTAGTTATTTGGGGAGCGGCGCCCCCACGGCCCGAGCTGACTTTGTGACGGTTTTTGGCTTTCTTGTTTTTGTGCTTTCACGTTACCGCAGGGACAGCTGTTCATCCGGCTGATGGGGAGTAGCGACCCCACGGCCCCAGCCGACACCCCGCACGGGGATAACTGGTTTTCCAGTTATTTGGGGAGCGGCACCCCCACGGTCCGAGCTGACCTTGTGACTGGTCAACATCTGATGTCATGCCACCGCTTGTTTTTATTTCGGTGCTGTTGGAGTTTGCAGGGACGGCTGTTCATCCAGCTGTTGGGGAGTCGCGGCCCCACGATCCCGAGCTGGTCTTGTGTCTCGCTTTTTCGTTTTTATTTATTTTCTCCACTGGCTAGTTGCCCGTGTTGTATCCTCTACCTAATCGCTACCACGTTATGTACTAACACCCCGGTCTTGTGGTTTTGTTGCCCTCCACCACTAACTGTTTTATATTAACCGCTCAGTTCGTAGGTTGCTGAGATTCCATTTAGGTTCCCTTCCAGGGTTTGTCTTCCTTGGATTACTTTTTTCCTTTTAGCTGGTTTGGGTGCTAGACCTACCTGCATGTTTGCCGCGTGCGGTGACCCGTGAGGCAGAAATGGGATGTCTGGCGGCTGAGGTCGCAGGAGACCGGAGCAGTGCCTCCTGTGTACCAACACTCCTCTTCGACCCCGGCTTCGCTGTAAACGGGAGGCTAGAGACTAACCCACCTCTAGTCAGAAGTCATGTACCAAGTTGTGTACAGGGCTTTAGCGGCTTTGTCGTATAGCACGGCAGGGTAAGCCCGGGGGCTGTGGGATCATGCCAAAGGCGTTGGCATGACAGTACCAGGAGGCCGAAGTGTCCGCCGAGTGCGTGTGATCACAGCCAACGGACTATATCTGCAACGTATAAGCTCCAGAACTGTGTCCAGCATCATTTTCTTGGCTTGCAGACCTCCAGTTCTCCCTTGTAGGGCTCGGTGGTGGGTGGAGTAGTCTGCAGACGAATCCTTCTCCTTTTTCCATGGGTAAACCCAAAAACAAACACTCCAAATTCAAGTCACCTGAGAAAATGATCGTTGACAACGACTCTCCTTCGTCTTCTCAACCTACCAAGTCTCATAACCTTAAACGATCTTTCGACCATGACCTGGACCAAGAATGTGGAACCTCTTCTTCGGCAGCTGTACCAGTCGCTCCAAAGCGTCGTCTCCCTCGATTGCTGTGAATACGCAGGCTACACACTTAGTTGTAGAATCCATCGATCCGAATGAGAGACTGTCCACCAGATCTCCCTTTTTCATTTCTAAAGCTTTGGACGCTGCGGTTGGCCCCTTGAAGTCTGTGAGGAAGCTTCGCTCTGGGGACCTGCTTGTCCAAACTTGCAGTGTTTCTCAGAGTAACACTCTTATGCACCTCACTAGTCTTCAAGGCGTTCCTGTCAAAGTGGCACCTCACCCGTTTCTTAACACCTCTCTGGGTGTTATTTCGGAGTTTGATCTCTTGCCATGCAGTGAGGACGAATTGGTGACTGAACTTGCAGATCAGGGTGTTATTGCTGCACGCCGTATGATGTTTCGGCGCGATGGTTCTTTGATTAAGTCTAAAAATGTGATCTTGACTTTTAACTCCCCGAAAGTTCCGACCGAAATCAAGGCTGGCTACTTGGTCTGTGGAGTTCGCCCGTACATTCCCAGTCCTCTGCGCTGTTTCAGGTGCCAGCGGTACGGGCATTCCCAACGTTTCTGTAAGAGTTCCGCTCGTTGCGCAAATTGTGGCTCCAGTGCACATGAGGGGAAGGTTGCACTTCTGCGGCCTGCTGTGTTAACTGCGGTGAGGCCCATGCAGCTTACTCCCGCAACTGTATGAAATGGAAGGACGAGATGGCGATCCAGCGCCTCAAGACCCTGGAAGGCCTCTCGTACCCTGCTGCCAAGGCCAAGTTGGGTATTCCCAACAACCGACAGCGTACTTTTGCCGCAGTAGTTCAGTCTCTGCCACAACCCGTGCAGCCCTTTGTTCCGCGCCCTGTAGCTCTCGCCGCACTTGCCAAGAGATCTACAGCTGAACAAGCAATACAGGTGGATTTCACCGAGCTCCAGCTTCTTCAACCAGCTGAGTCTGCGCCTTCTCTTTTGAAGACGACCGACTCTTCCAGTTCCCAGCAGAAAGCCTGCACGTGTGGAATACCCGGCCCTAAATCCACAAAGGTGTGCAGTGTCCATCCAACTGTCGCGGTCCAACTGACCACCATTGCAACTGTCTCAGACTCAGCGAGGTCCCCACCCTCAACCAACATCATAGAGGAACATAGGGGGAGGAGAGTGACAGTTCGTCCCCAGCCTCAACCAACATTGCAGAGGAACATGAGGGGGAGGAGAGTGACAGTTCGTCCCCGCCCTCGGCCAGCATTGCAGAGGAGCGTGGGGGGAGGAGAGTGACAGTTCGTCCCCCTCCTGGTGACTCATCCTATGTGTAGTTGTGTTCGATTTCGTGATGTGTTTTATCATTCTCATTCCTCAGTTTTACTTAATCGGCTTGTTTCTCACCATTGTACCATGTTTTTCATACTGTTTGTTTCATTGTCATTTTTGGCCCTTCCTTCGTACTCATGGTTCGGTTTTACTTGGTCAGCCAGATTTGGGGATTTATGCCACGTTTTTTTAATTCTGTCTGTTTGTCTTGTGTCTGGCGCTCTTTGGCCAACCATGGCCCTTGCGCCAATAAAATCTACTAACCAACCAACCAACCAACCATATCCAGGGCTTCTTTGCTTGCTATTTTCAGCTGGGATTTTGATATGCTACCATTTAAAATAAGACTTTACTTTTTATTATTTTCTGTTGGGATTCTTCTATACTTCCCTATTTTATTAAAAATTGTTATCTTTGTTGGTTTTTGTAATTTTTTATGTTTTTTTTTTAATCTACTTTCATATTTGCTTTTAGTTGTATCTCTTAATAATAGTGTTTGTGGCACTGTTTTTGTTTATCTTAATTTTTAGCTCTTTTTTTACCATTAATTAAATTTGTCAATAGTAGTTTTGCCAATTTTATGTTGAGTTTTGTATCAACATTTAATTTATTCCTCTTATACAAGACTGAATTTATTTCCAACACTTTTGCTGTTTCATTAGATACATTACTAACTTTAAGGCAATTGTTTCTTTATTTCTTTGTGTTGAAATTGTAGATCACCTCAAGAGAATGCAAAGGAAGAAGATAGAGTTCCTCCATTAAGCTATGGTATTCATCCAACAATTGCTTCTGCCTCAAGTGCAGTTGATATGTTGTATGACAAGACCAAAGGAAGGCATATTGTGGTGAGTGAACAAAGACAGTGTAGTTATAAGAGCCCTTTTCTGCCCCCTTTTGCAAATAAATTAGGAGGGGACAACTAAGTGTGTTACATTTTCTAGGCAAACATTCAGAAGTAATTTACTCTATGCGTATTATTTCAAACTTTTTTGGTTCAATTTCCAAAAGTAATTATTTTTAAGTTCTTTTCATTTAAGTATTTTGTTTGCAGTTTGCTCTCTGAATTAAAAAACCCCAACCCTGCTGAACATGACATGATTCTTTTATTTTTATTATTGTTACTATTATTTGTTTGTTGTCTTGTTACCAAGTCATAAAAAGTTAAGCATTCACTAAGTTTATAAAGCTACTTTTGGATCTGTTGTAGAGTTCAAGAAGAATGTTATAATATCAGGGTTACAGAGATCAAGTTCTTTTAGTTGTCATACAAGAAGCACTCTCCTTAGTATTGACCAGTCTGGCTTGAGTATGCAAACTCTTTAGAAAGAGTATCAGTGACTATTATTTTAATATCAGTTTTTAGTTATGCTTGTTTTTAGATTGCAATATACCTCATTATGTTGAATGATACTGAAAATCATAACATATTATACTATCTTTAACTGGCAGTTACTTTTGACTATTGTTTTGGAAACTTTGTGGTCATCAGTATGCCAGAAAAAGTTTAATCAGAATCATATATTTGGGAAAGCCTAGTTCTGTAGAATATAACGTAGTTATCTGTGTTGTAGTAGATTTCATCCTACTGCTGGTAGCCAATATTCTACAGCTGTTCCATATTATCTGGAATTATATTATTATTACCAGACATAGGGAAATGACCTCACCTTTAGAATGCTGTAAGTGTCAACGCTGTATGTGGTGGCAATTTTGTGTAAGTGGTTGATTGACATAGTAGGCTGTATGTGGTGGCAATTTTGTGCAAGCTTTTGATTGACATAGGCTATGACAGCCAAAAGTTTGTTGCTGGAGTGGCCCCAGTAACAAAGCAGCAGGTGCTGATGACTTGAAACATGAACTGTGCTGTTTGTTTTTGTTTGCGCTGAGCAAAACTTCTGCAAAAAAAAATTATCAGTGCATAAAGAAACATATAATGAAATGTATTCAGAAGAACCAATCATTGTTCAGTGGCACAAGGAATTTAACGATGGATATGAGAGCACATTTTAAAATTTCCATGCTGTCTGTTTGTAGAGAATGCGGTTTCTGTGAATATAAATGCTATTAGAAAATTTGAAGTAACATATCATATCCTAAAAAACCACTGTGTACAGAACTGCAACAGAGCATTTGAGCATACTTTGTGTACATTTCAGATGAGTTCAACATCATATCACACTGTCTTGGCTACAAACAAAAGTGGATTTTTGTTAGGATTTGGAAATGCTCATATTCACATAAGTACTTCATAACAGAGTCATCACAAGTAGTGAGATGTGAGAATATCACTGTAATCCAAATGGGAAAGCTTAGTATGAAATCAAAAACTTTTCACCTGATTGAAAAAAGAAGAAAAAAGGTAATTGTATGGGTAAAATGATGCTGATTAATTATCCTTTTTGATGTACAAGAATCATGTATCAGCATGATAGTGCTTTTGGTTCCTCTGTAGCTACAAACATTGCCCACTGTTTTTTATTTTCTTTGCGGGTGTTGACTAAGCTTGACAGCATATCACAAAAATTGTCCTGTTATCTATCACAGTTGGCACTGCAAGGGCCCACCTGACCAAACTACTGTCCTCATTTTTTTTTTTTTCAGGAAAAGAAAATGTTGTTGCGCCCTCCATATGTTATAGCCCTGATGGTGTATACATTACAATTTGTGAATCTTTCCAGAGCCCAAAAAGAAGTGTGGATTAAAAATAGTGAAGCATAGATGGGTATTTTAAAAGCTGCAGAGGTAACTCTTAACTGCATTTCCAAACTGAGCCCATTGACAGTCATAGGGTTGGTGGCTTTTCACATTACTATGTCACAGCCAGTGAACATAGCTTTGGAAATAATCAATGAACTGATGTTAAAAACTGATGTATTCTTATTTCAGATTAGAAGTTCCTTTCACTTTCTTTCATGCATAATGCATGAAGTGATTATATTTCACTGCATTTTGCTTATTTAGAATTATTAATGAATGTGGTTTAATCGTTTCTTTGATTACTGCTTTTGGAAGTAGTGAAATATATTTTATAAAGTTTCAGGCATTCACATTAACACACACATTTGTATTGCGACCTATATCCAGAACACATATATTCCATCAAAGAGGCTCAAACTTTCCATTGAGGCTTGAAAAATACCATGCCCAAGATACCCTGGGTGTGTAAATAATTTGCTTGGGAAGGAAAAAAACAAAAGATTTTAGGGGAAAAAAAAAAAAAAAGACTGTCATCATGTAACATTTTTCATTTCAATGCAAATCATCAGAAGTTGTACTATTGTTACAGAATGACAAGAACAAGAGAATATCATTTCTTTAATTACATTGTGCACAAGGTATATCATTTCTTTAATTACATTATGCATGAGGCCATATGTAGAATATCATTTCTTTAATTACATTATGCATGAGGCCATATGTAGTTTTACTCCAAATATTTACAGTTGGTGATGGAGTAGGGGGGAGGGGGTGAATGACAATGGGATATTGCACGACCCCTGGTGAGGTTTCGTCTCTGGTATAACTTGAGCGAGTGAGTCAAAAAACAAGGGTATGGAAGCTCCCACCCACGAATAAACAGTGGTACTGCTGAAACAAATGCTAAGTGTCATTTAAAAACGAGCCTGTGCTATGCATTCCAGTTACCTGGGAGAAGAGCTAACATTATCGACACCGATACTTCCCTTACCTGAACAGCAGCTTGTCGCTTCAGCTATGATTGATTAAGTTGTGTTAAGTAATAGATATCCATTTTTTTTTTTTTCTTGGAAAGAAATCCAGCAATGAGAGTAACTTTTAGTAAGTAAGTATGTGAAATTCTCTATTGGTTTGCAGTAATTACAAATTCATCTTCCGTATTGCTGAGTGATGTAATTTCAGAATTGGAATTTACATTGTTGGTAAAACAAAAACTAACACAGGCAGGCACTACCATAAAGTGTATAAAAAAAAGGGCTGTCTCATAGTTCAGGAATCATGTTTAAATAATTTAATTCATAATCGTTGCTACACTACTGTTGTATATTCAAACTATGATTATTAAATTTTTCTGCAAAACAAGGATTTTTTTTTTTTTTTAAATTCATGAATGTGGTTGAATTACTAAATTTCTCAAATACCAATTTCGGTATCATTGCCTTTCTTAAAACTTAAGATCCATGCTTTTATTTACTCCCTGGGCAGGAGTAAATAATTTCTGTGCATGCCTGGTTGGGCATGTAACTTTTCAGATATTTTTCAAGCCCTGCACTTATGTTATGACACTCAAAAGTTTTTGAGAATTCATCTGGAAGAGGAGGCTGCAAAAAAGGATCTCAAATTAATCCAGCTACACTGGGACATTGCCTTCCTGTCACACATCTTGAATTAGGCAAATGCGCAAATGGATTGGGGCATGATGCCCAGATTTGGCAGCAACAGGTTCTCACTCTTTTGGCCTAATGAAACACAGTAACTAAGAAGTAAGATTTCATAGCATGGATACCATCCAAGTTACTTTGAAGACATGGATCACACACCATTCACCACAATTTTTCCAAACTAGATTCCTGGCTTGGATTCAGGGGGTGTTGCAAATGCATCATATGCACTGAAAATTAATTTAAAGAGTATTGCATTGTGCAACAGTTGATGTATATGTACATGCGTAACTGGAAAACCTATTCGTTATAATAAAAGATGATTGTACCTAACAGAGACATTACTTTCTGGACCCCATGCACATGCCTTTCTCCATCAGAAGAGTATATCTGCCAGTAAATAGTGTATTTGATTTGTAGAAGTGTCTAGTAATAAACATATTTGGTAATTGTACAATTTAGCGGCGACATATAATTACCCTGAATTTCTTCCTGAAATGCATGTTGTACATTTCTCTGTGCTCTTATGATCCTAAATCAGTCTGCTGAGCACACACTTTTGGCATTTAAATTGGTAAATAAATGAATTTTGGAAATTGGTACCTACCCACTGTGATGCAGTTTTGAAAGATGAAATACCATCTGGGGACAGTATTTCATCTTTCAAAACTTTCGAAACGGAAGTTAAACGGAGTGAAGATTTTCCCCATAATCCTGATTTCTTTTACTTGCGATCTTTCTTCTGCCCAGTATTGTTATTAAATATCATTTTAATGCATAAATATTTGTATTTCAGCTTGAAAAATGGAGGAAAAATGTCCGAAAACGAAAGTCGGACGGAGTGAAGATTTCGCCGGCAATCGTAATCCCGCTCGCACGACGTTCCCTCCTCTACCCTGTGTTGTTGTTAAATGTCAGTAATTTTATACTTTGGATGCAGTGATGTGCTCCAGTTTAATATTTACATAAATAAATTTCAATGAATCCCAAAATGTTCACTTTTTAAGCTAAACAAATTCAGTGCCCTCTCAAAAATGGTGAAGGCATTGAGTTGTTTTCATAGCTCTCAGGTGGAAAGTTCCTTTAGTATGATGGGGGATGTACTTGATAAAGAATCCAGCAACATGAAAATTGAAACATTTTCATCTGTTAAAACCATGAAATATAAGCCACTAAATCAGGATAAGTCAGCCTTGGAAATTTTTTAAGAAAAACAATTATTTGCATGACCCTGTAAATAGAGATTTATGTTGCCAGAATATGAAATCATCCTATTCAGAATATAAGAAAGAATTATAAGATAAGGAAGAAGAAATGAAAGGACAAAAGGAGCTGAATATCTCTAAAAACTTATGCAGCAAATTAAAATCAAATGAATTGGTTCAAGAGAAAGAAAACTCTAGCCGGCTAATTTATAAAAGAAGGTTAGAGCAAATTGTTAGACAGAAACAACTTAAGAAAATGAAATTTCATTAGTTGCGAATGACTTTTATTATTTATCTACAAAATGTCGACGTTTTTGCAAGCATTTATCATATTTCTTCATTAATAATTTTGTGTCAAATCAAGAATAAACATTTATTCTTCATCAAACTTTCATTTATCAACAAACGTGTCTGAAGTTTTTTAAACCTTCAAAATTTCATTTCCATACAACATTGCTATTTATAAAGACATTTGATTAATTTCCTCATTTGACTAAACTAAAGACATCCTTCTGTACTAAGGTGAGTGATTTTCTATGCATATGACCTCATCAGCAATTTTTTCCCCTTACATTATATTGTACTACATATTTAATTTTCTGGAAACAAAATACATACACTGAAGTGCCAGAAAAACTGGTATGCCAGTCTAATACTTGGTAGGTCCCCCACGAGAGTGCAGGACTGCACAAATATGACTGGGAATGGACTTCTAGCTTCTGGAAATATGCTGTAAGCAATGCACACCATACTTCCTGCAGATCGTTCCACAATTCGGGTGTATTCCGAGGTCTCGGAATCCTGTGTTTGATAGCGCGTTGCATGGCATCCCAAATGTGTTCTATCACGTTCAGATCTGGGAACTTGGGTGGGAATGGCAACACCCCAAACTCAGATGAATGCTCCTCTAGCCATAATGTGGCGTTCCGACACTTGTGTGGAGGTGCATTGTCCTGTTGGAACAGGCCCAACCCATCAGCATGAATGCAGGAAATGAATGGGTGTACCTCATCAGAAAAGATGCGCACATAGCGTTGGTCGGTCACAGACGTTTGTAGACATACCAGGGGTCCCAGTGAAGTCCAGCTAAACACACCCCATACCATTACAGACTCCCCACCAGCCGGTACAGTTCCCTGTTTACAGGCGGGATCCTTTGCTTCATGGGGTTTGTGCCTTACACGAATCCTTCCATCTGCCTGATACAGTTGAAAACGCGACTCGTTAGACCAGGCTACTTGTTTCCAGTCATCAAGTGTCCAGTAGTGGTGTTGCCGTTCCCAAGCGAGGCGCATAGCTCTGTGTTGTGCACTCATCAAGGGGACTAGATTTGGGCGTCGGCTCCTAAAGCCCATATCATGCAGGGTACGTTGCACAATCCGGACGCTGATGGTTGTTGAGACTCCAGCATTGAATTCCGATGATACCTGCGAGAGTGTTGCACGCCTATCGCGTGAAACAATTATTGACAGCCAACGATGGTCACTTTCACCCAATGTCTTTTTACAGCCACACTGGTATCGTAGGTTGGAGGTTTTGCCGGAATTCTTGTAGTCACGGTGCACCCTTGCAATGGTCGTCCGTGAAAATCCGAACTTCGTTTCTACCTCCGAAATACTATGGCCCATCTCACGAGCGCCAACTATGACACTGCGTTGA
This sequence comes from Macrothele yani, assembly GCA_039090855.1. Classification (NCBI taxonomy): domain Eukaryota; kingdom Metazoa; phylum Arthropoda; class Arachnida; order Araneae; family Macrothelidae; genus Macrothele; species Macrothele yani. The sequence goes on from CM077012.1 coordinate 47,804,818, forward strand.
AAATCGCTTAAATCGTTATTACTTGTCATTCTCATGCCGTAAACAGTTCTGACAGCTGGCAAGGACGTCTATCGCTTTATATACGCACTGGCGAGCGCAACCGAGTACGCACATACGTGACGTTGCTATATATTTTGCATAAGCTCATCTGTACCAGTTTTTCTGGTACTTCAGTGTACATTAAATCTATTTAGTTAACAGGCATGTGACCAATCCATGAATGTCATGGTTGTATACATCAGAGAGTGAAATGCAAGATTCTACACAAAACCTTACTCACCCCCAGCGTTTGGAAGTTCAGCTTTTCCTATCACCACCCACTTTCATGCCTGATGTATGTATGTACATGTGGATGGATGGATTGAGGCATACACACATATTTGCAAATCATTCATACATACACATATATATGATACTTTCCCAGTATTTGCTCATAGTTCTGTCTGTTTTAATAAATATAGAACAAACTAAGCTTTTTCTAAATGTTTTGCATAAGCGTTATTAAAAAGTCATGCCTCTGGTTGCAAATCTAGCATGTTTATCTAGTATTGTCCCAGTTTTATTGTACTTATGTGGAACACTTTTGATTAAAGTGAAAGAATGCAGCAAAACTAACATGTATTAAGATATGTTTACTATCTTACTAAATGTAGTAATTCCATAATGTAAAAGGAAATATGTTTATTTTAATTGTAGACAAACAGAGATATAAGTGCTGGAGATACATTGTTTATTGAAATTCCATATGCATCTGTATTACTACCTGGTCATTACTCAAGCCATTGTCATCATTGTTATGTAAAATATCAAGCTGTTATTCCGTAAGTTTATTCATTTTACTTTTCATTATGCCCTGTTAAAAAGTTCTGTGTTGTTTTGTTATCATATGTGAGGTTTTTGTGTTAAATATTTTGGTCAGACATCTAAATTTCATTTGAGTTATAAAAATTTATTGTCTGGACTAATTAACTGAAAATGAAATGCAGGTTTAAAGATAAAGATCTGTTGTATGATGTCTGTACAGAGTATCTCAAAATTAGGATCTTTCTGAATGCATATGTTCTGCTCATAAGTAGAGCAATCTGTTAAAGGACACTAAAAGTCAAGCAGGGTTATTCACTACGTAAAAAGTCAATTTTTCTGTCTTTTAATTTACCAATTACTCAAAATTAGAATTTCTGTGGTTTTTGCAAAAAAATAAGCTGTTTTATTAATTTTTGTAAGTCAAAAAAAAAAAAAAGGTGAAAAGCACAGCAATAACTTACTAGTCTTAATCTCAGGGCTGCCAGACCTGCGCCAATTGCGCCAAAACGTTGTTCTTGCACCATTGTGCTAAAAAAATAGCGGTTTTGACGAAATCTGCACTAATTTTGCGCCAAAAGTTAAAATGTACTGGTCATCAATATTTTAGCGTAATCTTACGCCATTCGAAATCAATTCAGCGGTTAATTTGTACGTGAGATTCTTCCGTGGATTAGCGGAGCACCCCCCCCCCCCTCTTTTTTTTGTCATTTTCGAGATCGATGCAAAAATGAAATTTTTTTTGGGATATTAGTTAGGGCAGGAGGTTGTATTTCATCTGGGGACGTTGTTTTGTCTTTTTAAATGTTCGGAAACGGAAGCTAAACGGAGTGCAGATTTTTCCCCGTAATCGTATTTTTCTTCTCACACGATGTTGCTTCTGTTCAGTATTGTTGTTAAATATAATTTCATTGCATAATTTCAGCTTGAAATTGTAGGCAACGATTTCCAAAATGGAAGTTAGGCCGCCCGAAACTTTCCTCGTAATCTTCGGCCACAAGATTCTTGCGCTGATTCGAGGAGTTCCGTCTTTTTTGTTATCATTTGGACCATTCATCAGGCACAAATGAACTGAAATTTTGGGAGGATTGGTGGTGGTGGTGGTGGGGGGGGGGGTCGTTTTCTCCATCGGAGGACGGAATTTCATCCTTCGAAAACTGAAAGTAGAGGGAGGTAAGGTTTTTCTCGTAATCGTAATTTTTTCTCCCAATGTTCCCCCTCCTATGTAGTTGTTATTTAAATGTCATAAGCCCCATAAACATGTCTGCATTTTAGCTTGATAAGGGTGGGGGAAATTTCCAGAAACAGAAGTGACAAGGTTTGGGAATTTGTAGTAATAATTGATGCATGTTGTTAAAAAAAAAAAAGCATTCATTCTCTGAAAATTACACCATTTATCTAAAATATTGAAAGCTCTGATATCAGAATTCATGGTTCTCAGCTACAGTTGATGTTTTTAGTAAGCACAGGATACCTTTCAAAAATTGTATTGCTTTTGGAGCAGACAATGCTCCAGTAATGATAGGAGAGAAAAATGGTGTAGCTTGTCATTTGAAAGAACACCAAAGTGAAATAATAATTATAGGGTGTATTTTCCATTTAATTAATAACGCAAAAGAATTTTTTCTTTGGTTAAAAAAATCGCACAATGTTTCGATCATTAATGTCAGGTGAATTGCTTGAGAGTCTTCTGTTAATTAAATGCAAAGAAAGTTTACTTTGTTTTCAAAAAAGAGTACTCCAAAGAATTCTTAAAAAAACCAAAAAGGCCACTGTAAAAGGTTTAGCTAAACTGTTAAATTACTATAAACAAAAGTTCCCTTTAATAAAAACACACACAAAAAAAAAGGTAAGTGTCCTGTATTCCTTTTTTGTTTAAGCAGTATGAGTTCTAAATCACTTTATCATGTGACAAATTGACGTAAAAAAATCTTCTGAATTTTTCAAAGCAATCTTCTGCATATTCATTAAATTTAGTTTTCAGGTATGGTAGTGGGTCACACCTGTGGAAGTGTTGACAGGGATGGAATAGACACCTTGTAAATCTAGGGGTTTATTGGGATCTCTCTCTCTCTCTTTAAGAATGAGATTAAGAAGATGTGGAGGTGGTTTAACTGCAATCCTGTGGCCAGAAGATTTGAAAATAGAGCAAAATTTATGAGTGAAGGACAGGCTAAAGGGCAAAGTGTCAATAAACTGATTAGTGGTGGAAGGTTCAGGCAGTAAACTAGTAGTTCTATTCTGTGACTCAAATTGCTTAATTAGGCTATGTACTAAGAGGGGTGGAAAGCCATGCAATTTGCCAATGTTGATGATGTTCTGATATTCTTTTTGTAAAGCAGGTGGGCTGTTGCAAATAAGGTTAGCTCTGTGTATGTAAGACTTGATAGCAGCCAATTTATATTTTTCAAAGGTGTAAGAATGGTAAGGGATGATATTATGGGTGGCAGAAGGTTTCCTGTAAACAGAGAGACCAAGTGAGAAGTCTGGATTGATGTTGATGTTAACATCCAGAAAACTAATATTGTTGTCGACCTGTTCTTGAGACGAGAATTTTATATGAGGGAATTTGAAAGTTATAGGAGTTCTATTAGTGAGTGTTTCTGGTGTGGCCAAATGATGAAAATGTCATCAACATACCAATACCAAATGGTGGGTTTTAAGAGGGATGGAGCAATGATTAATTTTTCAATATTCTGCATATAAATTTCAGCAAGTAAAGGGGGAAAGAAGAAAGCCCATTCATACACCTTGTTTTTGTTGGTACTACATAGCTGCCAATCCTTCCGATTTACCCGTAAAGCTTCCGATTTTGGGGCATCAATCCGATATTCCGATCGGAAAGTGATTTCTTCCGATTTTTCATTCTCATACCAAAAATCCCTATTTTTTTTCCCCTCCATTTCAAGAGCAAAAAAAAAAAAAAAAACCACACACACACACAACCAAACATTTATTCCACTTCAAAAAATCCTTAACACGAGATGATTAAAAAGAAAAAAATTCTCCTTATTTCCGCTGTGAAGAGAAAGTGCGAGCGGCACGGTTTCTGCTTACATGTGGACTTTTGGATGGTTCCGAGTACCTTCCCCTGCACAAGCAGCCAGCTGCGTAACGTAAGGTTACAATCGCGTTTCTCTCTCTCTCTTGCTGTTTCCCCCTCCCCTGTTCTCCTTTTCAGGTAACGCATTGGTCATCCCCGGGGTCGCAGCTTCTCGGAGGCCAGCGTGGGCGTGTCTTGCATTCCAGCACTCCCAGTTCGAAATGCTATTTCAGAATGTAGTTATCGTAAAAAAAAAACTCAAACGGATTTTAAATCTGTGGAATTTTTAAGCCCAGATTGATGCCCAACATGACGAAATTAAGCAACAGCTGCCAGTTTTGTGAAATTAAAAATGCATTAGGCATGGTTTCATAACTTCTTCTGTGGCAATAAATTTGACCTAACAAAAGAATGCTACTGAAGAGGAAGTCAAAAAAAAAAAAAAAAGAAAAAGAGTCCAATGTTCATTCGAGCCTTTGCTTCTCCAGCAATGATTTGTTTTGATGGTCCATTAGTCAGTAAGTTTTCAACCGTGGTTTTTTTGTTCGTCGCTCGATAACGTGCATAAAAATGTCTTTGCTTGATTCAACGAAATTAATATGTTGGGGTAATATTTTTTTCCTCTGCAAATTGCATCTCTTTAAGCTGTTACTGTTTTACTACAGCAGTTTTACTCGCATTTCTTTTCAAGTGTCAATAAATTTAGTATTAGTGATTCGCTATGAGCAGCAATATGAAAGGGGGAAAAAGTACTATAAAACATTCCGTGATGCGTATTCTGCAGAATTCCCGTGTATTGCAAAATCTTCAAAAAATGAAAAATATGCATTTTGCACTACGTGTCATGTAATTTCAGCGTTTCGCATGGTGAAAGGAATGATATTACTAATCATATTTCTAGTGCCCAGTACAAATCTAATGTTGACTGCGTGGGAAAAAATACGAAATTAACTTCCTTTGTTAAAAGTTTTGATGAACTGGATGCGATTAGTGCAAAATGTTTGTTCACTTTATCTTTAGTTGAGCATAATTTACCAATTAGTGTCACTCATTTATTTCTTTTTTTTTTTATTTGACTGTCTCATCGTCCGTCTTTTCGTAAGATAATCCTAGCATGAAAATGGTTTGTTTTTGAAAACATTTTAGTTTGTTCCGTGATGACGTGGGATACGACCCTATTGGATTTGGTGGTCAAAGGGTGTGGAAAAATTTATTCCATAAAAATTAATTTTTATCTCTTTATAGATCATAATGATATAGCATAGTAATGAGAAATTCTGTATGGATAATTGAAATAAACGTGCCGATAAATTCAAACATCTGTAGTCATATCAATTAAAAGTTGATACTTGAGTTAGGTAACATATCATTTTTTAATCGATATGTTCAGTACATTTAATCAATATGCGCGACAAGTAATTTCATTGGATATATCGATTGAAAATTTCATCGAATATATCGATTTTTTTAACGATTTTCGGTTTCTGAAAGTTAGCAGGTATGGTAGTTAAATACCATTGTATACAAAACAATGTTGCATACATGTCGATGACATCTTCATCATTTGGCCACACGAGAAACACTCGCTAATAGAACTCATGTCCTCCATAACTTTCAAATTTCCTCATATAAAATTCTCGTCTCAAGAATAGGTCGACAATAATATTAGTTTTCTGGATGTTAATATCAACATCCATCCTGACTTTCCACTTTGTCTCTCTGTTTACAGGAAACCTTCTGCCACCCATAATATCATCCCGTTCCATTCTTGCACCTTTGAAAAATATAAATTGGCTGCCATAAAGTCTTACATACACAGAGCTAACCTTATTTGCAACAGCTCTCCTGCTTTACAAAAAGAATATTAGAACATCATCAACATTGGCAAATTGCAAGGCTTTCCACCCTTCTTAGTACATAGACTAATTAAGAAATTTGAGTCACAGAATAGAACTACTAGTTTACTGTCTGAACCTTCCACAACTCATCAGTTTGTTGGCACTTTGCCCTTTAGCCTGTCCTTCACTCATAAATTTTGCTCTATTTTCAAATCTTCTGGCTACAGGATTGCAGTTAAACCACCTCCACATCTTCTTAAGCTCATTCTTAAAGACAGAGATCCCAATAAACCCCTAGATTTACAAGGTGTCTATTCCATTCCTGTCAACACTACCACAGGTGTGACCCACTGCATTGGTAGTACTTGCCGCAGCATCAACCAGCAATTGATGGAACTTATCGCTGATGTTAAGTAAGGCAACCCTTCCACCTCCCTTTCAATTTTAACAATCAGTGATACATCCACGATTCTCGATTGGTAAAATGTTAAACGTATCGCTCTATTCAACAATCTGAAAGCCCTCAGGTGCCGTGGAAGCATTGAAATCTACCTTACCCCTAACACCTGCAGTACAGATGCATCTTTTCACATCCCAATCATTTGGAAAGCTATTTTGAAATCTGGCAACAACTGATGCTTATACCACATGGTTCTTTTCACGTGTTTCATTCCATGGCTGATGAGGTAGAAGTCACTATCGAAACGTCCCACCACTTAAAATTTCTTAACGTAACCTATGCGTAATACATGATATTAGGAATTCTTCTGATACTAATTACTCAATTGTTAAACTCAGCCAAATCCAGATTTTATTACCAAAACTATTTGTCTAGTGGATTGAAAAACATAGATCTGCAGAAATTTCTATATTTTTGCAGTGCTGCATTTCCTGTCATGTTCATTCAATCTGTGCTTACACTAAGAAGCTTACCTTGTTTTTCTGTTACTGCAGATTGTTGGTAATTTGTATATGATATGTGCTGCAAGTCTGGCAGCAGTACCAATGTTTGTGGTATTGTATGTAAATGTATAATTATACTAGTAGAACATAATAGTGTGTGGTTGCTACATAGGTAAGCCATCTCTGGAAGCTCCATCAGATACTCTGAATGCCTGTCCAATGATTCCTTGAGTCATTGGCAAAGCATAACCTTTTTGATACTGTTACCAGAATCGTACAGTGGGAAGTATATGTAGCATAACAACAAAAGGAAGTATATGTAGCATAACAACAAAATGCCATAATTAATAACAAAAGCATAATAAATCTCTTTGCTTTAATTGTCAAAAACTATGTCCCTAAAACATAAAAGACAACCACGTATTTTTAAACAGCAGAACTGCAATGATAATTTTCCACTCAGAGGATCTGAAAATGGATAAAGAAATTAAAGGAGAGAGAGATTACTTTGTTCTTGTTTCACATCGATACGACAGTGTACCTTTGCAGCGTAACTGTCCAAAACAGAATCACAGAAAGGATTTTTATCATTTTTTTCAAAAAAAGTTGTTGTTTTTTCAATAGAAACAGGGATAGTGAGTAAAGCCTGTGTTGTAACTGCGTGTTATTAGAAAATAAGTTACTTTTAGTTTCGAAATCTTTGGCTTCACAGTGGCCTCGGAATAGCAATTCTTGCTTACCTTGGCAAAAGACTGCCTTGATTTAGGTGCTGACAAAATACCGGTTACTATTATTATTATTTTTTATGGTTGTGTATTTTTCAATGTTTTTGTTAAACACTCAAACAAAATTTTATTCTATTTTTTCCAAACTGAATCAAATCAGCTATGGAATTAACATGTCTTAGAGATATTTCACAGCTTTATTTTGAGATTCCAAAAACTGTGTAAATAGTGTACAGCATTTTCTTGTACATGCAATTGTTTCTGGAAAAGTGGGATTTACAGCCACCTGCAAAATCCTTTCATTTTTTTCAGCCAAATAGCCACAAGATGCTAAGGATCATGAAAAGAGGCTGAGTGCAGTTTTAGATTTTTCTTACATTTTTTTATTTAAATACATAAAAACAATGACACCACTTACATAAGTAACACAGCCCATTGTTCAACTTCTTACTTTACATTTCAGGCACGTAGGATTTTCTTTATTATCTTCTTGCTGGACGAGAGGATAAATGCCTCATTATAATTCCTATGCAGTAATATTAAGCTGAAATAACTTGCTGTCCAACATTTTTAATATAAATTTACTGAACTTCAAAATTTATAGTAAAAATGTGGGACCACAAGTTATTTCAGCTTAATATTACTGCATAAGAATTATAATCTGGCATCTATTTGGGACCCCATGAAGAACCAATACAAACATTTTTTGGTCTCTCCTTCCATATAGGAAGGCAAACAGAATGGAAACAATACAAACAGAAAGACCTAAAATGAGAAGCAAGAAAATAATAAAGAAAATTCTATGCCTGAAATGTAAAGTAAGAAGTTGAACAATGGGTTGTGTTACTTATGTAAGTAGTGTCATTGTTTTTATGTATTTAACTATATCGAGCACGTTGCTATCGAGGTATTTGCATGAGTTTTTGAGCTCAAGCTGTACATTGAACTTTGTAATGTTTTTATGTACGTATTTCTCGATGTGTCAAGATGAAAAACATGTTTTATTTACGTTATGCTTGTTTAGTTAAATCCGTTCAAGTAATGGTTCAACTGGTTGGAACTTTTTTACATGTTATAGTTCTTTTGTGTGAAATGCAGTTTCTCAGTTGGAAGTTATTAATTAGTATTAACTGCAAACAAATATCTCTGTAATCAATAATTCAAGAAAAACATTTTACGTACCTCTCAGTTGCAAGTGGTCGATGTGGTCTCTCAGTTGTAAATGTTCAAATTATTTGTATGTGTTTGTTCTCATCAGGCTATTGAGTTTAGACTGTTAAGAAATTAGCTGGCACATGTTCTTCATGGGGTCCCAAAATTGAAAAGACAAATTAATATATTGGAGGAATTTTCAAGACTACTATTTGACTAGGATATATTTTAGTTGAAATACGAGAGGTACATGAAAACAAAGGAGTTATGAAATACGCTTGAATGCTATGTCAAAAGACTAAAAGGATTATGAAAATTTTAAAATGTTGTAGTGAAAGACTAAAAAGAACCATGAGGAACTTTACAAAAATGGCCAATAGAATTAAAACTATAACAATGTTGAACTACCTTGGATTAAGATGTACAAGATGCCATGACCTAGAATCAAAGGAAATATAAAAACACCAAATACCTTGAAAAACGTAAGTGTGGATTACTCGAAAAATTCTTTGCATGAGAAAATGCAATCACCAAAACATCGTCGAACATCTTGGTTGTACTGTCCGATGCATTTCGGTAGAGGTGTCTGCCATCTTCTGGGACCTCTGGCCGTCCGTTCTCTCTGCAGTCCACGTCGATTATGCCATGTACTCAGGCTGGGAATCTTTGTTTTTACTTGTTATATGTCAACAAATGTGTTGCATTGCCACCTTTGGGACTTGAAGACTCAGTAATCTTTTCTTCTCATTTTAGGTCTGTCTGTTTGTATTGTTTCTGTTCTGTTTGCCTTCCCATTTTTTGGTCTCTCCTTCCATATATGGAAGGCAAACAAAACAGAAACAATACAAACAGACAGACCTAAAATGAGAAGAAAAGATTACTGAGTCTTCAAATCCCGAAGGTGGCAATGCAACACATTCGATGACGTATAACACGTAAAAACAAAGATTCCCAGCCTTAGTACGTGGCATAATCGATGTGGACTGCAGAGAGAACGGACAACCAGAGGTCCCAGAAGATGGCAGACACCTCTGCCAAAATGCATTGGACAGTACAACCAAGAGGTCCGACGATGTTTTGGTGATTGCATTTTCTCATGCGAAGAATTTTTTGAGTAATCCACACTTACATTTTTCAAGGTATTTAGCGTTTTTATATTTCCTTTGATACTAGGTCACGGCGTCTTGTACACCTTAATCCAAGGCAGTTCAATGTTGTTATAGTTTTAATCTTTTTGGCCAAATTTTTTAAAGTTTCTGATGGTTCTTTTAGTCTTTCACTACAATATTTTAAAATTTTCATAATCCTTTTAGTCTTTCGACATAGCATTCAAGCATATTTCATAACTCCTTTGTCTTCATGTACCTCTTGTATTTAAACTAAAATATATCCTAGTCAAATAGTAGTCTTGAAAATTCCTCCAATATATTAATTTGTCTTTTCAATTTCGGGACCCCATGAAGAACTGAACATGTGCCAGCTAATTTCTTTGAAGGTCTAAACTCAATAGCCTGATGAGAACAAACATACAAATAATTCGAACATTTACAACTGAGAGGTACGTAAAACGTTTTTTCTTGAATTATATTTGATTACCAAGATGTTTGTTTGCATTTAATACTAATAACTTCCAACTGAGAAATTGCATTTTACACAAAAGAACTATAACATGTAAAAAGTTCCAACAGTTGAACCATTATTTGAATGGATTTAACTAAACAATCTTAATGTTTTTAGCAAAGGAGCAGTCTGCCTTTTTCAATTATTTCCTTTTCTTCATAATTTTGGCAGAAAACTGAAAATTCATCATACCCATAACCACACAGGCATACCTGCCAACTACTATGGGATGTCCATAGTTTCTACAGATTTAGTTATCTGACTACGGAAATATGATACTGACTGTTGAAACTACGGATTCCACGAATTTCCATTTTGTTTCTTTTTTATTATTATTATTTTTGCTATTATTTTATGATATACACAAGATTCTTTAGCGGATTTCAAGAATTCTGCTTTTTTGTCGTCATTTAAATAATTCTCATGATCGATGCAAAAATGAGGAGAATTGGGGAAGGGGGCTTCGTTTTCGTCTGGGGACGGTATTTCGTGTTTTAAAACTTTCGAAAACAATAGTTAAACAGAGTACAAAATTTAGACGTAATCGTAATTTTTCTCTCCCGATGTTGCCTCTATGTCCAGTATTCTTGTTAAATATAATTTTATTGCATAAATGTTTGTATTTCAGCTTGAAACTGTAGGCAACAATTTGCGAAAACGGGAGTTAGGCGCCGCCAAAATTTCCTGTAATCTTCAAGCACGAGATTCTTCCGCGAATTCGAGGAATACCGCCTTTTTTCGTTATTAGTTTGGTCATTCACGAGATTGATGCACAAGTGAGCATAAATTTTGGGGGTTGGTGGTGACAGGGGAGGGGGGGAATGTTTGTTGGAGGATGGAATTCCAGCGTTACAAAACTTCCGAAAATGCAAGGTCGATGGAGTTCAGAGTTTTTCCGTAACCTTAATTTCTATTTTCTCGTGATGTTGTCTGTGTCCAGCATAACGTTTTACTGCATAAATATTTGTATTTCAGCTTGAAATTAGGGGAAAATTTTCCAAAACCGGAAATCAGAAGGAGCAAAGATTTCAAGATTTCTCCGTAATCACAGTAACCCCTCCCTCCCTTGTGATGCTCCCACTCTCCAGCATTGTTAAATATCCCCCGCCCCATAAGTTTTTGCATTTAAGCTTGATAAGAGAGGGAGAAATTCCTGAAAACGGAAGTGACGAAGTTGTAAAATTTGTAAAAATTGATGCATGGTGTTCAAAAGTATTAATATTCTCAAAGTTACACCATTTATCTAAAATAGTTAAAAGGTTTAATATCATGCACTCATGGTTCTCAGGCTGAAAGTTCTTTTAGCATGATGGATGAAATTATTGTTATCAGAGTGCATTATAAAAAAAGAAAGTGAGGATGAAGAAATAGGGAGAGAAAGATATCAGCAGAAAGAAAAATTCAGCAATGGATGTTGTGCAGCTGCAGAGTCAACAAAAGACAAACTGACAGTAGTCTGCATTCTTGCTGTGGGTTCTGATTTTTTCACCAAGTTAAAACGTTCAGCAGCTTTTTTTCCTCCATCAGTCTTGTTTTGTCATAAACTGCAATTTTAGGGGCAGTATGATCATATGGTAAGTAAAGGTTCATGCACTGCGTGTTCACTTGCTTGGATTTCCTATCTGTCGAGTGTTGTGGAATTCTGAATGCATCTGACTGTTTTTTACTGGTGCAAGTTTTGAACATAAGTCTCGCAATGCTACCTATTGTGCCCTTGCCAGAGGAATCAACCTTGTGTTTCACACTTGTTAAGTTTGTTTCATTAGTGTCCTTGTTTTTTGTAACGTCTTGTTGTAGTGCGTATTTCTTTTTTACAAAGAGATGGATCATTTCGTAAAAAAACATCTATGTAAATCATGCAATAACACTAGTTACTGCTGACAAGGCAATGGATTTTCTTTCTGCTGATATGCCAATGTTGGCGGGTATGCCCAGGCGTATTCAGTCTCGACACCCATGTTCGAAGGGTTCGACATAGTGTGAAGGTAAAAATAAATAGAAATAATCTGCAATGGAATAATATAAAATTTGTCCACATGCAGCAGGTAGCTCATAAAACAAACTTGAGAAAAGCACTGAAATAAAAGAAAAAGCATTCACAACATAAGAAATGCTGTGTCACCAAACTAACCACTTGTGACATTCAGAGAATGCAGTGTGTGCTGCAGCCACTTGTCTGTGTTAGTCTTTCCAGTTTCCTTTCTGATTTGTCCTCAGGTGCAGCCCACAGTGCTGGCAGTGTTTTGTCATTAGTGAGAGAAGTGGTTTGTTAGTGGATGTACTTCATGAGGCAGGCTGGTGTGCAATATATTTCGAGAACCAATACAGATTGAGCGACTTCATATATCATTTGCAATGCATCACTGTTTTCAATTCCAACCAATTACAATTATTTATTTAAAACTGTTTCCAGTGGTGACACTGGATACTGCACACTTTACCTGGCCCTGAGTTCACTTTTGTGGTGCTTGCAGTTGTCGCATTTATTCCACTGATAAATATGCTACATACATCGGCAGTAGCAGGGGCTGTTATGTGCATTAAAGAAGCATGAAGAGTAAAAGATCAGCATTAAACTGGCTGTGCTATTCCTGCCAAAAGACACTGCTAATCAATCAGTTGTCTTGCTGCCATACTGCTGAATTCACAGACCTCAATACAGAATCTAGCACAGAAGTGTCAGATCAGCCACAAATCTGTGTATTGCATTATGCAAGTGTACAAGTTCCATCCCTTCAAGTATGAATTTGTACTACGTCATGGAGATTATCATCTCAGGTGAGGTGATTTTCTGTCTAGGCATGTTAATAATCAGCACTTTGGGCATTTGTCAGATGATTGTCCCTGTTGGATACAAGAACAACCTATTCAAGATCTGCAAGTGATGATGTGATGTAGTATTGACAAAGATCAAGTCTTTCGGTTTCTACTTCTTTGTTGGAAATATGAATTTGGAACCCAACCTGGATATTTTTAAAAATGTCTTTTTTCTGTATCTTGATGGATGATTTGTTCTGTCTTCTCCTTTGAGCACTTATTTTAAACATGAAGTACCCACTCATTTCTCCTCGAGTTTTCATTGGTTGGATCATCACCTTTTTGTGAGGTGGTTTGAAATGAGAGATCCCCATTGAGCAGCCACCTCACTCACCCAATGTAATGCTGCTGGATTTCTTCTGGTGAGGACATATAAAATTTGGGATTTATCAGAATCCACTCACTTAGTTCAGGTTTTAAAGGATACTGTTACAGTGGAAGTGGAAAATATTGAAAGAATCTTTGATTGAAAAAACAAAAAGAACAGATAACTTTGTTTTATTCGCCTCACACGCAGCAGGCCAGTGAATACCCAAGCTCCAAAATAGAAGTATAAACATGTATTTTGAATCTATTGTGTAATCTGTGTTAGAATGTCAATCATCAAAATTTTGAAAAACACCATACCTCAGTTCCAGCATTAACACCAAAGACATATATTTCAGTAATATGCTATATTTTAATGCTAATAAAAAAACCCTGTAGAACATGGAGTTGAAATATATATGCATCGAATGCCTGTAGTTGAATCTCACTTCTTGAGGGAAAAACACAATGAGTTCTTTCATTTATCCATTAGTATGTATTCACAACTTATATAAACTATAATTTACATATTTAGTCATTCTGTTTCACAAAATTCTTTTTTCACTTCACTTCATCTCATGGCACTCTTCATTCCACTTGACTTCTCAGAACAGAACAGAATGGAACACTGCAGTATTTAAGTTCACAGCACAACTCTCTTTTCTACAGTCACAGTAAGCAGTGGTTTCATGCACTTGACTTGACTTAAGAAACTTCAGAGCACTGAGCAATATGGCCAACAATCCCCCTTTGCTCTGACATTTTTGTAAGTCTCAGCTTTTGTCGATGTTTCTCAAATGCTGGTTTTGGAAGTGGTTTGGTGAACAGATCTGCAGACATATCCTTTGATGGACAGTATATCACTTCTATAATTCCTTCTTCCTGCAAATTCTGAATGTAGTGATGCTTAATATCCATGTGTTTAGTTTTACTAAAACTTCCTTTTGATCGTGTAAGTTTTATCGTAGCTTGATTATCTTCACAGATCGATATCGGATGTTCTTGCTTCACACCAAAGTCTTTTAGTAGTTGTAGTGTCCACATAACTTCTTTTGTAGCATCTGTAAGTGACACATATTCAGCTTCGGTTAATGATAGAGCAATGCAATTTAGCTTTTTTTGATTTCCAGGTAATAGCGTTACTTCCTAATAGAACTGAGTATCCAGTTGTGGATTTTCTATCGTTCTTATATTGACCCCAGTCTGCATCAGTGTAAACTCTTAAAATAGGTTTTTCATCTGATGATATTTTCAACTTTAAGATTCTTCGTAGTTTTCAGATATCTGATGATTCTTGTTGCACCATTCCAGTCTCTTTGACGAGGATTTTGGCATCTTCTGCTAAGAACATGAGTTGCTGCCACAATGTCTGGTCTTGTAGTTGTCAAAATATACAGTAGAGATCCAATAGCTTGTTGATATGTTTTATTGTTTTCCAGTATATCCTCTTCACATTCTTGCTGAACATAATTTGTTTCTAATGGAGTATGTTTTGGTTTAGCCTCTTGCATATTGTATTTCTGAATTAGATGTTCGATTTTTCTCTGTTGACTCAAATAATAGTTGCCTTTAGAATCTTTGTTTATTTCAATACCTAAGTATTGGGTTGTCGGAAAAGTCATGACTTATTTTAGCCTTGTTTTGCAAAGGTCATTTATTGATAGAAAGAACAAAGATCAATCAACGATATAATGCCCGTTTTATTCGATGACCTTTTGCCATCTGTCTGAGCTGCAGAATACCTCGTTCATAGAAGGACCTGTCCTTCGTGGTGAAAAACTGTACAAGGTGCTGATTTACAGCCTCATCTGAATTGAACGTCATAACACACAAGGACTGTTGAAGAGAGCGAAACAAGTGGAAGTCTGACAGTGCAAGGTCAGGCGAGTATGCTGGGTGTGGCAACACATCCCACCCAAGCTCCAATAATTTTTGGCGGGTGATCAAACTTGTGTGTGGTCTCGCATTGTCGTGATGGAACACAACACCTTTACGATGAACGAGCTCTGGACGTTTCTTGATGATGGATTCGTTCAAACTGTCCAATTGCCGACAGTACACATTCGAATTGATAGTTTGGTTCCATGCTAGGAACTCGAAAAACACGACACCTTTAAAATCCCACCACACTGAGACCAGAACCTTCCGCTGATGAATGTCTGTTTTGGATGTCGTTTGAATGCGAAGCAGCACGTCGGGACCAAGACCGTTTTGCGCAGCACATTGTTGTAAACAATCCACTTTTCGTCACCAGTTATCAGTCAATTAAAAAAAGGATAGTTTTCCTCACGTTTAATGATCATATCGCAAATGTGTATACGCGCCGTCAATTGAGCTTCTTTGAGTTCATGAGGAACCCACACATTGAGCTTGCTTACGTATCCCAGCTTCTTCAGGTGGTCGTGAATGCTTGAATGATGTATGTGCAATGTGTCTGCAATCTCTCATGTCTTGTAATGTG
Source organism: Macrothele yani (assembly GCA_039090855.1). Taxonomy (NCBI): domain Eukaryota; kingdom Metazoa; phylum Arthropoda; class Arachnida; order Araneae; family Macrothelidae; genus Macrothele; species Macrothele yani. The sequence continues at coordinate 47,820,484 of CM077012.1, forward strand.
GGTTTGACTCGATCAGTGCTTTGATTTGGTAGTCATAAACCTCAGTTGGCCTCCCGGACCGAGGAGCATCGTTGAGGTTAAAATCACCAGCAGGGAATTTTGCGAACCACCGCTGGCACTGACGTTCTTGTAGAGCATTAGCACCGTACACTTTACTCAACTTTTCACAAGCTTGACGCGCATTCTTCCTTTTACGGAAGTAAAATATGGCGAAAATGCACAGTTTGGTCTTCCATCTTCAACTTGATGTCAAATCTCCGCAAATCAACCAAATCGCTCACTATTCCTTTTAGACTGCAGCTAGAATTGGCACCTGTCGAATGCCATAGCGATAACAGAGCTGCGCATGCCTCTAGTCCTTCCAAAACCGCCCAACCGCCATCGGTGGCCAAAATACGTCATGACTTTTCCGAACACCCAATAATATCTCATATATATATCACTAAGCTGTTCACTGAGATTCAGAGGTTAGCTCCAAAAAGAAATACAAACTTCCAGATATTTTTACTTATTGTTGTCGTATCAAACTTCGCCATTTACAGCGATCTTGACATACAACTCGTGCTTCACTGATATCCATTACACGCCGTACACAAGATCTTTTATACTTCATACTCATAATCTTTTTCTCATGCAGACACTCCTGAATCTGATCCACCCATGTCTTCCTTGGCCTTCCTCTGCCTTTCCTTCCTGCCACTTGGGCTGAAAAGATTTTCTTAGTAAGCATTTCATCACTCATTCTTTCAACATGGCCAAAGCACCGAAGCATATTGGTCTCCACCTTGCTAACAACATTTTGCTTTACATCACACAACTGCAATACATCTTCATTCCTCACACAATCAGATCGTGTCTTGCCACAAACCCCACGTAAGTAACGCATTTCTCCAGCACACAAACGACTCCTATGTTTCTTCTGCAGTACCCAGGTTTTACTGCCATACATCAGAGTAGGAACAATTACTGTTTCATACACAGCCATATGGGACTCTCTAGAGAACCCATCATTCCTGTGAAAACCTCCCAGAGCAGCTATGACTTTCAAAGAAGAATTCACTCGCCTACTGATTTCACCATGCAACTTGTTCTCTCTGTCAAACATGCTTCCTAAATACACAAACTCACTCACCTGGTCAATCACAGTGCCATTTATACTTACATTACATTCAGTGCTACCCATTCCTCTCTCAAACACCATAACTTTGGTTTTTCCCTTATTTATACTCAGTTTGAATTTCATGCAAACTTCGTGCATCCGAGTCAACATACTCTGCAACTCACTTTTGCTCTCTGCCAACAGGACAGTGTCATCAGCATACAGCAATCTGCACGCACGGATATCATCAAGACATAAACCACTATTATCTATTTTGGCCTCACGCATGCATGCGTCCATAAATATATTAAACAGCCATGGTGACATTACACAACCTTGTCTAACTCCTGCACCAATGGAAAACCATTTTGATAAAACACCATTCACTCATACACAAGCTCTACTACCAGCATACATGGCTTTTACACTATTAAGTAGATTCCCAGTAACACCATATTCATTCAATACCTTCCACAAAAGTGTCCTATTGACTCGGTCGTAAGCTTTCTCTAAATCTATGAAGGCAGTAAAAACTTTCTTCCCATCAGCCAGATACTTTTCAATCATCATGCGTAATGCAAAAATCTGGTTAGTGCAGCCTTTACCAGGCATAAAACCACTCTGAACATCCCACACTTTCTCTGATGTAAGACCCCGTACTTTTTCAATAACAACCTTACCAAACACTTTCCCTGGCACACTCAGTAGGCTAATACCACGATAGTTCTTGCATTCAGTCTGATCACCTTTTCCCTTATACAAGGGAACAATGATAGCATCCTTCCAATCCCGAGGGACCATTCCTAACTCCCAGCACAACTGGCAAATTTCAGTTAACCAGTCAATTATAGAGTCACCACCATACTTCAACATCTCTGCAGTTATGCCATCAACTCCTGGAGCCTTACCATTCTGAAGAGATTTTAGAGCTCTTCAGAACACACTTCTTCTCTTGAGATCCCTCCTGTGCTTTCATCCCTCATTGTGACATCATCTGCATCTGTCTCAGAATCATTTTTGCTCTCCTGATCTAATAACTCACAGAAATATTTGGCCCATCTGTCACTTAACTCATTGGGCTCCCATATCATTTCCCCAATCTCATTCTTCACACAACTTACAACTTTATTTCCCCTATTTTTCCTGAGTCTCATGTACTTCCAGAAGGACTTTCTATCTTTCCAAAAGCCAGTTCATGCCTTTCCACTTTCTCTTTCCTATCTTTTGCCTTACTGTGGCGAACCAGCTTAGCAGCTTCACGCTTCTTACAGCGATATTCATCCACAGAGACTCTACCTTGCAACATCCCCAAATAGGCTTCCTTCTTTTTCTTTACTGCCTCATCAATCTCACTATTCCACCAAGCATCACCTCTATTGTTACCCACTATTGTGGTGCCACAGACCTCTTTAGCAGCAGTAACAACACAGTTCTTAAAACATTCCCACTTCTTTTCTACATCTTTCTCACAAGATTTCAGATCCTTCAGTCATTCTCTGAGTAAGTCAGAATACCGCTGATAATCTTCAAGGAGCCTATCAACCTTTATTCTCTCTATCCTGGGTCTCTTCCTATTCCTTTTCCTCCAACCAACATTAAGTTTCACTCGTGACACTACCAAGTAATGATCAGAACCAACATCCGCACCTCTCATCACACGGGTGTCAACAACTAAGTGTTTCAAACGCTGATCGTAAACAACAAAATCTATCACACTCTTTTGACCAAGAGTATGATTTTCCCAAGTATATGTGTGTATATGCTTGTGGTTGAAAAATGTATTAGATACACACAAATCATTCTCAATGCAGAGTTCAATTAATCTTTCACCATTATCATTCACACAAGGATCATTAAACTTACCCAGAACATTGTCAGAAATTGCATTCTGCACACCTACTCTAGCATTGAAATCCCCTGCTATTATAACTTTTTCTTTAGCACCAAACTGGCTCAAAACAGCTTTTAGCTCATTCCAGAAATCTTCTTTCTTATCAGAAGGTTCCGAGTCACAAGGAGCATACACTACAACAATTACAATTCTCTGAAGTTTCACTTTCAAATGAATCCAGAGAATTCTCTCACTTATGCAACTATAGTGAATCAAGTTGTTCTTCATCTTTTCACTTAAAATCACACCTACACCAGCCTGTCCTCTAATATTATCCAATACTCCAGACTACACACTCACCGTGCCATTCACTTCTTCTACCCCAATTTCCTTCTTTTTGGTTTCACTTACGCACAGCACATCCAGTCTATACTTATTCATCTCCTCAATCACTTCACTCATCTTGCCATTTATACCTCTAGTATTCCATACACCAATCTTACATTCACTCAGCCGCGATCGCTTTCTCATACGCCATTTAGAAAGTCCAGGTCGATTCCGTGGTGGACCGTCCTTCTCAAGTGTGGTAGGTCCACCATATCCCACCCTTGAGTCATTCTTAATATTTCTTTTTGTCTTTTTAATCAGGTAAGTACATCAGTGTGGGGGATTAGCCCACAGGGCTGAGGGTTCCAGTTGGTCATTCAACCTAAGGATTCTGGAACAAAACCCAGTGAGTTGGGGTCTTTTCGCCAATGTCACATAGAACTAGCTTGCACCTCTCCAAGATTCACAGAGGCCCTAGTTGCTGTTGTGTGTGCCATTGTTACCATGGAGCGCCCCGAGGAGGCAAACCCATCGCTCACTACAACCGCCCGCCCCAATAATATCTTACTTCACCCAAATTTGTCAGATTAAATTTTTCTTGTAAGGATTTTACAATTTTATCTATATACAACACATCTTTTGCAGTTATTAAGATATGTCGTCAACATACAAAATTATATATATTTTCTCATTTCTTTCTGATTTGATGAATAAACATATATCTGCTTCACTCTGACTGAATCACAGTTCTTTTAGTGTGTTTTCCAAAGTTTGATTCCAGTTCTTAGCTGCTTGTTTTAATCCATAAATTATACACATTCGAATTGATAGTTCGAATTGATATATATACACATTCGAATTGATAGTTTGGTTCCATGGTAGGAACTCGAAAAACACCTTTAAAATCCCACCACACTGAGACCAGAACCTTCCGCTGATGAATGTCTGTTTTGGATGTCGTTTGAATGCGAAGCAGCACGTCGGGACCAAGACCATTTTGCACAGCACATTGTTGTAAACAATCCACTTTTTGGACACATATATATATATATATATGTCCTCCTCAAGTTTTCCATGTAAGAATGTTGACTTAATGTCTATGTGATAGACAGGCATTTTCTTATATGATGCAACTGCAAATAGTGTTCTGATGGTTGTTTGTTTTGCAACAGGAGCAAATACTTCTTCATAGTCTTCTCCATATCTTTGATTATATCCGTTTGCTACCAGTCTTGCTTTATATTTTGTTACTTCATATTTGTCATTATACTTTGTCTTATAAATCCATTTGCATCCATTAGCTTTTCTGTTATTTGGTAGATCAACTAATGACCATGTTTTATTTTGATTTAGGGAATTTATTTCTTCATTCATTGCTATTTGCCATTTTTATTTCTGTACTTTATCTAATTGTTGAATTTCATGAAATGATTTTGTGTCATTGCTTGACAATATTTGTTGACATTCTTCAACTCTTAGGTTTAATGTTGATGGTGGAATTCCTCATGTTGTCCATTGTGACCTTCTGAGAGCTTGAGGTTCTTCTGATGGTTCAACTGTCTCTTCTCTGACTTCACTATTTTCATCTATGCCTTCTATCTGTATGTAATTGAAATTAGTTTCTGAAGTTTGATCTTCTTGGTTATTTTGTACAGGAGTATCAACAATTTCATCCATGTACTGTAACAAATTATAGTTACTTTCTTTTGTATAACTTGATTCATTCCTGGGCATTTTTTCTAAAAATTTTACTGATCTTGATACAATTACTCTTATTTCCTCCTATGTGTATTCTGTACCCCTTTGATCTTGGATTATATCCTACCATCTTTCCTTCCAATGCTTTGCTGTCGAATTTTTGCCTTTTACTTTTGTGAACATATGCCAAAGCTGTGCATCCAAACACTTTCAGATGGCCTATATTGGGTTTAACTCCATTCCATAACTCATAAAGAGTTTTTGTATTTGCTTTAGTTGGCAGTCTATTCAGAAAATATGATGCTGTTGATATTGCCTCTCCCAAAAAATATTTTTTTCAATTTGGAATCAATTAGCATGGCTCTAGCCATTTCTACTAGTGACCTATTTTTACGTTCTGCAGTGCCATTTTGTGCGGGTGAGTATGCAACTGTTCTTTGATGATCAATTCTTTCATGTTTTAAGTAGTTTGACACTTCTACATTACAAAATTCTGCACCATTATCACTCCTAATTGCTTTAATATTTCTATTAAATTTGTTTCTGGTAGATGCAACAAATTCCTTCAGTTTATCAACAGCTTCATTCTTTTTAGCAAGTAAGTATACATATGTGTACCTGCTGTAATCATCGATAAAGGTTAAAAAATATCTTTTACCTCCTAAGCTATTTACTTCCATAGGACCACAAATATTGTATGTATTAAATCCAATGTTCCCTTGGCTCTATAGCTAGATTTCTTTGGATATAGCTTTTCAATAAGTTTAGCTTTTGTGCACATGATACACTCTAAATTATGTTTACAATTATTCACTGTTATGCCTTTAGCAAACCTTTCTTTATCCATTTGCTTTCTTGCTGTTATTTCTCTGTGTCCTAACCTCAAGTGTCATTTGAATACACAATTAGAATTTTTACATATTCTTTCTTTTGACTGAATAATATAGCTTTTCATTCTTCAGCTTTATGTGGAATAGCTTTCAATTTATACAAACTTTCACTTGCTATGGCATTGAGAATTACACAATTACCCTCTTTTATAGTGCACATATTTCCTTCAAATATAACAGTTTAACCTTTGTTTGCTACAGTCTTAACTGTTATTAAACTTCACTCCAATTTAGGAACATATAATACATCATTCAGTGTAACTATGTATATTTCCTTCAAATGTTTCAACTGATAATGAACCTGAACCAATTCTTTGTGATTCAAGCTTTTGTCCATTTGCTATTGTGACAGCGTCTCCTGACTTGCTTTCTAGGCTGCTAAAGAAATTCAAATCACTACTCATGTTACTTTGTGGCTCCAGAATCTATTATCCACTCATGATTTTTGGTTTCAGCATTTTTTCTTGATTTTAACATGAAATCTGTGTTTTTGTTTTCATTTGACCTGGTATTGTCATTTCTTCCACTTTTATCACTTTGTGCTAAATATATCGTATTATTTTTCATCTTTGTGTTCTTGTGATACTCTCTTTGAGTATAATTTTCATTTTGCTTGAAAATACAAACACTTGATTTATGTGATGCATTTCTGTACTGTGTTTCATTAGTGTGGTGTGGTGCTTGCCTTCTGATTTTATTTTTATCATTTTCATGTTGTTTATTTCTTTTCAACAAAATATCTGCATTCATGTCTAAAACGATTTGTTCTGTGACAGAAAGTACAATACTTATGTACTTGTGAAACAGGAGCAACAAAATTTTTCTTGGAAAAATTACTTTTCCCTTTGAATGCTGTAGGCTTTTGTAAGTCTTTCTTCTTTACCATGAACTTTTTCTTTCAAATTCATCTATTAGTTTACTTTTTACATACTCTAAAGTTAATTCATCTTCACTTTTGCTTTCCAAAACAGTAATTGAGGTTGCATAACTCAGGCATGCTACATAATAAAATTGCAGTTAAGTGTGTTTCCTTTACATTTTCCCCAATAGCATTAAGTTTTTCAGCCAACTGTAACATTCCATTTATATGAGAATGCATTGAACTTTGTTCATCATATTTTGTGGAATACAATTTTCTTAACAAGTGAAGTTTACTAGACAGGTTTGACCTTTCGTGAATTTTTCTTAATTTTTCCCATGTGCAAGCCGCTGATTCTTCATGTATTACGTGTATGATTTGTGAATCTGATATGTGCAAGCATATTAATACTCTGGCCATTTTATCTTTTTTATACCAATTTTCATCTGGTTCTGTAGGTTTTTCTTCAAATACAACACTATCCAGATTTTCTCTAATGAGAAGCATATTTAGTTTAAATTTCTGAACTCCATAGTTACTTTCATTCAGCATCTCTATTTGAACTATTTCCTTTGATACAGCCATTTTTTAATTTATAAGAAATTATTTACTGCTGTTTCAATATTATACTTTTGTCCTATTTCTGTACTCTGGTATTACTGAAAAAATTATTCATACTTCCTTCAGTCTCATAATCATTGAAAGAATCTTTGATTGAAAAAATAAAAAGAACAGATAGCTTTGCTTTTATTCGCCTTACATGCATCAGGCCAGTGAATACCAAGTTCCAAAAAAAGAAGTATAAACATGTATTTTGAATCTATTGTGTAATCTGTGTTAGAATGTCAATCATCAAAATTTCGAAAAAACAAAATACCTGAGTTCCAGCATTAACACCAAAGACATATATTTCAGTAATATATGCTACATTTTAATCTTAATAAAAAACTGGAACATAGAGTTGAAATATATATACATTGGTTGAATCTCACTTCTTGAAGAAAAAAACATGTTAAGTTCTTTCATTTATCCATTAGTATGTGTCCACAACATACACTGAAGAGCAATTGAATTAGAGACAGCTGGCGTAATGCAAATGTGGCGCTGTGGGCGGCCCTGTAAACGGAAACGACATGGCGTACGTAGCGATCCCACAATATAAGGAGTAATACGATGGAAATCGGTAAGAGTCGAACACAGTATGGGTAAGACGAAGGATCTAAGCGCATTTGATCGTGGGCAAATTGTCGGGGCCCGATGAATGGGTCACTCTATCTCGGAAGTCATGCAGGCACTGGGATTTTCATGAGCCACTGTGTCGCGGGTGCACCGTGAGTACATCGAATCCAGTAAAACCATCCCTGCAAGGGCCAACTGCCGTGGACAACAGTGTGTGGATGAGCGGGGTCATCGTCAGCTAGCTCACATTGTAACAGCGGATAGACGGGCCACAGTGCAAGAAATCACTCGGCAATTTAACGCTGGTGCACAAAAACGTGTAAGCAGCCACACCATCCAGAACCATCTCCTCGCTATGGGGTAACAAAGCCATCGTCCCACAAGGGTACCGCTGCTGACCGCACATCACGGTGCAAAGATCAGCATGGGCACGGGAACATCTCCACTGGAAACTAGACATGTGGAAAAATGTTGCCTGAACTGATGAGTCGAGATTCACGTTGGTACATGCGGATGGCAGGATACGAGTATGGCGCAAACCACATGAAGCGATGTATCCTTCTTGCCAGCAGAGTACTCTTCAAGCTGGTGGGGGTGGCATTCTTGGCTGGGGACTGTTTACGTGGACTGAAATCGGACCCCTGGTACGTCTGACATCGTCCCTCACAGTTCAACGTTACCGGGATATCCTGGATGGCCATTTGCTCCCGTTTGTGCGTCTTCAACATCCCACTGGGGACCTCATCCTGCAACAAGACAATGCACCGTGCCATCGCTTCCAAATTGTATCCGAATGGTTGGATGAACACTCCACCGACGTGACCTCGCTTCCTTGGCCAGCTAGGTCACCTGACCTCAATCCCATCGAGCACATCTGGGATGCCATCGAGAGAGATGTTCGAGGCTCTGACCCCCCTCCATCAAATCTTCGTGAACTGTGGGAGCTTGTTCAGGGGTCGTGGATCCGTATGGCTTCCCAACGCTTCTGGTGTCTTGTCGAGTCCATGCCGAGACGAATTGCCGCCGTCATCAGGGCGAAAGGTGGTGCTACGCGTTACCAGACAGGTATCTCTAATTTAATTGCTCTTCAGTGTATATAGACTATAATTTACATATTTACAGTCATTCTGTTTTACATAATTATTTTTTTTCACTTCTTCATTTCATGGCACTGTTCTTTCCATTTGACTTCTCAGAACAGAGCAGAACACTGCAGTATTCCAGTTCACAGCACAACAACTCTTTTTACAGTCACGGTTAGCAGCGGTTTCGCGCACTTGACTTGACTTGACTTACGAAACTTCAGAGCAGTGAGCAAATATGGCTAACAAATATCATCCAAGAAACTTTCATTGCAGAAAAGTGAGCCTGCCAGCAGCATGTATGATCTTGAACTCTCAATTTTAGGTTGAAATGAACCCAAAACTAACATTTAAAATGTGCAAACGTACTCTGAAATACAATAGATATCAACAGTAACTTATTTCCTGCAAGCCATGTGTGCATATCTTAAAACACATTTAAAACACACATATTTTTAAGATTGACTTCAACTCAGGTTGACTCACTACCCTTATTTAACATATTTTCAAGCATTTAAAAATTTATTCTGTTTTTCATTCATGCTAAAATTATGTACAAAGCACTTACCCTATCCCAGTATTTACACTACCTCTATTTCAAAGACCATGTGGTCATCTAGCATACTATACAATTACAACTAAATTTTACAAATAAAATATGAACAATTGCAAATAGTCACTTTTTAGACTTCCAACATGAAAATCCTTCATCGTACATTCAGACATCCTCAACAAGAGATTGGTGTGTGTCATTGTCTGACAGATTAAAGTGAATGGTTTCAGCATGTTCTCACAGTGGCAAAGTGCAAACCAAAAATGATGTGGTGTGCCATCTCTTATACAAATGAGGAAACTGTAATTTTTTTTTTTTTTTTTTTTTTTTTTACTTTTCTGTTCAGTTTTTATCAAATTTTTCCTAGGTTTAGGCAAAATATTAGGTATCATTATTATTACATACTGTTCGTTTCCTTTTTTTTTTTTCAATAAAAACTGATTCTATAATTATAGCAAAATTACACTGGCTATCTTTGTGAGTAGATAGATTCACACAGAAAATTTTGTAACTGCATGTATTGTGTATGAGAAGTAAATTAATTATTTATTCATTATATTGAACCAGATTTTCATTTTCTCTGTTTAGCTAATCACTCTTTTGGATTTTTTTCCTAAATATTTTTACTGAATGTTTTGATTGATTTTAGTGAACTGTTCATTCAGCTTTGTAAAGCCTCATACACTAAAACAAGAGAATATTCTGATAATGTTTCTAATGCACAGTGACATGTGGTGATGATTTAGATTGTTGATTTGCTATAATTTCTCTTCTGAATAGGTGCCATCAGTGCTCACAAGTTCGCTATTGTTGCCAAGAATGCTGTGATGAATCGTGGGAAAAATATCATAAATGGGAGTGTGGTAACCTTGATTTATTACACACAGTAAGTATTTCATCATTTTGATTAACATCCTCATGTATAATTTTCAAGAATTCATCAGTTCATCAACAACTCTTTCCCTTGCAATTTACCAGAGGAATTCGGAGCTCTGGGTCAGTGCAGGTGTACACCACTCTATTTTCATCAACCTTTCAACTCCCAGGAAAGGAAAGATATTAAAAAGTAGCTTTACAGGTTGTTCAGGTGTGGTTAAAGTTTCACTGAGTTTGATTAAGGTGTTGAGATAGTTGCAGTGTAAACAGACTGGTGACTTCAATAGCAAGGATAGAAAATAAAATAATATTAAAAAGTAATCAGTTGCTAAAATCTCGATCAATGTGAGATGCAATATTTTACCAGCTTTAGATTCGGCTTCTAACGAACAAGAAAATCAGTTGCAGTTGCACAATGAAATAAATAGTGTTGCAAATACTGTTATGTGTCTGTGCTACTAAGAAGGCATCAGCACTAAAATGAAAACTCAATTTTTAGCACACAAGCACACTGTTTAATTTACTATAATTGTCAATACACATTTTGACATCTTAGAGAACACTTCATTGCTTTAAAGGTAGTACCAATATTTGGACCTTAATTTTGTTGTTCTATGTCACATGAAATCATTTGTTTAGAACAGTGGAATAAACTAAGGCAAAGAAATTTCATCGTAAAATGGGAATAAAAAAACAACAACCTAGCACATCTTCAAATTAGCTGCACACACCTTTTCCCAGTGATATAAAGGGCAAAAACACAAGGGTTTGACAGTACAATCACATGATCACACTTTTTATTTTCTTCTTTTCCTTTCTTGGCAGCAAACACAAACACTCTTTTGAGCTCACAACATTTTCAGAAGATTGACCGAAAACATAAACACTTCCTTAATAGTTCCTCTCCCCACAAAGAAAAACAATTTTCCAAACAGGAACTCGTAAACATTCTCAACAATATGATTGACTGATAGTAGATTATAGTAATACTAAAAAATTCACTGAAAGGTGGGCACTTGGTTTAAAAAAAAAAGGAACAGAATTTATCATAGGAAATATTAAATTCCAGTAAACAATAATAATTGTGTGTGGAGGGCATGTCATAGGAATGCAACTTCAATGTGTTTATTATAATTTATTCTGGGATATTGTTGGTCAGACCCTATATTAGGCATGCCTTTTAATGGCTGTCAGTTTAATTAGGTAGGAACCTGTTTGTACATCATTACTGTTATGTAGGAAAATTAAATAACTTGAGGTTTAGTTGATTTTTGTAGTGACCCTAGTCTTGTTGAAGGAAAGAGGCTGATTGAAACAGAACATGTAGTGTGACTTCCTGAACAATAGTTTACTTCTAGGAAACTATGCCCACTGTTGATTTCACTTGTGTGGGAGGTAGAACTGACAAAACAGAATAAATAGTGTATCCACATTTCATGCAAGATTCGAAGCACAGCACTCTTTTGCATATGAAACTAGTATCACTGCTGCAGTGTCTCAGCTGTCTTGTGCCTTAGGATGGAAATATCATTTTTAATGTTCATTATTTATAAGTCACTTAAAGACATCATAAAGGCAGACTTTTGTGGTTATTAAAATATGCGGTAATGTTTCAAGGTATTCGCTTTCCGATATCTAAGAAGTAAAGAATCGCTGAAGTTAGATTTCATAGTCTTAATAACATGGAAGTGAGTTTCATTCAACATTCTACCATTGGATAAAGCTCTGAAACCATTTTCTTTGTGTGTTAGCTTTGTACAGTCATTAGCACGTCTTTTGTAAAAAAAGATCGTGCTTATGTTTATCGGTTTGTCCGTCCGTCTGTACCCACGATATCTCTGCAACTATTAGTCCGATTTGAAAAAATCTTTTTGCATTGGGAAGCTTGAAATATGAGAATGATGATCCTTCATCTCGTTTTTCTTTTTTTTACGATGTACAATTTCGCCGCTAGAGGGCGTAAATGCAGATGATGTTGAATTCAAAAATACATTTTATTCCACATATTTGCTTCTAAACATCCGATCGAAAAAATTATTTTATCTTTCGATTCCATTTATGCCAAAGAGTATTTTAGATATAGTTACTTTTTTCAAATTACGCATATATTTTCTGCTAGGGGGCGTAAAAGTAAATTACATTTTCCCCGATAACTCTTCTTCTAAAGCTCCAATTTGAAAATTTTTTTCTTCAGTGGATACACCTCCTGATGGAAAATCTTTTCCATACAATTTCTAATTTTTAGTAAATAATACTTTGGTCACCCGGGGGGGGGGGGGGCATAAGTGATAATTTCTGCTTCTGATGTATTTGTTATAAAATCTGAGCTTCTAAAATATCGATTGAAAAAATTATTTTGCGGACTGATGCCACTCACATCGATGATAAACCTTTTCAGAATATTTTCTTTTTAAAATATTCCACAGTTTCTCCGCCAGGAAGCGTAGATGTATATCTTATTTATGTCAATATCTCTACTTCTAGGAGTCCGATTTGAAAAATTCCTTCTTTGTTGGATAGTGTTTCCAGTGTGACATGTTTTTCATATAATTTCAAAATTTTCAAGTAATTCATAGACTTTCCGCTAGGGGCGTAAAGGTAAATTGCTTTCCCCCTATATCTCTGTTTCTAAATCTGATTTGAAATTTTTTTCTGCGCCAGATACAGCTCCTAATGGAAAATCCTCTGCACATAACTTCTAATTTTTGTAAAAAAGGGTTTGGCCACCAGATGGCGTAAGTTTTAATTTCTGCTTCTGATGTATTTTCAGCAAAATATGAGCTTCTAAAATCTAGATTGAAAAAAAAGTCCTTTGTTGACCGACAAACCTTTTAGGAACAGTTTCTTCTTGAAATAATGCATGGTTTCTACGCCAGGGGGCGTAGATGTATATTTTATTTTTGTCAATATCTCAACTTCTAAGAGTCTGATTTGAAAAATTCCTTCTTTGTTGGATAGTGTTTCCGATGCGAAATGTTTTCCCTATAAATTCAAAATTTTCAAGTAAATCATAGACTTTCTGCTAGGGGGCACAAAGGTAAATTGCGTTTTCTGAGTTACTTCTGCTCCTAAATCTCCAATTTGAAAAATTCTTCCTGTATCGCATACAAGACCTGATGGAAAATATTTTTCACATAATTTCTAATGTTTGGTAAAGAATGGTTTGGCCACCAGGGGGCATAAGTGTTAATTTCTGCTTCTGATGTATTGTAGCAAAATCTATGATCCTGAAAACTCGACTAATTTTTATTTTCTTGGACCGATACGGCTCATATGGATAAACCTTTTGAGAATACTTTCTTCCTAAAAGAATGCGTGGTTTTACCACCAGGGGACGTAAAGTCACATCTTATTTTTGTCGATATCTCTGTTTCTAAGAGTCCGATTTGAAAAATTATTTCTGTGTTGGAGAGCGTTTCTGGTGTGAAATGTTTCTCATATAAATTCATGTTTTTCTTAACGCCCCAGTCTGCAACCAGAGGGCGTAAGCTCACGATTCTGTTTACAGCAATATCTGAGGGATTAAAAACCCGATTGAAAAACTTCTTTCTTCCGTCAGATACTAGTATTTTCCATATCGGTTCCATTGACTTTGAATAGCTTTGATAAATTAAATTTGCGTCAGAACGGATTCAAAAGACGTGCTTATTACACCTGAAAACTCGGTGTCATCTTTCTTGTTTTCCTTTTGTACCAATGCAACAGACTAGCAGTGTTAATCTAGGCCTAACCTCTGAACAATGGTTACTTTTTCCCGATCTGAGCAGTGACTTATTTGGAGGTTTCCCTGTACTTCCAAAGCATAGTCCCTTGGAGTGCATGGCAAAGAGAGTCTTGTTCTGTTGTTGAGCATTTGATGTTCTTCCCCATTGATTTGCTATCACCATTCTTCCACAAGTACACCAAGATTCATCTGTGCAGTTTCAATTTTGTCCTGTATGTCACCATTTTATTCCTCAATTCCCTGACAGTCACAGCAGATTTTCTTTGCCCACATTAAATATGAAATTTCATTAAATTTTTTCATTTTACTTGTTTAAAAGTGACCATCTTAGCTTTTCTCTCCCTCATTAAATCCAAGGTGTCATCAAATTTTGTTAAAAATAATCACATTACCTTTGAATTATTATTATAAAAAACAGAAGTTCTTGTTTTGCTCATTAAATACGGGCTCGTTATAAAGGTTATACTGTATTGTAGAAATGTGGGAAATTTGAAAGCCAATATTATTGCAGAAGAATAATGTACTTATCTATTGCCTGCTGTCTTCATATGGAGATGGCTAGATTTTCATTTGTGTGGATTGCTATTTTTCCATGGCTAAAACAAGTTTTTTTTTTTTTAACTTACTCTGTTTCTGATGTATTCAAACCATATCTTTTAAACCCTGATTAAATTATAACTTTCTGAAACATTTTATTTGGGGTAAGTGGAATTTTTTGTGTGTCACGTGTTGGCATTTAAAAAATGCTTGTGGCAGTTCTCAAGGAGCAGGTTATTTAGTGTATTAAATAGCTGTAAATTCCATTCAGAGAATGGTATAGATGGAAACAGAGGTTACTTGGGGCTGATATTAGGGAATTTTTCATTATTTTGGGTTTGGTTTGAGGTTCCCATAATGATTTCTTGATCCTAAAGAACTGGTTGTTTTAGTCAAACACAATTATTTGTTGTAGTTTGAAATGCTATTACTTTGTCTTACTTTAATAAGTTAGAAAATATTGTTTCATACTATTGTAGGTCTGTGTACATAATTCCCAAATACTTTGCGTATCCATATGTGAGTGCATAGTTTTACATTTCCATTCTATATCTACACCACGGCCACCATTTGTGATATGTGCAGAGTGTTTTATCCTTAATTACTTTGGTATGAAATCCTTTTCTATTTCCAGAGACTATAGATGAGGAGGCTTAACTACATACCCAAATCAGTCATGCAGGCATTAACAATATAGCATTAATCAATGCTGAGAGCCAGGCAGAGAATAATTCTGGTTTTTTATGAGCACATACATTTATTTGCAATAACAAAACTCGTTAACGGTTATTTGATTAAATTATCCTACTATGATGCTTCACATCATTGAATAATAAAGATGGCACTAATTACATGGAATGTCATTCATTCAATGGCTCCCATGATAAACAAACTCCCACACACAGTTCTATGACTGGCATGATCCTGAGTTCAG
Source organism: Macrothele yani (assembly GCA_039090855.1). NCBI lineage: Eukaryota > Metazoa > Arthropoda > Arachnida > Araneae > Macrothelidae > Macrothele > Macrothele yani. Next base: position 47,836,073 of record CM077012.1, read on the forward strand.
GCATGTATTTTAATCCTGCCAGAGTAGCATTGACATAAAGAATGTTGTTAGGGAGAGCTTCTTCTTTTGCTGTCAACCATTGGGTTTATTGACCAGCACCAGGGGAATTCTCTTTTTGTTCCTTCCACATGATGTGTGTCTCTCTCAGGAGGAAGAGGTGCACTTTTCTACACTCACACAAAAATGTGCTGGTGCTAAACTCTTTTGGATGAGCCATGTAATCCACAGTCATTTTGTAGGCCATCCAGTAATTTTCTGTCCTGTATCACTGTTTCTCGAAGTCAGGTATTGCTGTTTTCCTATGCCTGGCTCTGGTTATCTGCTTCTTCCAGTAGACTTTCTCGCTGGACTGTTAAGTACGTGTGGCTATATCAGTTCCATAAAACCCATCTGCTTTGGACTTATCACTGCCAGTAGTAGATCTCCATTCATTCTTATTATGATATAATCCCTTTAAACATCACCATCATCTGGACTTACTGTGGCCAGTTTGATCAGACCTGACTCTTTTCAGAATTGGGGTTCAACTGCAATTTATTGTATCCATAAAATTGGCATCCTTTGGACTTACAACTGCCAGTTAGCAATAGGAGCTTCACCTTCCAGAATTAGAATGCAACTGAAACTCTTCCTTCATGTGCACTTTGTTCACAGAACCTTCATAGGTCTGCTTTTTTGTCAGCCCACTGAGTCTGTTCTTATAGGGTTATAATTGCCTGTCTGTGCCAGAACTGCTCCTTGAGCATGACCCTTGACCTCCACTACTGTAACTAACAGTACTAACAGCCACTTTTTTGGGTGTCTGTGTCTCATGGTGAACGAAAGTTTTACAGTCTTGTTTACACCACATGAGACAAGGCCTTGCTGTTCACCTGGCTTTCCATCAGCATAGCACATCATATTGTGTCTGGTCTACTAAAAGCTTAATAACCCAAGAAGATGAACCATCCATTATTTCCCTAAACATTTAACTCTCGTTTTCTCTTTTGATCTGCTTCTCACTCACCAGTACATAATTATTTCCAATTTATCAAATTTAATCTCTTAATTATCCTCTATTATTCACATAATTAATTTACACATATTTGTGTAATAAATCCTGGCCTCTACCTCCTGCCTAAATACCTTAGTCAGGGACCCAAAATCTCTGATCAATATGTCCCAAACATTGAAAAAAAAAAAAAAAAAAAAAAAAATTGCTGGTTGAAGAGTCAGCAGTTGACTCTTAATTTTCCCTGTGTGTATGTCTTGCTTGTTTTTTTTTGTTTTTTTGTCACTAGCATCTATTACTCGCTTACTCACTGCTAGTTTTGTCAGAAGTTACCAAAATGTAGCCAAATCAAGGCTGTGTTTTTGCTGTTTAATTTGAAATTGAGTAAATTTGTTGGTGAAGGTTAAATTTTATGAGTAAACAAGACTTGGCTAAAAGCCACCAGGAACACTGTGTAACTCACTTGAAAAGTACATCCCACCCTCTTCAGATATTTTTTCATAGGCTCTTCCTGCATATTACTGCAAATTTTCTTTAATGATCCCAACAAGATTGGTGACCAGATAGCTTTTGCAGTGCCTTATAAAATGGAATAAAATTTGTTTTTGAAATTTATGTAAGCAAATTCAAGTTTCCAACTTGATAGTGAACATCATGTGAGGTGGTTGTAGTGCAGATTTTTGCTTTATGTAAATGTCTAGTGCCCTCAAATAAGCTAATCATAACTTAGAGTGAAAGACGTTTGATGAGAAATTTAAAACAGTAGCTCCAAGTTAAACTACTGAGCACCCTGTTTGGTTCAGGAAAAGGCAAAAATATGTCACATTTTTAATGAGGATCAGTTATTAGTTGCTTACAGAAAAGAACTGATAAGTCAGGGAAAGTGTCTCTTTTGCTGTAATAAAGCTGTAATCAGTAACAGTAATTCATGAGAGTGTAGATCCTGCTTTTATGTACAGTCAGAGTATTTAAGCCTTATTCTATTTTTGATGGACTACTGTGTTAAGGTTTAAAGGGGTTCAGATGTAACTGACTAATTAGAGTTTGACAAGGAGTGTCAAAGAAAAGGGATTTATTTTCAGATATAAGATTTGAACTGAATTCTTTCCTCAGAAAGAAAAACTTCATTGAAATGCATTAAGCATTTTAATATGATTTGGTCAAGATGGGTAAAAGACTCCTCCTTTGTGTAATATTACATTCTTTGTTATAAGGTTATAGATTTTATAGAATGTTAAAGTATGGGGATTACCAATTTTGTATTTCCTAACTGCTAGTAGAAAGAAGCTATCAAGAGGCTAAATATCTAACTTTTGAGCACCAAGGACAGTTAAAGTTTGGGATGCCGCCCCGGTGGCGCAGTGGTCTAAGCGATGGCCTCTGATCATTCGTCCGAAAGGGGTCCAGGTTCGAATCCCGGTGAGGCATGGATGTTGTGTTTGTCTTACGGCACTGGCTCTTTCCCTTCCCTGGAACCAGTGACTCTAAATTAGGGACGGGCGACTGCTTATAGCCCATTGAGTTGCTCACAGTGGTCGTTAAACCTCCAACCAAAAAAAAAAAGTTTGGGATATTCATTTGTTTAAAAATATACTGAGATTCTTGGATGTCAAAGGAGTGTTACAAGGGGTCCAGTTAATATCCCTCAAAAGCATCCTTATGATTTAGTTACTGTTTGTATAGAAACATCATTCAAAATCCGCTGGCTCTATGAAATGGAACTTAGTTTGTTACAGTCACATACAAGCAAGTGGTTGTCTATCAGCAGGTACCTCAATCCACTATCTGTGTGCACATGTGAGTATGACTTAATGAATTACAAACATACTTGTTCCACACACACACACAGGGCTGCCAGTGGTGACTAAATAGGCAACTATTGCTACTATTTTTTATGACAGGCGACTATGGCTACTATTTCTTACAAAAAACAGCCAAAAGCAACTATTTTCAGAAAAACTTGAACTATTTTAATTGTAAGGCGACTATTTTTTAAAAAATGTAATTTATGTTGCGTGTATCAATGTGCTTTATAACATCAGTTTTAATATTGATACACGTGAATATCAGAAAAGCCAAACACTTACCTAAAAGCTCTTGGCTACTTTCTTGCTATGCACTTCATGCACGTCAATTAGAACATCCTGTTATGTAGCTGGCCTTCAAAGGTTGAAACTTTTAGCTTATAGGGCGCTGTTTTATATTTGTTCTTCCGGTCATGAAACACCGTATTTTTTTTATTTATTTTTTCACAGGACAAAAAACGCTGACTTCTGTCTGCCGTCTGACATGTAACATAGCTCGTCATCACTAGGTGTATACTCACTATAATGTGAGTGTTGTCAACTTTCATTACAACTATTTTTTTTTATCTTATTCCTCTTTCACTCCCCCATATGCAACATGGCCTTAAAATTCACAATTCAAAAAATAGTACTCACTTCGAAAACACATATTCGCCCACCCAAATAAATACTCATATATAGTACTCTCAACAATTTACACCCCATAAAACCACTCTAAGGTACACTATATACAACACATTCATACACTCAATTAAAACCACTATGTACATAATTACACTATTTACTTCCATGGCAGTCAAACTGTTTTCAACTGTGACTAATGTAGTACTCCATTTGCCTCATATACCGCACAAACCCTACAGCAAATGCCAACCTCATTCAGCCTGTCACACACAATCCCCAAACGCTTTCAACAGAATCCCTGTTGTCCTCAGGTGGTCGATGTGTCTCTCTGCCAACCACAGCTCAAGTGAGCAAAGTCATTGAGGTTCCGGCTTCAGTCGCAATCTCTGCATCGTTGTGTCTCTGGTGCCATCTATTGTCAGTGCTGTTCTCTTTTCTTTTTCTCTTAATTGTTGTTCAACTTTTATTAAGTTATTAAGGCTTTCCACTGTTCATTTAAGTTGTTTGGTTCATTTATGTTACACACTCTTGATCTGTTTTTTTTTTATTAATACTGATTCCGCAATTCTCAACTGCCTTTCGTTTTTACAGCTTTTAATAATTTTAATATCTTCGAACTTCGGACATTGGTGATTTTCTAGGCAATACTGGGTTAATGCTGTCTTAGCTTCTTTTTTATTCCAATTACTCATATGTTGGTGTAATCTATACTTTAACTTGTTCTTAGTGCTGCCTATATATGACAAAGGTGGTTTCTGATTTATAGGAATCTCATATACACCTGCTCTATCTAGTTGGCTGAGTTTTTCGTTTTTTATTACTATATTTTTTATAGTATGCACTTGATTTCCTACTTGTATGCCATATTTGCAACAAACCTTATTAATTTCAGCAGAAATACCTTCAACATATGGAATTGCTCCTACATATTTTAATAGTTTTTTACCATTAGTGCCCTTATTATTTGCTTGAGTTACTTCATAAATCCATTTCTTTAATACCTGTTTAGGGTAACCAAAATCATGTGCAATTTTTTCAATATATTCAATTTCTTCTTTTTTATATTGTTCTTTTGATGAGTGTGTTAAACTTCTTTTAATTAGTGTTTTAACACTATTCTTTTTATGCGTTAACGGGTGTGATGACTGAAAAAGTATTAACACAGGGATATATGATGATTTTCTATGCACTCTGTATTGTATATTGCCATTTGTTTTGATTACCATAATATCCAAAAATGCCAATGTGTTATTTTGTTCCTGTTCCACCGTCAATTCAATAGATGGATAGATATCATTATACTTTTTGTCAAGTCTTCAAGTTCTTCATTTTTTAGTCTGGACAACAGAAAAATGTAATCAACATACCTGCAGTATATCAGTGGTGGATGTTCTAGTTTACTAATTATTTTTGTTTCTGTGTCATTATTATTTCAGCAAATATGGTTGACAATGGTGACCCCATAGGTCCACCATAATTTTGTTTGTAAATCTTGTTATTGAACATAAGTGTTATTTTCATATATGTAAAATAAAAAATTCTTTTAATTCTTCAATTTGTACTTCATTCATTGTATGTAACTAATATAATTTTTCAACAATTATGTCCATTGCCTGAGGTACTGGTGTACTAGGAAACAGAGCACGGACATCTATGTACTAGCCATATGATATTCACTTAAATCTTGTTTAATTACTTTAATTTTTTTAATGAATTTGTAAGTATTCTTCACAGTGAACCTTGTCTTCATGAACATTGGTGCCAAATACTTGTAGATATTTTTTTCCAACTTTATTAATGGTTAATTCCTTTTTGATACTATCACTCTCATAGGTGTATCAGGCTTATGAGTTTTTGCAAACGTTTTTGGTATCATTGTACCCATAGGTGGGTATGCTTTCTTTATTTCTTTAGGCAAAGTGCTGTGATTTCTTATTCTAGCCAAGTATCTCACTTGAGATTCAGTTGGGTCTCTTATCAGAATGCTGCAATTCAAATCTTCTATTGCTCTATTCATTTTTTGATTATATTCAGCTATGTTTAGAATCACTATTTGTCCTGTTTTATCAGCTTCACAGAATTTAATTGTTGGGTCATCTCTTAGTTTTATCATTTGTTCTTTCTCATCATCATCATCATTGTCAACCATTATCAATCCACTGCTGGACGAAGGTCTCCCCAAGTTTCCTCCACAACGGTCTGTCTTGTGCCAGTCTCCTCCATGTCACTCCTGCATACTTTTGAATTTCTTCCACCCATCTCCCATGTGGTCTTTTTCTGGGTCTTTTCCTGTCCCTTGGAATCCAATCTAAAATTTCGGCTGTCCATCGATGGTCTGTCCTTCTGGCAGTATGTCCAGCCCATTGCCATTTCAGGGATTTAACTCTGATCATGATGTCTTCCACTCTTGTCATTTTTCTGATCCACGAGTTCCTCTTCTTATCTCTCCTGGTTACACCAAGCATGCACCTCTCCATGCTACTTTGAGTTGTCTGCTGCCTTTGTATGTCTCTTTTAGTTAAGGTCCACGTTCTCATACTGAATTTTATCTAAATGATATTTTTTATTACTTTTTTCATTAAATTCTTTCAAAACTATTCTATACAATTTACTTTTGCCGCCTCCGGTGGCGCAGTGGTCTAAGGCGCTGGCCTCTGATCATTCGTCCGTAAGGGGTCCGGGTTCGAATCCCGGTCAGGCATGGATGTTGTGTTTGTCTTACGGCACTGGCTCTCTCCCTTCCCTGGAACCAGTGACCCTAAAGTAGGGACGGGCGACTGCTTATAGCCCATTGAGTTGCTCACGGTGGTCGTTAAACCTCCAATAAAAAAAAAACAACAAAAAAAAAAACAATTTACTTCTAAATTTTTCACGGTCTTCTGTAGGTACACAATGTGTCATTTGCTCAAGGTTAGGTAGGTACATGTTGTGTACCTACAGAAGACTGTGAAAAATGTAGAAGTAAATTGTATAGAATAGTTTTGAAAGAATTTAATGAAAAAAGTAATAAAAATATCATTTAGATAAAATTCAGTATGAGAAAGAACAAATGATAAAACTAAGAGATGACCTAACGATTAAATTCTGCGAAGCTGATAAAACAGGACAAATAGTGATTCTAAACATAGCTGAATATAATCAAAAAATGAATAGAGCAATAGAAGATTTGAATTGCAGCATTCTGACAAGAGACCCAACTGAATCTCAAGTGAGATACTTGGCTAGAATAAGAAATCACAGCACTTTGCCTGAAGAAATAAAGAAAGCGTACCCACCTATGGGTACAAGGATACCAAAAATGTTTGCAAAAATAAAAACTCATAAGCCTGATAAACCTATGAGAGTGATAGTATCAAAAAGGAATTCCCCATTAATAAAGTTGGGAAAAATATCTACAAGTATTTGGCACCAATGTTCATGAAGACAATGTTCATACTTACAAATTCATTGAAAAAATTAAAGTAATTAAACAAGATTTAAGTGAATATCATATTGCTAGTACATAGATGCTCTTGCTCTGTTTTCTAGTACACCAGTACCTCAGCAATTGACATAATTGTTGAAAAATTATGTAATTTACATACAATGAATGAAGTACAAATTGAAGAATTAAAAGAAATTTTATTTTACATATATGAAAATAACATTTTTATGTTCAATAACAAGATTTACAAACAAAATTATGGTGGACCTATGGGGTCACCATTGTCAACCTTATTTGCTGAAATAATAATGAGTTACATAGAAACAAAAATAATTAGTAAACTAGAAGATACACCACTGATATACTGCAGGTATGTTGATGACATTTTTCTGTTGTCCAGGCTAAAAAATGAAGAACTTGAAGACTTGACAAAAAAGAATAATGATATCTATCCATCTATTGAATTGACAGTGGAACAGGAACAAAATCACACATTGGTATTTTTGGATATTTTGGTAATCAAAACAAATAACAATATACAATACAGAATGCATAGAAAATCATCATGTATCCCTGTGTTAATACCTTTTCAGTCATCGCACATATTAACGCATAAAAAAAATAGTGTTAAAACACTAATTAAAAAAGAAGTTTAACACGCTCATCCAAAGAACAATATAAAAAAGAAGAAATTGAATATATTGAAAAAATTGCACATGATTTTGGTTACCCTAAACAGGTATTAAAGAAATGGATTTATGAAGTAACTCAAGCAAATAATAAGGGCACTAATGATAAAAAAACTATTAAAATATGTAGGAGCGATTCCATATGTTGAAGGTATTTCTGCTGAAATTAATAAGGTTTGTGGCAAATATGACATACAAGTAGGAAATCAAGCTCGTACTATAAAAAATATAATAATAAAAAACGAAAAAATCAGCCAACTAGATAGAGCAGGTGTATATGAGATTCCTATAAATCAGAAACCACCTTTGTCATATATAGGCAGCACTAAGAACAAGTTAAAGTATAGATTACACCAACATATGAGTAATTGGAATAAAAAGAAGCTAAGACAGCATTAACCCAGTATTGTCTAGAAAATCACCAATGTCCGAAGTTCAAAGATATTAAAATTATTAAGAGCTGTAAAAACGAAAGGCCGTTGAGAATTGCGGAATCAGTATTAATCGAAAAAAAACAGATCTAGAGTGTGTAACATTAATGAACCATACAACTTAAACCAACAGTGGAAAGCCTTAATAAAAGTTGAACAACAATTAAGAGGGAAAAAGAAAAGAGAACAGCACGATGCAGAGATTGCGACTGGAGCTGGAACCTCACTTTAGCTGTGGTTGGCAGAGAGACACATCGGCCACCTGAGGACGACAGGGATTCTGTTGAAAGCGCTTGGGGATTGTGTGTGACAGGCTGAATGAGGTTGGTGTTTGCTGTAGGGTTTGTGTGGTATATGAGGCAGATGGAGCACTACATTAGTCACAGTTGACAACAGTTTGACTGCCATGGAATGTAAATAGTGTAATTATGTACATAGTGGTTTTAATTGAGTGTATGAATGTGTTGTATATAGTGTACCTTAGAGTGGTTTTATGGGGAGTGTAAATTGTTGAGAGTACTATATATGAGTATTTATTTGGGTGGGCAAATATGTGTTTTCGAAGTGAGTACTATTTTTTGAATTGTGAATTTTAAGGCCATGTTGCATATGGGGGAGTGAAAGAGGAATAAGATAAAAAAATAGTCGTAATGAAAGTTGACAACACTCATGTTATAGTGAGTATACACCTAGTGATGACGAGCTATGTTACATGTCAGACGGCAGACAGAAGTCAGCGTTTTTTGTCCTGTGAAAAAAAACCAAAAAAAAACCGGTGTTTCATGACCGGAAGAACAACTATAAAACAGCGCCCTATAAGCTAAAAGTTTCAACCTTTGAAGGCCAACTACATAACAGGATGTTCTAATTGACGTGCATGAAGTGTATAGCAAGAAAGTAGCCAAGAGCTTTTAGGAAAGTGTTCGGCTTTTCTGATTGATAAGTCATTAATGACTTGCATGTAAAAATGTGCACTTTGTTGATATTTAATGCCTTTGAAGATGCAAATAATATGACGTGAATATCAACTTTGATATAGATATGTATGTGTCGAATCCGACCGCCAATAGCGGTATAACTATACCATCGGGATTAGAGGAAATGCTATCCCACGCTCACCAACCCGTTTGGCCAGCGTTGGCCAGCGTGGTGAGTTATGGCCAAACCCCTCCAAAATAACACCCCAACTTAAATCTTGGCCCTCAGTCTCCGGCAGCTGGAATGTACCTGGCCAAGGCAGCGGCCAGTGCGACATGAAGGCAGAGGGTGCTAAGAATCCCCGGAGGACCGGACTAGGCTGCCATCTGATGCTGACCTTGGCTGTGTATAATGGACGCTCCCTATCTTCTGATTCAAGGCTTCTTGAATTGGAAGAGGAACTACAAAGGATCAAGTGGGACATCGTTGGGCTAAGTGAAGTAAGGAGAAAAGGAGAAGATCTCATTGAACTGAAAAGTGGACATCTCTTCTACTATCGTGGGACTGATACTGGCAGAACTAGTGGTATTGGATTTATAATAAACAAGAAACTGAAGGATAAAGTTGTAGAAGTTGAAAGTTCCTCTGACAGAGCTGCACGACTCGTTATCCAACTCTCGAGAAGATACCAGGCTCAGATTATTCAAACTTATGCACCCACCACAAGTCATCCTGAAGAAGAAATTGAAGAATTTTATGAGGAAATTCGTCATCTAAATAATAAAGGTAAGCAGCACTTAAAGATAATTATGGGAGATTTCAATGCAAAAATTGGGCAACGGCAACAGAATGAAACTTCAGTAGGTAAATTCGGTCACGGCAACAGAAACCAGCGTGGAAATACTCTCGTAGAGTTTGCAGAGGCAGAAGGGTTTTTCATCTTGAACTCCTTTTTCAAGAAAAAGCCACACAGGAAATTGACATGGAGACATCCAAATGGGACGACAAGTGAAATTGATTTTATTATGTGTAACAAAAATTCGTCATAGAAGACTGCAGTGTGCTAAACAAGTTCAACACAGGTAGTGACCATAGATTGGTGAGATGTAAGATGCACCTCAACAGTAAACTCGAACGTAGCAAGCTCATAAGACAAACAAAATGTATTAACATAACCAACCTTAAAAAACACCATAATACCTTCAAGTTGGAACTGAAGAACAGATTCTCTGCTTTAGAAGGCCTAACATCGGAAGAAGTGGATATTTCTGAAGTTAACAGAAAAGTAACCAAAGCTCTTATGGAAACAGCAACAAAATTAGCTGGGTCTAAGAACAAGTTGCATGTGAACAAATTATCAGGAAAAACCAAAATGTTGATGCAAAAAAAGAGAGATGAGGACAACTAAAGAAGATGTGATTTCCAAAGTGGAATATATAGAGCTATGCAAGACAGTACGAAAAAGTATCACTGAAGACGTAAGGAAATTCAACTGTGAACTAGTAAGGAAAGCAATTGAAAACAACCAAAGCCTAAAGATAACAAAGGGACATATCAGTAAGGGAAGAAAGCAGATTATGGCACTGAGAAAAGAAGATGGTTCTGTAACAATAAATAGAGGTGAAATTTTGACAAGAGTGAAAGATTTCTGCTCCAAATTATATGAAAGGGATGATACATGTACTCCAGACATCATGAAAGGTACCAGAGTTCTTCCAGTCCTCCCAGCAGAAGTTGCACATGCAATCAAGAACATGAAGCGGGGGAAAGCTCCAGGAGAAGATGGAATTACTGTAGACATCATACAAGAAGCAAGTGGAGAAATCGAAACAGTACTCGCCCAAATTTTCACTCGATGCCTTAATGAAGGGAAGATTCCTGAGGATTGGAACAACGCTATAATGATCCTTCTACATAAAAAAGGTGACATTGAGGATCTCAGAAACTACAGACCTATCAGCCTCCTATCAGTGGTTTATAAAATCTTCACTAAAGTTCTTTCACACTGCTTGAAGGTGACACTGGACATGGCTTAACCGAGAGAACAAGCTGGATTCAGGAGTGGCTACAGCACAATAGATCATATCCACGTACTGAGAGAACTAATTGAAAGAGCGAGGGAATATGAACTTCCATTGAGCATGGCTTTTATCGATTATGAAAAAGCCTTTGATTCGGTGAAACCATCAGCAGTTACAATGGCTCTGAAACCCTTCGGTATTGAAGATACGTACATTAATATTATTAATAACATCTATGAAAATGCAAGTGCAAAGATTCAGCTGTTTGAAAATACTACACACATAAAAATTGGAAAAGGAGTGAGACAAGGTGACACCATATCTTCGAAGCTCCTTAATGCCACATTGGAAAATGTCTTTCAATCACTGAACTGGGAAAACAAAGGGATAAAGATTAATGGAGATTCTCTAACCCACCTTCGTTTAGCTGATGACATAGTCATTTTTGCAACCAGCCCATCAGAGCTGCAGAGTATGATCCAGGAGCTTGCTGACAGGAGTAAGGAAGTAGGATTAAAAATGAACTTTCAGAAGACAAAAGTGATGTTCAGTGCTTTTACAAGAAATGAAGATTTATCGATTGATGGAGAAAAGCTGGAGATAACAGACACATACGTTTATCTTGGACAGCAGATATCAAGTGAGGGTCACATTGATGAAGAAATTAATCGGCGTACAAAACTTGCCTGGAGAGCTTTTGGAAGAAACAGCATAATTTTCAAGAGCAATATGCCATTATGTCTTAAAAGAAAAGTGTTTGATCAATGCATCCTTCCAGTGCTTACGTATGGTGCAGAGACGTGGACCTTAACTAAAAGAGACATACAAAGGCTGCAGACAACTCAAAGCAGCATGGAGAGGTGCATGCTTGGTGTAACCAGGAGAGATAAGAAGAGGAACTCGTGGATCCGAAAATGACAAGAGTGGAAGACATCATGATCAGAGTTAAATCCCTGAAATGGCAATGGGCTGGACATACTGCCAGAAGGACAGATCATCGATGGACAGCCGAAATTTTAGATTGGATTCCAAGGGACAGGAAAAGACCCAGAAGAAGACCACATGGGAGATGGGTGGATGAAATTCGAAAGTATGCAGGGGTGACATGGAGGAGACTGGCACAAGACAGACCGTTGTGGAGGAAACTTGGGGAGACCTTCGTCCAGCAGTGGATTGATAATGGTTGACGATGATGATGTCGAATCCATGGTTCATACACATCCTGGAATTCCGTTTTGTCCTGGAAATGTCCTAAAATTCTGTTTTATGTCCTGAAATTTTATCCATTCCTGCCTTTTTGTCCCTGCATGATGTTTTTTAGTTGAGGATTTTTCTATTGACATAACTTATGTCTGACAAATTTCCCTCCCCACCCCTGCAAAATGTGTGTTGGGGGGTGGTCGGTTTTCTTGTTTAGGAAGACTGAAGCTGCGTTATTAGCAGCTTTTGTGTCGTGCTTATGTTTTCGCTTTGTCTGTCCCACCGGGGAGACAACGTCTCCACAATTATTAGTTTGATTTGTAAAATTCTTTTTGTATTGGGAAGCTTAAAATGTGAGAATGTTGATCCGTTCGTCCTTGTTTTTGTTTTTTCGATGCACAACTTCACCGCTAGAGGGTGCAAATGGAGATCGTATCGAATTTAAAATGCATTTCATTTCATATATTTGATTCTAAATATCCAATTGAAAAAAATATTTTTCCTTTCGATGACATTTATAGCAAAAACTATTTTAGTTACAGTCCCTTTTACAAATAATGCATAAATTTTCTGCTAGGGGCGTAAAGGTAAATTGCGATTTTCCCAATATCTCCGCTTCTAAAAGTCCAATTTGAAAAATTCTTCTTGAGTCGGATACAGCTCTTGAGGTTGAAATGTTTTGCATACAAATTCTCATTTGTGGTAAAGAATGGTTTGGCCACCAAGGGACATAAATGTTTATTTTGGCTTCTGATGTATTTGCAACAAAATCTGAGCTAGAAACTCGATTGAAGAAATTATTCCGTGAACCGATACCACTCAACTCGGGAAGTTTTATGAGAATACTTCCTGCTTAAAATAGTGCACAATTTTCCCACCAGGGGCGTACACATATATCTTATTTTTGTCCATATATCTGTTTCTAGAAGTCCGATTTGAAAAATTATTCGTTGAACATTTTCAGTGCGAAATGTTTCTCATAAAATTTCAAATATTTCTTAACACACAAGTGTTTCACTAGAGGGCATAAGCTCACATTTCCGTTTACAGCAATATCTGCGGACTAAAAACCTGACTGAAAAATATTTTTTTTCGATCTGATACCTAAACTATGAAAACTCCTTATTTGTATTTTCTTCACAAAATAATGCACAATTTCGTCGCTAGGGGACTCAAATATTTAATCTATTTTTCTTAATATCTGTACTTCTAAATGTGCGATTAAAAAAAAAATATTTAAACACCAGATACCATTTACCTTATGGAACACTTTAGGTTTGTGCTTGAGGAGGTTTGTGGTTCACAATTCCGCTGCTAGTTGGTGTTTGTGTACTTCTGTTTGCAGAAGTACACAAACACCACCTAGCTGCCTGTAAAACCCCTATTGAGAAATTTCTTTTTTACTGTATGCTAAATGCTATAATAAAGATGGAGAGTGAATAAGATTTTTGCTACAATAAGAAGATCTTCTTCAAATAATGTACAACTTTCCCCCTAGGGGTTGTAAAGGTCAAAACGTTTTTCTTGCTATCTCTGCTTCTGGCAGACATATTTGAAAAGTTCTTGTTATATCATGTTTCCTTCTATATCTCTTCTTTTAACTAACTGATTGATTTAAAAATCTTTTTGTTTCTAATACCTTCCTTCTGCTATGGGAAACGTTTTTGCGCCATTTGTTAATTTTCGTAACATATTTTTTAGCCACTGGCGGAAGCAAATACCTGATTTTGTGTGTGTGTCTGGGGGGGGGGGGAGATATTTTACCTTTACTGAAATTTTGTAATGAATACTTTATATAAACATTTGCCATGAAATCAGATTGCTTTCTAATATCAGAAACTTAAATCTAGTTGTTTTTTCTTAGTATTTTCTGAGCTTCTATAATTAGTTTTTTAATCATGCCCAGTTAAATTGCCATGATCACTAATGAATATAATTGCACTCAGCCCTTGGACATAAGGTTTTCCTGTTATTCTCTTTCATTTCACGCTGGAAATTTTTGTGCATACTTTGTTTGCTGGAGAGTAAAAATTTAATGCATAGCTACAGCATCGATATTATGTTGAAAATTCCTTCCATAAATAAAATGTAACACAAATACTTGCTACCATGATTATGTGTTTGAGAAATAACAATCCCTTTAGTCTTTTGAAAAAGTTCTAGATATTTCAGATTTCCTTACCCTTAAATTTCAAATGTAAGCATTATTTTAAAATAATTAAATACAAATAGTATTTTATGTATTGATTGTGTGGTATATGAAAGTATTTCAAGAAAAATGCCACATACCTATGTATTTTTGAGTTTTATGGGTTTTTTTTTTTATTCTGTAATTTGCTTTAATAATTGAACTAAAGCCAAAGTAGAAAAATAAAGTTTTCTCAAAATCAGTGTAGTATATACTGTATATAAAAGTTAGTTTAGTAGATATTAAACCTGGTCACATTTTCAGTGACAGTTTTGGTATTTCAGTATTTATCTGTGATTCTAAGTTTCTGATTAGCTGCAGCAGGCATCATTTTTAACATTCTGCATTAAGAATAAATTATCAACGTTTTTTCACAATTAAATGTTTTATTAACATCGACTGTAGTTTCGCAGAGTGTTTGGCTCGGCATCATCAGGACGAATGGAGCGTAAACATTCAAATCATTGTGACGTCGTCAGAGTTCTGACGGTCACGGTTTTTGGTGAGTTGTTTCCACGCGCTTGAAAGAAATGGCGTAGACGTCATGTCATTGACAAGTCGTGAAGAATTCCTGTATATGTGGAAAGCTTCTAATACATTAAGCTTGTTAGTCGAATCAGGTTTATCGATGTTAATAAAACATTTAATTGTGAAAAAACATCTCCTCAGACATAGATGTCTTCTCATCTCAAAGAACTCTTCGTGACTGGCTGTTTAATATATTTATGGATGCATGCATGCGTGAGGCCCAAATGGATAATAGCGGCTTATGTCTTGGTGATATCCGTGTGTGCAGATTGCTGTATGCTGATGACACTGTCCTGTTGGCAGAGAGCAAAAGTGAGTTGCAGAGTATGTTGACTCGGATGCACGAAGTTTGCATGAAATTCAAACTGAGTATAAATAAGAGAAAAACCAAAGTTATGGTGTTTGAGAGAGGAATGGGTAGCACTGAATGTAATGTAAGTATAAATGGCTCTGTGATTGACCAGGTGAGTGAGTTTGTGTATTTAGGAAGCATGTTTGACAGAGAGAACAAGTTGGATGGTGAAATCAGTAGGCGAGTGAATTCTTCTTTGAAAGTCATAGCTGCTGCTCTGGGAGATTTTCACAGGAATGATGGGTTCTCTAGAGAGTCCCGCATGGCTGTGTATGAAACAGTAATTGTTCCTATTCTGATGTATGGCAGTGAAACCTGGGTACTGCAAAAGAAACATAGGAGTCGTTTGTGTGCTGGAGAAATGCGTTACTTACGTGGGGTTTGTGGCAAGACACGATCTGATTGTGTGAGGAAGGCCAAGGAAGACATGGGTGGATCAGATTCAGGAGTGTCTGCATGAGAAAAAGATTATGAGTATGAAGTATAAAAGATCTTGTGTACGGCGTGTAATGGATATCAGTGAAGCACGAGTTGTATGTCAAGATCGCTGTAAATGGCGAAGTTTGATACGACAACAATAAGTAAAAATATCTGGAAGTTTGTATTTCTTTTTGGAGCTAACCTCTAAATCTCAGAGAACAGCTTAGTGATATGTATGTACTTAATGCACATAGGTCATATAGCAACCATTTGGAAGAGGAGCAGAGATTAAAGGAACAGTAACTCAACACAGAAAGAAAGTGCTGAGAGATTGAAACAAGAATTGCTAAATAAAGGATTTGAAGAGCAGAAAGCAAACTATAGAAAACATGGAAAACAAGATAAAAATTCTTGTTCAAGAAAAAGAGAAGTACAAGAATCATCAAACTCTGTGCTTAAAGAAGCCAGTAAGAGACTAAAGCAAGCATTAGAAAAAAAAACATACATGCAATACGAGTTGCACATGGCATTCTAGAAGGATCAGAGAAACTCCGACAAAAGGAAAGACAACTTGAACTTGAAGCATTAAAAATGAATAGGGTAGTTCATAAAAGAAAATCCTCTCTAATTGATGCATTTATGCAGATAACCTCAAAAAATAAATAAATTTAAGGTTAATGAGGAAGCTTTTTATGTTAAGCCTACCCTTATATGCACTGATGGCAGTGGTATAAATTCACACTCAATTTTTTGAAATAATTTACTGCATATAACTCTTCCAAATTGCTACCATGGTATAAGAATAATGTAAACTTTAAAGAGGACTCCCCCCCCCCCCCCCCATTGCTAAATGATAAAAAACAGTTTGTTTATTGTAATCAGTGGGTGTAAGGATAATCGTAGTTTTACTGTTGTTAGAGCTTTGAAAATCGATCATGGTTAACATCTAGGGATTTTAACTGTCTGCTGTTATAAAAGTAACCCAAATTAGAAGAAAGTCGGTTTTTTTTTGGTTTTGTTTTTTTCTTATTTCTGTAATTATGAGTTGGAATAATTTTACAGGATAAAGTAATTTCTTTATATTTGTCTCAAAAGCATCAGAGACACTGTGAAGAATGACTGTAAAATTATTAAGGTAAGTGTATATCAGTGTAATACTTCATATCAATTATACTTGACCTACACAAACTATAGCTTGAATAGTAAGACAGTTGTCCATGCCCTAATGAAATGAAGACGTTTCAGACAGGTTTTTCGTGTTTACCTTTCAAATATGGGAATCAAAATAAAATGTACTCTTTTACAACGTAATTCAAAATCATGTTAAGCACCATTATTATTATTACTTATGAGTTAAAGAGTTTCCATTATTAAAGAGGGAGATTGCACTATACCCATTCCATTCCGGATAACAATAAACTGCAAGTTTTCAGTTTTTTAGTTCTAGGCTTCATGTTTTTGTTCCATACTAAACACATTCACAGTGTTTGATATTTATTGTCATAGCTGAACAAAAGGCAAGTTTGAAATATTTCCAAATGTTTATCTATTCGAATGAGATTCTTGATATACCTCATATCAGATAACAATGATTATTATGTGTACAGAACCAAACAAGTGATCATCATAACACTGAATGACCATAACTATGGCCTTTAAAAAAAGAAATTCACAACAATCTTCTCAACACAGCGTATGAAGCCCACTTGGAAAATCTTATATTTTTTTACCAACCGCAAACGCAGAAGAAAGCTCTCCGTACTAGCTTGATACAGATGAGAACATCTGACCTCCAGAACAATGACAAAGAAGGAAGTGTTTTGTAATTCCAAAGTTTGTATCAGGGTAGTTTTTGATATATAATTGAATAATATTTTTTTTTGGGGGGTGTAATTTCCATAACCTTTATAGTTCTGAGTGTCTTGAGTAGCATTATATTAAAACTTAAGATGCCCTTTTTGTAGTGTATGGATGTGTGTGTATATATACACTGAAGTGCCAGAAAAACTGGTACAGACGAGCTTATGCAAAATACATAGCAATGTCACCTATGCACTTACTCAGTTGTGTCCCCGCCAGTGCATATATAAAGCGATAGACATCCTTGCCAGTTGTCAGAGCTGTTTTCGGCATGAGAATGACAAGTAATAACGATTTAAGCAATTTCAACGCGGTGTCATAGTTGGTGCTCGTGATATGGGCCATAGTATTTCGGAGGTAGAAACGAAGTTCGGATTTTCACACACGACCGTTGCAAGGGTGTACCGTGACCACAAGAATTCCGGCAAAACCTCCAACCTACGATACCAGTGTGGCCGTAAATAGACATTGGGTGAACGTGCAACACTCTCGCAGGTATCATCGGAATTCAATGCTGGAGCCTCAACAAGCATCAGCGTCCGGACTGTGCAATGTACCCTGCACAATATGGGCTTTGGAAGCCGACGCCCAACTCAAGTTCCCTTGATGGATGCATGACACAGAGTTACGCGCCTCGTTTGGGCACAAAAACACCGCCACTGGACACTTGATGACTGGAAACAAGTAGCCTGGTCTGGCGAGTCGCGTTTCCAACTGTATCGGGCAGATGGAAGGATTCGCGTGTGGCACAAACCCCATGAAGCCATGGATCCCGCTTGTCAACAGGGAACTGTGCCGGCTGGTGGGAGGTCCGTAATGGTATGGGGTGTGTTTAGCTGGACTTCACTGGGACCCCTGGCACTTCTACAAACGTCTGTGACTGGCCAACACTATGTGCACATCCTTTCTGCTGAGGTACACCCGTTCATGTCCTGCATTCATGCTGATGGGTTGGGCCTGTTCCAGCAGGAAAATGCACCCCCACACAAGTGTCTGGATGCCACATTATGGTTAGAGGAGCATTCATCTGAATTTGGGGTGTTGCCATTCCCACCCAAGTTCCCAGATCTGAACGTGATAGAACACATTTAGCCGCCCCGGTGGCGCAGTGGTCTAAGCGATGGCCTCTGATCATTCGTCCGAACGGGGTCCGGGTTCGAATCCCGGTGAGGCATGGATGATGTGTTTGTCTTACGGCACTGGCTCTCTCCCTTCCCTGGAACCAGTGACCCTAAATTAGGGACGGGCGACTGCTTATAGCCCATTGAGTTGCTCACGGTGGTCGTTAAACCTCCAATCAAAAAAAAAATAGAACACATTTGGGATGCCATGCAACGCGTTATCGAACACAGGAATTCGAGACCTCGGAATACACCCAAATTGTGAAACGCTCTGCAGAAAGTATGGTGTGGATTGCCTACAGCATATTTCCAGAAGCTAGTAGAGTCCATGCCCCGTCGTATTTCTGCAGTCCTGTGCTCCTGTGGGGGATCTACCAAGTATTAGACTGGTGTACCAGTTTATCTGGCTTTTTGGTGTATGTACATAATTTTTTTTTCCCCACCAAAATGTGATCATGGGCTAATTTAGTCACTGTGGCTTGAAATAAATAAAAAAAATATATATATATATATATATATATATATTTTTTTTTTTTTTTTTTTTTGGTGTGAAGCATTTACATTCTAAAACTCATACACTTTTTGGGCAACTATTTTAGTCATTTAGTCATTAACATAAGTTGTTAAGGCTACTATTTTTATCATTAGTGGCTACTATTTAAGCTACTAATTTTACCGTTAGTGGCTACTATTTAAGCTACTAATTTTACCGTTAGTGGCTACTAAAGCAACTATTTCCTTATGTGTGCAGCCTGCACACACACACACACACACACACACACACACACACACACACACACACACACACACACACACACACACACACACACACACACACACACACACACACACACACACACACACACACACACACACACACACACACACACACACACACACACACACACACACACACACACACACACACACACACACACACACACACACACACACACACACACACACACACACACACACACACACACACACACACACACACACACACACACACACACACACACACACACACACACACACACACACACACACACACACACACTTTGTATTTCCAAAACAAGGTCCATTTCGTCTTGAATATACAATAGAAGTCTCTAGATGTTACTTTGTAGAGGTAAAGGATATTGAATGTATAAATTATTCTCAGTAGTACAAACTACCTGACTTTGCTGGATCTTATGGTAACATCTTGGCTTGACGATTATGGGCAAAACACGTAACAATATTAACAAAGAAAGGTAACTTGATCACGCTAGTTACGTTAACTAAAACTTTTACAAAAAGTTCGTAAGTTGGAAGCTTTCGACCTTATCTTAGGTCTTCATCACGCCAATGGAGGACTAAAATTGTTGCCAGATTCTACATTTGAATTTTTCCTATTTTTGTTGCCAAAACTTAGAATTGATCTCCAGATCAACGGAATGTAGAGAGGAGATTCGGAGTTGCAAGTCATTGAGTTGAAAATAATTTCTATGCTTTCACGGTAACGGAGGGCAAAACGATTGTCAAACGAAGCAATTCGTTTTGCTTCGTTCAGTGGGGAACTGCAGATGTGTCTTCCATTGTCAAAATAGACAAGGCAGTGTTGGGATTGCCTTTCAAACATCTTTTCTGTGTTCTAAAATTCTATGGCTAATGCTCCTGTATGTGCTTCCAATGTATAAGTTATCCCCAGTAGAAGAAGAGATAGGAATGCAGTAAACTCCTGGGAGGTTCAGGCTTTCAACTTTGTCCCTATCCCTTTGTAGAAGTTTCAAGATGTTTGGGGTAGATTTAATGGCAAGATGGTAACCAAAACTTCTAAAAAGGATCTGTAACTTATAAGCATAGGAAGGATGGTAAGGAACAGAACCACAGAATTTCAGGTCTTCTTTCTTGTGAGGAAGGAGGCATTCGATTTTCGAATGGTTTTCATATTTCTTTATGAGGGAGTTAACTGTAACAGCAGGGAAACCATGAGAGAGGGCTATTGTAGAAATTTTGGAGAGTTCTTCTTGAAGAGAGAGTTGGTTGTTGCAAATGATATGAGCCCTGTGGATGTAGGACTTCAATGCTGCAAGCTTGTAGAGATGCAGGGTGCAAGATTTGTAGGGAATGATGTTAGTGGCTGCAGAAGGTTTTCGATAGACGGAACGAGTAATGGAGAGATCAGCGTTTCTGCAGATAGATACATCCAGGAAATCAATTTTGTGATTTACTTCCTTAGATATAGTGAGCTTAATGGAAGGAAATTTTTCTGTAATGGAGTTGATCAGTATCTGTAGCTCAGACTCGGAATGTGGCCAGCTAATGAAAATGTCGTCTACATATCTTAACCATAGGGAAGGTTGAAAAGGGTGTAGAGGAATTATGGAAACTTCAATATGTTGCATGTAGATTTCAGCAAGCAGAGGGGAAAGAGGTGAGCCCATGGGGAGACCAGATTGTTGCCTATACACAATTTTGTTGAAAACAAAACAACTGTGTTGATGAATAGTGTGGAAACAATCATAAAGATCTTTGATAAGAGGACCGGGGGTTCAAAATGAAGAATCAATTTCTTCATGAGGAGCATGTAGGAATCAAAATATGGTACAGAGGGAAACAAAGATTCTACATCAAGAGTATACAGATTATCACAAGGGGGAAAGGAATTAGGAAGGTTGTGGATGAAGTTTGAAGTAGAGACAACTGTATGAGGATGGTTGGCTGCCAGGGATTTGCATTTGTGGACCAATCTCTTTTCAAGGTTTACAGCTGGAGAAAACGAATATTCCACTAAAGGTCTGATGGGGTTACCAGCTTTATGCAGTTTCACTTGCAGGAAGAGCCTGGGAGTTCTAAAGTAAGGAGGGGTGATATATCACCAAGGAAGGATTGAAGAGTTTCTTTCTTAGCTAATCTGTCAACTGAGTTTTTGAGTGAGTTGGTGGTGTCTGACTGTAAAGGGATGCAGTTAGCTGATGTAAGAAAAGAAAGCACTTTTTGGTTTAGAGTTTCTTTACCAATGATGACTGGGCAACCAACTTTATCTGCTTTGCATACGGCTAGGTCATTTTCTTGAATAAATGACCTGAATTCTTTTAAACAAGAGGAAGAGTACTTGATTGGCACAGAATTTTGCTTGGATAAGATAACAGCAGCGTTGGCACGAAGGATAGGCTGCTGAACAGTCTCAGTTCTGTGGATGGCTGATTCTATAACAGAAACAGTTTGTGGAAGATTGATAGGAAGAGCAGGTGAAAATTTTGGGCCTAATGATAAGAATTTATCCAAGCTAGGAGGAATAGTGACAGAAGAAAGATTTACATACTTTGGCTTGTCAGTAGAGGCTGATGACGGAGATGTTGCTCGACTTTTTGATGGAAGACACATCTGCAGTTCCCCACTGGAACGAAGCAAAACGAATTGCTTCGTTTGACAATCGTTTTGCCCTCCGTTACCGTGAAAGCATAGAAATTATTTTCAACTCAATGACTTGCAACTCCGAATCTCCTCTCTACATTCCGTTGATCTGGAGATCAATTCTAAGTTTTGGCAACAAAAATAGGAAAAATTCAAATGTAGAATCTGGCAACAATTTTAGTCCTCCATTGGCGTGATGAAGACCTAAGATAAGGTCGAAAGCTTCCAACTTACGAACTTTTTGTAAAAGTTTTAGTTAACGTAACTAGCGTGATCAAGTTACCTTTCTTTGTTAACATCTTGGCTTTTGAAGGTTAACAAATATTTATCCTGAATAATCAGGAAGTTAAAATTTAAAATATTCATGACTTTGCTATGCCCCAACTAAGGTTGGAATGTTTCTTAAATGAAAATTACTTTGTATCAACACTTTGATAGCCATGCTTTTCAGTTTAATATTTCAGGATGTAGTCCTCACACATAATGCTTATGTGTTTTTAAAATCCAAATCTATATTGTGTGGTGTGTGTGTGCAGTAATGAGGGATTTATAGTGTGGCAAAACTTGGTTTACTATATTTTTTTTATTTTTAAAGTCTAACTTCACTAAAGAAAAATGTTCTGAAAGCAAATGAATTATGTGACTGCAAAATATTCATGATTTCGTGAAAATTAATTTATAAAATTCAAATAATGAATATTTGAAGGCCAGTCTTACTAAAAATGAAATGAATGCAGCTGAAATATTTTCTGTATATTAATGTGTCAAAATTTCTTATTTATTTGTTCAACTGTTTTTAGGTTTCAGGGTAAAATTGCATATACTTATTAGTGTATCATTTGATGATTACTCTTATAGGTTGGGGTTGGCCATCTTTGCTGTCGTCTAGTATTGATTACTGGGCTAGCTCAAATGCAAGGTATTTATTTTTTATTTCATTTGTAACTGAATAGAGGAAATGTGAATGAATGTAGATGAAAATAAATGTATTAGGGTTTTCATTTTGTGTAACCTTGCCCTGCCCTTTAAATTTTTAATGCATTTCAGTTCATGTGGGAGCTTTCAACTCTTTGTATCTGTCCATTTGAACTGAATATTTTGTTAATTGTTAATAAGTTTTTAAATAGCATATTATAAAGAACTATCTTATTTTTAGCAAAAATGTTTGTTTTCAACAATTTTGTTTTTATTTAGTTAAAAACTGGCTTATACAATACCTCTTCATTGTGGATGAATAGAGTCATATGTGAGGCTTTTTTTGACCAAGTTAGCATGCAAAATAGCATTCTGTACCCATTTGGCACTCCAAGGTTGTCATTTTAGTTATAGTTAATATTTATACATTTTGCAGTGCTAAAATAGCTTGTATACTTAGTCTGTGTCATTTTTACTTGTAACTTTGAGATTGAAGATTCATATTCTAGTGACTAATACATATATATCTTCATTCTTCCATGACTAGCATAAATACATTGATATTACGCTTTTAAGATGGCACTGCTTCTGCTGATTCTCTTTCCTGCTTTTATGACGTGTTAAAATAAGCCTAATCTTGTATGGGAATAAATGGCTTACTTATTGTCTGGGAAACAAAATGCTCCTTAGCATTATATTTTAGCATGACATGCAGTGCTCTCTCTCTCTCTCTCTCTGTCTCTCTCCCATTGGCCATACCTGAACCTTTGTGGCATAAAGCTGTCCAAATCAGCAGTTGTAATGTGCATTTGTAGTAAAGAAACACAATGCTGTTCACACATTGAAGATGATAGACAGTGTCTTCATATGTATAGTTTGAGGTTAGAGTTGGTCCACATTGTGAATGCAAACCAGGTGTCCTGGATCATTAAAGTTGAGTTGAAGCTCATAAGAATCAAATGGTATTTGTTCTGTGCTTCTATGGCCTCTGGCTGACCATTTGTGGAATGCCATTATCCAATGCCAGGTTGATAAATTTGTTTTCTAGTAACTAATTTTTATTTTTCCACGTCAGTTTATGTGGCACCCTCTTCATCTGTACCTGACTGTTGTGCCATCAATTCATAAAATTTGATTACTTACAACAGTCTTGATTTGAGCTGTTATGGAGAAAGAAAACTAGTTTGAAACCAAGTTGCCATATGTAGCTTTTTAGTTCAGTCATATCTGTTCTATGTCTTTCTTGAATTACCATTTGAATTATAAATTTAATTTGTAATTAAATATCCTACATGACTTCCTTTAATTTGGAAGTGCTATAAATTATATTTTCCTTTTTCTTTATAATTTTTTTAGCTCTAATCATTTGATAATTGCTATATGCTTATTTCCAACCAAGCATGATGTTGAACTCTAGCTGTGAAACTGTATGTCTCCATCAGTGAGCCTTCTGTAAAATGTGTTGTTACATGAATGAATTTTAGATATGACATTGCAGTTTTAGGAAATCATTTCTTATCCAATGAATTAATTTCTTGAAGCTGGCAGTAATGGGATGACAGTTTTTTTTTTAGTTCAACCTTATGTGTATGTGTGTACTGTGTTTGTGTGTATTATTTTTTGTGTCACGAATTAGGAAGCTCCTTAAGTCAGTCTGTATTTGATCTTTGTTTAGTCAAAGGGTAAATTCATGTTAATACTTTTAAATATGTTTTTATGAAAGTTTGAATTTTTATAACTACATAAAAGTATGATGAAATACCATCACAGAAAAGTATTTCATGTCTGTTAGGCATAAAGATTTCCTAAAACTTTTCATAATTTATGCATAGGGCCATTTTGGAAATTTGATAATTACATTGCATCGGGCTTGAAGTTTTCTTAACCAATATGCTGTTATCAGTGTGATTTCAGTTAAACAGTGCATTGAACTGGTGTTGTACTTTTAAATTACTGTTTAGGGTTACATATGAACAGGGTAATGAGAAAGTAATAAGGAATACTACAGTCATATCACATTTTTTTTTTTTTTTTGCAGTGTTCCATAAATTTTTAGACTGCCTCAAAATTGTAATTATGTCTTTTGTTTTGGCATTGAATTACTGTCTTGTATTCACATAAAGCATTTCAATGTATCTTCCATTTTTTGACAGTCACAAAGATTTAATGAGAAATCATTTACCTGTGATTGATTGCAGAAATTGTATTTTCTGATTGCTGTTTTTAGTTATCTTACCTTGATTGTGCTAACATGTCAGCATTAAAAAAGAAAAGAAAAGAAAAAGCAGTGTGAAGTACCTGGTTTTTACATTTATTGGCTGTCACAAGCTGTGTTTCCTTTCTTTTTAACAATGCTCACAGTTTGTAGGAACTCATTCTTAATTAGCTGTGCTTTCTGTTATTTTCTGTAGAAAATTTTTAAGATATTTATTTCTCTCCTTAGCGTACTGCTGGCTTTCAGTTTTTCCAGTTCATTCCCGTGGTTAACTTGAAATTATTTTTTGTTGATAATATTAACTTTGAAATGCAGTCATTTGGAAGAAAATTAGAAATGCAACTAACTGAAAATAATGTTTAGTTTTCTCTTTTTTATGTCAGTTTATTTTTTGCTTATGCTGATGCAAAAAAAGAAAAAAATGGAAAAATTCGATTTTCTAATTTTCTGCTTATTATAGTTTCAGTGAATCCATTCAAGAGGTCGACACTTCTTTCGAAAATAAAATGTTTGTATTATTTTAAAACTTTTTTTAGTGAAAAATCTGTATAAACTGCTCCTATTGGTAGTATTAGACCTCCAATATCCCATCACTTTAATTTTGTGACTGTTTGTAGCTGTAGAAGTTCTAAGAGTAGCTGTAGAAGTTCCAAACCCATTCCTGTGCTTTTTCTTGATATTTCTGCATTTTGTTTTCACTGCTTTCAGTAGAGCCTTTTTCTGTTGAATTCACAATTATCATTTCTCTTGCCTTGCTTTTTTCTTCTATGTTTGAAATGCATTTAAAGTTATTTGTTTTGCTGCTTTTTATATGTTACTAAACTACACTGTTTCTAGAACAAGGTTGAATTTTGTTATCTGTACACCTTTGCCAAAGTATTATAATGCTGTGCAGATTTCTGGTTGCAAATGTCTTAGGATCTGATGAATTTTGAATTGCTTCACAGTGTAGTTGACCTCCCCATAGGGATTGTATGTGTAGTCTGTGAAAGGTTTATTTATTGCTTGTAATATGTATAGATGAAAGCAGTGTTACACTGTTGGCTGTGTAGATGCACTTAAATCCATTTTTGAAGCTTCATAAATTATCACAAAATGTTTTCAGAACTGATAAAGTGCTAACCATTTGTTAGAGTTGATCAATAAAAAATGAGTTCATGAACATAGCTCGCAGCAGAAAATTTGCATAGCATGTGTGCAGTCACCGAATGGCAGAGGCATTTAAAAGAAAACTGTCCAAGGGGAAATCAGTAGTAAACATGCTTGTGGTGAGGACACCAGACTACACCTTTTGACTAGCTGAAGAATGGAAGCATCCAAGGTGGAACAATGTGCTGTGATTTGGTTTCTAACCACAGAAGAGAATGGGCCTACCTAAATTCATTGTTGCATGCAGCAAGTTTACATTCCACGCTGTCTATCCTTGTCAGGGTCTAGAGAAAAAAAGGCTCCATGAGGGGCTGGAAAACTTTCAGGACAAGTAAACAACCTGGTATCCTCAAGATGCAATCACAACAGACAGTGTGAAAAAGGTGGAAGACCTCATTTTTGCCAACAAATAGATAATGATTTGCCTAATTGAAAATGTGATAGGCTTGAATATTGGAACAGTGCATAAGATTCTGCATGAATATATGAATTCAGGAAAGTGTGTGTGCCCAAGAATCTTACAGAGCAGCCAAAGGCCTTTTGCATTAGCCTGTCATTACACAGCACCTGATTCATTACAATGATGAAATGGTGAGGTCAATTATTTTCTGCATCGTATTGTGGTGGGAGATGAGATGTGGTGTTCCCACTACAATCCAGAAAAAAAAAGTGTTCCATCATGTATTGAATAAAACCCTCATCCCTAGCCTGCAGGAACACTAAGGCACAATCATTGGCAGGAAAGTTAATGATAAATGTCTTCTTAGACTATAATGGACCTATACTGGTTCAGTTCGTGGAAAGTGAAACCACCATAAATGCAGACTCTTACTGTGAGACCCTGAGGCCTTACAAGAGAATATCAATGCAGAAGTCTGGGAATGTTAATGACTGGTGTTAATCTTTCTTCATGACAACATGGAACCAACATGATGAAGGAACAGCCATGGCAGTTTGGATGGGAAATGTTAGAGCACCCTGTATACAGTCCTGGCCTGTTGCCTTTTGACTATCATGTGTTCAGTGAGCTGACAAAAAGTGCTTTTATTTAGAAGATCCCAATCAGACAGTGAAGTGAGGAATGCTATCATATAGTGTTAATGTTCAAGCATATTTCCTGAAAATGCCATTACCCAATTTATGTCACAGTGGGATATATGCTGGAACAACTATGGTAATTGCTGTTAAAATAAAATATATGTTTCCTGTTATTTTAACTGTGGCTTGTTTTTTTATTGATCAACTTGTTTGTCATATTTTTAAAAAATGGCTATTTAAGTCTTCTGAAACATATTGCACCTGAATTTTGTTCTCCCTGTCACTAGACATTAAGACTTACTGTTTTGTGAGGTATGTTATGGCTTTTATTTCTTCAGAGATTGTCTACTGGCCAGTCAGTTGTAGTTTGGAGGTCTTTGTTGCTGTTCTATCATCAGATGTTCCTGAAGTTCTTTTTGGCTGCCAGTGTGAACATGGGCACTTTTTTTTTGTTTTCTCAGAAAGATAGAAGTAAATGTTTTAACTGGTTGTGAGAAACACAAGTGTTAGATAATTTATGCACATTCAGGAAACTATGAATAATTTCTGTCTTGGCAGCTTTGTATAAAACAGCTTTTGTGTAAAATGTCAGTGAATACAGATAATATTTTTAGGTTGAGGGTTAAATGCACTAACCATTGCCTT
Organism: Macrothele yani; assembly: GCA_039090855.1. Classification (NCBI taxonomy): domain Eukaryota; kingdom Metazoa; phylum Arthropoda; class Arachnida; order Araneae; family Macrothelidae; genus Macrothele; species Macrothele yani. Next base: position 47,864,009 of record CM077012.1, read on the forward strand.
TTTCAGTTCATCTCCATTCACCTTTTTTTTTTTTTTCATTTTTTTTTTCCTGGTGGTAAGCTGACTGATATATTTGAAATGTGATTGCATTCATTATTGGCAGCATGCAGAAATTATGAAAGTTTTTAGGTAATCTTAAGCTTATTGGTGTGGCAGACCCAATCAGTGCAACAACTGCTCACTTGCACTTGCAAAAATGATAAATTAGTGTGTATTTTTAGTGGACTAGTGTCGTGATTTAGATATTGAATAAACTTCAGAGGTTAGCTGGTTATCCAGTAGTTGGGTGTTGTTATCCCCACATCGTGAGTCGGCCTTTCATATATATACTTAAAATCACATATAACAAAATTGGAGCACCAAAAGTAAAAATCATTTGTACACAAACTTTATTATAGCCAAATTTATTCCCATGTCAAAAGAAAGAGCATATTTTATTGCTTTTTAGTGCCATATTAAATCACATATTGCCAAAAATAGTTAATTGCTAATTGTCTATTCAATTAATTGTTAAACCTGTTCTGCAGATTAATAGCTAGTCAGTGATAAATACTGTAGTAGAAAATCTCTGCTACAAAATAAAACAATGTAAATCTATTACTAAAAATTACAGCATTTAGAAAAGCTAAAATTTTACATGTTGCACTGACTTGGCTGGTATCTTACATATTATGTTGGAAATTTGAATCAGTTTTTGGTTGTCTTTTACTTGCTGCGATAGCAGGTGTCAATTGTTTTTCAGCTTAATCTAATGCATTCATTACTGTGTGGGTGTGAGAGAGAGAGAGAGATGATCTAAGATTTTCCAGACGTTCAACATCAATTGCATTTGAAATGGGTTTTCCTGTTTTTGGCATATTTGTATACATTGCTTGACTGTCAGTTTCAAGATAAAGTGGAAATGAAACATTAGACAGGATGACTCTTCTTTCCTTTGATTACCAAGTTTCATCCATCCATCAATCTCAATCATAGATGTAATGTACGGGGTTTGGGGGCAGGGCACCCCTGTTCTTCAGAAATGGGGGTACCACACCCTTCAGGTTTTCCAGTTTTTCACTGGTAAATGCTTCAATATCACATGAAAATTATGACAAAAACAAAAACTAAAACACTTATGACTTTAGTTTGGCATTAAAAACAGCTAATGCCAGAGCAACAGTTGAATTTTTTAGTAGCACCAAGACACAGAGAATGCCCAATTAAAGTTTAAATACATGATCTTCTCAACTCAACTAGCAGGGGTTATTACGTTAATGTGGACCATCTGCTAATTGAAATAATGTATTTAAACTTTAATTGTCTGGGCTCTTGGAGCAGCAGCAGCACTGAGATGATACCAGTGTGATAAGTTCTTCTTATTGATGATGCACTTTAGATTTATTCTCCCTGTTCTTGGTGTTACGAATGTATTGAAAACTGTTTTCAGGGTAAATGAATTTTTAATGCTAGATTAAGTCTCTTTCAGAACTGTTGGTCACATTTGCACTGAATCACTGATTGTTGTAGGATCTGATAAATCTAATGAACTATTCATATTTACTACATATATAGATACTGTTGCAAATATTTTTAGGGTTTATGGCAGTCCCAACTCCCAAGTATAAAACCACCAATAGTTTCTTAGGTTATGGGGTCATTGGGTATCTTCCAAAATGTGTGTGTACGTGTGTGACCTCAGCTGCCCCCCCCCCCAGCCTTTTAGAAAAGTTGACTCCTGTGATCTCAATAACTTTTCCATCATTTTTTATCTCAATAATGTCTTCATCATTACTCTCAATATTGTCTTCAAAACCAGCATGTTTCCAGCAGGTTTGGAGTGTTCATTCACTAATATTATTCTAAGCACTGCTTAGTATATCGCATGCTGTTCTGATGTCAATAACTCTTGTTTGTTCATTTTGTAAGATGGAACTTTTTGAAGTAAATTGCTAACTATCCCCTGCTAACTATCCCCTAGTTTGTTGACTGTGTGTAGCTTATTTGTGGTATTAGCTGGTAGGTGGTGAAACAGTGTTGATTTTAAAACCACATTTGTTGCATGGAGCTGGATTTGGACATTCTGAGGCCCGAAGCTCAAATCAAAGTAGAGGCCCCTTTTCTTAGTGATATCAAATTGGCTGGAATGCATGTTCGAGTGTGATAAAATAAACATCTTAAAAGTATGGTCGCAATTTTGAACTACTTTTTCGCACTTTCACTTTGGAAAAAGAGTCTATTATGTTCTCATAACTGAGAGAATTTGTTGAATTGATTCTATAAACATCATAGATAGATCATGAAAGAAATACGGGATTACGCCATATAATACAAATTTTGAAGATGACAATCCGATTTTTGGCGTAAATGTGACAAGGATGGTAAGTCAGATAATATTTGAAAACTTGAAAATTTTCATCGTCCTGGAGCGGGACTCGAACTCGCGTCTCCCAGAAAACGCCTAGGTATGCTAACCACTACACCACCCAGAACGACCAAGTTTCAAGTTTCCGATCAATTTGAATTTAACCATCACAGGATTCGCTAGTCGAAGCAACCGGCATTCATGTTTAGCAAATCTGAAGGTTAATAATCCTATCCCGTGATTGCCCGGAGAAGCAGATAAATCATGAAAGAAATACGGGATTACGCCATATAATACAAATTTTGAAGATGACAATCCGATTTTTGGCGTAAATGTGACAAGGATGGTAAGTCAGATAATATTTGAAAACTTGAAAATTTTCATCGTCCTGGAGCGGGACTCGAACCCGCGTCTCCCAGAAAATGCCTAGGTATGGTTGGTCGTTCTGGGTGGTGTAGTGGTTAGCATACCTAGGCGTTTTCTGGGAGACGCGGGTTCGAGTCCCGCTCCAGAACGATGAAAATTTTCAAGTTTTCAAATATTATCTGACTTACCATCCTTGTCACATTTACGCCAAAAATCGGATTGTCATCTTCAAAATTTGTATTATATGGCGTAATCCCGTATTTCTTTCATGATTTATCTGCTTCTCCGGGCAATCACGGATAGGATTATTAACCTCCAGATTCGCTAAACATGAATGCCGGTTGCTTCGACTAGCGAATCCTGTGATGGTTAAATTCAAATTGATCGGAAACTTGAAACTTGGTCGTTCTGGGTGGTGTAGTGGTTAGCATACCTAGGCGTTTTCTGGGAGACGCGGGTTCGAGTCCCGCTCCAGGACGATGAAAATTTTCAAGTTTTCAAATATTATCTGACTTACCATCCTTGTCACATTTACACCAAAAATCGGATTGTCATCTTCAAAATTTGTATCGTAGATAGATTTGAAAATATGAGATTTTCAAGTCATATACAAACCAAACAATGTAAAAATATTATACATACATGTCAACAACTCAGTTGCTGCATTGTTTACTGTTTCTCACGTTGTATTATTATTGAAGTGCTCGCGGGGAAACATTATCTTTGTTTGACAAAGGGATATAATCATAAAATGCTATAGAATTTATAATATATAGGTATAAATCAATAACAGGAGGCTAAAGTTGTTACTTACATTTGGTCAAGGAGCATTCTGGAATATTGAAGTGTCTTTTTGGTTAATTCTTGAATTTCTTCAATTAGTTGACAATCTTATTTTTGTAGTCACTTTGTGACGAAATTATGTCTATCAAGTTTCAAATGGTAGGTTTCGTTTCTTCAAAATAAACTGTGATTCTGTCAAATCTTCACATTGAAGGGTTAAGTTCAGGTACGATATTTAATCTTAATATTATTCAATACTTTGTTTCCAAATGGTAAGGTAAAAACAGCAATTGAGTATTCCTTTTATTGAGTCGTCATTTTAAAGATGATATTTAAGAACGTTAAAATATTGAACATTCCAAACCTTATGTTGAAGGAGTCGATCTGGTAAGAAATATCTTGTTTTGACGGTAGATGATATTTAAGAACGTTAAAATATTGAACATTCCAAACCTTATGTTGAAGGGGAGTCGATCTGGTAAGAAATATCTTGTTTTGACGATAGATGATATTTAAGAACATTAAAATATTAACATTCCAAACCTTATGTTGAAGGGGAGTCGATCTAGTAAGAATTGACTCCCCTTCAACATAAGGTTTGGAATGTTAATATTTTAATGTTCTTAAATATCATCTATCGTCAAAACAAGATATTTCTTACCAGATCGACTCCCTTCAACATAAGGTTTGGAATGTTCAATATTTTAACGTTCTTAAATATCATCTTTAAAATGACAACTCAATAAAAGGAATACTCAATTGCTGTTTTTACCTTACCATTTGGAAACAAAGTATTGAATAATATTAAGATTAAATATCGTACCTGAACTTAACCCTTCAATGTGAAGATTTGACAGAATCACCGTTTATTTTGAAGAAACGAAACCTACCATTTGAAACTTGATGGACATAATTTCGTCACAAAGTGACTACAAAAATAAGATTGTCAACTAATTGAAGAAATTCAAGAATTAACCAAAAAGACACTTCAATATTCTAGAATGCTCCTTGACCAAATGTAAGTAACAACCTTAGCCTCCTGTTATTGATTTATACCTATATATTATAAATTCTATAGCATTTTATGATTATAACCCTTTGTCAAACAAAGATAATGTTTCCTGCGAGCGCAGCAACTGAGTTGTTGACATGTATGTATAATAAGAATTATAACCATGTAAAGAAATTCAACACCTTAAGGTGTATGAAGAATTGATTGAACCATGTAAAAATGCTAATAATATTTCTCTCAAAATGTAGCACAGCCTGGTGACCTGAACAAATAACCAACTGCTAAGAATCGAAGAGACTGTAAGGGCTGTCAAAGCACGATCAAATTAAACTTGTTACAAAGCGCACACACCACACTTTCAAATTATCGTCTAAAAACGTATGGTCTAAAAAACATCTTTGTTTACAATTTAAAAATTTGGTTGTTTAAAAGCTTTGGCGAGCACTTTCACGACCACTATGGTCGCATCTTCAGGCCGATGAGTGAAATCATATTAGAGCGACATATGGTTTAAATAGTAACAGACATGAGCACAGAGAATACACATTATGTAAATGAAAAAAAAAAAACACAAAACACACACACACACACACACACACAAGTCACAGCCATTCACCACAAACTGTTTAAAGTCATCAAAATTATGTTGGTGGTTTCTCCCATGAGTATTGCAAAATGAAATTTCTCCAGGCACTAGGGATGTAGACAGGAATGTCTTCATAGCAGCACTAAGGTCCTAATTTTGTAATATATAGGCTCTCAGTGAGGCCCATAGAGCTTTTGTAGAAGCTGTTGATAGCAAGTTCGCATTTTCCCAGTCAGGTCTCAAGTCCCTTTCAATGACAAGTCTTAGACAATGTCGAGGTAGTAGCTCCTTTACGCATGGCATATTTGTGTTCAGCCCACCGAATTTCTAGGCTTCGAAAGGTCGAACCCACATAGCAGAGATCCGCAGATTGTCCATCTGCGGATCTCTGCTATGTGGGTTCGACCTTCGAAGCCTAGAAATTCGGTGGGCTGAACACAAATATGCCATGCGTAAAGGAGCTACTACCTCGACATTGTCTAAGACTTGTCATTGAAAGGGACTTCAGACCTGACTGGGAAAATGCGAACTTGCTATCAGCAGCTTCTACAAAAAGCTCTATGCTCCTCACCGAGAGCCTATATATTATAAAATTAGGACCTAAGTGCTGCAATGAAGATGTTCCTGTTTACATCCCTAGTACCTGGAGAAATTTCGTTTTGCAATACTCGTGGGAGAAACCACCAACATAATTTTGATGACTTTAAACAGTTTGTGGTGAATGGCTGTGACTTATGTGTTTTTTTTTTTTTTTTTCCCATTTATATAATGTGTATTCTCTGTGCTCATGTCTGTTACTATTTAAACCATGTGTCGCTCAAATGTGATTTCACTCATCGGCCTGAAGATTCGACCATAGTGGTCGCGAAAGTGCTTGCCAAAGCTTTTAAACAAAATTTTTAAATTGTAAATAAAGATGTTTTTAGACCATACGTTTTTAGACAATAATTTGAAAGTGTGGTTTGTGTGCTTTGTAACAAGTTTAATTTGATCGTGCTTTGACAGCCCTTTTACAGTCTCTTCAACTGCTCAGGTTCCACTTCTACAGGTAGCACATATTTCATTTAAAATGCATAGAACACCCTGCTTCATCATGTCACTATCAAACCAGTGTGCTTTTTATATAAACAAACACCTGAGAATACAAAGAAAAGGAAATCATTGCAGCAAAAAGAAAGAAAAAAATTACAGGATTTTCTCATGTTTTGAGTTAATGGCACCAATGTTTTTTCATTCCTTCCAGTTCAGCATAAACTGAAGTTTTTACGGGGCCCATGAAATTTGCTGTCTACCTCCTGTTTATAAGAACCAAATATTACAAACGTCCATTTTTGGAAAAAAACACGCATATCAAAGGGTTTAGAATGCTGTTTTCTTGAACCTATAATTTATCCTTGGAAGAAATGTATTAAAATAGAAATACTCTGTTGGAAGTTAAAATTGGTGGTGTGTGGTGCCTTCCTTAATGATAATAAGATTTAAATTTGTAACAGCCCAGTCCTGCCCAAACAAACAAACAAACAAAAAATAAAAATCAGTCAGCAATAAAAAACACAAAAAAAATTATTTTATCAGTTTTCTTATACCTCTGGAATTTAAGCATTTGCCACAGTGTAAAGTGTGACAGTAAGCCTTCTAAGCACTAAGTTTTCTGCCCACATCTATACTTGTGTCTATGTAATTCAGAATGTTCAAAGTACATAAAACTGCAGATTATAATTCACAATATTAATGCAGAATTAATTATTTAAATATTTTGCGGTGAATAATAAAAGCCCTTTGCAATGTTTTGCTATACGTTAAGTCTAACTCATTGTTGGGGTGTTGTATCTTTGGCCTCACTTAGTCTGCCTTATATTTGGGTAGGAAGGTTTCATGAATATTTTCTTCCAAACATTATTTAAAAGGAAAAGGGCATTCACATAGTAAATTAAGTCTTAATTTTTGTGATACAAACAATGATGTCTCTGTTCTACGAACATTTTGATAAACGCTGTTAGTGTGTGTGCGTACAGTCTTCACTATAGCTTTTATATAATTTATGCAGTATCACATTTCATGCTGAATCATTTACACATTTAACTGCTTATTTTGGGGGTGCCATTTTCTTTTGAAATGCTTGTGTATTGTCTTACCTGTTGTTTGGAACCAAAGGTTGCATGCATAAATGTTTGCAGATATAGCAATAAAATTCATAGTTTCAGAACAATTTTTGTATGACTTAGGATTTTTGTCTTAAATTTCCTAAATTTTGAGTTGCATGTGTAGTATCTACATTCATCAAAAATCAGATTGTATATGCTCAATAAATGAAAATATATTTTGTTATATGGGGTGATTCAGAAGTCACATGCATTAATCAGATAATGTGTTACATTTATTTCACAACTTTTGCATTGCATATAATGTTTTTTACACAGAAATTTACTCAACACTTTTTACTTGATCAAAGTAGTTATTTAGAATGTGTCCATGTTCACAAATGTAAGCTGATATTGTTGCACTGTGTTTGCAAACACTTTTCACAACATTGAATGTGTAATGACTACAATTTCATCTTTGAGGTTGTTTCATCAAGTGTGTGGGGCATGGATTTGGTGTGATTTGTCCAATGATAATTAGTTCAATCCCTATTAGTTCAATACTGATTCATCTAAAGGGTCTTCCAGTAGTACAACTAGTCCAATCCTGATTCATCCAATTGTATGAGTAGTATAATTTCCATCAGTCCAGTGGTACCAAATAGTGTAACAGTACACCAAAGACAATTTTTAAAAATGTGTTTTTATGCTTACTATTGTGGATATAGAATTTTTTTCTTAATGTGGTTTTAGCTTGCTTTCTTTCCAAGAAGGAAAGCATTCTGAAGTTATCTTAACACTTATGAATGTGCTGATATCAAAAGCAGTCAATAGAACTCAATGGTTCGTTTTATGTTAGATGAAAGAAAAAGTCTAGTTTTCTCTGCACATACTTTTAAAAAGTATCTCAATCAGTGAACACAGCAACATCTGAAACTAATCAGCTGACTTTGATTATGCCTTCTGCACATGATAGAGGAAAAAGTCAAGTTTTGTGCAGACACTTTTTGAATTTGTAGATATGCTTAAGTATAAAAAATACCCTATTGGAGAACTTGTTTTCCTCATTCAATAAAAAATGTGCAAGAAAGCAGTTATCGCCTGAGTATTTAATTAATTGGCTGAATGTTATATGCCTCTTCCATCGTGTTAATTTTTTCATCATTCAAATGCATAAACAAGAAGTTTCCATTTGTTTGTGTTATTTCATATTAATCATTTTTAGTCTTTTTATGTAGTTATTTATAATGATGTCATAGCTGCTAAAAAATTAATGGTAACTGTGTAACTTATTTTAGGCACCTACAGTATAGATGCAGTAGTAATTGTTATAAATTTAATGAAAGGTTAGAAGATCGCTCTTTCTGGTTACTTTCTGATTTTCTTGCATTTAATAACTTAAAAAGCTGTTTTATTCAAATTTGTTTATTGAACTTCCTAAGAATATGAAGTTGCGTGTGAATGAAATTGATAAAATATGAGGTGAAAAGTTTTTCTCAGAAGCAGTAAAGTACAGTAGATTCCAGTTAATTGGGACACACCAGGCCTGAAACACTTTGGCCTAATTATGCGAAGCTTTATCCCGAAGAACTAATTTGGGATGTTCCATTAACCGATGGTCCAATTACCAGAATCTGCTGTATTTTGGAAATTGTTTCTATGAGTTTTACTTATATCATACAACTTTTACTTTTGGAAATCTTTAAACATGTTTGAAACAATTCCCATTACATAGCACATAAGTAGAATGATTTGAGTCAAGTATAGTAAGCAAATATTAAAGTTTTCATCCGTGGGGTTGTTTTCTCTTGAATTTTACATTTATTCAAAACTAGGAGTTGTATTGGATTGCATTTACTGTTGCCAAAATTTTGATAGGTGTTCATCATCATCAACCATTATCAATCCATTGCTGGGCGAAGGTCTCCCCAAGTTTCCTCCACAACGGTCTGTCTTGTGCCAGTCTCCTCCATGTCACTCCCGCATACTTTCGAATTTCATCCACCCATCTCCCATGCGGTCTTCTTCTGGGTCTTTTCCTGTCCCTTGGAATCCAATCTAAAATTTCGGCTGTCCATCGATGATCTGTCCTTCTGGCAGTATGTCCAGCCCATTGCCATTTCAGGGATTTAACTCTGATCATGATGTCTTCCACTCTTGTCATTTTTCGGATCCACGAGTTCCTCTTCTTATCTCTCCTGGTTACACCAAGTATGCACCTCTCCATGCTTTTTTGAGTTGTCTGCAGCCTTTGTATGTCTCTTTTAGTTAAGGTCCACGTCTCTGCCCCATACGTAAGCACTGGAAGGATGCATTGATCAAACACTTTTCTTTTAAGACATAATGGCATATTGCTCTTGAAAATTATGCTGTTTCTTCCAAAGCTCTCCAGGCAAGTTTTGTACGCCGATTAATTTCTTCATCAATGTGACCCTCACTTGATATCTGCTGTCCAAGATAAGCATATGTGTCTGTTATCTCCAGCTTTTCTCCATCAATTGATAAATCTTCATTTCTTGTAAGAGCATTGAACATCACTTTTGTCTTCTGAAAGTTCATTTTTAATCCCACTTCTTTACTCTTGTCAGCAAGTTCCTGGATCCTACTCTGCAGCTCTGATGGGGTAGTTGCAAAAATGACTACGCCATCACCAAAACGAAGGTGGGTTAGATAATCTCAATTAATCTTTATCCCTTTGTTTTCCCAGTTCAGTGATTGAAAGACATTTTCCAATGTGGCATTAAAGAGCTTTGGAGATATGGCATCACGTTGTCTCACTCCCTTTCCAATTTTTATGTGTGTTGTATTTTCAAACAGCCGAATCTTTGCATTTTCATAGATGTTATTAATAATATCAATGTATGCATCTTCAATACCGCAAGATTTCAGAGCCATTGTAATTGCTGATGGTTTCACCGAATCAAAGGCTTTTTCATAATAGATAAAAGCTGTGCACAATGGAAGTTCATATTCCTTCGCTCTTTCAATTAGTTCTCTCAGTACGTGGATATGATCTATTGTGCTGTAGCCACTCCTGAATCCAGCTTGTTCTCTCGGTTGAGCCATGTCCAGTGTTACCTTCAAACGGTGTGAAATAACTTTTGTGAAGATTTTATAAACCACTGATAGGAGGCTGATAGGTCTGTAGTTCCTGAGATCCTCAATGTCACCTTTTTTATGTAGCAGGATTATTGTAGCGTTGTTCCAATCCTCAGGAATCTTCCCTTCATTAAGGCATCGAGTGAAAATTTGGGCGAGTACTGTTTCGATTTCTCCACTTGCTTTTTGTATGATGTCTACAGTAGTTCCATCTTCTCCTGTAGCTTTTCCCCGCTTCATGTTCTTGATTGCATGTGCAACTTCTGCTGGGAGGACTGGAAGAACTCTGGTACTGGTACCTTTCATGATGTCTGGAGCACATGTATCATCCCTTTCATATAATTTGGAGTAGAAATCTTTTACTCTTGTCAAAATTTTGCCTCTATTTCTTGTTACAGAACCATCTTCTTTTTTCAGTGCCATAATCTATTTTCTTCCCTTACTGAGATGTCCCTTTGCTATCTTTAGGCTTTGGTTGTTTTCAATTGCTTTCCTCACTAGTTCACAGTTGAATTTCCTTACGTCTTCAGTGATACTTTTTCGTACTGTCTTGCATAGCTCTATATATTCCACTTTGGAAATCACATCTTCTTTAGTTGTCCTCATCTCTCTTCTTTTTTGCATCAACATTTTCGTTTTTCCTGATAATTTGTTCACATGCAACTTGTTCTTAGACCCAGCTAATTTTGTTGCTGTTTTCATAAGAGCTTTGGTTACTTTTCTGTTAACTTCAGAAATATCCACTTCTTCCGATGTTAGGCCTTCTAAAGCAGAGAATTTGTTCTTCAGTTCCAACTTGAAGGTATTATGGTGTTTTTTAAGGTTGGTTATGTCAATACATTTTGTTTGTCTTATGAGCTTGCTACGTTCGAGTTTACTGTTGAGGTGCATCTTACATCTCACCAATCTATGGTCACTACCTGTGTTGAACTTGTTTAGCACACTGCAGTCTTCTATGACGAATTTTTTGTTACACATAATAAAATCAATTTCACTTGTCGTCCCATTTGGATGTCTCCATGTCCATTTCCTGTGTGGCTTGTTCTTGAAAAAGGAGTTCATGATATAAAACCCTTCTGTCTCTGCAAACTCAACGAGAGTATTTCCATGCTGGTTTCTGTTGCCGTGACCGAATTTACCTACTGAAGTTTCATTCTGTTGCCGTTGCCCTATTTTTGCATTGAAATCTCCCATAATTATCTTCAAGTGCTGCTTACCTTTATTATTTAGATGACGAATTTCCTCATAAAATTCTTTGATTTCTTCTTCAGGATGACTTGTGGTGGGTGCATAAGTTTGAATAATCTGAGCCTTGCATCTTCTCGAGAGTTGGATAACGAGTCGTGCAGCTCTGTCAGAGGAACTTTCAACTTCTACAACTTTTTATCCTTCAGTTTTTTGTTTATTATAAATCCAACACCACTAGTTCTGCCAGTATCTGTCCCATGATAGTAGAAGAGATGTCCACTTTTCAGTTGAATGAGATCTTCCCCTTTTCTCCTTACCTCACTTAGCCCTATGATGTCCCACTTGATCCTTTGTAGTTCCTCTTCCAATTCAAGAAACCTTGAATCAGAAGGTAGGGAGCGTCCATTATGCGTACGTAGCCAAGGTCAGCATCAGATGGCAGCCTAGTCTGGTCCTCCGGGGATTCTTAGCACCCTCTGCCTTCATGTCGCACTGGCCGCTGCCTTGGCCAGGTACAGTCCAGCTGCCGGAGACTGAGGGCCAAGATTTAAGTTGTGGAGTCATTTTGGAGGGGTTTGGCCATAACTCACCACGCTGGCCAAGCGGGTTGGCGAGTGTGGTATAGCATTTCCTCTAATCCCGATGGTATAGTTATACCGCTATTGGCGGTCGTCAGAGCCCCTTTAGTGGGAACAGGATGTTATAAAATCTTAATTAAAGATTTAGTATTAAATAAATGTTTGATTATTTGGGTTCCAAAAATGTTATCATTATGCCCAAAAATTGGGTGGCATCCCTTTTTTTATTTATAATTTTGCTTTTAAAAATTTATGCAATAGATCAAACTATTTAAAAGTAAACTGACATTAAAACAAGGAAAAAATAAAGAACGATCAACATCAGTGACTTACTTTAAGTGTATATTGTTGTCTTTAAGGTCTATACTGACACCTAGGGCCGGCTGGACCACAGGGGCAACCGAGGCGGTTGCTCCTGGCCCCGTGCTTTCAAGGGGCCTCGCAGTTCAGGGAAAAAAATCACTTTCGGTAGAAATTTTTACAATTATTATTTTTGGTGTGTACGTTTTGTGGTGCGAGGTCCTTAAAAAGATGTTTTTCTTTTAGTTTTTTTTTTTTCCTGTTTCCAATCCCCCATTTTCGAATAGGTTATCGCCTTTCGCCGTACAAATACCGAGATTTGCAGATTTCAAGTGGTTATTGTAACTACCACAATATTTTCGGCATTCATGGAATAGCAAATTAATTTTCATCATTTTGCGGCCCTTACTTTTATATATTTAACATTTTGCGTGCAAACCAGATACTGAAATTTAAAGAAACTAAAAGAACAATATCAAACTTAGTTTCAGGCTACATATGGAGGCCATTTATTCAGGCACTTTAAAAACATTACCAGAAATAAATAAAATAAAAAAATCACATATGAGTGCGTATAAAAGTTTAAAAAATCACTAATTTGTTAGTTACTCCCCTTTTCATTAAAAATCAATTGCCAAACATGTATCAGTCGAACAAAACTGTTTATACAAGTTTATTTCACAGGGAACCTTATTATTTCCTACAAAAATTATACGCAATGCAAAAATATTCAGTACGCACGTATGTTTTTATCATTTTGTGAGGAAGTTTTTATAAGAATCCCAAAACAACTTCGATACCCCTCTGCCCGGAAAGAAAATCGTTGACTTTAACACTTTTCTCTCTCTCTCTCTCTCTCTCTCTCTCTCTCTCTCTCTCTCTCTCTCTCTCTCTCTCTCTCTCTCTCTCTCTCTCTCTCTCTCTCTCTCTCTCTCTCTCTCTGTCCCTTTCTTTGAACTTTCAGTCCAATTATTGTCTTTTTCTTAAGCTTAAAGCAAATACTTCTTTGAGATAATCATTTTGTCTTTATGATAGTTTTTGTTATGACGTATTATAGAGGTGAAGCACATGTCAGGACAGAAAAGTTACAGCGTTAAATTCCGTCGGTGTAGCTTAATTAGGAAAGCTTTTGGCTCCGGAGTAGAGGGATGCGGTTTTGTTGCCACACCGGCAAATTTGTTGATTTCACATCATGTGTGTTTATTACCGACATTTTTTGCGTAACAACTTTACTCGTATTAAAATATGAGGTTTATTTCCTAGTGTCAGCAATGAAATTTTGATACGCGGCCACGCAAAAGCTCCATCCGGCCCTGCTCACACCCCTGCCATTATGTTCATTGCATGTCACGTACATGGAGACTCAAAGAGAAGACCTTGAAGTTTCTTTGGTTAATTAAGAATGGGCATCATTATCACATGGAATCAAAACTCCCCATGCATATGTAAAATTTAATAGTTCAGGACTGAATTACTCCTCAAAGGAATGATGAGAATGAGAAAAGGATTTTTAAGTGGCAAGCGCCGTGATTCAGAGTTTAACATTATTGGCCCAAGCAATTCGTTGCAGCCATGCACCAGTTTAACTTCTCTGGCTTTGACCTTGTTCTGCCTCAAACAATTTGTCGCAAGAGGGCCTTGGTTTAATCTCCCTAGCTATGGTGTTTACAATAAATTGTTTATCAGTCTTCTTAATAAGCAAATGTAACCATCACTGTGACTCTTACATAATACAAAGCAGATGGGCTTCATTTAGTCTACTGTTACACTGTTCTTTATGTGTGAGGTGCAGTCTTTACCTTTTTTACAATATTATTAGAAAATATGATAACTGTTCTGCTGAAATCCTCTGAACAACTAGAATTTAATCCATATTTCTATCGTTTCTCCACCTTTGTCTTTTTATGTTTTCTGTAGGAGGCTTAACAATTTTGAAATGAGTTATTGAACAAAGTAAATGAGAAAGCTAGAGGGACACGAATAAAACAGAAAGAGGTTGGTAACCATTTGCAACATTCAGGCCCCTGATTACATTGAAAACATTTTCTTATAATACTAAATGTTATAGAAGACATTTTAACAATATAAATAACAAAAAATTTTAGTTTTGTATTTTTATTTATGTATTGCTTACAAGAAAACTATTTATTAAATAACTTTTTTGGTATTTATGAAATTTATATTTTGCAATTATTGGTAGTCTGAACATTTTAATTATTAATTTAATTACTAGTTATTAGAATGAAAAAAACTTAAACATTTACTAAATTAAATTTTTGCAGTTCTGGTTAAAACAATAATTCCGCATATCAACATAATTTCTGGAACCATTATAAAGAGAAAAGTAAATTATCACAGTGTTTGTTTCATAAAATTAAACAGTTATGACTCATCTCTCAGTGTTTGCACTGCTTGAATACTGTAAGGCTGCTGGTGGCATTTCTTTATATATTTCATTTGGTGTGTGACAGTAGAGTCTATAAGCATATGATGCAATTTCTTTGGTACTTTTGCTATACTTGCACATTGCTAAGTTTTTCCACAGTTATAAAAGGCTATCTCCACTATTTTCTGCTGTGTTAACATTGACTGACAAAACCAGTTAACCACTTGTGAAATTGTGATCTTATTTGGAGAGAGACTGACATCAGGATATGTTTGCTGAAACACTTGATGCACCCATCTTGAAGTGTATTGTGAAATAAATTTTGCCATCCCTGTGGCCAAATGGTAAGAGAGACAGACTATTGGCTAATCATCTAAGCTGGTCCTGGGTTTGAATCTTAAGTGAGACGTGGGTGGTGTGTTTGTCCTATGGCACTGGTTTTTATCGCATCCCAGAAACCGATGGTCTAAATTAAATAAAGGATGGGTGTCTCCTTACAAACCTTAGATGACCATAGGACCCCATCAAGAAAATAAGAAAGGAGGATAGAAATATATTTTTCAGCAATGAACATCTCACTCACTTATAAAACTTTTACTACCAATATAGATCATAAAAGAGTGGTAGGCAATTCACGTAACTAACAAACGAGTTAAGTAGATGGTAGTTGAGAACACGCTAAGTTATATTTAAAAAGTTTTAAGGCAAATATATTTCAGCCATTACTATGACCTTCATCAGTGCGACTACGATTTGTTTCGTTGCCAGATTGGAAAGGTAAGTTTTGTAACGGTAACTCCGGGTGACGTGATGTAATGAGAGATTTCTAGATGTATGGAACGTAAATGGGGAGCTCAGAGTTTCAATTTTTGGAAAATAAAATTTCCAAACTTTCTCTAAACCTCAGAGCAAATTGATTCTGGAAGGAAGCCAACTTTTTTGTATCAGACCAAAGTGGAGTAGCAGAAGTGTCAGCCATGGTAAGTAGAGACAAGGAAGAGGAAGGTTTTCCAAATTTCACATCAGATTTGTGTTCCTGAAGTCTTGAGAGAATTTTCCGGAATGAACTTCCTATGTACACAGTTAATCCAGCATTAGTCTTGATAGGAATTTTATACACTCCAGGAGAAGAAAGCGGAGGTCTTGGATCTCTGTCATTGCAGAGGATAACAGAAATTGAAGGAGAAGAGCGAATGGAAAGTCTATATCCTTCTCTTTTGAAGATACTGATGAGCTTGTAGGCAGAAAGTTTATGGTAAGGGACAGAGCCAGCAAACATTAATTCCTTTTTTGGTCATACAGGTTGAAGAGCAACAACTGGTTTTTTCTTAGTATTTTGTATTAATTTAGAAACCAGGAGTGGGGGAAAGCCATGTTGAGTAGCGATCAATCGGATGTTGGCTAATTCATTTTTTAGATTAACTTCAGTGCTACAAACCAAACAATCTCGATGAATGAGAGACTTGAGAGCTGACAGTTTATATTGGTGGATTTCAAGTATGTGAATTGAAGGGAATAATGCTATTGGTAAACACTGGTTTTCGGTAGACTGAAGTAGATATAAGATAATTATTATTTTTAGAGATGCTGACATCCAAGAAATTTATCTTGCCATCAATTTCTTCAGTAATAGTGAATCTAATGGACGGGAATTTTTCAGTGATTAAATTTGTGAGTTGCACAAAATCTTTTGAGGCCAGATGACAAAAATATTGTCGACATAACGGAGCCATAAGGTAGGTTGTTAGTCATGTTGCAGCACTATTGATTGCTCAATATTTTGCAGGTATACTTCAGCCAAAAGTGGGGAAAGAGGTGATCCCATCGGTACACCTTGGTTTTGTTGACAGCATTGATTATTATAAATGAAGAAACTGTGTTGGCGAAGAGAATACAGGCAATCGTACAAATCCTTGGTTAAAGTGCCGTTCATGTAAAATTGTTCCTTGAATTTATGAATGAGGAGCATGTGTGCTTCAAATTGAGGCACAGAAGAAAAAAGTGATTCCACGCCCAGGGTAAACATACATGCATGACCATCAATGGAGTTTGGAAGTCTAGAGATAAATTCAGCATTGGAGGAGATATTGTAGGGGTTGTTATTAGTGATAATCTTGAATTTTTTGGCAAGACATTTTTCTAGGTTAGAAGCAAGAGAGAGTATTTTCCACAAGAGGTCTAATTGGAGCATTAACTTTGTGTAATTTAATTTAGGCAAATCATCTAGGAGAATGGTAAGAAGAAGGAGCAGAAAAATCTCCTAAGAAAACCTGTAACGACTGTAACTTATTGAGGCAGTCCACAGATGATTTCAAAGCTTCCGCAGGATTTTTAGAAAGAAGTTTGCAATTGGTGATAAGGAGGAAATCATTGACTTTTTGATTAAGGGTATCCTTGTCGATAATTACAGGAAGGAATCGGCCATACAAACAGCTAAATTATTATCTTTTAAGAACTGTTTAATTTTCATGAGCTTTGAGGAAGACTTAGTATTAGTGGCAAAACTTGAGTGTGCTTGCTTAATAAAGACGGAAGCAGCCTGAGTACGTACTTTATGCCAAGCATCGGAAGCGGTGTTACGAATAGCAGATTCAAGCAAGGGAATGGTTTCTAAGAGATTCTCTGTTGAAGGAGGTGCAAATTTTGGGCCTTGGTCAAGACAGTTATTGAAGAAGGCAGAACAAACAGAGACAAGTTGACGAATTTAGCGGCATCCGAGGTGGGAGAGTCCATGGTTGACTCCCGGTAAGAGCGGCTGACAAAATCTGACTGAGATCGTAAAAAATGTAATTTCTTAGCATGTTTTTTGTCTGCACAAAATTTAACAGAAGAGACGGATTGATGAATCATAATCATGAACTTATCCACTAGTAAAGGATTGGTCGAAAACGAGAGAGTTTGATAGTGGTTGAAACACAGCAATTCCAAATTGGCCATCTGAGCCCTAGTATCACGAGTTGCAGCAGAGAGGAGATTCTTGCTAGCAGTATTAATAATCTTCTGACATCGACCTTTTGTAGCCAGTTTTTGAAGTTTAAAAGCAGAACAGAAGGGATGACTTTAAAGAACTTACATTTGATGAGAAGGTTCAGTTGGCGTAACAGGAACATCACCTTAATCTGAAGTTTCCGAAACTGTTTCCATTCCTTAGGCCAATCATAGTATGACTGCCTGGAAGATGCGTAATCCATCTTCTATCTACTTCAGTCTACCAAAAACCAGTTCCTACCAATAGCATTATTCCCTTCAATTCGCATACTTTTCACCAATATAAACTGTCAGCTCTCAAGTCTCTCATTCATCGAGCTCATTTGGTTTGTAGCACTGAAGTTAATCTAAAAAATGAATTAGCCAACATCCGATTGATCGCTACTCAACATGGCTTTCCCCCACTCCTGGTTTCTAAATTAATACAAAATGCTTAAAAAAAACCAGTTGTTGCTCTTCAACCTGTATCACCAAAAAAGGAACTAATGTTTGCTGGCTCTATCCCTTACCATAAACTTTCTGCCTACAAGCTCATCAGTATCTTCAAAAGAGAAGGATATAGACTTGCCATTCGCTCTTCTCCTTCAATTTCTGTTATCCTCTGCAATGACAGAGATCCAAGACCTCCGCTTTCTTCTCCTGGAGTGTATAAAATTCCTATCAAGACTAATGCTGGATTAACTGTGTACATAGGAAGTTCATTCCGGAAAATTCTCTCAAGACTTCAGGAACACAAATCTGATGTGAAATTTGAAAAACCTTCCTCTTCCTTGTCTCTACTTACCATGGCTGACACTTCTGCTACTCCACTTTGGTCTGATACAAAAAAGTTGGTTTCCTTCCAGAATCATTTTGCTCTGAGGTTTAGAGAAAGTTTGGAAATTTTATTTTCCAAAAATTGCAGCTCTGAGCTCTCCATTTACGTTCCATACATCTGGAAATCTCTCATTACATCACGTCACCCGGAGTTACCGTTACAAAACTTACCTTTCCAATTTCGCAACGAAACAAATCGTAGTTGCACTGATGAAGGCCACAGTAATGGCTGAAATATATTTTCCTTAAAACTTTTTATGCGTAACTTAGCGTGTTCTCAACTACCATCTACTTACCAATAAAGAGTTGACCTGACACTTCACCTAGCTAAGTGGCACTTTTACAAATCACAGGTACTATTGTAAGCTAATAAAAAAAAATTCATGCTCTTTTTTATGTTTACAGTGCTTAAATTTTGAGTAGTGTGACTTTTGAATCACTCTGTAGTAATACACTAAAAATCATGAGATTAAATTTCTTACCTGAAGCTTATTCAGGCACCTGTTCTATGTTACTAATAAAATATAGTGGTTAATGTAGGTGTTTCAGCTGTGGTTATTGTAGGACATACACTGAAAGCACAGTTTACTATGAACACTGCACCCATCCACAAACCTGCCCTACCATGCCACAGTAATGCAGCCAGCTGAAAACCCCCTGTGGGCTATAAATAGGTCAGATACCTACAGGCTATGTAGCATTCCAGCAACTATGATGATGGGTTAACGCAGTGGCCTGAGCTGTTTTGATCATGAGCTGATGCTACGTGGAAGATGGGCTGCTCCATCTCCATGTCAGCAGAACATCTAGGATATCCACATGTGACCTGCACACGTGTACCAGTACTGCATCAAAACCAGCATTTGCTGGGTAAAATGTGGCCATGAATGGGAAGTTGATGTTTGAGATTAGCACCACCTTGCTCATATCATAGCATTGGAATGAATGGCCATAGTGGAGACTTTTTCACTCAATGAGGCATCTAGGAAGTTTTGTGGAAAAGCCATTTGGCATGTGGTGGCATGACTCGATTATGGTAGCAGGTGCCTGCATCAAGTACTCTTGTTAACATCACATCACCAGGCTATGATGCTGTAGTGGGTGAAGGAACACCACCACTAGACTGTAGAAGACTGGAATCAGTAGCGTGGTCTGACAAATCTAGTTTCCAACTCCAACCCTCCACCAAGATGGTTCATGTGTGGTGTTGACCACGTAAGGCCATGGACCCCAACTGTCAAGTTGAGGTGTCACAGCCCAGTGTAGGCAGTGTAATGTTTTGGGGCATGCTTATTGTGGGCCTCTTGGGAGTCCTTCTGCCTATTGAAACTCCCATCGCAACACAAGACTATATTGATGTACTCACTGACCACCTACACCTGTTCATGACTATCTACTTTCCACAGCAGGACACTTCCTTTCAACAAGAAAGTGTTCTGCTGTGGAAAGTTCCATCTAATTGCTCTCTTTTGGAGAAAGACACATTGGAGGATCATTCAAGTGAGTTTGCAACCTTTGAATGGCACTGTCACTCTTTGTATTTGAATCCCATTGAACATTTGTTAGATGAAATGGAACAATGCATTCAAGCCCAAAACGGACTGCTAGTAACTCGCAGCTATTTAAGGATGGCTGTCGTGGAATCGTGGACCGCAGTACCACCCAGATTTTTCCAACACCTGGTAGAGTCCATGCTGCAACATGTCACTGCTGTTGTGAGGGCAAAAGGTGGACCCATGCTTTTAGGCAAGTGCCCATAATAAATTGTCCTGTCAGTATATGTATCTTTTGTATGATTACGTTATGTTTTTGTTGCCACGTCAGATTGGTGTTTATATCTGATAAGTGTTTTTCTACTCCTTGCATGAACATCATTTGATTTTAAAATCGTCTTGTAATTAATATCTATTTTCTGATATCTGTCAATTTATTTATCTGCTCTACTATCTCATGGTGCCATATCTTGTTGTGCATCTTGTATTCATACCTGCCTGCAATAAAAAATTAAGTTATTAATCGTGCATTTCAATTTTGCTGGTACTGTTAAAATAAATAACATTTTTGGTCATGTACTTCATGGATTTTTGACTTTTCATGAATTTTGCTTATCATACCCTTTCAATTTTGTTATCCAAAAATGTATAAATAAATAAACAAAGATTTGATAGGTGAACATGAATGTCAGAAAACTTGCATACTCTTTCTTCTCTCTTTGTACATTCAACTTTTTTTCTTAAACTGTATTTGCACATGTTGCATTGAACTATTTTATTTAAAAGAAAATTCAATGTATTTTCATATTTTATTTTAAAATATTAATTTTGATTTTAAGACATATTTTTTTATCAAAGTGTGTTAATTTTTACATGCAGTAAGTTGTTTTACTATGCAAAAGTGTTAGTCCGAAATGCGGCATTAAGTTTAAGAAGTGGTTATCTGTGTCTGTATTTACTCTTATGGCCGTTGCCACTAAACAAAGAAAAGTTTGAGGGCATTCTGTGTCAATTCATGAAAAAATTACCCTTTTTGTATAAACATTAAAGAAATTATGCAACTGAGTAGTGTAAGGATGTGCATGTGCTGAAATGATTCCTATTGAGAAGTGATTGACCAGTATCCTTCACAGTAAAAGGCTCTCATAAAAGAAATACATTTTTTTATAAAGTGTGAAATATATATGTATGTCTTAAATTATCTTAAAGGCTTAGTATTTTCAATATTAACACATTTGTAGTGCAAAATATTATCACATCCACATAATTCTTATCAAACACATTATCTGGTGTTATGTCCATTTCAGAATTTCATTTTGAGAATCTGAAAAGTTCACCTTTATGTACTTTTGAAATTCTCTCCTGCAGAAGCACTGTTTGATGTATTGTTCAGCCTTAAGACATGTTTTTTTTTTTTTTTTTTTTTTATAACAACTTCACCCACTACTCTAGGTAGATGCCAGGTCGAACTGGGCACTCCAAAAGGATGCAGACCTTGGATTTTCAGTGGGCATAAAATATTCTGACAAACTCATAATAGTTTATGTATTTAATATTTCTTACAACTATACACTCACATGACACCCTCAAACTAATGCAGCCTCCAATATTGCTGCAAGAACTTCCAAGATAACATTATTTTTATTTTCCTCATGTCGCTCAAAGAATTGTTGAATATTGTCAATCCCGAAAGTTTTTTTTTTTTCCCATAAATATTGATCTACCAATAAAGAGAAATTCATGGGATCAGTGAATTTTATTTCACAAACTTAGAAAAAACGTCTAGCTTTCAAGGAACAATTGTACAAGTTATTATACTGTATTTTTGTATAAATATTTTTCTGAACCTTGCCCTTGCACTCCCTTTCCCAGATTTTTCACTTTTGTTTATGAAATCTCTGGCAATACAAAATTGGAAACTCCAAAGACATTTAAACATTACATAACAAAATTACTTGCTCTGTTGCACCAATAAAAAGGCACTCTGAAAATAAAATGTCTTATAAAATGCTTCTTTCAAAAAATAATTTGTTAAGAAGCTGACTTCACTTTATCTTTTCTTCTGGAATACAAATGCCACAGAAAAAAATAAATTAACATGTAGACTCTGACAGTCTGCATTTTCTGCAGTGCTAAAAGTTGCTTCATTTCTTCACTGTGCTCACACAGTAGGATGGGCCGAAAAAAAAATTTATTTGCATATCGCCTAGGCCAACAAGAATAACAAAAGAATTTTTTTTAAATCGACCAATATCTTACGTCTCCGCACGGCATACTAATTTCGTGTTTTTCCGACCGCATTGGGCCATAAACAAAAATGGATGGATTTTTTTGTAATTGAAATCGAGTAACCAACTAGTGTGGAATAGTGTCCTTTAGTGTTCTTAATAACAGTGAAAAAAGAAGTTTTGAAGTTGATCAATATGCTATGTCTCCGCACTGCTCGCGAAGTTCACCATTTTCTTCCCACATTTGGCCTAGGCTAGGCAAAAGACATCCTGGCATGTAGGGCATCGGAAAAATCTGTAGGAAATGGCACTGTTCTGAGTGCACCATGCGTATGCATGTGTAGTACACTCAGTTTGCTTTGGAATGTGAAGCGTGTAGCTCTTCGCTTGCTTCCAATGTCACATATGGAAACAACACAGAACTCACCACGAAGAGGTGGCTACACTTCGAGTTCCGCCCACCCTCCCTCCAGCTCAGAAATTTATTTCTACGTGGTATATCTTGTTCGGCAATCCACTTGTACTCGAAAAATGTGGCATTAATTGCTGTGATGCAATTGTTGCTCTTTTGAATGAATCTCTAGCTTCAAATCCACACACTGAGGCAGCTGCTTCGGTCACCAGTTTCACGCTACGTTCCGCAGCTTGCGTGTGGCAGGGAAACTTGGTTATTTCTTCGCCAGCTGCGGCAGAAGTTTCGATTAGTCGATCCAGATCTTTGTCTGAGATGTGTTTTGTCAGGGGTGGTTCGGTAAGATGCGTTTTAGTCCAATCAATCATCTCATAATATTCATTAGCATCCAAATTTAATTGCGGCACTTCGAATTCTCTTAGGACGTCATTCATTTGTTGTTGTCTAGCTTTCTTTATTTTTCTCCATCTAAGAGCTCTAACGTGGGTGCGTTCATCTGCAATCATACTTAGCAATATATTCTCTGGGTGACTGAAGAACGCGTTTTTCTGTTGATCATTGCATCAGTGATTACTTTGCACTTCAAATCCATAAAGCGCGATAAGTTGACCAGTTTCCGAAAGTGTTTGGCCCCTTCTGTGCACGAAGGCTTCTCAAGTCGAGTAGAAAATGGAGTAGAAAAGAAGAACAGGTAGTGGAAAAGAAAGTAAAAACAGGAAAGGGAGAGGAAAGCGAGAGGAAAGGAAAGGGCTGGCGCATAATCACAACCTCAGCAACCAACAACTGAGGCAGGTGCTGTCAAGGTGGTGGCAACACAAAGTTGTAATTGGAAGAATCAAACATAACATGTCGGCTGGGGCCGTGGGGTCGCTACTCCCCATCAGCTGGATGAACAGCTGTCCCTGCGGTAACATGAAAGCACAAAAACAAGAAAGCAAAAAACCATCACAAGGTCAGCTCGGGCCTTGGGGGCGCCGCTCCCTAAATAACTGGAAAACCAGTTATCCCCGTGCGGGGTATTATGAGATGATTGATTGTACTAAAATGCGTCTTACCGAACCACCCCTGACGAAACACATCTCAGACGAAGATCTGGATCGACTAATCGCAATTTCTGCCGCAGCTGGCGAAGAAATAACCAAGTTTCCCTGCCTCATGCAAGCTGTGGGACATTGCGTGACACAGGTGACTGAAGCAGCTGCATGCCTCAGTGTGTGGATTTGAAGCTAGAGATTCGTTCATAAGAGCAACAATTGCATCACGGCAATTAATGCCACATTTTTTCAGTAAAGCGGATTGCCGAACAAGATATACCACGTAGAAATAAAATTCTGAGCTAGAGGGAGGATTTGCGGAACTCGAAGTGTAGCCAGTAGCCACCTCCTCGTGGTGATTTCTGGGTTGTTTCCATATGTGACATTGGAAACAAGTGAAGAGCTACACGCTACATATTCCAAGCAAACTGAGTGTACTACACATGCATGGTACACTCAGAACAGTGCAATTTCCTACGGATTTTTCTGATGCCCTACATGCCAGGATGCCTTTACCTAGCCTAGGCCTACGGGCCAAATGTGGGAAGAAAATGGTGAACTTTGCGTGCAGTGCAGAGACATAGCATATTGATCAACTTCAAAACTTCTCTTTTCACTGTTATTAAGAACACTAAAGAACACTTTTCCGCACTAGGGGTTACTCGATTTCAACTACAAAAAAATTCCATCCGTTTTTGCTTATAGCCCAATGCGGTTGGAAAAACGCGAACTTAGTGTGCCGTGCGGAAACGTAAGATATTGGTCGATTTCAAAAAAATTCTTTTGTTATTCTTGTTGGCTGAAATGGCAACTTTTCCGCACTAGGCGATACGCAAATTAAAAAAAAAAAAAAAAAAAAAAAAAACATTTCGGCCCACACTATCACACAGTCTGTTGACCATATCATTGTCAACTGCCACAAACTTGTCCCTCTCATACTGCATTATGAGGAATGCTTCCAGGTTGCTATTTGTCATATTGGAACACAGCCTTGTTTTTATAAGTTTAAGCTGAGAAAAAGCTCCTCACAACTTTCTTGGGTTAAGAGATATTGTGAGCAGATTTTTACAAACTTTACTAAGCTCTGTGTACAAGAGTAGTACGTGTTGTGTGCAAGACACAGTACATGTTGTAGTCATGATTTTGACATGCAGAAAGTTGTGATTTTGGCACATGATAGGACAGCCTCTCCTCTCTGCCAAGCCTGCTTCTCTTTCCTTAAATCATGGCCTGACTTCCGTTTTTTTTCTGAGGCTTTTTCTGCCATCATAATCTAAACAAAAAATCAAATTCTGAAATTCACCCACTTTTCGGCAATTTTACATTAAAAAAATTGGTACAAATTAAAAAGCAAAATTCGGGTGAAGAAAGATAATCGAGATCGAGTAGATGGATCAGTACTCACCAGTGGCGTAGCCAGAAATTTTTTAAGGGCTTCATCTTGTATTACTAGTTGCAGTAAGTTCATTAGAGAAATTAGAAATCAGAAAGAGTGAGATCGTTGTAATCAAAACTTATTCGAGGAAGTTGTATTATGAGCTCAGTAAGTAAGTCATGTGGGTAAAAACTTAAAGGCATACAAAAGGCTCTCCGTACTAACCAAACTTGGTAATTAAACACTGGTCTTTTTGTCTAACTTAAATTTTCTTCATTCTTAATCCAGTAATGAAAACTTACGCAGGAGCTGAACACACGCTGCACACAGATACAATCTGTGTGCAGCGAAATGCAATTACTCAAGCCAAATGCAATTACTCAAGACACGTAAACAACTGAACAGCTAATTTCCAGATTTCCACTGCTCCAAGGGCGTCACATGGATCATGGAAGCGGTGTAACTTCTCTCCCACTGTCGCCGGGCACCAATTGTGCCTTGTTGCTGAAGTTCGCCCACCCCCTGAACTTGTACTCACTGTAAATTTAATTTTCCTTCTGCCTCGTCTTGAGTATTTTAATATTATTTTGGATTTAAATTTCTTATTTTCATCATTGCGATTTTTTTATCGCCAAGAGGGAGGCGGGGTCTGGGTCGAGGGTGGGCTAGCGGGCCAGTCTGAGCCTGTAGATGTATTCTCACAGATAAATTCACTGACATAGCTATTTGTGCAGATTGCTGCTGGATAGTGTGAATGATAACTTTTCTGTTAGAGTAATTAAACCACTCCCAGGTGTCTGCATGCTGGAGTATTCCCCACTGGCAATAAGCTGTCAAATCATTTTCATCATGCTATTCTGGTATCCCTTGGATAATCTCGTGACAAAATGGATGCGCTTCCTTGTCAACTTAATGTTGTTGGGCAAAAGCAGCATGATTTAATTTATTTGCTTTTCTATTTTTTATATTTTAGAACATTTATTTGTTTCACTTGAAAATGGTTCAGGTCATCCCTTATTGCTGCATGATTTGGATTTTTTTATGCTTTCAAGTGTGGAAGTTTGTGTAGCATGTTTTTTCCATGATCTACCTCCTCTCCACCCATACACCCCCACCCCCTTTGGAGTGTGCTACTTACTTATCTTTGAGAGTTGCTTACTTTCACTGCCATAACTGTCATCACAGTTGAATGCATGCGAGTGGCTGCCACTTATTCAGCAATGATTATAAGCTGCAGTGTATTTATTTATTTCTGTTTGCTCTGTTTCATTTTAATGTTTACCTTTGATGAAGATGTGTTCATCAGTCTCTTTATTGCCTATCCATTATGTTAACTTGATTTGAGATCATCATTTTCTTGTTTTTCACCAGTTAGAGATAATGGAATTTTTATTTAATAATGATGTTGAGCACGTCAGAGTTGTAGAAAAGATATTGGATATAAATTTTGCTCGGATTGGTTGAGGAATTGTGATGCTAATGCTGATGTCATTGGTACATGGTGCCACAAAATTTATTGTTTCTGCATTTAGTGCAACAAAAGCATTCATTATGCAAAAGGTTACCGGTATGAGGGCTATACTGAAATTAATGAGCAACAATGTTTTAAAAAGTGCAAGTTGTAATGATTAAAGAAATAAGTATGACACCTTAATCTACATGCCTTCATCTATTTTTCTACAAAATCCCTGTTTCTCTGGACACATTTCCCCCATTGTTCTGGCAGTTTAAAGATACCCTTGTGGAAAAACTTCATTCCAGTTGCACTAAGACACTGACATACAGTTTGCTGTATTGCTTCCGTGCTCTGGTAGTGTTGGCTGTGCATCTTGTCTTTTAGGAATCCAAAAAGATGATAGTCAGAGGGTGCCAGATCTGGACTGTAAGCAGGATGAGATAAAAGTTCCTATCCAAATTTCTGGATTTTTTCAGAGGTCAAACAAGCAGAGTAAAGCCCAGCATTTTCATGCTGGAGGATGACTTTCTTTCCCAGCCGTATACCATGCAATGCATGACAGAGCTTTTCTAATGTTTGGACATAATGAACTGCATTTACAGTTTGTCCAGGCTTTAAAAAATCAGCCAGAATGAACCCATCTGTGTCCCTAAAGACAATTCCTATAACCTTTGCAGCTCACGGAACTATCTTAGGCTTCTTCCTGTTTGGTGAATGGAGATTATGCCATTCCATGCTTTGGCATTTTGTTTTACGTTCAAAATGGTGTAACCAACTTTCATCACCTTTCGCAATACTGTACAAAAATTCGGCCCCTTCATTTAATACTTCTCCAGCAATTGTGATGAGATGTTTTTGCGCTGGCCTTTGTGGTCTTCTGTCAGTAAACTTGGGACCCAGCGGGCACTGCTAATCATTTCTTGAATGGCACTGTGTCCTATTCCCAAGTTTTCCACTATTTTCTTTACCATCACACATCTGTCATCACAAATTATGGCATCAACCCTTTCCTTGTTGTGTTACATAGAAGTTGTTCGACAGTGACCAATACAAGGCTGATCGTTAATGTTTGTAAAACTGTCTTTAAAATGTTTCACTCTTCTTCTCACACTGCTGGCACCCATAGATGCATATGCATGCTGAAGCCTATGGTGAATATCTGCAGCTGGAATTTCCTCTTTCACAAGGAACTGAATCACAGCACGCTGACAAAACGATGTATCACTGTCGGCCATCTTTTCTTGCTTCTGTTTGGTTGTATAACTGATGCTGGTAACATCATTTGGCATTCATGGCCACAACAAGAAATGGCACTACCTGTCCATGAACTATCATTCTCCCAATGTGCAATCTACCTGTGTAATGCAGCTTTCCTTATTGCTTTCACTATGAGCTATGTATTGTATATATATATCATCATCATCATCATCAACCATTATCAATCCAGTGCTGGACGAAGGTCTCCCCAAGTTTCCTCCACAACAGTCTGTCTTGTGCCAGTCTCCTCCATGTCACTCCCGCATACTTTCGAATTCCATCCGCCCATCTTCCATGTGGTCTTCTTCTGGGTCTTTTCCTGTCCCTTGGAATCCAATCTAAAATTTCGACTGTCCATCGATGGTCTGTCCTTCTGGCAGTATGTCCAGCCCATTGCCATTTCAGGAATTTAACTCTGATCATGATGTCTTCCACTCTTGTCATTTTTCGGATCCACGAGTTCCTCTTCTTATCTCTCCTGGTTACACCAAGCATGCACCTCTCCATGCTACTTTGAGTTGTCTGCAGCCTTTGTATATCTCTTTTAGTTAAGGTCCACGTCTCTGCACTATACGTAAGTACTGGAAGGATGCATTGATCAAACACTTTCCTTTTAAGACATAATGGCATATTGCTCTTGAAAATTATGCTGTTTCTTCCAAAAGCTCTCCAGGCAAGTTTTATACGCCGATTAATTTCTTCATCAATGTGACCCTCACTTGATATCTGCTGTCCAAGATAAACGTACGTGTCTGTTATCTCCAGCTTTTCTCCATCAATCGATAAATCTTCATTTCTTGTAAAAGCATTGAACATCACTTTTGTCTTCTGAAAGTTCATTTTTAATCCCACTTCTTTACTTTTGTCAGCAAGTTCCTGGATCATACTCTGCAGCTCTGATGGGGTAGTTGCAAAAATGTTTACGTCATCAGCAAAACGAAGGTGGGTTAGATAATCTCCATTAATCTTTATCCCTTTGTTTTCCCAGTTCAGTGATTGAAAGACATTTTCCAATGTAGCATTAAAGAGCTTCGGAGATATGGTGTCACCTTGTCTCACTCCTTTTCCAATTTTTATGTGTGTTGTATTTTCAAATAGCAGAATCTTTGCACTTGCATTTTCATAGATGTTATTAATAATATTAATGTATGCATCTTCAATACCGCAGGATTTCAGAGCCTACCGCAGGATTTCAGAGCCATTGCAACTGCT
This sequence comes from Macrothele yani, assembly GCA_039090855.1. Taxonomy (NCBI): domain Eukaryota; kingdom Metazoa; phylum Arthropoda; class Arachnida; order Araneae; family Macrothelidae; genus Macrothele; species Macrothele yani. The sequence goes on from CM077012.1 coordinate 47,893,003, forward strand.
GATGGTTTCACCGAATCAAAGGCTTTTTCATAATCGATAAAAGCCATGCACAATGGAAGTTCATATTCCCTCGCTCTTTCAATTAGTTCTCTCAGTACGTGGATATGATCTATTGTGCTGTAGCCACTCCTGAATCCAGCTTGTTCTCTCGGTTGAGCCATGTCCAGTGTTACCTTCAAGCGGTGTGAAAGAACTTTAGTGAAGATTTTATAAACCACTGATAGGAGGCTGATAGGTCTGTAGTTCCTGAGATCCTCAATGTCACCTTTTTTATGTTGCAAGATCATTGTAGCGTTGTTCCAATCCTCAGGAAATTTCCCTTCATTAAGGCATCGAGTGAAAATTTGGGCGAGTACTGTTTCGATTTCTCCACTTGCTTCTTGTATAATGTCGACAGTAATTCCATCTTCTCCTGGAGCTTTTCCCCGCTTCATGTTCTTGATTGCATGTGCAACTTCTGTTGGAAGGACTGGAAGAACTCTGGTACCTTTCATGATGCCTGATGCCTGGAGTACATGTATCATCCCTTTCATATAATTTGGAGTAGAAATCTTTCACTCTTGTCAAAATTTCGCCTCTATTTCTTGTTACAGAACCATCTTCTTTTCTCAGTGCCATAATCTGTTTTTTTTCCCTTACTGAGATGTCCCTTTGCTATCTTTAGGCTTTGGTTGTTTTCAATTGCTTTCCTTACTAGTTCACAGTTGAATTTCCTTACGTCTTCAGTGATACTTTTTCGTACTGTCTTGCATAGCTCTATATATTCCACTTTGGAAGTCGCATCTTCTTTAGTTGTCCTCATCTCTCTTCTTTTTTGCATCAAAATTTTGGTTTTTCCTGATAATTTGTTCACATGCAATTTGTTCTTAGACCCAGCTAATTTTGTTGCTGTTTCCATAAGAGCTTTGGTTACTTTTCTGTTAACTTCAGAAATATCCACTTCTTCCGATGTTAGGCCTTCTAAAGCAGAGAATCTGTTCTTCAGTTCCAACTTGAAGGTATTATGGTGTTTTTTAAGGTTGGTTATGTCAATATATTTTGTTTGTCTTATGAGCTTGCTACGTTCGAGTTTAGTGTTGAGGTGCACCTTACATCTCACCAATCTATGGTCACTGCCTGTGTTGAACTTGTTTAGCACACTGCAGTCTTCTATGACGAATTTTTTGTTACACATAATAAAATCAATTTCACTTGTCATCCCATTTGGATGTCTCCATGTCCATTTCCTGTGTGGCTTTTTCTTGAAAAAGGAGTTCAAGATGAAAAACCCTTCTGCCTCTGCAAACTCTACGAGAGTATTTCCACGCTGGTTTCTGTTGCTGTGACCGAATTTACCCACTGAAGTTTCATTCTGTTGCCGTTGCCCTATTTTTGCATTGAAATCTCCCATAATTATCTTCAAGTGCTGCTTACCTTTATTATTTAGATCATGAATTTCCTCATAAAATTCTTCAATTTCTTCTTCAGCATGACTTGTGGTGGGTGCATAAGTTTGAATAATCTGAGCCTGGTATCTTCTCGAGAGTTGGATAACGAGTCTTGCAGCTCTGTCAGAGGAACTTTCAACTTCTACAACTTTATCCTTCAGTTTCTTGTTTATTATAAATCCAACACCACTAGTTCTGCCAGTATCTGTCCCACGATAGTAGAAGAGATGTCCACTTTTCAGTTCAATGAGATCTTCTCCTTTTCTCCTTATCTCACTTAGCCCGACGATGTCCCACTTGATCCTTTCTAGTTCCTCTTCCAATTCAAGAAGCCTTGAATCAGAAGATAGGGAGCGTCCATTATACGTAGCCAAGGTCAGCAACAGATGACAGCCTAATCCGGTCCTCCGGGGATTCTTAGCACCCTCTGCCTTCATGTCGCACTGGCCGCTGCCTTGGCCAGGTACATTCCAGCTGCTGGAGACTGAGGGCCAAGATTTAAGTTGTGGAGTCATTTTGGAGGGGTTTGGCCATAACTCACCACGCTGGCCAAGCGGGTTGGTGAGTGTGGGATAGCATTTCCTCTAATCCCGATGGTATAGTTATACCGCTTTTGGCGGTCGTCAGAGCCCCTTTAGTGGGAACAGGATGTACCACGAGAAGGCGGGGTTGACATTTGTCAAGGAGAGGCTGTGATGTTACGCATCACCTGACCTTACATCCCATACATATATATATATATATATATCATCATCATCATTGTCAACCATTATCAATCCACTGCTGGACGAAGGTCTCCCCAAGTTTCCTCCACAACTGTCTGTCTTGTGCCAGTCTCCTCCATGTCACTCCCGCATATTTACGAATTTCATCCACCCATCTCCCATGTGGTCTTTTTCTGGGTCTTTTCCTGTCCCTTGGAATCCAATCTAAAATTTCGGCTGTCCATCTATGGTCTGTCCTTCTGGCAGTATGTCCAGCCCATTGCCATTTCAGGGATTTAACTCTGATCATGATGTCTTCCACTCTCGTCATTTTTCGGATCCACGAGTTCTTCTTCTTATCTCTCCTGGTTATACCAAGCATGCACCTCTCCATGCTTCTTTGAGTTGTCTGCAGCCTTTGTATGTCTCTTTTAGTTAAGGTCCACGTCTCTGCACCATACGTAAGCACTGGAAGGATGCATTGATCAAACACTTTTCTTTTAAGACATAATGGCATATTGCTCTTGAAAATTATGCTGTTTCTTCCAAAAGCTCTCCAGGCAAGTTTTGTACGCCGATTAATTTCTTCATCAATGTGACCCTCACTTGATATCTGCTGTCCAAGATAAACATACGTATCTGTTATCTCCAGTTTTTCTCCATCAATCGATAAATCTTCATTTCTTGTAAAAGCATTGAACATCACTTTTGTCTTCTGAAAGTTCATTTTTAATCCCACTTCTTTACTCTTGTCAGCAAGTTCCTGGATCATACTCTGCAGCTCTGATGGGGTAGTTGCAAAAATGACTACGTCATCAGCAAAACGAAGGTGGGTTAGATAATCTCCATTAATCTTTATCCCTTTGTTTTCCCAGTTCAGTGATTGAAAGACATTTTCCAATGTGGCATTAAAGAGCTTCGGAGATATGGTGTCACCTTGTCTCACTCCCTTTCCAATTTTTATGTGTGTTGTATTTTCAAACATCCGAATCTTTGCACTTGCATTTTCATAGATGTTATTAATAATATTAATGTATGCATCTTCAATACCGCAGGATTTCAGAGCCGTGGTAACTGCTGATGGTTTTACCGAATCAAAGGCTTTTTCATAATCGATAAAAGCCATGCACAATGGAAGTTCATATTCCCTCGCTCTTTCAATTAGTTCTCTCAGTACGTGGATATGATCTATTGTGCTGTAGCCACTCCTGAATCCAGCTTGTTCTCTCGGTTGAGCCATGTCCAGTGTTACCTTCAAGCGGTGTGAAAGAACTTTAGTGAAGATTTTATAAACCACTGATAGGAGGCTGATAGGTCTGTAGTTCCTGAGATCCTCAATGTCACCTTTTTTATGTAGCAGGATCATTGTAGCATTGTTCCAATCCTCAGGAATCTTCCCTTCATTAAGGCATCGAGTGAAAATTTGGGCGAGTACTGTTTCAATTTCTCCACTTGCTTCTTGTATGATGTCTATAGTAATTCCATCTTCTCCTGGGGCTTTTCCCCGCTTCATGTTCTTGATTGCATGAGCAACTTCTGCTGGGAGGACTGGAAGAACTCTGGTACCTTTCATGATGTCTGGAGTACATGTATCATCCCTTTCATATAATTTGGAGTAGAAATCTTTCACTCTTGTCAAAATTTCGCCTCTATTTCTTGTTATAGAACCATCTTCTTTTCTCAGAGCCATAATCTGTTTTCTTCCCTTACTGAGATGTCCCTTTGCTATCTTAAGGCTTTGGTTGTTTTCAATTGCTTTCCTCACTAGCTCACAGTTGAATTTCCTTACGTCTTCAGTGATACTTTTTCGTGTTGTCTTGCATAGCTCTATATATTCCACTTTGGAAGTCACATCTTCTTTAGTTGTCCTCATCTCTCTTCTTTTTTGCATCAACATTTTGGTTTTTCCTGATAATTTGTTCACATGCAACTTGTTCTTAGACCCAGCTAATTTTGTTGCTGTTTCCATTAGAGCTTTGGTTACTTTTCTGTTAACTTCCGAAATATCCACTTCTTCCGATGTTAGGCCTTCTAAAGCAGAGAATCTGTTCTTCAGTTCCAACTTGAAAGTATTATGGTGTTTTTTAAGGTTGGTTATGTCAATACATTTTGTTTGTCTTATGAGCTTGCCACGTTCCAGTTTAGTGTTGAGGTGCATCTTACATCTCACCAATCTATGGTCACTACCTGTGTTGAACTTGTTCAGCACACTGCAGTCTTCGATGACGAATTTTTGTTACACATAATAAAATCAATTTCACTTGTCGTCCCAATTGGATGTCTCCATGTCCATTTCCTGTGTGGCTTTTTCTTGAAAAAGGAGTTCAAGATGAAAAATCCTTCTGCCTCTGCAAACTCAACGAGAGTATTTCCACGCTGGTTTCTGTTGCCGTGACCGAATTTACCTACTGAAGTTTCATTCTGTTGCCGCTGCCCTATTTTTGCATTGAAATCTCCCATAATTATCTTCAAGTGCTGCTTACCTTTATTATTTAGATGACAAATTTCCTCATAAAATTCTTCAATTTCTTCTTCAGGATGACTTGTGGTGGGTGCATAAGTTTGAATAATCTGAGCTTGGTATCTTCTCGATAGTTGGATAACGAGTCGTGCAGCTCTGTCAGAGGAACTTTCAACTTCTACCACTTTATCCTTCAGTTTCTTGTTTATTATAAATCCAACACCACTAGTTCTGCCAGTATCTGTCCCACGATAATAGAAGAGATGTCCACTTTTCAGTTCAATGAGATCTTCTCCTTTTCTCCTTACCTCACTTAGCCCGACGATGTCCCACTTGATCCTTTGTAGTTCCTCTTCCAATTCAAGAAGCCTTGAATCAGAAGATAGGGAGCGTCCGTTATAGGTAGCCAAGGTCAGCATCAAATGGCAGCCTAGTCCGGTCCTCCGGGGATTCTTAGCACCCTCTGCCTTCATGTCGCACTGGCCGCTGCCTTGGCCAGGTACATTCCAGCTGCCGGAGACTGAGGGCCAAGATTTAAGTTGTAGAGTCATTTTGGAGGTGTTTGGCCATAACTCACCACGCTGGCCAAGCGGGTTGGTGAGTGTGGGATAGCATTTCCTCTGATCCCGATGGTATAGTTATACCGCTATTGGCGGTCGTCAGAGCCCCTTTAGTGGGAACAGGATGCACCACGAGAAGGCGGGGTTGACATTTGTCAAGGAGAGGCTGTGATGTTACGCATCACCTGACCTTACATATATATATATACACACACACTACTAAGTAGAGACAGTGATCTTCAGGTTGTTTGTTTAGCAAATTTGGTTTTAAATTCTTTGGTATAAAATTTAGTCTTTGACTCTGCTCTTGGGTATATATATATATATATACAGTATATAGCATTGGCCAATCATTCAAATTCTTCCTGCCATAAATTTTCTAAAGCATCTGCGAAAAGGTCAGTTAACTTATATTCATATATGTCTTCAGAAAACCCTGCTGGTAACGAAAAGCTTCTAGACTTAAGCACTCGAAAAGTTAGATCTGAGTCAATTTTATGTTCATTCTTATGTGAACATTCTGTTTCCTATGAAGTTGGTCCTAAGCTTATAGAATTGGATTAAAACATTGGAAAAAGACCCAAAGGCATTACTATAATTGTGAATACTAAATCAACTGTTTCTTACCGAAAGAGAAATGACAGTCATGCTCAAACAATAAAAAAATCAAATCATCACCACCTGCAGGCAAACTTCCTTCTCAGTGAACATTGATGAGAGCGCAAGTTGGGTCAGTGGCTGTGTCGACCCCGTTCTTGTACATCGTTTTTGCCCTGAGTAACAAGATAGTATATAACATTTTCTTCTATTCAGCTTTTTTTTTTTTTTTTATATATATTGTAGGTTTAATGACCACCGTGAGCAACTGAGCAACTCAATGGGCTATAAGCAGTCGCCCATCCTTAATTTAGGGTCACTGGTTCCAGCGAAGGGAGAGAGCCAGTGCCGTAAGACAAACACAACATCCATGCTTGACCAGGATTCGAACCCGGGCCCCTTTTGGACGAATGATCAGAGGCCATCACTTAGACCACTGCGCCACCGGGGCAGCCTATTCAGCTTCATGTCTGTACTTCAGCTAACATTTACTCAAAGCTAGTAAATTTAAGAGAAAACGGTGATATTCAGTGGAATAAGTAAATTAGCGTTCTAATGGATTCGCACACATATATGCAACATTCTGTAAAGTAAGAAGAAAGTTATTGAAACGTTAATTCGGAGCAAGCTGCATCTACTGTATATTGATCATGTAGTTGTTATATCTTATATATAATTTGGTAGAGCACTCCTCCGTGCCACAAAAAAAAATATTTATGCAATAAGCAAATTTATGACATGTCAACAAACGTAACAATATTTGATCAACAATATAGGATGATGTTACAAACGTGTAGCTATTTGAGCAAACGACACTGACTTTATTGATTTGAAAAATTCCACACGCAATCACCGCATGGAGACGAAAGTCTAATATATTTCGTGCAGCTGCACCTAAATAATTCGAATTCATTTCTGTTTTGGCTCTCTTTGAGTAAACAAGCAATTTATATTGTGGTTCATTTATCTCAAAACATCGAAAATATGCCTCCTAAATGAAAAAAATCTTCTGAAGAAGTAGCTGCCCAGACAGAAGCGGCAAAAAGACGGAAGGCAGAGCGAGAAAGGGCCCGTTGGGAAAGTATGACTGTTGTCTAAAGAGAATGCGATTGGGATCACCATTGCTTGGCAAATATGACTCCTGAGATGTTAGAAAAAGTCGGAATATATCTGCCTGAACTGGTGTTTAGTCACGGTTATCTGTATGCCGCAATGTCAAGAGTATGACGATATCAAGATAAAAATAGTTCACGGAAAAGAACAGGAAAAATTTATACTGGGTTCACAGTCAAGTGTACACAAAAAAGTTGTGTACGAGGAAGTGTTGACGAAATAGGGTCTCAAGATTTTAAAAAACACATAACAGACAGACGGATGAGGAAGCGATGGAAGATCAAGCTCCTCACACTGCAACCTGGGTAACGCCAAAAGATCTACCAAGTTCCGAGTCTTATGCCCATTGTAGGATGGGCTCTTTTGCTATAAATAAATAATTAAAAAAAAATTGCTCTGGATATTTTATTTTCCCCCATCATTATTGACGGGCTTTCACTTATATTCAGTAAATAAATAATTTTAAAAAATTGCTCTGGGTATCATATTTTCCCCAGTAATTATTGATGGGCTTTCACCTAGTTTTTAATAACTGTGTAAAGATATTCACTGCTCCTTTTAAAATTCATGTTGAATCATCGTATGATAGTTAATTTAATTTGCTCAGTGTTAATAAAAAGGTGATGAACCATCTGTGCGCGCGCACACACACACACACACACACACTTTTAAGCATTCAGAAGCTTTGCCAGCTATTGAATTCTTGTTTTTACTATGGAATGCTTTGCTAGTTTTTTACTATTTGTGGATTAAGGTTGTAAAGCAGAATTTGTATAAATTTGATATGGATAAAGTATGTAAGGAAAGAAACAGAAGTAATTCTTGTGTGGCGTCAACACTTGTGAAAATTAAAAATTAGTTGAAATCTGGGAATTTAATGGGTATAAGAAAAGAAAGAATAAAATCATTGTATGCCTTTTTTGTAGTACAAAAGAAAACAGTATTTCAAATCCATGTGTGCAAAGTTGTTCTACCTGTATTCAATGACTGTATGAAGTTGTTCCAGACCAAAATACCATAGATGCATAAGTTATATGTTGATTAAAAATTTTTATTTTTTATTAAACATGAAGTAATTTCAAAATACAAAACTCACAAGAATCTTTTAAAAGTGAATATGAACTGTTGTGATAATCAATTGACTGAAAAATTAATTTATGGTGGAGGAGAAGCCAAAAGAAATAAATAAATAAAATAATAAGAATTGCTTCAAGTAACTCAAATGATTATATGACATCGTCATTTAAAAGGGAGTTAAAGAGGAAAGTTATGATACATGTTCCATATACATGTTTGAAAAACTGTCTGTAGGAAGTTCTACCCTAATAACTTCCTTGGCTAGACACGCTTATCTTAGGGGACAAAAAAAAATAAAAAAAAATACCTGTGTAGCTCAGTGCTTACTCCTAATAAAACACTTCTTGACAATGAAGAAATCAGGACATCAAATAGATGTAGCAATAAGTGGAAGATATGTGATTTAATTATTCAGTCAATGATAAAGGTGAAAAATTAAAATTCCCAAGTGCATCAATAAATTCTGGGCTGCAATTTCATAAATATACTCATGTGATAGTGTATGGAAGTACTCCGTATTAAGGAAACTTATAAAATCTCTCATCACATGATTTCAGGGTCCAATTGTGGAAAGTTTAATTTCATGTACTGTGTCATTACAGAGCATAAAACTAGTTTAGATGTGAAAAGCTTAGACTGTTATTGCACCATTAAATATAACATTTTATTAAAGAAATGCTCAACTTTTCAAATTTTTGGTGTTAAAAATCCTATCAGTACTCTGGTTGACAAAAATTTGGTGCAAAATACACCGATGAGCCATTACATTATGACCACCCCCAGCCTAGAGAAATGAGTGCACCTGAAGACTGAACGGTGGCACAGGTGAAGCTCACAGAACAGTATATATACAATCCGAGCACCGGCTTTGAGTTAGTAGAGTGTTCAGAGTCAGAATGGGAAAAGTTGCTGATTTATCAGAATTTGATAAAGGACAAATTGTGATGGCACGGTGCCATGGAACCACAATCTAGGAAATGGCGTGGGTTGTTCATGTGGTGCTGTAGTGAGTATGTATCAAAAGTTATGCACAGATAGCCAGACGATGAACCATCATCCAGCCATGTGTCGTCCGCAGCTCATTGGTGCCAGAGTGGAGTGGAGACTGTCGTGCATTGTTCACAGCGACCGAAAGGCCACAGTGCGACAAATCACCCGCATCTACAATGGTGGTGATCAGGACAATGTGTGTCAGCACACAGTTCATTGCAGCCTTCTGTGCATGGGCCTGCATAGCCGAAGACCCATCCGTGTTCCCAGGCTCACTGCACGTCATCACCAACAACCCATGAAATGGGCCCCAGGTCATCAAGATTGGACCATGGATGATTGGAAGAAAGTGGCCTGGTGTGACAAATCAAGATTCCTGGTGCATCACGTAGATGGCCGAGCACGGATACGCCGATTACCAATGGAGGCTATTGCACCTAGATGCCCTGTTGGGCAGAAACAGGCTGGTGGCAGCAGTGTTATGTTGTGGGCGATATCTTCTTGGGACACTTTAAGCCCCATTATCATTATCCCTATAGCACAATACCTGACAGCTGTCAGGTATCTGGACATCGTTGCAGACCAAGTACACACATTCATGGCAACTGTTTCCTGCTGGTGGTGGCCATTACCTACAGGATAATGCACCATGCCACACACACTGCCAGAATCAACAAGGAGTGGTTTGAGGAACATGCTGGTGATTTTCTGTTAATGCCCTGGCCTCCGAATTCACCTGACATAAAAACAATCGAACATTTGTGGTTCGACTTGGAAAAGCGGGTTCGTGCTAAATCTCCACCATCCCAAAATGTACGGGAACTGGAGGACCTGCTGTTGATATTATGGTACCAGATACCCCAGGATACCTATCGCCACCTCATCAAATCGATGCCTCGCCGAGTTGCCGCTGATTCGTGGGCTAAAGGGGATCCTGCAGCTTATTAGGTAGGTGGTCATAATGTAATGGCTCATCGGCATATGTTGGAAAGCTCAAAAATTTATCAAAAATGAACAACGAAGGAAAAGTCTGTAGGAAAAGATAAAGAATGTGTAAACATACTGTAATTTCTGGAACTAGTCTACCTGCAGCTGTCTGTGCTAGTGCAAAGGTGGTGGTAGCTTACAAAATTTACAAATTCCACCAATCCAAAAACTAAAATCTGGATACTGTGTAAATCGGAGGATGCACAACAAAATAAATGATTTTCCCTAAAGCCTCATAAAAAAAGACAGTTTAGTTTTCTTTAGCAGCACTCTGTCCATCAGCCATGCACAGAATTACATTTGTTGAAACTGCTTTTTTAAACTAAAACTTCGAACTTATTAAAGCTGTTGACTAGTGATTTGTGTTATGTACAGTTAGTGCTAAAGACATATTCTTATCAAACCTCAATTGTGATATGTTAAAATTTCAAAATATGCATTCCGTAGTCTGACTTACACAATCTCAAAGCCAGAGGTATCCATACAGATTTGTAAGTTTAAAATTTTTAGTGTGTTTTCTGTAGTGTCCAGAGGCAGCAATTTAAAAATATGGGGAATAGTCGTTGTTTTCTGGGAAAAAAGTAGTTTAAGAGCTGTGGCCCAACATCTCTTATATGATTTTCTTCTTTACTTTTTTAATACTGTTGACATTTATTTCTTTGGAAGCTCTACAGAGAGTGACTTGTTATATATCTAAGGTGTTATGACTTTTGTTAAGAAACGTAACACACATGTTCTAACTCTTATAAACTACTACTGTTTGTGAAAATTGCAACACCATGAAGGAATGATGGTAATCACATGGGACTTACAGGATAATGCAGAGCAGGGTAGTACATGCAAATGATTAGAAGTGCAGAGTCATTGGGCATGTTTGGGCCTAGCAGTGCCCTCTGGACAGCCGAGTGAGGGGTTTAAAGAGAAAGCTGTTTAGGATACACACCAGTAGTGCATTGCGGACAACGAGTTGTAAAAGGTTTCAATAATGGAGGTCTCCAGGTTTCAATAATGCCTCAGTGACTACGAAGGGCACAATATCACCATACGACAAATTTTGAAAGGGGATGAATGATTGGTCTGTGTGAAGGCGCATTTTCACACTACGACATTGCAGCTCGGATGGGACATAACGCCATGATAGTGATGTGCACGTAGCAGTAGTGGACCGAGGAGAACCAGGTGCATCAACAATCTGGCAGTGGACTGAGAAATGTGACTACAATGCGGGATGACCGACATCTCATCCGCATGGCAGTGATGAACCATTCTGCATCTTCGCAAGTGTTAGCACAACAGTGGAGTACTGCAACAGTTGTGGCATTGTCTGCCTCTGAAGTTTGACACCGTCTGCTGCACAAAGGACTGGTTACACGCTTCCCTTTGCGGCAGATTCCTTTGACCCTGTACCATGAATGCCTCAGGCTGGAATGTAGTTTTCAATACAGACAATGGCATGCTGATTGGCAACATGTCATGTTTTCAGACAAGTCCTGATTCAACTTGAACTACCATGATGACCGCATACGCATTAGACGATATTGTGGTGGGTGCCTTCTTCCAGCATGCATTGTCAAGCGTCATATGGGCCGAATGCCAAGTGTGATCATTTAGGTGCCATTGGGTACCATTCGTGATCTCGGCTGCTACGACTTGAGGGCAATCTCAACAGCGACTGCTACATCAGGGAAGTTGTATAGGCAGAAGTCATACCCTTCCTTCAGAGCACTCTTGGTGCTGTATTCCAGCAGGACAATGCCTGACCACATGTTGCCAGGAATGTTCAAGCCCTCTTTGCAGCACAGCAGATACTGCTTCTTCCCTAGCCTGCATTCGCCAGACATGTTGCCTGTTGAACATGTCTGGGATGTGGACACTCAGCAGTTAGCCCATCAAAGCCCGCCAGTGGTCAGTACCAATGATCTGTAGACTCGCATACGTGCCGCCTGGCAAGCAATTACCCAGGACACCATCCAACGCTTTTTCGATTCAACATCACGCTGTGTAGAAGCTCTTATTGCAGCTTGCAGAGGTTTCACAAGGTACTGATTTTTGCAGGTAAAAATTGTTGTATTGTTCTGAAAATTAAATCACTTATTTACAGTCATATCAGTATTTTTTTTTATTTTTTTTTTATTGAAGGTTTAACGACCACCGTGAGCAACTCAATGGGCTCATATCAGTAATGTGTGGTATAAATTTCATTCGAATCGGATGGTTCCTTCTTGGTGTTGCAATTTTCACAAACAGTAGTGTTTAAGTATTGAAGTGCATTAATTTTTCAGGAAATTCTGGTTAGGTTTCATAAATGTTATAAGACTGGTGATAACTGCTAAAAAAAAGAGAGATGAAAAAGAAAAATACCAGCCTCACATAAGACCTAAAATTGCCATTTTTTAAAGGTATTCTGACATGCTGGCACAATAGTTTAGGTTCAAAGCCTTTGTTAAATTAAAGTAAAAAGTCTCTGCAATCTTATAATTTTGCAGTTACGAATGAAGTGCTTTTTATATATGTGGCCTAATGATAGCTTACTATTGAGTTAGTTATGCACTGATTGCATTTTAATCACTATAAATGTAAAATACTGGCAGATGTGTTGTTAATTGTAGCATATGAAATAAATTAAAATCAATATTCACACAACAATTCTGCTGTTAATTGATATGTTTGTTAAGTTTAATCAGTATGTTTGATAGATTAGTCAGTCTAACAAATCGGTTCAATGTTTACTGAAGTTTTTTTACAGATTTCAATTCTTAAAAGTTTGTGGATCTCATATTGTAGATGCCACCCCAATGCTCAAATGCTCTGAGGAAATGACCACCATGAGCAACTGAATGGGCTATAAGCAGTTGCCCGTCCCTAATTTAGGGCCACTGGTTCCAGGGAAGGGAGAGAGCCTGTGCTGTAAGACAAACACAACATCCATGCCTCACCGGGATTCGAACCTGGACCCTCTCGGGCGAATGACCAGAAGCCATCGCTTAGACCACTGCGCCACCGGGGCGGCATAGTGCTGGTTTTGACCTTTCAGTAGAACCAGATTTATTTAATTAGGAATGGGTGACCCTTGTAGTCTTAGATATTTTCATTAAACCTAAAGTAGAAGGGGAGAAAAGGAAAACACAGCAAGATATAGGATTGCTGTGTTGAAGGACTGGGTGACCTGATGGTTTTAGGAGACTTTCCATATGACTGTGCACATTCTCCCTTGCATAGACACTCACTCTCTGAGTCATGCTCACTCACTCTTCAATTAAAATAGCAAGATCTTTAACAAGTGGTTGCAGGCATCTACTCATAACCACTTGGGCAGTGTATCAATTCAAAATGTTGTACAGAATTCACCTTTTTTTTTTAAGCAAAAATATTCCTGTAATTTTGAACTCTTCTGAAACCTTAAATTGTGATAGCTTTTAATTAAGCAGTCTCATTTCCAAGGTAATCTTGGGAAAAAGACAGCATGATAATTTTTGCATTGTCTAAAAATGCTAAAATATGGTTGTGTTTTCTAAATATGTGAAAACAAGCTAATTTTTTTCTGTGGCCATTGATACATATTTGAAAATTCCTTATCAAAATTTGTCCCAAGTTTTCTCACTGATGTAAAGTGTTGGGCAGTATACAGACATACAGAAAACAAATTGGGCAAAGATTCAATCTGACGTCGTTTCGATGTATTGATTAATTGACCGTCTTTTCTTTTTCATTCTTTTATTTTATTTTCCTCTTTGATATTTCATGTGTTTACCATTTTAATCTTTACTTTAGGCTTTTAGCTGCATAGATTTGAGTTTTTTTTTGTAGAAGTGATTCAGACATTGTACCTTGGTGAAATGATTACTTTGATAGGTTGAGGAAATAGCTTACAGGCTATTCTGGTGTGGTTTAATGTAAACAGTGTGTGGTCTCTTTCTGCATTTGCTGTAAAAATAAAGTTACCTTGTTATACATTATTCATGCTGAGATATGTTTCTGCATCTCATGAATTTCCTCATGAGATGCACAAATATATTGGCAGCATGCATATGTGATGGCAAAATAGACTAATAATTTATGTCTTGGAAATTCCTGCTTGTGTAGGTGCGTGCTGATGACACAGTCTTATTGATGGAGAACAAAAATGAGTTGGGGGAGTATATTGTCTTGGATGTACAAAGTTTGCATAAAGTTATATATTGTCTTCCAGCAAGGAACTGTTATTACTGAATGCAAGATTAACCTTAATGATAACAGTTAGATCAGGAAAATGAGTTTATATTTAGGAAGCATTTTTGACAGAGAAAACAAGATTAATGCTGAAATTGGTAGCTGAATGAAATCAGCTTTGAAAATCATTGCCTCTATAGTAAGATTTTACTGGAGTGATGAATTGTCAAAATGGTCCTGAATTGTTATGTATGAAAGTATAATTGTTCCTACCCTGATGTGTGCTATGAAACCTGGGTACTGCAGAAGGGACACATGAGTTGCTTTTGTGCTTGACATAATATTGCATTGGGTTGTTTGTGGTAAGACATGTTCTGATCATGTGAGAAACAAATGTGTTGCAGGTGACTAATGTGTAGCAAAATATTGTGAATAGGGTGGGGATTAATATTTTGATGTGGTCTGGCTATGTTTTTTGAAAGAATGAGAGAGTGACGAGGTGCTCACTAAGCGAATTTTTCAGCCCATGTGGCAGGAAAGGAAGGTAGAGTAAGGACAAGAAAATCATAAGAGGACCAGATTCAGGAATACTTACAATGTAAAAAGATAATGAGTATGAATTAGAAAAGGTCTTATGTGAGATGTGTGATAGCTGTCAGTCAGTTAAGCTCAAGTTGTGAGCATGTACATGGATATGTTTGATGCATCCAACAGTAAAATCTAACACCATCAGAGACAGAGAGAGAGAGTGAAATTTTTATTTGACAGATGATCTGTCTTTGAAAAGCTAATTTCTGAATCTCAGGGAACAGCTTAGTAATATGTATGTATATGAATTTCATAATTAAACAGAAAAGATTATCCAGTATTGTAAAGTACAGAAATGTTCACAAGAATCTGTATTTACTGTGTGTGAGATGCATAGAGAGCATGTGCTTAACAGAATAAAGTGTACAGCAGAATGTGTTTGGTTGTGTGGCTTGAAAGTAGTATTTGCAGATTAGTTGTAGAAAAATTAAAGTTTGTTGAAACTGAAATGATATTGAATGCTGGTATGAGAATATATTACAGATATGGGGAAGAGGGGGGGGCAAAGTACAGAGTGATCATAAAGTTAGTTCACCCAGCCTTTTGATCATAACTCTGAAGTGCATATTGTCCTCCACTGTTGCTTGTCATAATCACTAATATCCCTATCATTTAATTCTGTAAATCTGAAGATGTCTTCCTTTATTCTGTCTGTTTCTTTAGAAAAATCCCTCACAATCACCATATTTAGCCAAAGAGTCCAAAAACAGGGAATACGCACTCAATAGACAAAACATTTAGAAATTGGGGTAATGGGCAGTTGACATGGGCATCCCCATTCAGAGTGAAACAGACCCAAACAAAATGAAAGCATGAATGAAATACGGGATTACACCATATAATACAAATTTTGAAGAAGACAATCCATTTTTTGTTGTAATTGTGGCAAGGATGGTAAGTCAGATAATATCCAAAAACTTGAAAATTTCATAGTCCTGGAGCGAGAATCGAACCCGCGTCTCCCAGATAGCGCTCGGGTATGCTAACCACTACACCACCCAGAACGACCAAGTCTCAAGTTTCCAATTAATTTTAATATAACCACAGGATTCGCTAGTTCATTCATGTTTAGTGAATCTGGACAACGAAATTTTTCAAGTTTTCGGATATTATCTGACTTCAATCCTTGTCACAATTACACCAAAAAACGGATTGTCTTCTTCAGAATGAAAGCAATAAATAGGTGGACTTGCAGGGCTTTCTGACAGTGGGTGCAATCAACGAACATGGGTAAATTGGTGATTTTAGCGAGTTTTATCGTGGACGCATTGTCAGCGCAAGACAGATGGGTCATTCTATTGCCCAAGTGCTTAGAACCCGAGGGCAACTGTGTCAAGGGTGTACCACAAGTATATCACTGATGGATGTACGAGTGCCAAGAGAGCAAGTGGTGGCCCACCACATGGCATTGATGACTAAGATTGATGCAGACTATCCAGGCTCGTACAGGTGGACTGCTTGGCAACAGTGGCACAAATCACATCCAGGTTAAATGTTGGAGGCCCAAGCAGTAGCAGTGAACAAATGGTATGGCGCACGCTGCATACCCTGGGATACAAGAGCTGACACCCTACTCATGTGCCGCTGTTGACTGCTCGTCATCAGACTCACCTGGTGCCAAGAACATCAAAACTGGACCACTGCAGAGGGCGCTATGTTGTGTGGTCTGGTGAATCCCATTTTCAGCTGTACCGAGCTGATGGGAGGGTATGGGTGTGGCGTCGACAGCATGAGGCCATTGCCCTGTCATGCCAGGTCTGCTCTGTGATGGTTTGGCAAACCTCATGGGACACATTTAAGTCCCTTAGTGTGTCTGGAGAGGTCCTTAACCACTGTACGCTACCAGCACATGCTGGCTGATCACTTACTCGCTTCCATGGCCTTCACGCATCCTGCGGCCAATGGTCTGTTCCAGCAGGACAATGCGCTGCCTCACCGGTTGCAGCTACCCAGGCATGGCTCGAGGAACACTCATCTGAGTTTGGAACCATCCGTTGGCCCCCAAGGTCCCCATATTTAAATGCTGTGAGAGCTCTCTGGGACATTGTGGAGCAGAACATCAGATCCATGGATTCTGGACCCATGTCTCTGGTGGAGTTGTGGACAATGCTGCAACACACATGGCTGGCATTACCTCCAGAAACCCTCCTGCATCTGGTGGAGTCAATGCCTCAGCATGTACAGGCTTTTATTCGTGCTGGGGGAGGATCACCACACTTATTGGGTAGGTATCTCTATGTTTTGTCTGTTGACTGTATATATATATATAAGGTGATTCAGAGCATGGGGACACCAACCCTAATCAGTTGGAAGAACCAGTTGATTGTGTGCAGTTTTGTTCAGTCTGTCATTCGCAATGCATCATATTTTTGCTGGTCTCATAAAGTATGTGATACCTGAGTGTAAGAGCATATGCCACCAACAAGTGATCACTGCTTATTTCAGCCCCTTTGAAAACTGTAGCACCCTTATTCACATTTTATGAAGACTTTTCCACACCAACATAGTTAATTATATTTCTGTTCCCAATCAGTTCTCTCATCAAGTAAATTTTTGGATGCTTTCATTCTTGCAAGATAAGTGTTAATAAATTTATTGCCTAAACTAAAGTCGGCGAGTCATTTCCCATTCATATTTGCTGGACAGTTTTCTCCAGTTCACCTAATAATTAAGTAAATATTTACCTAATAATTACACTATTCATCTAATATTTCCAGAACATATTTCAGCCGAAGATTAGCCTTGGTCATACTGATATCAAGGTTCATGTGGTGGATCGTTTTCACAAGTATGTTGCCTGTAGAGATTTCCAAATAACTGGATGTTGAAAGTGCATCCGAATCACAAGACTTCATATTCAACAAAATGTCAATGATTTCTCTGTAGTACACGGCAGTTTTCTTTGTTCTGTTTTTAATGTTCCAGTTTTTGGTAGAAGTATCTTCTGTGGTGGGTAGAAAAAGAACTTTAGACAGGAAGCCTTTCTTGACACTATGTTCCAGAACTCTGCCATAGATAGACTAAAATGTACTGCCAATGTAACATGTTTTTCCTGAGGATGTAAAAACTGGGATGTCCAAGGGGTCCAGTGAAATAGAAATATCTAAAGGTATTGATTAGTTGGTGATTTGAGTAGGTTTAAATGGCTTTAAGTGGCTAATTTGCGCCCATAATTTTGGAAGATTCTGACAACTTTATAGGTGAATGGTGGATGGATGGTAGGAGATGGAACCAGTGAATTTTAAAGGTAGTAAAGCAAGTGGAGTGAAATAACACAATTCGTGTAGCTTCAAGTTTTTGATAAGCTTAGGGACTTTTTTCTGGAGGGGGGGGGGGGGTGAGAGAGTGGAAATTTGTTGGATGTTTTTTTTTTTTTTATAAGAAAATGAATCATTGCAAATTACATCGGCACAATTGGTGAATAATTTCAAAGCTTCCAATTTATGGGAATGGCCTATATTTGAGTAAAAATGTTGATGTTTGATGCAGTAGTGATTTTTCTAAAGACCGAGATTATGCATGCATAAATTATTACACAAATTAGTGAAAAAAAAAAGATGTTGCAATGCATTTTATTATGGAAAAGTTGAAGCAGTTTTTCTTAACATTTTTATGACAAACATAATTAATTCTCATTTCAAGGGAATTTGAAGCGTAGTATTCTTCTTAAAATGTCCTTTTTGACATAAAAATTGGCATGCTTATAGTATCATTCTATTTATCCATCACACTCTGTGGACACAATATCTCACCATCTGTAAGTGAGGTACAAAAAAAAATCCTTTTTGTGAAGGATAATTTTAATGAGAATGAACATCCATCCCTTTCTGCTTTTTGTGATACGTTGTCTGTTCACTTGGGGTATAGTTGCATATTTGTGGTTGGCACATCTTCTCTTTTGAGAGCCTTGACTAAAAGAAACTTTGTACAGTACAGAGCTGTCTGTAATCGCACACACACTCACATAACCATGACTATCCACACAGTCATTTTTCCAATTTTTGAACCAGTTTGTTTTTATTGGTACAATATCAGCTATTGTAGTAAACAAATTTAAAAAAAAATTCTCACTGTGAGCAAAATTATCTGTATTTTTAAAATTTTCTAATCAAATTTTTTTCACAGTAGTCTTAAGAGTATACTTGTATATGCAACAGCATAGTGCTTTTTTAAAAGTGAACTTAAGAAGGTTTCAGAAATCTTGAGTTTCCAGACTACTACTATTAATAATTGCCCATTGTAAAATACATTTAAGGCACTAAATTTAAGTTTGTTTTTCCAATAAAAAATGTGGTTCATCTTGCACACGAATTCGATGCCATATGTACATGTTGTTTTGTAATTGATACAAGCAAAAACATCTTAACAGAGAGCAGTGAGAAGCTTTCTAGTGGTTTGCAGCTCCACAACATTCATAAGATATATGATTGTGAACTCCCTGCATGTAAAAAGCAGTAAATATCTTACAGTGATAGTAAAATGTCATAAGTGAACATAAAAATCTTGTGTAAGATGTATAACATGCACTGTAGGAAAGGAAAGTTAGTGACTTTTAGGAGTTTCACCTGCAGCATATAAGCTTGTTCAAAAGAGCTTTTTACAGAATCTGAAATTTAGCACATGTTTATAGACAATTGTGCTTTACAAAAAACGTAGAGTGACATTTTATTTAAATATTTTATATTTAGTATTTTTAAGAAAATATCTTCTTTGGTCCTGTTTCTTTTTACTTTGCTTTGCTTTGCATAGCGAGCATCATAGTTTTTGACAAAACATCACTTCAGCAGTGCCATTGACTTGGGTTGTTCACTGTGCAAGCCCGTCAAAAGTATGTGTCATTAATTTGCTGCTGTTTTAATGTTTGATTTGTGTACTGTTTTTCACCCTTATGAAAATTTTTAAGTAAGATCATTACAATTAATTTTTACAATACTCTGTTAGTCTTCATAATGTTGTCAAGAAGGTTGTTTCATAAGTGTTAAAGATCGAAACAAACTTCTTCATAATATTAAGAAGACTAACAAAGTATTGCAAAAATGCAACAATCTTTAAGTGAAAGTTTTCATATGAATGAAAAACAGTACACAAACAAAACATGAAAACTGTAGCAAAATATCGACACATACTTGCTATGAGTGTGCTGAGCTATTCAAGTTGGAGCAGTATAAGCATTGCTGAAGTTTTTCTTTTTTTTTTTTTTTCAAAGAGAACAACAACACAGAAGATATGTTCTTAAAAATGCAAAATATTCTACATAATATTGACGCTATAACTATAATGTACTTCCTATATGGAAGACAGTGATATATTTTATTTTCATTTTTTTCTTCAGTGTGTTATGTTTTAGTTTTTAAAAAATATCAATTAATTTTATATATTAATATTATTCTTTTTATTGTATTTTCCCAGTACATTTGTTCCACATCCTTCAGGACATTACTAACAGATATGGTAATTAAATTATGCTGTAATTTTTCTTTGGGTTTTGTGATTTAGATGCACAGAATTATTATTATTATCCATATGCATTTTTTTTTACCCAATTGTTGATTTTACTTTATTTTGCAGTCGTTCGGGATCAGTTGGCCAAGCTCACAGAATCATCTGAACCCCCAGGCTGTTTAGATGGTGGTTACTATGGAAACTGTTATTTTTCAGTGTATCACCTTGTTACTCATGCAGAAGATAGACTTGTGGAAGACACATTTCAGTATGCTATGGTAATAGTTGTT
This sequence comes from Macrothele yani, assembly GCA_039090855.1. Lineage (NCBI taxonomy): Eukaryota > Metazoa > Arthropoda > Arachnida > Araneae > Macrothelidae > Macrothele > Macrothele yani. The sequence goes on from CM077012.1 coordinate 47,913,388, forward strand.
AATGCATTAAGAATACAAAACAAAAATTCTCTATAATGTGAATATTTGTGTGCCTTCATTGTGAGAGAAATTAATACAACTTTTTGTATTATTGCTATACATATAATTTTCATTATTCATTTGCTTCTCTTGAGCCAGGAAATGATGTAAGATTCCATAATGACGTACAAAACAATTTTTATTTTCTAATTAACTTAAAAGAAAAGGCATGTATAGACATGAAGTAATGATGGTAGTATTTAATAGTAAATTTTTCATTAATACTCATGAAGAAATAAGATTTTGTAGAATCTAAAAATGTTACATTTAGTGTGTTTTATGGGAATATTTCTGCATTTGAGTTAGTACTGTTTTCACAAATAAAAATGCCAAAATTTACCTTGCTGAGAATGATGTTAGAAGGCATGCGGTTGTGACATGCATTTTTTATATTTTGTTTTATCCCTCAATTAGGTAAGTTAAAGCTCTATTAATGCCTTATACCTAAGAAATCATCATTCTGTAGCTGAATATCTTTTAGAAAATCACATTTTAATGTATCCTATGATAACACTGTATTAGAGAGATCTTTGTTGTTGTCATGAGATAGCTGTGTATTTTCATCAGCTTATTCTTTGTGCAGGATCAAAAATTACTGTTGTGTTTGTTTGAGGATTCGAGGACCACCATGAGCAACTCAGTGGGTTATAAACAGTCACCCGTCCCTGATTTAGGGCCACTGGTTCCAGGGAAGGGAGAGAGCCGGTGCTGTAAGACAAACGCAGCATCTGTGCCTCACCGAAATTCAAACACAGACTTATCTCAGATAAATGATTAGAATCCAGTGCATAGGCCACTGTGCCACCAAGGTGGCGCTGTTGTGTTTAAGAGGATTTACGTGTAATTATGGTTCAGTAGGAGTATTGTAAAAATGGTTCAGGTTATGTTGACTGTTTCTATGTTTAAGATTTATGTTAATGTAAATTCAATATTTCTAACGACCTTGCAACTGTATTAAGACCACCCTCGTGTGTGGAAAGGAATGCTCACACACATCTGTTTTAACAATTGACTGAACAGTATTGTTTCAAGTGTTTCTGTTGAAATTAATGTTTATACAACTGATTCAGATTCCACATTTTAGCAGTTAGTGAAAAGATTGGGAATATTATTTTCATCAGTTGAAATGGTTTTTTAATAAAACCATTCTTGGCAATGGGGTTACTTGTAGCAGAATGAACCTTATTCACCTTGCAATTGCATCATGGGAAAACTTTACCATGTCTGCGGACCAGCAATGGTTTGTTTACATGCGTTTTCCCATTGCTTAACAAGGCGTTGCATTTCAGGGGTTCAAGAAAATCGTGATTTTCGTAAATTTATTAACGACCTGTCAAACTTTTTCTCATCGTGTGGTTGTGCTAATAGATCCTATCACGTAAAATGTACAGAAGAAGGAATAATTTTCCTCTGAAAAGACCGAAACTGTTAGGTGGTTATCAAGGCATGTGGAACGTAAGCTTCTGTTCATAGATAGCCCTGAAAATTGCATGGCTATTCCCCCCCCCTCTGGGGTTTTGACCGAACCTCGTGTTGTTTCCCTTATTAGATGCAGAATCAGTTTTTAGCCCCCTATTGCCTTCCTTACGGAAGGAGGATAGGGAGTTGTAAACACTCCCATATTGCCCACAACAAAGGGGAAGCTCAGCGCAACGTTCCCTATACAACTCTGTTTTGAAAAACAGAGTTGTATAGGGAACGAAAATCACTAGCCGTTTTTTCTCTGCTAACAAATGTTCTAAAAATTTGTGATATATGACAGCATAGAGGAACCGAAAAATAATTCAAATTATGACAGATAACACTGAAAAAGAAAATTTTCTTTCACCCGTTTATCTTTTACACTCTATCTCTGTCCATTTTCAATTTCACTATTTTATACGTGTACTTTCTTACCAGTAAAGTCTGACAGATTGTTTTTATAAAAGATTATAAATACATTAGTATCGAGCAAAGTCTGTTTCGTTTGAATGTCATCCAAAAGACATCAGCAGATGCCTTGCCAATGAACTATTTTCCTCAACCTAGATTGAATTTCTTGTCCTTTTATGGCTATCAGTGCTTCCCCCCCCCCCCCTTTACATGAATGAGACTTGGAGAGTAAATCCTCTTTAGGATATATGGATGTTGTGCTTACACGTGACCTGAAATATAAATAAAGCATCTGTGCTATGGGCATAGTACTGGCCCACATTAATCTGTATTTCTCCAGTACTACAGATGAATAAACCGAGCAACAAAGTTCATAATGTTAACACTTTTAGTTTCATATAGAGAGTCTAATGGTTGAATACGTCGGTGCACTTTTCTTCCGTGACATTAGTTGGGACCGATTTCGTCTGCTAGTGGCATTTTGCAAATTTGTATCAGCCTCTATGGATGTTACGAAAATTAGCGAAGAAAAAAATGAAGGAATCGCTAATATTTCCCTGCAAAGAATAGATTGTTTTTATAAAAACATTATATATATACACTGGTGGCATAAAAAAGAACCACCAGGGCTGTAACAGTTTTCGATCAACAATACTTCTGAAAACCACTACCTCAAAATAAGTGAATAATCGTTTGTTCGGTCATACTTCAAAACCCAATGGCTTTTCAAAAAACATTTTTGGACAAAAATTTCCCTGCGTGAGAGTAACGTAGAGCAGTGAAGTGCGTCTAACTCTAAAGGACAGAAAATAAGTTTTCAAAGATATTTTCCTTGTCTAGAAGGGACTGGCAATCCATGAATACGTATGAATTTATACACATAGCCTTTAGTATTACGTTCTTATGCGTTGGTGAAAATCTTATTCGGCGCTCAATAACTTTTAAAAGACATATATATATACACAAATTTTCATTTGGATAAAAATTTTAGAAACCCAAAGTTAATATTTATGACATTACGTTACTGCAGTTGCAACCTAAAGGAGTGATGTTTTTTTCCCAAGCGAAAGATTATTGGTAAATTTATTGTTATTCCAAACAACCGTTATACACTCGTAAACTTGTTTCGACGGGTACAAAATTTATTTCTTTTCTGCTTTGTGGCCTGTAAATGAAAAGCATTCACGTAGAATGAGTTATTACGGTATGTCGTAGCGAACAGAATATAAAAATAATCTACATTTTTGAGGTTACTCACCTTTATTTCAAAAATCTTTTAGGAGGTTTTTGTCTCTACACAATTCCAACGCATATTTTTCTTAGTTACATCGTGGTTCAAGGCCCCCCAAAAAACCCACATCTTTTTCAATTCATGCAAACTTCGTTGGTTTTTTTTCCCCAGTGACCAAATGCTGATTCAAAATAATCAACCACAAGTATACATAATTCAACTCCCTAAAACACTAATTTCTAATTAAAACTTCAATCAATAAAACTTATATTACACATTTCCTAAAACGTAAAAGTTAAAAAACTGTAACCCATAATTATTTACAACTGCACCCCGGTAATAAATTGAAACAAACCTAAAACCTGACACAACCACTGTACTCTACAATCTCGGACCTCTCCCCACTCAGCAGTAAGCATACTATCCTATAACTTTCAGCCTCAGCCCAGGCCATTCTCAAGGAGTGGATGCAACAGATGAACCACCGATCACCGCCCTCAAACATAGCAGTGCTCGCGCGCAATAGTCTCATTCTCTTCATTACGGGAATGAGACGATGCTGCGCGAGCACTGGAACGTTCGCTATGTTTGAGGGCGGTGACGGGTGGTTCATCTGTTGTGTCCACTCCTTGAGAATGGCCTGGGCTGAGGCTGAAAGTGCTAGGATAAGTACGCTTATTGCTGAGTGGGGAGAGGTCCGAGATTGTTGAGTATTGTGGTTGTGTCAGGTTTTAGGTTTGTTTCAATCTATCACCGGTGTGCAGTTGTAAATAATTATGGGTTACAGTTTTTTAACTTTTACATTTTAGGAAATGTGTAATATAAGTTCTATTGATTGAAGTTTTAATTAGATATTAGTGTTTTAGGGAGTTGAATTATGTATACTTGTGGTTGATTATTTTGAATCGGCATTTGGTCGGGGGGGGGGAGCTTTCAACCACGATGTAACTAAGAAAAATATGTGTTGGAAATGTGTAGAAACAAAAACCTCGAAAAAGATTTTTGGAATAAAGGGGAGTAACCTCAAAAATGTAGATTATGTCTAAATAGCACGTTAATAATTAAATAATTAAGCAGCTAAGTGACATTTGACATTTGCAATGCTGTATGAATATAGAATATAAAAAGTGGTAGAGGTGGAGTACAACGTCCAAACTTCTCTATATGCCAAGGAAAAGAAACAGCAATCGGTGTGGGAAATTACTTCCGCCACCGCTGGTGGCTTCTGACCATTCATCCGAAAAGGGTCTGGGTGGTTCGAATCCCGGTGCGGCATGGATGTTTGTCTTTCTGCACTGGCTCTCAATGAGTTACTTGTCCAACACTGGCGCTCTGTGTACATTGGTCATTTAGCACACCGTAAAAACCATGTTTGATGTACTTGTATACTTGTTCACAATGTGTTACTTGATCAGCACTGGCTATCTCTGTAAATTGAACATTTGGCGTGCTGTAAACCATGTATGATATGTACTTGTTCATGTGAAATATCTGTATTATGTCTGTGTCTGTCTGTTTGTCATGTTTCTGTACCACCAGGTCCAATAAATCATTTTTAAACCTCCAATCAAAAAAAAAAAAAAAAACTGAACTCAGGAAAATCGATATCTCTGAAGCTGGGATGCAGTACTGTGAGGTTACGCCAAGCCAGTTTAATTTAATGCTGTGTACCCCATGGTGTCATGATGGACACAACAGTGCAGATACAGTTTCGGACGTAGGCACATGTTGATAAGAAATACATATATATACACCGATGGGCCATTACATTATGACCACCTACCTAATAAGCTGTAGGGAGACCCCCTTTAGCCCGCAAAACAGCGGACACTCGGCAAGGCACCGATTCGATGAGATGGCGATAGGTATCTCGGAGTATCTGGTATCCTAATGTCAACAGCAGGTCCTTCAGTTCCCGTACATTTCGGGGTGGTGGTGATTTAATGCGAACCCGCTTTTCCAAGTCGAACTACAAATGTTTGATTTGGTTCATGTCAGGTGAATTTGAAGGCAAGGGCATTAACAGAAAGTCACTAGTATGTTCCTTAAACAACTCCTTGACGATTCTGGCAGTACGGCATGTCGCATTACCCTGTTGGTATTGACCATCACCAGCAGGGAACACAGTTACCATGAATGGGTGAACTTGGTCCGCAACAATGTTCAGATACCTATCTGTCAGGGATTGTGCTGTTGGGATAATGGAACCTAAAGTGTCCCAAGAAAACATCACCCACATCATAACACCGCCGCCACAGGCCTGTTTCCGCCCAACAGTGCATCCAGGTGCAATAGCCTCCGTCGGTAATTGGCGTATCCACGCTTGGCCGTTTGCGTGATACACCAGGAATCTTGATTCATCAGACCAGGCCACTTTCTTTTGATCATCCATGGCCAAATCTCGATCTTGCGCCCATTTCATGCGTTGTTGGCTATGACATGCAGTGAGTATTGGGACCAGGCTGGGTCTTCGGCTACGCAGGCCCATTCTCAAAAGGCTGCAATGAACTGTGTGCTGTGACACATTGCCCTGAACACCACTGTTGTAGCTGCGGGCGATTTGTCGCACTGTGGCCCTGCAGTCACTGCGAACCATGCTCGATAGTCTCAGCTCCCTCTGGCATGAATGGGGTGCGGACGACACTCGGCTGGACGACGTTTCGTCATTTGGCCATCTGTGCACCACTTTTGATACATACTCACTAGAGCGGCACGTGAATAACCCACAAGCTGCCCCATTTCCGAGATCGTAGTTCCAAGGCACCGTGCCGTCACAATTTGTCCTTTATCAAACTGATAAATCGGCAGCTTTTCCCATTCTGACTCCGAACACTCTACAAACCGAAAGCCGGTCCTTGTGTTTTATATATACTGTTCTGTAAAATTCACTTGTGCGACAGTTCGGTCTCCAAGCACGCTCATTTCTCTAGGCTGGTGGGTGGCCATAATGTAATTGCTCAAAGGTGAATATATGCGCATAACTTGATTAACAAGATTATATATAACACATTAGGTGATTACATATAAATAACTTGGCATATACATACACCGATGAACCATTACATTGTGACCACTCCCAGCCTAGAGAAAAGAGCGCGCCTGGAAACCGAACGGTGGCGCAGGTAAAGATGTCAACAGTCAAAATGTCAACACGGCCATAATGTCAACAGGGTCCAGAAAATGGCTGCATGGCACTCTAACTTAGACAGTAGAAGGTTTTTGGAAGGGGTCGGGGGTAAGGGGCCCTCATACAAAATTTCCGCAAGATCTACAGTTTTTAATTTAGAACCACCAAATTCAGTATACTATTTCATGGTGCTCTAACTTAGACAGTAGGTGGTTTTTAGAAGGCATTGGGGCCCGGGTCTAAGGGGCCCTCATACAAAATTTTCGCAAAAAGTTCAATTTTTTGCATTTGAAAACTGCAACACAATTTAGCACTATCGGAATGGATAGCACTGAATGTAATGTAAGTATAAATGGCACTGTGATTGACCAGGTGAGTGAGTTTGTGTATTTAGGAAGCATGTTTGACAGAGAGAACAAGTTGGATGGTGAAATCAGTAGGCGAGTGAATTCTTCTTTGAAAGTCATAGCTGCTCTGGGAGGTTTTCACAGGAATGATGGGTTCTCTAGAGAGTCCCGCATGGCTGTGTATGAAACAGTAATTGTTCCTACTCTGATGTATGGCAGTGAAACCTGGGTACTACAGAAAAAACATAAGAGTCGTCTGTGTGCTGGAGAAACGCGTTACTTATGGGGGGTTTGTAGCAAGGCATGCTCTGATTGTATGAGGAATGATGTGTTGCAGTTGTGTGATGTAAAGCAAATTATTGTTAGCAAGGTGGAGACCAATATGCTTCGGTGGTTTGGCCATGTTGAAAGAATGAGTGATGAAATGCTTACTAAGAAAATCTTTTCAGCCCAAGTGGCAGGAAGGAAAGGCAGAGGAAGGCCAAGGAAGACATGGGTGGATCAGATTCAGGAGTGTCTGCATGAGAAAAAGATTATGAGTATGAAGTATAAAAGATCTTGTGTATGGCACGTAATGGATCTTGTGTATGGCATGTAATGGTGAAGCACGCTGTAAATGGCGTGCTTGTCAAGATCGCTGTAAATGGCGAAGTTTGATACGACAACAATAAGTAAAAATATCTGGAAGTTTGTATTTCTTTTTGGAGCTAACCTCTGAATCTCAGAGAACAGCTTAGTGATATGTATGTATGTATGTATGAACCCAATTTACAGTCTAAGTTAGAGACCGTAGACACACCATTAAACAGATATTTTTAAACTTTATTTTTCTCAACTGTCTCTAATTTAGACCATAGATCGGGTATTGGAGTGCTGTTTGTGTTGCAGTTCTTAAAAGTAAAAAAATGAAACTTTTTACGAAAATTTTATATGGGGCCCCCCTTGACCCCAAGCCCCAACCTCTTCCAAAAACGGTCTACCATCTAAGTTAGAGTACCATAAGAAAGTATACCAAATTTGGTAGTTCTAAATTGAAAACTGTAGATCTTACAAAAATTTTATATGGGGCCCCCTTGACCCCGGGTCCCAACCTTTTAAAAAAAACTGTCTACGGTCTATGTTAGAGTACCATAAGAGAGTATATCAAATTTGGTGGTTCTAAATTGAAAACTGTAGATGTTATGAAAAGTTTGTATGGGTTACCCTTGACGCCGGGCTCCGACCCCTTCCAAAAAAAACCCTTGTATCGTCTAAGTTAGAGTACCATGCAGTCATTTTCTGGACCCTGTCAACATTATGACCATGTCGACCTTTTGGCTGTGTTGACATTATGACCATGTCAACATTATGGCTGTCAACATTATGACCGCCATCGGTAGAGTCTGCCACTCAACACAACAGGAGCATGGAAATTGCGAGCATAACTTACCTTGAATACCTTGTCTCCGCTCTTAGAAACCTAAGGGGAGGGGTGTTAATTCAATCCATCCCCCTGAAAATGTGTGGTCGTGTACAGAATCATCGTATATGTACCAATGTTTCAGCTCTACGTCCATTTTAACATTTTGGGAAGAAGAACCCCAAAGCTCGCAGACGCTTCAGGGGGAACACCTTGGATACACTGACCGACTCTAGCGGTGGAAAATGTAAAATTACGGAAGTTGAGGGCAGCCCTCCCCAATCAAAGCACCTTGGATCCCTCTTACAGACCACCAAATTTCTGGGGGAAGGACATACCCACAAGTAGAGTCTGCTACTCAATACAACAGTAAACATGAAAAATGCGGACAAATCACTTTTGTTAGGCTTATACAAATTTACGTCCTGAGATCCTGGTGGGGCCCGAAGACACCGAGGTCCGCCGAGGTGCCATGGACCTGTAGAACAATGTAAAGTACACTAAAAATAAATCAATGCAATGTACAAGAGTTAAATTTAATACTGCAAGAGCAACTGAGAGACAGGGGCCTCTACCCTCCTGGACCACTATATTCCTCAAAAAGACTTCATCGGTGCCCCAGGAAGGAGGAGACATGGAACATGAAAGATCCACAAGTTATACAACATTCAAAATCGTAATGGCAGCCCACCCTGCAACCATCTCCCGAAGGACTTTTTCAGGTTGGAGTGCTCAGAAAGCTCTTACAAACTCCAAAGTATTTCACCGAGGAAACTCCAAATACAACGAATTCGTCCATGACTAATTGCGTAGTCGACGAATTTGCTCGCGATGAATTTCCCGGCGACTAATTGACGCGCAATGAATTTGCACATGACGAACTGAGTCAGCGACGAATTGACCCGTAACGAATTGTCACTCGATGAACTGGGCACGACGAATTGACTGGACACCAGGACACATATGAACACCGCTATACATTTTTCCTCATCCCATACTGCCAAATATTGGAAATCATTAGCGGCTGTAAAACGAGGTATGAAATTTCAGTAGCAATTTCACTTCCTATTTTGTGTAAGAAGATTTTGCCGAAACCCATATTGCCAGATATTGAGGGGGGGGGGGGTATTAGGGTATTAGTGGCTGTGAAAACGAAACTTCAGTCTGAAAAATCGTCTTCCCATTTTGCCTGATCCCATTCTGCCAAATATTGTTGCCACAAGATGGGGGAAAGTTACTAAGGACAATATTTACGCTCTTCGGATGATTTTTGTATTTGTAACAGCATGAAACGCTGTTACGCTTTTGGTCAGTTCTAATTTCTGGATAAACCTTTTGTTTTTCTGTGTCTTATATGTAAATATCATGTACTTATTTACAACAAATGCATAACAAGTTTTTTGTTATTTAAGGGTTATTTTCTCAAATTAAAAAAAAAGATTGATTTATCCTAGACGGGGGATGAAATATGATGAAAAACGAATTCAAAAAGTTTCAAGTTGAAATTACAAATTCCGAAACAAAGACTGTTGCTGCTATTTGTGAGCTCACACCTAGCTTTTGTTATTTGGACACTAGAATACAATGTAACTTTATTAAAAAAATAAAGTACCAAAATTTTATATCATACATTTGTTTTACCAGTGACTTATTCAGTGTGGGTGAAAAAGGTTCCCGGGCCCTCTGCATTAGGTATCACTTGGTTCTTGGTTCTCTGGCTGTTTATTTTTAAATATATTGGTACATGTTTTTAAGTATATATTTTACGAATATTCAGAAGCGCCCTTTAGTATGGGGGATATATTTTTATCGCTTTCCAATATTTTGGGAGATGTTTTCTCCGGGATATTTTTTATTTGCATCTTCAATATTTTGGGCCACCCCATAAAGAAATCCTATGTGAGCCACTGTATCTTACTTTTACTATTCATCGGTTTTTGAACATTGTTTTTCTTTTCATTTTTCACAATTACATTTCTTTCATGGAAAAAATAATAAACGAAAAATTAACGTAGATGCGTTCGTTCTGTCGCGACCAAACATTTGTTTCTTGTTCCCAATAGCTCTGCTTTGTCCCAAGGAACGTTGGTTCTGTTCTGAAACATTATTCGTGAAGGGTAATCATGATGGATTTCACACGTAATTACTCTTTCCCCAAATAATAAAATAACCTGATGCCCCCTTGGCTGACGGGGAAATCTCATCCCCCATCCCCTGCTTTACGGGGCAGGTAGTAATGGTTCATTTCCTGAAAAAGCTTCGGTCGGCATCTTAGAGTACCAGCATGTGATTTCTGTTTTACATATGTTTGAGGGTAGAAAAGCTAATAAACTGTAATGTAAGTAATTTAAATAATTACTGACATCCTAAACTAAAGTCTACTACCGCTCAGTTATTATTGTGTGTATGAAAACTTAATATTCAAGAAAAAAGTCAAGGATATGCCACATTTTCAACATTGGATGTACCTAGAGCGCCACCTATTAACAATGGGCAACACTACTCCATCTCATGGAAATTAAATTTTTAGATATTTGTTGTAATTTTTTGCTCAAATTTGATATCCAGTAACTATAGTTCAGTGTCTCCTTCATATGTGTGCGAAGTTTCATGAGTCAGGAAGCATTTCTTGTATGAGAACCTATGTAACAAAATTTTCCCATTGAAAATCAGTGGCGCATTTTCACTTGACGTCCACCTTAAAATGAAACACAATGATTTTCATCCCAATGTGCTTTCTTGAATACGTTCTGCCCACTTTAACGAGGAAATTTTTTAATATTATGGCACTAAGAATAGAAGAAAGTTAAAATCTGGTAGTATTCCTTCAATATTTAATTTAAAGAAAAAAATGTGAAAAAGGGAAAACAAATTGCATATCTAGATCGGTAAATTGTGAATTAACTTCTACGTTCTTTCCCAAAAGAGCGAAACATGTCTATAAGTTTTCTTTTATTTAATGTTATGCATTCATTTTATTTTTAAGTAGGTAGCTTAGTGGGCGACAATGGGATGTTTTTAGTTGTTTTTTGAACACCAGTTTGTTTTCATATTACCTGTTTGTTTGGACTTCTAAATATTTCGTGTTTAAAAAAAAATCCAGGTTTATGGTTCACCAATGGCTGACAATAAGAATGTTAAATTTAACATACCGTGTCTGAGAAATGCTTCATTAAAAATTTCACCGTGACTAATGGTGATGTTGTCCTGCATCATTTGAAATAAACAACGAATACAAAATTGTCTTGGTATATTTTTGCAACCTTGATTTGTTCTTTTAAGAAATTAATTTCATCTTCTTCACCCTGTAACTCTATTAATTTGTTGGCATACTCCAGGACGGTAAAATTAAAAAAATTGGCTGACAGTAAGGTGTAATCTAATAGCGGCAACATTGAATCAGCAGCCATGTTGGTCCTCAGCAATCCACTTCTGACGACACATGAATAAGGTCCACTAATATTTTAAAGGAAGTTTATTAAGAGGAGCTCTTATAATAAACATGCATTGCTTTTTTTCTTTTTTCTTTTTCTTTTTTTGGTGGGAGGGGAGGGGGTTAATTCTGTGTTTCTAAGAAATTGTAAATAGTTTTGGGGTTGCAGTTTTCTCTTTCAGACACTTTTCAATTCTCATTGTGGTAACTGTTAACCAACCATTTTAGTAGTAAATACTCCATATTCTCTCTCTGGCATGATTGCGATTAGATATTTTTTATGCTAGTTATGTGGCTAACTTACTAGGCATTGGCTTTAAATCTGAAGTCATTTTGTATTGGAAAAAATAAGTATCATATAAAGTCAGCTTAGCTATGTGACTAAACTTGAAAAATATGTGATTTGTTCAAAAAGTTGTGGGATTGTATTTGTAATTCAAAATAAACACTTAAAAACTAATCGAATGTTTTTCCTTCAAAATACTTTCCTTTTGATGTAATGCAGTGGTCCCAGCATTTCTGCTCCTTCATAAATCACATTTGAAAGTCTTCTTTTGGGACCATGTTCAGCTCCTGTGTTGTATTCTGAATGATTCTCTCTACACTTTCAAATCTTTGATTGGGGGGGATTGCAGGTGGCTAAGTAAATCAGGTGAATGAGGCAGATGTGGTACCACCGAGGTTTGCTCAGGTTCTGATGGGTCAACATTGTTGAATGTCCAGCTGCATTATCATGATGCAACAGCCAGGGTTGAGACCTCCTATTGCTATGGCCATTTATGCCAATATTTTCCCTCTTAGTCTTTTCAAAACCTCTTTGTAATATGTTTGGTTCACACTCTGTCTTCCAGTTGCAGAATTCAAAATGTGTCACACCTTTAACATAAAAGAAAATGGTTCATATCACCTTCACATTTGATTTCACTTACAGGAGTTTCCTGGGTCAAGGAGAAGTTTTTTTCTTCCATTCAAATGATCAGGATTTTGTTTGAATGCCATAGTTGTGTATAAAAGCAGGATTTGTCACTTGTGATAATATTTTCTGTAGAGTGTGGCATGATTAAGGTCCCAATAAACTGTACATACATACATATCACTAAGCTGTTCTCTGAGATTCAGAGGTTAGCTCCAAAAAGAAATACAAACTTTCAGATATTTTTACTTATTGTTGTCGTATCAAACTTCGCCATTTACAGCGATCTTGACATACAACTCGTGCTTCACTGATATCCATTACACACCGTACACAAGATCTTTTATACTTCATACTCATAATCTTTTTCTCATGCAGACACTCCTGAATCTGATCCACCTATGTCTTCCTTGGCCTTCCTCTGCCTTTCCTTCCTGCCACTTGGGCTGAAAATATTTTCTTAGTAAGCATTTCATCACTCATTCTTTCAACATGGCCAAACCACCAAAGCATATTGGTCTCTACCTTGCTAACAACATTTTGCTTTACATCACACAACTGCAATACATCTTCATTCCTCACACAATCATATCGTGTCTTGCCACAAACCCCACGTAAGTAACGCATTTCTCCAGCACACAAATGACTCCTGTGTTTCTTCTGCAGTACCCAGGTTTCACTGCCATACATCAGAGTAGGAACAATTACTGTTTCATACACAGCCATGCGGGACTCTCTAGAGAACCCATCATTCCTGTGAAAACCTCCCAGAGCAGCTATGACTTTCAAAGAAGAATTCACTCGCCTACTGATTTCACCATCCAACTTGTTCTCTCTGTCAAACATGCTTCCTAAATACACAAACTCACTCACCTGGTTAATCACAGTGCCATTTATACTTACATTACATTCAGTGCTACCCATTGCTCTCTCAAACACCATAACTTTGGTTTTTCCCTTATTTATACTCAGTTTGAATTTCATGCAAACTTCGTGCATCCGAGTCAACATACTCTGAAACTCACTTTTGCTCTCTGCCAACAGGACAGTGTCATCAGCATACAGCAATCTGCACACACGGATATCACCAAGACATAAACCACTATTATCTATTTTGGCCTCACGCATGCATGCGTCCATAAATATATTAAACAGCCATGGTGACATTACACAACCTTGTCTAACTCCTGCACCAATGGAAAACCATTTTGATAAAACACCATTCACTCGTACACAAGCTCTACTACCAGCATACATGGCTTTTACACTATTAAGTAGATTTCCAGTAACACCATATTCATTCAATACCTTCCACAAAAGTTTTCTATTAACGCGGTCGTAAGCTTTCTCTAAATCTATGAAGGCAGTAAAAACTTTCTTCCCAACAGCCAGATACTTTTCAATCATCATGCGTAATGCAAAAATCTGGTTAGTGCAGCCTTTACCAGGCATAAAACCACTCTGAACATCCCACACTTTCTCTGATGTAAGACCCCGTATTTTTTCAATAACAACCTTACCAAACACTTTCCCTGGCACACTCAGTAAGCTAATACCACAATAGTTCTTGCATTCAGTCTGATCACCTTTTCCCTTATACAAGGGAACAATGATAGCATCCTTCCAATCCCGAGGGACCATTCCTAACTCCCAGCACAACTGGCAAATTTCAGTTAACCAGTCAATTATAGAGTCGCCACCATACTTCAACATCTCTGCAGTTATGCCATCAACTCCTGGATCCTTACCATTCTGAAGAGATTTTAGAGCTTTACACACTTCTTCTCTTGAGATCACTCCTGTGCTTTCATCCCTCTGTGACATCATCTGCATCTGTCTCAGAGTTATTTTTGCTCTCCTGATCTAATAACTCACAGAAGTATTCGCCCCATCTGTCACTTAACTCATTGGGCTCCCATATCATTTCCCCATTCTCATTCTTCACACAACTTACAACTTTGTTTCCCCTATTTTTCCTGAGTCTCATGTACTTCCAGAAGGACTTTCTATTTTTCCAAAAAGCCAGTTCATGCCTTTCCACTTTCTCTTTCCTATCTTTTGTCTTACTGTGGCGAACCAGCTTAGTAGCTTCACGCTTCTTACAGCGATATTCATCCACAGAGACTCTACCTTGCAACATCCCCAAATAGGATTCCTTCTTTTTCTTTACTGCCTCATCAATCTCACTATTCCACCAAGCATCACCTCTATTGTTACCCACTATTGTGGTGCCACAGACCTCTTTAGCAGCAGTAACAACACAGTTCTTAAAACATTCCCACTTCTTTTCTACATCCCTCTCACAAGATTTCAGATCCTTCAGTTGTTCTCTGAGTAAGTCAGAATACCGCTGATGATCTTCAAGGAGCCTATAAACCTTTATTCTTTCTATCCTGGGCCTCTTCCTATTCCTTTTCCTCCAACCAACATTAAGTTTCACTCGTGACACTACCAAGTAATGATCAGAACCAACATCAGCACCTCTCATCACAGGAGTGTCAACAACTAAGTGTTTCAGACGCTGATCGTAGACAACAAAATTTATCACACTCTTTTGACCAAGAGTACGATTTTCCCAAGTATATGTGTGTATATACTTGTGGTTGAAAAATGTATTAGATACACACAAATCATTCTCAATGCAGAGTTCAATTAATCTTTCACCATTATCATTCACACAAGGATCATTAAACTTACCCAGAACATTGTCAGAAATTGCATTCTGCACACCTACTCTAGCATTAAAATCCCCTGCTATTATAACTTTTTCTTTAGCACCAAACTGGCTCAAAACAGCTTTTAGCTCATTCCAGAAATCTTCTTTCTTATCAGAAGGTTCCGAGTCACAAGGAGCATACACTACAACAATTACAATTCTCTGAAGTTTCACTTTCAAACGAATCCAGAGAATTCTCTCACTTATGCAACTATAGTGAATCAAGTTGTTCTTCATCTTTTCACTTAAAATCACACCTACACCAGCCTGTCCTCTCATATTATCCAATACTCCAGACCACACACTCACCGTGCCATTCACTTCTTCTACCCCAATTTCCTTCTTTTTGGTTTCACTTACACAGCACATGCAGTCTATACTTATTCAGCTCCTCAATCACCTCACTCCTCTTGCCATTTATACCTCTAGTATTCCATACACCAATCTTACATTCACTCAGCCGAGATCGCTTTCTCATACGCCGTTTAGAAAGTCCAGGTCGATTCCGTGGTGGACCATCCTTCTCAAGTGTGGTAGGTCCACCATATCCCACACTTGAGTCATTCTTAATATTTCTTTTTGTCTTTTTAAGCAGGTAAGTACATCAGTGTGGGGGATTAGCCCACAGCTGAGGGTTCCAGTTGGTCATTCAACCTAAGGATTCTGGAACAAAACCCAGTGAGTTGGGGTCTTTTCGCCAATCTCACACAGAACTAGCTTGCACCTCTCCAAGATTCACAGAGGCCCTAGTTGCTGTTGTGTGTGTTATTGTTATCACGGAGCGCCCCGAGGAGGCAAACCCATCGCTCACTATGACCGCCCGCCAATAAACTGTAACACAGTGCTTATTCTAATTATGTGTGACCAAAACTAGCAGAAACCTTGATGTCACTCTTCTCGTCTCCAAACCCTGTGTCCAAGTCATGTGCCGTGATCCAATTGAGATGCCAGTTTTCCTAGGTACCTCCCTAACAATCCAACTGTCACTTCAGATTATTTGATTTGCACGAGTGATGGAATCTTCTGTTCTTGAAGTTGTTGGTATCCAGAGTGAGAGTTATCTTCAGTCAGTGTTCGATCTTTAAATCCCTTAAACTAATAATTTTTTTAATGGCTTACAGCTTCTTCAAATGTGTGTGTGTGTGTGTGTGTGTGTGTGTGTGTGTGTTGTCTGCAACATTTGAAATGTTTTTGAGACATTTTCATCAAGTTTTAGACAAAACTTGATGCATACTCACTGCTCATTTACATCATACTTTGTAAAAAGCCCCAAATGACTAAAATACAAAAACCACTGTACAGGGTAATGAGTGAGCATAAAAACAGGTGCTGACCTGAAACTGTGCATGACCTTGAATAACCCTTCCACCATCATATCTGTAAATTGAACTCCAGTTCTGCACACTCAGCACAAGAACTACAGCTGCATTGCCAGTAGTTTTTGAAATACCTCGTAGCATATTGTATGCACCTTAAAACATTAGGTTGGTTCATGTGACTTCAGTTGGCTTAGAATTTAGAATAAATTATCAATGTTTATTCACAATTAAATATTTTATTAACATCGACTATAGTTTCGCAGAGCTTTTGGCACGGCATCATCAGGACGAATGGAGCATAAACATTCAAATCATTGTGACATCATCAGAGTTCTGGCGATCACGGATTTTGATGAGTTGTTTCCACACACTTGAAAGAAATAACGTAGAGGTCATGTCATTGACAAGTTGTGAAGAATTCCGGTATATGTGGAAAGCTTCTAATATATTAAGCTTAATAGTCAAATCAGGTTTAGCAATAAGCGTAGCATTTCCAAACAAAAATTTATGGCTATTTTCGTGACAATGTTGGGCTATTGATGACTTCTTCAGTTCATAGTTCTGTACGTAAGTCTTGTGTTCCTTCACACCGAAACTTAAAGCCCTGCGGGCCTGTCCTATATATTGAAAGTCCACATTCACGAGGTATCTGATAAATTCCCCAGAAATTTGTCTTGACGTAGTCTTTTGATCAGTAAAAATTCACCTTGTTTATGGGTTTGAAAATATCTTTGAAATTAAAACTTTTGAGAATTTTTGAATTTCCGAAGCAAATCTCAGGAGCAAATGGGATAACCGCCCAATTTATTCATACTGGGAGGTCTACCGGTGTGAGTGAGCATACAGGCTTTGGTTTCCTAAATTTTTGGACAGCTTTGTCTATCACGGAAGGGCTATATCCTCTGTGTACTGCAATTCATTTAAGAAAATCAAGCTCTTTCTGTAAGGAATCCTCAGTTGAGAATATATGCATTGTACAATATACAGTACATATGTGTATTTGTAGAAAGCAGAATTTTTTTGTTTCCATGGGTGATATAATTTTGCATGTGGAGATAAAGAAACAACAAATGGTTTTTTAATAAACTGTTGTACTAAAGGATCCTTCAGAGTGTGACACTAGGACATCCCTGAAAAATGAATAGCTAAAAACAATCCAGCGACAAAAGACTACGTCAAAGACATATAAATTCCTGGGGAACTTATCGGGTACCTTGTGAATGTGGACTTTCATATATAGGACAGATGCGCAGAGCTTTAAGTTTCTGTGTGAAGGAACACAAGACTTACGTACGGAACTATGAACTGAAAAAGTCATCAATAGCCCAACATTGTCACGAAAATAACCATAAATTTTTGTTTGGAAACGGTACGCTTATTGATAAACCTGATTCGACTATCAAGCTTAATACACTGAGTGGCCACCTTATTATGACCACCTGACAGTTTTAAGCAAATGAGCTATGGCTGCACGCTGTTGCCGCCAGAGGGCGAGGCTAGTATAAAAAGGGAAAGCTTAGTGCTTGCAACAGTAGTAGAAGTGATTTTTGGGTGACAACATGGGTAAAAAATGCGATTTGATGGTATTTCAACGTGGGATGATTGTAAGAGCTTGGAGCCATGAAGCAAGTATCACCGAAACCATCGTATTCGTGAAATGTTCCAGAGCAGCTGTTGTTAAAGTGTTTAAATACTGGACTCTCAGCCAAAAAACTGGGTCTCTACGTGCAACGTGTGGTCGTCATCGACTAGTGACTGCTCGGGCGGAACAGAGAGTGTCCAGACTGGTAACAGACAACGGAAGGGCAACAGTGCAGCAATTTACAGACCATCTTAATCAAGGATCCCCTCAAATGATCTCAGCACGGACTGTTCGCCGTACACTGCATCGGATGGGATATGGCAGCCAAAGGCCTGTTCGAACACCTTTGCTGTCTGCAGTTAACAAGAGAAAACGTCTCCAGTTCACACAGGAGCAGAAGGATTGGACAGTCGATAATTGGAAAAAAATTATGTGGTCTGATGAATCACGTTTTCAGTTGCACCATGCCGATGGCAGAGTGAGAATTTGGTGGAAACAGCACGAAAGCATGGACCCCAAATGCATTTCTACAACCCTTCAAGCTGGTGGAGGCAACTTTATGGTTTGGGGAATGTTTTCCTGGCATTCTTTGGGCCCTTTAATTCATGTTGATCAATGTCTGACTGGCACATCATATCTAAACATCGTTGCGGACCAAGTGCATCCTGTCATGTGGATGGTTTATACTAATGACGATGCCTACTTTCAACGAGATAATGTGTCCTGCCACAGTGCTCGTATTGTACTGGATCGGTTTCAGGAACATGCCAGTGAGTTTACTTTGCTTAGGTGGCCCCCACAATCTCCAGATCTCAACCCCATTGAGAATTTGTGGGATGAATTTGAATGAGCCATCAGACAGCTGGATCCAGAACCCTGCAATTTTACACTCCTGAAAAGTGCCATTCATCAAGCATGGTCTCAGATTCCACAAACCACCTATCAACATCTCGTGGAGTCCATGCCACGAAGAATCGACGCAGTATTAAAGGCAAAAGGTGGCCCAACGAAGTACTGAGGGGGTGGTCATAATAAAGTGGCCACTCGGTGTATATTAGAAGCTTTCCACATATGCCGGAATTCTTCATAACTTGTCAATGACATGATGTCTAAACAAAAAAAACGAGCGAAACACAGTCACATATGGTAAAAGGTTCGTTTAGCGGTAGCTTTCGGTCATTCTGCGACTTTGATCACCTGCGATCGACTGAATGGGCTGGTTGCCAGAACTACAATTTGAAGTTGGGATGTTGGAAATGTTGCCAGATTTTAGAAGAGAGATCCAAATAAATGGGATTTGGTAAGGGGTCTCTGATGCAGTTTTTGGTGAACAAAATTTCAATGCTTTCTTGGAAACGCAGATATACTTTGTTGATGAATGGGGCAACGTTTTTAGTTTCTTTCCAAATGGAAACTGCAGAAGTGTCTTCAAGGGTTAGTGCAGATAAAGCTGTCTTTGGAAGACCACTGGAAACATACTTTTTGTTTTCACCAAGTCTTGTATTGATGCTTCGGTATGTGCTTCCAATATACACTGAGAGACCAGAGGAAGTTGAAATGGGAATAGCATAAACTCCAGGGGTGAGACAGGATCCCTGTCTTTAAGCAGGCACATTATTGCAGAAGGGTTTGATTTCACTGTGAGAGTGTAGCCCATAGTTTTGAAAAGTTTACACATCTTATAAGAGAAGGATCCATGGAAAGCAATGGAACCAATGAATGGTGGTTTTTCCATTAGTATTGGTGAGAGAGCAGACAGACTTTTCAAATGGAAATTTTGGAGGAAGTTTTCAATTGTAGAAGGTGGGAACTGATGGGTTTCTGAAGCCCATCAGTTCCCATCTTCTACAATTGAAAGCTGATTGCTAAAGCAAATCAGTTTCAAAAAATGATTGCTGAAGCCCATCACTTCCCACCTTCTGCAATTGAAAAATTCCTCCAAAATTTCCATTTGAAAAATCTGTCTGCTCTCTCACCAGTACTAATGGAAAAACCACCATTCATTGGTTTCATTCCTTTCCATGGATCCTTCTCTTATAAGATGTGTAAACTTTTCAAAACTATGGGCTACTCACACAGTGAAACCAAACCATTCTGCAATAATGTGCCTGCTTAAAGACAGGGATCCTGTCTCACCACTGGAGTTTATGCTGTTCCCATTTCAACTTTCTCTGGTCTCTCAGTGTATATTGGAAGCACATACTGAAGCATCAATACAAGACTTGGTGAAAACAAAAAGTATGTTTCCAGTGGTCTTCCAAAGACAGCTTTATCTGCATTAACCCTTGAAGACACCTCGTGCATCTAGAAGTTATTAGTGCCACATATCACTTTTTCTCCTTTTCAATTCCATTTAACAGTCAATATGTGTTTTTGTTTAAAGAATACCAGTCAAAAATGTTCAGCAGTTAAAGCATTTACAGATTTAGAAAAGGTTTCCAGTATGTATCAGTATAGAATAGGTTCTTTGAGCTGCACTGGTATTATGTAGTAAGTATGTTGGAATCATACTACGAGGGTCATAACAAAAGTTCTGTACACGTGAATCTTAAAGGGAAGCGGACAATGCAATTGGGAAAATTATTGCGTCATGTTAGTGTCAGACTCTCAGCAACGCAGTGATGTCAGAACAATGCGCTATCATTTGCTGTGTGAATGTGGGAGGGTTTGGAAATGGGAGCGTGCGGCTCCTCAGGTCAAGTCACGACGTTAGACCAGCGCTCGTACTTGAAAATATGAACTTACATACATACATATCACTAAGCTTTTCTCTGAGATTTAGAGGTTAGCTCCAAAAAGAAATACAAACTACCAAATAATTTTTACTTACTGTTGCCATATTAAACTTCTCCATTTACAGCGATCTTGACATGCAACTTGGGCTTCACTGACATCCATCACATGCTGTACACAAGATCTTCTATACTTCATACTTATAATCTTTTTCTCATGCAGACACTGCTGAATCTGATTCGCTCATGACTTCCTTGGCCATCCTCTGCCTTTTCTTCCTGCCACTTGGGCTAAAAAGATTTTCTTAGTAAGCATCTCATCACTCTTTCTTTCAACATGGCCAAACCACCAAAACATATTGATCTCCACCTTGCTAACAACATTTTGCTTCGCATTCCTCACACAATCAGAACGTGTCTTACCACCACCTCCCCATAAGTAATGCATTTCTCCAGCACACAAATGACTCCTATGTTTCTTCTGTAGTACCCAGGTTTCACTACCATACATCAGAGTAGGAACAATTACACTTTCATGCACAGCCATGCGGGACTCTCTTGAGAACCCATAATTCCTGTGAAAACCTCACAGAGCAGCCATGACTTTCAATGAAGAATTCACTCGCCTACCAATTTCACCATCCAATTTTTCTCTGTCAAACAAACATGCTTCCTAAATGCACAAACTCACTCACCTGGTCAATCACTATGCCATTTAGACTTACATTACATTCAGTGCTACCAGTTCCTTTCTCAAAAACCAAAACTTTGGTTTTTTCCTTATTTATACTCAGTTTGAATTTCATGCAAACTTTTTACATCCGGGACAACATACTCTGCAACTCACTTTTGCTCTCTGCCAGCAGTACAGTGTCGTCAGCATACAGCAATATACACACATGGATATCATCAAGACATAAACCAGTATCATCTATTTTGGCATCACGCATGCATGCATCCATAAATGTATTAAGCAGCCATGGGGACATTACACAACGTTGTCTGACTCCTGCATCAATAAAGAACTATTTTGATAAAACACCATTCACTCATACACATGCTCTAATGCCAGCATACATGGCTTTTACGCTATTAAGTAGATTCCCGATAACACCATATTCATCCAATACCTTCCACAAAAGTGGCCTATTTACTCGGTCGTAAGCTTTCTCTAAGTCTATGAAGGCAGGAAAAACTTTCTTACCAACAGTCAGATACTTTCCAATTATCATGCGTAATGCAAAAATTTGGTTAGTGCAGCCTTTACCAGGCATAAACCCACTCTGAACATCCCACACTTTCTCTGATGTAAGACTCCATACTTTTTCAGTAACGACCTTACCAAACACTTTCCCTGGCACACTTAGTAGGCTAATACCACGATAGTTCTTGCAGTCAGTTTGATCACCTTTTCCCTTATACAAGGGAACAGTAATAGCATCCTTCCAATCCCGAGGGCCGCCCGGGTGGCGCAGTGGTTTAAGTGATGGCCTCTGATCATTCGTCCGAAAACGGTCTGGGTTCGAATCCCGGTGAGGCATGGATGTTGTGTTTGTCTTACAGTACTGGTTCTCTCCCTTCCCTGGAACCAGTGACCCTAAATTAGGGATGGTTGACTGCTTATAGCCCATTGAATTGCTCATGGTGGTCGTTAAACCTCCAATTAAAAAAAAAAAAAAAGTCTCGAGGGACCATTCCTAACTCCCAGCACAACTGGTAAATTTCGGTTAACCAGTCAATTACATAATCACCACCATATTTCAACATCTTGGCAGTTATGCCATCAACTCTTGGAGCCTTACCATTCTGAAGAAATTTTAGAGCTTTATACACTTCTTCTCTTGAGATCCCTCCTGTGCTTCCATCTTTCACTGTAACATCATCTGCATCTGCCTCAGAATCCCCTTTGCTTTCCTGATCTAATAACTCACAGAAGTATTCACCCCATCTTTCACTTAACTCATTGGGCTCCCATATCATTTCCCCAATCCTGTTCTTCACAAACTTACAATTTTGTTTCCCGTATTTTTCCTGAGTCTCGTGTACTTCCAAAAAGTCTTCTATCTTTCCAAAAAGTCAATTCATGCCTTTCCACCTTCTCCTTCCTATGTTTTGCCTTACTATGGCGAACCAGCTTAGCGGCTTCACGCTTCTTACAGCAATATTCATCCACAGAAACTTACCTTGCAACATCCCCAAATGGGCTTCCTTCTTTCTCTTTACTGCCTCTTCAATCTCACTATTCCACCAAGCATCACCTCTATTGTTACCTACTATTGTGGTGCCACAAACCTCTTCAGCAACAGTGACAACACAGTTCTTAAAACATTCCCACTTCTTTTCTATATCCCTCTCACAAGACTCCAGCTCCTTCAGTTGTTCTCTGAGTACGTCAGAATAATGCTGATGATATTCAGAGAGCCTTTCAACCTTTATTCTTTCCATCCTGGGCCACTTCCTATTCCTTTTCCTCCAACCAACATTCAGTTTCACTCGTGACACTGTCAAGTAATGATCAGAACCAACATCAGCACCTCTCATCACAGGAGTGTCAACAACTAAGTGTTTCAGACGCTGATCGTAGACAACAAAATTTATCACACTCTTTTGACCAAGAATACGATTTTCCCAAGTATATGTGTGGATATACTTGTGGTTGAAAAACGTATTAGATACACACAAACCATTCTCAATGCAGAGTTCAATTAATCTTTCACCATTATCATTCACACAAGGATCATTAAACTTACCCAGAACATTGTCAGAAATTGCATTCTGCACACCTACTCTAGCATTGAAATCCCCTGCTATTATAACTTTTTCTTTAGCACCAAACTGGCTCAAAACAGCTTTTAGCTCATTCCAGAAATCTTCTTTCTTATCAGAAGGTTCCGAGTCACAAGGAGCATACACTACAACAATTACTATTCTCTGAAGTTTCACTTTCAAATGAATCCAAAGAATTCCCTCACTTATGTAACTATAGTGAATCAAGTTGTTCTTCATCTTTTCACTTAAAATTACACCTACACCTGCCTGTCTTCTCACATTATTCAATACTCCTGACCACACACTCACCGTTCCATTCACTTCTTCTATCCCAATTTCCTTCTTTTTGCTTTCACTTACACACAGCACATCCAATCTATACTCATTCATATCTTTAATCACCTCATTCGTCTTGCCATTTATACCTCGAGTATTCCATACACCAATCTTACACTCACTCAGCTGAGATCTCTTTCTGATTTGCCTTTTTCCAGTTCCAGGTTGATACCATGGTGGACCGTCCTTCTCAAGTGTGGTAGGCCCACCATATCCCACACTTGAGTCAGTTTTTGCATTTCTTTTTGTCTTTTTAATCAGGTTTTAGTGAGAGCTGGGTATATAAACTTTACGGGGAAAAAACTCCGACACAGATTCGCACTACCTAGCAAGAAGTTTGTGGGGAAGGAACTCTTGATCGAAATACAATTTCTTTCTGAGGACCAAGTTGAGACCGAAAATTTGTGAAAATTGCCCTAACTTGTTGGAAGCCGGAGCAATCTTGTTGCATGACAACACATCATGTCATTATGCAGCGTCGGTACGGGGACTTTTGTCGAAATATGGCCGGGAAACTTTATCCCACCCGACTTTGATCTTTTCCCAAAATTAAAAAATGGGCTCCGTGACATCTGCTATGAATCGCTGAACGAGCTGTAATTGAACCGGACCCAAGTAATACGACAGCTGAAAGAAGATGGCATATTACGGGGCATCCAGAACCTACCTCACCAGTGGCAAGCTGTCATTAGCAGTGGAGGGGAGTACACTGAATGGCAATAAGGTAAGTTTTCTCAGTTACTTCACACTTTTCCCAAAAATGGACATTGTGCAGAACATTTGTTATGACCCCCATAGTTAAAGCTATCTGAGAAAAAATCTCTAAACAGTTAATTTTCTGATCAACTGTTGGAGAGTTTAAAATACAGGTCTCATGGCCCTCTTTTAGCTCCTCATTATTGTAAATAGGAAGTATTCTGATGAAAGATGCAACCTTAATAGTTGAATACCATGGAAATTGCGATATGGTAAACCAGAAACATTTTTCTTGCTCCCTCTGTGTTTCTTGACTAATTTCAGTCTGAAGTAAAGAGAGCCATTTTATTAGTGAAAATTGCTAATGAGACTGTCAGAAAGACAAAAGAATGACAATAATATAAGAATACATGTTACAGCCCTCTCAATTTTCTGATTTCCTGCCATTTTCTCCTGCTTTTTAATGCCAATTTTCAATACCACAAGATATTGATAAAAGTATATTATTTTTTATTGAAATAGGGTTTTCTTTTGTTCCTTTTTGTTATTTTTTTTTGTATGCTTCAACAGGGTTTACCAGGAAGATTGTGAAAGTCAAGGAAAGGTCACAGAATTGAAGTTTTAAGTCACGATTCTAGCGGGATGTGAATGTTCAGTGGGTTTCTGCATTTTCAAACTTTCTGACAAAGTTCCACTTTATTTTGTTTCTTTGCTGATTATTTTCCTCATTTTTATATTTTCAGTAATATTGCAAAAGAGTGATGATGTTTTTTTTATGGTTTTGTCTAATGAATTACATATTTTTCTATTCCTAATAGTCTCTTCACATTCAACCAACAGAGCGAACATTTTTGCCCCCTTCCCTTTGTTTAATCAAAATTAAGTTTCAAAGTCTGTACTTAATCTGTCCATGATGGAATTGTTGCCATTTGCCACTCCACCATGAAAATTGTTTTCATGACAGAGTGAGGAATGACAGCCCCATTTTAATTTTTTTATTTAATTCACTTAAAATGCATGTATTCCCATTCCTTAATCCCTTCTTGTTATATCAAGGAATAGAGCAAGCATTTTTCCTTCTGTTTAAAGTGAAATTGAAATTCAAAAACAATACTGTCTCTCAACTTGCAGAGAAAACCATTTTATAGATTATGAAAAATGTTGGTAGAAAGTTTCGATATTGAACTTGAATTTTTTTTTAAACAGAAGAAAAATGCTTGCTCCTTTTCATTCTTGATTTAGCAAGAAGTGACTGAGTAATATAAAGTAAAAGTATGAATTTAGTGAAATTAAATTTCAAAAATTGGCTCTATTGTTCACTCTGCTACAAATATACTAAAATATTAATGGGTCACAAAAATGGTGCCAGTTCTATCACAGACAGGTTAGTGATTTTTAAATTTAAATCGCTTTAAAATAAAAGTAAAAGGATTTCTTGGTATGATAAGGTGTCAAGACTAATGCAAACAACTCTCTCTCTCTCTCTCTCTCTCTCTCTCTCTCTCTATCTCTCTCTCATATGCGGAGTGTGAAAGAGCATTCAGGCAAGCTAAAAAGAAAAAATCATCAGAACCCAGTTTAGGTCATCAGTGACTGATGGCTGTCTAGAATTTTTTTGATAAAGTATAGTTTGTCAGGGCCGTGCATTGAAATCATTCACAACCAAATACTTCTTTTAAATGTAAAATCACGCACATCTGTTTCACTGAAACAGCAGTGAGTTTCTTCACGAAAGATAGGATTTATTTTATAATAACTGTTGTATGTAAATTATTTGACAATATCTAACACTTGTGCAGTTTCTCAAGTTATGCATAAAAGCATCTCAATGATTTCTAACTCTGTTTGTACATAGAAGATGCTCAGAAAATTTCAGTTTTTGAACCTTCAAGGGTGGCAGCTATGATGATATCTCATTTACTTTGTTTGGAAGGTTTTCTTTTTCATTCTAATGTACCATAAGTTCTTCAGCTATAATGTATGGCATTGTTCTTATAGTTTTTTTTTCAAATATACAGATACCACTGCACCAATTGCCATTTTTGTCAAAAAAGAAAAAAAAAAAAATGTGTGCCTTTGTCTCAAGTACTGTGATTTTACAACCATGTTAATTCTGTGTTTTGATGCAATGCTGGTCTTTTCATGGGAGGTCAAAGCATTTTCCGCGTGTAATTATAAACGTAAAAACTTTTTTCTCTCCCATGATTGTGCAGTGATGCTGATTTGTAAATATGGTAATAATTCTCTTATGAAAATAACTCACCTCTCTCACTGAGGCTCTGGCTTGAACCACTAGTGAGGGTAAAAAGAACCACGAATTCTACCTCTTGTGACTATTTGTTTGTTTGAAATGTTGTGCAATTTTAATTTTTTGACTCATGAAAGCCAAAAATATCTTACATCAATGTGCTGCCAACATTAATAATAGTCATAGGGCTGAGTTAAAAGAATAGTACCTCAGCACAATGATTACTGAATTGGGCCATGCTTGCGATGAAAATGAGCTTAAACATTGCATTCAAAGTCAGTACTGGTGGTATGTGCAACCTTAAGTGGGAGAAACCTGCTCCAATGATGTCCTGGTCTATGGTGAAAGGCCTCAGCATAAGTTAAGGTATTCCAACAAAAGTCCAGGCTGTATGTTTGTTTTTTTTTTTTTTTGATATTTCATAATGTTAAGTGTTTGAACTTCTGTGTTTTCTTAAATAGTATGTAGTTTAAATTTCCAGTATGTTTGTAAGATATTTAGGGTCAGTATGACCACATGGTTTAGGCATGTTTGTCTTAATTTAAAAAAAATATTGTTACATAAGGGTTTTTAATAACACATTTTTAAATATCCAAATGTGTCTTTAATTTAAAAAAAATGTAACATAAGGGGTTTTTTAATATGTTTTTAAATATTCAAATGCATTACAGGAATGAGAGAATTGATAGAGCCTGGATCATAAAAGAGTGATAGGAAATGCATGTAACTAACAAACAAATTAAGAAGATGGTAGTGTAGAACACACTAAGTTACGTATAAAAGTTTTAAGGCAAATGTATTTCAGCCATTACTATGGCCTTCATCAGTGCGACTACGATTGGTTTCGTTGCCAGATTGGAAAGGTAAGTTTTGTAACAGTAACTCCGTGTGATGTGATGCAATGAGGGATTTCCAGATGTATGGAATGAAAATGGGGAGCTCAAGTTGCAATTTTTGGAAAATAAAATTTCCAAACTTTCTCTAAACTCGAAGCATACTGATTTTGGAAGGGAGCCAACTTTTTTGTATCGGACCAAAGCGGAATAGCAGAAGTGTCAGCCATGGCAAGTAGAGACAAGGAAGAGGAAGGTTTCCCAAATTTCACATCAGATTTGTGTTCCTGAAGTCTATAGTAATGGCTGAAATATATTTGCCTTAAAACTTTTATACGTAACTTAGCGTGTTCTACACTACCATCTTCTTGATTAGAGCCTGGAGCATCATCAAAGTTGTATGTGCATGTATATGTTTAATTGGAACAGTCATTGTGTTGAGGCAGGATTCTTTTGATGCAGCTCTGTGGCTATTATTAATGTCAAGTAATTTTTGTATTCCACAATTCATTTTTGAAACTTTTTTTTTTTTTTTTTTTTTTTTTTTTTTGTGGCTACTGTTCGATTTGTAAACCATATTTTTTGTTTTGCAGACTGCTCTTTTACTACTTCTCCTTCTGGATAAGTTGAACTTCTTTGCTACACTGGAAAATGCAACTTTGAGAGAACGCCTGGTTAGTTGCAGCAATTTAAGTACCAAAGTCAACTCAGCTCCTTCCACTCCTACGCATAAATCTCGTAGTCCCGTCCATTCACGTATTTCTGTTGCGTCCATTGATGATTCTGATGTATCCTCTGGTCCTTGTACCCCAGAATTATTTGTGGGTGGTATTCTTCTACGACACATCCTTCAAATGGTATGCAATGCAAGTGCAATCACAGAACTTCAGGTGTCTCCATTTTCAGGTGAATCAAGCCATGTGCTGAGTCAACGGCAGGTGAGAGTGGCCACCGGGATATTCCCTTCAGCTAGTCTCATGAATCATTCATGCAATCCCTCCGTCATATCCAGGTAATTTCCCTTCTTATCAGTTTATGAAATTTCCACTGTTTGGTAGTCCATGGGTCTATAAATTCTCATCTTGAGGAGGGAAAGAAAGCATACTATGCATGGGAAACAAGCTAACCAGTCAACCTGTTTGGCTGCTTAGTTTGTAGTGGATTTTGTCAGAAGGGAAAATCATATATTGTGTGTGTGTGACACCTATATACCAGTATGGGGTTCTGACATCTTTTTTGCACAGACCAACTTTAAAAAAAATCATATGTATATTTGGCAGTCAGATATTAGTACAGAATCACATTTAGTTCACTGTTCTCCATGTCACATCTCCTCAGAAAACTTAAAAGTTATACATCATTGGAACAAGAACTGAACTCATCTCCAGATTTCCATTTGAGTATGCTACCATTACACCACTCAGTGCAGTGAACTTCCAAGCAGCTGAAGCTAAGCAGTTCTAGTTCATGTATATGAACAACTTCTGTTTCTTCCTCATAGTGCTGACAACCATTCTAATCCAGGCCATAAATCACTACAGCTTACAATATCATCACAAAAATTAATGAAGAAATAATCTTTGCAGGCACATGAGAAATGTGCAAGTTTATTATTTACAGCAATTAGATTTGAATTGCCTTTAGTTCACTGTCCTCCATGTTACATGGAAAACAGTTAACTGAAAGTGGTTCACTGTTGAAACCTGATAGCCGAAAATAAATGCTTGTGTATTTTTTTGCACGTGCTTGTGAAGATTATTTCTTCATTAATTTCTGTGATGATGTATATGTATTTTGGTGAGAAACAATATTTTCCCATTTCTTTCTGTCTGTTGCCTCTTTGATCCCTAATGGCTGATTTTACAGTTTCTATTCACCATGTTCTAGGTCTACATCTTGGTCTCCTTTGTGGTGCCACGGAATTTAACATGTTTTATCAATCATTTATCTCACATTCAGCATGCATGCCCAAACCATCTACTTGTGTTGCATACACTTTTTCTTCTGCTGAAGAAATACCTAGCTCAGTTCTAACATCTGTATTACTAATTCTGTTTTGCCACTGAGTTTACCAATTTTTATGGGATATTCTGCTTAGAACTCTCATGTCTGGGACTTCTAACTTCCTACATACCACAGAATGTTCAAGAAGTAGTAACGGCTTACTTGGGCATGGTGTAGTCAGCCTAAATATTAATGATAGTAATTAAGAGTTCATTATATAAATAGAAGTCAATGAAACTTTACATATTTTTCAAAGAGTTTTCTCCAAATTTACCCATTATATCTTCAAATTCACTTCCTGTCATTATCAACTGTGCTATTGAAATCCCTGCAAAAATAACCTTTTTTTCTCTTTCTGATTTTAATGATGGTATTTAGATTCTTTTGAAAGGAATGCATCTCTTCAGAACTGAAACCATCTTCTGGTCCGTAGTGCTGCTACAACTTAGCCCATGCTGTCCCGTTTGAAAGCAGCCCATGCAATGCATTCATGTGCATATTCCTACCAAACCATTGTGTTATCAAAGGCTGATGCCACATCAGCTCATACTTAACATTTCTTTAACACCGGAATAAACTTGCTAAAAAGACATTCCCCTGGCACTTGCTTTTTGGTCTCACTGATGTTTACCATATTTAGGTTGAATTTCTTAATTACACCTTTCCAGTGTTTATTCCTTTACATTCATACAACAGACTCTGACCTGTTCATACTTACTTGGTAATTTTGTACCTTTTCCTGGAAATATTTTTTCTTTAATTACGTGTATCCATGGTTGGAGAAAACATGTGTTCATATCCCCCGAGTGGATGGAAGGCTGATTTTATTATGGAATTTCACTAGGTTTCCCGAAAGAGATGACTTGGAACACGGTTTAGGCCCACTCAGTCACAGCTTACTTGGGCATGATCCTGTGCCATGTGAGTAGTTTGGGCACAGTGTATAGCAGGCTAGTCAGCCAGTCGATTTGGTATAACTAACTCCTCTCTTTCATCTCTCTGCATTTAACCAAATACTTCTACTCTAGTTTACACACACACACACACACTCTCTCTCTCTCTCTCTCTCTCTCTCTCTCTCTCTCTCTCTCTCTCTCTCTCTCTCTCTCTCTCAAAAGCTTGGCTGGTTCCACATGTCTTACCCTGAAGTTCAGAGTGTGTGTTGTCTTTGCAGTTTGAGAGTTCTATTAGACTTAATTTTACCTTTTTAGAGTCCAAACAAAATGTATGATTGCCAAAGTTTGTCAGTGTTTTTTCTTATAGCAATGGATTCAGAAGTAAATTTTTTTTTATAGAGGATAAAGGAACACATTAAAAGTTCTTGCAATTTTAGAGGATTAAGAAAGAGATGATCATATGAAGCAAACAATTTCCAGTTTTACTGTTTATCGATCCTAGTTATGGAGACGGAAGAGATTGTAACTTCAGTGTTAAAAGGAGGGAGCTGAATTTCCCCTTTCTTCCACATCTGTTTTCTGCTGAATATAAATCAAAAATAATAATAATAAAATAGTGGATGCATTATGCATTAAGTGATTTTAAGCACATGCGTCATGTTTTGAAAATATTTTTCTTGGCTTTAGTTCCAATGATAATGACATCACTAGTGAAAAGTGAAGAAAAATGGCGGAAGTTAATTTTAACCCTTTTCCTCGTGAACAAACACGTAAAAAATAATCTGTTTAGTATGTTACTACGGGTCAGGTATTTTCTAGGTCATGAGTTGCCCAAAAGTGTACATGTACCATCCACTTTTCAGTTAGGGGGGGTGTATACATTTGAGCTATGGTTTGCCCATCGTCTATAAATCATCTTACTGCTGCCATGTGCCATGTTGTTATTTGATTGTACTGATATAGATTATGTGGATAATCATTTTCTTTGAAAATCTTATTATGTATTTCTTGCATTAAAATATATAGCTTTTGAGTACTAAGTTTTTGTGAAATTTGGTAGAAATTGATTTGTTTGCTTACCTCGTAAATAAAATCTATATTGAATTTTAGATTTTAATGACTGATTGCAATAATTTGCTTTTTCATTTTTCTAAAGATGACACTTTACATCTTTGTAGTAGTGCTAAATAAAAACAAAATGTATTCTTGAAAACTTGTGGATTATAAAATAATATTAGGGAAATCTAAATGTTACTTAAGCAATAAGATAAATAAGGGTATGCATATTACAGTATTCTAGTGTGATTGCCATCCTATTTTTGAGTGTTTTGTGGTTAATGCTTCATTTTCTTGTTTCTGCATGTACATTTCATTCTTGTGTAGTCAGCTGTTTGGGTAATTTATGCTTGTTGTACCTGTTATCTTTTAGAAAGGTACGAAGAAGAGGAACTGGTTCACGATTCTCATAATTTTTTTTCAAACTTCCCGAATAACCACTAAATAGACTAACTAAACTGTTTATGAAATGTTTTCTAGAAATATAGGAAGGGGAGAGTCATGCATATTTTTTATTCACTTTTAATTGTTCACTTTCAAAATGTACTCAAAATAGTATAACTATGCTAATGATCCGAATTTCTTGGCGTGGAATAGAAATAAAACTTTCCAAGCTTTCGCACATCAACCAGATGGCTTTTTTCAAGGAAGGTAGTTAGCTAACTGCCTGATGGCTTTTTCAAGGAAGTTAGCTGTCTACCTACCTTGAAAAAGTCTGGTTGATGTGCAAAAGCTTGGAAAGTTTTATTTCGATTCTATGCCAAGAAATTCAGATCATTAGTATAGTTATACTATTTTGAGTATAATTGGTGTACAGTTCCTACTTATTAATTTCAAAATGTAATTCAATATTTCTGTCTCTCCCCCATTTATAAAGTATTACTTCTAAGTGTAAACTTGCATATTAAGTCTGTGCATTAATAAAACAGCTTTTTCTCATAGAGATAGAATGAAAGTACATCCTACTGTCTGACATTCTTGCTGGTAGAAAAAAGACCAAAATCAAAAGATTATACAATGAATATGTAGTAAAATTTGTGGGGCATGGGAAGATGCTTACTGTCTCCCTCAGACTAACTGTACTGCACAAAATTTTGTTATGATGTATTTTATGTAGTTTTTATTGGCACTGTATGATTTTAGATCTACTTAGGATGTTGAACCACAGTTGTCTGTTGAGCTACATGTCAAGATGGAAGATGTCACCAGAAGATTTTGAAACATTTCCAGTGCATAATACATCATATTTCATTGGCATGTTTGGCTCAAGTAGTGCCTTTTTATTATTGCCAATGCCTGTTACTACATAAAAAGATTGCTATTTTTTTTATTGTTCCTACTTGAAAAGAGTTAAGATTTACCAACCTTCTCTGTTCCCATTAAGTTCTGTTCTGTGTCCATTGCACTGTTCTCCACATTGGTTCCAGGTGGGTTGTCATCACCATACAATGTCAGGCCTTCTCCTTTGTTGTTAAATATCACTAGTCCAGAAGTGCAATGCTTAATGCTTAAAAACTGTTAAAACTGCAATAAAAGTGGGAGGTTCCTAAAATATTTACAGTGTCTTCGTCATTGAAACTGTAATAAAAGAGTTTCTAAAATGTTTTCAGTGTTGTCATCCATGTGCTCAAACATATTTTGAAAACAACATTTTCATCCCTTTCTTCATTGAAATATGATCAGGCATACCAAGGACTGCATTGTAAATATTTTAGGAACCCTTTTATTACAGCTTTAATGAAGAAGATACTGTAAATATTGTAGGAACCTCCTCCCCTTTATTGCAACTTTAACAAATTTTAAGCATTGCACCTGTGGACATGTGATATTTAACAAGAAAGGATAAGGCTGGCATGGTACGGTGATGGCTGTCAACTTGGAACCAATGTGATAAACAGCACAATGGACAGAGAATAAAACTTGTATGAAACAGAAAGTTACTAAATCTTAAAACTCTTTCTGAGTAGAGACATTTTTTTCAAGTTAGCCATGTTTTTACTATTAATAATAAACATTGGCAATAATAAAAAGCAGCTCCTTGAGCCAAATGTGTTAATGAAATGTAACACATTAAAAATTTTAATGGGGAAAAAACACATTAAAATATCATACCCACTATCAATAATTATAGTTAAAATTTTGTGGGGTTTAATTTTTAAACACCCACAAGAAGGTTAGTGCCTGAAGTTCTATCCTGATTGAATTGAAAAAAAGAGCAGTTAAAAGGAGGGAAACTACAAGTCAATCGGATTTGTAGGGCTGTGAAAGATGTAGAGCAGTTACCTTTGAAGCTGTGGCATCATATAGATTATTTGATGCAGGGCATTAAGACATGTTCAGCAAGTTCAGTTTTCTTTGGAGGAATACATCCTGTTATCCTCTCCTAATCCTGTTAGGTTTCAGTTAGTTTGCATCTGGTAGAAAAAATAATCAGAATCATGGATAAAATAGGCTGATATTTGAATCAACAGTAGGTGTTGGCCCCTTTATCTGCATTGTGGTATTTTTATAAGAGCTGTTTCAACTGAGTTGTAGTTGTGAAGTGGTTTAAGGTGCTGGCTAGCTTCTTATGCTAGGTATAGGTTTAAATCCTAGATAAGAAATGGATGTTGTGTAAAGACATATTATATATAGATACTAGTTCTAGGAACTAGGGTGGTCTAGGATCGTATAGGTTTTGTTTGTTTGTTTGGAGGTTTAACGACCACCATGAGCAACTCAATGGGCTATAAACAGTTGCCCTTCTCTAATTTAAGGCCACTGGTTCCAGGGAAGGGAGAGAGCCAGCGCCGTAAGACAAATACAACATCCATGCTTCACCGGGATTCGAAACCGGACCCAACTTGGACGAATGGTCATAAGCCATAGCTTAGACCGCTGCGCCACCAGGGCTGCAGTATAGGTTTTAAAAAGTGTTTAAAAGCACCTAATCTTCATTTTAAATTTTCAAGTCCCTTGAAAGGACTCAAAAGTTTAAAAAAATGTAATTATGCTTTCAAGTCTTTGAGTTCCAGTTCCACACAGACGTAACTGCTGTGAATAGCAGGGCTATGCCAGCAGCAACAGCATGCACTCCTCTGCAGAACTGTTTATGTTTTCCATAATTTATTTAGAAGTTGTTACAGTATTTTTAAAAAAATATTTAGTAGCAGACTTTTTTGACCGATGTGTATGGTAAGTTTCATTGTTTTTTGTAATGTGTAGTTTTGTGTGCTTCCTTCAAGAGATTTCACTAGCACTTGGACCTGTTTTCATACAATACTGGAGTTCCCTTTTTGAGCTTCAGAAACAGTGAGAATTGAAACTACACTGGCATGCAAAAATTAAGGATGAGACGGTTTTTCGAATGTAACGTCATGCAGAAGTGCTCCACATCGACTCAAATCATGCCATAAGATCCCCAAGATGTAAGAATATGGGACAAGTGAGCAAAACCGTCCAAACAAGGAATCCAAAGGATGCAAAGGCACTTTATTGAAAAGGTAGCTTTGAGCACAACTGGACAAAAGACAGAAACGTCCATGTGACAGGCGGCTGCCAAGAAAAATCCAGTCTTTAGTAGGAGATATGATCACCCCTGACTGCGTTGCAGGATTTGCAACGTCTGTCCATGCTGAGGATGAGGTTATCAAGGAGCTGTTTAGGCATCGCGGCCCATTCCTCTTGCACCGCCAATCGCAGCTGCGGAATCGTTGCTGGCGGCTGGTGACGTGCTGCCAAGCGTCTCCCGAGAAGGTCCCACACGTGTTCGATTGGATTTAGGTCCGGGGACCTTGCGGGCCAATCCATGCGTTGAATATCTTCACTCTACAACAGCTCTGCGACAGCCACTGTACGATGAGGTGTAGCATTGTCGTCTATGAAGAGTAACTCAGGACCCACAGCACCTCTAAACAGACGCACGTGAGGCAGGAGAACCTCGGTACAATTGCGGACACCAGTGACTGAACCTCCTTGGAAGATGTGGAGGTCAGCACGGCTACCAAGCATGATACCGCCACCTCCAAACTGGTCCCTTCGATGATGTTGGAGATGTGATTGCGTGTTCCCTGCTCTCTCCAGATGTGCATACGTCCAGAATCGCTCGTCAGACTAAATCGGCTCTCATCCGTAAGAAGAACCCTACCCCATTGCTGATGTGTCCAGTTCTTGTGTTCCTGGCACCACAGAAGCCGCCGTCTCCAATGAGCAGGCGTCAGTGGCGCACACCGTACTGGTCGTCGTGCAAATAGACCACCTTTGTGCAGCCTCCTGGCCATGGTAAAATGCGATAGTGCACGTCCAGTTGTCTGTTGCATGTGCCTTGCGATTTCTCCCGCTGTCTGCCGTCTGTCTCTTCTCGCCTGTAGGACAATATACCGGTTGTCCGCCACTGTGGTTGCTGGTAGACGACCACTGCTAAACTCTCGCACAGCTGTTCCTGTCGTTTGAAATGCTCTCTAAGCTCGCGAAACGATGCTGTGAGCAATCCCGAACTCCTCGGCCACACTAGTCACACTTCTACTTTATTCCAACTTCCCAATAACGCGACCTCGGATAAAGTCATCCAGTGGATTGCCTGTTGGCCATATCACATGGTGGCAGCAACTCAAGGTCGTTCAAACCGGTTTTAATGCCCTTCCAATACCCCCCCCCCCCGGTCATGCTGCATACATATAAAAAAAAAAAACAGCTGAAATGGAAAATGAGTGAACATTTCACTTCCATGCTCCAAAATCAGAAGGAAATGGTAAATTTAAGTAGATGAAGCTGTATGGTAAAGATAATAAAAAAATTCTGTGATGGGAGCTCTGTAAATATCAGTCATTTTACTACTGCAGACGAACTATGTGTAAAATACTAAGTTTTAAAATTTAAAAAAATGTAAGATCTGAGCTTAGTGAAGATAAAAATATGCATGCAGGCTATGGCAAATGCATGATTTTAATTCACAAGGTACTTAAAATGATCCCTGCCCAAAGTGGCCAAAGCAGTAGTTGGTTCCAAATGTAAGTCATCTCCTATATTGGTTCTGTTGGCTACTAAAAACTGATGGATATAATTCTAAAGGGCTGCCTGGTGAGTTGCTTATATTTCTCTGTACATACTTGCAGTGAACAAACCTTCTGACCTGCAATGTGTAATCATGCAATTTCGTTGGCTTTAAAAGTGCAGTGCTGTTAGCATTTGTCCTATCCTAACTAATGCTATATGGTGACATTGCTGGGAAGTGCAGTGCATGATAGGTGGATCAATCATATTAGCAAAGCAGATACTTCTGTGTAACTGTAACCTATAATTGCTCTGATTTTAATGAAAACTTGCCATCAGCAATGCTAAGGGGTTTTTTTTTAATGTGCTTTTCCCCACAATAAGCAAATTTTCTGCAATAAATTTTCATGAAAATTTCTCCAATTTTCCATATCTAAGAATATCTGTTATGAGAATTGTAGCATTTTATGTTTGAATGAAGCGTATTCATCATTTAGAGGATCAGAGTGTCAAGCAGAAAGGTGAAGGCTTAAAAATAATAATAATAATTGAAAAAATTGAATAACTAAAGCAAAGAAATTGTTTGCAATTAGGTATTACTGAGTCCAAGACATATGCTGATACTCTTGCAGTTAAAGCAGAGTATTCTGGAGATATTCCTTTTTCTGTAAGATCAGACAGTCTCAAGAGGACTGCTAAAGATAAAAATGATCAGTTTTCTGAAGTTAAAGCAAAAATAACAGTGGTGAAGTCAATGTTTTTGTACATTGACAACCATTGTGCCATTCATTATCGATTAATGATTATTTTTCATTCAGTTATGGTAACATTTACACTCATGGCATTTATGGTATTAAGTTGTAGCAATTGCTATTTCAGATCACTGAATATATTTTTAAAATGGCGGACCAAAAAAGAGTTAAAAAAAAAAAAAGAAAGAAAGAAAAAGTCTTCAGTACAGGATGAATCAGGTCAGTGACCACACATTCATGTATAAGTTTCCTCTTGTGGCTGCTAAGTGTTTGTGTGACAAATTCTAAACTGCAGAAAAGAAGGTGGGTAATCCCTTTAGAATCCTAAATTACTTGGAAGAAATTCACAGGGAAATATATGTACAGCCTTTCAAATATGTAAAATAGGCATGAAAACACTACAGTGTCACCGAAGTTGGTAGCGGGCATTTTTCTGCTTCTCAGAAAGAGTTCAGTGCTATTTGGCCCATTGAGGCCCTTGCATATATATATATATATATATATTTATATATTCTATAAAGAAGATACCTAAGCAAAAAAATACATATAAAATTTTGACTCACACCTAGTACAACATAGAAAAGGTTATGTATCTACCTGTGTGAGTAAAAGGAAGAAAAGATAAAAAAATAAAATAAAACTACTGAATGTAGAAGGTGTCGAGAATACTGAGCCTTGGCTTTATCAAGGACCAGCAAAAACTCTGCATTTTCTCACTTCCACAAAGACCTAGTTGGAAATGGGTTTCTGCAAGGCCATAGATGCAAGTAACATTCCCACCTAAAATAGTTTAAAATATATATATATGTCATTTCCTCCGTAGAGTTGCATGACCTAGCACTAGTTAACAATTTCGCTTGCATCCATTAACCTTCCTGGCCCGACCCATGCTCTTCATCTGTTACTATTAAACAGAGAGAAGAAGATTAAAGAGAACTCAAGCTGTGAGAGTGACATAATAATTAGAAATGATTTTCAGCCATAACGAAATGCCAAGTTCGTTTGAGAGAGAATTTAAACCTGAAAATCAATGCAAAAGAAATCCAAATTTTTTACATTGCAATTAAAAAAGGAAATATTAATTTTTAACGAACAGATTTTTGAAAGAAAACTTGAGTCTAAAACCCCCTACTCTACAACTTATGACAGCACGAAAACGAGAATAAGTTAAAGATAATAATTAACTAAAGAAAACTTTGTGAAAGTTATATACCTTAAACAGTTAGTTGCAATATGTACAAAGTATTTCGGCAGTGCTTTAAGTGCATAATTAATTAGTTATTAAGAACTTAACTACTTTGAAAAAACAGCGCATAGAAAAGGAACAAGCTTAGCCATCTTCTGTTCCTAGGTACCCCAAAAGACGCTCAAAGTTACAAAGAAAGAAAGAGTTAAAACCCGCAAAAATGTTAACAGACAAACCAATGCCTAAAAGCTGAAAAGCTAAAAAACAACAGAGAAAAAGTACATGAAGTACAAACATTGAACTTATAAAACCTAGAACCCAAAAACAAGGAAGAGCTTACCTCTTGTGTGACAAAAACTTTCTCCTCACAAGAGAAGAACATGGCTGACCTCTTCCGCCACTCCCTAGTTGCTGGGGGGCAGTGAGGGTGGGGCTGATGGCCTCCTCATACAGCAAGAAACCAACGCGCGGATATTTTAACCAGAGAAAAAATATATATATAAACTTAAGACTGTGGATCTGTATGATCAGAAAGAGCAGAATTAACTCTCCAGAATACATGAGAAATATTATAAAATACACGAGCAGTGTATTTAATAATCTTTGCATGTATTAAATCACCTTAGTGAGCTTCTATAGATTAATCAGAATCTTATTAATTTTAATGTTGGTTTTACTATTTTTAGTATAGCTATCCTAGTGATGAATAACTAGTTTTCTTTTTTATTTGTTTTTATTTTCTTTTATAAACAGATTTTTAAGCTTTTTTTGTGATTTTGTTTATATTATTTAATTTTTTGTTTTAATAGGACCGTCATATCCATAGCCAGGGTGCGCACGCGTGCTTGAAAACCTGGAAAGTCCTGGAAAATCATGATTACGTTTTCAAGGCCTGGAATATCCTGGAAAAACGGTGTTTTTTAATGCTGTCTTGAAAAGCCTTGAAATTTGAAATTAGTACTTAAAAAAATGCCCTTTTAGGAAATCGTGTTACTGTTACCCCTTCATTTTTTAAAGTTCCTTTTCTCTGTTCTCAAAAAAACCACAGGCAGCGGTTTCCGACGTGCACCAAAGCCTAATTTGGCTGGGGGAAAAAAAAGGAAAAAAAAGGCACTACTTCCAGTGCAATAAAATTGGATGATTACTAGTAGGTCGAAGGGGAGCTTGATGTCCGTCCGACAATTGAGAACAGAAGGGGAAAGAAGAGGCATTTAGCATTTGCAGGGGGTCGCGTATGTACCAAGTCAGCTGGCATCCACCAGTGAGGAGTATGCCTGAACAACACATTCATCTTCTTGTTTATGTGCATGCCACCCTCCCTCCCTCAAGAGACTTCCACTACTTATGATAAAAAATAAGAAAACTATCTTTGCGAATTTTTCACGAAAGTAGCTGAAATTTTTACATTCACTGTAATTGGATTACAGAAGCTCACTTCCAAAATTCCAATTGAATCGGTTTAAAACTTTAAAAGTTAGCATTGGTAATTTTTATTATGTGTGCCTCTTTGGACAGAGTGAGCCTCCAGCAAAAGGGTGTTACCATAGCAACGGTTGATTGACAGCTGGGAGCGCCGATCTGAAGCCTTGGGTTGGGAAGAAAGCAAACACCTGTTTATCACTTCCACAGCTCAAAAGGACTAGGAGAATATTTTCAGAAATCCATTTTTCCGAATTTTGAAAATAACACAGTAAAATTTTTACAGTAGTTAAGATACATCACAATAAAGTTCTAGTGCAAATTTCGCCAAATTCCGTTAGGAACTTTAGCAGATGCAAAAAAAAAAAAAAAAAATCCGTTGCATAATCGGATTGAAAAAAAAGAAACAGTAATTATAAATTACGGGAAAAGCAAGTGAATTATTTTTTTTAGATGCCATGGTTTATTTAAACAGAGTGATCCTTAAATTTTTTTTCTGTGATGATATGGACTCTATTTGAATTACAAACATACGTTTTTATTCAGACGTCTGAGTTACTGTTTTAATAAAAAAATCGTCTATAATTAAAAGTTTTCAATGGATTTAAGCAATATTCAGCAGATAAACAAACGTATTTCAGTAAATTGCAACATCATGACGTAAATTTGGTAATTTAATTTTGTCGAAAATTGGGGAACATTTTTTTTTTTACAATTTCTATTATAGTTAAAGTGAAGGAGGAAATGTGCAACTTGACAGTTCAGTGAGCTGCAGGTGGTGATTTATGGCGATGTGCCAAATGAAAGAAGCCATTCCATCAGGTCATTCCAAAGGTTGTGTGTGTGGACGCGTCCTCCTGCTGTTTGATCTTAATCGGAATGTTTTTGTGCAGGGGGGGGGGGGTTGAGAGAAATATCCGTTTCAGCTTTACAGCTTTCACGGCTCTTTTTTTTTTTTTTTTTCTTGGTAATAAATAAAAATCATAGTTGCTGCATTCACCATTGATCCGTGTTTGCATTTCTTGAATATAAACAGCAGACAATCTGAAACAGTGTTGGGCGGGTCTTGATGTTCTTCATTTTGCATATGCTGAGTTCAGTTCTGTGGGAATAAGGAATGACTTATACTGTGAATATATACAAAACTACATATTTTTGAGCTGAAAAAATAGGTCTACTTGTACACAGTAGCTAACGTGTGAACTCAGATGAAGACAATCAGACATACGGACGTCTGATTCCATAAAAAAAAAATCAACATAGTTTTTTTATTTACACTACAGGTAAAAAAGCAAAAACATGTTTTTAAACGTTATAAAGGAAAACGGATTTTTGAAACGCAGGACTTGATGATCTTAATTTCTGAAAGTTTCTTTTTTCCACATCCTTTTTTTTCAATTGCAATACTGTCATCATCATCATCATCATTGTCAACCATTATCAATCCACTGCTGGACGAAGGTCTCCCCAAGTTTCCTCCACAACGGTCTGTCTTGTGCCAGTCTCCTCCATGTCACCCCTGCATACTTTCGAATTTCATCCACCCATCTCCCATGTGGTCTTCTTCTGGGTCTTTTCCTGTCCCTGGGAATCCAGGATACTATGAGTTATATCACTTAGTGATATGGCAGATTTTCGGTTGCTGATATCCGCGATCGTAAGCGGTAGTTGCATTGCGATTGTTGATGATGACAAGATAAATACTGGAGTGATGTAAAATGTTGCATAAACTAAAAAAAAAAAAAAAAAGCCCCCCCCCGAACTTTTATTTGGTCATCATAGCTGATCAACCATTTCATTCCATGAACATCAGCACAGTTCAGTCATTTGAACATTGGGGGTATCTGAAGGAATTCAGCCGTGCTTAAGCGCCCTAGCGCAACGAAAACATGCTAATTTTGGACAGTTCTATTCCCTTCCTCTCTACCATCCCTAATAATTGAGAGTGCATACTGTATTTTCAAATATTCTATTTATGAGCTAGTTTTCGCGCTGTTCGTTATGCTTTTATTTTCGAAATTCCTAACACTTTTGAACTATGGTTGCAGAAACGTTTATGCTTTGGGTTTGTCTGTAGGATAATTCGCATGAAAGCGGTTGAATTTCGGCGAAATTTTAGTATGCTGTTGGGTACAACCTGGAAACCTACCCTTTTGAAAAAGGTCAAAATTAAATTTAAAGGCCAAGACATAAGAGCAGTATTTGTTCTCCAAGCTTAGGAATGTTAACTCACATAAAATCTGTTTGATTGCGACAAAGTTTTGGTATGTTATCAGGGAGGAGAAACCTACCCTTGTAGAAAATGATCCAACTTGAATTCAAAGGTCAGGGCATAAGAACAGAATTTATTCTTTATGGTCTTGTGCTTGATAAACTTGATCAATTTGCATAAAGCACATTCATCCATTTGCATCTTTCATCATTTTTATTACTTAAAACTGAAATTACTTTACAGTATCATGTTCAAATAATTTTTTTAAAGCATAATAATCATCCTGGAATTTTTTTGTATATGGCCTGGAAAGTCCTTGAATTTTTTTTGTATATGTCCTGGAAAAGGCCTGGAAAGTCCTTGAATTTTTTCCCCCAAAAGTGTACGAACCCTGATAGCACTAAGGTTCCTTTAGGTAGTTAATAGGCATCCTCTAGCCAA
This sequence comes from Macrothele yani, assembly GCA_039090855.1. NCBI lineage: Eukaryota > Metazoa > Arthropoda > Arachnida > Araneae > Macrothelidae > Macrothele > Macrothele yani. The sequence continues at coordinate 47,955,917 of CM077012.1, forward strand.
CTTCCTTACGGCTTTGATTGGTCAGAATCATATTATTAACTGTGTAGAAAATTAAAGCAGATCTGCCAACCTTACTCTATTATTCAGAATAATTTTTCTTAAAGTTCTTTTGATGAAAGAAGAAGGAATTTCGTTCTCTAGAAAACTTTCTAATAGTATATTAATGTGGTAATTGAAGTCCAAATTGTTGCTGCAAATTCTTGAAATTCTTAGGACCTGAGAAATTAGTACATTCTCAATTACTTTGGTTGAAATGTTATTATTCCAGTGTAGATATTTAATTACTTTGAAAGGAAAATTAACTCTTTTATCAAAGAGGCTAATAGATGGGTTACCTCTGTTGAGCTTAATGCTTAAGTCTAGGAACTCAAGTTCCTGATTACTGTGGTTGGTTTTACATAAGTTAAGAGAGCTAGGATAGATATTACACATATGTATCACTAAACTGTTCTCTGAGATTCAGAGGTTAATTCCCTAAAGAAAGCTCATCTGCTCGATTAAAGTTAAAAACTGATGAAACTACATTTTACTTACTGTTGATGTATCAAACGTCTCCATTTACGATGATCTTGGTGCACAACTTTCGCTTCACTGGCATCTATCACATGACTCACTCAAGACCTTTTGTGCTTCATACTTATTATCTTTTCCTCATGCACATGTTCCTGAATCTCATTCTCCCATGATTTCCTTTGCCTTCCTCTACCTTTCTTACCTGCTACTTGGGCTGAACAAATTCTCTTAGTCAGCATCTCACCAGTCATTCCTTCAACAATGCCAAACCACCTAAGAATATTTGTCTCCACATTACTAACCCTTGTTCTTGTAGAATCCAACCAACCAACCAAATTGGAATGGGTTTTGTGTTAGGCTTGGCAAGTCATAATGACTCATCAGTATGGTGCTATATGCTTAAACTTTGCATGAATTTGTGTAAAAGTGAGATTCTTAGGTTCTTAATTTTTTTTTTTCTTCCAGTGCTTAAGTTTTATTTTGAAGAATGAGTGTGAGCCTTTGAAGGGTGACTCCTCCTAGCCATTAATGCCCAATGCAGGTCAATAAATTTGAAAAAAAAAAAAAAAAAAAAAAACTACAACTAAAAAACAGCTGAGTTTTAAGTTGCTGTTCTGATTTTAGCCATGTCTGTTTGTGTGACTGATTGAATCTGTAGTTGATGCAGCTGTATAGACAGGTGGTTCTGTGTAGTAGGGCAAATACATCCTACTGACAAGTATTCCTTATGTGTTATGGCTGTGTAGAAAATTGTGTTACCAGAGAAGTGATGAACTGCTTTAAAAAAAATTTAGTGCTTCTTCGTTCAATGGTACTGTATATTTTAATGATTGTATCCATGTTTTATGTAGTTCATCTCATGTCTTGAAGTTTTTAGATTAAAATTAAATCTTGTGGTGACTATTTATTTTTGTTTTTTCAGCTTTTTCAAAAACACCTTAATTGTCCGTGCAGTTAATGACTTAGAAAGTGGAAGTGAAGTGTTCAACTGCTATGGTAGAAAAAATCTATTTTATAATACTCATATTTATGTGTAGTGAAATATGTATTCTTTGTATAAAACAGATGTTTCATTCTCTCATATAGTGTTTTTGTTTTTTGAGTTTTAACTGTAGATTTAATCTGTGGGGTAAAAACAACAAAAAAAGTGTTTTAATATATCATGAGAGAAATTAAGTAATTCAGAATTTTCAAGCTGTCATGCTAAAGTGAATTGAAAATGGCACATGTGGCACACCCTCTTTGTTTTGGTTATTTGATATGATAACCTGCCATATCTTAAATTCTGTGGCTTTCCTTTATTTTTTCATCTCAGTTTATGATCTCTATAAAAAAATTTCGGCATAAAAACAAATTTGTGTGTTTTTGAAGTCTGAAAGAATTATTTCTATTTAACATAGATGACATCTATCAGCTTATAAGTGTATAATAGTTGAAAACTTTTCTGAGCCTCCCCGGTGGCGTAGTAGTCTAAGCTCTGGCTTATGACTGCTCGTCCAAGTGAGTATGGGTTCATATCCTGGTGAGGCATGGATGTTGTGTTTGTCTTACAGCACTGGCTCTCTCCCTTCCCTGGAACCAGTGGCCCTAAATTAGGGATGGGTGACTGCTTTATAGCCCGTTGAGTTGCTCTATGTGGTTGTTAAACACTCAACAGCAACAACAAACTTCTCTGAAGCCATTCTTTAAAGTATGACTAGGTCTTTTCAGACACAACAGTGCTAAATTGCTGTAGATGATTGCATGTGACAGGGCGACCACATTTTGCTAAATATTATGTTCCTAACTGTAGGAACACTCACTTAATGATGTAATATCTGTTTGAAGAATTAATAACTGCTTCAGGTAAGTAACATAATTATCGCTAAAGTATATGATTGGGAGTGACAGAAATTTCTCTAAGAAGTACTGCATTTGCTGAATACTGTATTAAATAATATTTCACAAAACAAACTTTTCAGAAAAATGTTTCTTTCCTTCCAATGACTATATCTCAAATTATATAGAGAGGGAGCTGCGTGGTTTCAATATGTTTAAAAAAATTAAATACAGCTACTGGAAAGAAGAAACATTTTTCCAAAGACACAATAAAACAAGACAAGTGTTTGTTTTATGTTATTATATAGTTATTCATAAAATATTATTTGCAGTTAAATAAATTTTATTTTTAAACTGGTAGTCGCACACACGCACGCGCACACACACACACACGCACACACACGCACACACGCATGAGAATGGAGTGAATAAAATGTAAAATACTGTATGCAAACATTAAATGCCTCTGTATAAAAAAACTTATAGGGCTGCATTGAGATAAGTTTTTTGTTGTTGTTGTCTTTGCATGATATTGACATTGAAGATAGGGCTCGTTGCTGTTCTTCAGAAATTATGTAATGCAGGGATGCTTATTTTCTAGAATCCCCAGAGTTTGTGCTTCAGAAGTAATAAAAATATTAGATAGCTATATTGTTCCAATGTTGTTGTTTTTTATATGTTTTTTCCACATTGTTATTGTACAGTCTTAAGACATTTTCATTCTTTTCCCTCACCCACTATACTAGATAGCTGTATTCTCACAGATAAATTCTCTGCCAGAAGTTATCTGTGCAGGTTGCTGTTGGGCAACATGAACAAGAACTTTTCTGTGAGAGCTATTAATCCCCTTCGAGTGCTGGAGTTTCCCCCGTGGCAAGAACCTGTCAAACCATTTTCATCATGCTGTTCTGGTGTTCCTTGGTTTACCTCACAAAAAAAAAAATTGTGTGCTTCCCTCTTAAATTACATTGGTGGGCAAAGCAACTATAATTTAATTTGCTTTTCTATTTTCATATTTTGGAACATTCATTTGCTTCACTTGAAAATGATTTAATGCATCCTTTTCTATTGCTGCTAGACCTAGCCTTTTTATCCCTTTGTGGAAGTTTGTGTAGCATGTTTTCTCCTTGACTTATGGCCTCTTAACACAACCCCCTCTTCGGTGTGTGCTGCTTGTCTTTTGAGAATTCCCCACTTTCACTGCCATGCCAGTTACCGCTGTTGAATGCATGCATGTAAATGGCTGCCTCTTATTTTAAGGTGTTGAGTGGCAGCTGCATTCCCTCCACCCCAATCTTGATCTTCGTGTTGATGAGGATATGCTCATCAATCTCCTTATTGCCCAGCTATTGTGTTACTTTGATTTACAATCAGTTTCTTCTTTTGCACCAATTGGAGATTATGAATTAATAAACCGATTATAAAGTTTTTACTGGATAATGATGTGGAGCACATCAGAGTAATTTAGAAAAGATATTGGAAATAAATTTCATTGGGATTGGTTGAATAATTGTAATGCTAATACTGATGTCTTTGGTACATTGTGCCAAAAAATTAATTCTTTAGTTCATTATTTCTGCATTTGGTGCTTAAGTCTAATTTAGAGGCTTTTCATTAAAAAAAAATTAATTCTTTAGTTCATTATTCATTCATTATGGAAAAGGCGGTATTATAGCATTGGTCAGTCATTCAAATTCTTCATACCATAAATTTTCTAAGGCATCTGTGAAAAAGTCAGTGAACTTACATTTACTGTTAACTGTATTTACTTCAGAAAACCCTGCTGGTAATGAAAAGCCTCTAAACGTAAGCACTTGAAAAGTTAGATCTGAGTTAATTTTATGTTCTTTCTTAGCTGAACATTCTCTTCCCTATGTAGTTAGTCCTGATCTTATAGAATTGACTGAAACATTGGGAAAAGACCCAAATGCATTGCAATAATTAACCCTTTAAGCGGCCGAGGTATCTGAACCAAATGGTGCCCCAAATTTTCTGCCTTTCAAACAAAACTGTTGATATAGTGGCCGTGACACACGAAAGCTATGGCAAAACAATTCCTTTCCCTCTCTCATCTCATCAGAATCGTCTATATATCTGTCGCTGGTAGTAAGTGCTCCCTTGTGGTCTTATAGTCTATAGTCCGATTCTTTTATAGTGTTTTATTCTCCGCCCCATGACCCAAGGAATGATTGGGAAGGGCTAGTCCTCCTGATACGGACATCATGTCGCTGAGTAGAAACAAGTTGCCCAAATTACTTTTCTCTGCTTTCTTTAAGTTCTCCATTTTTGTAGTATTTTTTGGGGAAAAGGGAATATGATAGGAAGGATCAAGGAAAATTATTGCCCGTAAATGCCCACTTTGAATGACAAACCTAAGGGGGAAACAATGCTTTCTAATGTGCAGGTTCACTAGTTCCCGTCGAGTTTGACCCACTTCTTAGACAGTGAATATATATTTTCGTTCGAGCTGATTTTAACCCATTTTGCTAACCCCGAGTTAATTCATTCCAGCCGGTTAAAATGTTAAGTATGAATACTAGATCAACTATTGCTTACCAAATGCGAGATTGTCTTGCTCAATAAAAAGCAAATCTCATCTCCACTCTTAAACTCACTGAATGTTGACAAGAGCAGAAGTTGGGCCAATGGCAGTGTCTTAACCGTGGTTGTACAGTATTTTTGCCCTAAGCAACAAGAAGTTGCAATACAGCATTTATCTTCTATTCAGCTTCATATCTGTACTGCTGCCAACATTTACTCAAAAATAAGAAATTTAATAGAAGGCAATTTAGTATATCTTGGAGCAACTTAATTAGTATTCTAATGGATCCATGCAGTACTATAATTGGTAAGAAGACAGGTGTTGAAACATCAATTCAGAACAAGAAAGCTTCACATGTACAGCATATTGATGATGAAGCTGTTGCAGTATTAATAATGGTGTAAAGAGATTCACTGCTCCTTCTAAAGTGCACATTTATTCGTTGTGTGATATTTACTTTGATTTGCTCAATGTTGATAAAAAAAGAAACTTTTTGAAATACATAGCTTTAGACATTCAAAAGCTGTCCCCTCATTCACAACCAAATCATAGATGGTTGTGTGTTTTGCTAAGTGTTGAAAGCTTGTTTTTGCTGTTCGGTGCTTTGCTAATTTTTTACTGTTCATGGATTAAGGTTGTTGATTGAGTGAGATTTGCATGAGTTTTTTTTTTTTTTTTTTTTTTTTTTTTTTGGGATAAATTATATAAGGAAAGGAACATAAGTGATTCTTGTTTGCACAAATATTCAAGCGTTATTTGAAATATAAAAATTCAACAGTAATGGGAAAAGAAAGGAAGAATAAAATAATTGAAACCCTTTTTGTGGTACAAAAGAAAACAGTGCTTCAAATACATGTGTACAAAGCTATTTTACTTATGTTCAATGTGAGTATATAAAGTTATTCCAGACCAAAACACCAAGTTCTGTAAGTTACATGTTGAACTTTTTATGTTGATAAAAAAAATCTAATTTTTCATTAAACATAAAAAAAAAAAACTCACAAGGATCTTTTAAAAATGAATATGGACTGTTGTGTGATAATCAATTGCCTGAGAAATTAATTTATATTGGAGTAGAAGCCAAAGGAAAAAAAAAGAATGTTGCTTTAAGTATTTCAAGTGATTATGTGGCATCAGCATGTATAAAAAGTAGATAAAGGAAAGTTATGTCACAGGTTGCATAAATACAGGTTAGGGAAACTACGTGTAACAGGAAATTCTACCCTAATAACTTCCTCAAGGCTATAGGACCCTCTCTTAGGCAACAAAAAACTACCTGTGTAGTTCTTTCAAATTTGGCTGGTGCATGTAGCTCGGTACTAACTCCTAATGAAAATTTTCTTATCGATGAAGAAATCAGGACATATCAAATGGATGCAGCAATAAGTGAGGATATGTCTTATTCAGTCAATGATAAAGGTGAAAAAATTTAAAATCCTGAATGCACGTTGATAAATGCTGGGCTGCAATTTCACAAATATACTCTCATGATGGTGTACAAAAGTACTCTGTGTTAAGTAAACTTGTAAAATCTCTTCATCTCATACGTTAACTTGCCAATTTTGGAAAGTTCATTTAATTTTATTGACTGTGTTATCGCAGAGCATAGTACTAGTTTAGGTGTAAAAAGCTTAGACAGCTGTCACACCTGTAAATACGACATATAACCTGTCCTGTTTGCAAAGAAATGCTCAACTTTTGAAATGTTTGGTGTTAAAGATCATTTCAACATTCCAGTTGACAAAAATTTTGTACAAAATATGTTGCAAAGCTGAAAACTTTATCACAAATGATCAACTAAGGAAAAGTCTGATGGAAATGTTAAAGAATATGTAAATATACAGTTTCTGTAATGGATCTACTTGCAGCTGCCCATTCAAATGCTAAGTGGGTGTTGGTAGCCCACAAAATTCAAACACAAAATCCACCATTCCCCCAAAAAAAATCTAGATGCAGTAAATGTAATACAGAGGATGTGCAACAAAGTAAAAGCAATATCAAGGTTAATTGACTACTAGGTTTGTTCATGCGAGAGTAGTGGATGAGCTTTTCTCCAGAGCATTCCCTCTGGCATCACCTGTCTTACAAGAGAACCCAGCGAACACGGGAGTCATCTGCTGTCTATTGGCACGCAGGTAGTTTGTTGTTAGAAGCAATGCATTTGTGTAATCACTTTGTATATAAATTTAGTTATGTAATAAATGAATTTCTAATTATTTGACTCCAAATTTGATTTACACTAAGTATGAACATGGTCTCAGAGAAAAATAAAAAGATTTCTTATACGAAATACTGTAAATAAACAAATGTTGCACTCAGTTGGAGTGGCCCAGGTCTTCCCCATGAGCTATCACTTGGTCTTCCGGTTTTAGTTATTCGCTGCGTATTTTTAAATACATATTTGTATGTGATTTTAAATATAAATTTCATGAATCATTGGAAACACCTTAATATGGCAGAGATACTTTTATCACTTCCCAGTATTTAGAGAGATGTTTTCTCCAGTGTATTTTTATTTGCATCTTTAAAATTTTGACCTACCCACATAAAGAAATCCTCCAGGTGCCACTGAACAAATGTAAGAAATAATATACCTGAAAAAAAATCCTTTCATGTAGTTATCTTAGATGCATGCATTTTCTATCCCCCCCCCCTCTCTCTCTCTCTCTCTCTCTCTCTCTCTCTCTCTCTCTCTCTCAGTTACAAATTGATATGCCTCATTTGAATCGCAGTATGTGTTTTGATGAAGAGTTCAGTTTAATGCCCTGGCTGAATTTTCAAGGAATTTTTTTCTATTGCTTCTGATACATTTCTCATAATATTTTTCAGTTTTTTTAATTTCATATTCACCATGGATTTGAAGGAACATCTGCTCAATGCTTTTTTGTGCAGCAATCACAATAGTTCACTTTGCATATTCCTTTCATAGTCATCTTCTGCAAAATGTTTGGAGCAAATAGTAGCATTCTGGATTTAAAAAAAGAAAAATCATCACATCATTTACATCATGGTTTCTGTACTTCAGGAAGACGCTTTGACGTCTGTAAGTTCTGTTTTACACGTTCTGTAAAGTGGATACAGTCTGTGGTGGTGCATTAACTTATTCAATTAAAATATAAATCGGTTAAAAGTCCTAAAAATGTTACTCACGGAAGTGCGTGTGTTCAGTCTGACGTCAGTAGTTATTGAGAGTTTCTTTGTCCAAAGTTGTATCTTGCTTCAATATGGTCAGTTGTTAGGGTTAGCTCGAGAGCCATTTCGTCATAAGTTGTACCCTACTTCGGTTATGTCCAGATGTTAGAGTTAACTCCGTTCTGGCTGTGTCGACATCATATTGAATGGGTAAAGGTTTCCGATAATAATTAAAGATTCTTGAGTTAAGAGTTACTATTTACATACCACTGGACGACGTGGAACTTCAAGTGGTATGTAAATAGTAACTCTTAACTCAAGAATCTTTAATTATTAATAATAATAATAATAATAATAAATAATATTATACCTTAATATTATCTGGAAACCTTTACCCATTCAATATGATGTCGACATAGCCAGAACGGAGTTAACCCTAACATCTGGACATAACCGAAGTAGGGTACAACTTATGACGAAATGGCTCTCGAGCTAACCCTAACAACTGACCATATTGAAGCAAGATACAACTTTGGACAAAGAAACTCTCAATAACTACTGACGTCGGACTGAACACGCACTTCATGAGTAACATTTTTAGGACTTTTAACCGATTTATATTTTAATTGAATAAGTTAATGCACCACCACAGACTGTATCCACTTTACAGAACTTGTAAAACAGAACTTACAGACATCAAAGCGTCTTCTTGAAGAACCTTGTGGTGACGTAATGGTATGTGAACTTTATGATAGAATCACATGAGATATATAGTTGGCGATCCTTTAGTATTTCTATAGTTGTTCTTTCAATCTTCAACGGTGCTGGAACTTGAAGGCAGCTCAAACAAACAAACTATTTGCAGACAAACTATTTGCAAACAAACTTAACTATTCTACTTATTATATGTACATTAAAATTTTCCAAGGAGCAGGAAAAAAACAACCCAGCACTTTGAACAAGAGTCAAATGACATTTGGGACTGCTTTGTCCTCCAATGTGCCGCCAAACCAGTTAGTAAGACAGTTGATGTCATCATACCTCCTTCTTCGCACTACCACAAAGGGGAAGCTTTACAGGTGTCTTACGAGCACACCCTTGTGTGTTTAAAAACCTTGAGCAATATAACAAACTTTTCCCCCCTAAAGCCTCATAACAAGGACAGTTTAGTTTTCTTTAGCAGCAGTCTGTATATGCAACATGCATAGAGTTATATTTGTTGAAACTGCTTTTTTTAAAGTAGAACTTTGAACTTATTAAAGCTGTGATTTGTGTTATGTACAAATAGTGCTAAAGGAAAATCTTATGTAAACCTTGTGTGCAGTATGTTAAAATTTCAAAATATGCATTCCATAGTCTTACTTGTACAAGAAATTTCAGTTGATACATGTAGTCATAAAGGTATGTAAGTTATTTAAGTTTTTTTTAGTGTGTTTTTAATGAAGTTCACAGGAAACAATTTAATAATATGGCTATTATTCATGGTGTTCTAGGAAAAAATAGTTTAAAAACTGTGGCCCAACATCTGTTATATGATTTTTCGTCTTTACTTTTTTAATACAACTGAAATATAATGTTTTTTGAGGAGGAAGGTGGGGTGGGGGGTGGGGCTTGCAGAGGGTGACTTCTTATGACATTTGTTAAGGAATGTAAGGCATGTATTATATTATATTCTGACTCATAACTCGTATATAAAAGTATTTGAAGTGAATTAATTTCAAGAAGTTTTGTTTTCAGGAAATTTGAGTGTACATAAAAGTGAGGAAATTATTGATAAAGAACATAATTTAAGTCTTTTTTCTCAAGAGAAATATAAAGAAGAAATAGAACTGAAAAGCATTTGTAGTTCATTGAAAAAGAAATTACAGAAACTTCACACTTTCATAGCAGGGAACATTGTTGCAGCTTCGGGAAATTCATCAAATAATATTATACATAAAACCAAATAAAAAATCTTAAAAAAGTAATCATATAAAAAAATCTTAGTATAAATAAAGGTGGTTTAGCAGTTATAAAGGAGTTAAATTTATAGTCATTGCAGGTAGGTTTATGTTAAGATATTGAAATAAGAATTAGAAAAACAGCGAAAATTAAAAAAAAAAAAAACCTTGTGCTCCAGTAAAAAAATAAAAAAATATAAACAACTAAAAGAAATATTAAAGCAACTTCTGAAGATGGAATGTTCCACTATGGGAATTTTGAATATAGTGTCAGTGTACACAGTAAATTAAAGTATTGTCATTGAATTTTTTGCAGATAGCTTATCAGGCCTAGTAGTTCTACAGAATATGGGTAAATGTGAAATAATAGACATTTATCATTTCTTTCCCAACTGATTTTTTTTAAATCTGGGAATAAACTATTCATATAGAAGCCTGGATTATTTATTGAATAATCACTTTCTCCCATGTTAACAAATTGTGGGGAAATTTTGAAGAGAAAATATTAATAAAACTCATATTTTTGTTCACATGCTAGATACATGGATAAACAGCTCTACAAATATGCATTGAATATCAATAAATTCTCAAATAGATCACCACTTATTGCCTTCTTTTTATAAAAACATTATAGCAAGTCAGTTCAATGTAAAAGTAAAGAATTGAGAAACAATGAATATTAAAAAAGAATTGAAAGAAAATGCTTTAAAAAAATAATTTTCCAGATACATTTATTGTGAAATTTTTTCAAGTGCAAAATGATGATGATAATAATAATAATAAAGCATACCTAAAGAAAGAAATGCTCATCAGAATACTTGGCATATGACTTGCTCAGTATGAAATTTCCTTCCTACACATTAAACAATGTGAAAACTATGTTTTACTTCAGCAAGAAATTATTTACAACATTGAATGTAGCTATGGACTTCCATACCGGGATGAGACTGGTCAGCAGCTGAAAACTTGTGGGGCTAAACATAAATCAGCAGTTAAAAATATGATATTGTAGTTCTACTTAATTGCTATATTAGCAGTGTACTGTATTACGTGGATTAAATTTATTGTATTTAGATGGTATATTATATAAAGGATCACCATATATTTTCTGTTTCTCACATTATACTGTCTTATTTAGTAATGGAGGCATGTATCTGCTTAGCATATTATATGGTAATATGGGGCATCCTTAAGTAAATTAAAATGGAAAGCCAAGAAAAGAAATTGCTTACCTTGTTCTGGTTAAGTAGAAGGTGGACTTTCTAATATCGCAGATCATGGCTCACCAACATGGTGCCGAGTCTCCAACGTACGATAGACTATTCATTAATATCTATACCACATATGATTGAGGTGGTTGAAAATAATGATGTAGTTGGTTTCAACTATAATCTCTTTTCCATAATTTTTCTACATAGTATATAGTTTTATAATTTTTCTACATAGTATATAGTTTTATAATTTTTCTACATAGTAATATACTATATCATGATTTTTCTACATAGTAATATACTATATCATGATTTTTCTACATAGTAATATACTATATCATGATTTTTCTACATAGTAATATACTATGTATACAGGGTTCAAACGAAAGTCCTTATTCAGGGCAATAACTGCGGAAGGCAGGGTCCGAGTGGTACACAAGTTAGGTCTATGTATAGGAAAGGGACAATGGCTGATAGAATGAAAGCGATTGGAGCGCCCCTAGCATCAAAGGTAAGAAGTTAGGAAACCTAACTCGCGAATAACGCGAGATAGAAACAAAATTCCAATTGCAAAGTTTTAGCGCATCGTCTAATTAGTAAGAAACAACATATGGTGCACAAAAATTATGTACATGGACAGGTCAAAATGCTGATAAAGTGCATGCGGTCGCTTGATTGTTAGGCAATGCAAAATACCGGCCCATGATGGAGAATGATTCAAATGCATATGTAAATATTGATTGTGACGTAGAAGCCAGTCGGCGAGATAAAATACAGAGGCTGGAGATTTGAACGTCAGTCAATGTACATGTTGCAAACACTGATGGCGGGCTACTCGAATGCTGAGTACTGTGAAATGGTCATGCTTTATGGCGAATGTCATCACAATGCCCACGAAGCTGCAAGGCGGTATGGTGAGCGTTTTCCGACTGGTCAACATCCAACTGCAGTGACTATTAACAACTGTGTTCGCTGCCTCCAAGAGACCGGAAGCATACAGGCACGTCCATGATTGGGCAGACCTACGGGTTCGGGTGTTACAGTGCTTCCTGAGGCTGTCCTGAGATATGTCCTTTGCCAATCCCAACATTAGTACCACAGCAGTCACCAAAGCATGCGAATTAACAGCACAACGTGTTTAGCAAAATCCTGAATGGGCATGGAGCTCACCCATACCACATTCAGCTAGTGCAAGGTTTGATGGATGGAGACCAGGAAAGGTGTTTTGATTTCTGCAACTTTGTACGTAACACGTTGGAGGTTAATCCAAACTTCTTGGCCGATATCTTGTGGAAAGATTTGTCTCGTTTTACATGGGACGGAATAGTCAATCGGCATAACACCCATTACTGGGCTCTGAGTAACCCATCTATGGGACAAGCTGCTCGACATCAACGAAGTTGGGCAATTAACGTTTGGTGCGGTATTTGGCAAAACACACTAGTTGGACCCATTTTCTATGATGGGACATTAACAGGTCAGCGGTGCCTTCAGCTCTTACGGGGCCCGATATCTGACCTTCTGGATGATCTTCCCCTCAGAGATCTGCTGCACATGTGGTACCAACATGATGGTGCACCACCTCACATGGCAGCCAATGTATGGAGTTTCCTAGCTGAAACATTCAGACACCAGATAATTGGTTATGGCAGTATAGTGGAGTGGCCTCCACGGTCACCGGACTTAACACCTTTGAACTTCTTCCTGTGAGGTTACTTGAAGGAACAGGTGTATGCTACAGAACCTACTAGTCTGAAAGATTTATGACACTGCATTGTGTGCGCCTGTAACTCAGTGAGACCTGCCATTGCTAGATAGTGTACAAGAAGCTATTCTTACATGCCTTGGAATGTGCATTGTAGTCAGTGGTGGCCACTTCGAACCGGCTGTACATTAACTTCGCGCAGATGTGCGTTGTGCCTGTAAGTAGGCATATCTCCTGTAAACATTTTTCAGTATTATAAATAAGCCTGCACAGCTTCTGTCTCGTGTAATTATTTTTGTGTCAGTTTCACGCGCTTTACTGATTTCGAATTAACAGCATTTTGACCTATCCATGTACATAATTTTTGTGCACCATATGTCATTTCCTACTAATTAGATGATGCGCTACAACTTTGTAATTGGAATTTTGTTTCTATCTCGCGTTGTTTGCGAGTTAGGTTTCCTAACTTCTTACCTTTGCCACTAGGGGCCTCCAATTGCTTTCATTCTATCGGCCATCATCCCTTTCCTATGCATAGACCTAACTTGTGTACCACTCAGACCCTGCCTTCAGCAGTTATTGTCCTGAATAAGGACTTTCCTTTGAACCCTGTATATATATACATAGTATATTCTATTAACTATTCAACTACATTATTTTCAACCACCTTAATCATGTGTAATATTATCTATAATTTATCACTACAAAACTTGTGGTGTTGAGATAGAATAAAAATAGCAATGTTTACCACAATTAAATGTTTATTATACATCAACTATAGTTTCACAGAGCGTTTGTCTCGGCATCATCAGGATGAATGGAGCATAAACATTCAAATCACTATGACATCATCAGAGTTCTGACGGTTCTGAAGGTCTCGTCAGAACTCTGATGATGTCACAATGATTTTAATGTTTATGCTCCATTCATCCTGATGATGCCAAGCAAAATGCTCCACAAAACTATTGTTAATATATAATAAACATTTATGTGGTAAATGTTGCTATTTTTATTCCATGTATAGTATAGATATTAATGAATAGTCTATCATACATTGAAAATTCGGCACCATGTTTGGTGAGCCACGATCTGCGATATGAGACAGTGCACCTTCTACTTAACCAGAACAAGATAAGCAGTTTCTTTTCTTTTCTTGTCTTTTTATTTTAGCTTACTTAAGGATGCCCTATATTACCATATAATATGCTAAGCAGATGCATGCCTCCATTGTTAGCTAAGACAGTATAATGTGCAAAACAGAAAATGCATGATGATTCTTTATGTAATATATCATCTACATACATGAGATTCTTCCTAGAATTCGCGGAATTCCACTTTTTTTGTCATTCTCGAGATAGATGCAAAACTAAAGAGACATTTTGAAGGGATTAGGTAGAGGAGGGGTTCGTTTCCCCGTCAGGGAATGATATTTCATCTTTCAAAACTTTCAAAAACGGAAGTTAAGCAGAGTGAAGGTTTTTCCTGTAATCATAATTCCCTGTTCTTGTGATGTTCCTTCTGCCCAATTTTGTTGTTAATTATCATTTTATTCCACAAATATTTATTTGTATTTCAGATTGAAAATGGTAGTTAGATGGCGCAAAAACTTTCCTGTCATCTTCTGGCATGAGAGTCTTCCATTTGTGTAGTTCTCGAGATCTATGCATAATTGAACAGAATTTCGGGGAGGGGGTCATTTTCCGTCGGAGGACAGAGTTACAAGTTTGGAAGTTAGACGGAGTGAAGATTTTTCCTGTAATCGATTGGTAATTTTTTTCTTCTCATGATATCCTTTTGCTCAGTATTGTAGTTAAATATAATTTTATTGCATAAATATTTGTATTTCAGCTTGAAAATGAAGGGAAAATTTCCGAAAACCAAAGTCAGATGCAGGGAAGATTTCGCCCACAATCGTTATTTTTCTCCCCGTGTGTTGTTTAATTATTCGTAATTTTTGTATTTTATACAGTGATGTGCTCCAGTTTAATATTTACATAAATAAATTAATGTGAAGATGTGTCTTGCTCGTGCTGCATTTTATTAACACACTTTCACCGAGCATTCTGATTTTTTACCCGGTTAAAAAATTCAGCTTTTTTTTTTTTTTTTTTCTTCGTCAGTCTCATGTATGCATCTAAATACAATATGGTTAAAAATAGGTTTAATAAAACTGGATTTGGCAGAGGAATAAGAGTAACGGGTCCCAAAATGAACTGGAAGTCACCTAAGTTTGGTAAACATTAGTAGTATGCTGGAAAAAGGAAATCGAAATAGAAGGATTTGTGAATCTAGGAGGAGTTCTTTATCAATGATCACTTGAATGCTGCAGTGGTCTAAACGCTGGCTTAAGACCATTCATCCGAGAAGGGTACAGGTTTGAATCCCAGTGAGGCATGGTTGTTGTGTTTGTCTTATAGCACTGGCTCTCTCTCTTCCCTGGAACCAGTGGCTCTAAATTAGAGATAGGCGACTGCTTATAGCCCATTGAGTTGCTTACAGTGGTCGTTAAACCTTCAATAAAAAAAAAATTACTTGCATTTTTCACTACTGAAGAGTGCTTTTGTGTGGCACTGGAAGAACATTGCAGTGATAATAGCACTGAAGGCCTGACGAAGAAAATGTGTTGTTTCAAAATTTTGGTTAAAAAGTAATAATGTGGTAGATAGCCACAAGTTCATTTGCAAGTCATTCTTTAACAATTTTCATTAATCTGATTGCTTCACTGACTGATTTCTTAAACAAAGATTGGTAGTGTGTATTTCCGAACAAATTGACTAAGGTAATTTGTACCACATTTTCATTCCCTGTGATAGTTATTCTAAAATGTTTGTTGTGGTTTACATACAGTAAAACCTCTGATTTCTCTTGGACCTTTATTTTTGTCCATAAAACAGAGTTTTGATTTATTCTACATTATAATAAGTATTTCATAAAGACTAATGTTTATGTGACAAATACTTCTGGTAGAAACTAAGTAAACCCAATGTGTTACTCAAACTAACCAATCAGAAATATAAATTTAATGAATTTATACTTTTATAATGTGTTTAGGATTGCATTGTACATTATCATAGCTTTAACCTAACCTTTTATGTGTACTTTGACACACAAAAAGTGCCAGGTACAAAAAAATTGATGACTTAGTTGGAAAATACGGATTCATTGCTGTATGTATACTTATTCAGAAGACAAAAAAATCTGTGATGTTCATATGTTTTAAACTTCTTGCTGTTACAGTTTTTTGAATTTGCAACTGAGTTATCAGGTTCAGAGCTTTAGCATCATTATGTCAGGCAGAAAAATATTTTATTCTTTGCAATGTTTCATGCTCTTCTGTGTAATTTTTCACTAGATGTCTAGAATCTTTTTGTACTTCATCTTCCACAGCTACACCACTTCAAATGGCTAGATTACCTGTAACAGAGACATCACTGTCTCCAGCTACTTTTAACAATAAATACAACCAATCTTCATGCTCAGTTGCTGACGTATCCTCCACAATGCTGTTTTACAGAATAAAATCTGACTTTCAAATAACAAGTCTGTCTGGTGGATTATGATATGTTGTTCCATGTGAACAGAGACGTAACTAGGCGTTTCTGCACCCGGGGTTAACCACAAAATATTGCGCCCCCAATCTGTCTTCCTACCTCATATATTACATGTGTGTGTACATTGCTCATTTAATATTTATATATATGCATTACCAATTTAATGGATAACATATACTGTATATTACTAATATAAATATATATATATATATATATATATAATATCATTATCGGGGATGTAAGGTCAGGTGATGCGTAACATCACAGCCTCTCCTTGACAAATGTCAACCCCGCCTTCTCGTGGTGCATCCTGTTCCTACTAAAGGGGCTCTGACGACCGCCAATAGCGGTATAACTATACCATCGGGATTAGAGGAAATTCTATCCCACACTCACCAACCCGCTTGGCCAGCGTGGTGAGTTATGGCCAAACCCCTCCAAAATGACTCCACAACTTAAATCTTGGCCCTCAGTCTCCGGCAGCTGGAATGTACCTGGCCAAGGCAGCGGCCAGTGCGACATGAAGGCAGAGGGTGCTAAGAATCCCCGGAGGACCGGGCTAGGCTGCCATTTGATGCTGACCTTGGCTACCTATAACGGACGCTCCCTATCTTCTGATTCAAGGCTTCTTGAATTGGAAGAGGAACTACAAAGGATCAAGTGGGACATCGTCGGGCTAAGTGAGGTAAGGAGAAAAGGAGAAGATCTCATCGAACTGAAAAGTGGACATCTCTTCTACTATCGTGGGACAGATACTGGCAGAACTAGTGGTGTTGGATTTATAATAAACAAGAAACTGAAGGATAAAGTTGTAGAAGTTGAAAGTTCCTCTGACAGAGCTGCACGGCTTGTTATCCAACTCTCGAAAAGATACCAGGCTCAGATTATTCAAACTTATGCACCCACCACAAGTCATCCTGAAGAAGAAATTGAAGAATTTTATGAGGAAATTTGTCATCTAAATAATAAAGGTAAGCAGCACTTGAAAATAATTATGGGAGATTTCAATGCAAAAATAGGGCAACGGCAACAGAATGAAACTTCAGTAGGTAAATTCGGTCACGGCAACAGAAACCAGCGTGGAAATACTCTCGTTGAGTTTGCAGAGGCAGAAGGGTTTTTCATCTTGAACTCCTTCTTCAAGAAAAAGCCACACAGGAAATGGACATGGAGACATCCAAATGGGACGACAAGTGAAATTGATTTTATTATGTGTAACAAAAAATTCGTCATAGAAGACTGCAGTGTGCTAAACAAGTTCAACACAGGTAGTGACCATAGATTGGTGAGATGTAAGATGCACCTCAACACTAAACTTGAACGTGGCAAGCTCCTAAGACAAACAAAATCTATTGACATAACCAACCTTAAAAAACACCATAATACCTTCAAGTTGGAACTGAAGAACAGGTTCTCTGCTTTAGAAGGCCTAACATCAGAAGAAGTGGACAACTCTGAAGTTAACAGAAAAGTAACCAAAGCTCTTATGGAAACAGCAACAAAATTAGCTGGGTCTAAGAACAAGTTGCATGTAAATAAATTATCAGGAAAAACGAAAATGTTGATGCAAAAAAGAAGAGAGATGAGGACAACTAAAGAAGATGTGACTTCCAAAGTGGAATATATAGAGCTATGCAAGACAGTACGAAAAAGTATCACTGAAGACGTAAGAAAAATTCAACTGTGAACTAGTGAGGAAAGCAATTGAAAACAACCAAAGCCTAAAGATAGCAAAGGGACATCTCAGTAAGGGAAGAAAACAGATTATGGCACTGAGAAAAGAAGATGGTTCTGTAACAAGAAATAGAGGCAGAAATTTTGACAAGAGTGAAAGATTTCTACTCCAAATTATATGAAAGGGATGATACATGCACTCCAGACATCATGAAAGATACCAGTACCAGAGTTCCTCCAGTCCTTCCAGCAGAAGTTGCACATGCAATCAAGAACATGAAGCGGGGGAAAGCTCCAGGAGAAGATGGAATTACTGTAGACATCATACAAGAAGCAAGTGGAGAAATCGAAACAGTACTCGCCCAAATTTTCACTCGATGCCTTAATGAAGGAAAGATTCCTGAGGATTGGAACACCGCTACAATGATCCTGCTACATAAGAAAGGTGACATTGAGGATCTCGGAAACTACAGACCTATCAGCCTCCTATCAGTAGTTTATAAAATCTTCACTAAAGTTCTTTCACACCGCTTGAAGGTAACACTGGACATGGCTCAACCGAGAGAACAAGCTGGATTCAGGAGTGGCTACAGCACAATAGATCATATCCATGTGCTGAGAGAACTAATTGAAAAGAGCGAGGGAATATGAACTTCCATTGTGCATGGCTTTTATCGATTATGAAAAAGCCTTTGATTCGGTGAAACCATCAGCAGTTACAATGGCTCTGAAAACCTGCGGTATTGAAGATGCATACATTAATATTATTAATAACATCTATGAAAATGCAAGTGCAAAGATTAGGCTGTTTGAAAATACAACACACATAAAAATTGGAAAGGGAGTGAGACAAGGTGACACCATATCTCCGAAGATCTTTAATGCCACATTGGAGGGTGTTTTTCAGTCACTGAGCTGGGAAAACAAGGGGATAAAGATTAATGGAGATTATCTAACCCACCTTCGTTTTGCTGATGACATAGTCATTTTTGCAACTAGCCCATCAGAGCTGCAGAGTATGATCCAGGAACTTGCTGACAAGAGTAAAGAAGTGGGATTAAAAATGAACTTTCAGAAGACAAAAGTGATGTTCAATGCTTTTACAAGAAATGAAGATTTATCGATTGATGGAAAAAAGCTGGAGATAACAGACACGTACGTTTATCTTGGACAGCAGATATCAAGTGAGGGTCACATTGATGAAGAAATTAATCGGCGTACAAAACTTGCCTGGAGAGCTTTTGGAAGAAACAGCATAATTTTCAAGAGCAATATGCCATTATGTCTTAAAAGAAAAGTGTTTGATCAATGCATCCTTCCAGTGCTTACGTATGGTGCAGAGACGTGGACCTTAACTAAAAGAGACATACAAAGGCTGCAGACAACTCAAAGAGGCATGGAGAGGTGCATACTTGGTGTAACCAGGAGAGATAAGAAGAGGAACTCGTGGATCCGAAAAATGACAAGAGTGGAAGACATCATGATCAGAGTTAAATCCCTGAAATGGCAATGGGCTGGACATACTGCCAGAAGGACAGATCATCGATGGACGGCCGAAATTTTAGATTGGATTCCAAGGGACAGGAAAAGACCCAGAAGAAGACCACATGGGAGATGGGTGGATGAAATTCGAAAGTATGCAGGGGTGACATGGAGGAGACTGGCACAAGACAGACCGTTGTGGAGGAAACTTGGGGAGACCTTCGTCCAGCAGTGGATTGATAATGGTTGACAATGATGATGATGAATATCATTATCAATCCACTGCTGGACAAAGGTCTTTCCAAGCCTCTTCCACAACAGTCTGTCTTGTGCCAGTCTCCTCCATGTTACTCCCTCATACTTTCGAATTTCATCCACCCATCTCTCATGTGGTCTTCTTCTGGGTCTTTTCCTGTCCCTTGGAATCCAGTCTAAAATTTCAACCATCCATCGATGGTCTGTCCTTCTGGCAATATGTCCAGTCCATTGCCATTTCAGGGACTTTACTCTGATCATGATGTCTTCCACTCTTGTCATTTTTCTGATCCACAAGTTCCTCTTCTTGTCTCTCCTGGTTACACCAAGCATGCACCTCTCCATGCTACTTTGAGTTGTCTGCATCCTTTGTATGTCTCTTTTAGTTAAGGTCCACCTCTCTGCACCATACGTAAGCACTGGAAGGATGCATTGATCAGACACTTTTCTTTTAAGACATAATGGCATAGTGCTCTTAAAAATTATGCTGTTTTTCCCAGAAGCTCTCCAGGCAAGTTTTGTACGCCGATTAATTTCTTCATCAATGTGACCCTCACTTGATATCTGCTGTCCAAGATAAACGTACGCATCTGTTATCTCCAGCTTTTCTCCATCAATCGATAAATCTTCATTTCTTGTAAAAGCATTGTCCATCACTTTTGTCTTCTGAAAGTTCATTTTTAATCCCACTTCTTTACTCTTGTCAGCAAGTTCCTGGATCATACTCTGCAGCTCTGGTGGGGTAGTTGGAAAAATGACTACGTCATCAGCAAAACGAAGGTGAGTTTGATAATCTCCATTAATCTTTATCCCTTTGTTTTCCCAGTTCAGTGATTGAAAGACATTTTCCAATGTGGCATTGAAGAGCTTGGGAGATATAGTGTCACCTTGTCTCACTCCCTTTCCAATTTTTATGTGTGCTGTATTTTCAAACAGCCGAATCTTAGCACTTGCATTTTCATAGATGTTATTAATAATATTAATGTATGCATCTTCAATACTGCAGGATTTCAAAGCCATTGTAACTGCTGATGGTTTCACTGAATCAAAGGCCTTTTCATAATCGATATATGCCATGCACAATGGAAGTTCATATTCCCTCACTCTTTCAGTTAGTTCTCTCAGTACGTGGATATGATCTATAGTGCTGTAGCCGCTCCTGAATCCAGCTTTTTCTCTTGATTGAGCCATGTCCAGTATCACCTTCAAGCGGTGTGAAAGAACTTGAGTGAAGATTTTATAAACCACTGATAGGAGGCTGATAGGTCTGTAGTTCCTGAGATCCTCAATGTCATCTTTTTTATGTAGCAGGATCAGTGTAGCATTGTTCCAATCCTCAGGAATCTTCCCTTCATTAAGGCATCGAGTGAAAACTTGGGCGAGTAATGTTTCAATTTCTCCACTTGCTTGCTGTATGATGTCTACAGTAATTCCATCTTCTGTAGCTTTTCCCCGCTTCACGTTCTTGATTGCATGTGCAACTTCTGCTGGGAGGGCTGGAAGAACTCTGGTACTGGTACCTTTCATGATGTCTGAAGTACATGTATCATCCCTTTCATATAATTTGGAGTAGAAATCTTTCACTCTTGTCCAAATTTTGCCTCTATTTCTTGTTACAGAACCATCTTCTTTTCTCAGTGCCATAATCTGTTTTCTTTCCTTAGGCCTTACTGAGATGTCCCTTTGCTATCTTTTGGCTTTGGTTGTTTTCAATTGCTTTCCTCACTAGTTAACAGTTGAATTTCCTTACGTCTTCAGTGATACTTTTTCGTACTGTCTTGCATAGCTCTATATATTCCACTTTGAAAGTCACATCTTCTTTAGTTGTCCTCATCTCTCTTCTTTTTGCATCAACATTTTGGTTTTTCCTGATAATTTGTTCACATGCAACTTGTTCTTAGACCCAGCTAATTTTGTTGCTGTTTCCATAAGAGCTTTGGTTACTTTTCTGTTAACTTCAGAGATGTCCACTTCTGATGTTAGACCTTCTAGAGCAGAGAATCTGTTCCTCAGTTCCAATTTGAAGGTATTATGATGCTTTTTAAGGTTGATCATGTCAGTACACGTTGCTTGTTTTATGAGCTTGCCACGCTCGAGTTTAGCATTGAGGTGCATCTTACCTTTTACCATTCTATGGTCACTATCTGTGTTGAGCTTGTTCAGCACACTGCAGTCTTCCATGACAAATTTCTTGTTACACATAATAAAATCAATTTCACTTGTCCATCCATTGAGATGCCTCCATGTCCATTTCCTTTGCAGTTTTTTCTTGAAAAAGGAGTTCATGATGAAAAACCCTTCTGCCTCTGCAAACTCTACAAGAGTATTTCCACGCTGGTTTCTATTGCCGTGACCGAATTTACCTACTGAAGTTTCATTCTGTTGCCGTTGCCCTATTTTTGCATTGAAATCTCCCATAATTATCTTCAAGTGCTGCTTACCTTTATTATTTAGATGACGAATTTCCTCATAAAATTCTTCAATTTTTTTTCCAGGATGACTTGTGGTGGGTGCATAAGTTTGAATAATCTGAGCCTGGTATCTTCTCGAGAGTTGGATAACGAGTCGTGCAGCTCTGTCAGAGGAACTTTCAACTTCTACCACTTTATCCTTCAGTTTCTTGTTTATTATAAATCCAACACCACTAGTTCTGCCAGTATCTGTCCCACGATAGTAGAAGAGATGTCCTTTTTTCAGTTCAATGAGATCTTCTCCTTTTCTCCTTACCTCACTTAGCCCGACGATGTCCCACTTGATCTTCTTTAGTAGTTCCTCTTCCAATTCAAGAAGTCTTGAATCAGAAGATAGGGAGCATCCATTGTAAGTAGCCAAGGTCAGCATCAAATGGTAGCCTAGTCCGGTCCTCCGGTGATTCTTAGCACCCTCTGCCTTCATGTCGCACTGGCCGCTGCCTTGGCCAGGTACATTCCAGCTGCCGGAGACAGAGCCAAGATTTAAGTTGTGGAGTCATTTTGGAGGGGTTTGGCCATAACTCACCACGCTGGCCAAGCGGGTTGGTGAGTGTGGGGTAGCATTTCCTCTAATCCTGATGGTATAGTTATACCACTATTGGTGGTCGTCAGAACCTCTTTGGTGGGAACAGGATGCACCACGAGAAGGCGGGGTTGACATTTGTCAAGGAGAGGCTGTGATGTTGCGCATCACCTGACCTTATATATATATATTAACTATTAAATTAGTACTACACACAGATCAGTATGCACTGCTCAGCAAAACAGAATTAACATTAACATCATATTCCAATGTCATTTGTATGTAGTAGCCACAATCTCCTGCTTTCAGGTTTGGAATTCAGACCTTTGGTACCACATCAAACAGACTGAATGTAGCTGACAATTGTAGCCACAATAATGATCGAATAGCCCCAAGAGAATCTCCAACAATGTGACTGATATCCTTATCTTATTCATTCAATTTAAAAAAAATTATCTATCCAACTAAAGAAAATCCTCATCCATCCAACTAAAGTAAAAACCTTTGGCCTCATTGTTGTCCACAAAAACTGGTTCTTCAGTTGAACAGATTATAGAACTGCGCCTTCATTTCTAAACGTAAGTAGCTAACATCCACTGAACATTTTGAGGAAGAAATTTGAATTTTAAGTGTACCAGAAACTGCTGTAAAAGATTCAATTCCAATTTTAACCAGACTGCAAGCAGTGATTTTTGTGCCCTCTCTTGAGCTGTGCCCCAAGGCAGCCATCCCGTTTGCTCCGCCCTAGTTGCGCCTCTGCATATGAAGCTAAACCATCGAGTGGTGTTAAGAATGCTGATGTCATAATGTCCATTTTGTAAATTAGGTGTTTTAGAAGTTGTGAATTATGCCTTGGTCCAAAGTTTGATGCACAGACATTGTGTTTGTTGGAAATAAATAAATTTTAGCATTTTCAATCTGCAAGTCTGTATGAGAAGATACATTTTCCAAAAAAAGATTAATATTTTTGTCTGTGCATGTACAATTTTTTTTTTTTTTTTATCCAAGCTTCCAAACTATTCAGGTGCGAGTCATCTGTTCTTCAGTATTTGATTCATAATCCACAGGCAGTTTCAAGCTATCGAAATTATTAAAACTGCAAAGTTTCATGGATTTCCCAATTAGGAATGTTGGTTCTTCTCCAGCCATTTCTGTGCAGAATAATAATGTAAGTCACTCTTGTGAAACCTTCCTAGCTGCCCTGGTGTCACAGTGGTCCAAGAGCTGGCTTCTGATCACTCGTTTGAGATGGGTCCGAGTTCAAATCCCTGGTGAAGCATGGATGTTGTGTTTGTCTTACAGCTGTGGCTCTCTCCCTTCCCTGGAGCCAGTGGCCCTAAATTAGGGACGGGTGACTGCTTATAGCCCATCGAGTTGCATTTGGTAGTCGTTAAACCTCCAATCCAAAAAAAAAAAAAAAAAAGAAAGAAATCTTCCTACTTCTGCATTTTTCACATTTCAGAGGAATTTAATTATTATTTTACCTGATGCACTCGAAAAACAGTACCATCTCAATTGCATTATGAATTTCATTGTGAGAATATACCTCAATTATAGTGGAAAATTCTAACCATTCAACCTTAGCATGTCTCCTAATTCACATTAGTGCAGAGTTCGTATAGTGAATTTCTTAAGAACTCCTCATTTTGAATTTTTATTTTTAAGGCCTTAAAAAGTGCTTATGAAAGTCAGTATTTTTCAAAAAGAGGCACAGGTTTTACCTTCTTATCTATTGTGTGCATAAATGTATTTAAATTTGCAGTGTTCACATGCAGTTGAATTCTGGCAACTTGGCTTTGCATGTAAACATCAGAACCAGTTTTGAAGTGGAACATTCCATATGTGAATTACCAATGAGAAAGAAGGAAACTATTTTGTTGGAATTGGTGCAAGAGCATGTCTTAACATTTTCCCAGTAGTCTCGTCACCATTGCCTGCTTCATACTCAGAATTCAGCTGCAAATGATGTAGTGTGTGTCATCCTGCATTTTTTAACATTTAAAGAAAGCCAGTCTTATATAATGAAGTGGTACCTGTATGTAGTTCTTCCACCAAAATTTATGAAATTTATAGTTTTAAAGTTCTGGTTTCACTTTTCCATCAGAAGCAAAATTACATTATTCTTTTTTTTTCCATAGGCAAGTAATCTGAAATGAAATGAATTTGAGCAGTTGTATATCTGATCCTGTTAACTTTTGTTGTTTGTCATAGAAACGTTTTCTGAAGTTAGGGAACACCAGGTGGCAATATTTTGATATCTGTTGCTAGTTCCTAACTCTATGGGTGAGGTTTACAGTTACGAATTTCATGGAAGATCAGCAATTCCATATAAAGCACTATTTCAGCTTTCTCTAAGTACTTAAGGTTTTCATGAATATCACATATGCTATAGTTTGAAAACAACTACTTTGTGATAACCTTATAGCAATTTAAATAATTCATCTGTTCGTATGACTTTTGACTGTAATATCTACTTGAATGTTAAAGTCAGTACTCTGTTGGTTTTCTTTAATATTATGTAATCGTACAGGTCCTCATTACCGTCGTATGCCCCGAGAGGATCGCCAAAGGGCATTGTTAGAACAATACTTCTTTCTTTGTGAATGTGATGCATGTGTCCATGAAGATGACAGGGAACAAAAGTTTCAGGTAATGAAATTTCATACTGAAGTTTTTGATGACATTATTTTTGTCCTGTTTTTAGAGTGATGAAAGATTTCTCATTTCATTTCAAGTTACAATTTTTAGTGTAAAATTCTCATAAGGCATTACTCGTAAGAGGAGTTTTTAAAAGTGTCAAACTGTCACATGTCAGTAATAAATTACTTGTAGTTTTTATTATATATGTATGTTTGAGTTCACCGACCATTTCTTTGAAGCTTAATATTTTGTTGCTGTGGTATGAGTAGAGGTCTGCATTTGTCTGAAATTATCAGCCAAGTTTGGCACGAGAAGAAAATCTTCGTACTGTAGTGTGAACAATGGGAGGTGGGATTTGACTTGCCTGGGAAGGGTGTCAATTTCTTTCAAGAAAATAGCACGAGAATCTGAATTCAATACTTTTGCTGGAGTTGTAAATATTTTTTTAAATGATAAGTTTCCTTGGAAATATAAATCTATTTTTTTGTTGTAAAAAATAATATGTGAAATTTTTTTGTGAAATTGAAATTAAAAATGTATTACGTCAATCGAACTTTTGACAGGGATTGATCTTATTTTTGTTAAAACAGAAATTTCATTACATCAGCTTTTGCTCCAACAGGAATCAACTGTAGTATACACTGTAAACAAGTTGTGTGGCTCTTTGATTTGGAAATTGTCTTTATTGAACTAAAGTAATAATCACAGCAATAGCACTGCATATCTCTGAATGAAAATTATGCTGGTAAAAAGATGAAACTGGGTGAAATTTTCCAAGAACATAGTTTAAGTCAATTAAAGGCAGATTTGTATTTGAAATTAGCTGTTTTACTCAGTTTTCTGCTTGCAGCTCCAAAAGTAATGGTTTCACTTTATCTTTTATGTCCTTAAAAATGCAAAATTCTGATTTCTTGTTTTTCATATTTGGCAAGTTTACTGGTTTATTTAGGATCTGTAGGAAATATTTTTAGTTATCTGTTACTGTATCATGTTCATATCAAGTATGAGTTTAGAATATCTATACTGAATCTGAAAAGAGATATATTTAAATTTGTGGACCAATCCTACAAAATTCATGGCAAACTTATAAAGGAGAGAGGGATTGTGGGAAGTATTTGATATTCTTCTGTTAAATCAAAATTGCTTGGTTACCTGCTAAAAGTTTGACATAAAAACGAAAATTAAAGGCTTTTTAATTAAAACAGCACAAAAACTGAAAAATCAACTGGTAAGGCATACCACTTTTATTTCTGAATCCCCAAAATATGGTGAACTAAGATCTCTATAACTGAGGAAAGAATATTCTAAAAATTTTGATTTCTACAGATGAAATAAGTTAAAACTGGTAAACTTTTATTCCTGAATATCTTTTATTATACACAAATATATCCTTTTGTTTTATTATTATGTTTTATCTTCAAGGAAAGTTTTTAGTGATTTATGAAAAGTTGTGAAGCTTTTTTTATTTCTTTTTAATGCTTTCACATGTGCTAGTAAGTATTGAAAAAGCTTTTCTGTAAATAAAAACTAAATAAGAACATATGTTGCTTACACTTGGTAACAATTATGTTTACCCTCAAAGCTAAAAATGATACTTTGGGTGAGAAGTCTAAAAGACCTCCTATTTTTCTTGAGGGAGGGGGCTAAACTGCAAACCATGTATGAACTGGTAAGTTGTGTAACTTTCTAAACTTTTAAACTTTAAATTAGAATGTTTAACAGGAATAATAGTGTTATTTGCTCAGTCTTTTGGCTTCAAAGATGTTTGGCTATTTATCTTATCTACAACATGTAATGTTTCATGTGTCTCAAGTCTTAGTTTCCATTTGGAAGTTTCATTTATTTCACAGTGTGAAATGTATGTAAACCCAGTAATTAATTATTTTCAGAAGCAAAAATGTGAGGTAATCTTTCTTACCAGTTCTGCATTATACTTCATAGGCTCTGAAATGCTCCCATTGCAGTGGTCCTCTTCGTGCTCCTGATACCTCCAATCGTACTTCTTGTATGGACTGTGATAAAGACCAGGACTGTGCTGGACAACTCCAGGTAAAATAAAACAAAAAAATAATCATATATTGATTATTTCATGAATTATATGACATGGGTTCTTAATGTGTATTGTAATGTACTTTATGAGAAAAAAATTGTATTTTGTAGCATGTCTGGAATTCGAAAATTAGCTAATACTGTAATTGACTGGGTTTCCATAAAACATAGCAAAAACTATTGAGCTGATGTTTCTTTTAATTTACACATGTAGTTTTAGCCATTCTAAGACAAGACATATATATACTGTGTGTAACTAACAATGAAAATTCCTTTTTGTGTAGAAAAGGCTCATGTTGTCTATTGAGTCCAGAATTGAGATATTGTTATTAGGCAGAAAAATTGTAAATTATGAATTGTTGAGCTAAACACACCTTGAAACAACTTCATCAGTTCTGAGATGCTATCATTCTAAAATTAACATGTTGCAAATATCACTTAATACTTATTTATATGCATGTGCAACTGTCATCCTAAATTTCCATTTGTGTGAATATATTTAAGTGTATCAGAGTGACACATGTTCATAATTAGGTAAATCATGTCAAGTATCTGTGTGCACTGTGAAGAGCCGACTCTTACATAAACTTCTTTTCTTAGCACATTCTCAGTCATGTGACTTCATCCTTAAGGTTTCAGGTGTGACTGGGATGACCAGACTCACTAATTTCTGTACAGCATTCTTGTACAAATCAAATATGTAAATTGGTTCATCTTAGTGTATCTTGCACTTTCAGAACATATTGGCTACAAAGTTCAGTTTCCATCACAGATGTGATGTTCAGTTTCCTACACATATTTTTGGCATTTGCAGTAGCTTTAAGATTTCTTTTTATCCTGCATTTTTGAGGCATAATATCTAGTTAGTTTCATTCCCAAAAACCTGAAGCACAAAACTGAAATGGTGGAATGTTGGTCTGAAAATCAAGGCTTGGGAAATGGTTGTCCATTCTCTGTGGGAACATGCATAAATTCCATTCTACTGCAAATGGTTCGACAGTTGAATGGTTATGAAATGGAACACTATCCACTCCATTAGTGGCAGTGAAAGATGTCACTCCATAATTGTCAGAAGGATCAAGTTATGGAGATGAGTGTATACTATAGTGGTGATACTATTCTTAGGAATTAACAAAGGGCACAGTGTGTAAAACCAAGAAGCAGTGTTGCATTACTATCCCACGTTATGTAATTCATAAAATTCTTCAACTGTTTGCTTATTAATTTAGGTTTTCATTCTGAAATGAGGTGATTGTGTTCTATTGAATCTTATCAACAATAGTATGAATCACAAACCAATTATTCATGGGCTTTGCAGTAAGGTGAAGCTTATTTTGTATTATCACTGGTTCTATGAAGGCTCAAAATACACTGGCGGAAAGTGAAAAAAGAACACAAAGAAGGAGACGTCTGCTACCAACGAAATTTATGCAGCATAATAACGGAATACAGGGGATAACGTGATCAAAACATTATGGCAAAATACAGCTGTATTTGCTGGTAAACTGAAAAATAACATTTCCATGTAACATGGTTAGTACGAGGTTGAACCGCCATGAACTGTGTCACACTGTGAAATTCTGGCATGGAGTCTGTCGTACAGATGTTGGATGTAAGTTTGGTGTATTGAGTTCCAAGCATCCTCAATCTGGACACGTAAATCGGGGATGGTCGTGGCTGGCCGTGGAGACCGGATAAGTCGTCGTCCCATAAAATCCCACACGTGATCAATGGGGGACAAATCCGGTGAACGTGCAGGCCATGAAAGTTGTCTCACACCCTGAAGTGCATGTTGCGTTGCACGTGCCGTGTGTGGGCGTGCATTATCTTGCTGGAAAACACCACGATGGACCAACCTTACAAATGGCACAACAACGGGCGGAATGATGCTGTTGATGTAGGAGGTGCTGTTTAACGTACCCGGTACAAACACTAGTTGTGTACGGGAGTGATAGCTGATCGCTCCCCACACCAGGAGACCAGGTGTAGGCCCTGTGTGTCGCTGGAGGATGCAAGAAGGGTGGAGATGTTCCCCTGTGCATCTGCGAACACGCATACGGCCATCGGAGGCTCCAAAGCAGAATCTGCTTTTATCGCTGAACACGACAGATCGCCATTGCGTTCTCCAGTGCAGACGTTGACGACACCACTGCAGCCGTTCCTGACGGTGGGCTGGAGTCAGAGGCACACGTGCACATAGTCCTGCATCCAGTAGACGGTTGCGGATTGTTCGCACAGTCACCTCAGGTGCAACGCCGCTCTTCTTATGCATCGATCGGTCCGCTCATCAGTCCATCAGTGACTCCCGGTTCCACGTCTTCTCGTGTGGGAATGTTCCTCGGATCATCTACGCCACCATCGCTCCGCAATATGACGATACGATCACCCAGCCTCGCAGAGTCCGACTAGACGACCTCGCTGAAAGTCCAATAACTGCTGAAATCATACACGTCTTCTATGTTCAGGCATTGCAGCTTCTTCAGGGTCTTTGCACATGTCCGTACGCCGACGACTGATTACATTCACTTCGGCGTACTCCTTAAATACCACAGACAATAATTTGCATATTATGCCGTGCTGTGGCGTAAGCGCTCACCGGTTGGTCCCGAAATTAACATCACACTTACGTAAACTTGACCCCATTAAAATATGTAAATTTCATGATCGTCCGCCAATTCCTTCTTGGTGTTCTTTTTTCATTTTCCGCAAGTGTAGATGTATGAAGACTATGGAGATGAAAGATTTCATGCTTGAGAGAAGTTTTCCTTTTAGTGTTATAATCTGTTATGTATTTACTGTATCTTTTGTTGTGGCACTCTGTATGAGAAAAGAAAGCCAAATTATTCAAGAAATGACATTCTGTTGTGTGAAAAGTGTGATGGTGGTCTGCCACAATTTTCATTCAATGTGGGGAGAAAAAATTATTTGTTTGAGTTAGACTAAATTTTGGATAGTAATTTCAGAGACGTGACCTCTGTAATTATGATATCCAATACAATGTAATTTACTGACTGGCAATTACAAATCGTGCAACATCTCTTTGATTCCTACTGAAATTTTGGGTAAGGAATTTTAATTTGTCCTCTTACTAGTGCCCATGAAAAAAATAGATATGTATCAGGTTGTAAAGAAAGTTTCTGAAAAATATTGTATGTGGCGTGTGTAATGCAAAGATACTGCAGGCCTGCGGTGACATAAACATCCCAGAGTGCTGTGCACAAAAGAATAGGTTCTAAGGACAGAATGTACACAATTGTGGTGAAAATCAGTTGCATGTGGCAATGATACGCTGGTGATATCGAAGGAAAGTGTGTGTGCAATATTGCTCTATGAATATTTGAATGGCGTGAAAGTTACGAAATGATTAAGTTATATGAGATTTTTTAGGCTTGAAATACATACTTCTCTATTTTCTGGATACTTTCTTTACAACCTGATATAGCCTCCTCAGTGGCCCAGTGGTCTAAGTGATGGCCTCTGATCGTCCGTCCGAAAGGGGTCCTGGTTTGAATCCCGGTGAGGCATTGATGTTGTGTTTGTCTTACGGCACTGGCTCTCTCCCTTCTCTGGAGCCAGTGACCCAAAATTGGGGACGGGCGACTGCTTATAGCCCATTGAGTTGCTCACGGTGGTCGTTAAACCTGCAATCAAAAAAAAAAAAAAAAAAAAAAGCCTGATATATATTCTCATTACTAAATTTCTGTAATACTATTCTGAAGTCTGTTATATTGTTGGAATTTCACCCATATTGCGTAGAGTTCTGAAAATGGAAATTAATGAACTTCTTAAATAGGTTCTGGGGAGTCTCTCTCTCAGACTCAGATAGTTGGTAAAAAATAATGACTAGGATTGTACTCGTATGTATCGACTGACTTTGTTTTAATATATTTTGAATTGGAATTAAGTTATCCCATCCAGTTCTTAAATGATTGTGGTATTTGGATATTATCTTAAAGTACTTGTTTTGATGGTTGAAAAGGTGTAGTTGCCAACTTTGTACAGAAATCTGCACTGAATATTACTAAATACATCAGAGATATTCCATTAAAAGATGATGGGCAAGTTAAGACATCTTGACAGGGAATGGCACACCATGAGGGAATGCATGAAATGAGACAAAACTTGCCACACATGTCAACAAGTAGGTGGAAAGAGAAGTCATTTAATTTCGGATGGATTACATGAATGTGTGTGTGATAGGCAGTGAGACAGTGTAATGTGGCCTGAATCAGTAGGTCATATGACCATCATGCTGGGCTATACAATTCAACATGGTGTGGCATCAAATGGAAAAGTTCCTGGATGGTACCCTGAAGTATTGCTGACCATGCATCATTGATGTATGTCCACAATTCAGTGGCATTGCTAGGGTGCTGTCTATTGGAAAGAAGTCTGGGGATTGACCTAGCCAGGCAGCACCTGGACACATTGTAGGCACTGTCTGCTGATGTTGGCTGTGTGCAGGCAGGCATTATCTTGTTGAGACTGGGCATCACAGAGATACAGCAACAAAACGGGTTGTAGCACCTCATTGACATATCATCATGCTGTCATTGTGCCCACTGTGTGTACGAGCAGTGAACTGCTGTTGAAACTGATAGCACCCCAAACCATGACACCAGGCTGAGGAGCCATATGATGCTCACGTATCACAGCAAGATAATCCTATTGACCACATCATCTCCAGACTCTCAATTGGTGATTGTTGGCACTGTGACAGAAGCGAGATTTCATGCTGAATATGTCTTATTCAGCATGAAATCTCACTTCTGTGCTAATGCTTTTGTCACTCATTACATGTGCTTGTTTCATCCCACCCTGCACGTCTAGTATGGCACCACTGCAACCTTGCGCAGTGATGTGCAGTTTGCAAGACCTCAAACCTGCTTCAGCCAATCTGCAATTCACAGTGGTGCCATTATGGGGATGGCCATAGCTGCCTTGTACACCTTGTTGAATGTGAATGTCGTCTGCTGTGGACTGTGGGGTTGCTAATGCTTGCTGCCAAATGCAGCGATTGTAGCATTTGGGCTCCCACCTACATGTTCCAGTCCCATTGCAGTGGCACATGTTACCTTCCTTTAGCCAGTGTCACCACATTCAGCTGACAGTTGTAGTATCCCAATGCATTTCCACTGTGATATGAAGCAGGGGCCAGTCAGCCATATGTAGTCCTATGATGAAGCCTCTGATAAATATGTTTGTATGATGGTAGGATTCCCAATTATGTTACCTAGGCATTCTCACTCATTACTTGTGCTTTTTATCACTCCAATGCAATGGTCCATACTGGAGATGAGCATGGGCCCAGGCTATGACAAAAAGCCCGAAAACAGATCTGTGCCTGGGTGGGATCTTATATCAAATCTTTGACTAAAATGAGCCTGGGCTCAGGTTAGTTTTCCTTTTCACTTTTTTAATTAATTTTATTTAACACTGCTAACCGAATTAACTAACAAAATGGGAAACACACAACTGAATGGTTAGGCTATAGTCAGTATTTTGTTCTTTGTCTAAAATTCCTAATTATTGTTTATTACGTGTTTCACTTGCATTTCGTAACTCAAAAGTCTGTGAGTGCTTTAAGTAACAACTACATATTTTTTCCCATGTGGATATGATGAAAGCTGATATTGTAGCATAAGCATTGCCCAGTCCTGGTAGGGGGTAGGGATAACAAACCAAGCCCATCAAGCTAGACTTCTTTCCTTAATTTTAATTGCCTTTGAAATAAAAAAAATTATGTGGGCTCTGACTGCACTAAACAATTATACTTGCTAATTGACTAACTATATACATGTGTATATCTGACATCAAGGAAACAAGGACATCCAGAATTATATTTACGTAGTACATACAACTGTAAATTGCATTTTGAATCACTCTGTGCTGTACTTGTATTTTTATATAATTTATTTATTTAGAGCAACCAGAGTGAAGCCAAATCACTGGATCAGTTCTGTGTTGTATTACATGTAATTTTGCAACTTCTAACTAGCCGAAAACAAATTTAATAATTTGTGAATAAAGATTATTATATTTACAAATAAGAGTACAAGTGACAGCTTCACCAATAATAAAATAAATGCCAAAACCAGCTTTGTCCCAGTAGAGCTAATAATATAAATTCCATGTATTAAAAGGCACCTATAAAGTATATGCACATTTACTCAATACTTAGTCGGACCTAATCTGTGAACAAAACAGGAATATGCAATTTTTGTGTCATGCAGAAATGACATAGATTTTATAATGAAATCTAAGGATTCAAAATCTTTATTTAAATTTGAATGAAAAAAAAATTAAATACAGGGTGTTCAAAAATGATGTATACAATTTCAAAGTTGATTAGTACAGAAAGTACATATGTGCGATACGAATGTTTTATGTTTTGTCCAAGATTAAGCAAGTTCTAAAGTTTATAGCTTTGCAATCAATACACTTCCACATGTGCTCCATTCGTATCGCGCAGGATGTCGAGGCTGTAGTAGTCTATTTCGGACTGAGTACGGTGCAGAATGTCTGGGGTTACGTGGAGGAAGGCTGCAGTGATGCACGCCTTCAGGTCACTGAGGAAAGCAACCTTTGTCCTGTAGACAGTGTCTTTAAGGAACCACCATAAAAAAATCACAGGGGGGTTATGTTTGTTCAAAGGGGAGGCCATGTGATTGGACCTTCGCGTCCAATCCACCGACCAGGGAAATGCTGATCCAAGCATGCACGAATGTCTGATGACCAATGAGGGGTAGCCCCATCTTGCTAGAAATGACATCTGGAATCTCCTGCTGTTGCAGAATGATGAACAGTTGTAACATGTCCAGGTATGTGCCGTCAGTTATGGTTGGTTCAGCAAACAAGAATGGTCCAATCACTCTGTCCTGCATAATGCCACACCAAACATTAACTTTGGGGCTGTGTCTTGTGTATTCCACAGGGTGCGCACGCGTGCTTGAAAACCTGGAAAGTCCTGGAAAATCATGATTACGTTTTCAAGGCCTGGAATATCCTGGAAAAACGGTATTTTTTTAATGCTGTCTTGAAAAGCCTTGAAATTTGTGCTTAAAAAAAATGCCCTTTTAGGAAATCGTGTTACTGACTGTTACCCCCTTAATTTTTTTAAGTTCCTCTCCTCTTTTCTCAAAGAAACCGCCGGCTACAGTGGTGTTTCGGATGTGCCCAAATCCTAATTTGGCTGGGGGGGGGAAGCACTACTTCCAGTGCAATAAAATTGGATGATTACTAGCAGGTCTGTTAGGGAAGGGAAGCTTGATGCATTCTCTAGCCCTGAGCTTGATGTCCGTCCGACAACTACTGAGAACAACAGAAGGGGAAAGAAGAGACATTTAGCATTTGCAGGGGGGTCGCGTGTTTACCAAGTCAGCTGGCATCCACCAGTGAAGAGTATGCCTGAACAACACATTCATCTGCTCCTTGTTTATTGCATTAAGACGCTTGCTTCCGGCCCACCCCTCAAGAGACTTCGGCTACTTATGATAAAAAATAAGAAAACTATCTTTGCGAATTTTTCACAAAAGTGGCTGAAATTTTTACATTTACTATAATTGGATTACAGAAGCTCACTCCCAAAATTCCATTTGAATCGGTTTAAAACTCAAAAAGTTAGCATTGGAAATTTTTATTATGTGTGCCTCTTTAGACAGTGAGCCTTGAGCAGAAAGGGTGTTACCATAGCAACGGTTGATTGACAGCTGGGAGCGCTGATCCGAAGCCCTTGGTTGGGAAGAAAGCAAACACCTGTTTATCACTTCCACGGCTCAAAAGGACTAAGAGATATTTTCAGAAATCCATTTTCCGGAATTTTGAAAAGAACACAGTAAAATTTTTACAGTGGTTAAAATACATCACAATAAAGTTCTAGTGCAAATTTCGCCGAATTCCGTTTGAAACTTTAGCAGATGCAAAAAAAAAAAAATCTTCCGTTGCAAAATCGGATTCAAAAAAAAGAAACGGCAATTATAAATTACGGGAAAAGCAAGCAAATTATTTTTTTTAGATGCCATGGTTTATTTAAACAGAGTGATCCTTAAATTTTGTTTCTGTGATGATATGGACTCTATTTTAATTACAAACATACATTTTTATTCAGATGTCTGAGTTACTGTTTTAATAAAAAAATCTATAATTAAAAAGTTTTCAATGGATTTAGGCGAAATTCAGCAGATAAACGTATTTTAGTAAATTGCAACGTTATGACGCAAATTTGGTCATTTTGTCGAAAATTGGGCAGCATTTTTTTTTTTACGTTTTCTCCTATAGTTAGGGTGAAGGAGGAAGACACTTCAGTGAGCTGCAGGTGGTGATTTATGGCGATGTGCCAAATGAAAAGAAGCCGTTCCATCAGGACATTCCAGAGGTTGAGTGTGCGTGGACGCGTGCTCCTGCTGTTTGAACTTAATCGGAATGTTTTCGGGAGGGGGAGAAATATCCGTTTCAGCTTTACAGCTTTCAGGCTCCTTTTTTTTTCTTGGTAATAAATAAAAACCATAGTTGCTGCATTCACCATTGATCCATATTCGCATTTCTTGAATATAAACAGCAGACAATCGGAAACATGGTGTTGGGTGGGTCTTGATGTTCTTCATTTGTATCTGCTGAATTTTGTTCTGTGGGAATACGGAATGAGTTATACTGTGAATACATACAAAACTACATATTTTTGAGCTGAAAAAATATGTCTACTTGTACACAGTAGCTAACGTGTGAACTCAGACGAAGACAATCGGACATATGGACGTCTGATTCCATAAAAAAATCAACCCATTTTATTATACACGACAGGTAAAAAAAGAAAAAACATTACATGTTTTTAAACATTATAAAGGAAAGCGGATTTTTGAAACACCATGACTTGATGATATTAATTTCTGAAAGTTTTTTTTTTTTCGATTTTAATTTCTGAAATCTTTTTTTTTTTTTTCAATTACAATACACTGTAACATGATACCTGTGTGTTGTATCCCTTAGTTGTATGGCAGATTTTCAGTTGGCCGATATCCGCGATCGTAAGTGGTAGTTACATTGCTATTGTTGATGATGACAAGATAAATACTGGAGTAATGTAGAATGTTGCATAACGTAAAAAAGAAATCGCCCCCTTCGAACTTTTATGTGGTTATCATAGCTGATCAACCATTTCATTCCATGAACATCAGCACATTTCAATCATTTGACCATTGGGGGTCTGACGGAATTCAGCAGTGCTTAAGCGCCTAGCGCAACGAGAACATGCTAATTATGGACAGTTCTATTCCCTTCCCCCTATCATCCCTAATCCATTTGCATCTTTCATCATTTTTATTACTTAAAACTGAAATTGCTTTTAAAAACTAATTTGAGCATGATACTGTAAAGCGTAGTAATCATCCTGGAATTTTTTTGTATATGGCCTGGAAAAGGCCTGGAAAGTCCTTGAATTTTTTTCCCCCAAAAGAGTACGAACCCTGATTCCAGGACAGCATGGGGATTTTTTGAACCTCAAATTCGGCAATTATGCTTGTTGACGGTACCTGACACATGAAATGTTAACTCATCACTGAAACAGATTCTTGACAGGAATGTGGGGTCGCTGTCAATGCAATGAAGCATTTCTATGGCAAACACTGCATGACACACTTTGTTGTTGGGCTGCACCCTTTTGCACCAGCTGCATTTTGTAGGCGTAAAGACGAAGGCATTTGTGTAGCACTGTGTGAACTGTTGTGGCAGGTATCCCCAGTTCACGACTAGCTGAACGAATGGACATCGATGGGTTCCGTTGGTACGCCTGACGCACAGCCTCCACACATTCTTCCGACACAGATGGTCTGCCGCTGCTTGTCCCTTTCACCACACTACCGGTAGCTTTGAATTTGTCTACCCACTGCTAGATACTCCTCTGTGTTGGTATTTTCCTCTTGTACTCCCTCCTGAAATTTCTCTGAACTTGGGTCAGCGATTTGAACTCCGCAAACCATATCACACAAGCATCTTTTTCCTGTAGCGTTGCCATTTTCACTATGTTGTGTCACACTGCACTAGAACATTTGTTACCTGAACATTTTGTTATATGCTTTATTTTTTTCCTTATTCACATAGGGAAATTTGCACAAATGTTCAAACTCGGGCTGGCCCGGACCAGTCATAAATAATGATATAACAGGCCCAGTCAAAACCCAGACTTTAAATGTCCAGGCCCGGGCCTTAGAAAAGGAGCCTGTGCTCCTCATGTAGTCTGCACACTCATGTGAGGATGACCAAATTTAGCTAAGCCAAGCCCATTTTGCCCTATCTCTCACCTATCACGTGATTGGTTTACAGCTGCAGTGAGTTTCATTATCCACCTGTCATCACATTCTCACTCATTTGATGGCACTCTGACAAGTACTTCATGTGGCATTTTCTATGTTGAGCATTGATTTTTGTAGTGTTGAGCACTTCATTCATGTAGTTCCGTTGCTGTTGATTGTTTCAGTCTTATCTGTGTCTTGTATGTGCTGGAAGTGATTCAGAAGTATCAGGACTGAATTCATGATTTCAATAAATTACTATGCAGGTGCTAATTATCTGTGAATGCTTCTTGACATGTTATGCTGTTGTTAT
Organism: Macrothele yani; assembly: GCA_039090855.1. Lineage (NCBI taxonomy): Eukaryota > Metazoa > Arthropoda > Arachnida > Araneae > Macrothelidae > Macrothele > Macrothele yani. The sequence goes on from CM077012.1 coordinate 47,994,022, forward strand.
CAGTATTTGCAGCTCATTCCAATGATTAAGTTGTTTATGATCCACTTTTGGAGTTTGTTTTTCCCAAAGCATCAATGTAAACCATGACTCAGGTCTCTTTGTCCAGCCCACTCAGCCCAATTTGTGAAATAATGTTTCACTGAATACAAAATTGTAAGACAGTTTTATGCTGTATCAAAAAGAATTTCATACTATGGGCACACCCAAATTGCCACAGAGAAGCACTTTGCTATTTCCAAAATTGAAGTTTGAGTGGCACTTTTATTGTATAGGGGTGGGAAGAGTGGAATAAATGTTTGGAGTAGTAGAAGAACCTGCTTTAAAATGATTAAAACATCTCATTCTTCATCATCATCATCATGTACTACTTCTATATACCAGTATAGTGTTCTGCAAGTTTTTGGCACAAACCACTTTCAAAAGAAAAATAAAAAAATAAAAAAAATAAAAGAAATGATCTTTATTTATAGAAAAGAAAAAAGATCGTAGCGATATAATAATTCTGGTTTGCAGCCAACTTTGTCAGTCTAGTAATAATAATTCTAGTTTTCAGCCAGCTTTCTCAGTTTTTTTTTTTTTTTTTTGCATTACAAGATTTTCTGCCATTAGCATAATATTGTTTTCTTGATGTCTGATTTCACACCTGTAGTCCTTGTTCTAGGTTTACAGAGCCAGCTTTTAGCATAGGCAAGCAATGAGACTGCCTAGGGCTACCATTTTTAGGGGTTGCAGATTTTAATCATATGTTGATCTTTTATCACCATCAGATTTTTAATCTGTATTATCTTTGAGAAAGAAATACATCAAATCACTGGAAAGATAAGTAGTTTTATGTGTTCAGTGACTTATTGCAATAGTCAGTTCTCTTGCGATCCTCTTTCTTAGCGAAATAGGTTGATACAGCTGATAAAAGGCTTAATCTACTTTACTATTATTCTTTATCAAGCTACCCTGTCTTATGAGTAGTCACACCCAAATGAGCAAAATCTGGTACCCGTTGTATCCTCCTAACTGTTACTTAGTTGATGGTTTTTGGGATTTACTTTAAAACCAGTAATGTAGACATTTCTATGGTTATTTTCATCCCAAATTTTTCACTCACCCTGCTTGACTGATTATTATCTGTAAATTCAGATTACCTGTAAATTGTTTACACACTTAGATAAATTAAATGTCATATTAGAAATTTGGACAAAGCTTTTGATGTGATTTTTACTTTAAAGGAGTTTTGACTAGTTTTCAGAGCAAACACCACTCAATCGAGAGATCTTTAATGCTGTTTACTTCTGTGATGTCTATGAACAGGGTTCATCTTATTCGTTTTTCATGGACTGGCATGTGCTGTGCACTCTCAAATGAAAAAATCCCTTCCTGCCCACCCTCATGCTAAAATTGTGGGTCCTACTGGCATTTAAGTCTTGAAAATTGCACTATGTGTTTATTTATTGCCATGTGAAAGTTTATTCTACTTAGATTTAGTAAATAAAATAAAGAATTAATGTCCTTTTGAAATAAAAAGTGGATTTTTTTTCAAGTATGTGTCCTTCTTTTTCATGCCTTCTTAAATTAAAAAAGGCTATTTTTTATATCAAAATCTTCACCCTACCCTTTTGTAATCCCAAAATGGACCTTAGTATGCATAACAGAATAAAGCCTCTCTTTAGATAGTGATCACAAGATCATTTGCTGATGAAATGTTTTTTACTTGTGTTCCAAGTCCTTTCAGTTTCCTATTGTTGACTCGAAGCTAATAGCAGAGCTTCTTTTTCCAATATCAGTGATGTCTCAGAGAAGAGAGTTTTGCTTATAGCAAGAAATCAACTTGGTGATGGGGAAAAAAGTGAAAGGGGGATTGATTGTGAATGCAAAAAACACTGTGTGTGTGTAAAGATATGTACCTTGGCCATTACTGTACAAGCTTGGTAACTGTTTTTGAAGTATCCTGCTGTGTTGCATTCTTGTTAGATTAAATTGTTTGATCATAAAATCGATCCATTAATTAATTGAAGGACTAGATAAGCATTTCATAATCGGGAAACCAAACGTGAAACTGTGGTGCATTTTTTAGTTGCATGGTGTGTGATTTTGTGATTCTTATTTAGTTTTTAATGATTTGAGGAAGAGGATGATTATTACACTCAAAGGCTGCAAATTCATATAAATTTTAGGTCTCATGAGCTGCTACACAACTTAGTCCTTTTAGTGTAATCATATGACCCCCCCCCCCACACACACACACCACCACCACCACAGAGTTTCATCAGTTTGCAAGACTGCTAAAGAATCTGAAATGAGCGCACAACACATTTACCCTTTTGTGGAGACAATTACTTCTCAGCACTGAAGCTTAAAAGGATCTAAAAACTAAACACTGTAGCCTTTAAACCTCATATCAAAATCTGTTATCACATTTAAGTTTCCCAGTGGGAGCTCTCCTCTAATTGCATAGTTGTACATATTTAGGTTATGCTATTTCCTTTTGAGCAAGTTCTGTAAAAAACATAATTTCAGGGTCTTAGTTTTTAACAATTCCATTCATTTGGTCTCCAGGTTGGCAGTGGTTATGGTCATTTGATTTTGCACACTAGTTGTTTTAAAAATCCTAAGGAGGCATTTCCTTTTGTAGATTAAGTCGCATACTAAAACTTCTGCTGTGGGTAAACTCCTTATGTATGAGTAAATGGTAGGGTGAAAACTAATAAGAACAATTGAAAGTTGAACAAGTTGTCATGAAGTATTCCTTGTCAGGAGTGTTCGATTGTGTCTAGATAAGGATTGTCAATGCATTTTTTTAGTAGCCTCCAAGCCTACATTTTCAGGACTAGGAAAATGGTCTATTGTTAAAGTCTGTAGACTGTCGGTCACTAGGCCACTGAATGCTTCCTGATGTAACACAGTAACATTGACTGCCTTTTGCTCTTGGCCACTGTTTCAGAACCAGTATCGTGTTTTCTATTTATTCTTTCTTTCCAACACAATATGAGTTTCAAAACAGTGCTGAAAAGTAATTTCCTAATCAAAAACAAAGACTGTACAAAAATATTAGACAAACCAGGTGTGTATCTTAACCCTTTCCACTCAAATAACATTTCACCCATATTCACCCTGCACCCGCATTTTTTTTTTTTTTTTTTCTGCAGTAGAGGCCACAACTTAGCAGTGAAAGCTCAGCTTTGGCTCGCCAGCCCCAACATACGAGCTAGAGACATCATTGGCGTGGCGGGTGACACTCGACACATTAACGTGTGTAAAATAAATGTCCCGACATACAAGCTATAGAGGTGTCATCAGCATGGCGGGTTTCATTTGGCGATTTCGTAATGTCTGGTTTCAACTGACAGTTGAGCGGAAAAGATTAATACCAACTTGATTTATCAGTAATGATGAAATGGATTAATTCTACTTAGGAAGCACGAAAACCCTTGTTAAACATCAACTCACTCAACGTGCGACTAATTGGAAACATAAGCAATAGAAAACATCCCTATATAGGCACAATATAAAACATCAAGCAGAACTGGTCTCAAAAGGAATTGAAATTGTCAGCCCATAAAACAGTGAATTCTGTTTACATTTTGCAAAAGTAATGACACGCACACACAAAGAAAGGAAAACTGTAACAATAACAATTTGGTAGAAGAGGAAAAAGGGGAATGTAAAAATGAAAAAGAAAAACAAGGAAACCTTTGTAAAAACCAAACTATCAAATGATGGTATGCAGTACACAGAGACATGTTCACTAGCTAGCCACATGGCAACTGATGTGACTGTGTTGCTGTTCTACATTGGGAAACATTCAATGTCAGTTACCTTCACTCTATAAACTTTAGTGACAGACCATTGTCATAGTCCTTTATATGCATGCCTAGAGGTTATTGTGAAATGCATTGACAGTCCTCGTTACACTCAACTGAACATTCCTAATAAAGAATACTTCATGCTAACTTGTTCAGTTTTTTATAGCTTTCTGTCAGTGTTTACTAGTTCATAATGGTTTTACCCACTGTGAAATATTTAGCATTCAACCTACCCTGCAAATGGAAACAGCACCTCTAGGGGATTTTAAAAACAACTAATGTGCCACATCGAATGATGGTGATCACTGCAAACCCAGTAACCAAATGAATGGAACAGGAGAAAAAAAAAAAAAAAAAAAAAAAGCTTGAAATTCCTGTCTTTTTACATAACACATAAAAACTCATAGCTTGCTCTACAGTGATATCAGGATATAGCATAACACACCTGAATGTGTGTAACTATGCCTTTTAAGGAGTGTTCACTGGGAGACTTTAACGTGGTGGAGTTTTTGATATGATGTTTTGGACTACAAGTTTTTGTTTTTCGAACCATTTAAACTGTATTACATAACTTGTTGACACAGTGGAAGAGTGGGCTGTTCCGTTCTCTTATTTTTAGAACTTCTTGGTACTACCCTAGCCATAAACATACACCCAGATGTTTAATCTACTGATGGAGTAGAAATAAAGGGCAATAACAACAGTTTAATATTCCAGTAGAATATTGTCAACTTGACACTTCATATCTGAAGTGTTACTTTGGTTATGATTGAACTGTATAGTAGAATGCCTTTTAAAAGCTCAGGCTTCTGACTAATTGTCTAAGCTTGGCCCAAGTTGGAGTCTTGGATGAGGCATGGGTGGTGTATTTGCCATGCAGTACTGGTTCTGCCCTTTCCCTGTAACCAGTAGGGCTCTAAATTAGGGACAGGTGACTGTCCCTTATGACATTAAATGCTCATTTGGGGGGGGGGGGGGATATGAAACCCTGAAACAAAACAAAAATATGAATTTAATTAGTTAGGACAAATTTTTTGCAAATGAAGACCAATGTCAGAATTAGTAAAAACTGAAGGTTTTATTTGTTTTGATGAATGGGAGTCGAAGCTCGGTCATGTGTCACCTGTTGATTCTACAGTGTGTATATCTATCCAATATTTTTATACTTGTGTGTTTCATCAGCAACTAGGGCCTCTGTGAATCTTGGAGAGGTGCAAGCTAGTTCTGTGTGACATTGGCAAAAAGACCCCAACTCACTGGGTTTTGTTCCAGAATCCTTAGGTTGAATGACCAACTGGAACCCTCAGCTGTGGGCTAATCCCCCACACTGATGTACTTACCTGATTAAAAAGACAAAAAGAAATATTAAGAATGACTCAAGTGTGGGATATGGTGGACCTACCACACTTGAGAAGGACGGTCCACCACGGAATCGACCTGGACTTTCTAAACGGCGTATGAGAAAGCGATCTCGACTGAGTGAATGTAAGATTGGTGTATGAAATACTAGAGGTATAAATGGCAAGATGAGTGAGGTGATTGAGGATATGAATAAGTATAGACTGGATGTGCTGTGTGTAAGTGAAACCAAAAAGAAGGAAATTGGGGTAGAAGAAGTGAATGGCACGGTGAGTGTGTGGTCTGGAATATTGGATAATATGAGAGGACAGGCTGGTGTAGGTGTGATTTTAAGTGAAAAGATGAAGAACAACTTGATTCACTATAGTTGCATAAGTGAGAGAATTCTCTGGATTCGTTTGAAAGTGAAACTTCAGAAAATTGTAATTGTTGTAGTGTATGCTCCTTGTGACTTGGAACCTTCTGATAAGAAAGAAGATTTCTGGAATGAGCTAAAAGCTGTTTTGAGCCAGTTTGGTGCTAAAGAAAAAGTTATAATAGCAGGGGATTTCAATGCTAGAGTAGGCATGCAGAATGCAATTTATGACAATGTTCTGGGTAAGTTTAATGATCCTTGTGTGAATGATAATGGTAAAAGATTAATTGAACTCTGCATTGAGAATGATTTGTGTGTATCTAATACATTTTTCAACCACAAGTATATACACACATATACTTGGGAAAATCGTACTCTTGGTCAAAAGAGTGTGATAGATTTTGTTGTTTACAATCAGCGTTTCAAACACTTAGTTGTTGACACCCATGTGATGAGAGGTGCGGATGTTGGTTCTGACCATTACTTGGTAGTGTCACGGGTGAAATTTAATGTTGGTTGGAGGAAAAGGAATAGGAAAAGACCCAGGATAGAAAGAATAAAGGTTGATAGGCTCCTTGAAGATCATCAGCGGTATTCTGACTTACTCAGAGAACGACTGAAGGATCTGAAATCTTGTGAGAAAGATGTAGAAAAAGAAGTGGGAATGTTTTAAGAACTGTGTTGTTACTGCTGCTAAAGAGGTCTGTGGCACCACAATAGTGAGTAACAATAGAGGTGATGCTTGGTGGAATAGTGAGATTGATGAGGCAGTAAAGAAAAAGAAGGAAGCCTATTTGGGGATGTTGCAAGGTAGAGTCTCTGTGGATGAATATCGCTGTAAGAAGCATGAAGCTGCTAAGCTGGTTCGCTACAGTAAGGCAAAAGATAGGAAAGAGAAAGTGGAAAGGCATGAACTGGCTTTTGGAAAGATAGAAAGTCCTTCTGGAAGTACATGAGACTCAGGAAAAATAGGGGAAACAAAGTTGTAAGTTGTGTGAAGAATAAGATTGGGGAAATGATATGGGAGCCCAATGAGTTAAGTGACAGATGGGGCGAATACTTCTGTGAGTTATTAGATCAGGAGAGCAAAAATGATTCTGAGACAGATGCAGATGATGTCACAATGAGGGATGAAAAGCACGGGAGGGATCTCAAGAGAAGAAGTGTGTAAAGTTCTAAAATCTCTTCAGAATGGTAAGGCTCCAGGAGTTGATGAACTGCAGAGATGTTGAAGTATGGTGGTGACTCTATAATTGACTGGTTAACTGAAATTTGCCAGTTGTGCTGGGAGTTAGGAATGGTCCCTCGGGATTGGAAGGATGCTATCATTGTTCCCTTGTATAAGGGAAAAGGTGATCAGACTGAATGCAAGAACTATCGTGGTATTAGCCTACTGAGTGTGCCAGGGAAAGTGTTTGGTAAGGTTGTTATTGAAAAAGTACGGGGTCTTACATCAGAGAAAGTGTGGGATGTTCAGAGTGGTTTTATGCCTGGTAAAGGCTGCACTAACCAGATTTTTGCATTACGCATGATGATTGAAAAGTATCTGGGTGTTGGGAAGAAAGTTTTTACTGCCTTCATAGATTTAGAGAAAGCTTACGACCGAGTGAATAGGACACTTTTGTGGAAGGTATTGAATGAATATGGTGTTACTGGGAATCTACTTAATAGTGTAAAAGCCATGTATGCTGGTAGTAGAGCTTGTGTACGAGTGAATGGTGTTTTATCAAAATGGTTTTCTATTGGTGCAGGAGTTAGACAAGGTTGTGTAATGTCACCATGGCTGTTTAATATATTTATGGACGCATGCATGCGTGAGGCCAAAATAGATAATAGTGGTTTATGTCTTGGTGATATCCGTGTGTGCAGATTGCTGTATGCTGATGACACTGTCCTGTTGGCAGAGAGCAAAAGTGAGTTGCAGAGTATGTTGACTCGGATGCACGAAGTTTGCATGAAATTCAAACTGAGTATAAATAAGGGAAAAACCAAAGTTATGGTGTTTGATAGAGCAATGGGTAGCACTGAATGTAATGTAATGTAAGTATAAATGGCACTGTGATTGACCAGGTGAGTGAGTTTGTGTATTTAGGAAGCATGTTTGACAGAGAGAACAAAGTTTGATGGTGAAATTAGTAGGCGAGTGAATTCTTCTCATTGAAAGTCATAGCTGCTCTGGGAGGTTTTCACAGGAATGATGGGTTCTCTAGAGAGTCCCGCATGGCTGTGTATGAAACAGTAATTGTTCCTACTCTGATGTATGGCAGTGAAACCTGGGTACTGCAGAAGAAACATAGGAGTCGTTTGTGTGCTGGAGAAATGCGTTACTTACGCGGGGTTCATGTCAAGACACGATCTGATTGTGTGAGGAATGAAGATGTATTGCAGTTGTGTGATGTAAAGCAAATTGTTGTTAGCAAGGTGGAGACCAATATGCTTTGGTGGTTTGGCCATGTTGAAAGAATGAGTGATGAAATGCTTACTAAGAAAATCTTTTCAGCCCAAGTGGCAGGAAGGAAAGGCAGAGGAAGGCCAAAGAAGACATGGGAATGGATCAGATTCAGGAGTGTCTGCATGAGAAAAAGGTTATGAGTATGAAGTATAAAAGATCTTGTGTACGGCGTGTAATTGATATCAGTGAAGCACGAGTTGTATGTCAAGATCGCTGTAAATGGCGAAGTTTGATACAACAACAATAAGTAAAAATATCTGGAAGTTTATATTTCTTTTTGGAGCTAACCTCTGAATCTCAGAGAACAGCTTAGTGATATGTATGTATGTATGTATGTATGTGTTTCATCATGTCAAGTTTTTTGCACTACACTTATGCTTTTGAAAACTTGCTGTGCACTTCTTGTTTCCTTTCTATTTAGCTTTGTGTTGTGTCCTTTATCCTAGTCTAGTCTTTCCAAACATAGTGATGCATACCTGCCAGGTTTTACGGTTTACCCGTAAAATGTACGGAAATGTGACTTGTTTTACGGGGGAAATGTTAATTTTACGGATTTGGTGATTCTTCAAGATTTTTTTCTTTTTCTGATGATTTTGCACCCACTATTAAAACTTTTTTTATTAACTTAATCCATTCAAAGTAAAGTGCCGATGTAAGTTACGAATAAGTTTTCAGTCATGGGTTTATTTGGAAAAATTTTTCTGTAGTTTTCCCTCATTTTAGGTTATTGTTTTGCCTTTTTTCAAACAGTAGAACACCAACCAGCTGGGCTTGTTTAACCTTGGGCTTGGTTCTCTTCCCCTTTCTCGCGCGCACTGTTTCCCACCTTCTTTTCAGATAATGCATTGTTTGTCTCCCGAGTTGCAACTTCTCAGCCGGCCAGCATGGGGTGTGTCTTGCATTGGAACCAGGTGTCTTTATTCCTCCTAGTTCGAAATGCTATATCAGAACGTAGTTATCATAGAAAAAAAAATTCAAACGGATTTTAAATCAGTGGAAATTTTAAGCCCAGATCGATACCCAACATAATTAAATTAAGCAAAAACTGCCAGTTTTGTGAAATTAAAAATGCATTGGGGCATGGTTTCGTGACTTCTTTTCTGGCAATAAATTTGACCTAACGAAAGAATGCTACTATAAGAGGAAGTTAAAAAAAAAAAAAAAAAAAAAAAGTATGTCCAATGTTCATTCGAGCCAGTGCTGCTCCAGCAATGATTTATTTTGCTGGTCCATTAGTCAGTAAATTTTCTACGCTTTCCAACCGTGCTTTGTTCATCGCTCGATAGCATTCATAAAAATGTCTTGGCTTGATTCAACGAAATTAATATGTTGGGGTACATACTAATTCGTCAAATCCCTATTGAAAATGGTCAAAGGTAAGGTCAAGACATTATTTTCAGTTGCTCTCTGCTTTCCTATTCATTCTTCCACCCTTTTGCGTGATGATTTGCATAAAATCAAAGCATGATTGTGATGAAGTTTGAGTATGCTGTTCAGCACCCATAGTGGACCTATCCTATTGAAAATGGTTGCTATTAGTATTCACGAGGACAGTGCAGTAGTACATGCGCGAGATTTGTTGCCCCTTTTTAGAATTTCAGCACAATATCTTCCGTGGAAATTGACCGATTTGGGTAGAATTTTTAATTATAAAACGACGCGTTTGTGGTAGCTTTTTAATTTAGAAATTAGCAGGCACAAAAAATGTTCTATTTATAAAGCAAAAACACGCAAAATATACAGTATCAATTAATTCATACTAAGAGATTTGTAAAGAAAACAGTAAAGTATTATGAAGAACACTGTTGCTTTTGCAAACCCACACTTTTTTGTAGGTATGAAATTTTGGGCTTTTAGAAAACAACTCTGAATTTTAAAATATCCGAATTTTGACAGCACGAGTTTAATCTAGGGTGTAGACTTTTTTTTTTTTTTTTTTTTTATCTGTTTGAAGAAAAAAACGCCATTGGCTTTGTAACTTCTATCAAATCGAATTGTGTGATATTTAAAGATTTTCATTTTTTAAAACAGAATGCGTGTATTCCGCATTTTGTCATGTTAAGCCATATTTTTTTTTTTTTTTTTTTTTTTTGCAGAGATATAAGATCAGAATTAAAATCCTGGTTCAAACGTTTTGTGCCGTGGCTACGTCGCAAAGAGAGCAGGGGATGAGATGGGGATTATGTCACCGATGAAGTGGCTGTATCATTTCTCGTGACGCCTGATGTAAAAGACTTGGTTTTGTTCCAGCAAAACACATTGTGTTAGTTTACTGCAGGAGAGGGGGTAATTCAGACGTTGATAGGCCCAGATTGTTTTTGTAAAGGAATAACTAGACTAGAGAAGCTCTATTCGATAAGATGAGGGGAGAGGGGGGCAGGACAGGAAGACAGAACTATAAAATCAGTGCCATTTGGAAGTATAAAGGGGTCGGATTTGGTAAAAGACAAGGCACCGATCCGCCTGTGAGGAATGTTGGGGAGGGAGGGGAGGACCCCAGAGGGTGACATTCATAACTAAAACCTAAACCTTTGTTTCTAGATGAAAGAACCTTTCAGTTGCTCTCTGCTTTCCTAGCTGACCAGCTCGAATCGGATAACTCTGCAATCGGTATTTTTTTCCTTTTCAAATTGCAACTCTTTAAGCTGCTACTATTTTACTGTAGCAGTTTTTACTTGCATTTTTTTATTTTTCGAGTGGTAATAAATTTTATGTTAGTGATTCGCTATGAGCAGCAATATAAAAGGGAAAAAAAGTACTATCAAACATTCCGCGATGCGTGTTCTGCGGAATTCCCGTGTATTGCAAAATTTTCAAAAATGGAAAATATGCGTTTAGTGCTACGTGCGATACAATTTCAACATTTCGCATGGTGGAACGAATGATATTATAAATCATATTTCTAGTGACAAGCATAAATATAACGTTGACTGCATGGGGAATAAAATAATGAAATTGACTTCCTTTGTTAAAAGTTATAATGAACTGGATGCGATTCGTACAAAATGTTTGTTCACTTCATTTTTAGTTGAACATAATTTACCAGTTAAGTGTCTCTCAGTCACTCTTACTTATTTCATTTTTTTTTTTATTTGTCTCATCGTCCGTGTCTCCGTAAGATACAAAAAAAAAAAGCCTAACATGAAAATGTTTCGTTTTTGAAAACATTTTATTATGTTTCATGACGGTGTGGGACACGATCCCATTGAAAGAACATCCTTCTATTTAGATGCAAACTTCTGTAAAAGTAAATTTTTATCACTTTATAGATCATAATGATAGCATAGTAATGAGAAATTATGTATAGAATCTATTTTAATCGATATAAATGTGCCAATAAATCCAAGCATCTGTAGTCACTTCAATTACAAGTTTATACTTGATTTGGGTAACATCGTTTTTAAATCTATATGTTCGGTACATTTAATCAATATGCGCGACAAGTAACCTAATCGAATATATCGATTAAAATTTTCATCGAATATATCGATTAATTTTTTTTTACGGATTTCTGTTTCTGAAAGTTGGCAGGTATGGTGATGGACTACTTATCTAATTAACCACCAACATGTGAATGATTTAAATGCTTTTTTTTAGCTGCAGTCTAGTAGAGTGAATTTCTTTCCCTGTTCTGTCTTGTTCTTGATTTTTGTTGCCACTAGTGGTCATTGCATAATTCAAGTACTCCCTCCACCTGAATCTTAGCTGGCAGCTTTTTGCATGGCACTGTGATTGTCAAATGATAGTGTGTTCTTACAAAAAGAAAACAAACAAACAAAAAACCTGTGGATTTCATACATTTCTAAAGGTGTTTTATGCTTTATTACATTGCAGAAGGTGTTCACTGCCCATGATTTATTTGTTCAAGGCCTTCAACTTGCTGCAAGAGGAAGCTTTAAAGGTAATCTTGGTTCTTTTATTTTCATACACTAGAAGTGAAAAAAAAATTCAGTCTGTCTAAATTAATTCTTGAAAATTTATATTAGAGCTTTCTCCTCTAGATGCGATTGAACGCCTGAAGAGATGCCACAGGATGCGAGAGAAAGTGATGTATCAGTATAATAGACAGCTAGCTGAAGTGCAGGATCAATTAGCCTGCTGTTATGCATCTCTAGGTAAATGCAAAATCTTTATATTAATATAGTGACATGTCAATGCAAATATATTATTATACTTATCACCCATCATGTAGCAACAATATTTTGCATTTTATAAAATACTGTTGTGTATGGGATTAAATCATACATATAAAATACCCATCAGAAGTTAAGAACGGAACACTAAAGTGTGAATAACAAACAAAGCTATAGGGACTTGCAAACTTTTTACTGTGCTGCTTTGTCAAAAGATGTATTGGATGGCAATTCAAGCAGGCAGTAATGCGAAGCAAAACACCTGAGAAAGTAAGAGTTTTTCTCTAAATGCTGTGAGAACAGCATGGAATGATCCAAGGTAAATTAGAAATGTATCATTTCCTCATCATGTTGCAAATAAAATACTCAAAGATTCAAAATAACAGAAATTGTTAGATTAGCAGCCAGCCAATCTATCTCAGAGGTGGCTCAACTCTTTGGTGTCAACCATTCTGTGATCTCAAGGCTCTGAAACCAATTTCAAACAAGTAGAGCAATCATACAGAGATCAGTTCCAAACCATTCAAGAGTGACAATCCCTCAAGAGGGCATTTATATTGCTTTAATGGCCAGATGTAATTGGAGAACATCAGCACCTAGTCTGCATTTGAAACTCATCACAGCCACAGGGAGCTGGGTATCCATCTCTACTGTAGCCAGAGTACTCCATAACAGTGGATTTCATGCTTGTAGGCCTGCTGTATTTGTGCCATTATGTGGTAGCCACTTAGTGTGTGCACTTAAGATGGTGTCATGATCATGTCAGTTAGACCTTAGAATGGTGGTGTGATGTTTTGTTTGCAGGTTAGTAGTGTTTCTCGGGAATTGGCAACAGATATGTATTTATCTGGTAAGAGGCTGCCAGAATTTCTACATGTCTTGTAACATCATTGAATGAAGTTCTTTTTGTGATGGTGCTGACTGACCCTGTGTGGGCTGGTTTTCATTGGGTAGCTGTACTGACCTCCATGTTTTTCTAAAGGCCCTATAACTTCCATAAGGTACTGGAGTGAGATTTTGAGTTTCTGTGTAAGGGCATATTGCAAGGTACTTGTTGATTTCATTCTAGTGGATGATAACATGTCACCTGCAGAGCTAACTGTTAATGTATGTCTTGAAGAACAAGGTATGCACTGAATGTAGTGTCCTGCATTTTGTTCAGTTTTTAATCACATTTAGCAACTTTAGGATGCCATTGGGTGGAGTATTGTTGCTGATCAGCCCTGTCCTCCAAGACTTAATACTTTTCACCATATATATATATCATCATCATCATCATCATTGTCAACCATTATCAATCCACTGCTGGACGAAGGTCTCCCCAAGTTTCCTCTACAATGGTCTGTCTTGTGCCAGTTTCCTCCATGTCACTCCCGCATACTTTCGAATTTCATCCACCCATCTCTCATGTGGTCTTCTTCTGGGTCTTTTCCTGTCCCTTGGAATCCAATCTAAAATTTCGGCTGTCCATCGATGATCTGTCCTTCTGGCAGTATGTCCAGCCCATTGCCATTTCAGGGATTTAACTCTGATCATGATGTCTTCCACTCTTGTCATTTTCGGATCCACGAGTTCCTCTTCTTATCTCTCCTGGTTACACCAAGTATGCACCTCTCCATGCTACTTTGAGTTGTCTGCAGCCTTTGTATGTCTCTTTTAGTTAAGGTCCACGTCTCTGCACCATACGTAAGCACTGGAAGGATGCATTGATCAAACACTTTTCTTTTAAGACATAATGGCATATTGCTCTTGAAAATTATGCTGTTTCTTCCAAAAGCTCTCCAGGCAAGTTTTGTACGCCGATTAATTTCTTCATCAATGTGACCCTCACTTGATATCTGCTGTCCAAGATAAATGTACGTGTCTGTTAACTCCAGCTTTTCTCCATCAATCAATAAATCTTCATTTCTTGTAAAAGCATTGAACATCACTTTTGTCTTCTGAAAGTTCATTTTTAATCCCACTTCTTTACTGTTGTCAGCAAGTTCCTGGATCATACTCTGCAGCTCTGATGGGCTAGTTGCAAAAATGACTACGTCATCAGCAAAACGAAGGTATGTTAGATAATCTCCATTAATCTTTATCCCCTTGTTTTCCCAGCTCAGTGACTGAAAAACACCCTCCAATGGGGCATTAAAGAGCTTCGGAGATATGGTGTCACCTTGTCTCACTCCCTTTCCAATTTTTATGTGTGTTGTATTTTCAAACAGCCTAATCTTTGCACTTGCATTTTCATAGATGTTATTAATAATATTAATGTATGCATCTTCAATACTGCAGGTTTTCAGAGCCATTGTAACTGCTGATGGTTTCACCGAATCAAGGCTTTTTCATAATCGATAAAAGCCATGCACAATGGAAGTTCATATTCCCTCGCTCTTTCAATTAGTTCTCTCAGCACATGGATATGATCTATTGTGCTGTAGCCACTCCTGAATCCAGCTTGTTCTCTCGGTTGAGCCATGTCCAGTGTTACCTTCAAGCGGTGTGAAAGAACTTTAGTGAAGATTTTATAAACTACTGATAGGAGGCTGATAGGTCTGTAGTTTCCGAGATCCTCAATGTCACCTTTCTTATGTAGCAGGATCATTGTAGCGGTGTTCCAATCCTCAGGAATCTTTCCTTCATTAAGGCATCGAGTGAAAATTTGGGCGAGTACTGTTTCGATTTCTCCACTTGCTTCTTGTATGATGTCTACAGTAATTCCATCTTCTCCTGGAGCTTTTCCCCGCTTCATGTTCTTGATTGCATGTGCAACTTCTGCTGGAAGGACTGGAGGAACTCTGGTACTGGTATCTTTCATGATGTCTGGAGTGCATGTATCATCCCTTTCATATAATTTGGAGTAGAAATCTTTCACTCTTGTCAAAATTTCGCCTCTATTTCTTGTTACAGAACCATCTTCTTTTCTCAGTGCCATAATCTGTTTTCTTCCCTTACTGAGATGTCCCTTTGCTATCTTTAGGCTTTGGTTGTTTTCAATTGCTTTCCTCACTAGTTCACAGTTGAATTTTCTTACGTCTTCAGTGATACTTTTTCATACTGTCTTGCATAGCTCTATATATTCCACTTTGGAAGTCACATCTTCTTCAGTTGTCCTCATCTCTCTTCTTTTTTGCATCAACATTTTCGTTTTTCCTGATAATTTATTTACATGCAACTTGTTCTTAGACCCAGCTAATTTTGTTGCTGTTTCCATAAGAGCTTTGGTTACTTTTCTGTTAACTTCAGAGATGTCCACTTCTTCCGATGTTAGGCCTTCTAAAGCAGAGAACCTGTTCTTCAGTTCCAACTTGAAGGTATTATGGTGTTTTTTAAGGTTCGTTATGTCAATAGATTTTGTTTGTCTTATGAGCTTGCCACGTTCAAGTTTAGTGTTGAGGTGCATCTTACATCTCACCAATCTATGGTCACTACCTGTGTTATACTTGTTTAGCACACTGCAGTCTTCTATGACGAATTTTTGTTACACATAATAAAATCAATTTCACTTGTCGTCCCATTTGGATGTCTCCATGTCCATTTCCTGTGTGGCTTTTTCTTGAAGAAGGAGTTCAAGATGAAAAACCCTTCTGCCTCTGCAAACTCAACGAGAGTATTTCCACGCTGGTTTCTGTTGCCGTGACCGAATTTACCTACTGAAGTTTCATTCTGTTGCCGTTGCCCTATTTTTGCATTGAAATCTCCCATAATTATTTTCAAGTGCTGCTTACCTTTATTATTTAGATGACAAATTTCCTCATAAAATTCTTCAATTTCTTCTTCAGGATGACTTGTGGTGGGTGCATAAGTTTGAATAATCTGAGCCTGGTATCTTTTCGAGAGTTGGATAACAAGCCGTGCAGCTCTGTCAGAGGAACTTTCAACTTCTACAACTTTATCCTTCAGTTTCTTGTTTATTATAAATCCAACACCACTAGTTCTGCCAGTATCTGTCCCACGATAGTAGAAGAGATGTCCACTTTTCAGTTCGATGAGATCTTCTCCTTTTCTCCTTACCTCACTTAGCCCCACGATGTCCCACTTGATCCTTTGTAGTTCCTCTTCCAATTCAAGAAGCCTTGAATCAGAAGATAGTAAGCGTCCATTGTACGTTGCCAAGGTCAGCATCAGATGGCAGCCTAGTCCGGTCCCCCGGGGATTCTTAGCACCCTCTGCCTTCATGTCGCACTGGCCGCTGCCTTGGCCAGGTACATTCCAGCTGCCGGAGACTGAGGGCCAAGATTTAAGTTGTGGAGTCATTTTGGAGGGATTTGGCCATAACTCACCACGCTGGCCAAGCGGGTTGGTGAGTGTGTGATAGAATTTCCTCTAATCCCGATGGTATAGTTATACCGCTATTGGCAGTCGTCAGAGCCCCTTTAGTGGGAACAGGATGCACCACAAGAAGGCGGGGTTGACATTTTGTCAAGGAGATGCTGTGATGTTACGCATCACCTGACCTTACATCCCATATATATATATATATATATATATATATCATCATTGTCAACCATTATCAATTCACTGCTGGACGAAGGTCTCCTCAAGTTTCTTCCACAACGGTCTGTCATGTGCCAGTCTCCTCCATGTTACTCCCGCATACTTTCGAATTTCATCCGCCCATCTCCCATGTGGTCTTCTTCTGGGTCTTTTTCTGTCCCTCGGAATCCAGTCTAAAATTTCAGCTGTCCATCGATGGTCTGTCCTTCTGGCAACATGTCCAGCCCATTGTGATTTCAGTGATTTCACTCTGGTCATGATGTCGTCCACTCCTGTCATTCTTCTTATCCACAAGTTCCTGTTCTTATCTTTCCTGGTTACATTAAGCATTCATCTCTCCAAGGCTCTTTGAGTTGTCTGCAGTCTTTGTATGTCTCTTTTAGTTTAGGTCCACGTCTCTGCACCATATGTAAGCACTGGAAGGATACATTGATCAAACACTTTTCTTTTAAGACCTAATGGCATATTTCTCTGGAAAATTATACTATTTCCTCCTAACGCTCTCCAGGCAAGTTTTATACGCCGATTAATTTCTTCATCACTGTGACCCTCACTTGATATCTGCTGTCCAAGATAAATGTATATATTGGTTATCTCCAGCTTTTCTCCATCAATCGATAAATCTTCATTTCTTGTAAAAGCATTGTACATCACTTTTGTCTTCTGAAAGTTCGTTTTTAATCCCACTTCTTTACTATTGTAAGCAAGTTCCTGAATCATACTCTGCAGCTCTGATGGGTAGTATATATATATATATCATCATCATCATCATTTGTCAACCATTATCAATCCACTGCTGGACGAAGGTCTCCCCAAGTTTCCTCCACAACGGTCTGTCTTGTGCCAGTCTCCTCCATGTCACTCCTGCATACTTTCGAATTTCATCCACCCATCTCCCATGTGGTCTTCTTCTGGGTCTTTTCCTGTCCCTTGGAATCCAATTTAAAATTTTGGCTGTCCATCGATGATCTGTCCTTCTCGCAGTATGTCCAGCCCATTGCCATTTCAGGGATTTAACTCTGATCATGATGTCTTCCACTCTTGTCATTTTTCGGATCCACGAGTTCCTCTTCTTATCTCTCCTGGTTACACCAAGCATTCATCTCTCCAAGGCTCTTTGAGTTGTCTGCAGTCTTTGTATATCTCTTTCAGTTAAGGTCCATGTCTCTGCACCATATGTAAGCACTGGAAGGATGCATTGATCAAACACTTTTCTTTTAAGACACAATGGCATATTGCTGTTGAAAATTATGCTGTTTCTTCCAAAAGCTCACCAGGCAAGTTTCGTACGCTGACTAATATTTTTCATCAATGTGACCCTCACTTGATATCTGCTGTCCAAGATAAATGTACGTGTCTGTTAACTCCAGCTTTTCTCCATCAATCAATAAATCTTCATTTCTTGTAAAAGCATTGAACATCACTTTTGTCTTCTGAAAGTTCATTTTTAATCCCACTTCTTTACTTTTGTCAGCAAGTTCCTGGATCATACTCTGCAGCTCTGATGGGGTAGTTGCAAAAATGACTATGTCATCAGCAAAACGAAAGTGGGTTAGATAATCTTCATTAATCTTTATCCCTTTGTTTTCCCAGCTCAGCGACTGAAAGACACCCTCCAATGTGGCATTAAAGAGCTTCGGAGATATGGTGTCACCTTGTCTCACTCCCTTTCCAATTTTTATGTGTGTTGTATTTCAAACAGCCGAATCTTTGCACTTGCATTTTCATAGATGTTATTAATAATATTAATGTATGCATCTTCAATACCACAGGATTTCAGAGCCATTGTAACTGCTGATGGTTTCACCGAATCAAAGGCTTTTTCATAATCGATAAAAGCCATGCACAATGGAAGTTCATATTCCACTCCTGAATCCAGCTTGTTCTCTCGGTTGAGCCATGTTCAGTGTTACCTTCAAGCGGTGAGAAAGAACTTTAGTGAAGATTTTATAAACCACTGATAGGAGGCTGATAGATCTGTAGTTCTCAAGATCCTCAATGTCACCTTTTTTATGTAGCAGGATCATTGTAGCGTTGTTCCAATCCTCAGGAATCTTCCCTTCATTAAGGCATCGAGTGAAAATTTGGGCGAGTACTGTTTCGATTTCTCCACTTGCTTCTTGTATGATGTCTACAGTAATTCCATCTTCTCCTGGAGCTTTTCCTCGCTTCATGTTCTTGATTGCATGTGGAACTTCTGCTGGGAGGACTGGACGAACTCTGGTACTGGTACCTTTCATGATGTCTGGAGTGCATGTATTATCCCTTTCATATAATTTGGAGTAGAAATCTTTCACTCTGGTCAAAATTTCACCTCTATTTCTTGTTACAGAACCATCCTCTTTTCTCAGTGCCATAATCTGTTTTCTTCCCTTACTGAGATGTCCCTTTGCTATCTTTAGGCTTTGGTTGTTTTCAATTGCTTTCCTCACTAGTTCTCAGTTGAATTTCCTTATGTCTTCGGTGATACTTTTTCGTACTGTCTTGCATAGCTCTATATATTCCATTTTGGAAGTCACATCTTCTTTAGTTGTCCTCATCTTCTTTTTTGCATCAACATTTTGGTTTTTCCTGATAATTTGTTCACATGCAACTTGTTCTTAGACCCAGCTAATTTTGTTGCTGTTTCCATAAGAGCTTTGGTTACTTTTCTGTTAACTTCAGAAATATCCACTTCTTCCGATGTTAGGCCTTCTAAAGCAGAGAATCTGTTCTTCAGTTCCAACTTGAAGGTATTATGGTGTTTTTTAAGGTTGGTTATGTCAATAGATTTTGTTTGTCTTATGAGCTTGCCACGTTCGAGTTTAGTGTTGAGGTGCATCTTACATCTCACCAATTTATGGTCACTACCTGTGTTGAACTTGTTTAGCACACTGCAGTCTTCTATGACGAAATTTTTGTTACACATAATAAAATCAATTTCACTTGTCGTCCCATTTGGATGTCTCCATGTCCATTTCCTGTGTGGCTTTTTCTTGAAAAAGGAATTCAAGATGAAAAACCCTTCTGCCTCTGCAAACTCAACGAGAGTATTTCAACCCTGGTTTCTGTTGCCGTGACCGAATTTACCTACTGAAGTTTCCATCTGTTGCCATTGCCCTATTTTTGCATTGAAATCTCCCATAATTATCTTTAAGCGCTGCTTACCTTTATTATTTAGATGACGAATTTCCTCATAAAATTCTTCAATTTCTTCTTCAGGATGACTTGTGGTGGGTGCATAAGTTTGAATAATCTGAGCCTTGTATCTTCTCGAGAGTTGGATAACGAGTCGTGCAGCTCTGTCGGAGAAACTTTCAACTTCTACAACTTTATCCTTCAGTTTCTTGTTTATTATAAATCCAACACCACTAGTTCTGCCAGTATCTGTCCCACGATAGTAGAAGAGATGTCCACTTTTCAGTTGAATGAGATCTTCTCCTTTTCTCCTTACCTCACTTAGCCCGACGATGTCCCACTTGATCCTTTGTAGTTCCTCTTCCAATTCAAGAAGCCTTGAATCAGAAGATAGGGAGCATCCATTGTATGTAGCCAAGGTCAGCATCAGATGGCAGCCTAGTCCGGTCCTCCGGGGATTCTTAGCACCCTCTGCCTTCATGTCGCACTGGCCGCTGCCTTGGCCAGTTACATTCCAGCTGCCAGAGACTGAGGGCCAAGATTTAAGTTGTGGAGTCATTTTGGAGGGGTTTGGCCATAACTCACCACGCTGGCCAAGTGGGTTGGTGAGTGTGGGATAGCATTTCCTCTAATCCCGATGGTATAGTTATACCGCTATTGGCGGTCGTCAGATATATGTATATATATAGAACAGATTACCGATAAAATAGTACAACAATAAAACCAACTTTGAAATTCTAAAGCGTCCACGGCTGCGTAAAAGAAAAATCAAAACATATAACGACAGCATGAGATAAGCAGACTAAAACAATTTTTTTTAAAAAGATAATAAAATAAAAAAAATTTAACCAAACCTTGCAAAACAAAAGTGTACCTGAGCAAGCAAAAAACAATTTTTCACTCAGGGAAAAAACAGGGATTGCAGATCATGTGGCAGAGTTTATTCATGGCTTCATCAGGGGCAGTCACGAAGAAAATCTCTCACATTTGTATATATATATCATCATCAATAACCATTATCAATCCACTGCTGGGTGAAGGTCTCCCCAAGTTTCTTCCACAATTGTCTGTCTTGATCCATCTCCTTCATGTCACTCCAGCATACTTTTGAATTTCATCTATTCATCTCCCATGGGATCTTCTTCTGGGTCTTTTCCTGTCCTGCAGAATCCAGTCTAAAATTTCAGTTGTCCATTGGTGGTCTGTTCTTCTGGCAACATGTCCAGCCCATTGCAATTTCAGTGATTTCACTCTGGTCATGATGTCATCCACTCCTGTCATTCTCCTTATCCACAAGTTCTTCCTCTTATCTTTCCTGGTTACATTAAGCATGCATCTCTCCAAGGCTCTTTGAGTTGTCTGCAGTCTTTGTATGTCTTTTTTATGCTTTTCAACCGTAGGTTGAAGAAGCGTATATGCTCCAGTTTTGTCCGTACGTCCGCACGATAACTGGCGTAAAAATGGTTCAATTTCGATGAAATTTTAGTATATAGTAGGGGACCACCTGGGGACGAACCCTATTAAAAATGGGACAAATGGGGTCAAAGGTCACGACGTAGGAGCGGGATCCTTCCATTGCCCTTATGCGTCATAACTTGGGTAAATATGGTTCGATTTCAATGAAATTTTACTATGTGGTAGGGGAACGCCTGGGGACGAATCTTATTCAAAATTAGTGAAGTGGGGTCAAAGGTCAGGACATAAGAGCGGGATGCATTCCATTGCCCTTATGCGTCATAACGTGCGTAAAAATGGCTCGATTTCGATGAAATTTCAGTATGTGGTAGGGGACCACCTGGAGAAGAACCCTATTGAATGTGGACGAAATGAGGTCAAAGGTCAGGATATAGGATTGTGATCCATTCCAACGCTCTTATCCCATATTAATTATTAAGATGGACGACAAGTAATTTTGCTTCCTGTACTTCCAATGGAAAAACTTTTGTGCACATTTCCTTCACAATTAATGTGTTCCCAAGGATGAAAATTTGAACAACGATTAAAATAACTTTATTATAACTTGGAATACTTAATATTTTCTAAAACATAACCATAATTATATTAAAAATCAATAACTTTTCCTTTGGTGGTGTTGAAACCAGAAAAAGGATGATGCGACCTGTACTTTGATGACGTCGGTAGACAAACAAATGTTGGATTGCATAATTATGGTTATGTTTTAGAAAAATGTTAAGTATTCCAAGTTATAAAATGAAGCTATTTTAATCGATGTTCAAATTTTCATCCTTGTGAACGCATTAATTGTCCAGAAAAAAGATGGCGCAACCTGTATTTTCATGACGTCAGCAGACAAAAAAATGTTGGATTGCATAATTATGGTTATGTTTTAGAAAATATTAAGTATTCCAAGTTATAAAATGAAAATATGTTAATCAATGTTCAAATTCTCATCCTTGGGAACGCATTAATTGGGAAGAAAATATGTACAGAAATTTTTCCATTCGAAGTACAGGAAGCAAAATTACTTGGCGTTCATCTTAAAGAAGCAATTCTTGTATGTATGTAAATTTTATTTTGAAAACGGCTGTAAGGGTTTTGATGAAAGTCGTTAAGCTACCGTTTTCTGGTACTAGAAATCGATTTAGCTTGATCTCGACTTTAAGAAAAAATGTTTAGTGGGTTAAATAACCACCCCGAATTACCAAGTTTGTAGTGTGGTGTCATGGCGTCACCCCATTAGCTGTTGGCGCGTGGTCTTGCCATCTATCTCATTACGTCACACGTTGTTTGTGAATCCTATTAAAGTTTTATGACATCACACCTAGCTAGCAGATGGTCGCGATTCCCATCTGCCTCATTACGTCACGTGTTGTGTGCGTAGGTTCGTCCGCACGATAACTTGCGTAAAAATCGTTTGATTTTGATTAAATTTTAGTATGTGGTAGGGGAACACCTGGGAAGGAACCCTATTGAAAGTGAACGAAATGGGGTCAAAGGTCAGGACATAAGAGCGGGATCCATTCCACTGCTCTTATGCGTCATAACTAACGTAAAAAGTTCGATTTCGATTAAATTTTAGTATGTGGTAGGAGACCACCTGGGGACAAACCCTATTGAAAATTTGTGAAATGGGGGTTAAAGGTCAGGACATAAAAGCGGAATCACTTCCATCGCCATTATGAGTCATAACTTACGTAAAAAATGTTTCGATTTGGATGAAATGTTGGTATGTTGTAGGGACCTGTCTGGGAACGAATCATATTGAAAATGGGGGAAATGGGGTGAAAGGTTGGGACACAGGAGCGGGATCTATTCCATAACGCTTATGCATCATAACTTGCATAAAATTGCTTCGATTTCGACAAAACTTTATCATGTTATTTCGGAGATGTATTGAACCAGTTCTGTTGAATATCATCCAAATGGATCAAAGGTCAGGGCACAGGGGTGAGATTTATTCCACAGCCATTTTCCTCATAACTTGAGTAATAGCTTGAGTAATGATTTCTAGTATATTGCAAAGCGTATCATAATCAATGCATTGCATGATTTTACTAACTTGTTTAGTTAAGGTCCATGTCTCTGCTCCATACGTGAGCACTGGCAGGGTGCATTGATTAAACACTTTTCTTTTAAAACATAATTGCATACTGCTCTTAAAAATTTTACTGTTTCTTCCAAAAGCTCTCCATCCAAGTTTTATATGCTGATTAATTTCTTCATCAATGTGACCCTCACTTGATATCTGCTGTCCAAGATAAATGTAGGTATCGGTTGTCTGAAGCTTTTCTCCATCAATCGATAAATCTTCATTTCTTGTAAAAGCATTGCACATCAGTTTTGTCTTCTGACAATTCATTTTTAATCCCACTTTTTTACTGTTGTCAGAAAGTTCTTGGATCATACTCTGCAGCTCTGAAGGGGTAGTTGCAAAGATGACTATGTCATCAGCAAAACGAAGGTGGGTTAAGTAATCTCCATTAATCTTTATCCCTTTGTTTTCCCAGTTCAATGATTGAAAGACATTTTGCAGTGTGGCATTAAAGAGCTTGGGAGATATGGTGTCATCTTGTCTCACTGCCTTTCCAAGTCTTATTTGTGCTGTATCCTCAAAACATCCAAACCTTTGCACTTGCATTTTCATAGATGTTATTAATAAAACTAATGTATGCATCTTCACTACCGCAGGATTTCAAAGCCATTGTTACTGCTGATGGTTTCACGGAATTGAAGGCCTTTTCATAATCAATAAAAGCCATGCAAAACGGGAGTTCATATTCTCTTGTTCTTTCAATTTTTCAGTTAGTTATCTCAGTACATGGATATGATCTACAGTTCTGTAGCCATTATACACTGAAGAGCAATTGAATTAGAGACTGCTGGTGTTATGCAAATGTGGCGCTGTGGGCGGCCCTGTAAACGGAAACAACATGACGTATGCAGTGATCCGACAATATAAGGAGTGATGCGATGGGAATCAGTAAGAGTCGGACGCAGTATGGTTAAGACGAAGGATCTAAGCACATTTGATCAAGAGCAAATTGTCGGGGCCCAACGAATATGTCATCTCCATCTCGGAAGTCGTGCAAGCACTGGGATTTTCACGAGCCACAGTGTCACGGGTGCACCGTGAATACATCGAATACGGTAAAACCATCCCTGCAAGGGCCAACTGCCGTGGACAACAGCGTGTAAATGAGAGGGATCATCGTCGACTAGCTCGCATTGTAACAGCAGATAGACGCGCGACAGTGCAAGAAATCACTCGGCAATTTAACACTTGTGCACAAAAACGTGTAAGCAGCCACACCATCCAGAACCATCTCCTTGCTATGGGGTACAGAAGCCATCGTCCCACGTGAGTACCGCTGCTGACCGCCCATCACAGGGTGAAATGATTAGCATGGGTGTGGGAACATCGCCACTGGATCCTAGATATGTGGGAAAATGTTGCCTGGACTGATGAGTCAAGAATCACGTTGGTACATGCGGATGGCAGGATACGAGTACCGCGCAAACCACATGAAGCGATGGATCCTTCTTGCCAGCAGGGTACTCTTCAAGCTGGTGGTGGTGGCATTCTCATCTGGGGACTGTTTACGTGGACTGAAATGGGACCCCTGGTACGTGTTACATCGTCCCTCACAGGTCAACGTTACCGGAATATCCTGGACGACAATTTGCTCCCGTTTGTGCATCTTCAACATCCCACTTGGGACCTCATCCTGCAACAAGACAATGCACCGTGCCATCGCTCCCGAATTGTATCCGAATGGTTGGATGAACACTCCACCGACGTGACCTTGCTTGCTTGGCCAGCTAGGTCACCTGATCTCAATGCCATCGAGCACATCTGGGATGCCATCAAGAGAGATGTTCGAGGCTCTGACCCCCTCCATCAAATCTTCGTGAACTGTGGGAGCTTGTTCAGGGGTCGTGGATCTGTATGGCTTCCCAACGCTTCCGGTGTCTTGTCGAGTCCATGCCGAGACGAATCGCCGCCATCATCAGGGCGAAAGGTGGTGCTACTTGTTACTAGACAGATATCTCTAATTCAATTGCTCTTCAGTGTATATATATAAAACAAAATACCGAAAAAATAGCACAAAATTTAAAATCAACTTTGAAATTCTAAAGCACTCAATGTTGCGTAAAAGAAAAATCAAAACATACAAGGACAACATGAAATAAGCAAATAAACAAAAAAATTAGGGAATAATATATTAAAATAAAAATAATAAATAGCCAAACCTTGCAAAACAAATGTGCAAGCAAAAAAAAAAAAAAAAAATTTACCAGAAGAAAGACAGGGATTGCAGATCATGTGGCAGATTTTTTCATGGCTTTGTCAGAGGCTATCACGAAGAAAATCTCACATTTCTACATAGACCAGAAAAGTGTGGGTTTCTGCTTATTTGGTTTGCTAGAAAGGGCACAATTAAAATTAAGGATTCATTCAGCAATCTAAAACGGGACATAAAAACCCACATCTAGCAAACCGAATAATCATTGCCCAACGTACACTCAACCAAAGACCAGTTCAAGAGAATTCAAAGATAAACGAACACTCACTACACCACAAAACTAGAGAAAACAACCATTAACCGATAAAAATTATGCAGAGCATTGCTTAAATAATTCAAATAATTTCTTTGCTTAAATAATGCAGAAAGCCTCGAAAGGGATTTTTCTGCTATTTATCCTAGATGCCTTAAACTAAATAAAACCAATGCAAGTAACCAGGTTCTCGATTTTTTTTATTCAGCAATTAATTTTAATTCAGGTAACTGTGTTATTAGCCTTTATGATAAGAGAAACAACTTTAATTTTAAAATTGTCAAGTATGGTATGTGGTGGAGTAATATTTCCTGTAAGGTAATTGAAAACATGTTTATTTCACAAGTCTTAAGGCTTGCTAGGATTTGTAGCTTAAATTCAGAACTTGAGAAACTTGTTAAAGCTTTAATCAATTGGTTTATTGATAATCAAGTGTATATGAAGAACCAAGTGCCTAAAAACTTCTTAAAAGTTGCATTAAGAAAAATAGTTCTCAAGTATAGAGTTAGGATGGAAGACTTAATTTAAATACTTGGTGACCCAATGAATCATCTAAATTAAAACAAAATTTTAAAGGTTTAAATGATGATGTAATCACCTCCAATTTTTTGGAACCTATAATACCCTATTTATTCCCTCTCCTTTGATTCAAAGAAAGTTTATAATTTAAAATATACAAAAAAAAAGTACTTAAAACTCTTACATAAAAAAATATATGTAAAAAATAAAAACTGATTACAAATAGTAATATTTAATAATTAAAGGTTTGGGAAGGATTCTGTTATTTAGGTTTTTTAAATACTTTTAAACCTTCTGGGTACAGAGGTAAAAAAATTCCTCTGTTGCCAGGAAGAATTTTTTAGTATTCTGGGTTGCAGCTGCAACTTTGAAACGGCTTTTTTAGTAAATCGTTTCCAGGAGTGGATTTTAGACTCACTGTGGCAGCCCTTCTACTCACAACTTCTCTGGAAGGTTCTGCAGCTGTCCACTAGGTGGTGCTGCAAAGGTTTTTCTCTTTTTGACTTGTGGTTGGTGCAGCATGATGCTTGCTGACAAGCTCTGGCTCGGTTTGGTAAGTTTGCTTTTTTTAGGAAATAGTAACACTGTACTAGTGATCCGATTTATTGGCGTAGAAAGTAGACACATTAGCGTTTCCAAGCTTTCGCACATCAACCAGATGGCTTTTTCAAGGAAGTTAGACAGAAACTGTAACTGAAAAATAGAAAGCATTAACAATTTGAATGCAGAAACTTGACAACAATAGATACAATGTTATATTCATTTAAAGATGACGCATCACGTTGGTTGCACGTGCTGTATCCTGAGCAGAAGGCTTTACTTGAAGAATTGGTTCCTAATTCATGGCAACTCGAATGAGGCACAATCATTGCAAGTATTGCTCTTGATAATGATTTCCAAGGTTTCCCAAATGGCTGTACCTTTAGGGGTAGAGTAGGTAGCTAATTTCTTTATATTGTCCCACATAGGAGTAGCAGACTTGAATTTCACTTCTCTGGATAAAGCCGTGGCTACTTTGCCGTATTTTGTGTCTCTTTTATGTTCGTTGACTCTGATTCCAAATGAACGCTTGGTCATTCCAATGTAGTAACGTTTAGAGCCGTCCGGATATTGTAGGGGGATCGCATAAACACCTGCTTCGCAGGAGAGAGGTGGTTTTTCACTACTTCCCTTTAGCATAGTATATAAAGATGCAGGAGACCTGATGCCGACGCTGTAGTTCATCTTCTCCAGGGCGTTTTTGAGTTTGTAAGACACATTTGGTATGTAGGGAATTGAGCCTAAATTACGTATCTGCGGCACAGGAAGATTAGAATGTTTGACCCTGGCTTTTTGGATAAAGTTACGTATCTGATTCAATGAATATCCTGCATCAGTGGCTAACTTGATGACGCTTTCAATTTCGTGTTGTCTAGAATGGGTATTGGAGGAAACGGCGAAGGCTCTTCGAATTCGAGAATGGAAGATAGCTGTTTTGTATTCTGCACGACAGAAATAGCTGTGGAGCATAAGGTTGGGGACGGACGTGGGTTTGTAGTAGACTTGTGTACCGAGGCGGTTGTCAGGTGATTTTCTCAAAAGAACATCCAGATAAGGTAAAGCGTTGTTGTGTTCAAGCTCCATTGTGAAATTGATCGTAGGATGCATATCATTGATTTTATCAAGGAACATCGGAAGAGTCTCTTCTCCATGAAGCCATACAAAAAACACGTCGTCTGCATAATGCAGCCAAGTGGTAGGCCGTGGGGTAATGCTGGAAAATATATTCCGTTTAATTGGGTGAAGTATTGCTTCTGCAAGGACGGGTGAAAGTGAGGATCCCACCGGAGTGCCACTATTATGTTTATATACTTGTCCTTGGAAATTGTAGAAGGTAGTAATAGTGACCAAGTCTACTAATTTGAAGATGCTGAGGCATGTCTCCTGCATATAAAATGCTGAATTTGATATGGCCTCCTTTAATGTTCTGATGGCTTCCGGAACGGGGATTGAAGGGTAAAGGGAAACCACGTTGAAGCTGCCGATAATGTCGCCTGGTAGAACAGTGAGTTGCTTAGCTTTCATTATAAAATCCAGAGTTGAATTTATTACAAAGTCCCATTCAGGAAGAAAACTAAGAAGGAATTTGTATAGTGCTTTCTCTAAATGGTATGTTGGTGCAGACTTCCTGAATATGATGGGTCTCAGTGGGTTTCCAGGCTTATGGTGCTTGAGTCTTCCGAAGAGCTTTGGGATCTGAGGTCCTGGTGGTAGTCTGGCAGCTTCTCTGAGATCTTCTGGTATAGCGGGCAACCGGGCCACTCTTTGTACCTGCGCAATCCAAGAATTTAGAGGGTTCCTTTGAAGGGCTATAGACCCAGAGTCAGCGATAAAATCTTCAAGTTTTTGATTGTAGTCTGCTGCGTCCATAACTGTTATCTGGCCAGATTTGTTCGTTAGAGTCAACATTATGGACATGTCATTTCTAAGGATCGAAACTGGCCTCGAAATTATATAAATTTATTAGGCATGTTAGTAGGATCGTAATTTAGAAAAACATATCTGGCGTAGTTCATCTTTTGAGTCGTTTGGAACTCGCGATATTATGCTTTCGAATTCGGAAACAACGCTTTTTGGGTTCGATCTGGTTCGGAAGCAGTACTTTGGTCCAAGCTCCAAAACTTTTGTTTCATCTTGGGAAAGGGTCCGGCTGGAAATATTGATGAATGGAATGGCGGAATCTTTAGCTTTAGGAGTCTGGGAAGAACTCAAGTAATCCAATTTTTTGTTGTGTGTGGAGGATAAGGAAGATTGGATTTTTCAACTAACATATCTACACGGAGGGTTAATATGTTGCGACCCGATCACCTTCAACATATTGACCCTCTGTGTAGATATGTTAGTTGAAAAAATCCAATCTTCCTTATCCTCCACACACAACAAAAAACTGGATTACTTGAGTTCTTTCCAGACTCCTAAAGCTAAAGTTTCCGCCATTCCATTCATCAATATTTCCAGCCAGACCCTTTCCCAAGATGAAACAAAAGTTTTGGAGCTTGGACCAAAGTACTGCTTCCGAACCAGATCGAACCCAAAAAGTGTTGTTTCCGAATTCGAAAGCATAATATCACGAGTTCCAAACGACTCGAAAGATGAACTATGCCAGCCATGTTCTTCTAAATTGTGATCTTGGTACGATCCTACTAACATGCCTAATAAATTTATAATTCTTAGGCCAGTTTCGATCCTTAGAAATGACCCGTCCATAATGTTGACTCTAACGGACAAATCTGGCCAGATAGCAGTTATAGACGCAGCGGACTACAATAAAAAACTTGAAGATTTTATCGCTGACTCTGGTTCTATAGCCCTTCAAAGGAACCCTCTAAATTCTTGGATTGCGCAGGTACAAAAAGCGGCCCGGTTACCCACTATTCCAGAAGATCCCAGAAAAGCCACCAGACTACCACCAGGACCTCAGATCCCAAAGCTCTTCAGAAGACTCAAGCACCATTATCGCGGAAACCCACTGAGACCCATCGTATCCAAGAAGTCTGCACCAACGTACCATTTAGAGAAAGCACTATCCAAATTACTGCATAGTTTTCTTCCTGAATCGGACTTTGCAATAAATTCCACTCTGGATTTTATAACGAAAGCCAAGCAACTCATTCTACCAGGCGACATTATCAGCAGCTTCGACATGGTTTCCCTTTACCCTTCAATCCCCGTTCCGGAAGCCAATCAGAACATTAAAGGAGGTCATATCAAATTCAGCATTTTATATGCAGGAGTCATGCCTCAGCATCTTCAAATTAATAGACTTGGTCACTAATACTACATACATACATACATATCACTAAGCTGTTCTCTGAGATTCAGAGGTTAGCTCCAAAAAGAAATACAAACTACCAGATATTTTTACTTATTGTTGTCGTATCAAACTTCTCCATGTACAGCGATCTTGACATACAACTCATGCTTCACTAATATCCATTACACACCGTACACAAGATCTTTTATATTTCATACTCATAATCTTTTTCTCATGCAGACACTCCTGAATCTGATCCACCTATGTCTTCCTTGGCCTTCCTCTGCCTTTCCTTCCTGCCACTTGGGCTGAAAAGATTTTCTTAGTAAGCATTTCATCATTCATTCTTTCAACATGGCCAAACCACCGAAGCATATTGGTCTCCACCTTGCTAACAACATTATGCTTCACATCACACAACTGCAATACACCATTTCTCACACAATCATATCGTGTCTTGCCACAAACCCCACGTAAGTAACGCATTTCTCCAGCACACAAACGACTCCTATGTTTCTTCTGCAGTACCCAGGTTTCACTGCCATACATCAGAGTAGGAACAATTACACTTTCAAACACAGCCATGCGAGACTCTTTAGAGAACCCATCATTCCTGTGAAAACCTGCCAGAGCAGCTGTGACTTTCAAAAAGAATTCACTCACCTACTGATTTCACCATCCAACTTGTTCTCTCTGTCAAACATGCTTCCTAAATACACAAACTCACTCACCTGGTCAATCACAGTGCCATTTATACTTACATTACATTCAGTGCTACCCGTTTCTCTCTCAAACACCATAACTTTGGATTTTCCCTTATTTATACTCAGTTTGAATTTCATGCAAACTTCGTGCATCCGAGTCAACATACTCTGCAACTCACTTTTGCTCTCTGCCAACAGGACAGTGTCATCAGCATACAGCAATCTGCACACACGGATATCACCAAGACATAAACCACTATTATCTATTTTGGCATCACACATGCATGCATCCATAAATATATTAAACAGCCATGGTGACATTGCAGAACCTTGTCTAACTCCTGCACCAATGGAAAACCATTTTGATAAAACACCATTCACTCATACACAAGCTCTACTACCAGCATACATGGCTTTTACACTATTAAGTAGATTCCCAGTAACACCATATTCATTCAATACCTTCCACAAAAGTGTCCTATTCACTTGATCGTAAGCTTTCTCTAAATCTATGAAGGCAGTAAAAACTTTCTTCCCAACAGCCAGATACTTTTCAATCATCGTGCGTAATGCAAAAATCTGGTTAGTGCAGCCTTTACCAGGCATAAAACCACTCTGAACATCCCACACTTTCAATGATGTAAGACCCCATACTTTTTCAATAACAACCTTACCAAACACTTTCCCTGGCACACTCAGTAGGCTAATACTACGATATTTCTTGCATTCAGTCTGATCACCCTTTCCCTTATATAAGGGAACAATGATAGCATCCTTCCAATCCCGAGGGACCATTCCTAACTCCCAGCACAACTGGCAAATTTCAGTTAACCAGTCAATTATAGAGTCACCACCATACTTCAACATCTCTGCAGTTATACCATCAACTCCCGGAGCCTTACCATTCTGAAGAGATTTAAGAGCTTTACACACTTCTTCTCTTGAGATCCCTCCTGTGCTTTCATCCCTCATTGGTACACAAGTCTACTACAAACCCACGTCCGTCCCCAACCTGATGCTTCGCAGCTCTTTGTGTCCCGCAGAATACAAAACAGCTATCTTCCATTCTCGAATTCGAAGAGCCTTCGCCATTTCTTCCGATACCCATTCTAGACAACATGAAATTGAAAGCATCATCAAGTTAGCCACTGATGCAGGATATTCGTTGAATCAGATACGTAACTTTATCCAAAAAGCCAGGGTCAAACATTCTAATCTTCCTGTGCCGCAGGTACGTAATTTAGGCTCAATTCCCTACATACCAAATCTTCCATTCTCGAATTCGAAGAGCCTTCGCCGTTTCCTCCGATACCCATTCTAGACAACACGAAATTGAAAGCGTCATCAAGTTAGCCACTGATGCAGGATATTCATTGAATCAGATACGTAACTTTATCCAAAAAGCCAGGGTCAAACATTCTAAGCTTCCTGTGCCACAGGTACGTAATTTAGGCTCAATTCCCTACATACCAAATGTGTCTTACAAACTCAAAAACGCCCTGAAGAAGATGAATTACAGCGCCGGCATCAGGTCTCCTGCATCTTTATATACTATGCTAAAGGGAAGTAGTGAAAAACCACCTCTCTCCTGTGAAGCAGGTGTTTATGCGATCCCCCTAAAATATCCGGACGGCTCTAAACGTTACTACATTGGAATGACCAAGCGTTCATTTGGAATCAGAGTCAACGAACATAAAAGAGGCACAAAATACGGTAAAGTAGCCACGGCTCTATCCAGAGAAGTGAAATTCAAGTCCGCTACTCCTATGTGGGACAATATAAAGAAATTAGCTACCTACTCTACCCCTAAAGGTGCAGCCATTCAGGAAACCTTGGAAATCATTACCAAGAGCAATACTTGCAATGATTGTGCCTTATTCGAGTTGCCACGAATTTGGAACCAATTCTTCAAGTAAAGCCTTCTGCCCAGGATACCGCACGTGCAACCAACGTGGTGCGTCATCTTTAAATGAATATAACATTGTATCTATTGTTGTCAAGTTTCCGCGTTCAAATTGTTAATGCTTTCTATTTTTCAGTTGCAGTTTCTGTCTAACTTCCTTGAAAAAGCCATCTGGTTGATGTGGGAAAGCTTGGAAACGCTTATGTGTCTACTTTCTACGCCAATAAATCGGATCACTAGTACAGTGTTACTATTTACTACTTAATTGGTGTACCGTTCCTTGTTATCAATTTGCTTTTTTTGTTATGTATTATAATTTTTTTAATTTTGGGTTCTTCCTCTACCTCTTTAGAGGTTGGAATTTCAGTTTGACTTTTTTTTTAGTTTTCCATGCGTATTTTGGTCCGTGTTCAGGTTCCTTTGTTGCGGTAACCATGTTTTAGGTTACATGTTGCACTCTTGCTCTTTTAGGCTTATGCCCATCTTTCAACCTTAATGATTAATTTGAACAATATTTTGTAAATAGATAAACTTTTTTCAAGTAGTGCTCTATGTAATTTTTATTAATTTATGGTTGTTCCATCCATTTTAGTGGTGTAATAGATATTTGTCATTATTATTATTATTATTATTATTATTATTATTATTATTATGGTAATGCCCTTAGCATGAATTATTTTGTACTGTTTTTTGTTGTGTGTGTCTTGGGTTTTGCTCTTTCTCCTTAGGGGTTTGAAAATCGGTTCAGTGGTTTTTTATGTTTGCCGGTCATCCTTAGATCCACAAATGGGCTTCTATGTTTCCCATAACCACGTTTTTTAGTTTAATTTAATTCTCATGCTCTTTTGGCTTGTGCCTGTTTTTCAAACTTAAGACTTATTTGAACAATGCTTGTAAATATGTAAACTTTTTTCAAGCAATGCTGTACATATTTTTTATCAAGTAATGGTTGTTCTCTCTAGTTTTGTGGTGTAGTGGGTGTTCGTTTTCCTTTGAAATGTATTTAGCTGAATTCTCTTAAACTGGTCTTTGGTTGAGTGTGCGTTGGGCAATGATTATTCGGTTCACTAGATGTAGGTTTTTATGTCCTGTTTTAGATTGCTGAATAAATCCTTAATTTTAATTTTCTCCTTTGTAGCAAACCGAATAAGCAGAAACCTACACTTTTCTGGTCTATGTAGAAATGCGAGAGATTTCCTTCGTGATATCCCCTGACAAAGCCATGAAAAAATCTGCCACATGATCTGCATTCCCTGTTTTTCTTCTGGTTGAAATTTTTTTTTTCCTTTTTTCTTTTTTGCTTGCTCGGGTGCAAGTTTGTATTGCAAGGTTTGGCTTATTTTTTATTTTATTATTTTTATTTTAATATATTATTCCCTGAAAAATATTTGTATTAAGTGGAAACCCTATTTTGGTCTCTTTATTGCCTTATTGTACAAATTTGAGTTTCAACAATGTCCTTAATTTTTTTTTTTTTTTTTTTTTTTTTTTGCTGTAATCCTCTTCTGTGTAGGTATTAAAGAATAAAATATTGAAGAATATATTGGATTAATCTGCTTGGAATTATTAAAACTGATTGTAGAGTAGGCATTATATTGTTACGTCACTGGTGGCCTTCTGCCCCGAATAAGTTTCGGGACGCCACACACAGGATGAAACTGGAATGGTCAGGTTCAACCTCTGGATCATAGAACAGTAAAGAAGAGAGTGAGTACCTGAAAACTTCCTCTAGAGAGCATTAAACCAACAAAAAGGACAGCAAATTTTAATAACTAAAAGGAAATACAAGATTGAGATAAACAGATAATGCACAGTCACACTGAAAGAATAGTGAATAACCCATTTGATGTGACGATTATGGGCAAAACACGTAACAATATTAACAAAGAAAGGTAACTTGATCACGCTAGTTACGTTAACTAAAACTTTTACAAAAAGTTCGTAAGTTGGAAGCTTTCGACCTTATCTTAGGTCTTCAGCACCCATTGGCGTGATGAAGACCTAAGATAAGGTCGAAAGCTTCCAACTTACGAACTTTTTGTAAAAGTTTTAGTTAACGTAACTAGCGTGATCAAGTTACCTTTCTTTGTGAACCCATTTGAATAAAAATATGTCAGCCTGACCCTAGTTAATGAGTTCTGCAAACACAACTGTTTTCCTTGGTACTGCAAGCAATAATTTACACGCTATAAATCTTTACTTTAACTCAGTGAACATCTCGATTGCCACTGACATAAAAATTATCTTACCATAAATATGGAGGCAAAAATGTTAATCCTGTATGTTCTTGTTCTACACAAACACTGAGCACTAGTATATCTTCAGCACAAAAATAACAAGCATCTTACATCGTCAGAAGAACATCCTCTCCGTCTGTCAACCCATTATCAGCATACATGATGACATCACATGACCGTCTCAGGTCGAAGTTCACTGTTTGAAAAGTTTTACCATGGTAAAAAAAATGGACAATAACATCTCTCATGCTTGAGGACAGCTGCAATCACCTACTTGCAAATTGACTCGTTGTTTAGTAAACCACCAGCAAAGCACTTCAGATGATTTTTCGTACTTGGCCATATAATAAAAAAAGGAATAAATTATGCATGTAACAATATTTTTTCTGTAGGTTTGGAAGAATATATTGCAATAGTATCATATTTTTGTAAATAATACTATGCAGTCATAGAATTTTGAAAACTGATTTTAGTAGGCACATTATTGTGTTTGGATAAGAATACAGGTATATGGCTTTTCTTATTGTGCTTCATATAATTCATGTAACCATTGTGTCTAGTATTTTTACCATATTGTGTATGGTGTTTATTGAGGTAATTGTGATGCACATTGTTTTTGTATGGTCAATTTTCCAGGCAAGATGTTGTTAGCTGTAGAATATCTTCGACCAACTCTTGTCACAACAGAGAACATTTATGGTGCTAACAGCATTGAGTTAGCAAATGAACTGCAGAAATACTCAGATTTACTTCTCAGTGCTATTGCTCAACTGTCAAAAGAAGGAGCTTCTTGTAGCCAAGACTTGAGGTAATCTGCACATTTTATGAATTTCACATTTTTATGAATTTCTATATTCTCTTCACTGAAATAAAAAAAATATATTGAATCTATTTTTTTTTTTTTTTTTACTTAAGGGAGCACCTTGTTCATCTTTGTCATATATATGGCATTAAAGATCATCAAGGTATTGTGCTGCCAAATGAAGCTGTGACCTCTATTAGGATTCTCAGCCAAAAATACACCAGATTGGGTGAAGGGTACAGTTGCATCTGGGCAACCACTGGAAATGGCTCAGAAGTGCAGGACCAATTTTTTGGAGACCCAGCCATGCATTATTTCTGTTACAGTTGGGGAAAATCATAGAAAAACCCTGATTTCACTAGGTGGTAACAGCGAATTGAACCCACAACTGTTAACCTTCCACACAAACACGAGGCTAGTGATTAGCCAACTGTGCCACACAGGTGGTGTACCATGTCCTAACTTGGAAAATTCAAAATTGATCAATTTAAAAATCCCACATATGGAATTTTAATGTAGTTAATCACTTTTCTAAAAAAATATAACTTTCTTTGACTTTAAAGTTTTATTTTTCTTTGCTTTTGTTCAAAAATTTTAGAATTAGCTGTAATAATTTCCTAAATCGCAACAGTAACTAAAGTCTAGTTCCATCAGTTTTGAACTTTAATCTGGCTGATGGGCTTTCTTTGAGGAGCTGACCTCTAAATCACAGAAAGCAGCTAGCTTAGTGATATGTGTCTATGTACATTGTACCTACTAGAACACTGCAGTCCATGTCAGATATTGTATAGCCTTTTCCTTCGTGCACCTTTTACCCACTGTATTGTAGGTTGTCAGGTTACTTTCCTCAGTTTGGTCTTCATAAATTACTGTGTTGGAAAAATTCATTAATGGCTATGGTGAGGGGTATCTTTATAAAATTGCATGACAGGATGTGGGTCTGGGTATAACTTTAAAATAATTTTAAGAGAAAAAAAGAAATAAAAAACCCCACTGATCTATAGTTATTGATATAATCTCACCGAATTAAAAAAATGTGCAAAAATCTAACACTGTTTTCCACTACACTTCATGTGAAAATTGTTTCCCTTACAGGATATTTTATGAGAAAAAAAAGGAAGTGACTGCAGTTAATAGAGGTATGTTAGCAAAGAGGTAAATAGATCATGTGGTGAAAGTTACCTAAAAATTATTATTACTGTTTAAGATGTTGCTATTTAATTAGTGTTAGTACTTTTCCACATCCATGTGCAGATCTTCAGCCACATTTGACAACAGTGCAGTGGTTAAAGACACACACATGGATGTGCAAAAGTGCTACCACTAATTGAAATTTGCAATGTGTTAAACAGTAATTGCATTAATTGTTAGACACTTGTGGTATCTATCTGTAAGGCTGGTATTTTTTTTTTTTTTATTTTTTTTTTTTTTTTGAGGATTTATAACTTCCTGAATGTGTGTCTTATTGTTTTGCCACAAGCCTGCGGTGAAAATTTTAATGCATATGGTCATTGAATTAAAATCATTAGTGGGAAGCTTTGCATTTTCTCAGTGATTAGGCATAAAGTTTTGTTCAAGCATTCATTTCATAATTAATTCTGCATGAGAATTCTGCATTTCCCAAGCATTCAGTCTCAGTGTTGTTGTTTGGTGCACTGTCTCAAGATAGCTTTTCTGATTTATGCAGTCTCTTGGTTTATTTATCTTGCCAATCTTAATATTAGGTATTAACTGAACCTTGTTGAGCCATGCTGTGTCTAAATATCTAGATCAGAAGCTTTCCCTCAGAAGTTTTCCACTGTTTGTTGACAGTGTGACTCACAGTGTGCAATTGGAATTTTTCCCCAAATAAAGAAATTTGTGAAAGATTTAAAAAGTGACAACAGTTTACACCCACAGGTAGTTTCCACCCTCAATGGTGATTCCCTTCAGGTAGCTAAATCCATTTTTTTCAGGTCTTTGTCATCAGAAAGAGAACCGTCCTTTAGAGAAAACCAGGAAGATGCTCCAGTTGTCCAATTCCTTTACAGCTTCTTTTTTTTTTTTTTCATCAGAAAAAGAACCATTCTGGAGAATATATGAGGAAGATGCTCCAGTAGTTTCATTCCTTCACAGCTCTTTGTTATCTTTGCTGAATGAGGTACCCTTTATTGAACTTGTGGATAACAGTCAAAATGGAAATTTGTGTAATGCTAAGGATGATGACATGGGTTATGATACACATAATGCCATGACCATTGCAAAAAGCTCAGATGTCCCACCTTGCTGCTTCATAATTCCAGAAGGACTATGCAACTTGTGTGAAAGTATTTACCTTAAAACTGTTGGAGTGTTCATTACCATTTTACAATATACAAAGGCAGCAGAATCATGTTTTGATCCAAATAGCAAATTATTAGGAACACCTACTTAACAATGTGTTGGGTCACTCTTGGCCTTCAAAACAGCCTCAGTTCAGTATGCATGGATTCAACGAGGTGTGGATATCATTCTTATAAGTATGTTCAGCCAAGCAGATGTGATGGCATCCATCAGTTGGTGAATGTTCAATAGAAGAGGATCTCTGTTACAAATAGCTCTCTCAATCTCATCCCACAGGTGTTCAATTTGGTTAAGAACTGGGGACTGTGGGAGCCCATTTTAGCATTTTGAAATCACTGTCATACTTCTGGAACCATTTTGTAATGATCCGAGCCTTGTGGCAGGGTGAATTCAATTTCCTGCTGGAAGTGGCTCTCTCCATCAGGAAACTATTCACATGTATGGGTGTGCCTGCACCATGATGATGTTAAGATACCTTGTGGCATCCAAATGCTGTTCCAGAGGTATTAAAGAACTCAATGCCTACCATGAAAACTGACCCCAGTTTATTACATTGCCTCCACCAACTCATACAGTTAAAGCTAGGCAGCTGGGATCCATTGATTTGTCCTGCTGATGCCATCTTCTGGCCCATCCATTGGGGTGTATTAACTGAAAACATGATTTATCAGACCAAGCAACCTGTTTTCAATCCTCAAGGGTTCAAAGTTGGTGCTGCTGTGCCCACTGCAGATGAATTTGTCAGGTTTTAACAGAGAACAGTGGTATATCAAGGAAACATCTGCCATTGTAGCTCATTTGCACCAATGTGCAGTGGGTTGTATATTCTGAAATTCTCCATATACCACTGTTGTATTGCATGGTTACTTGATGCAATGGAGCTCATCTGTTATCTTGTATTATCATCTCCAGCTGCCATTGCCCTTGAATGTTGACCATTCATTTCTGCTCCCAGGAAGACTACTACTGACTGCTTGTTTTGTTGTTTGTGTACCACTCGTTGTACATCCTCTCGAGCATGGCCCAATTCCCGTAGGGTATATATACACCCACAGGGAAGGTTCACAACTATCTATGTCCCATAGGACTATTGTGCTGCATATCAGAAATGAAGGTACATTAGATTGAACCTAGAGGCTCACATATTACAGAGGGTAGACAGGTCAGTGAAGTAGGAGTGCCAAATTGAAAGTGCGAGTCGACATAACTGGGAGTGCCATAATATGACATCACAATGAGCACTTCCAGGGAGAGAGTGCAACGAGAAAGTAACATATGACCTTATTCGTAATGGAGTTCCAATACCACAGGCCCAACGGCTTAACATGTCCATCCGGTGCCAGCGGATAGTTTATGATACAAAACAACGTAATCTACCTGGGATTGAACCAGCAACTACCTAGTTAGAGGGCTGTTACCTTGACCACAAGGCCATCCATGGCAGTATTGTATATCCTTGATACAGTTATTGTACAGCCATGAAGGTTTGTAGTTTCTAAGGTGCATGTACCTGCCTGCGTAACCATCACCCCCTATAGCTACAGGCCCGCGCACCGAATACCGGAAGCTGGGTGATGTAGGGAAGGGTAGTCTGGTCATCCGTGGTGGGTGATCAAGCTGTCTAGCTTGCTTGAAGATTTAACAGCTAATGGACAAATAATTAAATTGTGTTTGTGATACACAAAGAACTACACAAACATAATAATTTGTACATTGGCAGTTTTCCTGAATACTTCTTGAAAGTCAAATTTCAGGAAATTTATGCCAGTAAGTACTTGTAGTTTTCCAGATAAAAAGAAATGTTTATATTCTGGATCCAAATAGTTTTGTTTAATGCTGTTAATATACTTGATACAGATGTTTTAAACTTTGACAAGGTAGCTTTTTTTAAATAGTGCTCTGGAAGACAAAAATTATATACTTCATATTTACTTACCAAAATGAAGTTGTCCAAACACGTAACTATAGATGGTACTAAAATTAGGAAAATTTGTTATGTCATTAAAATGTCGTATTGTACATTTAATAATATGACAGTTGAGCAATTCCATGTCAGATCAATCACCTTCTTGACCTCACCATTTCTGATTTTGATGAAATTTGGTATGAAGCACACATATGACAAGGTAAGTAATTCTGCCAATTTTCAGATTTTTATTTTGAAAATTGTCCAAGATACACACATAATAAAAATCAAAATTATAAATGGCTGTAAATTTTTTTCCTAATTGTAGTAAAGTGACAATTCAAACACAGTTGCAAAGCTAAAGGATTGAGCTTTCTATAGATACCATACATGACCTTCTTACAACAAATTGAAGTTTCAAGGTCATCCACTGTGACCTTTAACCTTGAATATCTCAAAACATGCCATCTTAAAAAATTACGAAAAAAATATATTTTATTGCTACAACATTCTTCTACACATGTGCCAGATATTAGGCTGGCACCGCTATGGCAAGGCAGTGTAGGATTAATAGGAGTGTCATGCTGCACCCTTCTGTATGTAAGGCACAGAGACATACCATGCAATAAATATTTCTTACGTTGAGGATTTGTGTTTATTGTACATGAAATGTGTATATATTATAACAGATCAACAGATTTATCAGAAATATGCTATGTGACAGAAATTTTACTTGATAGACACAATTTTCAGCAGTAAATAATGTCAACAAATCTTTGAGATCAGAGATTGAAACTCCACCCATTTTAGCCAATGGCAAGGCTTCTTCTTAGCCAATGACAAAGCTTCTTATTAGAACCAATGACAGGGTTTCTTATTAAAGCCAATGGCAAGGCTTCTTATTACAGCCAATGAGAAATCTTACTGGTACACCATTTTACATTTGCTGTTATTTCAATTCTGAGCTTGTGAGTGTGTGGTTATCAATTTATCTGTAACATTGTTAACTGTTTAATTGTTATTTTATTTTATCTTTATCTAATCAATTTCTTTTTATCAAACTATATTTATTTATCATTTTTTTTTTTTTTGCAGGTGCAGTTTCATTAACCAAAATGGACTTTAAAAG
Organism: Macrothele yani; assembly: GCA_039090855.1. NCBI lineage: Eukaryota > Metazoa > Arthropoda > Arachnida > Araneae > Macrothelidae > Macrothele > Macrothele yani. Next base: position 48,035,050 of record CM077012.1, read on the forward strand.
TCAAATTTTTTGTTGCAATCCTCTGGGTAAAAGTGGACACACAAGGTTTAGAAAGAATCTGAGAAAAGTACAGCCTTGGATGATTCAGAAATGTCCAAATATAACATTAGAACAGAAAATATGTAGTTCATGCAGAAAATCTATCTCTGAAATGCCAGGTCCTTCATGTATAATTGAAACAGATGCAGAGGCAGAACAACCTCGGTTAAGTGAAGATAATTCAGAAGGAGTGGTGAAGAGTGAGATATGGACTGACAGAGACACAACTTTGGATAGTCTGAATGATATGTTACTTTCTCTAGGCGAATCTCCTGTGAAAAAAAAAAAAGATTAGGTGTTGGCCAGTACAGTAAGAAGAAATATCAGAAAATTGGTGAAGTGATAAAAGACTACATAGGTGTTCCAGAATGTGATAATCCTGTGACAGTGTTTGATGAATCGGTCATGATTTCACAGTTGAAAGAAAAATTTCAAGAAACAGACTCTAGCAGTGTTAAAGTCCAAATACTAACAATATTACCTAGAACCTGAGTATTCAGTAAAATTCAGGAAGAATTTGGTGTAACATATTACATGGCACGAAAGTCTAAAAATCTTGTGGAAGAGCAGGGTATTTTAGCAACTCCAAATCCTAGGCCTGGGAAAACTCTCAGTGACAGCACAGTTGAAAACGTTATTGCATACTATAATAGTGATGAAGTGAGCCGTTGTTTACCAGGAAAAAAAGATTTTGTTACAATGATGGAATCAGGATCAAAAGTACAAAAACAGAAACGTCTTATTCTAGGAAATTTGAAAGAGATATTTCAAGGATTTGAAGACAAGAATCCTAATGTCAAAGTTCTGTGGTTTACGCCCAAAGAATTGTGTGCTGGCTGGTGCAAGTGGAACACACTGTGTCTGTGTGTGTTGTGCTCATGAAAATGTAAAACTTATGCTAGCAGGGTGCAAATTGCAAGACTTAACTCGTAATGATGAATTACCAGTTACGACATACAAAGATTGCCTTGCAAGAATAACTTGTAACCCTCCTCTTCCAGAATGCTTCTTCTTCAAGTGTGATTCTTGTCCTGGTATAGCACACTTACTAGAGCAAATAAGTAGCTTATTCACCATGAATGGGATTGATGAAATTGTATATAAATTGTGGACTACAACTGATTGCACAACACTTATGACAGTCTGTAACACTGTAGAAGAATTCCTTGAGACCTTTGAATCAAAAGTGAAATTGCTATTGCCACATTCTTTTATAGCTATTCAGCAGTCATACTTTCTGTCAAATCTGAAAGAAAACCTTGATGATAATCAGTGTGTTGTGTTGTGCGATTTTGCTGAGAATTATTCCTTCATACTGCAGGATGCAGTCCAAGGATACCACTGGAACAATTCCCAAGCTACTATTCACCCTTTCGTCGTGTACTACAAAAGTTCACACACACTTCAGTTGGATCATGTTTCTTTTGTTGCCATCTCAGAATGTCTTAAGCATGACACTATCAGTGTTCACCTTTTCCAGAGCCAATTGTTGCAGTTTATATCATCACATTTTGACAAGAAAATAGAACACATCTATTACTTCTCAGACGGTGCAGCCTCACAGTATAAGAACAGGAAGAATTTTGTCAATCTGTGCCATCATGATGTAGATTTTGGTATCACAGCTGAGTGGCATTTCTTTGCCACCTCACATGGAAAAGGGGCCATGTGATGGCGTGGCAGGCACCATTAAGAGATTAGCTGCACGTGCCAGCCTTCAGTGTTCATACAATGACCAAATTATGACACCGCGACAACTGTATGATTGGGCTTCCAGAAACATTCCTTCGTGCCATTTTAAATACAGCACGGATAAGGACTATGAGAACCACAAGGAGTTCCTCGAGATACGTCATGCTAGTGCTCGACCAATTCCTGGTACTCAAAAACTTCACTGTGTAATACCAGTAAGCCGCACAGCTATTAAAACCAAGATGTATTCAAACTCAACTGAATACAAGGTTGAGTCAGTATTGCTAAATCCAATAGAACTGGATCTGGAGGATATTCGTGGCTATGTTATTGTTGAGTATGATAACCAGTGGTGGGTTGGTTGTGTTTTGGATGTGAACATTCATACAGAACAAGTTAAGATAAGTTTTCTGCACCCACATGGACCTTCAGTGTCTTTCACATACCCACAGAAGCCAGATATATTAGAAGTGGATAAAACAACGGTCATTACGAAGGTTGACCTACGAACAGCAACAGGTCGGACATATTTTATGAAGAGAAGCGAAATAGAGATGGTCACTAGCAAGATGGCATCACATTCTTTTGGTTTGCAACCTTATTAACCAAGCGGTTCACTTGTATGTGTACACCACTAATATAACCTGTAACACATTGTGAAATTAATACATACATGCATCTGGAAAACAGTTATTGTACATTTGTCCGAACCTAACCTGGAAGACATATACTCCTATTAATCCTACATTGCCTTGCCATAGCGGTGCCAGCCTAATATCTGGCACATGGGTAGAAGAATGTTGTAGCGATAAAATATTTTTTTTTCGTAATTTTTTAAGATGGCATGTTTTGAGATATTCAAGGTCAAAGGTCATGTATGGTATCTATAGAAAGCTCAATCCTTTAGCTTTGCAACTGTGTTTGAATTGTCACTCTACTACAATTAGGAAAAAATTTATAGCCATTTATAAGTGTGCGAGTTTGTCATTTTTTACGAAAATTTCGATTTTTATTATGTGTGTATCTTGGACAATTTTCAAAATAAAAATCTGAAAATTGGCAGAATTACTTACCTTGTCATATGTGTGCTTCATACCAAATTTCATCAAAATCAGAAATGGTGAGGTCAAAAACCTATTTTGTTTTTATTGATCTGACGTGGAATGTTCCAATTGCGTAATTTTCTTAAAATCTTAATTTATTTGATGCAGTCAGTGGATCAAATAGCAATTCACTGTATGTATGTTAAAAAGTGTTTTATTGAGCCGTTGGTAATAATTTTAAAAACAAACAGGAGAAAATTCAGTTTTTCTTCTTGATGAACATGGATTGCACATAAATTGCTAGTTACTGTTTGATATGAAAATGCATTTTCACTAAAGGAATTAGTACTCAATATTTCGTAGTTGTAAGCTCGCAATGAATGAAAAATCTGATTCCTTAAATTCATCAATTGACATCTTTTGAAATGATGGAGGTACTTCGTAATGGGCCCTCAAACTAATCTTTCAAGTACAAGAATGATTCGGTGAACTATGACGGCACTATAACTTCAAGTGAAACTATGATGACAGTTTATAATTTCGATAACAAGAATGCTTTATCACTTCCAGTGAAATGACAGCGATGCTTTCATTAAGTTGACGAATCTGTCTTGCTTACACTTTTACGTCGAAATTATTGCTACGTTAGATATTATGCTGTAATTTCTTTTTCTTCTGTGTTTTAAAAGATTATAAAACAAACATGTAAACTCTGCAGTTATTTAAAAAGAAACTAACACATAAGTCCTTATTTAAATGCAGTGAAATTCTAAAGAACGTGTGACTTGTTTAGTTGGTGTATGTTAAGGCACATTCACTTCGCACATCTCCGTACCACTTCCAGCATCTCCGACTATGGACTACCCTAGTGACGTCACAATCCAGTGCGCGGGCCAGTAAGTTATAAGGGGTGATGGCTTAACACCCAGTGTCATGTCTCTTTCAAAGTCCCTCAAATCATGAGTCTTTGCCATATTACCAATATCAACATTTTGTACACTTCTGAATATTTTTCACTGAGCTGTTTATAAAGCCATCTCAGTGTCATAGTGGCATACGTAAGTGAGCATGGCATGTGTCTGATTGCTATATTGGATGTTCCTAATAATTTGCTACTTCAGTGTAACAAGTTTTTTGGTTAGTACACATTGTTGTGAGAGTTTGCTTAGAATTTTGGAAGAATGTAGTTAGATAGATGGTCCTATAACTGATAAAACAGACAATGAATTTGAAGCCATATCTATGTTCTCAGGTAGAGATAGAAGTTCTGAAAGGGTTTACATGATGTAATTCACATGTGGACCACTTCTCTGGTGAGACTTGCTTGCAAGATTTGGAAGTCCAATGTCAGTAGCCCTAGTTATGAAAATCATTGTTGTGCTGTTTAATAGTAATGCATGTCACAAATGATGGTTTTCTATCAGTTTTCAGTAGCTTGCATGAAGAAAGACCAGTGGCACAAAGCTATGTATGATTCAGCGATGACAGTTGCAGGTGGAAATGTTTAGAACTTTCAAATGTTAAAAGTCCTTCATTCATTCTTACAGAAATGCACATTCTTGTCTAAAGGTGGAAACAAGCAGGTAAAGAGAAGAAGCTGCAAGAAAAGAAAAGAGACAGCTTTCAAGAGGCATATACAAGTAGAAATCCAGGATATGGAATCCAAAACAACAAAAATCCGGGAGATTGCCTATAAAATTATGAACATTATTAAAGAACAATTTAAACTTTTAAAAGGCAGTTAATTGTTCCAGATTGTGTTATGCATTTTTGGGTTATTTCTAGGTGAAATCAACTATTAATAGGTGTTTTGGATTGAAGTACTGTAAAAAAGAAAAAAAAAACCCACAAAATTGTTGGCATTCTGAGTTCTGTGGTTTGTAAAATGTAGCATCTCTTATATTGCCAGCTTTACTCACATTTTGTTAGGAAGATGCCTAAGAAAGGCTCAGTCTCATTAAGTTTCATTGCTTAAAGTATTTTGGTTGAATTCTGCTGGATAGAAGCAATTACAGTGTTTCAGCTTCTATTATCTGTCATTCATAGGCCAATGTGTACTTTGAAGAAGACAGCTCTGTATCAAAATTAGCATCTGAGTTAATTTTAACCCTCCCACAACAAGCATGAAAGACCCTATGATTATATTGAACACAATACGTGAATGACAAAGTTATTTTCTTCCGTAACCAGTTATTTCAAGTAGAAATATCCTTCAAGATGCATTCATGTCCTAGTTAGTTCAGAATTTAGTAATTAACATGTTTATAAAATCTTCCAGTGTGTTTTATGAGAATATTTCGATGATGTGGGGGAAATGATTTTTTTTTTTTTTTTTTTTCATGGATTTCACGATTAGTTAATGCACTGGAAAATAATGTTGTCATTATTATCAGAGAAAATGGGCAGGTCATAGGAAAATGTCTGGGAATTCTGAAATGAAATATGACTGGCCTCCCTCTACTTCTACTAGCATTTTTGCCTTTTCAACCTGGGTTCTCATGCAACTTGGAATTCTCAGGGAATTTAAAAATGGTCCCACAAATCAGGAAAAACTAAAGGAAAATTTATTTATTTATAATGAAAATCAGAGGGGTTTTTTTTGTTTTGTTTTTTTCCTTTGTGTGATGCAACTTCAAGGTGTCTACTGGTCATGAAAGTAACAAAAAAAAAAAGTCGTGAATTTGGAAAAGGGTCATGAAAAAGTAACAGATTTTGCTTTAGAGTTATGAATTTCTTTTCATTTTTAGTAACTGTTCATTTTCTCACAACAGTCTAAACAGTTTCCCATGCACTGACCACATAAGTTGTAAATGTGGTTTCCATCTAATGATCCAAGTGTCAAAATATGCACCTTTGTGCCCTTCCCCACAAGAAAAATTATTAAACCAAAAATGTTTTAGAATTGAAATATATGTATAAAATGTTAACAAAATTTTAAAATCAATTTAGCAATTTAAATTATGGTGCTTATGAAGTGATGCCTTTTTTCAAGTATAAACATTAAAAAAAGATGTGTGATAACAGTGTGTAGTACATGGTAAATATTTCAACTTACTCTTAGGTGCAGTCAAATAGAGATGAGACAGGATCTGGTGGGCTACGAAGAGCATTATCAGTTTCATCTCGGGCAGACTCGGACGAGCTACGAATAGCGTATTACATTGCTGGCCACCCAAAATGTAACACCAAGAAGGACACGAGATAGCAAAACCAGATTTACTGGACACATAACAACAGATACAAAGATGAAACGATTGAGCTTACAGGCTCGTGCGACTTTCGTGTGGCCTCCATGGTTGGCAATAACGGCCGCTACACGCCGTGGCATCGAACGAAAGAGCCTTTGGATGTGGGCTTGGGGTATGTCGGTCCAGGCTGCTTCCACACATTGCCACAGTTCATCAGGCGTAGCCACGAATGGTGCTTGCCAAGCCACTCGGTTGCCGATCAGCGACCAGACGTGTTCGATGGCGACATATCAGGAGAACAGGTGGGTCACGGCAGCAGTGACACCTGGTGGTCCGTGAAGAATTGTTGCACGTTGCGTGCCACGTGTGGGCGCTCATTGTCCTGTTGAAACGTGGCCGCTGGCTGGTCCTGCAGGTAAGGGAGGACTACAGGCTCCAAAACGTCGGAGATGTAGCGGTGGCTGTTGAGTGTACCGGCGATGTGTACTAGAGGGGTGTGGGTGTCATATCCAATTGCGCCCCAAACCATAACACCAGGCGATGGACCGGTATGGTGATGCATAATGCAGGCGTCATACAGTCTCTCGCCGCCACACGCGGATGCAACCATCATGGTCTTGCTGGCAGAAGCGGGATTCGTCGGAGAAGATAATGTCTTGCCATTCCATAGTCCAGGTGCAGCCTTCAACTGCCCACTGCCGCCGCACTCGCCGGTGGTGTAACATCAATGGTAATCGGAGCAATGGCCGCCGTGCGACAAGTCCCCGCTCCTACCGACGATGTCGAACGGTATGTGCTGACACAGGTTGTTGCACAACTCACCTTAATTCCTGCGCTAACGTTCGTGATGTGGCGGTGCGCGCCGTCAATGCCCGCCGCACAACATGCCGGTCCTCTCGTTCAGTGGTGTGCCGCCGCTGCGGCAATCGCTCTAGTCCGTCCGTCCGTCCGTCCGTCCGTCACCCACCGAATCCATACTCGCCTCACTGTGGCTGGATGTCGTCCCACATGGACGCCGATGTCTCGGTACGATAAACCGCTGTCGCGATAAGCCACTATTCGTCCTCTGTCGAACTCCGAAACGTGCTGGAATTACTGCCGTATTCTGCGACGAGGCATCAGGAAGCTTCCCACGCTCAGGCCTGGCAGCACAACACACTTCCACTACTTACACCCCGCCTTCTGTGCACCCTTCTTATAGTGCTCGGTGGCGTGCCGGGCGCACGTGATTTGCATATGCCCTGCAATGCTAATCGTTTGCATGTCCTCTCGCGGGCCACGCATGCTGCGAATTTCAGGCCAATCGGATGCTTCCTTCTTGGTGTTGCATTTTGGGTGGCCAGCAGTGTAGTTGCATCTCGGGCTCTGATAAGCTACGAATAGCATATTAATTAAATCTCGGGCGGGCTTCTTTTTTGTGTTAAAATACTCAATCCTTTTTTTTTTTTTTCTTCTGAGTTTTAGGAAGAGGGAATCAGTTGGGTTTTTTTTTACCTGCAGTGTATCTGTGAATCCTGATTGCATGGGATCGGAATTGATGTGTCATTGTGTGATAGTTTAAGTGCTTTTTAAGAGAGTGATTAGCCTAGGAAAGAAGGGAGTTGGCCTAGGAAAGAAGGGGGTTGAGGCAGGGGAAATAGAGATTAGGGAACTCCACCTTCCACAGACGCAGTAGGACGTTCAGTGGTCAGTTAAAATTGCCCTTGGATACATCAGAGAAGACAACCTCACTTATCAGAAGAACCATCCGCAATAAAACATATGGGCAGGGGAGAAAGGAAAAGCCGCTGTTGTCATAAATTTGTTATTGAAACATAATGCACAGGAGAGGGAAAAATCTGTCATAAATTAGGACATAGAGGGTGGATGAAGATATGCAGTTTGATTATGTTGTAAAGAATAGCTCTGGGGTATGATGGGAGTTGAAGTGTGATTCAAAGTAAATTTCCCAGAGGCAATAGTCCGCTTGAAAACCAGAGGTAGGACAGCCGGGAAATTTACTGCTTCAGCGGATTTGTTCCGCCAATGTGAAACCGGCCTTTAGATCTCAGCTCTGAGGACGAAAGTTTGCCCCCAGTATTTCAGAAGGCCTCGTTAAACCAAACATGGTGTAGAAGATGGCAAGGAAACAACAAATTAAACAAAGCTTTGCTAATAGCTGTTACTGTTGCCTCCACTCAACATTCATCCCCTAAGTTGAGTTACTCATTTTACCCATTTGCCCATTACAATATGAATGATCTATATCCTGAAGTTATACGAAAAAAGTTCAATACTGGTGATTGCAAAACATTTAAAATGAAGTGGGAAAATCTACCGCATAGAAAGATTTTTTTCCAAATTATTAATTCCATGACCAATGCAAAATTGGATTATATTCAGTGCGAGAAATTCAAATGTATTTTGAAATATAAAAGTTCTTCAGGATCTAGCAGACTTTTGCATTACGCCAAAACCTGCGTGAAGACCATCTCCTCTCAATGCACAAAAAAGGTAGACAGTTTCGAAAAAATATCAGCTACTGAAAATTTTTCTCTGAAACTGTAAAATGTAAATTTCATTTCAAGGTTATATCCTTCGGAATCAAACTCATAAATGCTGAGCATCATATTCCAGGCTCGTTCCTGTTTCATGTTAAAATCGGATAAAAGGGAGGAAAGCATCAGCAGTTGGAAAAGTCTGGTTCAGCCAGGCTCAGGTCCCAGAATAGTACACAGACCTCATAGGGCTGAGTCGGGCTTTGAAAACCGAGCCCGAACTAATCTTGGCAGTCAAAATATGATGAGTCATATTTTTGTTACTAGCAGAAGGACAGGGAACATTTCTTCTGTAGAAAAAAGAGGGGCCAGAGTGTCCCTCCCCTCTTTAATATGTGTGTGTGTGTGTGTGTGTGTGTGTGTGTGTGTGTGTGTGTGTGTGTGTGTGTGTGTGTGTACATGTACGACTCTTTGGACAGTGATGTACATGTTACCGTAACAACTGAAAATCCGTTAGTTCACGAAATTACTAGTAAGAATGCGAAGTGTCCACAAGCATTGGTAACTTTGGGTTTTTACTAGTAACATCTAGAAATGACTAACTTCATTAGTAAAATGCAGAATAAAAAGTTTACATTGGGTATTTACTTAATTTTTTAGTCAAAACCCGTTCTCACTAGACGTGGAAGAGTAAAAATCTTAAATGTTTACAGTAGATACGAACTCATATGGTAAAAATAAAATATACCGAATAAAATACAGAAAATTATTTATTTGAAAATCAAAAAATAAGATCACTCAATGAAATACAGAAAAATTATTTGTTGGAAAATCATAGAATAAGAACATTACAATTTACTTGTTATTACATGGCCCACTATTGTGGGATTTGGAGTTACACAAAACATTATTCTTTTTACATTTGCATAACTTTGTTGTACATTTCCTTGTACACTTGCACATTAAAAAACCTTGGCTGGAACTTGTTACAGAAAAAGAAGCTGCTTAATGCAAAGACAATTGCGTATCTTTTTTCACTTCAGTGATATCAATAAATTTTTGTTTACAACAAAAATAGTGTGTACTTTGAAAGCTTTGCCTCATAGCTAGTTAATAAATTGTTTATACATTTCTTTTTCACACAACAAGCCAAGAATGATTTATTTTGAAACACTAACACAGATTTTAAACTGAAAAAGTTTCTCAAGATGCGTTATAAAACTCACTCTCTGACATAAGGCAATGTTCTAACTTTGCAGCTGCATGCTTGTATGATCGATGACACATGATCGTATTAACCAATTGGAACACCCTTTTTGTATATAGAACACAACAGTTTGGATTTTTACTGTTCCGCGTCTAGTGAGAACAGGTTTTGACTAAAAAATTAAATAAATACCCAATGTAAACTTTTTATTTTGCATTTTACTGAGGATGTTAGTCATTTCTAGATGTTACTAGTAAAAGCCAAAAGTTACCAATGCCCATGGACTCCTCGCGTTGTTACTAGTAATTTCACGAAATAACGGATTTTGGGTTTTTATGGTAACATATATACACTGGTGTGCAAAAATTAAGGACAAAGAGAAGAAATTAGCATAACAGCGGAACGATTAGGCAGAACGGACCGAAAGACTACTCAGGAGATAAGACTAGGGTCTGGTACGGTAGGGCATGTGCATATATGCAGCATGACGGGGGGGAGTGTCGGAAGGGTATAAAGCACACGGGCGGCGCACGCTCAACAATTCGGTGAAAGCTATTGCACGGTGTACATCGGTTTGAACGACGTCGAGTTGCTGCCACCATGTGATATGGCCAACAGGCAATCCAGTAGATGACATCTGAATGACTTTACTCGAGGTCACGTCATTGGGAAGTTGGAAGAAAGTCGAAGTGTGACTAGTGTGGCCGAGGAGTTCGGGATCACTAACATCATCGTTTCACGAGCTTGGAGAGCATTTCAAACGACAGGAACAGCTGTCTGAGAGTTTAGCAGTGGGTCGTCCACGAGCAACCACAGCGGCGGACGACCAGTATATTGTCCTACAAGCGAGAAGAGACAGACGGCAGACAGCGGAAGAAATCGCAAGGCACATGCAACAGACAACTGGACATGCATTATCGCGTTTTACCGTGGCCAGGAGGCTGCACAAAGGTGGCCTATTTGCACGACGACCAGTACGGTGTGTGCCATTGACGCCCGTTCATCGGAAACGGCGGTTTCTGTGGTGCCAGGAACACAAGAACTGGACACATCAGCAATGGGGTCGAGTTCTCTTTACGGATGAGAGCCGATTTAGTCTGACGAGCGATTCTGGACGTATACCCATCTGGAGAGAGCAGGGAACATGCAATCACACCTCCAACATCATCGAAAGGGACCGGTTTGGAGGTGGCGGAGTTCTCGTTTGGTGCGGCATCATGCTTGGTTTTGGTAGCCGTACTGACCTCCACATCTTTCAAGGAGGTTCAGTCACTGGTGTCCGTTATTGTACCGAGGTTCTCCTGTCTCACGTGCGTCTATTTAGAAGTGCAGTGGGTCCTGAGTTCCTCTTCATGGACGACAACGCTACACCTCATCGTACAGTGCCTGTCATAGAGCTGTTGGAGAGTGAAGATACTCAACGCATGGATTGGCCTGCAAGGTCCCCGGACCTAAATCCAATTGAACACGTGTGGGACCTTCTCGGGAGACGCTTGGCAGCACGTCACCAGCCGCCAGCAACGATTCCGCAGCTGCGATAGGCGCTACAAGAGGAATGGGCCGCAATGCCTCAACAGCTCCTTGACAACCTCGTCCTCAGCATGGGCAGACGTTGTAAATCCTGCAATGCAGTCAGGGGTGATCATATCCCTTACTAAAGACTGGATTTTTCTTGGCAGCCGCCTGTCACATGGACGTTTCTGTCTTCTGTCCAGTTGTGCTCGAAGCTACCTTTTCAATAAAGTGCCTATGTATCCTTTGGATTCCTTGTTTAGACGGTTTTGCTCACTTGTCCCATATTCTTACATCTTGGGGATCTTATGGGTATGATTTGAGTCGATGTGGAGCACTACTGCACTACGTTACATTCGAAAAACCGTCTCGTCCTTAATTTTTGCACGCCAGTGTACATATAAACAGGTATTTTAAAATGTTCATGAAAATTATTGATTGGTCATGATATTGCACTTCCCAAATTTGGTAGACACCCTGAACTGTTCACTTAGTTTTCAGTTTTTGGCAATTTATTCATGTAACAAATGTGTAGCAGCTGTGCTGGGGAAGGCACCAGATCCTTTATTAAATGTACATGTTTTGTGTGTTCCCACCCCAGGTATTCACATCCACAAAACTGCTTCCATCTATCAAATTAATACGTCATATACAATTGGGAAACGAATTTCCCTGAAAAAATAATTCTTCATAAATACATGGTAAGCATTGTAATGCTATTATTGGCATATTTTCACTGTATTCCATGTAACTACTTCCATCAGAAAACCTGAAAATGTTCATCGTCCTGGAGTGGGAATAGAACCCGCACCTCCTGATTTTCGACCAAAAACTGGGAGGTGCGGGTTCCATTCCCACTCAAGGGCGATGAAAATTTTCAAGTTTTCTGAAGGAAGTGGTTACATGGAATCCCGGTCGCAGAAACAGTGTGACGCAGTGATGGGCATCGCAGATTGCTCAACAAATCTTGCAGATCAATTTACTCCCATTTTTTTTTTTTCCGATATAATTTGCACCAAAAAAAAAAAAAAAAAGGGCCCCTTTTTCTTTTCTGCAGCTTTGCTTAGGAAATCTGCAGACAAATAAATGAATCCAAGTACCGTTTCCATTTCCTTCCCCCACCCCCGCTTTCGCCTTCCTCCTGTAGATGAAATGTCAGTGCCGTGTGGGTGGGTGTACATGGCACATCTCGGCACAGTGGGTTAGAGGGAGGTCGAGGGGATGCGACGCGCAGCTATCAGATTTCCTGGAAAGAGCGAAGTCACAAATTCTGAGGGAACAGGGAAACTAGAACTTTCGAAAAGTAAACCACATGGGACCCAGTGCCTTTGAACAGTTGTCACTTGGAAGTTAGTGTGAGTAAAGTATCAACTATTTAATCAGGTTAATTGCTATTCATTGCAATTGATGGCTGCACAAACGGAAAAAATTAGGTGTTCAGACTAATGAAGTACTTTTTGTAAAAAAATCTAAAAAAAACACTATGCATGTTATCACGTCGGAAAAAATTTGCAGTATAAGTCTGTTTCAAGCAAAAACGTCATAGATTTATTCAGAAAGCAAGGTCCACCTGCCGCTTCAAAGGATGTTGTCCCTTCAATAGAAACACAAGTTGGCGACGGTACAAGAACTAACCCTATTTCTAAGGACAGCTCGGATAGCGTGGATACAACAGATTCTGCTCCTGCTTGCAAAAGAGCAAGAACGGAACGAGATATTGATGATGGAAGTGTTCTTCACCAGCTACTTCAAACAGTGACGAGTAAGTGTTCATTTTCTAATTCCTTTGCATTTTAGTATGAATTCAACCAAATGATTGCTTTTTAAACAATGGCAGCATTGAGTTTTTTAGTTATACAATATTTGTTCCATTGTTGTTGGTTTTTTTTTTTTTTTGTTTTTTTGTTTTTTTCTAATTTGAAGAACATGTGCAAAAAGAAAAGAAAATTTCAAAAAATAAGAGGTGTGTTGCGATTAAGAATCTGTTCGGGAAAATAGACCCACGCTGAATATCGAATTCACAGCTGAAATTAATTATTAGAATCTTGTTTAGTATCGGGACCTATTGATGCAGTGAACGGGTCCTGCGACCTGGAAAAATAAATCCTAAACCTTACGAGGCATCACGTGTTGTGGGTAGCAATATTGCTTTACGCCAGTAATGAGATGAAAATTTGAGTTATTCAATCAATGTATTCTTATTAGGAAAGACTGAAAATCAGGATAGTCCTTTTCCCTAATTTTTTGCACGGCCCGAGCGAGCTCAACAGCCAACATTCGCTAATGTCAGTCGCCATTCACCAAAATATGACCAAATCTTTTGTTTCGGCTTGTTTTAAGTTTTGCCGACATGCTGTCCATAGAGCACATTATTTTATAACAAAATGTTAAAATTTCAGCCGAAAGAAAAAAAAACACACACAGATTGCAGCCACGTGCTCTTTGTTATTCGTGTTTTTCTTTTTCTGAGAATCAAAACTTTTTTATAACCATGGTATAGAAAACTTGTGGCTCACACCTTGATTCTACTGTTTTTCTTTTCAATTCAATTTACAACTAGTTATTGATTTTGTCAAAACCCTCATTTATTATGTTATAGTCTTTTAAGGTAATTGTGAAAAAATCCTGAAATGGGTTTTAAAAAAAGGACATTAAAATTACGTTTTTATAAATTATGCAAAAATGGTACATTGAAGTAGGGAAATTGAGCAAATTGCCAAGGCTCTTAAAGAGACCGTCTTAATGTTAAACTCTTTTTCTTTTTTACTTTGTATATGATGACAATGTATAACTTTCAGAGCGTTACAAAATGGTGAAATAGCATAATATTATAATCATCGGTAGAAATTTCACGCCCTTCACTCGCAAAAAAAAAAAATTGTTCCCCAGTCTGTATACACCCCCCTCAATTCTTATTTCATAATAAATCATCCAGATCAACGTGCTAGTTTTGTGGATTTTTAAGCAACTGCGTGAATGTTTTCTAATTTTATTTTGTTCTGCTGCTTAAACAAACATTTCTGATGGCAGAAATTGCAATTCACATGTTTTTTCAGTCGTGTAACTTCATGAAAAATATGCGGCCGATGTTCGGCAGGAAAAGTGCCTTCCTGTTTGTTTACACTCTCACGGCTCTCGTGTGCGACTGTTAGTATTCATAGCTTCCCCGCCCCGCTGCTTAAGCATTTCTAATAGCGTATTTTTAGCGGAAATTATATTTTTTCACATTTTTTTAATCACACAACTTTATCAAAAATACATGGCCGATGTTCGGTGGGAAAGCTACTTCCAGTTTATTTACATTTTTGAGGCTATCTTGTATGGCTTTTTATTTGTTGCTTCGCCTGTCCAACATATAACCGGAGGAAAGTAACAAAACTTTCATATTTTGCATAGCAAAGCCCAGGTACTGTATTTTTTTACAAAATGCTTCACGATTATCTTTACCGATGCGATGATAACTGATGGATTGAGTTCGCTCTTCAGTCAAAATGCAAACAAACTACACAATACTTTTCTTGCATTTTTCCAGTTATATCCTCAACTGCGCTCTCTCTCGTATGGGGCGGGGCATAGATATGGGTAATAAATCTCACCTACGACAGCCGGCTGATTGGATAGTCATACAAGCGTAAACAAATGGGACCCACCAAACATGGGCAACATATTTTTAATGAAGTTGAATTGAAAACACCTGAAATGTATTTTGTCCTCGCCAAAAATAAATTTTCAATCATCAGTGGCAAGTGGGCGACCGAAAATTTTGTGCCCTGAAACTTCCTGATTACAGCATAATATAATACACTGGCGTGCAAAAATTAAGGATGAGGCGGTTTTCCTAATGTAACGCCACATCAACTCAAATCATACCATAAGATCCCCAAGATGTAAGAATATGGGACAAGTGAGCAAAACTGTTCAAACAAGGAATCCAAAGGCTACAAAGGCACTTTATTGAAAAAGTAACTTTGAGCACAACTGGACAGAAGACAAACACCCATGTGACAGGCGGCTGCCAAGAAAAATCCAGTTTTTAATAGGGGATATGATCACCCCTGACTGCTTTGCAGGATTTGCAACATCTGCCCATGCTGAGGACAAGGTTGTCAAGGAGCTGTTGAGGCATCGCGGCCCATTCCTCTTGTAGCGCCAATCGCAGGTGCGGAATCGTTGCTGGCGGCTGGTGACGTGCTGCTAAGCGTCTCCTGGAAAGGTCCCACACGTGTTCGATTGGATTTAGGTCCGGGGACCTTGCAGGCCAATCCATGCATTGAATATCTTCACTCTCCAACAGCTCTATGACAGGCACTGTACGATGAGGTGTAGCGTTGTCGTCCATGAAGAGGAACTCAGGACCCACAGCACTTCTAAATAGACGCACGTGAGACAGGAGAACCTCGGTACAATAACGAACACCAGTGACTGAACCTCCTTGAAAGATGTGGAGGTCAGTACGGCTACCAAGCATGATACCGCCCCAAACAAGAACTCCGCCACCTCCAAACCGGTCCCTTTCGATGATGTTGGAGGTGTGATTGCATGTTCCCTGCTCTCTCCAGATGTGTATACGTCCAGAATCGCTCGTCAGACTAAATCAGCTTTCATCCGTAAAGAGAACTCGACCCCATTGCTGATGTGTCCAGTTCTTGTGTTCCTGGCACCACAGAAACCGCCGTCTCCGATGAGCAGGCGTTAATGGCACACACCGTACTGGTCGTCGTGCAAATAGGCCACCTTTGTGCAGCCTCCTGGCCACTGTAAAACGCGATAACAGACGCCCAGTTGTATGTTGCATGTTCCTTGCGATTTCTCCCGCTGTCTGCCGTCTGTCTCTTCTCGTCTGTAGGACAATATACCAGTCGTCCTCCGCCATGGTTCCTCGTGGACGACCACTGCTAAACTCTCGGACAGCTGTTCCTGTCATTTGAAATGCTCTCCAAGCTCGTGAAATAATGCTGTGAGCGATCCCGAACTCCTCGGCCACACTAGTCACACTTCGACTTTCTTCCAACTTCCCAATCACGCGACCTCGGGTAAAGTCATCCAGATGTCGTCTACTGGATTGCCTGTTGTCCATATCACACGGTGGTAGCAACTCGACGTCGTTCAAACCGATGTACATCGTGCAATAGCTTTCACCGAATTGCTGAGCGTACACCACCCATGTGCTTTATATACCCTTCCGACACTCCCCCTGCCCCCCTACATCATTCTGCATATATGCGCATGCCCTACCGTACCGGACCCTAGTCTATCTCCTGAGTGGTCTTTCGGTCTGTTCTGCCTGCTCGTTCCGCTGTTATGCTAATTTCTCCTCTTCGTCCTTAATTTTTGCACACCAGTGTACAATACTGTAATCAGGAAGTTTTTTCTGAAATATTTTATTTCTAAAAAGGATTTTTTAATATAAATATAAAATCTTGGGTCCATTTTTGAACCACTCGCAAAATTCGCACATTGAGACATATCCTTTGTAAAAATACATGCATTAGAAAAGGACCGTTCAGAGTCCCGAATATGCAATCGAATACATTATTCATGTCGGGAACATAATCAGTTTATGGACACATGAATTGGCTTCCATATGTAGCCGCGTGAGCAGTTCATTTTGCATATCGCAGACAAATGAGACACTATGATTTTTGAGACACTTCTTCGGATTCGCGGAATTCCACTTTTTTCGCCACGTTTTGGTTATACTAGAGATCGATGAAAAAAAAACTGAAAATGTTTTATTTTTGGAGGACTATAGTGCATGCATGTGTATCTGTGTGTGTGTGTGTGTGGTGGGGGAGGTCATTTTCCATCTGGTGAACGGCATTCCATTTTTCAGAACTTCCAAAAACGAAAGTTAAATGAAGTGAAATTTTCTCGTAATCGTAATTTCTTTTTCTCGCAAAGTTTCTTCTGTCTAGTATTGTTACTAAATATAAATTTATTGCATAAATGTTTGTATTTCGTCTTGAAAGTGTAGGCAACAATTTCCGATATTGGAAGTTCGATGGAACAAAAATTTCCGTGTAAAATTTAGGCGTGAGTTTCTTCCACAGATTCGAGAAACTCTGACTTTGTTGTCATCATTTCCATCGTTCTTGAGAACGATGTAAAACTGAAGATAATTTTTTTGGTGGTGAAGGGGGTGGGGGACTGAATTTCGTCTTTCAAAAACAAAAGTTAGACGAACTGCAGATTTGATCTGTAATCGTAATTTTTTTCTCTCACGATTTTCCCTGTGCTGAGTGTTATTGTAAAATAATTTTGTTCAATAACTGATTGTGTTTCATCTAAAAAATGAAGGGAAAATTTCTGAAAACGGAAGTTGGACGGAGTGAAGATTTTTTGTAATCATAACTTTTTTTTTTTTTTTTGCGATGTTCTCACTGTCTTGAATGAAATGTTATTTTCCCTCCATAAATAGTTGTAAAGGGAAAAACTGAACATTCCTCATATCAGCCAAGTCTCAATTATGTGAACTGTAAACATCTCATACATAGTATTCAACAAGCTTTCATTTTTTTTTTCAGAGCTGAAAGGAATCATGTTCAAAAATAATAAATTAGTTGACCCTTGTAATACTAAACTTGCTCATCACAATGTCTAGTGGAGGTTTATTTTACCTTTTGTGATTAAGATAGACTGCAGATTTTCTTCCTCCACAATGGAACTCTTTTTGAAGTTTGAGTGTATCAAGTCTGAATCTGTGAAGCAATACTCACACACAATACACGTTGTTTTGGTGCAGTCTTTCAAAAGCCTTGCATACCAGATTTTTTTTTTTTTTTTTTTTTCGAAAACGAATGAAGAGTGCACATGCCAATGCAAAGTTTTCTAAGTTTCCTCTTATATAATAACCACACATTTCCATTAGTGTCAAAAGGTTCTGCTTTAAATAAGTCTTGTGTTGCATTTAAAAAAATGTACCATGTGAATGTGGCTTTATCACACAAAACAGAATTCAGTCAAAATTTAGAGATTCACTGAGCAACAAAAATCTTAATGCATATTTCTGAAATTGGGCCAGATAAACTCTCAGAAGTTAAAACAACAGCTGATCAAAGCTTGCTGACTGTGGCAAGAAATGAAAGACAGACATATATACTTCAGGAACAATTTTATGATATCAATGCACTGCAACTCTAGTTTTTAAAATGAATCATGATAATTTGTATTAGATTGAATGTAGTATTTTTTTTTATTTAATTCACAAATTTGTTTTAAAAACAAGTGCAGCTTATATTGTTTGAAAAATTGCTATTGTTTTCCCAGTCTTTTAATATTATTAAGTTTTCAATCCTCTCAATTTACAAACACAAGTGGGAACACTCCCTTTCATTTCAAATTTGAATTTTAAGCCCTGTGCATTGTGCGAGATCTGACACTTTACCTATTATCTGTATCAGTGTTTGTTGTTGTCTTCATTCAAGTAATATTTTCCTTTCTCCCTTTGTTTTTAGGGCTCTCAGAACAACTGGGGAATTCAGCTGCTGCAACTTCAAGCAAGTTTCCTGCATTATCACCACAACTTGTGAAGGAAGTCAATAACAATGCTTTAACTATGAATAGTGGTACTTCCAGTGAGATTCTCACAGATGAAGAAAAAGCTGATTTATTGAGTAATGCTCACTCAATTGACAGGCTGATTAAATGGTCTGGCTGCTTTATGCAATCTGATGATGGCCTTTTCTGCAAATACTGTGGTACCAGTTTACTTTATGACTATAATAATGGTGACTCCTTCACTGACGACATCCTCCCAGGTCCTTTCAGACATTTAAAGTACGATTTAAAGCGGCACTTACAGTCTGGCAAGCATTTAATCAATTCAAAAAATTATAGTGTTGAACAAGAAAAATGTGTCCAACTTGAAAATTCAGCAAAGGAAAGTGCTCTAAACTGTGCAAATGCTGCCTACCTGACATATAAAATGGACATGTCATATGAATCCTATGAAAGTCTGATTTGCCTATTGCATAACAGTGACTGTAGAGTTGGGATAAAAAATCATTCAAAGGAATTTCCACGCCTTTTCCTACCTGTGGTGCATTCAGTACTTCATAAAGAAATTGCATCATTCATTATCAGCAATGATCTTCCTGTAGGCATTATGGCAGATAAAATAACTATCAATCTCAGAAGTAGGCACATTTTTGGGTTACGGGTTCCCATTTTTCACATTAACTGTAAAAACTTGTATCATTCAGTGTACCTGGAGCACAACTTCGTAAATGATTTTACAGGGAAAGAGCTGGCTTCCAGTATTCTAGGAACTCTAGATAGATTTGGTTTTGATCAGGCCTTCCTTCGTAAAAATTTAGTTGGTTTAGCTGTTGATGGTCAGTATGTTAAATTAGGGGTGGCTAACCACATAAAAAATGAATTAGCTATAAACGATGTACCTGCATCTTGGGACATGATGCATCGAATTGAGTTGATGCAAAAACACTGTGAAATGCCCGATGTTGTCAATGAGGCTCACCATCTGATACATGAGTCAATGAAACAATTCATGTATGGCTGCAAATACGAAGCACTTTTGAAATGTTCAGAAGAATTCAGTGATTTTTTTTTATAAGCCCAAAATTTTTAAATCAATGAAGTTTGCAACTTATTCAAAACATTTCTTGGTGATTAAATTGCTTGTATCAGCCTGTGAGCAAGATCCAGAATTGTTTTCACTTCGTGACAGACTACTGACAAAATCTTCCATGTTCAATGTGTTACTTCTGGCGGATACATATGATCTACTGTCAAAATACTCAAAGCATGTACAGTCATGTGAAAATTTGCCATGGGAATACTTGCAACAGATGAAAAATCTGGGCTCTGATTTAGATATTTGCTTGGGTTACATTACAACTCTGAAAAAAATTGACAAGACAGAGGAATTATGTAAAGTTATAGCAAATTTGCCAGCATCTTTCTTCTGCAATACTAAAACTGCCATAGAAATGTTTGAGTCTTGTACTTATCAAGGTATCACGCTCCCAGATCTGCCAATTAATTCTAAATATTTGCGTTCAGTTAACACCACTTTTCTGAACCAGGACAGTCAGCTTAGCAAAAATTACAGGAATGACATGACTTTGTTTGTGAAGTTTGTTACATCTCTTTGAGAGCAGTTTAATGTATACCAGCAAAGTGAGAAGCCAACAGTAGATAATATGCTGAAGATGGCAGGCTACCTTTTCAATTTTGATTATTTACAGTTCCCAAGGAACAATGTTTCTATTGAGCAGTCTGCAGAAGATAAAGGATTCACTTGTGAAACATTTAATGATTACATCAGAGCTTTTGCATTTTACAGCAACAACACCCTTAAGCGTGATAAGCAAACACTTTGGTTTTAGTTTAAGCAGTTGTGTGCCTGGTTTACCAAGACAATATATGCAAATAGTAGTGAAAGCACAGTAACTACAAAGCTTGTTTTGAAGATCGCAGTGCGTGAACTCAAGATTAAGTATCCAAGTATTATAAAAAAAAATTTAATTTTTGCACTGGCAATACCTGTATCAGAAGCAGTTTGTGAGAGCTGGGGTTCTGTCATCAACAATGTGATGAAAAAAAGGCCTATGTCTAGTGATGGCAGTATTAATGACATCGGTATAACTGACATGAGAGTGTTCATTGTGCTTAATGGTCCACCAGCTGGTTACAAAAATATCAGGAAATTCCTAAAAATTGCCTTGATCGAGAAATATGGTATGTCATATTACAAGCATTTTAAAAACATCTCAACATCAAATGTGTACCAAAAATCAGTTAAGTCCAAGGTAGTTTCAAGGCTTTTAGAAGATACATCTGATTGCTTACCATGTTTTCACTAACACTGGGGTAAGCAAGAAAAAGAAATTGCCTAGTTTTCCAGTTTATTTTTCATTGGTGATTTCAATGTCAGTATTTTTAAAATTATTTATGCACTAAATAATATATGACTGCCTTTCACACCGGAGAACTTAATATGCTACTGCAAAGGTGCAATTACTATTGTAAGAAAAAAAAATTAATTTCATCTTATTTTCATCTAATTGCTTTGTAAAACATGACATGTAATGAGATATAAAATTACCACATTATTTATGTATCTTTATTAAAAGTTTTCTACAGGAAGACAATTAGTACTGTCTGCTGCTAGGTAAAAATTATGTAATTAAAATATTTAATAGATTTTTACTCTAACTGCAGGGTGGGTGGGGGCGAGTGTCCGCAGACAAATTTCGGGTTTCCAATATCTGTGTTGCAGACAGCTTAGCAAAATTCTGCAACTGGGCATGGAATACAGTGAAAATATGCCAATATTAGCATTATCAAATTAACGACTCACCCAATGTCATATGAGCCATATTGTGCACTAACTGTTGGCTGACATCAGCAGCCTCCGTACAGACTGGGTAAAATATTGTGAAAAAAATAAAAGTACCCAGATTTTTTATGGATGGTACAATCTGATTGTTCATCATATGGTGTTTTTTAATTCTCCCTCAAATGTGAGATGAATTGTGTTGAACAGAAAGTTTTTGTAAAAAAAATTTAACAAAATCATATAGCTACTTTTTAAAGAATATTTTATGAAGGCTGGTAAGCCACACTTTTATTTAACCTGCAGAACATTTGCATTTTTTTCTGTGAATTGATAAATACATGTTAAGTGAAAGTTTTCTAAATAATATTATTTATTAATACTGATTTCAGATAAGCAGTTATTTGCAGTTATGCCTGCCTAGAATTTGAGATTTTACTTTCAGTACATTATTCCTTAATTCCCTAAAAAAATGATCAAAGCTAAATTTTAAAAATTGCTTGTTACTAAGTTTTTATTTGGTTTCTGCAGTTTGCTTTTGTGTCTTGTAACATGGAATAGTTAGGCACAATGGCCTGAACCTTAGCCTTGGAGAAACACATCACGAGAGAACCAGCTAAATAATGGATCAAAGCCTTTTGTTGGTTGACCCTTTTGCACCAAGTTTCTCTGAACAGGACCACATTTAGTCATTAAGCTTAGCTGTATTGTATTATAGAAGAACTGAAACTAATAATATGACAGATAGTTTCTTACATGGGAACTGTTTCTATCGTACTGTATTGACAAATTCTACGTTGGCAGTATGCCACTCAGGTTCACAAATGACCATAGAATTATGGTACCAAAGAATAATATGCTTTGTGCTTTTAGTTATTATTAATAACAAGCAGATAACTGCATAGAGACCAATTATTTAAAGAATTTACAAATTTCTGCTATGGTGAGGAAATGCAGAAATGGAAGAGAATGCAACAATTCTTCGCAGCATGATTTGGGTCACTGCATTGGAAAAACTTTCAAAACCACCAGGAAAACTTGGAGTTTTTTGGGGGTTTTTTTGTGCGAACTCAATCAACTGATTTACATTATGAGCTTGACTCCCTTCATTAGAAATCATTTTCTTAAAAAAAAAATTAATTTGTATGCAAGTATATGTGGTAGCTGAGATTTTATTTCAAAGAAACAGATATTCATTCCATGTGCTGAATTTTTAATGATGCTTGAAGCTAACTGTGGTTCAGTAAAACCTATATTTAATTTAGACTATGGCTCTAGTGTGCAGAAAATATGTTAAGTGAATCAAGATTTGCCTTTATTGAAATCTGCTGTAACTCTGAATTGGTGAATGAAGAAACAAAAGAAATCTCAAGAAACATCTACAAAAGAAATCTTTGTCCAGTGAGAAATAAACTGGTTTCATAATAGTGTATATTCAAGCCACTTGTTAGAACTGTGATCATAATAAATGTGTATCCCTTCCCACTGTATAAATCTCTTCATCCGACTTGGAGAGGTATTTTCACATTCGAGATTGTACCGCTGAAATAACACTGAAGTTGTTTTGTTTTTTCCTATGGAAAAAAGTAGTTCATCTGATCAATGACTACATTCACAAATCTGTATCATTCATTCCGTTTTACATAAAACAGCAGTTGCATTTTGTTTATCTTTTACTGAAATTATTATTTAAAGTTTTTTCTACAGAGCACAGGTTAACCATCCATAGGGAAATTCCACACTGTAATCCCACAATACTCTTCAGCTGTTTAACTATATTACCCCTCCATGTAGCAAAGTCGATCATTTATGATATCAAAACATGATATTTCCATACCTGATCTAAACATTGCAATCACCGGTTGTTTCAATCAACAATATAATTTTTAAGTATTTCAAGCATTCTCATATTTAAAACTAATGACCACTGTTGTGTTTATTTTTAAATCTATTATCAATTCTTTATTTCTAAATAATATTAAGTCTATTAAACACTATCTACAAATGGCTGAAATACAGGAGATGCTTACAATAACTGTAAACTGTTTGACACATTACCATTTTATAAAGCAGCAGTGCTTTTGAATAACCTTGTGTGCACCAACAACCTCTGCAGTCGTTAATTTGCCTTGTTTCATGTCGTTTCTTCATATGCAATTTTCATTGGCAGATGAACTGTGTTGCTACACAAATCTTGGCTGGAAAGGAAGTTATTACATTGGTTATCATATTGTTTAAATTAGAGTAAGAGTGCTTTTACACAACCTTTGGTGCATTGTTAGCACTTGTGGTTGATTTTTTGCCTAGTTTCTTGTCATCTCTTCAAGCTCTGTTTTCACTGGCAGATGAACTGTTGCTATGCAAATCTTGGCTGTTGAGAAAGCTGTTGCATGATGCAAGTTCATCGTACCTATTATTTTAATTAAATTGGGTCTCTACTTAACTGATTTTTGCTACCAAGATGGAGCATATGTTGTGAAGTGTGATATCAGCGCAGTTAGTGGTGCAGTGTATAACCATCAACTGTTTTGTATTATTTCAGTTTTCTGTAGCTGAAAATATGTGTCTGCACTAATACTTGTGGTAACCTTTTATTAATTCAGTCACCTAAACTATTTGACTAAAAGCTCTGCTGTTAAATGATTGAAAGGGTTCTAGAATGAATAAGAAATTTGCATTTCTTGTAAAACAAAAGAAAGTTGTAGTAACTTTTTTTTTAAAGATCTTTGTCAAAGAAATTACCTGCAATTCTGAGCATGTGATTAAAGTGCCCAGCTCTTTCACTTACTGTCCTCTACACCAGAAGTCACTGTTATCAGTGGCACCTTGTTTGCCTTCGATTTTAGTCTTAGCCATAATGGTGCTTCATTGTCAGGGCATTTCCTGACTGACAATGATGATTAATCGTGCACTTTATCATGATTTTATGCAATCCAACAACACATTTTTTTGAAGGATGGTTTTCTGAAAGTTCAGCAATGAAATTATTTATCAAAGTTTGTGTGCCGCCCCTGTGGTGCAGTGGTCTAAGCGATGGTTTCTGATCATTTGTCTGAGATGGGTCCAGGTTCGAATCCTGGTGAGGCATGGATGTTGTGTTTGTCTTATGGCATTGGCTCTCTCCCTTCCCTGGAACCAGTGGCCCTAAATTAGGGACAGACAACTGCTTATAGCCTACGAAGTTCCTCAGAGAGGTCGTTAAACCTCCAATCAAAAAAAAAAAAAAATTTGTCTTCTGGTCAAAGAAGCTTCCTGAACAAATGTTCGGTATGATGAAAAGAGCACCCTGCTTTTGCTAAACTGGTATTTCAACTCCTTTTAAAACTTATGCAGTTTCACTGTTGTTAGTAGCAGAATGTATATGAGGGGTGCTCAAAAAGTTCGTGTTCTAAACTGTTTGTAGCGAATATAAAGTTTTTTTTTTTTTCAGTACTACATATTTTTGTATGTTACTGTTCCAAATTTCGAAAGATCCATTCATTCATCCTTGTTAGGCGATTTTGTGAACTAAACCATAGAAATATTGCAAAATGAAGAAAAAAGCACTGGTGTTGGTAAAGTACCTGCCTTTGAAAGTCCCAACAGGAGGTTTGTGATGATATGGTGGAGAGATTGGAAAATGAGGATCTTGCATATTCCACAGTTGTCAAGTGGCACAGGAAATTTTGTTGTGGTGCAGAATCGTGTGTGTTTGTGTGTGTGTGTGTGTGTAGGGTTTCTGTTAAGGTAAGTGACACATTCTTTGCAACAAGAGTTGCATTGTTATTTGTTCAACATTTTCTTCGTGCTTCAGCATTTCTTTTGGGCAGTTCTTAAACAAACAGTGTGCATCAATAGTTACCTACTGAACAGCAAAAGATACTTGAGCAATTAAAAGAATGAGCAAATTCTCTTTTTGTTTTGCCATGACCATCCTCTTTCCTTCACTTCCTTAGAAAAAATAACCTGTGAGGTGACTAACTCAATGTATTGTTGCAGAAGCAGATGTTCCCCAAGTGTCATCTCTAGCCTAACCACTTTTTAGCTACATCAGGACTTCCAGTTTCTGCACATAAAAATGTAATGCTAAGTTTTCCCACAAAAAAATATTTTGTCACATGCAAGTGAGATCATACTTTGAGACAAAGTATCATACCTATGCTGCTCTTCAGATGGTGGTGGTGTGATGGCCAGCCACCTTTGAGTATTGTGATGAATTGCCAAGCCCAACTTTAAATACTGATGATTTATTGGTTACTTCAATCACTTGCTCAGAGTTGCAGGTAATTTATTTGGCAAAAATCTTTAAAAAACATGTGATTACTATCTTTTCTTTCTTTTTTTTTTTTTTTTCAAGAAAAGTGCATCATTGACTCATTCTACATATGTTTATCACTTTACAGCTCAGTTTTTGGTTAAATAATTTAGGCCACTAAAATTAGAGATTACCAGTACTTATTACTTCTGGCAACCCATCAGTTGTGAGGATTAACACTGTGATAACAGATCAGATTCAAAACTACTGCATGCTCACATTACAGAATATTTCAATAATCTTTACTTGTAGTTTTTATGTTTGTAAAAAAAAAGGTAATGTTAGTTGCTCTTGGATATTGTATGTGGTCATTGATGTGTACTTTAGAGTAGCATTTTTAAAAATTTAATATTGATACTGATTTTTGTTTTGCCTTTACAGAAGTTTGATGGAAGAAGCAGAAGCAGTGTTAGACAGAGCCTGCCATATTTTTTCCATCCACTACGGACTACAACATGCTGCAGTCCACGAGCTCAAGGAGAAAAAACTGCAGCTAAAAGCATTTGAGGTTTAATTATTTTTCTATCTCTCGCGCCATGCAGCATCTCCTCACCACAGCTGGAAAGAAGAATGTACAAGGAACTACCTGATTTTTACAGGTCGAAAAAAAATTGAAGGGAGATTTTTATGCTGCTAATGCCAAGTTCATTTTGTTGTACACTTTACAAAGCATGTTATGGTTATATTGTATATGTGATTGTTACTTGACTCCAGTACAATCTCAAAGTTTGGAAAAGTTAAGTTGTATGAAGGTTGTACACACACTGGTGTGTGTATGTATATATATATATATATATATTTTGGAAGAAAATTACTATGTGAAAACTAGACCCTGCCTTTTATTAAATAGCATTTAAGTCATCCTAATGAGAAATTGTGTCATGATAAAAACAAGAATGATATCATTTCTTGAGTTTCAACATATATTTGTCTGTAGTCATGATAAAATATTGATATCCCTTTGTAAAAAGAGTAAGAAAAAATGTTTATGCTGAAGAAAAGGTATGTGGTTTGAAATGCGGTATGTGTGATACTGTGCTGGTAATGTATACAATCGAAAGTTTGAATGAAATATAATGAGACTAATTGTGCTGCTTGTCTTCAGTTTTTGTTTGAGTTCCATCATTGCATCAGTTTGTCAAGTAGCCAATAATTGATCTATGTTTCTTCTCTCCCCCCTTCTACATGCATGTATGTATAATATATATATTGGGTATATAAATAAGTTTTGAGGTGAACAAAACACGTTGTTGGAGAACAGAAACAATATTTTAATATTAATCGAAGTATGCTCCCTCTGAAGCTACAACTTTACCCTGTCTTTCGGGCAGTAAATGTATGCCCCGAAGGAAGAATTCCGGTTCCTTGGAAGAGATCTAGTTGTCCAGCCAATTTTTGATGTCTTCATAGGAACTAAACCGTTCTCCAGAAAGTGCTGACTGCATCGACCGAAACAACTGGTAATCCGATGGCGCAATATCTGGTGAATATGGCGGGTGAGGTAGAACTTCCCAGTCGGATCCTTCTAAGTACTTTTTCACAGGTCGAGAAACATGTGGTCTTGCGTTGTCACGCTGTAAGAGGACTTTGTTGTGTCTATTCTCCCATTCCGGCCGTGTTTGCATGAGAGCTTGTTTTAAACGCATTAATTGGGTTTGATACCGATCACCAGTAATAGTTTCTGATGGTTTCAGCAGTTCATAGTGGATCACACCCTTCTGGTCCCACCAGTTACACAGCATTACCTTTGAACCATGGATATTGTGTTTTGGCGTTGAAGGACCTGGTTCACCTGGCTGTACCCATGCTTTCTGCCATTTAGAGTTATCGTACCATACCCATTTCTCGTCGGCAGTAATAACACGATGCAAAAAACCCTTTCTTTTTTGCCTTTGAAGCAGCAATTCGCAAATGGTTTTTTGACGTTCAAGGTCTCTTTCCCGCAAAGCATGTAGAGCCCAATTCCCTTCTTTTTGCACCATTCCCATGGCAGCTAAACATTGTGAAATGCGTGGTTGACTAACATTTAATGCTGCTGCTAGTTCTTTTTGGGTCTGGCACGGATCCTCGTCGAGTAAAGCTTCCAATTCGGCATCAGCAATTTTTTGGGGTGATCCAGAACGTTCTTTATCACTGACATCGAAATCGTTCCTTTTGAATCGTCTAAACCAATACTCACATGTTTTTATGTATGGGGAATGTTCACCATAGATTTCTGACATTAAGCGATAGCTGTCGGCAGCACTTTTCTTGACAAAGTAAATGCACTAACACTTCCCGCAAATGCTGTTTTGTCGTGACGAAAGTTGCCATTTTCCATCGAGTAAAACAAATACGTCTTCGCATCTCAATAGAACATCGTATACTGACTCTGACAGCTGGTGTCTCATACTGTGATATCGCAGTGTTGCCACCTTAAAATACATGCGAGCAGTAATAAGTATGACACCGAATGGAAATCCCTCAAAACTTATATACCCAATATATCTTGAGAGGAGTGCAAAACTCATATAAAGTGCATTTTATGCATTAAAAATTTTATAGTAAAGTTTACTTCCTTCTCATCAAATTTGATTCTTTAGTGAATGAACATTTATTTGTAAGGCTTTTTTCTCTTGGTGAGTTAAAAGCTGAGAATAAATGTTACTGCATAATGAAAAAAAAAAAAAAAAAGGTGTGTGTCACCTTTGAATTCATTATTCAAGTATTTGAAATTAAGCATCTCTGTATCCATAAATGGGGTGCTCTGTATTGTCCATATACCAGTATGTCAAGAACGTGTTCTGGTTAAAATAGCTTGAAATACAAAATTCAGAGGAAATAAATATCATCCCCTGATCAGCCCCCTTTGTACAGTGATCTGAATGGTAGTTTTAATAAACACATACTTTTCCATTAGTAGCTTGTTTTAGTAAACTTGTGTTGGAAGGAGGGTGGTGAAAATAGTATATTTTTTTACAATTTCACTAATTGTAAAAAATAGCATTGTGGATAAAATTATTGACAAGTTTTATTTTTGCATTTACCAATTTCTTCCTGAAAATGTTGCAGATAGCTGTATCTGTAAATATAAGTGAATTTATCAAAAAAAAATCCTTTGTAAGTATAATGGTAAAATTACATCATACATTTGACCGTGGAATAAAAACTTATTTTATAAAACCTAAAATCCAAGCAAGGTGCTGTGAAAATAAAATGTCCAGCACTCCAGGTTTACTTAAGGGAAATGCAGAAATTCTGTTTTAAAACCATTACATGAATTTTCCTTGCATTTTCATTCTTTAAAATGAGATATCAACCACAAAGTACTGTTCTTATACATTTTAAGCTATTTTATTTTAAAAACTGTACAAAAATTAGTAAAACACTAGTAGACTTTAACAAAAAAAAAATGATAAAGTGAAATTCCATGCCATTTTCTTTCTAAAATAAAAAAGAAAGAAACATTTTAGCTTAAATATAAAAAAAAAATGAAGTTTGAAATATTGTTAATTTTTTTCACCATCCTCCCCTTCAAGAGGAATACATCTGGAAGATTGCTTGTGGTAGAGCAGCATTGTTTTCAGTAATAGCAAGTGGAGTTTAAGGAATTCCCTTGACAAAAGTTATAATAAAAAATCTACAGGTGAGCATACTGATCTTTGAATTTGATGGTAGTTTTGACATTGATGTTCTGTGTTTTAAGTTCATGATTGCCTATAATGAAAGTTTATATTATTGTAGCAGTGATTCAGCTCTAATGGTTTAGGCCATGGGCTTATGAGTTTTTGGATTTCTTATACTGCTAAACCAGGGTTTGAATCCTGAGTAAGACTAGGATGTTGTGCTTCTGCTTATGGCATTGGCTAGCTCCCTTCCCTGAAACCAGTTGCCATAGTTAAGAGTGGTGGTTCCACCTAGCCTTAGATGCTCAATGGGTACATTACACTACAAAAATAAGTAAATAACATGAATGTGGCTTGTTATTCATAATTATGTTTCTATACACATTGTTGTACCTATTAATGAAAATTGTCATTTGTAGTTCTTATAAAATATTCTCTTAAAATCTGTAGGAAGAAACCCTTATGTTTGTAGCATCAACAGTGTAATGCATTTCAAGTTACTACTGGTGGTGCATTTTAACACAAAAGTTATATTTAACTTTCAGTTGTTGAGTTAGCTCAACAGGGGCCACGTACGATAAAGAAGTACAGAGAGTTAGTAAAGCTTTCAGTAGTATTTTACTTATCTTGATTCAATTGAGCAATTTATGTTGGTTATTTTGAGACCATCCTACTGGTTGAGGTTTACATTATTTTAATTTTGAATGATGAAATTGGTAAAAACATGTCAATTTTAACATTGACGTTGAATTAGGAATCCCTCTATAAATGTTTATTCGGCAGGTAATGGGCCAAGCCCTGCTCTGGAATGTAATTAATGTGTCCATTAATTATGGAAATTGAAACTAGTGTTGAGAAGAAAAGTTTATAACTAACCATGGAATTTTAAAGATGATACAAATTTTTAAATGGATATTGATTTTTACAACTTGTGTGTTGAATGCCATTTCACTCCAAATACCATTTGATTTCCTGGCGTGAAAAGATTCATTATTATTTGAGACCTCAGCATTTGAGCTCTTCTTTTAACTACTTTGAAGGTTTTCAGTGGTTAAAGAGCCATATGAATTCCTTTTATGAAGTTTTAGAGAGTTGAAATTCAGTATTTATGGTCATTGTGTGTATCTTGCCTAAGAAATTCTGAAATGGATACTGTTCTGTGTTCTTCAGTGGTTTTTTGGTTAGATTGTATGAGAGGAGAC
The DNA here is from genome assembly GCA_039090855.1 of Macrothele yani. Classification (NCBI taxonomy): domain Eukaryota; kingdom Metazoa; phylum Arthropoda; class Arachnida; order Araneae; family Macrothelidae; genus Macrothele; species Macrothele yani. Next base: position 48,065,606 of record CM077012.1, read on the forward strand.
ATACTCCCTGTGTTCTTCAGTGGTTTTTGGTTAGATCGTTAAGAAAAGAGACATACTCCCTTGTTTTTGTTGCACCAGTGTCGGATAATAATTTTTGATCCATGAATTTACAAATCTTTGCCCTTGTATGAATTTTCTGATTGTTTTTATTATCTTTGAATATGATTTATATGCAATACACACATCTTTTGATGCTGGTAAAATTATTACTTTCAGTCTTTGTTTTCACACACACCTAAATCAGTGTTTCCCCAATATCTTTTGTGCTTCGCACATTTTAGACTTTTGCATAATTATTCTTTTTCTGCTCTTTTCCTGCTACTGAGAAATTGTTCTGATTAGAAGTAAAATACTGAAGTGGGTATGGTTGGTACTAATGCTAATATAAAATTCAAGTGAAAAAATTTCTTCGTGATGTTTAAGGGCAAACTTTTTAACTTGACCTATTTGCTGATGATCTGTTTTTATTTTTGGCAAAAGCGGAACACTCTGTTCTTTATCCATTGCCTCAAATGCAAGTTGTCAACATTACAGATACATGAAATTGGGTTTGCTCCTTCAGAATTTCTAGGCTATTGTTTTTCTGTTCTGAAAGATGTTTTGTCATGTGGGCAATTAGGATGCTGAACATTCTTGTTGTGAAGCAAGTTTCCATACTAAATTAATTAGAGCATTTCAGGGCTATTATATTCAGCTTTCAGTATGAAACTATAGTGAACATGGCTTGCATTATGTTCATATTTTGGAAATAATTCATATAAATACTGGATTAGTCTGAAAGTAGTGGAATGTCTTACATCCAAAAGATGCTACCAGATTAAAGGTCTTCCAACAGCTCTCCCTTTTCACTGATTATATCATGTGAAGATCATTTGCAGTCTTAACACCCATACAACTGATGTTACTGTAATATGATTTACTTTATTCTGGGAGCATCTAACCTTGAAATTTTCTTCTGGGGGTCTCTCTTTGCTGCACTCCATAGAACATCTTTCTGTACCCTCCTGGAGAAGGGTTAGGGATCATATCCCCCTGGCTGAAAAACAATGCCTTAAAACATTAAGCTTTCATTTTCTGTAGTTACATACTTTTATGATGTTAATTTTTGTGCATAATAAAATAACTAAAAATTGTGACCCATGTTATTGTGGATTAAAAAAAAAAAAAAAGCCTGTGTGTTGGTACATTTCAGATACAAGTAAACTATGTGATCAAATTGCTACCTTTTTTTCATTTCTTTCACTTGTTATCACAGTGTGAAAACATGCACTAGAACTATGAAAATGAAAGAAATTTTATAATAGTAACGTATTTTGGTATTTAAAAAATACCTTTATATAACAATTTGTACTGGCTGCCATGCCCAAGTTTCGATGAACAGGAGGGGGTGAATTTCACATATACACAGAGTGGCAGAACCTTCATACTTTTCATTGTATAAACAAGTCATTTTGCCATGTGGAAAAGAAGCATGAAGTAATGTGCTAGCATAGAAAATAACAGTTTGAAGAACGCAAAAGAGAGGACATTGATATGTAGTATGACTTATGTCCTTAAATTATGCCGTTTTGACAGCATTGCGCTAAAAGATTAGTGGCATGTGGAATGCATGTCGATGTGGTTATTAAACTCCGTACTAAGTTGGTTTATAGTGTTGCAGAAAATCCTGTAGCACATGATTAGTCTAAGCCATTCCTTGAATGTTGATTTAATTTCTTTATGTTTGCTGTACTATCTTATATTGGAAGTTAAAAAATAAGCTATCAAAGTATGCTATTATTTTGTTTTAATTGGTGTTTTAGACTTTGAAAGCATGAGTTGCTCACTTGGTATTTTGCAAGCCTGTTCTCCCAGGTACTGATAGAATTCCTACAAGAAGTGCAAACAGCAATTTTTGCTGCAATACAAATAAGCTACAAGAAGCTTTTAATGACTTATCAACTCATCGAATATTGCAGATTGCGCACACATTTTTGAAATTACTACACTGATACGATCCATCAAAATATCTCATTCCCATTCACTTCAAAGTCTTGGTGTTGCTATCCTGATAGATCTAACAGTATGGACATTTTTGTTGCTGACTGTGCATTTCATCATAGCTTGTAGTCTAGTCAGTTCTACAGTTTTAATCAAGGAAGATATGCACTTGCATAGTTAAAATACTTTGAAATTATGTATTAGTTTTTTAGGGAACATGTAGAATAAAAGGTACTAAAACCTGCATATAAAATGAATTTGATTTTTAGCTTATTGTTAGAAACAGTGCATATTCTGATTATCAAGAACCATCTGCATATTAGAAAAGTGTTTTGATTCTGACTTTCAATCTATTGCTTATCTTATACTTGAATCATTAGTAAAAAGCTTGGTAGTTGAAATGTATTATGTAGAGATGAACTGCATTATAATTTTGCATCTGAAATGGCAAGCAGAACAGTAAAATATGTCTTTAAGTAGTTGTGATGGCATTGTTAGAAGTTAATCATAGTGAGTGAAGAATATTTTATACTCAGTTATACTTATGAATGTGTTGTGAGATTTTTTACAGATGCTGAGTAGCCATCAGGTATGAGGAATTAGCATATTTGATATCATATTCAGATAGTCTTTCCTGAAATGGCATTGCAGTGTGGTGTTAATTCACTTCAGAAGTAAAATAAGCCCCAATATGAAAGGCTTATAAACATATTTTAAAGCAAGTGTCTAAAACTTTAGAACAGATACCTATGCAAACACACACACACACACACACACACGCGCAAGAGTTAACCTGCAGTTCAGCTTAGTTACCATAAGCTCACTATTTTTTTAATCCATAAAGTCTTGTTCATTGAATACCTGCATGTATTCAATTATTTTGTGCTGCTGTCTCCATTAGCCAACTAAGAATTCCTATTAATTGGATTTGTATTTAAGGTAATTTTACCAGAACTTGCTAAAATGGATATGATCTTTATATTCAGCATGTATTAATTTTTTGGAAGCACAAATTGGTCTCATTTTTTTCTTCCATAAAATTCTTCAGACAAAATATATACCACAAAAATACCATCCACCATTTGTTTCTTCCTTCAAAACTCTCAAATTGTATTTTTGCTTCAGTCTTCAAAATTTGAAAACAAATACGATTAAAACAAATAAAAGCTTAACTAATTTAAATGGTGCAATAAATCCAATGTGCTGTTAATAGCAGTCCCAATGGTAATACCATAGATGTTCAGGTACGTAAATATCCTCAACTTGTTGGTGTAACTTTAGTCACTTACAGCACAGTCACCCTTAGAAGATAGGATAACACATGCATCACCCAGCTGCTCAAAAGAGAATGAGATGCATTAGTTTTTGGGCTCAAAAATGCTGTGTTCAACCATGGCCATGTTGCTGTCTCCTCAGAAAACTGGAAAATTACATCCCAATTTAAAAACTCGAAATTTTGTGTGTGTGATTCAGTTTTTTTTAGGAGATGGCTACATGAGCACGGTTGAACACAATGCTTCTAATCTGATTAATAATATGATTGTGTAATTATCATGTATTTCTAAAGATTTATTCATTATTTTCTGTGGGTAAGATGGTCTCAAAGTCTGTGAGGGGGTTTTGTAAAAAACCGATGTAGTGTTGCTACCTGTATTTGTTTATAGTAACTTATTTTTATTTATTGTTTTCTTTCTTGTAATTGTTCTTTACAGGATCATTATAAAACGGAATGAAGAAAGGAAAACACAATACAGGAAATATGAAACAGTTACCAGAAAAAAACCTGGCTACTTGATTTTTCATGGATTCCTTTTCAGTTTCATGTTAGCACAGGAGCAAGAAAATTGCTTAATGAAAGCAGTAACATGAAACAATGTTTTTCCTAGGTACTCAATAATAATACATTGCAGTAAAGTGTTAAGGATTTCATATGGTAGCAAAACACATTTTTATTAACACATGGAATCTGAAAACTTTTGAGATTTTGTTTTTTTATGTTAATTTTTTTTTATTTTAGACGAGATTAAAAGCAAACTGTTAGAATTACAACAAAAGGAAGATTTCTACACTCTTTTTGGGTGGGTGCACACAATTTCTTTATTCCAATATGTATAAGTTCTTCATTTTCAAAGTGATATTGACTTAAGTCTCCACCCCAGTAACTAAATGAATTTTTAAGGTAGGCAAACAAGCATGACATTTTATGCATATTTGTGTAAATACATTATCATTCAATTTCAGCTACTTCTGGGTAGACAGGAAAGTATTACCTTTTTTCTCTTGTAGCATCCAGTTTTTGTCCACATGTACCTTTAAATTTTAGGGTAGGTGGGTGTTTATCAGCCTCATGTGTCCATTTCTTATTGTAATTTATAAATAAGACAGAGGTCTAGGACAAAATTTGAAATTAACATACCAAGTATATGTCCAAGTTGAATCAAAATTTTGTGATGTAGGAATAAAAGAAAAGTCCTATTATAAATTTAATACATGCTATTTTCATTGAAAATACTATAAGTCTTTGAAAATAGGTACAAAAGTTGAATTATATTTTTATTCATCATACAACTCTGTTAAGTTTTTAAAACTTTCTGGCTAGATTCTGAAGTACGAAGTAGCTTCATAATGTTCTGCGACTGAAGTAATTACTTTACCACTAAAATAGCTAGCAGCCTCAGAAATAGCTGGAATTGTTCATATAGTCCTGATGAGTGCTTAGAATGAAGCTAGTTATGAGCATAGTGAAGGTATGCACATAGTAATCATTTAACTAAAGTCATCCTTCGAATTTTCTTCAGCAGCAACAGGCAGAAGTCAAAATTTCTAATTTGGTAGATCGGTTTATTGCAATAATAAAGCAATGTTGTCGTCTTGCCTTTGATATTGCTTTATTGTTAAGCCTTTTATATATTGCTGCAAAACAAAATTGGTGAGGTGGATAAAGATAGAAGTGATGTCAGACCATAGTACTGGGTGATTAATTCGTTTCTTTTAAAATTATCTCTGATTTGTACATCAGAATTATTTTCACTGAAACCTCTGGTTTTGCATTACTGCAATATGTGTGTTTCTATGCTGCAGTGTAAAAAACTTACATGTCCCCCCCCAAAGTAATTGCATAAAGATAATGTGAACGTATATTATATGCATATGTCTAAATTTTTTCTTGTGGCAGGTTGCAGTAAATGAAATGTTTAGGAAACCTAATAAAAGCATGTTATACAATAAAAAGCATGCTAGCATAACAGTGCTTGTGGACACTAATTTATCAATAGAGATTAGGGAATTTTAATTTCTTGCAGAAAGTATATGGTTTGATTAATTTAGAATAAAATAAAGCTACATAATGACATGTGATGCAATTGATGTGTATGCTTCCATAAACTAATCACCTTTGGTATACACAGAAAATGATTTGTGAGAGGAATAAAACTAAAAGTGGGATGTGTGCAGTTATTAAATCAGTGAGTAAATATATTTTTTTAATTCTTAAGAGAAATTTTCAGGAGGTAAACCAACAATCACCAACCTGATACACCCATAAATTGCAAACAGTATTTGAGTCGATTGACATTCAGTAAGGTAGCAAGATAGGGATAGCAGAACACATTGAAATATATTGTCCTCTCATGAGTATTCAGACAACAGCAAGGTTGAAGAAAAATTTTATTAAGGAAATTAATAATATATGGACATTTTGGCCTGAATGAAGCAGTAATTCTTTATGTAAGATTTTCAACCAGTTTATGATAGAAAGCTGAAATGTTGCGCCATTCATCTTCTAGTGCAGTTGTCAGGTTAACAGTGGGCTTAATCCTGATCTGCTGTTACAGCTGGTCCCAAAGGTAAAAATAGGGGATTAGGACTCCATTTTCTTTAAACCAGGTGCTTTACACATTGGCTTTATAACATGGAGCATTATTGTACTGGAAAATGTAAGGCCCAGTACCTTAGAACTACCAAAGTGTAAGTAATACAGAGGTGTTCAAAATGTTAATATACGGCTTAGCATTGAGAGTATTCAGCTCTATAATCAATGGTGCCAGACCAAACCATGAGAAGCTGCCCCATATCATCACACCTCCTCTGAACTTCGTCGTTAGAATAGTGTATAAGTATTGTGCTTTCTTCAAACTGAAACCTCATTGTCAGACCTGAACATTATTCAGCATGACACTACTACTAACATTTAGCATTTGTTTTTGTTATGTGGGGTTTATGAGCTACAGCTCTACCACGTAAACCAAAACTATGTAACTCCCTAAGGATTATGCACACTGGTTCCAAGCATCCACCATTTTTTTCTCCTACGTGGTCAGCTATGACATCAGTATCTTCCATTGTTTTATTTTCTGGTCAATGCTGTTTTTTCCCCTGAGGAAATCTGATGCTGTCAAAATTTTCTTTCCAAGCAAAAAAAAAATCTAACCTCCTACCAACTAGCACACACTTAACAATATTTTACTACCTTCTTCACAGCTCATTTATTCTTATCCATTAATTTTCATGGGCTTTCTATCGGTTTTTAACTTTTACATCACCCTCAGTAGTCAATCTGTACTGTTGACTTTGGAAGGTCCAAATGTTTTTCTATAGCATACAATGACAAATGGCTGATATGGCATCTAGCCATTTGTCATCAATCATCTAAGGTTTTAAATGACACTAAATAACATTTTAGTTATACAAACTTTCTTGGCAGTTTCTCGTTGATTTTACTCCAAGATTTTATTCAGTTGAGGAATTCACTTAATTTTAAATAAAAATATGGGAAAATAATTAATATAAGGAGAATTAAGTGAATGCTTCAATTGAATAACACTGCTGCAAAAGATTTCGATTAAGTATGTGTTAATGATATTCAATCATATTTTTGTTAAGATAAAGTAAGTGAAAACACTGTAGCTTTTAAAGTCATAAGACCAAAAACATCAGCATATAGCTTAGTTACTCTAAGAACAACAGGGAGGGTGTATTGAATTTAATACAAATAATAGTAACACATATATTTTGTGTATAGATATTACCAAAGAATGTTGTAATGATCTTATGATTAGTAAATATTCAAATAAATCCATCATTAGTACATGGGGAATTTGAAAGTCATGGTCCACTGCATATATTTCAGTTTCTGAAACTTGGTGATGCTAGGTCTGTAGCTTGACTTTGCAGATTTTTCATTCTGTGTAAAAGTATCTGTTTTTCTTTGAGAATAAAAAATTGAAAGTTAACAATATTTCCCAGTATTTTACCTGGTTTTGTTAATGTTTCTAAGCATTCAATCTTTGGAGAGACTCCATTGTGTAAAGTCTTCTCCAAGATAGTTCTGTGAAAGTTCTTTGCCTTGGAGACACACCATGTTAATTGATCATTCTTCAAAAGAGTAGTAAAAAGCCACTGTAAAGCATTGAAATTAACCCTGTGCTATCCTTCATGAAATTCTGGTCTCTTTGCTGCTGTTCCTATTGGTTATGTGTTTTGATTGTATTACTTTCACCACCATCTTCAGACCTGTATCAACAAAACTGTGTGCAAATGTTTTCATTTTGTGCTTTTTCTGTATCTGTGTTGATTATTGTTATATCCACTTATTAAATGCTATTTTGAGTGCACCATCTGTGTTGGATGTTCTTGGAGAAACTGTCTTTTCTTTTCATTTATTGTCTTTCTTATTGAGACTCCCCCCTTTTTGGTGAGTTCTTCCCAAGGGTAAAGTAGTTACAATTTGTAGTAAGATTTTTGTCTTTAGTTTTCCCATAATAATTGATTTAGCAATATGGGTTTAGTTTACAATTTTGATCTAGTTTATTAAATCTCCCTGTGAGAAAAGATCGCACATTTTCAAAGGACAATGTGTACGACTTTCATAAAAACTAAATCTATTTTACTAATAATACACAGCCAAATTTTTAGCCAGTTTCAATGTGCATATGCCCTATTACTTCTGCTTCTCCACTGAAATTATGGAATACAGTACAATTGATTGTAAGAACCTAAAATAGAGATATATGTTTATGGCGCCAAGTAGAAAAACTGTGTATCATGAAAAACAGATGATGAATGCAAACTGTTTTGCTAAGTGAGAAAATTATACCATCAAAAAAAAAATTCAAACATATTTCTTAAAGTGGGACATCATTATAAATAGAAAAATGAACATACCATCTTTAGCTGTGATGTGTGCATGGCAAAAAAGAAACTGTGTGCAAAATGAATTTCTCCAGTCTAATTTTTAGAAGCAGAGATAGCGAGACAATAGAATATATATTTTTATCCCCTAGTAAGAATACTGTGCATTGTTAGAACTACAAAATGTTTATCGTAGAGAATGGAATCCAATGCAAAAATAAATTTTCAGGTGGTATGTTTTAAGCAGAGACGTGATTGCTCATATGCTCCTTTTAGACAAGTTGCCCCCAGTTTATATGTGACCCATACTGTTAGTATCATGATATGAAAGACTATGCCAAAAGCAGATATAGGAATTCTACTTACAAAGACATGATTTGTTTTGTAATTGTGCTTCTGATATGAAGTAGTACATCAAGCAGCATGCCAAGCTGCTGGATGTATGTTAGTAACCAGGTCTGATGTAGTGCCATATGTTTTACATAATTTGATTTTTAATTCTAATATCTACTGCTGTCACCCATATTTTGTGGAGGGGTGTGGGTGTTGTGTTAAAAAATTGCCTTTTGCTTGGGGCAACAGTTCTGAAGGAAAATTTTAAGACATACAAGTTTTCATTTATCAACTTATTTTGTGAGATAAATATGCAATTTATTAATTTCTCAGCATGAGTTACTATACTGTAAAATAATCTATTAATTTCCCAACAGAGTTACTATACTTTAAAACAATTCAGTATGGACAAAAATTTGAATCCCAGATGGTTGGAACTTTACTATTATTCTCTCTCCCCCTCCCTCCCCCAGTTTTGAACTTTCCAGTCTACCACCACCTTCCCTGTTAATACCTAAACTGTATATACAGTACATCATACTTCATAGCACAGTGATTAAATGAAGCGTAGTAGTTGTGAAAGTGTTCAGTATCTGCGAAGTACCCATGCTTTTACTGAATGCAGTCACAGAATGCATTATACAAAATTCCAGCATAATATGCAACTTTAATGATGCAAAATATGATAGAATTTGTAGGTAAGAGAGGAGAGAGAGAGAGAAAAGAAAAGAAAAGAAAAGAAAGGAAAGAAACTAATTCAGAATATATATATAAAAAAATCAATCAAAATCCACATGTCGCTGATTAGATGTTTCCAATGTAATTACAGAAGTTTGTGAGTGCCATTACCCTTTAATATTAGTTTTTCTTAATCATAGAATTGGTGTATTTATCTGCAAATCATCAGGGTGCTATTATATTATTAGTTTTTGTAATGTCTCATTTGTTAAATCAAGAATAAAAATAGAGCAAAATATCTCCTGAGATCAAGAATGATTCTGAATTGTTGAGAATAATAAGAGTTGTAAAGGCTCTTTGTTTCATTATTTTTCATATGACTTTACCATCAGCTGCCAATGGGCTTCTTATGTTTTTTTCAGAGCTGTGCTGTGTGCCATTTTAACATAATGCAGTTCATCTGTCCATACAATGTATTATCTCATCATGTGTATGTAGGCTTGTGTTGTTTCAGATAATAAAAATTTAGAAGGACGTGACTTTATCAGGCACAGCTTTACTGTTGTTGCATTTTTAGGAAGCTGTGCTTTATGGCAAACACTGTTCATTGTGAAGCCTTCCTCATTATCATGATAGAAAGTGTGTACGAACATTTTACAAGGCTAATATAATAACTCTTTGCATTATAACATATCAGTACAAACTCTGCAAATTTGATTGCTTCTAAATTATGACAACAGAAGTTGTGTTCCAGCATATTTCTTTTTATCTCTTTAATAAACTAAAATGACAATATAAATGATAAATTTTTTAATACTTTTTGGTGATATTCTACATGAAATTCATTATGGTTAATAATTGGAATGGAGGGTATGGGGTTAAGAAAGAATGTTCAAAAACGAATTCAACCTTGAGTTCAGTCAGGTGAAAAAAATTCATGTTTTTTGTCTGGTGGAGTGCAGCAGAGTTTTGTATACATTATGGATTTTAAATTGAATAAAACACTTTAATGTACAACAATAATCAAATATATTTCTCATAAATAGATGGGAAATTTACTAGAATATTCATAGCAATCAGATTATAAATATTGAAATTTCTTGTAGTCCTTACTGATCATTTATGTAACATCCCTCAGAAAACTTAAAAATTCATTGCTCTGGGGCAGGAATCGAACCCTCATCTCCCGATTTCTGTTCAGATATCACTCAGGATGACACTATGAGGAAATAAATTCAGATTCCTAAGCATGTTGTCCTAGGTGGTGTAACAGATAGCACACTCAAATGTAAATTGAGATATGCAGGTTCGATTCTTGCTCCAGGGCAATGAAATTTTCTGAAGAATGTTATGTGGATGATCAGTAAGGACTACAAGGAATTTCAGTATTTTAACATATAATCTGATTGCTATGAATATTCTATAAAAAAATATTGTTAACAGAAACCACATTTTCAAGCTCCTGTAGAAGTGTCCTCAAATGTTCTGCTTACACTTATCCATCTCTAAAAACTATTTTTAAAATTGTCTTGTATTGTCAAAAAAAAAATGTTTATTTCCAATCATAAAAATCTCAAAAAGTATGAAAATCTACACTATTTCACTAAATAAAGCACAAATACAGAGGATGTTCACACATTTTTCCAGAAATATAATTAATGTTTAAAATAAAATACTTCCTTAAATGTTTGATAGCCCTTTCTCTGGACTATGAACCTACATCTAGATTTCCAAGATAACAGGGCATTTCTTGAATTGGTAGTGGCATTTTATTCCCCTCCTCTTCCACAGCTTTCCATAGTCAAATTACTGTTTTAGGTCTTCATTTAAAAAGCGCCCTTTTTAACAGTCCGAAGGCACAATAGTCTATTGGTGACACATCATATCATGGGACTTTAAAAGAATATGAGCAAAAGGTCTTTTTAATATTTTCAAGAAATAAAGAGTGGTGGATTTGGATGTTTGTGTGTGACTGGTAGCTTTATCCTGATGGAGTTCTACTTTTTGAAGGCCCTGTGTATAAAGAAATGTCATTTCCTCTTTAAATATAGGAGCAAAAACATTATTTTGTTAATAAGTAACATTTTTAACATTCTTTTCAACTTTTCTTACCTTAAATTCCCCATTGTACAAGAAACCAGTAATAGTCATGAATCCTTTACTAAACCTTTCTTTGGATTCTCAGAACCAAGGCTTGTAAATCTGTTTCTGCTCTTTTGCGATAGTAAATCAACCTTTTCTTGTTACAGTCATTTAGGTAGATCCATGCTTCATCAATGGTCACAAATTTCTTTGTGTCTCTGGCTAAGTGATTTTCGTATGAAAAAGAAGTCTGCACTCATTCACGTGTGGTGAACATCGTGTGTTTTTTTTTTTTTGGGGGGGGGGGGCCTGTTGGTTTTCTTGTCTGTTGAAGCTGCGTTATTAGCCCATTTTTTGTTAAATAAAAGATTGTGCGTATATTATCACTGTCTGTCCGGCTGGGGACACCATATTTCTGCAACTATAAGATCGATGTGTAAAATTCTTTTTGTATTGGGAAGCTTGAAATGTTAGAATGATGACCCTTTAATTTCGTTTTTTTTTCTTTCGATACACAACTTCTTTGCTACAAAGCATAAATGCAGATCCTATCAAATTCAAAATACATTTTATTTTGTAATTTGCTTCTAAATATCACATTGAAATGAAAAAATTATTTATTCTTTCGATGCCATTTATATTGAAGACTATTTTAGTTACAGTCTCATTTTCAAGTAGTGCATGCATTTTCCGCTAGGGGGCGTAAAGGTAAATCAAGGTTTTCCCAATATCTCCACTTCTGAAGGTCCGATTCAAAAAATTCTTCTTGCGTTAAATACAGCTCCTGATGGGGAATGTTTTGCACATAATTTCTTATATTTGGTAAAGACTCATTTTGCCACCAGGGGGCGTAAGTGTTCATTTCGGCTTCTGTTGTATTTGCGACATAATCTGAACTTATGTAAACCCGAATGAAAAATTCTTTTGTGAACCAATACCGCTCACCTAGAATAACCTTTTGAGAATAACTAGAGCTTTAGTGCATGGTTTTCCACCAGGGGGCGTAGATTCATATTTTAGTTTTGTCAGTATCTCTGTTTCTATTAGTCTGATTTGAAAAATGCTTTCTTTGTTGGAGGGCCTTTTCGGTGTAAAATGTTTCTCATATAATTTAAAATTTTTCTTAACGCACAAGTGTTCCACTAGAGTGCGTAAGTTCACTTTTCCGTTTACAACAACATCTGCAGGACTATTTAAAAACCCCGAGTGAAATAATTATTTTTCGATCGGATACTACGATGAAAACTCCTTGTGTATATTTTCTTCCCAAAATAATGCACAATTTCGCCGCTAGGGGCGCAAATATTTAATATATTTTTCTCAATATATGTACTTCTAAATGTCTGACTTAAAAAAATATTTTGACACCGGATACCATTTATCTTGTGGAACATTTTACGTTTATATTTGAGAAGGTTTGTGGTTCACAGTTCTGCCACTAGGTGGTGACTGTGTACTTCCGTTTGCAGCTATATTTTCACTTCTAAAAACCCTATTGAGAAATTTCTTTTTTTACTGTATGCCATTAGCTACAATAAAGATGGGGAATGAATAAGATTTTTACTACAATAAGATCTTTCCCAAAGGGAGTGTAAAGGTTAGAGCCTTTTTTTCTATCTCTGCTTCCGGGAGACATATTTGAAAAATTCTTTTTCTTTAGCATACTTTTTGCCTATTTTAATCTTTTCCATTATGCAAAATTCTTCCACTAGAAGGCACAGAGTTATATCATTTCGCCTTCTATATCTCTCTTAGCTGTTTGATTTGCAAATCTGTCTCTGATACCTTCCTTTTGCGATGAAAATTTTTTTGTGCTCCATTTGTTAATTTTCGTAACACACTTTTTAGCCACTGGTCGAAGTAAGTAGCTGAATTTTTTATTTTCTTGTGGCTTATTTTGACCTTTACTAAAATTTGCTAATGAAAATACTTTATGTAAAAATTTGCCATAAAATTGATTGCTTTCTAAAATTTAAATCTAGTTGTTTCTTAGTATTTTCTGAGCTGACTAATCATTTTCCATCTGCTATAATTAGTTTTCTTATCATGCCCAGTTAAAATGTCTTGATCATTGATGAATGCCGCTGTACACATAGCCCTTGGATTTAAAGTTTTCCCATTATTATCTGTCATTTCATTTTGGAACTTTTTGTGCATACTTTGTTTGCTGGTCTGCAAATTCAAAGTATAGCTAGAACATAAGTATTTTGTTCAAAATCCCTTCCCTAAGTAAAATGTAACACAAATCCTTGCTCCCACAAAGTATGGTTTCAAGAAATAATAATCCCTTTGTTCCTTTAGAAAAGTTTCAAATATTTCACCTTTCTTTATCCTTAGATATCTAATGTAAGCATTATTTCAAAATAATTAAATATAAACAATGTTTTATATATTGATTGTGTGGTACATGAAAGCATTTCAAGAGTAAATGCCACGTTTGTGTTCTAACTATAGATTTTATACCTTTTTTTTTTTTTAAGTTTTGTTTTGTTTTTCTATTCTGTAATTTTGCTTCAATATTGAACTGAAAGCAAAGTAGAAAAATAATTCTTTCTCAAAATCAGTAGAGTATAATATATATAGAAATTTGTAGAAATTAAACCTGGTTACATTTTCTGTGACAGTTTTGGTATTTCAGTATTTGTGTGATTCTGAGTTTCTTATTAGCAGCAGCAGACATCATTTTCAAGTTTCTGCATTCTGTATTAAGTTTCCTCAAGCTTGTAGGGAGTTGTTTGTTGTAGGTTACAGGTTGAAGAGACTTATAGTTTCACTATATTTTAAGTATGAGCATTTAGATTGTATGTCCTGAAAAAAAAGGCCAAAAGTCCTGGAATTCTGTGAGTAAAAAAGTGTATGAACCATATTTATAGTTGATACAGATTTTTAAGGACTTAGAGATTGCTCTTTGCATTGGTGGATTTTCTTTTAAGACACCGTACTTTTGAAATAATCGCAAAAGTATGTGCCTTCTTTGGATATTTGTTTGGTGCTCTTTTTCCTGTTAAAAACAGTGCTTGACGATTTCCCCCTCTATTGCTTAAAATTTTACATTTAGAAATTTTAATTCCATGATTTTCATGGCATTTTTTAATTTCAGAAATACAAATATTTTTCTTCATGAAGAGCAAAAAGATAACCCTTCTATACACAGCTTGTTTATGTGCACCATTTTCTTTGTGAACGACATTTAACTGCAGCAGCTGTTTCTTTCGGGTTCATCTAACACACTATTGCCAGTTTGTTATTTTCTGTAATTTCTTATCAAAAATGTGTGAACATCCAATGTATTTTAACATCAGTTATGTGCATAGTCTGGTGGAATGTGTGTGAAACTCCAAGGACAAAAAAAAAGAACATTCTGCCCTAGATTGCAGGTATTAAATTGCTTGTTTCTCTACTAGTGCAACTTGTGGATGGTAGGGGAAAACATACACTGAAGGTCAAAAGTTTAGTGTGCTAGCTAGTCAAGTAAAAATATGGCATGGGGTTTGATACATCCCATCATACTAACACAGGGTTAAACACTTTTGCCCAAATAGTGAGTTGTTACTGTCAGAGGAGGAACTTGTTTTGCATTTTATGCTGTGTGTGATGCTAAACAAAATACTTATTTACCCTAAATATGCCTCAAAAGAAGCATTAGTGCTTTGCAGTTGATTTAAGATCCTGGTTTCAGTAACCAGTAATAATACTCAGCTGCGGTGATATCTTTATGTTCAGCTCACTAGTTTTGACATGGATTTTCCTTTGTCTTGTCAATATGCACACTTTTCATGGTCTTTAAACATATATTCTTGAGTTTTTATCCCACAAGGCTGCTTATTCAACCAAAAATAAAATGAAAAGTATGTTGTTGCATCAGCCCATTTCCTCTATCAATTTTTTTCTGTAAAATAATGAGCTAATCAAAAATTGCCTTGCTGTTTATTTATAATGTTTTCATTACTGTTTTACAGGTGGATTTGAGCCTGTTAGAGCACAGTTAGACAGCAGTATTGTTAACCTGTTTTTTGCTAACTTAGCACCTACTTATAACTTAAGTTAGAAAAGTAAGTGATGAGTTTAACCTCAGTTGTTTTACAGTCTGCAGGTTGCTTTAGTAAGTTCAGGGCTTTGCTTTACTTTTTTTTTTAATTTTGGTAATGTGCTGATTCCCTTTTATCACATTGAAATAGGCATAAGGAGGTGGTTTTAACATTGGCTTAGGTGCACAAGTTTCAGGACTTCACACTTGGATGAAAGGCATTATTTCTGTAAATAATGTGAGTGCGTGAAAAAAGAATCAAGTATAATGCATGAAAAAAATATAAAATCAGAATGTGAGGTTATGCTGCTAGTATGAAAAGTCAGCCATTTAATCTGGTTAGGTTAACTGGATTCCAGGTAAAAACATGGAGGATAATATTTGTTATGGTTCTGTTAGATTCCTGTAGCCCGTAACCCTAAATCAGGAATGGAATTCTCTTTCTTGCTCTAGGTTTTGTGTGATGGGGTGAGAATTCACTCTCAAAAGAAGAACAGATATTTGCAATGCAAAATAAATGGTAGATACTTTTTGCCACATTAAATTTACCAAGTCCTGTTTGGAATGAGTGAAACAGTTTTAAATATTTATATTGATGCCTTCTGCAGAGTGAAATATTTTTATGAAATTCCAAGCATGAGAACATTTTATGACAGAAATTTGTCTTTCTAGTTGTCCATTGGTGTCCTAGTTGTCCTTTTTATTTGCAATGTCAGTTCTTAGAGAAGCATCAGTCATAACTGGTTCAAATTAGTAAAGAACATTGTGTATAGAATACTTTTACTTCCTTTTCTCGTTGATGTGTATTTTGAACATTAATTTGACTTACTCAGATGTCTCTGATCTGCCACTTTAGAAGTAGGCTTTACTAAGTGGATTTAGTTGCTGTGCACACATTTGTAAAATGGAAAATTTACATATGTTCAAATTCCATTGTTTACTAGTGCATAATTATATCACAGTTGCAGTGAGATAACTTAAGAGTGTTTACAGGTTCGAAGATATTTGAAAGCTGAAATAAGAAACAAAAGTAGATAGATGAAAAGTGAAATAAATGAAAAGATCATTCAGTATGTGTATCAGTTTTTCTTAAATATGTTTAACAATAGCGTAAGATCCCAATTAATTTTCTTGCTTCATCTTTTCTAAATGTTATATGGTTTAAGATCTCAATTTGCCTTTGTGTAGTTTTACAGTAATGGGGACTTGTTCACATTATCAGTCGAAAACCAAGCATTCTGCAAAAGTTTATAATAATAAATATAAGTGTAGGAGTTTTTTTTAACAAGATCACATATCCTTTTACAATCCATACATTGGTTTTAAGAGAAAAAAATTTCAACTGAAGCATCCAAAATAGGTATAAATAAAATTGTTTCTATGTCAATTATCAAATTTTATTGTAACTATGCATCAAGCAATCTGTTTGCAGAAGTAGCAATGTATTAGACTTGCCTGATTTCCAAATTATAATGCAGATAAGAAAAAAAAAACCCCATGGAAAATTGGTTTATCAACAGTAGGAATAGTGCTCAAGTATTAATTTAAAAATTACTTCTGCAGTCAAAACAGTTACTATGACCTGTCACTTCCAGTGTCAATGAAGTATATTGTCAAAAGTGTTTTTATATGAACAGTTACATAATCTTAATAATATTAATTTTCCAATACAGTGATTTCTTTAGTAAAACAAGTACACAGTGGCACATTGCATTTCATATCAAGGCCTTGCTGTGTTGGCTTACATGTTTTATTATATTCCATGAATGTCAGTAGGTGTCAAGAAAAAATGTAATACATTTTTTTTTTGTTTATTATCCTAAGAAAGAAAATTTTGTGTAATTGCAATATATACCTGTAGTCTTATTCAAATTGTGCACAAATCTCATTTAATTCATTCATTGAAAACAAATTCTGAAATTTCATGTGCTATGGGGAAAAAAAGGAATTCAGGAAGTTAAGTGTTTCCAGGTAAGAAAATATATATAGTCATGGCCAAAAGTTGATTTCAAAAATCAAAAATTGACTGAAAGTCAATTTTTGATTTTTGAAATCAACTTATACAGGGTAATGATAAAGTCAGGAATATATATATATATATCATTTAAAGGAAATTTTATGCTGAATTCAAATGTTTTTACAGAATGTTATTACCAGTAATAGAAGTTAAGTTACAAGCAAAAGTACAGCATCTAGTCATAAAAAGTAAAAAATAGTGGAATTTGTGAAATTAGTGTACAATGCATTTAAAGGAAAATTACTGTACAGTACACTATTGAAACTTGCAGGTCACTTGAAATACCTTACCAACAAGCAAAATACGCTTTAATATTTAATTGGATAACCACAGTTTCTTTGTAACAAAGTGCACCTTCTTGGCATAGAACTAATGAGCTTCTCTAGTTGTCCATTGGTGATAACACGGTGCCATACGGCCCTTACAGACTCAATTAATGCTGTTTCAGATGTGGGTCCTTGTTGACAGATCTTTTGCTTAAATCATACCCACAGATTATCTATGGGATTAAGATCCGGTGACTGTGCCAGCCACTGAAGTTTTCTTATAACTTTTTGATTAAACCACTTGTCAACCAATTTTGACCGACAACATGGCGCATTATCGTCCTGAAAGATAAAATTCCGCAAACCCATGTATTGTGCAGATGGTAGAAGTTTGGACTCCAAAATATCCACATATTTCGATCCATTCAATGTGCCATCAACAATGTGCAGACAGCCAACACCACCGGCTGAAATACAGGACCATAACATCACTGAATGTGGGTGCTTGATTGTTGGCTGGGTGCAGCATGCCTTATATCTTTCACCAGCCCAGCAATGTACATAATTATTTCCATTATTAGCGGAAATAGTAACAGTTGTTTCATCACTGAAAATAACATTTTTCCATTCATCAACTGTCCAATTCTTGTGTGCCTTGGCCCAAGCAAATCTTTTCAGCCGCTGTTGTTCAGCAAGAAAAGGTTTTCGTGTAGTCGGTCCATTTTCTTGTAGCCTACAACGAACTGTACGTGCAGATGCAATAATGCCTACTTCACTCTCCCACTCATTTCTGAAATCAGTGGCTGTTTTAAACCTTGATTTTAAGGAACAACGAATCAACATGCGATCATCACGTTTAGTACACAGCCTTGGTCGACCTGTTCTTTTTCTGTTTCCCACACATCCAGTTTCTGCAACTCTTTTAATGGTGCACAAGACAGTGGAATGCTCACAGCCACATTTAACAGCAATTTTGGCACTGTGTTATCACCAATGGACAACTAGAGAAGCTTATTACATGCCAAGAAGGTGCACTTTGTTACTAAGAAACCATGGTTATCCAATTAAATATTAAAGCTTGTTTTGCTTGTTGGTAAGGTATTTCAAGTGTCCTGCAAGTTCAATAATGTACTGTACAGTAATTTTATGTTAAAATGCATTGTACACTAATTTCACAATTTTTTGCTTTTTATGACCAGACACTATACTTTTGCTTGTAACTTCACTTCTATTACTGGAAATAACATTCTGTAAAAATATTTGAATTCAGCATAAAATTTCCTTTACATTGATGTATAATATGTATTCCTGACTTTACCATTATGCTGTATAAGTTGACTTCAGGTCTACTGGCCACGATTGTATGTACATTTGTGGTTTTTATTTTCAAATCACGTGGTGTTAGGCAGTTAAAGTAAACAACTTCTGTTTGAAGCCTTAAGCTCATGTATAGTTAATAATCTATACTTTTTAAAGTAGCATACAAAATTGATGGGAATGGGGCTGAGGTTTGGGCAGTTTTTATAGGGTATATTGTGTGTAGGACATCATTAACTGCAAGCTTTCATTGTTACTCAGATGTGTCGATTGATCAACAAAATGAAAAGTTGGAAGTATTTGATTAATTTCTAGGAAATATGCTGGTTCACTCAGGTGCTGATTTCTGCTACCATTTCTTTCTGTTTCATAAATACAAACAAACAAATTTGAAGAGTTGGTCCTGATACAGTTTGCACTTAATAGAATTTTCTATACTTCAGGTAGATATATAATTCAGCTCTTCACCACATTCTTCTTGCTGTTTCAAATGTATGAAGCCATTGAATCATTTTGCCACACTGTTTATACATGTATACATTTTTCTTTTGTTCTCACTGATCTTTCGTCCTTATATACCATTGTTGAAGAATTATGTATTTTGTCTATATTTTGTATGTACATTTGTAAAAATATCCTTTAAACAAACAATTGCATTATTGATATGTATTTTAATAAATCAAATAATCTTGTTAAGTTTGAGCTACAGCAGTCTCTTCTCAGCTAAATATATTTGTTTGTATATTTTCTGCACATATTTGTATATATTTTGGCTAAGTATATTCATAGGTGTACATTTGTTTATTTATACTTCCCATCTAAATTTCCATTTGTTCTCATTAGGCATTCAGATTATGTCACAATGTGTTTAGTGTTTTTTTCTGCATGTGCATTTATTACACTTTTTAATATTAAATTATTTTTAGGTTGAATAAAAAATTCATTTTCTGCCTATACATTTGTTTGTGAAAGATATCTTTGCTTGAATGTAATACTACAAAATTTAGAGTAGGGTCATTTCATGTCAAAAATTTATTTTGAACCTTGATGTTTTTACAGATCACATGGAAAATTCAGTTTTTACTAGTAGTTTTTAATTTTATACAAAAATGCCTATAAATCTGCAATCCTTAGTTGTAGAGAGCTCATTTTAAAGCTATTTAATTTGATATACAGCACATGCTAATTGTGAAGAAAAGATGTTTGACTGATTTTGAAAATATATATAAAAACAATTATTTTTTTGGAAAATTATATATGTTCCATTGAATTTTCAGAATGGGATATTTGAAATAAGTATTACATCTACATTGGTTTTAAATGTTTCTTTTTATGATTTACATTGTGTTTACTTGTGGAAAAAAAATTACTTTTGGCACTTTTAAAAATCATCCCAAGAACAGGTTAAAGTCTTTGTGGCGCAGTGGTCTAAGTGATGACCTTTGATCATTCGTCTGAAAGGGGTCCGGGCTCAAATCCCTGTGAGGCATGGATGTTGTGTTTGTCTTACAGCACTGGCTCTCTCCTTTCCGTGGAACCAGTGACCGCTTATAGCCCATTGAGTTGCTCACGGTGGTTGTTACACCTCCAATCAAAAAGTCTTTGTTACAGAGGAATGGGAAATTCACTTCCCTTCTTTGTGATAAAAGAATTGAAGATTTTAAGGCATCCAGAATGTTTAAAAAAATGCTTTGATTCAAAAGTTCCAGGAACAGTAGACATTTAAGGAAGTTGGTAATTTTATTGACTAATAAAACTTATATTCGAACATTTTTTTAAGACAGCATTGTGCTAAAGAGAAATCTTATCATTAGACGAGTGCACTACCAAGAAGAAATTAACGTAATGTTAATTTCTGACTGCTGCTTTTTATACATTTCAGAAGTTTGGCTTAGGGAGTACTGTAAAGTATGTTTGCAACTTTAGTGAAAGAAAATTACTCTCAAGATGTATGAGCTATTTGTGGAACAAGGAAAATTCACTGTGTATTGAACACTATACGCACTTAATAGTTATGTGGCTAATGGTATGCTTTTACTATTCTACATTAGTGTAGAGATTCGAGACGCTATCAGGATCAATTAAGAGTATTATTATGTATCAATACGGCCTCATCCTATGTACAACTCTGCTGCATGTGATCCAAAATGTGTTTACAGAATGAAGGTTAAAATAACAAGCATCAAGACAGAACCTGATAGAGATAAATGAAATGGAGTACAAACCATGCAATCAATTCTGGTTCACGTTGCTTAACCTCTTTCACAACCAGACCGGTTTCAGCATTTGTTATGCTACCTTCAACAATGCAACCTGCAGGCTTGACACGTTGGCCACACCCTTCCCTATCACAGGATCTATGCTGTGCATCGTTACTGGCACCCTCTATCATTCATTTATAAACTTGTCTATGAATCGTGATTTCTCACATTTATTTAGTTACCGTTTTTTCGTATTCTTTTCAATCTCAATTAAGTGCTTGCAGAATGTTATCATTACAGTTCTTGTCTTTAGTTTAGTTTTTTCAATAACTACAGATTCCAAGATAAATTGTTGTTCATTCTGCTTGTGGGCTGTTATTAATTTGATATTAGCCCAATCAGGTGCTAATTTATTTTCATAGCAGTACTGTATCAGCGATGTCTTCATTGTCTTATTGTGCCAATCTTTCATATGTTCATTTAATCTACATCATAAATGGCGCTTAGTACTGCCGATGTACAATTTCCTATTTATTATTCTTGGTTATTTTTTTTTTTTCGCTGTCACAATATTGCTTAATGGTGGCAAATATGGGATCCCCATGTTTGCTGAATTTATTCTTCATATTTAAATATATTGATTTTATTAAGTTCGTGCTGTAGCCAAACTCATGTGCGACAGACTCAATTTCTTTTGTTTCTGCCTTCTTTAGTAGAAGAAATATTAATTGCTCTGCTAATGAACAACGAGAAAGTGGCAGTCTTATATCGCCAAGGGCGAGTAGAATTGGCCGGGATGTAAGTTGATTTCCGATATTTCATCCCGGCCATCATACCGTACAATTCTACTCACCTTTGGCGATATAAGACCGCAGCCTTCTCATTCTTCATTAGGAGAGCAATTAATATTTCTTTTACTAAAGAGGCAGGAACTAAAAGAAATTGAGTCTGGCTACAGCAGGAACTTAATAAAATATGAAGAATAAACACAGGAAACATGGGGATACCATAAAAGAAAATAAGAGACAATGCTTCATGCAAATCCCATATTTGCCACCATTAAGCAATGTGCTCAAGAAAGAATGAGCAGCGTATGACATTACTAACGTTAGCAGAGAGACTTTATGTGACAGCGGGAAAAAAAAAATTTTTTTTTAACCAACACTAATAATAAATCCATCCCAACTATTAATGCAAAAGCAGGAAATCGTACATCGGCGCCGTTTACGATGTAGATTAAATGAACATATGGAAGATTGGTACAATAAGACAGTACTGCTATGAAAATAATTTAGCACCTGATTGGGTTAATATCAGCCCACAAGCAGAATGAACAACAATTTATCTCAGAATCTCTAGTTATTGAAAAAACTAAAGACAACATTCCAAGAGAGTTACTTACATTATGCAGGGAAGCACTAAATAAATGTCTGAAAACTTGTGCTATATATCAAATTATAGGACCATAGATGTTGGGTTCCAAAATTCTGGGGTTAATGCTCCTGTATGTATAAGTTATCACCTGTTGAAGAAGAGGTAAGAATGTAGTAAACTCCTGGGAGATCCAGTTTCAAGATGCTTGGGGGGGTAATGGCAAGAATTGGGAAGGAACAGAACTGGAGAATTTCAGGTTTCGACTGTTAGAGGAGAGAAAGTTGGTTGTGGCAAATGATACGAGTGATGTTGGTGGCAGCAGAGTTTCGGCAGATGGAGACATCCAGGAAATAAATTTTGTTGTTTTCTTCCTTAGATTTAGTGAGTTTAATAGATGGAAATTTTTCTGTAATGGAGTTGATCAGGATCTCTAATTCAGACTCTGTATGTGGCCAACTAATGAAAATGTCATATACATATCTTAACAAAAGTGCGGTTAGGAATGATGGAAACTTCAATTTGTTGTTTGTACACAATTTTGTTGATGAATGGTGTGGAGACAATCATAAAGATCTTTGATAAGAGTACCGTTTGGTTTGAAATGAAGAATCAATTTCTTCATGAGCATGTAGGACTCGAAATATGGTACAGAGGGGGAACAAAGATTACACATCAAGAGTATATAGATTTTCACTAGGAGAAAAGGAATTAGGAAGTCTGAAGTGGTGACAACAGTATGAGGATAGTTGGCAGCCAGAGATTGTCTCCACTTCAGACTTCATCCACAAACTTCCTAATTCCTTTTCTCCTAGTGAAAATCTATATACTCTTGATGTGGAATCTTTGTTCCCCTCTGTGCCATATTTCGAGTCCTACATGCTCCTCACGAAGAAATTGATTCTTCATTTCGAACCACCTGGTACTCTTATCAAAGATGTTTACGATTGTTTCCACACCATTGTAGTTTCCATCATTCCTAGCCACCCTTTTCAAACTTTCGTGTGGTTAAGATATGTAGATGACATTTTCATTAGCTGGCCAGATACATAAAAATGTCCATCTATTAAACTCACTAAATCTAAGGAAGTAAACAACAAAATTGATTTCCTGGATCTCTCCATTGCTCTGCTGCCACCAACATAATTCCCTTCGCATCTCTACGAGCTTGAAGTCTTACAATCAACTTTCTCTTCCAGAAGAATTCTCCAATAGTCCTCTCCCTCATAAAGAAAGAAAACCTGAAATTCTCTGGTTCTGTTCCTTCCTATGCTTATAAGTTCTTTTCAGAAGTTTTGGTTACCATCTTGCCATTAGATCCCCCCACCCCCACCCCCACCCAAGCATGTTGAAAATCTGGATCTCCCAGGAGTTTACACTGCATTCCTATCTCTTCTTCAACAGGTGATAACTTAATCATTGGAAGCACATACAGGAGCATTAATCACAGAATTTTGGAACTTTTAAAAGCCAACTCAAATACAGCCTTGACAATGGATGACACTTTTGCAATTCCCGCTGGAACGAAGCAAAATGTATTGCTTCTTTTGACAGTCAATTTGCCCTCCGTTAACGTGAAAGCCTGGAAATTCTTTTCAACCCAAAAACTTGCAATTCCGAATCTCCTGCCTACATTGGCGTGATGAAGACAAGGACAAAAGCTCCCAACTTACGAACGTTCTAGTCTCTTAACGTAACTAGCGTGAATGTCTACCTGATATTGACGAAGTATTTTGCACATGCTCCAAAATATTAAATTACTAACCACCCACACAAACGATTTCTGAAAGTGTTATAATTAAACAAACAAAAAGATAAAATATGCAACTTACAGGACCTCACTTATAAAAAGGTGAAAAAGAACATAACAAAAAGTCTTACCATTTAATAATACACCTGTTTCTACAAATAAATAATAGCTCAAAAATATCTACACTAAAAATTAAAAAGAATTGTACTTACGACTGATATAACTACCAACTCAATCACCTAACACATACAGGTCGCAAACTTTCCCTTCGTTTCCCGACATGCAACTCCTGCAGCTACACTTACGTGAGAAACCCTTGTGTAGGTAGTAGATGGCCCGACAACAGTAGTCTGGGAGTACCGAAAGCGCCCTCCGTTACGTGACGAAGAGCCTCTTGTAAGACGTCTCCCGACCCCATGAGTATAACTTTTTCTAATACAATCTTTTAATTAATAGTAAATTTAAAACGAATGAATGTTGAACTGATAATATATAACCTAATTGTTTTAGCTAACCAAAAACCCGTAACATAATTGACCTCTCTCTGGCTTGGAGCAACAACGTGTGAAATACTTTGTCAATATCAGGTAAACAATGCCTTAGATATTATGTATATTTAATTTAAAGCACGTTTATAACATAAGGTTGTCTCGTGAATTGCATATTTGGTAACTAGCGTGATCGACTTACCTTTATTTGTTACTAGCAAACAGGCCCAACTTCGCATGGTAGAAATTTATGGTGAATCTAAAAAGACTATTATTACGTTCAACAGGCGATTGTCTTTGCCAATCGCTATTCTGTTCCTTCGAAAGTTTCATTATGACAGGATAAACAAATTCTTTTAGCGTCCGATGTACTATGACCTATTTTCGTCTCAACATAATGTTAATACAATATTTAAAGAGATACATAGGTGTGCACGAAAACAACTATGCATTTAGTCTGTGGCCTTGCATGCTGTCAGACCAGTCACTGCGCATCGTTGTTTAGACTGCGGACGGCAGTTTTTTTCTTTGACTTGTTACTGCTCGGCTCCCTTTTGTCATAGATTAATGTTTTATACACCTAAACCTTTCTCGACAAATGCTCTATGGAATGGTGAAAACCACATCAAAATCCGTACAGCGATTCTCAAGATTAGCCCAAACAAATAAACAGACGTCTACCAGGGACTTTATACTATGTATAGATGTCTCTATGACGGTTTTAACATTAAATGACTGAGTAGGAGGGATGGGAAGTGAGCACAAGCAGCATTACTGTTCTTTTGATAAAGTGGTACCCTGAGTATTACAAAATTAGAGCTCATTTGTTGAAAGTAATTCTGGCTGGTCCAGTGCCTTTTCTCTAATTTATTATTTTGAGAAAGAATATAATGCTGACAGTCCAAGAAATAAACTATAGCTCTCTGGATATGGTAAAATTGATTTTGCAAGACTACCAGGCATTTTCTGTTGTTGAGGACAAAAGGTTTCAAAAATTTTATTAATGCTCTTAGATTCTCGCTTTGAACAATGTCTATGCACAAGCTCAACAAAGTTATGTTTCTGTTGCGTATAAATTTTAAATAATGAGTTATGCTCTGCTGTGCTGTGATACAGCAATTACATTAGCTAATGCACAAAAGGAAGTAATAAGCGAATTGAATCTGGATAAAAAAGTTGTTTGAATTGGGAAACTAAAACTTAGCTCGTGCTTCATGAAAATCATTTTATCGTGACTTTCAAGTTTATTGCATGGGTAACTGTTATGCACGAGATAAACTTAGAAGCTTAAGACAATGTTCTACTCAAGTTTCACGAGCTAATTTTTCTGTGCAATACAAGTAACTGTTTATCCAGATTCCACCCCTTTATTATTTTTGTGAAGGCAAGCTGAGTGTAACTCATCATTTAAAATTAAGTGACAGGTAGCAGAACCATAACTTTGTGGAGCTTCTCATATGCTGCTGCATAGACAGGCATTGTCCACTTACTTGGAAGCTCCAAGCGGGGATCCAGAGCCTTAATAAAAATTTTGTAACCCTTGTCCTTAACAAGAGAAAATAAATAGTAAATATCATACGCATTAACTGAAAGGCAGGAGTACTCGTATGAGTTTGGAGACTGTCCCATCCAAAGTTAAAGTACAGTACTAGTTTAAAAAATGTACTCACTTAAAACCATATGTGACGTGGAAGTCTTTGTAGGTGGCATTTCATGTGTAAAGAGTGAACTAGTCACTGAGGCACAGGTAAAAAGGTGGCTAGTATGCCGAAACTGTATATGGTAGGAGTGCTAGACCTCTTGAAACAATTTACAATTCCTGTGAGGCTTAACCCAATGGTTGAGAGTGAGGTGATCAAAGTTGGGGAAAGTATGTAAGGATTAAAAATGCTATAAAATATTGAAGAATGTAGACATTCACAGCTGGATACACAAAGTTGTCTGCCAAGCTGCATGAACTCGTTAAAAGAAACTCCAAACTAAAGTTTAAAAAAAAAAAAATCAGCCGAAGTCTTTTTTTTTTTTTTTATGGGGGGTGGGGTGGCAGACAACTTTAGTTTGAAATTTCTTTTAGCGAGTTCATGGCATCTGGCAGACAACTGTGAATGTCTACATTATTCAATAATTTTTAATCTTTACATACTTTCTAGTGATTGTTTTTCATCTAACTCTCAACCTGATGTGGCACAGTTTGTTATAAATTGCAGGAAGTTAAGCCTCACAGGAATTGTTAATCATCTAGAGACATTGGTACACCCACCAATTGCCAGTTTCGGCATACTAGCCACCTATTTTGCAAGTGAAATGCCACCTACAAAGATTTCCATATCACGTGGTTTCAAGCGAGTACATTTTTTAAACTAGTAAGTACTCTCACTTGGGATAGTCTCCAAATATACTGAGTACTCCTGCCTTTCAACGTGCATAGAGTTCCAAAGCATTTCTTTCAGTTAATGCAAATGATATTTATATTTCAACACTTTTTTAAATAACTAGTAGCCTTGTAAAATGAATTCTACCATTTTAGAAAGCTTATTATTTCTCATAATAATAAATTGGAGAAGAGGCACTGGACATATATTTGAAATAGCAGCTTTATGCTCTCTCGTATCATATGATCCCTATATAGTAGCGACGCATTCCGTTCTTCCTTCTCCTTATCAAAAGAAAAATAATATTGCAGAACAGATATTTTACGTTTAATCCTAATTACTGATTCACTTTGAGCTTGATTTAACGTACAGAAACAACATTCTGTTACCATTAATTTTAGTCTCACATCATACGGCTGTGTTCAATTTCTCAATACTCGCCACTTCCAGTAATCAATTCTATTGGTGAAAGCTGAATGGTTTTACACTTATAGAAACTATATGCATATCTGGGCAAAACTATCAATAGTGATACCCATATTTTCCAAAAATTTATGTACGATAAGAGGTCTACAGTGTAATATGCTACCTGCTCTTCTCAAGATTTTATGAGGTTGTAAATAGGCAAATCTGTGAATTTAACTTTACATCATTAGTTGTTTGGTGGTAGTAACTCAAAACTGCAAGCTACTCTCAGAAGAGCACCATATACTTGGGTTGACTGCGACAACCAAACCAGGCCATAAATTTTTGTCCTTGTGCCCACTAAAAAATCACATACACTGAAGTGCCAGAAAAACTGGTACACCAGTCTAATACTTGTCAGGACTGCACAAATCTGACGGGCATGGACTCCACTAGCTTCTGGAAATATGCTGTAGGCAATTCACATCATACTTCCTGCAGAGCGTTCCACAATTCGGGTGTATTCTGAGGTCTGGGATTCCTGTGTTCGATACCATGGCATTTCCAAATGTGTTCTATCACGTTCAGATCTGGGGACTTGGGTGGGAATGGCAACACCCCAAACTCAGATGATTGCTCCTCTAACCATAATGTGGAGGTGCATTGTCCTGTTAGAACAGGCCCAACCCATCAGCATGAATGCAGGACATGAACGGGTGTACTTCGTCAGAAAGGATGCGCACATAGCGTAGGCCGGTCACAGACGTTTGTAGACATACCAGGGGGTCCCAGTGAAGTCCAGCTAAACACACCCCATACCATTACGGACCCCCCAGCCAGTACAGTTCCCTGTTGACAGGCAGGATTCATGGGGTTTGCGCCACACACGAATCCTTCCATCTGCCCAATACAGTTGGAAATGCGACTCGTCAGACCAAGCTATTTGTTTCCAGTCATCCAGTGGCAGGCGGTGCATAGCTGTGTCGTGCACCCATCAAGGGGACTCGAGTTGGGCATCAGCTCCCAAAGCCCATATTGTGCAGAGTATGTTGCACAGTCCGGACGCTGATGCTTGTTGATGCTCCAGCAATGAATTCCGATGATATCTGCGAGAGTGTTGCACGCCTATCGCCTGAAATAATTCTTGACTGCCGACGATGGTCACGTGCACCCAATGTCTTTTTACAGCCACACTGGTATCGTAGGTTGGAGGTTTTGCCGGAATTCTTGTGGTCACGGTACGCCCTTGCAATGGTCGTCCACGAAAATCCGAACTTCGTTTCTACCTCCGAAATACTATGGCCCATCTCATGAGCGCCAACTATGACACCGCATTAAAAATCTCTCAAATCATTATTACTTGTCATTCTCATGCCGAAAACAGCTGGCAAGGACCGAGTATGCGCATAGGTGATGTTTGCTATGTATTTTGCATAAGTTCGTCTGTATCAGTTTTTCTGGTACTTCAGTGTATACCTGCAGAGAGAAAAACCTCATAAATTCTGTTAAGATGCCAAATGAATAACTATGTTTAATTTCCAGTAACCACACTGGAAAGAAATATGCAGATTCATTGCAAACATCTCCAACAGATTTTAACGCACTTCGACCCTGAGGATCTTGGGTTAATTGGCGTAGCACACACTTCACAATAACCCAGATCATGAATCATTGTTTCCACAGCTCTGACCACAATCCAGTGCATCACACATGGTGATGCCTCCGAATGAGTTAATCAGCTTGTGTTTGGTTTTCACCGATAACTGCAGTTGAAGGCCTTCCTCTTCATTACTTGACAACCACTGAGGTTTTTCTGCACAGGTGCAATGCTGCCCCCCCAACATTTAAGCAGTTACAACATATGGCAGGTGCAACCATCTAGGAAATTTAGATAAAAAACGTATGTGAATTTTATAAAACGAATTTGTGTTTGTACTTCTGGGTAATGGAGGGAGTCCTTTAGAACAAATTTCTGAGATAGTAGTAGAAACACATTTTTGTAATTATAGTTTAAAAGTATGAGAGAGGGATAAAGAGAAATAGATATTCCTTGTCAGCATAGTTCATATGCTTTTTCAATTAAAATTCCAGGACTTTTGGATTTTTTTCCAAGACATACGATCCAAACACTCTTACTTAAAATATAGTAAAACCATAGGTCTGTTTAACCTACATGCTTGGGTAATGTTAAAAATAATGTCCGCTGCAGCTAATCAGAAACTGAAATACCAAAACTGTCACTGAAAATATGACCAGGTTGAACATCTACTAAACTTTTATATACAGTATACCTACACTGATTTTGAGAAAAAATTATTTTTCTGCTTTGGCTTTA
The DNA here is from genome assembly GCA_039090855.1 of Macrothele yani. Lineage (NCBI taxonomy): Eukaryota > Metazoa > Arthropoda > Arachnida > Araneae > Macrothelidae > Macrothele > Macrothele yani. The sequence continues at coordinate 48,095,357 of CM077012.1, forward strand.
GTTCAATTTATCGAAGCAAATTACAGAATAAAAAAACAACTACATAAAACTCAAAAATACATAGGTATGTGGCATTACTCTTGAAATGCTTTTTTCATATACCACAAAATCAATACAATATATATTTAATTATTTTGAAATTATGCTTACATTAGAAATTTTAAGAAATGTTTCAAAGGACCAAAGGGATTGTTATTTCTTAAACACATAACCATGGGAGCAAGTGTTTGTTTTACATTTCATTTAGGGAAATAACATTCAACATAATATTGATGCTGTAACTATGTTTTAAATTTGTACTCACCAGCAAACAAAGTATGCACAAAAATTTCCAACGTGAAATGAAAGAGAATAATGGGAAATCCAAGGGCTGTGTACAAACTGCATTCATTAGTGATCAAGGCATTTTAACTGGCCATGATTAGAAAACTAATTATAGAAGATGCAAAGTGATTACTTAATTCAGAAAATACTAGATTTCAGTTTTTGATATTAGAAAGCAATCTGATTTTATGGCAAATTTTTATGAAGTATTCATTAGAAAATTTCAGTAAAGGTCAAAATAACCCACAAAATAAATAAATCAACTGTTTACTTCCACCAGTGGCTAAAAGATATGTTATGAAAATTAACAAATGGCATGAAAAACGTTTCCCATAGCAGGAGACAAAAAGATTTTCAAATCGAACAGTTGAAAGAAACACGATAGTCTATGCCTTTTGGCGGAAGAATTTTGCATAATGGAAAAGTTTAAAACTTGCGAAAAGCATTCTTTATAGCAAAAGCTATGCTAAGGAAAAATAACTTTTCAAATGTCTCGCAGAAGCAGAGATAGCAAGAAAAATATTTTGACCTTTACAACCCCCCAGGGGGAGAGTTGTACATTATTTGAAGATGATCTTCATATTGTAGCAAAACTTATTCACTTTCCATCTTTATTACAGCGTATGGCATACAATAAAAAAAAAAATTCTCAATAGGGTTTTTAGAGGCACAGATAGGCTGCAAATGGAAGTACACAAGCCTCCTCAAATACAAATCTAAAGTGTTCTATAAGGTATCTCATGAAAGAATTTTTTTAATTGGCCATTTATAAGTCCAGATATTGAGAAAAATAGATTAAATATTTGCGCCCCCTAGCGGCGAAATTGTGCATTATTTTGAGAAGAAAATATACATAACGAGTTTTCATAGTTATTAGTATCTAATCAAAACAGAATATTTTTCAATCAGGTTTTTAGTCTTGCAGATATTGTTGTAAACAGAAACGCGATCTTACGCCCTCTAGTGGCACACTTGTGCTTTAAGAAATATTTGAAATTATATGAGAAACATTTTGCACCGAAAATGTTCTCCAATAAAGAATAAATTTTTCAAATTGGACTCCTAGAAACAGATATGGAACAAAAATAAGATATACGCCCCCTGGCGGAAAAATTATGCACTATTTTAAGCAGCAGGTATCCTCAAAAAGTTTTCCGAGGTGAGTGGTATCGGTTCACGGAAGAATTTTTTTCAATCTAGTTTCCAAATACATCAGAAGCAAAATCAAACACTTAATTCCCCCTGATGGTCAAACCATTCTTTACCAAAAATGAGAATTTATATGCAAAACACTTCCCCTCCAAAGCTGTATCCAATGCAGGAAGAATTTTTTCAAATCAGACTTAGAAGCGAAGATATTGGGAAAATTGTGATTTACTTTACCTTTATGCCCCCTTGCGGAAAATGTATGCATTATTTGAAAAAGGGACTGTAACTAAAATAGTGTTTGATATAAATGTCATATGCCCCTTGCGGAAAATGTATGCATTATTTGAAAAAGGGACTGTAACTAAAATAGTGTTTGATATAAATGTCATCGAAAGAAGAAAGAATTTTTCCAATCGGATATTTAGAAGCAAATGTATAAAATAAAATGCATTCATATATCTCCATTTGCTAAGTGGCAAAGTTGTGCATCGGAAAAAAAACGGAACGAATGGATCATCATTCTCACATTTTAAGTTTCCCAATACAAAAAGAATTTTACAAATTGAACTAATAACTGCAGAGATATGGTCTCCCTGGCCACACAGACAAAGTGAATGTAAGCATGACACAAAAAGATGCTAATAACACAGCTTCAGTCCTCCGAACAGACAAGAAAACCAGCAGCCCCCCCCGCATTTTGCAGGGGGTGGGGAGGAAAATTTGTCAGAAGAAAAATCCGCAAGGACAAAAAGGCAGGAATGGATAACATTCCAGGACATGTAACAGAATTTTAGGACATTTCCAGGATGCGTACGAACTATGTTGTCAGGTTACAAACCTAAATTTGCGAAGAAATATAACTTGCCATAGAGATTCGTATCCATGGTTCCCATAATACATACATTGCATAAATATTGTACTATGCACAGCATGCACCTGAAAACCTTTTTAGTAGGTATAACCATTATTGGCATCACGTAAAATCTACGCAAACAGAATTTATTGCCAATATTTCTGCCCCCTGAAACCTCTTCATCTATCTAGACATTGCTAATGTTGATTGTCACATTTCCAGCCTCATGTGGATATCCATCACCTCAGTAATAACATTTTGCTTTAGGCAAATATCCGACCAACCTTTGCACTGACCAATCTAAACACAAAAGGTGTACATTTACTCAGGTCAATCTAGGTTCACAGAAACTTTCATATAAACATTTCCAAGATTTCAAGAGTTATAAGCAACAAGGTATAATTACTTCTAGGACAACCTTAGTATTGGAACAGAATTTTTGAGCACAACCCAAAATGAAATAATAGAGAGAAAGAACCACAATGGTCAAGTTTAATGTAACATTTAGGGTTGATTGTACAGGCAAACAGATCATTGAATGAGGAAATGCAAGAACCTTGGAAAGGCACTGGGATGCTGAATCTGGTACTTCAAAGAAAATAAGTTTTATAGTTAGTTTTTATATGCTTAGAGATTTGAAAAAAAGACAATTTAATGTTAAAATTAAATAATGTGTACAGGCCTCAAAGGCTGTCTTAATCAACAGTTGATAAAAACTAGATTCAAATTGCTGATGTGGTATTGACATAGTAAGTGCGTGAATAGGGGGGGGGGTATCTAAAATACTTCTGAAAATCAACTGAGAAAATAATGAATTTAGACAAATTTGTACTTTTTAAGGTAGTGAGAAACTGTACTGCAGATTTTTTTTTTAAGTTTGGCAAAATTCTTTATGCATCAATTAAAGTGTAATCATGACCAAGCTTATCCATATATTTCCAATCTTAGTTGTAGGAGAAGTAACAGGAAAATATACATACACTAAGTAGTCAGAATTGTTCAAACACCTCCACATATGCAAATAAATATGTGTTGGGGGCTACATATAAAGGGGAGTGTTGGTGCACCTGTTAGACCACATCGAAAGCAACTAGGCTATGCAGAAGTGAACTGACACACCATGAAAGAGACGTGGCAGTTGGATGCAACCTAAAAAAGCAATCGGTTAAAAGCATTGCTGCTCTTCTGGGATTGCCAGAAACCAATGTTCTTCATTGATGGAAGACAAAAGTGGTGCCACCACAGCAAGGCTACACAAACCAAGTAATCATGCCAAATGATCATATGTAGAGGATTTTATGAAGGGAGTGTCTGACCCCAGGTCTTAAACAACCCTTAGAAATAGGAAGCTAGGAGATCGATAGGAAAGTGACACGGAAGCGAAGTAGAAAAGGCGAGGAAGACGCTCTTATTTATTACCAGGGGGCCAGTACCCGGAGTCCGACCGCTTAACGTGCCCATCTGATGCACGGCGGATATTTAGTGGATCAAGCGTGAGGTCCTTTCCGTGGCAGTCACGAACGTTGCCCACTAGGCCACCCGCAGCCCTCATGCCAAATGAAACTTACTGCTGACATGAAGAAGGCACACATCCTCTGCTACAAAGCTAGCCAGCAACAACTGCAGTGGTGCCTCACTCACCATTCATGGGCAACAGAAAAGTGGAAGAGGATTGTGTAGTGATGAATCACACACCTCTCTCTTTTGTACAAACATATTTTGGTGTGGTGTTTGCCAGAATAACACTGTCAGGCAAACAGCATTCTCCCTACAGTCGTAAGTTTGTGATGGTGTGGGGCTGTTCCTGCTGGGAAGTATTGTCTTTGTAGTGCCCTCCACACCAACAGCCGCCAGGTACAACTCCACAGTACCTAAGCTGTGGCAGTACTTCAGCACAGATTTCTGCCCGTCACATTCGAGTGTTGGGTTGGCTAGCCCTAAGTCCAATAAAACATCTGTGGGATGAGCTAGAATGCCAAATCTGATCTTGGTTGGTAAGCTGTTCCTTTATGGCAGCTCTGGCAGAAGCTTTGCAGGAGGAATGAAGGAAAATTCTGGTACATACCTATTGGTGCCTTGTGCAATCATAATGGCCAAAGGTAGGCAGGCTATGTACTGATTTCGGCTAATAAATGTTCTTGTTTCTGTTCGACCTAGGTCTGTGAATAATACTACATAGTGTATGCCACCTAGCTAAAAGATTGGATGGAAAGTTTGTGAATGATGTGGATAATTTCTGTCATAGTAGCAATTATCCATTGTTTACAGCTGATTCTAGAAGTGGAAATATGGTGCCAAATGTACAATTCTGCTACCTAAAAGGGAAAATATCAGCAAAAGCTGGGAAATTTTGGTGTGATTACAGATGTTTAAGGCAAAAAAAAAAAAAGTTTCCTGTTTTAACTTCTAAAAGCAGAAGGTCATGCATGCCAAATACAGCTATATACATTTTTTGCCACCTGGCAATGTATGTTTGGACTACTTATTGAAAAGATTGTGCACCAGGAAAAACAGAACAGCCAGAAGATTTTGACAATGCAGTATTACAGCTAACACACTAAAGGAATGCTTTGAATATGACTTTCAGAAGTACATAGATATTGTGCCCGAAAACAAATATATACTTACATTAAATGGGAAAACTCAGAAAAAGCGCAAAAAAAAAATATGAGAGGCATGGATCATCATTCTTATTGCTACAGCTATATAACTCGTTAATTTTTCCACTCTAAACTTCGAGAAGGGGGAAATACTGTATTCACAGACACAAAGTTGCATGTACACTCAGAGCCAAAAATATTTAAAACCACCTGCCTAATATGATGTTGATCCTACACGTGCCCCAAAACAACTCTTACCCAGTGAAGTATGGACGCTACAAAAATTCTATAGGTGCATGTCCTGTGGCATCTCATACCAACACATTACCAGCACATCCTCTTAACTCTTGTAAGTTACGTAGTTGTGCTGCCACAGATCGGATTTACTGCTCCAACACAATCCACAGATGTTTGGGGAATTTAGAGGCCAGAGTAATACCTGGAAGTCTTCCTCATGTTCCGCGAATCATTCTCAAACAACCTGGGCAGCGTCACATAGCGCATCATCCTGCTGAAAGTAGGTACTACTAGAGAGAAATACTGTTGCCATGAAAGGATGTACCTGGTCTGCAATGATGCTTTAGGTAGGTGGTAGCTGTTATAGCTTCCTACACATAAATGACTGGACCTAGAGTTTCCCAGCAGAACATTGTCCAAAGCATTACACTTTCTCCACCGGCTTGTTTTTTGGTCCTACGGTGCATCCTAGTGCCAACACTTCCCCAGGTAAATGACGCACACATAGACAGCTCTCCACATTGTGCAACAGGAAACAAAATTCAATGAACCAGACAACCTTCTTCCAATCCTTCAAGGTCCAGTTTTGATGCTTGCATGCCCATTGTAGGCATTTTTGACTGTGAACCAAGATTAGCATGGGCACTTCAAACGGCTTGCGGTTACACAGCCCCATTTTCATCAGGGTTTGATGTACTGTGACACATTACTCCCGTATTAAAATTTCTGAAGAGTTGTATCACAGTATTTCTTCTGTTGGCTGACACCATATGGGATGGATAGCTTTCGCTCTCCTCTGGCATTGATGAGCCATGGTTGGCCCAGACCTCGTAGAGGCAGTTCATGGTTTTTCCTTTTTCGGACCACTTCTTGAAGGTACTAACCAAGTTGACTGTGAACACTGCAAAAGCCTTGCCATCTCTGAAATGCTCTGACCCAGTCACGTGGCCTTTGTCAAACTCGCTTAAGTCCGCTGCTTTACCTATCTGAATAACACTCATTAACAGAGCTCAGCATCAGGTGTTATTTATACCATTTCATGACCTTCACACACGCAATGTCGTTTTTACTTGCAGTTGCTTCAACTTGCATAAAGATGTGCTGGTCATAATGTTTTGGCTCTTTGGTGTATATAAGCATATCTTGTAATGTAGGTCTGAAGAAGTTCTATTAAAATTACTAGAATAAGAATGAATTTATGCTTTGTCAGAATTAACATTTTAAGTTTTAGTTATTGCATAAAAATCAGAAATTACGTAACAGCTATTTGTTGTCACTCCTAAAATGGCTGAAATCAAAATACATAATTTTTTACACATCCATTTTCATTTGCAATAAGTGATTTGAGACAAAATAATGGAAACACTGTTTTAAAAGACAATGACAAAAGCCTGCATTAATGGCAGTATATATACACTATCTACCAACAAGTAATTGGACACCCCTGCAATCGACGATATCTGCAGTCCTGATACACGTCACGGCAGCCGCCGTTAAATATTGTGTGGGAAACAACAACGTAACCAGTCGCATGCAAGATGCCACGCAGTTTGGAGCTCTCTGATTTCGAGAAAGGTATAATCATCGGGTATCACAGAAATGGCCGATCCATACGTGACATATCCAGCGAGTTGGAAGTACCCAAAAATCGACAGTGGCCTACGTGATTGGCAAGTGGAAGATGAGAGGTGACTGTCGGAATGTGCCCCGACCCGGCAGACCCACAAAACTGGGAGTTAGAGACCAACTGGTGCTGGCCAGAGAAATTCAGAAGAACCGCACCAAATCGATGGGCCACATCCGCGAGGAGTTTCAACAGGCATCCGGGAGTGTTCTTTCGATGAATACCATCCGTAAGGAAGCCCATCTGCTCGGTTATCATGGACGTGCTGCCGCCCACAAACCTTTGATCACAAAGTCCAATAGCGCTGCTTGGCTAACGTGGTGCAAAGAACGTCGACAGTGTACCGTTGAACAGTGGAAACAGGTTCTCTGGAGCGACGAATCAATGTTCACCCTCTAACGTTCGGATGGCAGGGTCTGGGTTTGGTGTCTGCCTGGAGAACGCCTCCTGCCGGAATGTATTGTGCCAACTGTGAAGTTCGGCAGTGGTGGAATTATGCTATGGGGGTGTTTCTCCTGGTATGGCACGAGAACCTTGGTCGCAATTCCTGGTAGACTCAACGCCAAGACCTACTGCACCATTTTGGATTGCGCTTCCTACGTTGTGGCAGTTTTACAGGGTGGAACCATGTTACTTTCAGGATGACAATGCCACCTGTCATGTTGCGAGGTCCACCATGGTTTGGTATGGTGACAATGGGGTTAATCGAATGGACTGGCCTGCGCAGAGCCCGGACCTTAACCCTATCGAGCATCTCTGGGACGAGTTAGAGCGTCGACTTAAGGGGTGCTCCCACCGTCCGAAATCGGTGAAGGAACTGACCTGTCTTCTCCAAGCCGAGTGGAAGAAAATACTGCTAGCTGTCGTACAACGCCTGGTTGATAGTATGCCCCACAGGGTCGCAGCTGTAATCGCCGCTCGTGGAGGCTCCACGAACTATTGAAGGTGAATAAACTTTGTTTTCCTTTGCTATCACAGGTGTCCAATTACTTGTTGGTTGTAGTGTATACATACATATATATATATATATAGTATCACATGCATTTAGACAATCACTCATATACATTGACACACATGGAAAAAATGAAGTTAAAACCCAAAAATAAAATATGATATATGGACAAGATTCAAAAATAATTTTTAAAAGAACAATTCCTGAACTCTCCAGAAACTACCCATAAAAGGAGAACATTACCTGTTAGAATAGACTGTTCTCTTTAGGGGAACAGTCTAATCTAAGGGTGACCTTTCAAAACAGGAAACCGGTTTGTAATATACAAAAACCGCCTGTGTCCCCTAGGTCATCGGATTGCAGTGATGAATAAATTTGAACAAAATCAATAACAGAACAAATGAACGAAATGTACAATAATATTGAACAGTAAAAAATCAAAAGTGTCTAATCTTCTTACCCCCTGGCAGTTACAAGTATCAAATAAAAAACAATCCAACAGATAAGGATCAGCATGTCCTCCCTTCCCCTGGACCGCTTAAACTGAAAATGCTAGACACGCAGTCCCACAGGATAACCCACAGAGGAGTATTGGTTACGGTTAAAGTGACAGCATTTTCAGTTTAAGCGGTCAGGGGAGGGGAGGACATGCTGATCTTTACCTGTTGGATTGTTCTTTTTGGGTACTTGTAACTGCCAGGGGGTAAGAAGATTGGACACTTGATTTTTTACTGTTCAATAGTATTGTACATTTCGTTTTTCGTTCATTTGTTCTGTTATTGATTTTGTTCAAATTTATTCATCATTGCAATCCGGTGACCTAGGGGACACACAGGCGGTTTTTGTATATTACAAACAGGTTTCCTGTTTTAAAAGGTCACCCTTAGACTGGTGTTGCCCTGAAGAGAACAGTCTAATCTAACAGGTAATGTTCTCCTTTTATGGGTAGTTCCTGGAGAGTTCAGGAATTGTTCTTTTAAAAATTATTTTTGAATCTTGTCCATATATCATATCATTTTATTTTTGGGTTTTAACTTCATTTTTTTCATGTGTGTCGATGTATATGAGTGATTGTCTAAATGCATGCGATACTATTATAGAATCCAATTTTGATAAGTTGCTGTCTTATGGTATTTCTGTATATTTTCATTAACTCATATTTGTGATTCTGATTTTGAATAATTTTACTGTTCATATATATATATATATATATATATATGGGATGTAAGGTCAGGTGATGCGTAACATCACAGCCTCTCCTTGACAAATGTCAACCCCGCCTTTTCGTGGTGCATCCTGTTATCACTAAAGGGGCTCTGATGACCGCCAATAGCGGTATAACTATACCATCGGGATTAGAGGAAATGCTATCCCACACTCACCAACCCGCTTGGCCAGCGTGGTGAGTTATGGCCAAACCCCTCCAAAATGATTCCACAACTTAAATCTTGGCCCTCACTCTCCGGCAGCTGGAATGTACCTGGCCAAGGCAGCGGCCAGTGCGACATGAAAGCAGAGGGTGCTAAGAATCCCTGGAGGACCGGACTAGGCTGTCATCTGTTGCTGACCTTGGCTACATATAATGGACGCTCCCTATCTTCTGATTCAAGGCTTCTTAAATTGGAAGAGGAACTACAAAGGATCAAGTGGGACATCGTCGGGCTAAGTGAGGTAAGGAGAAAAGGAGAAGATCTCATTGAACTGAAAAGTGGACATCTCTTCTACTATCGTGGGACTGATACTGGCAGAACTAGTGGTGTTGGATTTATAATAAACAAGAAACTGAAGGATAAAGTTGTAGAAGTTGAAAGTTCCTCTGACACAGCTGCACGACTCGTTATCCAACTCTCGAGAAGATACAAGGCTCAGATTATTCAAACTTATGCACCCACCACAAGTCATCCTGAAGAAGAAATTGAAGAATTTTATGAGGAAATTCGTCATCTAAATAATAAAGGTAAGCAGCACTTGAAGAAAATTATGGGAGATTTCAATGCAAAAATAGGGCAACGGCAACAGAATGAAACTTCAGTAGGTAAATTCGGTCACGGCAACGGAAACCAGCGTGGAAATACTCTCGTTGAGTTTGTAGAGGCAGAAGGGTTTTTCATCTTGAACTCCTTTTTCAAGAAAAAGCCGCACAGGAAATGGACATGGAGACATCCAAATGGGACGACAAGTGAAATTGATTTTATTTTGTGTAACAAAAAATTCGTCATAGAAGACTGCAGTGTGCTAAACAAGTTCAACACAGGTAGTGACCATAGATTGGTGAGATGTAAGATGCACCTCAACACTAAACTCGAACGTGGCAAGCTCATAAGACAAACAAAATGTATTAACATAACCAACCTTAAAAAACGCCATAATACCTTCAAGGTGGAACTGAAGAACAGATTCTCTGCTTTAGAAGGCCTAACATCGGAAGAAGTGGATGTTTCTGAAGTTAACAGAAAAGTAACCAAAGCTCTTATGGAAACAGCAACAAAATTAGCTGGGTCTAAGAACAAGTTGCATGTGAACAAATTATCAGGAAAAACCAAAATGTTGATGCAAAAAAGAAGAGAGATGAGGACAACTAAAGAAGATGTGACTTCCAAAGTGGAATATATAGAGCTATGCAAGACAGTACGAAAAAGTATCACTGATGACATAAGGAAATTCAACTGTGAACTAATCAGGAAAGCAATTGAAAACAACCAAAGCCTAAAGATAGCAAAGGGACATCTCAGTAAGGGAAGAAAACAGATTATCGCACTGAGAAAAGAAGATGGTTCTGTAACAAGAAATAGAGGCAAAATTTTGACAAGAGTGAAAGATTTCTACTCCAAATTATATGAAAGGGATGATACCTGTACTCCAGACATCATGAAAGGTACCAGAGTTCCTCCAGTCCTCCCAGCAGAAGTTGCACATGCAATCAAGAACATGAAGCGGGGAAAAGCTCCAGGAGAAGATGGAATTATTGTAGACATCATACAAGAAGCAAGTGGAGAAATCGAAAAATGTACTTGCCCAAATTTTCACTCGATGCCTTAATGAAGGGAAGATTCCTGAGGATTGGAATACCGCTATAATGATCCTGCTACATAAAAAAAGGTGACGTTGAGGATCTCGGGAACTACAGACCTATCAGCCTCCTATCAGTGGTTTATAAAATCTTCACTAAAGTTCTTTCACACCGCTTGAAGGTAACACTGGACATGGCTCAACCGAGAGAACAAGCTGGATTCAGGAGTGGCTACAGCACAATAGATCATATCCACGTACTGAGAGAACTAATTGAAAGAGCGAGGGAATATGAACTTCCATTGTGCATGGCTTTTATCGATTATGAAAAAGCCTTTGATTCGCTGAAACCATCAGCAGTTACAATGGCTCTGAAATCCTGCGGTATTGAAGATGCATACATTAATATTATTAATAACATCTATAAAAATTCAAGTGCAAAGATTCGGCTGTTGAAAATACAACACACATACAAATTGGAAAGGGAGTGAGACAAGGTGACACTATATCTCCAAAGCTCTTTAATGCCACATTGGAGGGTGGCTTTCAGTCGCTGAGCTGAGAAAACAAGGGGATAAAGATTAATGGAGATTATCTAACCCACCTTCATTTTGCTGATGACGTAGTCATTTTTGCAACTACCCCATCAGAGTTGCAGAGTATGATCCAGGAACTTGCTGACAAGAGTAAAGAAGTGGGATTAAAAATGAACTTTCAGAAGACAAAAGTGATGTTCAATGCTTTTACAAGAAATGAAGATTTATTGATTGATGGAGAAAAGCTGGAGATAACAGACACGTACGTTTATCTTGTACAGCAGATATCAAATGAGGGTCACATTGATGAAGAAATTAATCGGCGTACAAAACTTGCCTGGAGAGCTTTTGGAAGAAACAGCATAATTTTCAAGAGCAATATGCCATTATGTCTTAAAAGAAAAGTGTTTGATCAATGCATCCTTCCAGTGCTTACGTATGGTGCAGAGACGTGGACCTTAACTAAAAGAGACATACAAACGCTGCAGACAACTCAAAAAGCATGGAGAGGTGCATGCTTGGTGTAACCAGGAGAGATAAGAAGAGGAACTCGTGGATCAGAAAAATGACAAGAGTGGAAGACATCATGATCAGAGTTAAAATCCCTGAAATGGCAATGGGCTGGACATACTGCCAGAAGGACAGACCATCGATGGACAGCCGAAATTTTAGATTGGATTCCAAGGGACAGGAAAAGACCCAGAAGAAGACCACATGGGAGATGGGTGGATGAAATTCGAAAGTATGCAGGAGTGACATGGAGGAGACTGGCACAAGACAGACAGTTGTGGATGAAACTTGGGGAGACCTTCGTCCAGCAGTGGATTGATAATGGTTGACAATGATGATGATGATATATATATATATATATATATATATATATATATATATATATATACACATACACTGGCGGAAAGTGAAAAAAGAACACCAAGAAGTAATTGGTGGACAATCATGAAATTTACATATGTTAATGGGGTCGAGTTTACGTAGGTGTGATGTTAATTTCGGGACCAACCGGTGAGCGCTTACGCCACAGCACGGCATAATATGCAAATTATCGTCGGTGGTATTTAAGGAGTACGGCGAAGTAAATGTAATCAGTCGTCGGCGTACTGACACGTGCGAAGACCCTGAAGAAGCTGCAATGCCTGGACATGGAAGACGTGTACGATTTCAGCAGTTATCGGACTTTGAGCGAGGTTGTCTAGTCGGACTCCGCGAGGCCTGGTGGTTGTATTGCGAAGCGAATTAGACGGGAAGTATCAGTGGTGGTACGATGGTGGCGTAGATGGTCCGAGGAACATTCGCACACGAGAAGACATGGGACCGCGAGTCCCAGACGGACTGATGAGCGGACCGATCGACGCATAAGAAGAGCGGCGTTGTCAGGCAGAACATCCACTGCGATGCAAATCCGAGCTGCCGTTGCACCTGAGGTGACTGTGCGAACAATCTGCAACCGTCTACTGGATGCAGGACTACGTGCACGTGTGCCTCTGACTCCAGCCCACCGTCAGGAACGGCTGCAGTGGTGTTGGCAACGTCTGCACTGGAGAACGCAATGGCGATCTGTCGTGTTCAGCGATGAAAGCAGATTCTGCTTGGGAGCCTCCGATGGCCGTATGCGTGTTCGCAGACGCACAGGGGAGTGTCTCCACCCTTCTTGCATCCGCCAGCGACACACAAGGCCTACACCTGGTCTCCTGGTGTGGGGAGCGATCAGCCACCACTCCCATACACAACTAGTGTTTGTACCAGGTACGTTAAACAGCACCTCCTACATTAACATCATTCAGCCTGTTGTGCCATTTGTAAGGTCGGTCCATCGTTGTGTTTTCCAGCAAGATAATGCACGCCCACACACGGCACGTGCAACGCAACAGCACTTCAGGATGTGAGACAACTTCCATGGCCTGCACGTTCACCGGATTTGTCTCCCATTGAGCACGTGTGGGATTTTATGGGACAACGACTTATCCGGTCTCCACGGCCAGCCACGACCATCCCCGATTTACGCGTCCAGGTTGAGGATGCTTGGAACTCAATACCCCAAACTTACATCCAACATCTGTACGACAGACTCCATGCCAGAGTTACATGGAAATGTTGTTTTTCAGTTTACCAGCAAATACAACTGTATTTTGCCATAATGTTTTGATCACGTTATCCTCTGTATTCCGTTATTATGCTGTATAAATTTCGTTGGTATCAGACGTCTCCTTCCTGGTGTTCTTTTTTCACTTTCCGCCAGTGTATATATATATATATGAGGGTGAATCAAAAAGTCAATCAATGCTCTCGTTACGTAGGCAAGCAGAGCTGTAGCAGATTGCTATTTGGGGAGAGCACATGGAGGATGCAATCGCTAACCTAACCACAGTTACTCAGCAGTTGTAAGGAGGTAAACATGGCCGCTTGTCTGTCAGAATGTTCCATCATCCAGCAGCGAAGTGTAGTGAGATTTTTATGGGTTGAGGGTGTGCAACCTGCTGAAATTCATCATAGGATGCTTGTGCAATATGGGGAGGACAAGTGTATAAGCCAGAGACGTGTACAAGGAAGTGGATAGAAAAGTTTCAGGTCGGTAGAACAAAGGTATTTGATGAAGCTCGCTCGGTCTGTCCATCGACCTCTCACCCAGAGGACCATGTGGAGCGCATCGATGAACTCATTAAAGATCGCTGGGTTACTCTGTCTAGGTAAACATTAGCTATGGTTCTGATTTGATTGATTGGGGGTTTAACGACCACCGTGAGCAACTCAATGGGCTATAAGCAGTCGCCCGTCCCTAATTTAGGGTCACTAGTTCCAGGGAAGGGAGAGAACAAGTGCCATAAGACAAACACAACATCCATGCCCCACCGGGATTCGAACCCGGACCCCTTACGGACGAATGATCAGAGGCCATCGCTTAGACCACTGCGCCACCGGGGCGGCAGCTATGGTTCTGCATTCTTATTAGTGCATGATGATCTCAGATATCATAAAGTGTGTGCCAGATGAGTGCAACGGCAGTTTTTGATGCACAAAAGCAGCAGCGCCTTGAAATTGGCAAAAAAAAAAAATTTGCAGCGGTATGAGTCAGATCTCAGAATTCTGCAGAAGATTGTTACTGGTGACGAAACATGGGTCCATCATTACGACCCTGAGAGCAAAAGGCAAAGCCTGGAGTGGAAACATCCGAGCTGCCCATGCAAAAAGAAGTTCAAAGCTGTCCCTTCCGCATGAAAATTAATGACGTGAAAAGACCCATCGTTGAACACTATCAAGCACAGGGTGACTCAATTAACAGTCAGTCATATTGTGACTTGCAAAAAGACAAATTAAAACCAGCAATTCGCACAAAACGGGGAATGTTATAAAAAAAAAATGTTGTTGTTACTGCATGACAACGCTCATCCACATACACAGCATTGGCAACTCAACAAACAATTACCAAGTTGGAGGTGTTATCCCATCCTGCTTACAGCACCGGTCTGGTGCCATACAACTTTCATGTCTTAGGGCCAATATTCCCTCTAATCGGCCATGGGCTTAAATGAGCTGAGCAAGCATCAAAACACCACTTGGGCAAAATATTTTATTTTCTTACTAATGCTGTAGAAGTTGGAACTTAGATTGGAACCCTTATTTTTACCCCCCCCCCCCCCGCTTTATCACCGTTTTTTTTCGCAATTGATTTTAAATAAAAAAAATAAAAACATTTCATTAATTAAAATTTTTATTTTATAAAAAGTGAGAAGCTCAAACTTACTTCTGGAAATTAAGAAAAGCATGTTTACGCATAATACATAGTTTCTGTGCATGTCAAAATACCAAGGAGAATAAGAAACAAAATAACAACTAGATGCAAAATAATTAGTTCAAATTGAAATAGAACAAGTGCAAAATCATTCTGATCTGCCAGTCAGAATGATAAGAAGGGTTCACAGAAGGCGGGGTGTAAGTAGTGGAAGTATGTGGTGCTGCTGGACCTATGCGTGGGAAGCTTCCTGATGCCTCGTCGCAGAATACGGCAGTCATTCCAGCACGTTTCGAGTTCGACAGAGGACGAATAGTGGCTTATCATGACAGCGGTTTATCGTGCCGAGACATCGGTGCCCGTGTGGGACGACATCCAGCTACAGTGAGGCGAGTATGGATTCGGTGGGTGCAGGAGGGACAGATGGACCGACGTGAACGATCGCCATAGCCGCGGCACACCACCGAACGAGAGGACCGGCATGTTGTGCTGCAGGCATTGACGGCTCGCACCGCCACATCCCGAACGTTAGTGCAGGAATTAGGGTGTGTTGCGCAACAACCTGTGTCAGCACGTACCGTTCGACGTCGTCTGCAGGAGCGGGGACTTGTCGCACGGTGGCCATTGCTCCGATTACCATTGACGTTACACCACCGGCGAGTGTGGTGGCAGTGGGCTGTTGAACGCCGCACCTGGACTACGGAATGGCACGACATTGTCTTCTCGAACGAATCCTGCTTCTGGCTGCAACACCACGACGGTCAGATCTGCGTGTGGCGGCACCGCGGTGAGACTATATGATGCCTGCATTATGCATCACCATACTGGTTCGTTGCCTGGCGTTATGGTTTGGGGCGCAATTGGATATGTCACCCGCACACCTCTGGTACTCATCGCAGGTAAACTGAACAGCCACCGCTACATCTTTGACGTTTTGGAGCCTGTAGTCCACCCTTACCTGCAGGACCTGCCAGCGGCCACGTTTCAACAGGACAATGCGCGCCCGCACGTGGCACGCATTGTGCAACAATTCTTCACGGCCCACCAGGTGTCACTGCTGTTGTGGTCCGCCTGTTCTTCTGATATGTCGCCCATCGAACACGTCTGGTCGCTGATCGGAAACCGAGTGGCCCGGCAAACATCACCCGCGGCTACGCCCGATGAACTGTGGCAACATGTGGAAGCAGCCTGAACCGGGGTATCCAAAGCCTCTTTCGTTCGATTCTGCGGCATGTAGCGCCCGTTATTGCCAGCCATGGGGGACACACGAACTGGGGGCCACACGTGTTCCGTAAGTCGATCGTCGATCGTAAGCTCAATCGTTTCATCTTTGTATCTGTTATGTGCCCAGTAAGTCTGGCTTTGCTATCTCATGTCATTCTTGGTGTTGCATTTTGGGTGGCCAGCAGTGTATATGACTATATTATATAAATTGTCAAACATGAAAGAGAATCGACATTTGAAGGACTCTGGTATAAACCATGGTAACCAACACTTCTGTCATTGTGAGATATGCAGATTACAAGTAGTAAAAAAATATAAACGTTTGCACTTACCATAAATTGAAAGTTGTATCGTGGCCTCATATGTAGACATAAATGTATAATAAATACTCTAAAATGCTCAGATTACCACCGCAGTTGTTTTTCGTATGCAACTCATTTTTTTTTATGAAAATGTTGGTTACCATGGTTTACGCCCAAACCCTTCATTTGTTTGGGCAGAGACGTAACCCTCAGAGTAAGTAGGCCTCAGCACTGATGTGCAATATCACCCTTTCCATTTGAGGTGCATCTGTGCAACAGCAACTTATACATCACACTCGTTTAACAAACAGTGCTTTCACATTATTAACTTCCATTTTTTACATTATTTTTCATTTGTGTTAATTTATTTGCTTAATCCAAAACACAAAGTAATCCAGCCAGATTAAAATTATTTTACAGTAACTTTTCTCTGTACCGAACCATTTCCTGAAAATAATTAACATGAGCATATGCAATAAAACAAAAAGGTATAAGCGATTTGTTAAAAGAAAATGTTACTGAATTCAGATGTTACATTATTTCTGAACATGGCTGATGTTTAACATATGCATATACTCCTAATATGAGGGATGTACAGTGAAACCTTGGTTATAAGTTTCTCAGATATACGTTTTTCACTTTGGTACATAATTTTGTGTTAACCTCAATATTTTACTGTACTTTCAATTGCTTTTTTAACTCAGTTATACGTATGTAATTCATTTATATGCTTTTGTTATTATATGTTATGAATTTCAGATTATCATAAAACACAGTTCTTTGATTCTTTTATATGTAACTTAAGACTGCTTTGTTGTGTTCCTTCTTGATGCAGTCACAGCTGAATCTTGATCCCACTAGAGAAGGGTATGTTCTTTACTTTCGATTTGGATGAAAAATTGGTTTCACATTTCATGACACACACACACAGTATATGCTTTATTTAAAAATTAATAAATCTCTGGGATTTAACTTTGTGGCTCCAGTATCTATTCCATGGCATAAAAAAATAGAACCCGAAATGTATTATCAACATTTTGGTTTCAAATTGATGCACTCAGGGATACTCAAAAAAAAAAAAAAAAAAAAAAATGGCTGTTAATTCACGAGTTCCATACTGGTCTCAGATTCTTAGTCATGATGATTTCACTTAATCTAGAATCAGGATTTTTATAGACAGATAGTTTGTCAAAAGACAAGTTTGATTTTCATAGGCTTCATAATTTTTTCAATGCAATAAAATATATCAAAATTTGTAATGTTTTTTTTTCCTTTTTTTCGCCACCAATTTGACTTTAAATAAATCATTATTAAAGAACATTGTATACTCCTTTAAAACAGAAATTTTACAATAGTATTTAACATTTCGAAATTTTGTTTATACATTTTTTACATTTATACATTTTGTAAGGTCATCCCCTAGAAAAACGTAAAACCAGGGTTTCACTGTGTATACAAGCTACATAATTGGAATTTTATATGAAAACATGGTTTTTGGTACATAAACTTTCTGTTCAGCTTTATTTCAACAGCAAAGCAGACAGAATATACAAGTACTACACTGGTTTCCATAAATTAAGGAACAAATTGAAAAATGTTTATAACTTAAAAAATATGCAACCTATTTGAATGAAATTTGTTGAAAATCTTCATTGTACCACATGTTACAGAAAATTGCAAGAACATTTTATATAAAGCATTTGCTATAAAAGTAAAATCATAAATTAGTATTCTAAAAATTAAATTAAAAAGTGTCTCAATATGGAGTGTGGTCATCCCAAACAGCAATACAGAACCGGCAGCGATGTTCTATGATGTTAATAATGGTGTCTATGAGGTTCGCAAGTAGCAATGCCCATTGTTGTATCAAAGCAGTTTGAAGCCCCTGCAGGGTTCAGGGAGGGGAGTTGAGGGCAGCAACATGCCTATCTTGAGCGTCCCATGCATGCTCAATTGGGTTAAGGTCAGGAGAACAAGCTGACCACTCCATACGGACAATAGTCTCCTCTTTAAGGTTTGCTGTACCAGCCACACCATGTGTGGACGAGCATTATCGGCTTGCGGTATGAATGTGTTGTCACTTACACCTGCATATTGCTGGACAAAAGTGTCTGGAATATCATCTGTATACCTCTGAGTGTTCAAGTTGCCACCTGGGAGCACGTACAGGTCAGTAGGTCCACCTCCCCGTACAAGTACACAACCTCCACCACACATATCCCTTTCACGGATATGAGAGAGATGATATCTGGTCCCTGGCTGTCTTCAGACGAAAATTCGCTGAGAACCACTCTGTGAAGCATACCTCGACTCGTCCACGAACAGTACAGATCTCCATTGATTTGAACTCCAATTCACATGCATGCACACCAAATTCAAACATTCCTCCTGTGGCGGAAGTTCTGGGGCATGCACGTTACAGGCCACCAAGGATAGAGCTCTCCTTCATGTAGCATTCTGTGTACCATAGAAGCTGATACCGTCCTTCTGGTAGCTGCAGCAAGCACAGATCAAAGACAGGTCGGCATAGCAGTCATGTTCCAGTGAACAGATAGCCACAAATATCGATCTTGTGAGGAAGTTGTTACGCTAATTCTGGCCCTGGCTGTACCTACGGGAACATGATTATGCAGTTTGGAAGCGATTCCACAGCCTTTGGACCATAGAACAATTTACGTTCAGTCATCATCTACGTTCGCCTGAAATCCTGTCTTCAATCTCTGCATGTGAATTGGCGACTCACTAAGAAACAACCAGTTTTATGCTGTTGCTAATCTGCATAAAGCTATGCTAGTGCCACTCATTTTCATACTATTCGCTGATGCTGTAGTACTTTGTCTGTAACATATGTAAATTTCATGCACATTTAATCATAATTAGCCAACTTATCACGATTTTTCATTTTGTTCCTTAATTTATGGAAACCAGTGTACAGTAGCGAACAAAAGTATTTAGCGAAACACTTTTTCGACCATAATATTTTTTCTGCTGGACCAAATCGGGTCTTTTGGGATTAGATATGTGTTATTCAGTTGTAAACATGACCCATATGCAGATGGATCGGAAACCTTAACACAGATCAGGTACCAAGCTTAATCGCAAAGATCATACAAATTGACCAACAAAGTAGGTGTGTATCACATTCATTTAATGCAACGATAACAGAAAACAAGTACGAGAAAACAACAAAACAATAACTAATACTTAGTGGGATAACCACGAGACTTAATAACAGCTGCACAACGGGCCAGCATCAAGTCCACTAGCTTCTCGACGGTGACCTGTGGAATTCGCGCCCATTCTGCAGACAGCTGGTCTAACTTATGGGCCCTATTCCGGCTGGTTTTTTTCGCACATCATCTCTCCAGCTCCTCCCACACGTGCTCGATGGGGTTGAGGTCTGAAGATTGGCTTGGCCAGTCTAGAAGTGTGACCTGTTGCTGCTGGAAGGCTGCCATCGCTACTCTGGAGGTGTGCTTTGGGTCGTTGTCTTGCTGCATGATCCATCCGGGTGGCATGTTCTGGTTTGCCCATGGGAAGACATCGTTGATGAGCATATTCGTGTAGCTCTGGCCGGTCATTATTCCGTCAATCTTGATGATGGGGCCCATTCCATTGTGAGAGAAGGCGCCGTAAACCATGAGCGATCCTCCTCCGTGCTTGACAGTCGGCTGAATGAACTGGGGGTTGAATCTCTGGCCACACGGACGTCGTACGAATCGGATGCCATCACTTCCGAACAAGTTGAACTTGCTCTCATCGGTGAAAAGCACCTTACTCCAGTCCGCCGCGGTCCAGTGTTAATGACGGCGCGCAAATGTGACTCTGGCTCACAGATTCTTGACTCCGATGAGTGGTTTCTTGGCGGGGCGTCTTCCATTCAATCCACCAGCAATGAGACGACGGGAGATGGTCATTCGGCTGTCGTTCAGGTGGTCGCTGTCGCGGAATTCGGTGGCGATGTCCACAGCAGTCAAGGTGGGATCAGCACGAGATCGATGGAGAATGAGTCTATCCTGGCGCAACGTAGTGGAACGAGGCCTACCACATCGTGGACTGTTCTCGACGGTCCCAGTCTTCTTATAACGTTGCAGGATAGCTGAAATGGACTGGTGTCAGATCTTCAGGGCCCTCACAATGTCGGTGACGCGCATTCCAGATTCCATCATGTTCACGGTCACCTGGCGAGCTCCAACAGGGATCTCCGCCTTTTACCCATTTCTGAAAACCTAAGATTGACATATTATCACACTACACATCACAAAACCCACAAAAATCACAAGAAAAACATTAATACATGCAGCAAACAAAAGGGTAATAATTGGAGACTCTTGAATATAGCCCATTTCGAACGACAAATTAGCTCTGAGCGAAATACAAACTACGCAGCATTGTAACCCACGAATCAACACATATATCCCAAAATGACCCGATTTGGTCCAGCTGAAAAAAATTATGGTCTAAAAAGTGTTTCGCCAAATACTTTTGTTCGCTACTGTATGTGTGTGTAAATTTGTGATATCACATTACTGCTTCAGTTACCAAAAAATTGCATGTGAAAATAATTTACATAGAAAGTACGACTAAAATTTGGAAATGTTAAACTGTACTGTGGGTTGTATAACAACATATTCTACAATAAATCTGAATTACACATCATGCCACCATTACAGCATATTACTCTAGTGCAGCATTTTTCAATCGGTGATATGCATGAGTGTGAGAAGAGGAGGGTAGGTAAGATTTTAAAACATGAATAGAGTTTAAAAATTATTTTACCCTGATAGCCTTTGGAATTTTAGGTATTGGTGGCACTTAAGATACTTAGAACATGAAGGGTGGTGTGTATCAGGAGAAAGAGGCTGAAAAACACTGCTCTAGTGGATATTTAGAAATGCTGAACAAAATCTCTGTGTTAAGAGAAATATGACGCACATTTGGAAAATCCATTTATGAATATTTTTGCTGCAGCACTGTGGTTGTGATATTGTGCATGCACATTGACTTTCCTCACTTGCGGGCAAGCCACAGATGCCATTACGAGAACATCAGATCATGTTTCATGTTGTTTTGTGTGCTTAACGTGTTTAAGAAGATTGAGCAGCCTGCCGATTGGGAGATGATAATGTCCATAATTCGATTTTTGAATGCAGGAAATGTGAAACCAGCTGACATTCATAGTCAAATTTGTCAGGTCTATGTACAAACTGCCATGAGTGAGGAAATGGGTCAGACAGTTCAACAAAGGTCATGAGAACATTTATGCACAGACTCCAACACTCATCATGTCATTTGACTGGAAACAAATGGAGCCTCCCTCTTCTACAGCCCAGACCTAGCTCCAAGTGACTATCACCTGTTCTTGCATCTAAAAGAAGTCCCTTGCTGGTCGGTGTTTCTTTGAAGTAAGTCAAAGGAGCAGTGCAGAAATGGCCATCTTCACAAGCAGCCTCATTCCACGATGAGGAAATACAATAAATAACTCAATAATGGCGAACACTATATAGAAAAGTCGTTTAAGGTATGGCAAATCTGATATTTTGCAAATACATTCTCATTTAATTTTAATAGCCGAACTGTGCTTTACTTTCCAAATGTGCCTCGTATACACTTTATTGTGCAATGTATGCACAAGGTAAGAACCAAAATCAGACATTAATTCATCAAGTTTTCTTCCTTTTTTTTTTCAATTCTTTGGAACTTATGAGTACAACTTTGTCCTTCCTGAGATAGTTTAATATATTTTCAAAAACATTTGTGTAATTAAAAACATTACGACTGTTACAGAACCTATATAAATATAAACTTCTGATTTGTATTACACTTAATTTATTATATATATACCCATTTCACACTCACCAGATTATTCTACCATTAGCTGACTGAAATTGAGAATTGTGTATCTTTCAGAAAGAAACAACTTTGGAAAAAAAAAATATATAAAAAAAAATCACATTTTTAAGTACATTATGCCCAAGTATATGAACATTGTTTATGAACAAACATTTTAAGTTTTTTGTGTAAGTTTGAAAAAAAGTCTTCACCAGCAGAATGTGATAACATGAATAAATCAATTTCATTATTCTATTAGTTTTCCTGTTTTTAAAGTAATTTGCAAACTATTCCTCCTTTAACATCTGAGCAAACGCAATAAACAAATTGTTTACAACATTTTAAGTATAAAATAACACATTAAAAATACTTTGCTAACCTTAAATTACAACAGAGCTGAAGTAAAATATTACTAAGCATTTCTTGCTTATTTGGAAATTTTTTTAACTTTCATGTGATTCTGTATTTTTCTCTTCAAAAAAAACACCCTTGTGTAGTTTTTCAAATACATGTTTCCAAATGTGTTTGGCTTAAAATGTTTACAAAAAAATTGGGTATCATGAGACCAGCAGAACTCATATATGTCAATTATACTGCTGTTGCTTAAATAAATTCTTTCTTTTGGGTCATAAAAAGAAAGAATTTATTTAAGCAACAGCAATATAATTGACATAAATGAGTTCTGCTGGTCTCATGATAGCCATTTTTTTTTTTTTTTTTTAGCATACCAGGGAAAGTGTAGGATGTACAGAGAAGAAGTGTGGATGTGGGATGTTAGCATATCAGAGAAAGTGTGGGATGCAAATTTGCAAATTATATCAGAGAAATTGTGGGATTTACAGAGTGATTCTATGCCTGGTAAGGGCTGCACTAATCAAATTTTTGAATTTACACATGATGATTGAAAGGTATACCACAATTAAATGTTTATTATACATCGACTATTTTTATTCTAAGAAAGTGTTTGTCGCCTTTATTTACAGAAAGCTTATGACAGAGTAAATAGGATACTTCTGTAGAAGGTACTGAATAAATATGGTATTACTGGAAATCTATTTAACAGTGTGAAAACCATGTATGCCAACAGTAGAGCATGTGTGCGAGAGAATGATGTATTATCGAAATAGTTACTGTTGGTGCAGGAGTCAGACAAGGTTGTGTAACGTCACCCTGGCTGTTCAATATATTTATGGATGCATGCATCTGTGATGCCAAAATGGGTAATACCTGTTTATGTCATGGTAATATCCATGTGTGTAGATTACTGTATGATAATGACACAGCCCTCTTGGCAGAGAGCAAAAGTGAGTTGCAGAGAATGTTGTCCCAAATGTACGAAGTGTGTATGAAATTGAAATTGAGTATAAATAAGGGAAAAACCAAAGTTGTGGTTTTTGAGCGAGGAACTGTTAGAACTGAATGCAAGTCTTAATGGCACAGAGATTGACCAGGTGAATGAGTTTGTATATTTAGAAAGTATTTTTGACAGAGAGAACAAATTAGATGGGGAAATTAGTAGACGAGTGAATTCTTCTTTGAAAGTCATAGCTGCTTTAGGAGTATTTCACAGGAATGATGGGTTCTCAAGAAAGTCCCGAATGTCTGTAATATGAAAGTGTAATTGTTACTACTCTAATGCACGGCAGTGAAACCTGGGTACTGCAGAAAAGACATAGTAGTCGTTTATGTGTTGGGAAATGCGTTACTTACTGGGGGATTTGTGGCATGATATGCTCTAATCATGTGAGGAATGATGTGCTGCAGATGTGTAATGTGAGGCAAAATGTTGTTAGTAAGGTGGATACTAATGTTGACTAATATTCTTGAAAGAATGAGTGATCAGGTGCTGCCTAAGAGAATATCTTCAGCCCAAGTGGCAGGAAAGAAAGGTAGAAGGCGGCCAAGGAAATCGTGGGAGGACCAGATTCAGGAATGCCTGCTTGAGAAAAGATTATGAGTACGAAGTACAAAAGGTCTTCTGTGCGACATGTGATGTATGTCAATGAAGCTCAAGCTGTGTGCCAAGATTGTTGTAAATGGAAAAATTTGATACACCCACAATAAATAAATTCTAGTTCAATCAGTTAAACATTTACTTGGCAGACAGTCTTTCTTTGAGGAGCTAACCTCTGAATCTCAGAGGACAGCTTAATGGTATGAATATAAGTATGTATGCTTAAATAAAATTTAAATACATACATACATACATATCACTAAGCTGTTCTCTAGGTTAGCTCCACAAAGAAATACAAACTACCAGATAAATTTTTAATTGATTATTTACTTACTGTTGCCGTATCAAACTTCTCCATTTACAGTGATCTTGACACACAGCTCGGGCTTCACTGACATCCATCACTTGATGTACACAAGACCTATACTTCATACTCATAATCTTTTTCTCATGCAGACACTCCTGAATCTGATCCTCCCATGACTTCCTTGGCCTTCCTCTGCCTTTCCTTCCTGCCACTTGGGCTAAAAAGATTTTCTTAGTAAGCATCTCATCACTCATTCTTTCAACATGGCCAAACCACCTAAGAATATTAGTCTCCACCTTGCTAACAACATTTTGCTTCACATTACACAACTGCAACACATCTTCATTCCTCACACAATCAGAACATGCCTTGCTACAAACCCCCCATAAGTAACGCGTTTCTCCAGCACACAGACGACTCTTATGTTTTTTCTGTAGTACCCAGGTTTCACTGCCATACATCAGAGTAGGGACAATTACTCTCTTATACACAGCCATGAGGGACTCTCCTGAAAATAATAACAGTTTGTTGAAGGGGACATTTGAAACTTCAGTTTATATGCTGAAGGCATATGACTTAAAAACACAGAAACTGTCTTCAAGTATATTTAAATTATATGCTGATAGCTTCACTAGAGCACCTCCGTTTAACACATTTATATACATGCCACCACCATTAAAGTTCAAATCTAATGTGGTAAAGGTATATTATTGTTCATTTCAATGATTAAAACATGTAACAAAACGAAATGCCGACTGAATTTACACCACAATTTTAATTTGTGCACTCAGTAACCTCCTACATACATTACCAAGGAGAGTCAAAATTTTAGAGTTACACATAATGTTGGGCTTCAATTCCTGCACAAAACGTGTGCCAGTGTGGACTGGGTACCACGATGAGGTGGAACAAATATGGCTGATGTGCATTTGCCATGGAGCCACATTGCGTTCATTATCAGGGGAGCAGAGGATGTAGGTCAATAAACATGCTGTATGAGTGCTCCTATGTCATTATTGGAAAAATGGGTTTAACACCGCAGCAAGAGAAATTTTTACAGCCCAAAGGCGAGGAAACAGTGGACAGCAGCACTGCATGAAAATGGCTCTGGCAATTTCAATGCTGGAGGATACCAGTCTCAAAGACAAGCCAAGGTCAGGACATCCAATGACCACCAACACTGACACCCTGGTCAAAACTATGACAGCAAACACCAATACACAACTGTTTGCACCTAAGAGTTGGGGTCTTCCCAATATACAATCATCTTCAGAAGCTGGGTTTCTCCTCCAAGAGCAATCGAACGATTCCACATGAACTGATACCCCAGTAGGTGGCACATGTTGCTCTCTGTCGTAAATTTCTGTTAAATCCACAGGATGATGGTTTTTGGCATTGTGTCATCACAGGTGATGCAAAAAGTGGATATTCCTATGTTATCGTGCCACTGGGAACCAGTGGCTGATGCCATACTGAGAAGCACAGCCAGTGCTGCAAAGAGGGCAGTTCAAGAGGAAAGTCATGCTATGCATTTGGTGGAACTGAGAGAGTCCTATGCACTGGGAACTCCTGGCAGATGGTCAGATTGTGGACAGGAACCTCTATGCCAAACTACTGCAGTGGGTCCAGGATGCTCTGCATCAATGCCACCTAGTACTCATCGATAGGAAGTGAGCATTGATGCAAGTGGACAATGCCCTAAGTCACACTTCCAGAGAGGCCCACCGAAAATTAGAGGAATTAGAGGGGATTGAAATCTCTACCCCTGTCCTCCATACAGTTCGGACCTTGCTCCATCCAAGTACCACCTGTTTCACCCCATTTCCAACAAGGACAGCACTTCACTGGTGAATGTAGTATCTGGCCTCACAGAGTTTCTGTACCTAGAAACCTGCCGAGTGATATTGTTGTGGGATTGTGGCTTTGGTGGAATGTTGGCAAAAGACTGAAAATAACAGCCTGTACTTTGCAGAATGAGGTGAGCATGTATAGCTTTCTTGCATCATCAAACCTTTTAGATACCAACAGGACCAACTTTTGATTCACCCTGGTAAAATTTTATCTGAAGTTGCTGTTACACCAATATCTTGACAGTTTATCGTTAAATCCAGTCATGTCAACATTTAGTACATGAAAAATGAAACTCTTTATTGGAATTTTACCTAATTTACTGGAATTCAGTAATAGCATGCTACTTATATGGGTCTACAGGTTTAAAGCTGTTTACTGTGCTAATTTTGCAATACAATTTTTTTCTTTGGTGAAGATTTTCCCTAAAACAAAAAAACCTGACACGCACAGCATCAAACCAGAACAGATTATAGTCTTCTCTCTTTTCTAAGTGATTTAACCAGTTATTTCTTAGTGACTTCAACACACACAAGTGAATGGAATTAAATAACAGAAAAGGTAAGTTTGGTTCATCAGCAGAATTTCTGATGTCAAAAATATTAACTAGATAAATATTTTTGTATCAAAAATCCTGCTAGGAGTATCAAATTGCAGATGAACTATTGAAACACATGATTAATGTAGATATTACAGGGCTGCCAACCTATCACACCCAAGAAAATAGTTGCTTTAGTAGCCACTAACGGTAAAAATAGTGGCCTAAATAGTAGCTACTACTGGTAACAATAGTAACCTTAACAACTTATGTTAATGACTAAAATAGTTGCCCAAAAAGTGAGTTTTAGAATGTAAGTGCTCCACACCAAAAAAAAAATTTGTTAATTTTTTTTATTTATTTCAAACCAAGGTGACAAAATTAGCACATGTTCACATTTTGGTGGGGAAAAAAATTATATATATCATCATCATCATCATCATTGTCAACCATTATCAATCCACTGCTGGACGAAGGTCTCCCCAAGTTTCCTCCACAACGGTCTGTCTTGTGCCAGTCTCCTCCATGTCACTCCCGCATATTTACGAATTTCATCCACCCATCTCCCATGTGGTCTTTTTCTGGGTCTTTTCCTGTCCCTTGGAATCTAATCTAAAATTTCGGCTGTCCATCTATGGTCTGTCCTTCTGGCAGTATGTCCAGCCCATTGCCATTTCAGGGATTTAACTCTGATCATGATGTCTTCCACTCTCGTCATTTTTCGGATCCACGAGTTCCTCTTCTTATCTCTCCTGGTTATACCAAGCATGCACCTCTCCATGCTTCTTTGAGTTGTCTGCAGCTTTTGTATGTCTCTTTTAGTTAAGGTCCATGTCTCTGCACCATACGTAAGCACTGGAAGGATGCATTGATCAAACACTTTTCTTTTAAGACATAATGGCATATTGCTCTTGAAAATTATGCTGTTTCTTCCAAAAGCTCTCCAGGCAAGTTTTGTACGCCGATTAATTTCTTCATCAATGTGACCCTCACTTGATATCTGCTGTCCAAGATAAACATACGTATCTGTTATCTCCAGTTTTTCTCCATCAATCGATAAATCTTCATTTCTTGTAAAAGCATTGAACATCACTTTTGTTTTCTGAAAGTTCATTTTTAATCCCACTTCTTTACTCTTGTCAGCAAGTTCCTGGATCATACTCTGCAGCTCTGATGGGGTAGTTGCAAAAATGACTACGTCATCAGCAAAACGAAGATGGGTTAGATAATCTCCATTAATCTTTATCCCTTTGTTTTCCCAGTTCAGTGATTGAAAGACATTTTCCAATGTGGCATTAAAGAGCTTCGGAGATATGGTGTCACCTTGTCTCACTCCCTTTCCAATTTTTATGTGTGTTGTATTTTCAAACAGCCGAATCTTTGCACTTGCATTTTCATAGATGTTATTAATAATATTAATGTATGCATCTTCAATACCGCAGGATTTCAGAGCCGTGGTAACTGCTGATGGTTTCACCGAATCAAAGGCTTTTTCATAATCGATAAAAGCCATGCACAATGGAAGTTCATATTCCCTCGCTCTTTCAATCAGTTCTCTCAGTACGTGGATATGATCTATTGTGCTGTAGCCACTCCTGAATCCAGCTTGTTCTCTCTCTCTATATATATATATATATATATACACACACACACACACTGCAAAAAGGGCATCTTAAGTTTCAATATAATGCTACTCAAGACACTCAGAACTATACAGGTTATGGAAATTACCCCCCCCCCCCAAAAAAATATTCCATTATATATCAAAAACTACTTACATAAACTAACCTGATACAAACTTTGGAATTACAAAACACTTCCTTCTTTGTCATTGTTCTGATCTGTATCAAGCCATTACGGAGAGCTTTCTTCTGCGTTGTGGTTGGTAAAAAAAAATATAAGATTTTTCTAGTGGACTTCATACACTGCATTGAAAAAATTGTTGTGTATTTTCTTCTTTCAAAGGCCATAGTTGTGGCCATTCAGTGTTATGATGATCACTTGTTTTGTTCTATACACATAATAATCATAGTTATCTGATATGAGGTATATCAAGAGTCTCATTCGAATAGATGAACATTAGGAAATATTTCAAACTTGTCTTTTGTACAGCTATGACAATAAATATCAAACACTGTGAATGTGTTTAATATGGAACAAAAACACGAAGCCTAGAACTAAAAAAATCAAAACTTGCAGTTTATTATCATCAGGAATGGAATGGGTATAGTGTAATCTCCCTCTTCATCTCGTAAGTAATAATAATAATAATAATAATGGTGCTTAACATGATTTCGAATTATGTTTTAAAAGAGTACATTTTATTTTGATTCCCATATTTCAAAGCTAAACATAAAAAACCTGTCTGAAACGTCTTTATTTCGTTAAGGCATGGACAACTGTCTTACGATTCAAGTCTGTGTAGGTCAGGTATAATTGATATGAAGTATTACACTGATATACACCTGCCTTGATAATGTTACAGTCATTCTTCACAGTGTCCTTGATGCTTTTGAGATAAATATAAAAAAATTACTTTATCCTGTAAAATTATTCTAACTCATAATTACAGAAATAAGAAAACAAAAAAACTCTACTTTCTTCTAATTTGGGTTACTTTTATAACAGCAGACAGTTAAAATCCCTATTAGGTGCTTGAATTAATTCCCGCTGTTGCTCAATAGAGCGCAGCAGTGGTGCCCTGTGACCCGGGCCACACATGACCTCCCTTGCGCATGCATGTACCGTCCATAGTCTGGGCGAAGCAGTGTGTGACACGCGATTGGAGGGCACAGAACACGAGTTTGTATCACATTCACGATGTCGAGTTTCGTACCAAAAAAGGAGCATTTGCGGGAAGCATTACTCTTCTGCTTTCATCTCAAGAAATCTTTAGCGGAAAGTCATCATTTGCTAGTGCAGGCCTATGGGGAACATGCCTATCGGAAACAACATGCAGAGTGGTTCCAACGCTTCAAAGCCAACGAATATGACGTGAAGGACAAAGAACACCCTGGGCAGCCGAAAAAGTTTGAAGATGGTGCATTGGAGGCCTTATTGGACGAGGATTCATGTCAGACGCTCCATGAGTTGTCTGAAACACAACGGGTCGATGAGTCAATGGTTAGCAAACATTTAAAGGCAATGGGAATGATCCAGAAGCTCGGACCCCACATGACAAGGTTATTCTTCTCCATGACAACGCTAGACCTCATGTCGCCAACTCCATGAAGGAACTCTTGGAAGCACTTGGCTGGGACTTCTTACCCCACCCGCCTTATTCCCCAGACATTGCTCCCTCGGACTTCCATTTGTTCCGGTCGCTACAACATGGCCTGTCAGAGCAGCACTTCCTTTCTGTCGCGGATATCCAAAAATGTCTCGATGAATGGTTCACCTCGAAAGAGCCTGCATTTTTCTACCGCAGAATCCATTTGTTACCTCAACGGTGGGAAAGGGTCATAGCTGCCAATGGACACTACTTTGAATAAACTATCTTGTACCGTTCTGTGGCAACGCACAGGTATTTGTGTGACAAAAAACGGCGGGAATTAATTCAAGCACCTAATCGATGTTAACCATGATTGAATTTTAAAGCTCTAACAACAGTAAAATTAAGATTATCCTTACTCCCACTGATGACAATAATAAAACCAAAGCTCAATTTTTTTTAAATGATTGTTTTATAACTCTTCTGAAAATTACTGTCATGGGACATCAAAAACTTTTATATGATGCCCCCCCCCCCATATGTATGTATAAACACACTTTTTTATCATTTAGCAATTTTTTTTGGGGGGGGAGAGTCCTCTTTAAAGTTTACATTATTTTTATACTATGGTAGCAATTTGGAGGAGTTATATGCAGTAAATTATTTCAAAAAATTGAGTGTGAATTTATACTACTGCCATCAGTGCATATAAAGGTAGGCTTAACAAAAAGATTCCTCATTACCTTAGATTTATTCCTTTTTTGAGGTTTTCTGCATAAATGCATAAATTAGGGAGGATTTTCTTTTATGAACTACCCTATTCATTTTTAATGCTTCAAGTTCATGTTGTCTTTCTTTTTGTCAGAGTTTCTCTGCTTGTTCTAGAATGCCATGTGCAACTCATATTGCAGGTATGTTTTTTTTTTAATGCTTGCTTTAGTCTCTTACTGGCTTCTTTAAGTACAGAGTCTAATGATTCTTGTACTTCTCTTTTTCTTGAACAATAATTTTTATCTTGTTTTCCATGTTTTCTATAGTTTGCTTTCTGCTCTTCAAATCCTTTATTTGGCAATTCTTGTTTCAATCTCTCAGCACTTTCTTTCTTTGCTTTCAGTTGCTGTTCCTTTAATCTCTGCTCCTCTTCCAAATGGTTGCTATATGACCTATGTGCATTAAGTGCTAATTTTATTAGTTCTTTGGTTATTAGCACCCTTGCAACTTGAACTATACATAATATCTAAGGTATTTTACCTGATATTGTCAAAGTATTTCTTACGTTGTTTGCTCTGTGAGGCACTGCTCCAGGCCCCGAGAGATCCCTTACGTTACAGACCTTTGGTTAGTTATAAAAAAAATTTTTAGCAGAAATAAAACAGTTAGGTTATATATTTTTAGTTCTACATTCATTCACTTGCACAATCAAACGTTTAAAATTTACTATTAATTAAAAGATTTTAGTAGAAAGAGTTATATACTCATCGGGTCAGGAGACGTCTCACAAGGGGTTCGTTGTTACGGCGAGCGCTTTCTGCGGTACTTTACCGCCATCTTCGGGCCACTATTTCTACACGAGGGTTCCTCGCGTGTGTGTAGTTTTGGAGTTGCTTGTCAGGAATCGATGGGACGGTTTGCTGCCTGTGTGTGTTAGAGGATTTGTTTCCAATGTGTCGCCATCTATTGGATGAGTTGGTAGGTATCAGTCATAAGTATAATTGTTTTGTGTAAATATTTTTGGGTTATTATTTGTTCGTAGAAACAGGTGTTGTTGTTTTTTTGGTTTTTTTGTTCTTTGTTTATTGGTGTGAATTTTTGTAATGTTCTTTTTTTTTTGCCTTTTTTTATGGATTTTTTTTTTTTTATATAAGTGATTTCCAGGCTGTGTCTAGTGTGGTGGGGTCTTGTAAGTTGCATATTTTATATTTTCTTTATTCAATTATAACGCTTTTGGAAATTCTGAAATTCTTAATTCTTTTTCATTTGTGTGGGTGGTTAGTAATTTAATATTTTCAAAATCAGGGTATTGTTTATGTTTAACACAGTGTTGGATAAGTGCAGTTTTTTTCTTTTTGTTCCAGTTTTTTATATGTTGATGTAATCTTTTAATTAATCTATTTTTTGTGCTGCCAATGTATGATATGTGGTCTTCAGAACTCTGTGAAATAATAGGAATTTCATATACGCCTGCTGATTGTAGTATATTATTGTTACTTTTTTCTTTATAATTAAGTCACCAATATTCTGAACTGAATGTCCAAAAATAATGTGTTTCTTCATTAATCTTAAAAAATTTCCATTTAGTCCTCTAATAAAAGGGAAAGAACCTGAAAATGTGTATTTCTTTTTTTGGGATGTTTTGTCTAGACTCTTTTAATTTCATCTTGTATTCAAAAATCAGCTTAAAAAGACCCTACTATTGTAATTTGTGAAGCAGATAAATCAAATCAGTTAATAATAATAGATAAAAGTGAATATATTGTTAAAATGAATACAGCTATTGAGGAATTAAAATGTGAGATAATTAAAAAAGACCCTGTGGACTCTCAGATAAACTTTTTAGCAAAAATAAGAAATCATAGTTCACTACCTTCAGAAATTACCAGAGCCTATCCACCAGTAAGTACTTTAGTTCCGTGCATTTTTGGGAAAATAAAAACCCATAAACCCAATAGACCATTTAGAGTTATTGTTCCAAAATCAAATTCCCCTCTAATACATCTAGAAAGGAAATTACACAAATTTTTGGCCCCCTTTTTCATGAATAATGAATACTGTTTAAAAAACAGTTTCGAGTTCATTGAGAAAATAAAATCTAATAATATTCCACTATCTGACATGTTTATGGCAAGTTTAGACGTTAAATCATTATTCCCAAGTACCCCTGTACAAAAAGCCATAGACATTATCATTAAAGAGTTAAAAAATAAATCTCACTTTAATAATACACAATTACAAGAGTTATTTAACATTTTATCCTATATTTCTAATAACAACTACTTTAAGTTTGACAAAAAAATCAACAGGCAAGAAGTAGGAGCCCCAGTGGGATCCTCATTATCTTCTTTATTTTCAGAAATAATCATGAGTGATATAGAAAACAAAATTATTAAAAAACTACCAAACCCACCCATCATTTATTGTAGAAACGTCGACATTTTTATTTTATCTAAATTAAAACAAAAAGAACTTGAAATATTGAAGGATAAATTTACCACTTGTTACCCAGAGATTGAATTAACTTTAGAATTTGAACAAAATGAAAAAAATTCCTTCTTAGACATAAAAATAATAAAAAAAGACTTAAATTTTGAATACAGAGTTTTTAGAAAACCAACCTATGTACCTATAATGATCCCATGTCAATCTAAACACCCCAAAACTCATAAAGTAAATGGTATTAGGAATTGGGTAAAAAAAGCCTTCACACATTCCTCAAATAGAAAATACAGAGAAGAAGAAATCCAGTGGATTATTAACACAACCAAACAATTTGGATATGACACAAAAACTGTCAAAAAGCTGATTTTTTAATACAAGATTAAATTAAAAGAGTCTAGACAAAACATCCCAAAAAAGAAATACAAATTTTCAGGTTCTTTCCCTTTTATTAGAGGACTAAGTGGAATTAATTTTTTTAAGATTAATGAAGAAACAACATTATTTTTGGACATTCAGTTCAGAATATTGGTGACTTAATTATAAAGAAAAAAAGTAACAATAATATACTACAATCAGCAGGCGTATATGAAATTCCTATTATTTCACAGAGTTCTGAAGACCACATATCATACATTGGCAGCACAAAAAATAGATTAATTAAAAGATTACATCAACATATAAAAAACTGGAACAAAAAAGAAGAAAAAACTGCACTTATCCAACACTGTGTTAAACATAAACAATACCCTGATTTTGAAAATATTAAATTACTAATGTTACCCACACAAACGAAAAAGAATTAAGAATTTCCAAAAGTGTTATAATTGAACAAAAAAATGATAAAATATGCAACTTACAAGACCCCACCACACTAGACACAGCCTGGAAATCACTTATAAAAAAGAAAAAATCCATAAAAAAAGGCAAAAAAAAAAAAACATTAAAAAAAATCACACCAATAAACAAAGAACAAAAAAATACACCTGTTTCTACAAACAAATAATAATAGCCCAAAAATATTTACACAAAAGAATTATACTTTTGACTGATACCCACCAACTCATCCAATAGATGGCAACACATTGGAAACAAATCACCTAACACATACACAGGCAGCAAACCTTCCCATCGATTCCCGACAAGCAACTCCAAAACTACACACGCGAGGAACCCTCATGTAGAAATAGTGGCCCGAAGATGGCGCTAAAGTACCGCAAAAAGTGCTCGCCATAACAACGAACCCCTTGTGAGACGTCTCCTGACCCGATGAGTATAACTCTTTCTACTAAAATCTTTTAATTAATAGTAAATTTTAAGCGTTTGATTGTGCAAGTGAATGAATGTGGAACTGAAAATATATAACCTAACTGTTTATATATAATATATAACCTAACTGTTTTTTTTCTGCAAAATTTTCTTTTTTGTAACTAACCAAAGGTCCGTAACGTAAGGGACCTCTCGGGGCCGGGAGCACGTGCCTCACAGGGCAAACAACATGAGAAATATTTTGACAATATCAGGTAAAATACCTTGGATATTATGTATAGTTTTATCAAAAGCACGTTTATAACATAAGACAACCTGTAAGGTTGTCTCATGAATTGTATTTTTCGTAATACTTTATAACTTGGTTGTCATACATTTTTAATGCATTTCGAATTGTTAGTCTCTCATTCAACATCTTCTCAGACATGGATGACTTCTCATCTGAAAGAACTCTTCATGGTACAGAAGAGCCTCTCTCTATATCGAAGTTGCCATGTGATAAAGCAAGGCATGCTTTCACAACTTTAGCCAAAGATGGATATTTCCAGTCTCCAAATGTCTTTTGATACAATGTCTCTCCAAAAATGACCAATCCTAATTTCGCTGTTTGGAATAAATTCTTAAACATACAAGTACATCTATACCTAGACCCACGTGATTAGAGGAACGGCCTGCTCAAATGACAAAAAGTACTGTCTCGTTATTTTAAATAGATATGCAGAAATGTCTCACCAGGTGTTTTTTCGATTATCACTTACTATTTTCGTTATGAACAATTCCTAATTTATATTAAACAGTTTGTAGATAATGTAAAGTGAGTTTAAATGTCTGTTGGCGAAAACATGCATTTTCCGTGTCATTCGGAAAATAAAGCTGTAAAAACCATCACACAAATTTATTTCAATGAACATATCATTCATGAAATTCTAGGTACAAAATGTTTGACTTGAAATTGATACATTTAACTGCAAATAAACTTCAATAAGCACAGAAAACACCAGTCTTTAATATGGCGAAGGCAAGATGCGTGCTCACTCCTGGCGCTGCCGTATTCCAAACAGAAAAACGGGACACTTTTTTGGCGGAATATCTTGATTTAAGTAGGCCATTCTTTTAATCACATGTGGGTCTAGTCTATACTTACCACTGATTTTCTGCAATAAAGCAGAAAGCAATAAACTGAACAAGACATATCGATACGCATGGTTCATACGCTTTTTCAATCACAAAATTCCAGGACTTTTGGATTTTTTCCAGGACATACGATTCAAATGCTCTTACATAAAATATAGTGAAACCATACATCTGTTAAATTTGTAACCTACAACAAACAACTTCCTACACACTTGGGCAAACTTAAAACAGCATTAAGTTATATATATATGACAATTTCATATTAGCATTACCAAGGTGTAATGCCGTAGATTCGAAATCTTTGCACGTTTGCTTCAGGAGTCAGTTCGCTCACCCACACTCGAGTGCACCTGCACTGCGCTGTCCCCGAATGTTGTGAAGAATATATGTATCTGTATTCTATGCGGAAAAAAACAGCAGTCTTTCCAAATCATAATCCATTATCTGGGAGGAAAAAAAAAGGGGAGGGGGATAGTCTTTGGTTCAATAGGTCCTGTACGTATATAGTATCAATGGGTGTTGGCATATATTGACATCGACAAAATTTCAGAGTTGAAATACTATTTACAGAAAGGATATGAATGTTACTTACGTTGATAGTCCCATAAATATGCTAGTCCAAGGGTGGCAGGAGGTGGTGACTGAACGCTGAGTAACATTTCACTGGTTGAATGGAGCAATGAACTAAGTACGGACAAATTAAGATTTTTTGACTGATAGTTAAAAGCATGAAATGTTGCGACTTCTAAAACATGAGAATGATGATAAAAAAGGCTGGCAATTATGACACACGAAGACTAAAGGCGCAGAATGGGAACGCAAGAAGAAAACAGAATACGAATAACTCAAACTAAAAATGCTAAAACCAACGTCGAGTACTAGCCATCGTTCTTATCTCGGCAATGCATTTCGGTGGCTCGACACCATCATCAGGCCGGTGGGACTCAGCCACTGTTCGTATGATAAGCAGTCATGGAGTCTCTTGGCAACCAGTGATTAGGTGTACTGCTTTCATTCGTTGATTCGCCCAACACGTGATATGTGGAGTTGACAAGCAGTACACCTAATCATCAGTTGCCAAGAGACTCCATGATTGCCTATCATGCGAACAGTGGCTGAGTCTCACTGGCCTGATGATGGTATCGAGCCACCGAAATGCATTGCCGAGATAAGAACGACGACTAGTACTCGACGTTGGTTTTAGCATTTTTAGTTTGAATTATTCGTATTCTGTTTTCTTCTTGCGTTCCCATTCTGCGCCTTTGGTCTTCGTGTGTCATAATTGCCAGCCTTTTTATCGTCATTCCCATGTTTTAGAAGTCGCAACATTTCATGCTTTTAATTATCAGTCGAAAAAAATCTTTGTTTGTCCGTACTTCGTTCATTGCTCCATTCAACCAGTGAAATGTTACTCAGCGTTCAGTCACCACCTCCTCCCACCCTTGGACTAGCATATTTATGGGACTATCAACATAAGTAACATTCATATCCTTGCTGTAAATAGTATTTCAATTCGGCAGTTTTGTCGATGTCAATATATGCTAACACCCATTGATACTATATACGTACAGGACATATTGAACCAAAGAATATCTCCCCCTTTTTTCTTTTTCTCTCAGATAATGAATTATGATTTGGAAAGACTGCTTTTTTTCCGCATAGAATACAGATACGTATATTCTTCACAACATTCGGGGACAGCGCAGTGCGGGAGAGCAAACAGACTCCTGAAGCAAACATGCAAAGAATTTGTATCTACGGCATTACACCTTGGTAATGCATTATAATATGAAATTAAAACAGAATGTTAAAAATGATGTCTGCTGCAGCTAATCAGAAAATCACAGATAAATACTGAAATACCAAAACTGTCACTGAAAATGTGACCAGGTTTAATATCCACTAAACTTTTATATACAATATACTACACTGATTTTGAGAACACTTTATTTTTTCTAATTTGGCTTTAGTTCAACTATTGAAGCAAATTACAGAATAAAAACAACAACCATAAAATGCAAAAATAAATAGGTATGTGGCATTTCTTTTGAAATGCTTTCATGTACCACACAATCAATACATAAAATACTATTTATATTTAATTATTTTGAAATAATGCTTACATTGGAAATTTAAGGGTGAGGAAAGGTGAAATATCTAGAACTTTTTCAAAGGACCAAAGGGATTGTTATTTCTTAAACACATAATCATGGAAGCAAGTATTTGTGGTACATTTTATTTAGGGAAGGAATTTTCAACATAATATCGATGCTGTAGCTATGTTTTAAATTTTTACTCGCCAGCAAACTAAAGTATGTACAAAAATTTCCAATGTGAAATGAAAGAGAATAACGGGAAAAACCTTATGTCCAAGGGCTGTGTGCAATTGCATTCATTAGTGATCATGGCAATTTAACTGAGCATGATTAAAAAACTAATTATAGAAGCTCAGAAATTACTCTAAGAAACAACTAGATTTACATTTCTGATATCAGAAAGCAATCTGATTTTATGGCAAATTTTTATATAAAGTATTCATTACAAAATTTAAGTAAAGGTAAACCCCCCCCCCCCTTCCTCCACACACACACACACACACACACACACATAAAAATCAGCTATTTACTTCCACCAGTGGCTAAAAAATATGTAACGAAAATTAACAAATGGCACAAAAAACGTTTCCCATAGCAGAAGGAAGATATTAGAGACAAAAAGATTTTCAAATCGATTAGTTAAAAGGAGAGATATAGGAGGAAACATAACTATGCGTTTCAGCGGAAGAATTTTGCATAATGGAAAAGTTGAAAACAGGAGAAAGGCATTCTTCATAGCAAAAGCTATGTTAAGGGGAAAAAAACTTTTCAAATACGTCTCCCGGAAGCAGAGATAGCAAGAAGAACGTTTTGACCTTTACAGCCCCTAGGGAGAAAGTTTTACATTATTTGAAAAGGATCTTCTTATTGTAGCAAAAAACTTATTCACTCTCCATCTTTAATATAGCGAATGGCATACAGTAAAAAAAGAAATTTCTCAATAGGGTTTTTACAGGCAGAGATAGCCTGCAAACAGAAGTACACAAACACCACCTAGTGACAGAATTGTGAACCACAAACCTCCTCAAATACACCCCTAAAAAGTGTTCCATAAAGTAAATGGTATCTGGTGTTAAAAGAATTTTTTAAATTGGATATTTAGAAGTGCAGATATTAAGAAAAATAGATTAAATATTTGCGCCCTAGCGGCGAAATTGTGCATTACTTTGTGAACAAAATACAAATAAGGAGTTTTCATAGTTAGGTATATGATCGAAAGATAATATTTTTCAGTCGGGTTTTTAGTCTGCAGATATTGCTGTAAACAGAAATGTGAGCTTACGCCCTCTAGCTGCACACTTGTGCGTTAAGAAATATTTGAAATTTTATGAGAAACATTTCGCACTGAAAAAGTTCTCCAACAAAGAAAGAATTTTTCAAATCGTACTCCTAGAAACAGAGATACCACCAAAAATAAGATACACGTGTACGCCCCCTGGTGGAAAAATTGCACTATTTTAAGCAGGAAGTATTCTCAAAAAGTTTTCCGAGTTGAGAGGTATCGGTTCAGGGAAAAAATTTTCAATTGAGTTTCCAGCTCAGATTTTGTTGCCAATACATCAGAAGCCAAAATAAACATTTACGCCCCCTGGTGGCCAAACCTTTCTTTACCAGAAGTGAGAATTTGTACGCAAAACATTTCAACCTCAAGAGCTGTATCCGACTCTGAAAGAATTTTACAAATCAGAATTTTAGAAGCGGAGATATTGGGAAAATCGTGATTTACCTTTAAAAACCCCTAACGGAAAATTTATGCATTATTCAAAAAAGGGACTGTAAGTAAAATAGTCTTCAATATAAATGTCATTGAAAGGAAAAGGAATTTTTTCAATTGGATATTTAGAAGCAAATATATGAAATGCATTTTAAATTTGATACGATCTCCATTTGCGCCCTCTAACGGTGAAGTTTGTGCATAAAAAAACCCGGAACGAATGGATCATCATTCTTACATTTTAAGCTTCTCAATACAAAAAGATTTTTACAAATCGAACTAATAATTGTAGAGATGTGGTCTCGCTGGCTGGACAGACAAAGTGATAACATAAGCATGACACAAAAGGTGCTAATAACAACAGCTTCAGTCCTCCTAAACAAGAAAACCGATAGCCAGTGCCCCCCCCCCCCAACACACACATAAGTTATGTCAGTAGAAAAATCCTCAACTACAAAACATCGTGCAGGGACAAAAAGGCTGAAATGGATAAAATTCCAGGACATGTAACAGAATTTTAGGACATTTTCAAGACTTTTCCAGGACAAAATAGAATTCCAGGATGC
Organism: Macrothele yani; assembly: GCA_039090855.1. Taxonomy (NCBI): domain Eukaryota; kingdom Metazoa; phylum Arthropoda; class Arachnida; order Araneae; family Macrothelidae; genus Macrothele; species Macrothele yani. The sequence goes on from CM077012.1 coordinate 48,135,534, forward strand.
ATATGAACCAATATCAACTTTGATATCATATACATATTGATATCAAAGTTGATATTCCCATGTATCAATATTAAAAGTGATGTTAATACAAGCACGTCGATATACACAACACAAATCACGGTTTTTTTTAAAATAGTAGCCTTACAATTAAAATAGTTCAAGGATTTTCTGAAAATAGTTGCTTTTGGCTGTTTGTTTTTTTGTAAGAAATAGTAGCCATAGTCGCCCGTCATCAAAAATAGTAGCAATAGTCGCCACTGGCAGCCCTGATATTATCACTTATTACACTCAATACAGAAAGACTAACATCATTCAGCAATACCCTATAAGAGCTGGTTTCATAATCTCCTGTAAATTATTTGCAATCACATTGTTTTCCAGCTAAAATCCAACAACCTTTCTATACTTTCCAATATACTCTCAATATGAATATTGCTCTCTGACATCACATTTTTTCCTTTTCAGCATACACAGCATTGCTTTATAGCAGTGGTGGAAGATTAAGATTTTGCTGTTAGTCTTTATAAGTGCCTAACTGAAGGTAAATGCAGCAACTTAACATTTTTATATATATTGAATAAGGCAATACGGTCAAATTATTGCTGTATTTCAAGCTTTTGCTAATTTTTCATATACTTGCATTTTTTCCTAAATGAATTGCTTATCTACATATTCTTTGCCACTTATATTTGCTTTTACATAAGTTTCCCACTTCATGATAGCATTTTTAAAGCTGCCCTTATAATTCTATACACTACTGATATAAACATCTTTTAGGGATCAATAATATTTTAACTTCATAATGTAAGTTTACTTCAATCATTTATGATATGGCTAAATTTATATGGGCACAAAAATGTGCATAAATTTAATCCACTATCAGTTTTCACATTTTTTCTACTTAATGAGTAAAAATAAGTCATGAATTAGATTAAAATTACTGAATTTATGTGTTACAGTATATATTTATTGGCATTTTATACACATACCTGACCAGACATGTCAGCTGCAAATACATCAAAACTTAGCATCATGTCTTTCTGAATAAAGAAATTGGAATGTTCCACACCTTGTAAGTTCATTTGCTATCACCTGCTTGGTTTCATATTTGACAGTGGCTAACTTTGATATGATGGCTATCCAGCAAATGTGTGTCTTCTTCTAATTTTTGCCACTTACAAGGAATTTGTTTGATGATATCATTGTTACTCAGCAATTCATCTTCACTGATGATCCATTTCCCTGCAAACAAGTTTTTCACATACATCACAACTGCAGACTGAAATTTGTTCTTGGAATAAGCATCAGCCACTGTATTTTTCCCGCATCTTTTTTGACAGAAAACTGAAACACGTGAACATACTTGTCAGTAATTTTATAATTTGACATAGTAAACTACAAACACATCAGATCATCATTATGTATTCATTAAATATAAATTACACATTCATTATCATTATGCATTCATTAAATATAAGTTACATAGTATTCATTAAATATAAATTACATAGTTGTTAACACATTAACAAATCGGAAGTGCTGTTGTGATTCTCTAGCACTAGCTATAAATGAAATGACCGGCCATGATTAAATCTCTAGGTCGGGTTTGAGAGTCTTTTCTTAGTAACTGCCCTTTAAAACTGTACAAGATGAGCTTTTCAAGTCAACATGAACCCTATTGCGACCACAGCGCCCTTACATTCAGACAACCACAAGCGCCCAAGTCGCCTGGATAGCATAAGTAGGATTTCCTACCCCCCCCCCCCCATGTTCTTTGAATTTGCATGGCATCTGAGGGAATAGCAGAAGTTACCCTCAGTCATCATTGTTGTTGCTAAACAAAGAAGTGAACTAGGAGTTAGTTTGTCCCTGGGCTTGATCTCAACCAGCTTTCTCACATCGCTCAGTTGAACTCTTGCTTTGTTGACACGTGCTTAGTTGATGGGGGAAATTTGTCATAAAAATTATTTCATTTTGCTCAAATCCAAATAAACAGAATGAGAGCACATTTTTACAAGAAAGAACAATGGTAAAGTAAGATTTTTCAGCTGTTACCACTCCCTCCTGTCTGCCTAAGGCTCTAAGTAAAAGAATGCACTGATTGCCCCCAGGGAAACGTCCAAAGGTCAGTGTATGTCAAGCCTACAGATTGGAAGTTTCGAATGGTCACTTAGCAATAATCCTCCTTTTGTTATTGCTTCAGAAGGGAGGGGGAATGAAATTCGGAAACAAGCAGCAAATATTTTCGGGCTTTATGGTTTCTGAGCAACAAAACATTTTACAATCGTGGTCATTAAAGGATTAAACTGAGATAGCAATAAGGGCACTATTTTCAAACAATGGAACTTAAGACTGAAGGAACATTAAAAATGTCAGAAATTTTGACAATGGCTTTACAAAAAGAAATCATGAATTACAGAAAATATGTAGTATGTGTGAAAACCTTAAGTGCTGGAACACTGAATTAGAATATTATTATGCACAAGCTATTTAAGAAAATTAAAATAAATCCATAAAATGCCATTTTCATAACAAATCGACTCTTAGATCTAAATAATTGCGATAACCAAGAACAGGGTTCATACTTATTTTAATAATTAAAATTTAGCACTTTTTAAGGACTTTTTAAGTACTATTCAAAAAATTTTAAGGACTCTCGGGATTTTTATATATATATATATATATATATATACACACACACACACTGAAAGGACAATTATTATACTACGTAGTACATACCCACATAATGATGTGCAAGTCCACCTTTTGCTTTCACAACAGCAGTAAACCATCAGTTCCATGGCACAACGTTGTTATGGAATCTACAATTGTTGGAAATGTTCTGGTGGTATTTTGGTCAATGATTCTCGGACAGCAGACAGTATAGTGACGAAAGTTGCCAGTGGTGGGTTTCAACCTCTAATGCATTGCTCAGCCAGAATTAGATATATGCTAACAGGCTCCATTCCTTTTAATACTACATATACCTTCAGATTCACCCAAATCTGCAAAAAAACTCAGCTACAGACCGAGTAAATACACAAAAAATACATACTATTTCAACTCCACCTTTTAATAAATAAGTTATGTCATAAGTGTGTGATTCCACACACTTATGGCTATTCCTCTTGTTTTTTACAGTGAAAATACTGACTGCAATCGTCTTTTTCTCTGTGTGCGATTGAAAAATCAAATGCACACAGGGAACAAAACCTATGGTTTTCGGATACCCGAGACAATTTTAGACATGGGAATTCTTGCGAATAACTCTCCTTGAATTTTTGACAACTTTTTTTGCTTTTTAGATCCAAGAATATTAGTAGAGGCAGGTGGCCATTTACCCAATGCTATTGCAAGTAAATTCGCATGCGACAAACACAATGGGAGCAAAAACCAACAACGCACAGAATAATTAACTATGAAAGGTTTCATAGCTTTATTATACGGATAAATAGAAAATTAGCACTAAATGCTTGATACGAAAAAACTAATCAAAAAGATATTTTAAATTGCATAAATAAATCAATTCTGAAAAAAAAAGGATAAAAGAAAAAGGCAATGCAAATAAAATAAATTATAATAAATATCCATGCAACGTTTGATTAGCACAATATAAGTTTTCTGCTAAGACACAGGGAAATAAAATCTCACAACTTAATGTGCCAGTGAGTAATGAAAATAAAGTAAAATAAAAAAACAAAAGAATTAAAGCTGAAATTAAAAGATTCCCAACAAAGAATGATCTGGGGAAAACAATCTTTAAAACAAGCTATTAAGAAAGAAAGAAAGTTCCTGGCAATTTGACAAGATAAAAAAAAAGAAAGATGATACCAAATTTTCAGATGTAATAAGCACCTTTTGAATTCATTCTGATGTGAATTAAATTTATCAAAGCTATTCAAAATCAATGGAACCAATTTGGAAAACAATCAACTGGTTCCAACAATCGATAAAACATCCAGAAATAGAAACATCTACTTAGTTTCACCGGCAGCTAAAAAGGATGTTACGAAAATTAATAAATGGTGAACAAAAACGTTTCTCTTCTACAAGGAAGGTACCAGAGACAAAGAGATTTTCAAATCAAACAGTTAAATGAAGAAATATAAAAAAGGAAACATTATATAAGTTTACGTCTGCTAGTGAAAGAATTTTGCATAGCGGAAAAGTTGATAATAGGCGAAAACTTTTCTTCATGGTAAAAGCGTTTGCCCTTTACGCAGCTAGTGAGAAATCTTTGCATTACTTAAAGAGGATAATGCTCCACATCTCTGTAGAAGCGAATGGCATACAGTGAAGAAGAAATTTCTCAATAGTGTTATTAGAAGTGGCGATACAGCTGCAAACTGAAGTACACAAATACCACCTACTGACAGAACTGTGAACTACAAAATTCCTCATATACTAGCCTTAAGTGTTCTACAAGGTAAATGGCATCCGGTGTTGAAAGAATTTTTTAAATTGTACATGAAAAAACAGTGATATTGAGAAAAACAGAATAAGCATATGCACCCCTAGCGGCGAAACTGTGCATTATTTTGGAAAGAAAATACACATACAGTTTGCATAGTTAATAGTATCTGACCGAAGAAAGAAGCTTTTCAATCGGGTTTTTAGTCCCGCAGATATTGCTGTAAACGAAAACGTGAACTTACGCCCTTTGGTGGCAGACTTGTGAGCTATGAAAAATTTGAAATTATATGAAAAACATTTCCCCACGGAAACGCTCTCCAACAAAGAAAGAATTTTTCAAATTGGATTCTTAGAAGCAGAGATATCAACAAAAATATGATATGCCTTTACGGACCCTGGCGGGGAAAACCATGCATTATTTTAAGAAGAAAGTATTCTCAAAAGGTCTTTCAAAGTGAGCGGTATCTGTCAACGAAAATATTTTTTCAATAGAGTTTTCAGGAGCTCAGATTTTGCTACAAATACATCAGATGCAGAAATTAACACTTACGCTCCCTGGTGGCTAAACCTTCTTTATCAAATATTAGAAATTATAGGCAAAGCATTTCCTATCAGCAGCTGTATCCGGTGCAGAAAGAAGTTTTCTAATTGGAATTTTAGAAGCAGAGATATCAGGGAAAACGCAATTTACTTTAACACCCCCTAGCAGAAAGTCTATGTAAATTATATGAGAACATTTTACACCGGAAGCGCTATCTAGCAAAGAAAAAATTTTTTAAATCTGACTCTTAGAAGCAGATATTGCCAGAAATAAGATATACATCTACGCCCCCAGGCGGAGAAACCATACATGATTTTAAGAAGAAAATATTCTCAAATGTTTATCGGCATGAGCGGTATCGGTCCACAAAAAAAGAATTTTCTCAATCGAGATTTTAGAAGCTCAGATTTTGATGGAAATACCTACAAAGCAGAAATTAAAGCTTACTCCCCCTGATGGCCAAACCACATTTTATAAAAAATTAGAAATTACAATTAAAACAGTTCCCAGTCGGAGCTGCATCTGGTGCAGGAAGAATTTTTCAAATCAGAGTTTTAGAAGCAGAAATAACGGGCAAAGCGCAATTTACCTTTACTCCCCCTAGCGGAAAGTCAATGAATTACTTGAAAATTTTTAAATTATATGAAAAACATGTCAAACTGGAAACTATCCTACAAAGAAGAAATTTTTCAAATTGGACCATTAGAAGCAGATATTGACAAAAATAAGATATACTTGGCAGAGAAACCATGCATTATTTTAAAAAAGGAATATTCCGAAATGGTTTGTCGACGTGAGTAGTGTCAGTCCAAGAAAGAATTTTTCAATCGAGATTTTAGAAGCTCAGATTTTGTTGCAAATACATCAGAAGCAGAAATTAACACTTACACCCCCTGGTGGCCAAACCGTTTTATACCAAAAATTAGAAATTATATGCGAAAGATTTCCCATGCAGAGCTGTATTAGCTGCAGAAATAATTTTTCAAATCAGAGTTTTAGAAGCAGAGATATTGATGAAAATGCCATTTACTTTTACGTTCCCTAGCAGAGAATCTATGCGCAACTTGAAAAAGTGACTATACCCAAAATAATCTTCGCCATGAGTAGAATCGAAAGGCAAACGAATTTTTGAATTGGATATTTAAAAGCAAGCAAATGTGTGGAATAAAATGTATTTTGAATTCGATATCATCTGCATTTAGCCCTCTAGCGGTGAAATTATGCATCATAAAAAAATCAAAATAAAGGGTCATCATTTGCACATTTCAAGATTTCTAATGCAAAAAGAATTTTTCCAATAGGACTATTAGTTGCAGAGATATCGTATTTACAGACAAACAAACTGATAACATAAACACGATCTGTTTTTACAAAAGACGTGCTAAAAAACACCTCTCTTTAGCAGAACATTTTTACAAGGAAAAAAAAAGAAAAGAAGTGCACTTCGCAAATCTGTCAGAGTAACATAGACAAAAGCTCACTGCTGAGGGCGAGGAGCTCAAGAAAATATGTCGCATCTGGAGCGCATACGCCAGGTCTGACATTATGTGAATAACAGTCAGGAGGTAGAAGTGGAAAAAACACATGCAGGTATTTCTCAGCAAGCAGAGCATCAGAAAAACCATTACATTAAACATTTGAAATGTATGTATACATTAAAAGCAAGATAAGGCTGTTCAGAACAATTGCACAATTAAGGTGTAAATATAAAACACATTTTCCAAATGTTCATGACATAAAAATTAGAGGAATACACAACACTTTTGCAACGTTAAACAAAATATAATCTAGGAAGAATCAATATTAATTAATTACAATATTTTATTTCGAAGACGAATACAATAAGGCAGCAAATGCATGCAGCTGCTGTGGTGGGACATTTTCTTTGGCTGGTTGCCAAAGACGGAGGAAAAAAGAGATTTTTTTTTTTTTTTTTTTTGATTGGACGTTTAACGACCACCGTGAGCAACTCAATGGGCTATAAGCAGTCGCCCATCCCTAATTTAGGGTCACTGGTTCCAGGGAAGGGAAAGAGCCAGTGCCGTAAGACAAACACAACATCCATGCCTCACCGGGATTCAAACCCGTACCCCTTACGGACGAATGATCAGAGGCCATCGCTTAGACCACTGCGCCACCGGGGCGGCGATTTTCTTTTCTCTGGGCAAAGAATATACACTCTGCTGCTCTGAAGCCAGCCTCAAAGCTTTGATTGCAGCCGTTCATAGTAATCGGCAATGAAAAGAAATCACATTACACTAAATTCTTTGTAGAAAAATTAATTAAATGCGTAGTCCGTAGTATGTGGTTGTTAACCGTAGAAACTACGGAGAATCCGTAGTAAATGGCATCTCTGCACACAACACATACAAAGAAAATTGAAAGTAATTCTGATAATCCGTAACTAATAAAATGATCAAACGAAACCAAAACCACTCATCACCACCGGAGCCTCCGCTAAGAACAATGACATCACCACAGAAGCGCTTGTTTTTTTAATGTTGTAATATCAACACCCCAGATCGTGAGAAATTTCCCATCATCCCACACTGTGCGCTCCTGCAACATGACACGGCATATACACGAGAAACAATGAAGAAGCACTCAGTTTATAAGTTGGAGGAAGTTTACTTGGCCATGAAAATCACGAATCAGATGTTCTGAAAGTAAAATTAAGGACTTTTTAAGGACTTGGTGAAATATTTAGTACTTTTAAGGGCCCTTAAAAAATAAAAATATATATTTAGCACTTTTTTTGACCTGTGCGAACCCTGAAGAACATTATGGTCTTTAAGACTACGGCAGGAGTTTTTAACCATGGTTCCATGACAATTTTGATAAAATTGTGATAAAAATGTCTAGCAAATTTTTGTCTTGTAGGCTTTTTTTCGGACATATTATTTAAGAGTTCTAATAATCCAGTAAAAAATTATATTCTGACCTTTGTTTAGCTATTTTATTATGTTTAATATAATAATTAATATGCATTGGTGCTATTGGAAGTTTCATTTAAATACTGAAACACATGCACTTAGTTACTTAGAATTTGAAAAAAGGAATGTGTCCACCTTCTAAAATATTACCCACTCATACAGTCACATTGATAAAAAAAAACAGGACACCTCAAAGGAGTCGAGCTTCGACTTTGGTTTATAGACTATGTTTATTAGGCAGTACAGAACAAATTATTAGCACCTCAGTGTCATGCATACCAGGTGTCAATGTAGCTAATAAGTGTGGCCACCTCTGGCTTGTATCACCTGCTGTACACACTGAGGCATCGATTCAAATAACGTGTTAATCGTGTCCTGTGGAATAGCCATCCACGCTGTAATGACCCACGTCCGAAGTTCATCAAGAGTTGCTGGTGGACGGTTGTATTGCTGCACCTGTCATTTGAGCACGTCTCAGAGATTTTCTGTGATAAATCCGGCAATCTAGTCGGCCATGGCAGAAATGGAACATTGTTATCCCTGAAGAAGGCATGTATTGCCACTGCAACATGCAGTGGGGCATTGTCTGCTGAAATATGGCCCTGGGGACGTCCTGCAGGTACAGAAGGGCGACCGGCCGTATAATGTCATTGACGTGATGAGCACTCGTTATGAAGGTATGGATTCTCGCAAAGGTGATCTGCTTTTGTACCCAATAGCACCCTAGGTAATGATGCCTTATATTGGTGCACTATGCTTGCTGAGTATACACTCTTCCTGAAACCTCTCCCCCGTAATCAGTGGACACAGTGTGGCCATCATTTTCGCCTAAACAGAAGCGTGTTTCATCCAAGAACATGATATTGTGCCATTCGTCACACCACTCCCTTCATTTGATGTGCCATTGCAGCCTAGCTGTCCGTTGCTACAGTGTCAAAGGTACCCTGAAGAGGGGCCAATGAGCCAGCATTCCGAACTGTAATAACGGCCAATGTAATGTTAAAACTGACAACGAAAAATGTTACTATATTTTAAAATACACCAGAGTTTAATAATAATGAAACATATATAGTGTACTAAATCCGTTTATTTTTGTGGTGTAGTCAGCATAAAGATTTGCCAAGCTTTCGCACTCCACTAGGAGGCTTTTTCAAGGCAATGGTAGACACAAAAATGCAGAGAATTGGAACATGTAAAGAATGAAGATGATTTTTGAAAATAATGCGGATGACATCTTGAGCATATTACATTTTTTTTATCACATAATTATACAGTGCGCCGTGATGTGTTTCCATCTTTTAATAACGCATGCCAAACCATTGGTAGTTCAGTAGAGACTATATCATTGCATGCCACTTTGCTGGATAGGATTTCCACTGTTTCCCTGATGGCAGTCGCTTTGAAATTCGTGTAAGGGGAAATTCTTTTAATATTATTCCATACAGGAGCGGCCAAGCAATGCATGACTTCTCTGGCAAGGGCTGTATTCTGCATGTCCTGGTTCACACTTTGTATGTGTTCTTTACATCTAGTGTCCAAGGATCACTTTGTCATTTATATATATATATATCTTTTCTGTGTTGTCAGGATATACCAATGGTATAGCGTACACACCCGCCTTTTTTTCTCACACTGTCTCTCCTTGCAACTTGATATTATATGCGATAACGGGGTCGAGGACTTAATTGCTATTAATATGCTGTATTTGCGTAATAAATTATTTAACCAATATGTAAAGCCAGGGATATATGTGATGGATCCTGCGTATCTCATTGCTCTACTTGGCGATTTTGCTATTGCCGATATTATGATTTCTCACAGTCCTATGTACTCTGTCTATGTCATCCTTCTTATTTCCAGCCTTTAGACCTTGCTATAAATATTATCAATTTCTTTATTATTCAGGTAGTCGGGTTTGCATATGTTGTACGCTCTATAGAACCATGCTCTAAATGCGGAAAGTTTGTACTCCTTGGGCAGTGCGAATCAGGAGGGACAAGGTTCGGTACTGCGGTCGCTTTATAATAAACGTTAAAATCAAAGCTGGATGTTCTATTTCTTCTGAGCGTGATGCCAAGATAATTCAATGTCCCGTCTTTTTAAGCTCCATGGTGAACTTTATTGCATTGATCTATATTATGAGGGTTACTCACCTTTATTCCTAAAATCATTTAGAGCTTTTCGTCTCTACACATTTCCAACACATATTTTTTTCTTAGTTGCATCGTTGTTCAAGGCCGCCAAAAAAATAAATAAAATAAACCAACCTCTTTTTCAACTCACGCAAACTTCGTTCCCTTCTTTTCTTTTTTTTTTCCCAATGACCAAATGCGGATTCAAAATAATCAACCACAAGTATACATAACTGAAGTTCCTAAAACACTAATATCTAATTAAAACTTCAATCAATAAAATTTATATTACACATTTCTTAAAACGTCAAAGATAAAAACACTAACCCATAATTATTTACAAATGCTCCATCGGCACCCAATTAAAACAAAATTGGGTACCGAAGAGCATTTGTAAATAATTATGGGTTAGTGTTTTTATCTTTGACGTTTTAGGAAATGTGTAATATAAATTTTATTGATTGAAGTTTTAATTAGATATTAGTGTTTTAGGGAGTTCAATTATGTATATATTTGTGGTTGATTATTTTGAATCCGCATTTGGTCATTGGGAAAAAAGAGAAAAGAAGAAAACGAAGTTTGCGTGAGTTGAAAAAGATGTTGGTTTATTTTATTTATTTTTTTTGGAGGCCTTGAACCACGATGTGACTAAAAAAATAAGTGTTGGAAATCTGTAGAGACGAAACCTCAAATGATTTTAGGAATAAAGGTGAGTAACCCTACATAATATAGATTACGTCTAAATAGCATGTGAATAATTAAGCAGCTAGATGACATTTGCAATGCTGTATGAATATTTATTGTATTGTGTAGGTTATTTATCTTGCGCATGAAATCATTTAATTTGTCTACTTCATGTTCCAATATCTACTGAACTACCAATGGTTTTTTTTTTTTTTTTTTATTGGAGGTTTAACGACCACCGTGAGCAACTCAATGGGCTATAAGCAGTCGCCCGTCCCTAATTTAGGGTCACTGGTTCCAGGGAAGGGAGAGAGCCAGTGCCGTAAGACAAACACAACATCTATGCCTGACCGGGATTCGAACCCGGCCCCTTACGGACGAATTGTCAGAGGCCAGCGCTTAGACCACTGCGCCACCGGGGTGGCTACCTACCAATGGTTTGGCATGCGTTACTAAAAGGTGGAAACACATCACTGCGCACTGTATAATTATGTGATAAAATTCATGTAATATGCTCCTGATGCCACCCGCATTATGTTCAAAAATCATCTTCGTTCTTTACATGTTCCAATTCTCTGCATTTTTGTGTCTACCATTGCCTTGAAAAAGCCTCTCAGTGGAGTGCAAAAGCTTGGCAAATCTTTGTGCTGACTACACCACAAAAATAAACAGATTTAATATGCTATATATGTTTCATTATTATTAAACTCTAGTGTATTTAAAAATAAAGTTACTGATGCTACATCCGGGCATGGAATCAACAACTTTTAAACTTTTTTTGAAGTCCCATCTAGCACTAGCGAGAGAGACCGCAAAACCTAGAGTTCTTGATGTTCTGCAAAGAGATCATCATCTCGAAGTTTCTACAGTTTAAGTCAGCGTTGAGTGACAACTGGTTTCAGCGACGGAAGAAAGAATTTCTCAAAAGAACACTATCACACATAGTGAGGGAAAAGAGAATCCTGGTAATGAAACTGCATTCCAGAACTTTCAGACATTACCAGGCGTTAGAGATTATAGCCCCACATATTTTATTTGATATACTTCTCCGAAAAGTCAGTGTTCTGATTTCAAAAGAGGAAGAGGTCCTGAATAAGAAGCATCGTAAAAAACTAGAGATTTTTCTATCAACTCTGATTCGAACTAATAATTACCCAGTCCCCTTCATAAATGAATCAACAGTAATTATGACGGATGAACGAGTAAAAGTTTTGGAGCATGGGCCAAATCTCTTCATCAAAGCCTAAAATTTGATGGAGAGATTTGGCCCATGGAGCATGGGCCAAATCCCTCCATCGAAGCCTAAAATCAAGCAGTTAATATCAGAAGTAGAAAGTATAATCTCCCCAAGTTGCAGCAGAAGACCGTGATATGACCAGATGTTTAGCAGTATCGAAGTTAAGTAGTAGTGTATTGAATTTTAACAGAAGGAATATTGAAAAAAAAAAACTTTAAGGAAAGTGACAGGCAGATTAAGAAAGTTTTAGAGAAACTACGCAATGACCCTAGAATATTGATTACCCTGACCGACAAGTCGAATCAGATTACCATTATGAACAGGTCTGATTATATTAGAAAACGTGAGGAATTTGCTGATCAATCGGACTCAATCCTGCAGTCGACGAATCCTCTAAACAGGAAAGTTCAAGCTCTGGCCAAGGGACAAAGACCTACTGGAAATTATTAGAATGTCAGCAAAGCTTCCACCGCGCCCTACAATTCCACCACTCTTTAGTTGCAAAAAACAAAGCTCTTACGTACATATTAGAAAAATTTGTAGCTAAATTCTTCTCTGAACATTTAAAAAACTCTGATTACGTAATCAAGTCAACAAAAGAATTTGTGGAGCGTGCAGGAAGGTTAAATATATTTGATAATGATATAATGGGAAGTTTCGACATAGTGTCTTTATATCCATCTATACCTATACCAGAGGCTGTCGCAAACCTTGAAGAAATAATCGTCACTTCCCGTGAATTCACACCAACCCAAACAAAGAAGATTATCGGCGCCTTAAATCTGATTACTAACCACAACTATTTCAAGTTGGATGGAAACATCTACAAACAAACTAAAGGAGCACCGATGGGTTCACCTCTATCATTAGTCCTTGTGGAAGCAGTACTTAGACCGCTAGAAGATCTCATCCTTTTAAACTGTATCAAGAAACCCCGAGTTTGGATTCGCTATGCTGACGACATATTCTTCATATGGGAACATGGAGTAGACAGGTTAAATGATTTCATGCACAAGATAAACAACCTACACAATACAGTAAAGTTTACCATAGAGCTTCAAAAAGACGGGGCATTGAATTATCTTGAAGTCACGCTCAGAAGAAATAGAACATCCAGCTTCGATTTTAACGTTTATTATAAACCGACCGCAGTACCGAACCTTGTCCCTCCTGATTCGCACTGCCCAAAGGAGTACAAACTTTCCGCATTTAGAGCATGATTCTACAGAGCGTACAACGTATGCAAACCCAACTACCTAAATAATAAATAAATTGATAATATTTATAGCAAAGGTCTACAAGGCTGGATATAAGAAGGATGACATAGACAGAGTACATAGGACTGTGAGAAATCGTATAATATCAGCAATAGCAAAATTGCCTAGTAGGGCAATGAGATACGCAGGGTCCATCACATATATCCCAGGCTTTACATATTGGTTAAATAATTTATTACCCAAATACAGCATATTAATAGCAATGAAGTCCCCGACCCCATTATCGCATATAATATCAAGTTGCAAGGAGAGAGAATGTGAGAAAGAAAAGGAGGGTGTGTATATGCTATACCATTGGTATATCCTGACAACACAGAAAAGATATATATAGGAATGACAAAGTGATCCTTGGACACTAGATGTAAAGAACACGTACAAAGTGTGAACCAGGACATGCAGAATACAGCCCTCGCCAAAGAAGTCATGCATTGCTCGGCCGCTCCTGTATGGAATAATATCAGAAGAATTGCCCCTTACACGAATTTCAAAGAGACCGCCATCAGGGAAACAGTGGAAATCCTATACAGCAAAGTGGCATGCAATGATATAGTCTCTACTGAACTACCAATGGTTTAGCATGCGTTATTAAAAGATGGAAACACATCACGGTGCACTGTATAATTACGTGATAAAAATGCATGTAATATGCTCGTGATGTCACCCACATTATTTTCAAAAATCGTCTTCGTTCTTTACATGTTCCAATTTTCTGCATTTTTGTGTCTACTATTGCCTTGAAAAAGCCTCCCAACGGAGTGGGAAAGCTTGGTGAATCTTTGTGCTGACTACACCACAAAAATAAACAGATTTAACATGCTATATACGTTTCATTGTTAAGGGAAAACGTGTCATAGTTCGCCACTACTGCACCAACACTGTTGATGATGCAGAGCGGTCACTCAAAGACATCCTCATGAAACGACGGTTATCTCTCAGTGTTGTCTGTGTACAATGTCCAGAACCTTCTGTTCATGTCCTATGCCCTTCTTTGTACCATTCCCTTGCACACTCTAGCCATGTGGACACGCTGCACCCTACATGACCGTCAATCTCCTGGAGGGAAACACTACAGTCTCATGCTGATAATGTGACCACTGTCAAACTTGATGTGAGTGTACGACTGTTTTGCACGATGATGAGAAACCCCTTACCCACTGCTGACCAAGCACTGACATTCCAACCAAACCACATAACACTTATAACAGAAAAATGGCCAGTTTTCGGTCTGTTACACTGCGTGATCTGATTTGCCTAGACAGGATACACATGCACCTATGATGCCAAAATGCTAATCATTTCTGGGATATTGTCTGATTAGCATATCCTGTAAAAATCAAAGTCATAGCTCAACTCCTTTCTGGTAAAAAAAAAAAAAAACTTCCCCTCATCAATCTGAAATGAAATTATCTGAAAGTAAATAAAAAGTGAAAAAAATGTGATCTTCAGCTATTGGAATGCTGTGTAATACGACCGTGGAAATGCAACAAGAGACATTAAATATATGATTTTAAAAGGTAGAAATACGATTTTAGTAAAACACACACACACACACACATAAAAACTTTCACCCTTCAATCTACCTAAGATAAAACTATCTCGAAGAATATAAAAAAAAAAACAAAAAAAAAACCTGCGACTGTTAACTTCTGGAACGCCACGGAAACAGAGAACGAAATGTTGCAAACGCTAAAAAATATGGCTCTTCAAAAAACACACAAAAACGCTTCTTTAATCTAACTGAAACAAAGCTATCTGGAAGCTAAAAACGAAAATTTTTTATCATCAGCTCCCAGAATGCCGCATAATACGGCCGTGAAAACGCAGGAGTGACGATAAAAAATTCGTATAAATATGATTTTTGAAAAAAAAAAAGAAAAAGAAGCTTCATAAATCTAACTGAGATTAAGCCATCTGGAAGGGAAAAAAAAAGAAAAAAATTTGGACGTCAAGTTCCGGAACACCGACTGCAAAAACGGAGAAGAGAACGTTGAAAACACTTTAAAAATATTGGTCTTGTAAAAAAATATATATATATCTAACAAATGAGATTATACGGACGCCAAAAAAGGAAAATTGCGGCCATCAGCTCCCGGAATGCAGTGTAAGACGGGCGTTGTGGAAACGAAAAAGCTGTTAAAAGTGAGCAAAAGCATCGCTTCCTAGCTTTATTATTGAATGAAAGCAATATGTCTCGTCAACTTGTAGTTATCTGTTTGTAAAATAAGGAAGAAAGAAAATCAAAATAAAATGAAATACAATAATTGCCTACATGATCTGTGGATGTAACTTCACCTCTGGAAGGGGGATACAACGTTAAAATCGCACCAAAATTTCCCTTCCTTTGCTTTAAAAGGCTAGAAACAATGAATGTCGAAGAAATAGTTTAAAAAAAAAAAAAAAACGATCTGCACACCTTTCCGAAACTCTGAGACAGATGCCACGGTGGTGTGCTGTTTCTGCTCCCATGGTGAGTTCAGCAAATAGTAAAGAATTTTTTTTTTTTTTTTAATATATGAAATAAATAATATAAACTTTTGAAACTTTCTAAAAGCAATCAAAGTAATCTGCGGCGCGCACAGCATTTCTGCTACTGGGCAGAAGCGTAAGGCAATTGCAATGCATTCTGGGGCCCCACCCGAGGGGCTAAAAATAGACGGTGAGAATGTAAGTAGGTGACAGTTTTATACAGAACAGAGCAGATGCAGGGGGATTTTGCTGGGGAAAAAAATCACCAAATGTACAATCATTTAATCACAGTCACTTTAAAATTGATTTGAGAGCTTTTTAAGATTTCAGGATGTCAAGAAATTTATTTCTATTATATCTCATGTGATTCTATCATAAAGTTCACATACCATTACGTGACCACAAGGTTCTTCAGGAAGACGCTTTGACGTTTTAAATTCTGTTTTACACGTTCTGTAAAGTGGATACAGTCTGTGGTGGTGCATTAACTTATTCAATTAAAATATAAATCGGTTAAAAAGTCCTAAAAATGTTACTCACGGAAGTGCATGTTCAGTCCGACGTCAGTAGTTATTGAGAGTTTCTTTGTCCAAAGTTGTATCTTGCTTCAATATGGTTCATATACCATAAAGTTGTATCTTGCTTCATATACCATAAAGTTGTATCTTGCTTCATATACCATATTGAAGCAAGATACAACTTTGGACAAAGAAACTCTCAATAACTACTGACGTTAGACTGAACACGCACTTCCGTGAGTAACATTTTTAGGACTTTTAACAGATTTATATTTTAATTGAATAAGTTAATGCACCACCACAGACTGTACCCACTTTACAGAACGTGTAAAACAGAATTTACAGACGTCAAAGCGTCTTCCTGAAGAAATTTATTTCTATATCAAAACAGAATTTTTTTAAAACATACTATATTTTGGCGCAATTCGATGAAAATTGTGCATTTCGGAGCAGCACGGTGCAGAACTTGAAAATGTGCGCACTTCGGCGCAACTCTTCCACCAATGAACTCTGCACCTGGGCTTTAGACCAACATCAACAGGATCCCTCATTCGCACAGGGCATTTTGTTCAGTGACAAGGCCAATTTTTATGTCAGTGTTGAGGTTAACGGTCAGAACCACAGGAAGCAGTGTTCAAATTACCCAGTGGTCTGCTGGCCATTGAACCAAGATGGCCAGTAAGCTTTTTTTTTTTTTTCAGTTTGTTTTGGAATTTGTAAATTTATAAAGAATTGTACCACAGATTTCTAAGAATCCAGGTTTCACTATGGCAGTTTTCAGATTTTTGAAATTCAAATATTCTACTCAAAAACTGAATAACGGAATTGAAAACCATACTTCAGTTATGATAATAAGCAGCAATCAGACATCTCTGACCATTGTCTGCATTTACTGTTCTTCACATATTATCAAATATATCAGAAAACTTGAAAATGTCATCGCTTTGGAGCAGGAATCGAACCTCATCGCCCGATTTCCATTCGAGCACAAGGCGATTAAATTTCCAAGTTTTCCACCATTCCCGCTCCGAGGCGATGAAATTTCAAGTTTTCTGATATGATTGATATTATGTGAAGAACAGTAAATGCAGTCAATTCACAGATGTCTGATTGCTGTGTTAATTATCATGATGTATTTTCCACGTATTATGAGAGGAATATTTCTTCCACATTATATACTTGGATGACTGGTGATGTGCTTAACAACACTAGATGGCAGCACAGTTGCTTCCATTAAGAATGCAGATGGACTACTTTCCGATGCTCTTAAGACTCAGATACTTGTGACTTTCTAGTCCTGGGTGGTGTAACGGTTAGCATACTCAAACTGCAATCGGTAGATGCGAGTTCGATTCCCGCTCCAGGGCGATGAAATTTTCTGATGTGATTGATATTACATGAAGAACAGTAAATACAGTCAATTCAGAGATGTCTGATTGCTGTGTTCATTATCATGACATACTTTTCCCGTAATGAGAGGAATATTTCTTCCACATTATACAGGGTTCGTACTCATTTTCAGAAATTGAAAATAAGGAGTTTCTAAGGACTTTTTAAGGACCTTAAAAGCAATTTTTAAGGAGCTTAATTAATTTTATAAGGAGTTATAAGTCAATTTTTACCACTTTTAAGAGGACATTCATATTAAAAAACACCCTTAAAACTTACTTTTAAAACAGCAAAGGTCGCTTAAGTAACACGATTTTCAATCATTTATAATAATAAATTATCACACATTCATAAACAAAGACAATTTTTGCATGTGATTGTATTTAATTAAATTAAAAATGTACAAGGTACAATTATTTGTCAATAAGCCTTTAATAAAAAAGAAATTAATTTTTAAGCTCATTTTGGAGTTCTATCTTTGATTCAGTGGCTTAAAGTTCTAATTTTTTCTCTTTCAGTAATTTTCAAAAATTGTTGCATTTTATAAAAAGATTGACTTCTCTTAAAAAGCTTATGCTTGTTCAGCCATGTTAATCAGCAGACTTTTCTAATTGGATTAAATCCTTTTCTACCTTAATCCTTTTAGTTTTTAACATATTTAGATCATCACTTTGTTTTTTTCTCTTCCCGAGATTGCAGGCTTTTTCTTTTCATTCTTTTGCTCTTCCAAATGTTGCATATATCTATGACGAGCAGAAGATACTGAAGCTCACAACTCCTTTGTAAGCTCTACATTGTGAATTCCCCACAGAAATTAATATCATCATAAACAATTCTTTGTGGTTTATGTAAGAATGTTCTTTTAAGTTTTCTACTTGTATCTGCCTATTAACAACCCTTTTGACTGTTGCTTGGCCATATGACAATACTAACATTTTTATCACATTCCAACGATCATCAAAACCTTTTGATAAGTATTTAGCTAAGAAAGCATCTAATTTGGTTTCAGAGGCATTAAAATCAGAAAAAATAGTAAAGTCTCTTTTTACTTCATTCATTAAGAAGCCTCTAAATTGCAATAAAATATTTTCACATTGTTGCTCTTCTAATTTTTTAACTTCACTCAGATGGAAAAGGATTTTTTTTTCATCTTGGCTAAACAATCACTATTATTGTTTGCCATTCTTTTGGGGTCTAAGCAAACTACATTGCGTACAATTGAATAATTGACTGGGCATTTTTCAATAAGATTTGATAACATAGTTACAATGAATTTTTGACAATCATGTTTAAGTGAAAGAACTTCATTTTCAGTAACCCTTTTTCATTTTCTGTAGATGATTTACAATTTTGTCACCTGCGAATCCACAACTGATACCACAAATTTTAGAAAAGCCTGATTTGTTATCGAAATTTGAAGAGGATCTTCTTATTGTAGCAAAAATCTTATTCACTCTCCATCTTTATCATAGCGAGTGGCATACAGTAAAAAAAGAAATTTCTCAATAGTTTTTAGAGGCAGAGATAGGCTGCAAACGGAAGTACATAAACACCACCTGGCGGCATAATTGTGAACCACAAATCTCCTCAAATACAAACCTAAAGTGTTCCATGAGGTAAATTTTATCTATTGTTAAAAGATTTTTTTAAATCGGATATTTAGAAGTACAGATATTGAAAAAAATAGATTAAACATTTGTGCCCCCTAGCGACAAATTTGTGCATTAATTTGGGAAGAAAATACACACAAGGAGTTTTCATAGTTGGTAGCATCTGGTTGAAAGAGAATATTTGTCAATCGTGTTATTAGTCCCGTAGATATTGCTGTAAACGGAAACGTGAACTTAAGCTCCTCTAGTGGCGCACTTGTGCGTTAAGAAATATTTGAAATCATATGAGAAACATTTTGCACCAAAAATGTTCTCAAAGAAAGAATTTTTCAAATCGTACTCCTAGAAACAGAGATATAGACTAAAATAAGATATACGTATATGCCCCTGGTGGGAAAAATTATGCACAATTGAGCAGGAGGTATTCTCAAAAAGTTTTGGGAGGCAAGCGATATCGGTCCACGGAAGAATTTTTTCAATCGAGTTTCGAGCTCAAATTTTATTGCAAATGCATCAGAAGCAAAAATAAACACTTACGCCCCCTGGCAGCCAAAACACTCTTTACCAAAAATGAGGAATTATACGCAAAACATTTCCCCTGAAGAACTGTATCCTACGCAGGAAGAATTTTTCAAATTGGACTTTTAGAAGCGGAAATAATGGGGAAAATGTTATTTACCGTTACGCCCCCAGGGAAAAAATTATTTGTCCCATAGATATTGCTGTAAACGGAACGTGAACTTACACCCTTTAGTGGCTCACTTGTACATTAAGAAATATTTGAAATTATATGAGAAACATTTTGCACCGAAAATGTTCTCCAACAAAGAAATAATTTTTTAAATCATACTCCTAGAAACAGATATGGGCAAAAATAAGGAATACATGTATGTCTCCTGCTGAGAAAATTATGCACTATTTAAGCAGGAGGTATTCTCAAAAAGGTTTTGGAGGTAAGAGGTATCAGTCCACGGCGGAATTTTTTCAATCGAGTTTCGAGCTCAGATTTTATTGCAAATACATCAGAAGCAAAAATAAACACTTACGCCCCCTGGCCGCCAAACCATTTTTTACCAAAACTGAGAAATTATATGGAAAATATTTCCCCTCAAGAGCTGTATCCAATGCAGAAAGAATTTTTCAAATCGGACTGTTAGGAGCGGAGATATTGGGAAAATCGTGATTTACCATTACGCCCCCTAGCAGAAAATTTATGCATTATTTGAAAAAGGAACTGTAACTAAAATAGTCTTCAATAAAAATGCCATCTAAAAGAAAAATGTTTTTTTCAATTTGATATTTAGAAGCAAATGTATGACATAAAATGCATTTTAAATTCAATATGATCTTCATTTACACCCCCTAGCTGCGAAGTTGTGCATCGGAATAAACCCGGAACAAATGGATCACCATTCTCACATTTTAAGCTTCCCAATACAAAAATAATTTTACAAATCAAACTAATAATTGCAGAGATATGGTCTTCCCGGTTGGACAAAGTGATAACATTAGCACGACACCAAAAGATGCTAATAACGCAGCTTCAGTCCTCCTAACACACGAGAAAACCAACAGCCCCCACACCCACCCCTGCATTTTGCAGGGGTGGGGAGGAAAATTCGTTAGACATGTTATGTCAGTAGAAAAATCTTCAACTACAAAACATCACGCAGGGACAAGAAGGCCAGTATGGATAAAATTCCAGTGCATGTAACAGAATTTTACTACATTTCCAAGACTATACGAACCATGAATAGCATTTGTTCCTGCTAGAATATGAAAAAAACCCCGCAGAAAACTGCAGATTTCAGAAATATTTTCACGCCTGTTTTAAGGACTTTTTTAAGGGCCCTTAAAAACATTTAACAAAAACAAGGAGTTTTTAAGTATTGAGTATATAAATAAGTTTTGAGGGATTTGAAGTGAACAAAACACGTTGTTGGAGAACAGAAACAATATTTTAATATTAATCAAAGTATGCTCCCGCTGAAGCCACAACTTTACCCCATTTTTCGGGCAGCGAGCATATGCCCCGAAGGAAGAATTCCGATTCCTTGGAAGAGATCCAGTTGTCCAGCCAATTTTTGATGTCTTCATAAGAACTAAACCGTTCTCCAGAAAGTGCTGACTGCATCGACCGGAACAAATGGTAATCCGATGGTGCAGTATCTGACAAATATGGCGGGTGGGGTAGAACTTCCCAGTCGGATCCTTCCAAGTACTTTTTCACAGGTCAAGAAACATGTGGTCTTGCGTTGTCATGCTGTAAGATGACTTTGTTGTGTCTATTCTCCCATTCCAACCATTTTTGAGTGAGAGCTCGTTTTAAACGCATTAATTGGGTTCAATACCGATCACCAGTAATAGTTTCTGATGGTTTCAGAAGTTCATAGTGGATCACACCCTTCTGGTCCCACCAGATACACAGCAAAATGCGAGTATTTGAACCATGGATATTGCGTTTTGGCGTTGAAGGACCTGGTTCCACCCATGCTTTCTGCCGTTTAGGGTTATCGTACCATATCCATTTCTCGTTGGCAGTAATAATACGATGCAAAAAAAACATTTCTTTTTTGCCTTTGAAGCAGCAATTCGCAAATGCTTTTTGATGTTCAAGATATCTTTCCCACAAAGCATGTGGAACCCAATTCCCTTCTTTTTGCACTATTCCCATGGCAGCTAAACATTGTGAAATGCATGGTTAACTAACATTTAATGCTGCTGCTAGTTCTTTTTGGGTCTGGCACGGATCCTCGTCGAGTAAAGCTTCCAATTCGGCATCAGCAATTTTTTGGGGTGGTCCAGAACGTTCTTTATCACTGACATCGGAATCGTTCCTTTTGAATCGTCTAAACCAATACTCACATGTTTTTATGGATGGGGAATGTTCACCATAGATTTCTGACATTAAGCGATAGCTGGCAGCACTTTTCTTGAAAATAAAGTAATGCACTAACACTTCCCGCAAATGCTATTTTGTCGGGACGAAAGTTGCCATTTTCTATCAAGTAAAACAAATACATCTTCGCACCTCAATCAAATGTTGTATACTGACTCTGACGTCTCGTACTGCGATATCGCAGTGTTGCCACCTTAAAATACATGCGAGCAGTAATAAGTACGACACTGAATGAAAATCCCTCAAAACTTATTTATATACCCAATACTTTATAAGGGCCCTTAGGAGCATCCAATGAAAATAAGGAGTTCCTAAGGACTTTTAAGGACTGTATGCACCTTGTTATATACATAAGTCTTCAGTTTTCTGAAAATTTTGGACTGTAGGAAACCCAAGGTCCGACTCAAATATTTGGATTAAGACAGGCCACTTTTTTGCCCAAGTAGTGACCACAGAGTATGGATGGGTCTTTTACATTGTTTCCCAACTCGAGGTTGAAGAACCATTTATGCTCAGACTTTGCTAAATTGTATTTCTGTCCACATGGGAGAACCTCCTGCCTTTCACATTGAAGCAAGGTATTCCATGAAGGTGGGTTTGGTATGTTGCAAAGTGTTTCATATCAAAGCCCTTATAATCAAGGTACCATCCTGGATACTAGCACCATGTGCATACAAAATGTATTAGTATTTGTGCCATTCCTGGACCAGTAAAAATGAGGGCACAACCAACCTTCGGTATACACTGGTCAAAGTTTGTTTTTTTTCAAATTTCTACCACTATGTAGCATGTTTTGTGTTTTATTTATTAGTACTATTTTCCTGTGCACATACATGCACACATTCTGTTCTAAATTTGCGATATACTACTGCAATGAAAATGGTATGTTGTTTTCTACATATACTGTAAATGTGTACTTTTTTTTTTTTTTTTTGCAAGGACCAGTGATTTGGAAATTTAAGTGGTCCGCTGGGCCTGTAGATTTATTTCCAATTCTAATACTGGGAAGCCTTACTGGATGGAAACATCCAACATCGTTGGTAATGTAAAGGTTATGGTGTGGTGTGGAATATGGGACACATGTGTAACCGGACCCATTTTCATCGACAATAACCTAAATGCTCAGCACTACCTCAAAATGCTGCAGGAAACGTGTACCCTTCCCTTCTGAATGAAGATGGCAGCTTTCCCCTGTAATTTCCAACATGATGGCGCTCCACCACAGTGTGGAGCAACTGTTGTCATTGGCTAGATGTTCAATTCCCTGGTCATTGGATTGGCTGGTGCGGTCCTGTGGAATAGCCACCCAAATTCCTCAACCTCACACCACTAGACTTTTATCTGAGGGGTCATCTGAAACACCTGGTGCATGCTGAGAAAATCCACAACAAACACCACCTTCAGCAACGCATCCTGAAAGCCTGTAACCACATTTTTCCTGATATTCTTGTGCGCATGCATAACAACTGGATTAAGTGCCTTTAGCTTTGTGTTCAGCAACAGGGACAACACATTGAACACATCAAATAGCTGTGCATCACAGGATACTTTAGAGGTTGTTATTTCAATTTTGTGTGAACTTGTGAACCACGACACATGTCAAATCTGATTACGGCAATCAATTTCTGAGAAAATCCTGGTCTTGTTTGATATGCTTACCGTTTGACCTTGATCCAATATGGCAGATTTCAAGACGGCGACCATGTTCCGGAAATAGCCTAAAGGAAATAGCTGTTGGACTCACTGACTCTTTGCTGGGGTATTCAAATATTTCATTTTTCCTCCTGTTTCTGAAATACAAGGGTGACCTGCAGCTTTTGACTCACCCTGTATATTGTTTGTCATACAGCGGTGTATACCTTATAAGTCGTCAGCTTTTTTAACATTGAAATTAATTTTTCATGAAGTGTCCCCAATTCACTTTCCTAAAATATGGTAACCTTATTTAGAGGAGCTCAATACAAAGCAGCAACCCGTAGACTTAGGCACAACTCTGCAGTAAGGACTAACAATTAGTGCAATGAAATGAAAATAAAACATAAATAAAATTAATGTTTATTTTTCTAAATAGTGGTGTACCATTTCTGCATGATGTTGCTTACATCCCAAACCCTAAGAATCCTATACAAGGCAGCTACCCACATAGTTAGGTGAAACTCTGCATTAAGGACTAACAATTACTGCAATAAATAAAAATAAAATGATAAAACTAACATCACAGCTACGACATCCTATATCATGATTCAAAATTTGGGGCCTGGTCAATGAATTTCATCTTCTGCCATCCGTGGGGCACAATACTAATTTTGCAAAGAGCAAAACAACTTTTGCCACAACAAAATGAGCACGTTTTAAAAACTTATAATTGAACTGCCCTGTTTAACTTATACTAATCATATATACCAGTTACTATCCGTATGGAAAAAGTGGGATTACACGATTATTACAAATGAAATAGACAGTTCCAACATTTTTTTTAAACCGAAACTATTTAAGATATTAACACTCACGATGCATCGTTTTGTAGGAAAATTCTTGAAGTTTGTTACAGCAACTTACAGATGTTTCATGCATGCACCAAACATCTACAAGTTGCCCAGTAATGGATGTTGGACTCTACTACTGCAGTCCAACATCCATTACTAGGAAAGGAAAACCAGCTGTTACCAGAGTTGTATAAAAATAAAATGTATCTGCATACACAACCATTGAAACAGAAAACTTGCTGCAAACCACAATAATAGAATAAGATAATTTAAAGAAAAATTAATAAAACAATAAATAATTATTAGAACATTACAGTTTCCAATGAGGACAAAATAAGTACATTACAGTTGAATGTGTGTGAAATGAACCTTTGTGGCAAAATATTGGGCTAAACTTCCATGTTCGGCCCACAGCTAGTTCCGAAAGCAATAATAGATGGCGCCACGGTAGCACTTCACCTATCCTCTGCTCTTCTCGCACGCAAAATGCATTCAGCCATCTCATGACTATGCGTCTCATCGTTTAGGACAATTCATGTGTCGGAAGATGTACGCTTCAGGGAATGATGAGTACTCCTCCCGCACACTTGGTACGTTTTTTTTATGCCGAGATTCCTATTGATAGAGTGATGATTCTGACGTACTGTTTCGTCAAAGGATTGTTTTATGATGAGGCGATTGAAGAAACCTCACATGGCCACATCCACTGAGACAGCGACTGGTATTCGTATTGCAGACAACTAGTCTCACAGTTTATGGTAGCCTCGCAATGTAAATGTACCTGGCAGACAATATTCTGGAATATTTATTCCGACGGAATTGCAGTCTTTCCTCTGAACATTGCTTTTAAGTCCTGATTCCGGTGATCAGACAGTTCTTCCCTGGCAGATAAAACTTTCCCTGCTTTTATTCTGCTAGCTACACAGTTTCATATTCATGAGGAAAAACAATTCTTCCGTGAAAATAAATATTTCACACATATGCCCACAATCAACATTCAAAAAGTCCTTTTAAGGGCCACCTTTCATCCATATTATTCACTTCCTTTGCCACTACTTTCATCCATATTATTCACTTCCTTTGACACTTTCACAACTAAACAAAACCCTTCACGATGTAGCGATAACGTGTCGCCATCTATCGTCACTTCATAAAACTATTTCCGGGCCGAACGTGGATGGTTTACCAAATATTGGACTACGAACCTCATAAAAACAACAGACTAATTAAAGAATATTTTTATATCCAGAAAAACAGTTCCATTGTAACTGAACCTTCAAAAATTATAAATAGCATTTTTAACAACTTAATTCAAAAATAGTACTTACAAAATACATAAGGAAAAGATTTTAATTTAATAACTGGCAATAAAATTTAAATTCTCTTTAAATGAAACTTTGATACAGTTCCTACACATTGAGAACAGGCCTTGATAAAATCTTAGAGGCCAGAAACGTCTGTAAAAACAGAACTCAGAACATGTGAAAAATAATTGAACATTCTTTAAGTTAAAATAGAATTAAATATGTTAATCTGACTTGAGTAAGCATTTTTAATTGCTGTAAATAACATTTTTATTTGTTTTAATCTACAAGCAAAAACTATCTGCAAAATCTGCTAATAATTTGGAAACTAACTGCATACAGTGTACGCACGTGCATCTACATTCTGCTACTTTGGCTGTTACTTCCTGATTAAGCCTGCTTTCTCCAAGGAAATTTCATTTTAGCAGTGGTGATATTATTTTTGCTATTGTTACCCGAATCCCACGATAGGGAGTATAAGGTATGATAATAAAAATGCTATTAAAATGACTTTATCTGTAAAGCTAAAAGTTTCTTTCATCTGCAGGATTTTTTTATGTTGCTTTTCTTGCAGTTTTTTTCTTATTTTTAATCACAAATCTCGATATTTTTATTTCCAGAATTTTTTTTTTTTTTTTTTTGTCTAGAGGTATAAAACACAACTACAAAACTCATGGCATTAATATTCCAAGGGTATTGATGTAAATGAAGCACCTATTCATTCTGGTTGTTTCAAACACCGTTTGAAGATAGAAATAAATGAAAATAACAAACCAGTATTAGGTGCACAAATTAATTTGCTGCCTTTTTTGTACAAAGTCTGTGTTTATTTTGTAATGATTAACTTACATTTTAACATGCAAAATAATTTCCATCAGCATCTTGTATAGACTTCTGCCAATGATTAGGCAGCTGGCGAATCCCATCTCGGTAAAAGGACAGGGGTTTGGAGTAAATGAAATCGGCAATGCTTTGAGCAACATCATTGGGTGTTTTGAAGTGCAAATCCACAAAATGGTGTTGGAGGGAGCAGAATAAATGGTAATCCGATAAGGCTAAGTCTAGAGAATATGCCGGGTGAGGTAGAACTGCCCAAACGAACGCAGTTAGGGTGTCCCTGGTGGTTTTCGCCGTGTGTTGTCCTGCAGCAGTATCACTTACCGAGTCCCATGGCCGGTAAACGGTCGATTCTGCTCCATTGCGTCCCTCAAACGACAAATTTGCCGTTGATAATGCTCAGTCAGCATTGACAATTTCACCTGGTTTAAGCAAGTGATAAGACAATACACCCTTTATGTCCCACCGAATGCACAATAAGTTTTTTGCCATGAATATTGGGTTTTGCAGTAGATGTTGATGCTTCACCAGGGTTGACCTATGATTTTCGCCTTTTGGGATTGTTGTACAACACCCACTTTTCCTCGCCAGTCACTATTCTGTACAAAAAATCCCTCCGGTTGAACCTGGACAGCAGGGAAACAGCTGTGCCATAGCGTCACTCTTAGTTGTCAGGAGAGAGCACATGAGGAACCCAACGGCCCGCCTTGTGAATTTTCCCCAGTTTTTGTAGATTGCTTTTTGGGTTACCCCAAGTGCTTCAGCAAGCACCGACTGCATCAGACACGAATTTTCAGCCAACAGCCCTTCCAAATCGTTGTTGTCCACCTTTTTGGGTTGGCCAGGACGTATATCATCTGCGAGACAAATTTCTTTCCAGAAACCAATTTTTACATGTGCTGTAGGACACAGCAGCTTCCCTCTAAGGCTAAACAAATCATTTCCTTAACCTCGCTAGCATTTTTTTTTTTTTTCTTAGCTGGAACGCAAACAGCATGTAATGCCTCACACACTGCTTATCAGATGTCATTGTGCTTATTCCACTTTTCACCTGCTTTGTGAGGTTCTATCAGCTGCAGCGTCGGGCTTTATGAAGTTGTCTGTTGGTCTCGCACAACCCTCACATTGCGGCGCCACACATTCGATTTACATATGTGCTACAGTGGATTGTATTTAGGGGCCCGAGAATTAATTTGTACACCTAATAGATTCCACAAAGAAAAATGAAGGCAAGAGAACAGGTAGCTCAGGCAATGTCTGGACCAATTTTGAAGTGTGCGACACCTCACATCAAGTGCAATATGAGAAACAAGAAATCTCCACACTAGGATTCAAATGAGAATTAGTGGATAGCAATTCATCTTCTCAAAGTAACGAAACTAACTGAGAGGAAGGAGATGCCAGCAAAAGTACACACCAACAGGAAGAAGACTGGTAAAAAAAGATGGCTGGATTTTCAATTCATTCTGAAGTCACTGCTTGGCCAATCCTGGTTCCAAATGACAGTTGATAAAAAAAAAAAAGGGGGGGGGATAACAAATGGTTGACCATTGAATGGTTTTAAAAGGCTTTGCCAAATGGTGAGAAAGTTTTAAGAACACAGATGGTTAACTTTCCATCAAGAGAAAGTTTTTGCTGCAGACTGCACTTCATGATTAAGGAAATGGAACACCCAGCTTTGTCACTAGGTTTCAAGCAAGGTGGAAGCTCAACCCAAAGATGCAGACCAACAGGCTTCTGAGTAGCACCTCTCATTCCTGGAGAAATGGAAGACCTTGGGAGCATGGTTGGAGCTTCAAATAATCACTGATGAAGCAAGCAATGGACAATGAGAGAAAGAAATGGGGTGGCATTTTACAGCACCTCTTGGGTGTAACCTTGTTTCAGGCTTATCTGCTTCCTTTTTATGGTCACAAGGAGGCCATGTCATTAGCAAATAAAAGAAACCTCATGAAACTGGTACAGTTGCTGTCGAATTACGAAAATAACATTTTGCATAGATTAATCATTTTATTCCATCTGGGAGGAAATAGACTTTGTATTTATCTCTGAAGATTCAGAATGAGTTCTTACGTTTCGGTGAATTGCAGCACACAGAAAACAGTAGCTGCTATCTGAAAGCAAAATAATTTGGGATTGTTTTTGACAGCACGCCTGTTGTGTTACACAGTCGAAAAATGTGTGAAACTATCATAAATGTCCCTATTGAATGTGACCAACTTGGAATCATTTTGGGGCATCTTCCCTATTGCCATAAAAGACTGCTGCAAAGCTTACAGGGAATATCTGGTCATGAATATTGCAATTATGGCTAGGATCCAGAATGGTGTGCAGTCAAAGATAAGAGATTAAACCAAAGGCTTTTTTTTTTTTTTTTTGGCTTGTACGAATCCTCTTTTACTGAACCTTCACAGAGTACACCTAGAAGTGTTTTTTATTTTTATTTAGTATTCTTTTCAGTCTCATCTCATTGACGGGAAATACTGGCAGAATGTAGGCACATGATTATGAAACAGTGAAGGCAGAATTTGAAAACCTGACCTCAATCCCTGAAGTATTTTTTTTTTTTTTTTTGATTGGAGGTTTAACGACCACCGTGAGCAACTCAATGGGCTATAAGCAGTCGCCCGTCCCTAATTTAGGGTCACTGGTTCCAGGGAAGGGAGAGAGCCAGTGCCGTAAGACAAACACAACATCCATGCCTCACCGGGATTCGAACCCGGACCCCTTCGGACGAATGATCAGAGGCCAACGCCTTAGACCACTGCGCCACCGGGGCGGCCCTGAAGTATTGTACAATCCCAAAGAAAATATGGACAGGAGGATCAGCTAAGATTTTGCTGTTATGTCATTTCTTTCTTTATTTACCTTTTTTCTGGTTTCCTGGAAGAAATTAAATGTACACAAAAGTATTTGCAAACAGTTGGAATCAGCCTTGAAAAGTGCACTGCCAGGCTCCAAGCTCTAAAACTGTTTCTTCAAGATAATCACAATGACATCATGGAGAGGGCTATTCCTTATGCAACTACAAAGTACAAGGAAATGGACATTTCTGTAGAGAAATGAGAGATGAATGCTCTATAACAGGATGCCAGGAGTGATGACAAAAGATGCTGATTTAACAATGCCAGAGGAAGGACTGAATGTCTTAATTGCTTTCATCAAGAATGGAACATCCATTCTAAAGAAATGGATCAAATTCTACAAATCGTTATTATTCAGCCAAACACTTTAATTGTTGCAACAGAACTTGGGAGGTATATTCCAAATTTGACTCTGATTTTTGATGAATGCTTCAATGAAGATATCAGTGTGGAGAGGCATTTGCCAGTTCCCAAAATCAGCATTGAAGAAGCACGGAAATGGACATCACTGCAATTACTGGAGGATTTCATTGTGAATGGAATTTTTGTAAATCTCTGCTGAGCTTATCACTGTTTTTGACATTCTGTTTGACTATCTACGCATCTAATGCTTCATGTAAAAGATGTTTCTAACAAACAGAAATTCATAAAAAAAATTATTTTGCTTGACCATAATGCAGACAAAACTGACAAATCTGACTTTACTTTCAGTTGAACATGAATATGCAAAGGTGATTTTTTATGAGGGCATCAATCAATTTACAGAAACTAAGGCTTGATAATGGAGACTGTGAATCCTTTGTATTTGCCTCTGAAGAACAGGCTAAGATTGTTTTTCTCTGTGCATTTTTTATAAAACAAAATGCAGTATTTACCTGTTCATTACTTTTTAATGTCCTGCATTTTTCTTACTTTCAATTTGCTTACAATAGTACTATACCGTTTAAAAATCTACTTGAAAACATCTTTTTATGTGCTTCAAATAATCAATGGTGGTGGCAAAGGAAGGATCTTTCTCCGAAGCCAAGTATTGGTTGCATGATATATGAAAAATGGAAGAGTTTTGTGGTAGTTTGGCCTTCTTGTTTACTGAAATAAATTCATCTTTTAAACTTTAGTGAATCAAAGTACACATATGTAGTGAAATATAACACGCACACAACAGCTGGATCCTAATTCTTATGTACGAAGCAGTGCAAAAGTACTTATCTATTACATTAAATCAAAATGGCAAATCTTCAGCCTGAACATCATACAATGTACATACAGAATTTTCTCTATTCATTATGATGTGCATGCCTTTTAAAGTCAGCCAAGTCACTCTGAATATTTGAATAAACAAAATTCCCTTAACATTTTAGAAGACATGAATTATTTACTTTTTTAGCAACAAAAGAGCACACAAGCTACCACGTCACATGGCCAGAGATGATAGTTTTTCACGACTGATGCTGTTGTCCAAACTGCAGAGATGATTTACCTTTCTCTGTATAAAACTTTTTTTCGTTATCACTTGCATATCTGTCTTCACTTTACCTAACTTTTGTGACCAGAATATATAGAAAAGCAGTCACCTGGGATACATTTCAAAAGACATTTTTGAGATTTACGTCAACAGTTTTTTCTGTCTGTTTGATAAATAAAATTACTCACACACTAACACATTTTAAAAGCTTTTCTCAATTTTAAGCTATGACCCACATTTCACAAATCTATCAGTGCATTTTATATATAATTTTTGGTTCACATGTGTAAGCAACAATCTACATGACTGCACTGGAAAAGTACTGTTGAAATGATAACTATGCATATTAGTACATATAAATACACACACCCCTTATTTACAGATTAGGCTACAGATGAAAACAAGAAACATGCAAATAGGAAAGAAATGACCAACAGTATGAGACTGTTTCCTTGGCATTATACTAGTTTAACATTTTCAGCTATGATCACACAGTTATGGAAATCTATTTGCATAACTTGATGGCAAAATATGATATATCAGACTGAAATATATGCGAAAACTTATCTGACTACACAGCTGACTATTCTACAATGACAATTTTTTTTATCAGTTAATCATAACAACACTAGTAGATTGTTTTCCCATAACGATGCCTAGCTTTTTTTGTGGTTTTTTTTAATCGCTGCTGTGCTGTTTTTGGAAACTTTATAGGCTGGCTGTTGGGAGTGCTCTGAGGTGACTGGTTTTCATTGGGAGTGGAAGATGAAGAACTGCTGCTGCTACTGCTCGACAGTGTAGGTGTCAATCCAGTAATACATACACTATTTTGAACAAGAATGTTTTCTTCACTACTACTATTAGCATTTGGAGAATCAGACTCACTGTTGCGTTCCTTTTCATCTTTCTCGACGATTCCACTAATGGCTGCTATGGAAGTAATAGACGACTTGGAAAATAATCGTTCTGCCTCCTTAAATTTCCTATTTCTCTTGTCTGCCTTGCTGTTAGTACTTTTATTAGTAGCTAAGTAGCGATCCCACCCTCGAATAATGTTTCCATACAGCTGTGTGTCTTCGAGGTAGCTCCCTTCGAAAGCATATATCTGTCGCTCAAGATTGGCAAGCGTTTCTACTATCTCAGTCCTTTTCTTCACGAGGTCAGCTAACTCGACACGCGTGTCACTGATGTTATTTAATTTCAAAGCCATAGAAAGTTTGTTTATTTAATAAAGACACTTCTTTTCTACCAACAACCACAACATGCTACTAGAAAACAAACCAAACCTATTGTCAAATTTTAAATTGTAAACAAGTTTGATGCCACCTATCTGAAAAACTGCGATGGCGATGTTCCAAAACTATTTGCGATTTCAGACTCCGCATTAATTACGAGTTGTCAAATTAATGCCTAGAGACTAGCACAACTGCCATTTAGATATACATTTAGTCACGAATATTCAAAATTCAATTACCAAAAAACTACCGCTGAAAAACGTCGTATGTTACTCTTAGGAGCAATTTTCCTTCTGTTCAGGGAACTATCCTGTGCACCTCATCAATGCCAATGAACTGTATTTTACTCAGTGTTGCATTCAGAGAGTTTTTTTCCGGGGGGGGGGGGGTTACAAATTTCGAGGGGGCTAAAACTTGTTGACTGATTACACCGATCTGCAATTTTTCAACTTTTTTCTGTTGTTTTTTTTTTTTTTTTTTTTTTTTGATTGGAGGTTTAACGACCACCGTGAGCAACTCAATGGGCTATAAGCAGTCGCCCGTCCCTAATTTAGGGTCACTGGTTCCAGGGAAGGGAGAGAGCCAGTGCCGTAAGACAAACACAACATCCATGCCTCACCGGGATTCGAACCCGGACCCCTTTCGGACGAATGATCTGTTGTTTTCAAATGAATAGGTGTATCTGAATGGATTTCTTGCGCAGATTCCGAAAATGACCTTCAAAATTCCGTATCACGTTAAGTTAGTTTTTTCACAAATGACGAAAATGTGAAAATTAAAAAAACCGTTATTTTTTAATGACATTGCTATATGGCAGCGTTTGTAACGTGTGAAAATGTTCTCTGGAGGGGCGGAATGATTGTTTAAGGAATAGATAAACATAAATACATATTCAAAAGCAAACATACCTAACATTCGCCACTGGGCTCCCCTTCAAACTTCCTCTTTTTGGATAGTCTTCGGTGTGCGTCCGTACAGTCTCTGTTCAACATCCAACAATAGTCGGCCATCATATGTACAGTCCGCTTTCCTTGGTATCTCTTTTCCATCACTTTAATATCCTGATGGAAGCGCTCGCCATGTTCTTCCGAAAAATCACCAAGATTGTTAGGAAAGTAATTTAGATGAGCATGAAGAAAGTGAACTTTGACGCTCATGTTGCAACCAAGCAGTTCATAGGATTCCAGCATGTCCTCGACTAAAGTGGTGTAATTTGAAACCTTCGTGTTCCCCAAAAAGTTGTGTACCACATTTCTGAATGCAGTCCATGTTCGCAATTCGCACTCACTCATGGTTTCCTCGAATATGTTGTCTGACATTAATTTTCGTATTTGAGGGCCTATGAAAATGCCAGCTTTAATTTTTTCAGACGTGATTGATGGAAACTTACCACCAAGATACTGAAAGCATTTGCTGTCCCTGCTTAAAGCTGTCACGAATTGCTTCATTAAGCCAAATTTGATGTGTAAAGAAGGCAACAGTATTTTCGAGGGATCAACCAGTGGAAGTGAAACAATGTTTTTTCGCCAGGTGTGAATGTACTTCTGACTGGCCACTGCTGCCAAACCCAATGTTCCGTCCTTGCTCTGGAGTCCCATTCACACAAAAAGCAAGGAAATTTGGTGTAGCCTGCTTGTTGGCAGAGCAATATTCTAATCACCTTGAAATCCCCGCACGAAGACCATTCATGAAACTTGTACTGCACACTTTCCAGCAGTAATTTAAGGTTCTCGTATTCTCTTTCAAAGTCACAGAATGTGCTACTGGAATGGATGGATGGATGTTAGTATTGTGTAACAAAACACCTTTTAAACTGGATTTGCTGGCATCTATGAACAACCTCCACTGTCCTGAATTGTAATTAATGTTGAAGTATTTCATGACTGCCGGAATGGCCGCCCCGGTGGCGCAGTGGTCTAAAACGCTGGCCTCTGATCATTCGTCCGAACGGGGTCCGGGTTCGAATCCCGGTGAGGCATATATGTTGTGTTTGTCTTACGGCACTGGCTCTCTCTCCCTTCCCTGGAACCAGTGACCCTAAATTAGGGACCGGCGACTGCTTATAGCCCATTGAGTTGCTCACGGTGGTCGTTAAACCTCCAATAAAAGAAAGAAAGAAAGGAAGACTGCCGGAATGTCTCGACAATATACCAAACCGCCTTCCTCAGCAAAAAAACGGAACCAATTCTGCTTCTCGGTGTCTATACCAGGAGAATCTCGTATTAGGACATAGTAAATTATTTTCCTGAAGTCGTGATCCTAAAAGCTCTGCTGCGTCTTTGGGTAAATTCAGATCACGAACCAAATCAGTCAGTTCATGCTGGGTGAATGGCACTGGGGTTTCATCCTCCATGCTGACCAGTTGGTACATCTGATCACTTGTATCACCGTCTGAATCGGTGTCTGTTGCGGGCTTGATATTGGACGGGGATGGCACAGGGATTGATTCACTATGGGGCACTGGTCTTATGGCAGATGGGATATTGGGATACACAATGTTACGCTTACTGGTTCTGGTATGGCCCGCGATATTTACTGTGCAGAAGTAGCAGTCGTCACTGTGATTTTTTGGCTCACGCCACACCATGGGTACACCGAACGGCATTGATGCCCTTTTTCCACTTTTCCAGTTCCTCAACCCCTCCACACATGCACGACACACATTGTGAGGAGAACAAACTTTGTCCTGATCTGCTAGTTTAATGCCGAAGTATTGAAAATAAGCCCGGGGCGGCACCACAGTGGTCTAAGCGATGGCCTTTGATCATTCGTCCGTAAGGGGTCCGGGTTCGAATCCCGGTGAGGCATGGATGTTGTGTTTGTCTTACGGCACTGGTTCTCTCCCTTCCCTGGAATCAGTGATCCTAAATTAGGGACGGGCGACTGCTTATAGCCCATTGAGTTGCTCACGGTGGTCGTTAAACCTCCAATCAAAATAAAAATAAAAAATTCGTCATTTGTGAAAAAACTTGACATGATACGGAATTTTGAAGGTCATTTTCGGAATCTGCGCAAGAAATCCATTCAGATACACCTATTCATTTCAAAACAACAAAACCTTGCATATTAGTGTTATATACATATAATCACAATTTTGCTATATATATATATATATATATATATATATATATATAGGGATGTAAGGTCAGGTGATGCGTAACATCACAGCCTCTCCTTGACAAATGTCAACCCCGCCTTCTCGTGGTGCATCCTGTTCCCACTAAAGGGGCTCTGACGACCGCCCATAGCGGTATAACTATACCATCGGGATTAGAGGAAATTCTATCCCACACTCACCAACCCGCTTGGCCAGCGTGGTGAGTTATGGCCAAACCCCTCCGAAATGACTCCACAACTTAAATCTTGGCCCTCAGTCTCCGGCAGCTGGAATGTACCTGGCCAAGGCAGCGGCCAGTGCGACATGAAGGCAGAGGGTGCTAAGAATCCCCGGAGGACCGGACTAGGCTGCCATCTGATGCTGACCTTGGCAACGTACAATGGACGCTCCCTATCTTCTGATTCAAGGCTTCTTGAATTGGAAGAGGAACTACAAAGGATCCAGTGGGACATCGTGGGGCTAAGTGAGGTAAGGAGAAAAGGAGAAGATCTCATCAAACTGAAAAGTGGACATCTCTTCTACTATCGTGGGACAGATACTGGCAGAACTAGTGGTGTTGGATTTATAATAAACAAGAAACTGAAGGATAAAGTGGTAGAAGTTGAAAGTTCCTCTGACAGAGCTGCACGACTCGTTATCCAACTATCGAGAAGATACCAGGCTCAGATTATTCAAACTTATGCACCCACCACAAGTCATTCTGAAGAAGAAATTGAAGAATTTTATGAGGAAATCTGTCATCTAAATAATAAAGGTAAGCAGCACTTGAAAATAATTATGGGAGATTTCAATGCAAAAATAGGGCAACAGCAACAGAATGAAACTTCAGTAGGTAAATTCGGTCACGGCAACAGAAACCAGCGTGGAAATACTCTCGTTGAGTTTGCAGAGGCAGAAGGGTTTTTCATCTTGAACTCCTTCTTCAAGAAAAAGCCACACAGGAAATGGACATGGAGACATCCAAATGGGACGACAAGTGAAATTGATTTTATTATGTGTAACAAAAAATTCGTCATAGAAGACTGCAGTGTGCTAAACAAGTTCAACACAGGTAGTGACCATAGATTGGTGAGATGTAAGATGCACCTCAACACTAAACTTGAACGTGGCAAGCTCATAAGACAAACAAAATCTATTGACATAACCAACCTTAAAAAACACCATAATACCTTCAAGTTGGAACTGAAGAACAGGTTCTCTGCTTTAGAAGGCCTAACATCGGAAGAAGTGGACATCTCTGAAGTTAACAGAAAAGTAACCAAAGCTCTTATGGAAACAGCAACAAAATTAGCTGGGTCTAAGAACAAGTTGCATGTAAATAAATTATCAGGAAAAACGAAAATGTTGATGCAAAAAAGAAGAGAGATGAGGACAACTAAAGAAGATGTGACTTCCAAAGTGGAATATATAGAGCTATGCAAGACAGTACGAAAAAGTATCACTGAAGACGTAAGAAAATTCAACTGTGAACTAGTGAGGAAAGCAATTGAAAACAACCAAAGCCTAAAGATAGCAAAGGGACATCTCAGTAAGGGAAGAAAACAGATTATGGCACTGAGAAAAGAAGATGGTTCTGTAACAAGAAATAGAGGCGAAATTTTGACAAGAGTGAAAGATTTCTACTCCAAATTATATGAAAGGGATGATACATGCACTCCAGACATCATGAAAGATACCAGTACCAGAGTTCCTCCAGTCCTTCCAGCAGAAGTTGCACATGCAATCAAGAACATGAAGCGGGGAAAAGCTCCAGGAGAAGATGGAATTACTGTAGACATCATACAAGAAGCAAGTGGAGAAATCGAAACAGTACTCGCCCAAATTTTCACTCGATGCCTTAATGAAGGAAAGATTCCTGAGGATTGGAACACCGCTACAATGATCCTGCTTCATAAGAAAGGTGACATTGAGGATCTCGGAAACTACAGACCTATCAGCCTCCTATCAGTAGTTTATAAAATCTTCACTAAAAGTTCTTTCACACCGCTTGAAGATAACACTGGACATGGCTCAACCGAGAGAACAAGCTGGATTCAGGAGTGGCTACAGCACAATAGATCATATCCATGTGCTGAGAGAACTAATTGAAAGAGCGAGGGAATATGAACTTCCATTGTGCATGGCTTTTATCGATTATGAAAAAGCCTTTGATTCGGTGAAACCATCAGCAGTTACAATGGCTCTGAAAACCTGCGGTATTGAAGATGCATACATTAATATTATTAATAACATCTATGAAAATGCAAGTGCAAAGATTAGGCTGTTTGAAAATACAACACACATAAAAATTGGAAAGGGAGTGAGACAAGGTGACACCATATCTCCGAAGCTCTTTAATGCCACATTGGAGGGTGTTTTTCAGTCACTGAGCTGGGAAAACAAGGGGATAAAGATTAATGGAGATTATCTAACCCACCTTCGTTTTGCTGATGACGTAGTCATTTTTGCAACTAGCCCATCAGAGCTGCAGAGTATGATCCAGGAACTTGCTGACAAGAGTAAAGAAGTGGGATTAAAAATGAACTTTCAGAAGACAAAAGTGATGTTCAATGCTTTTACAAGAAATGAAGATTTATCGATTGATGGAGAAAAGCTGGAGATAACAGACACGTACGTTTATCTTGGACAGCAGATATCAAGTGAGGGTCACATTGATGAAGAAATTAATCGGCGTACAAAACTTGCCTGGAGAGCTTTTGGAAGAAACAGCATAATTTTCAAGAGCAATATGCCATTATGTCTTAAAAGAAAAGTGTTTGATCAATGCATCCTTCCAGTGCTTACATATGGTGCAGAGACGTGGACCTTAACTAAAAGAGACATACAAAGGCTGCAGACAACTCAAAGAAGCATGGAGAGGTGCATACTTGGTGTAACCAGGAGAGATAAGAAGAGGAACTCGTGGATCCGAAAAATGACAAGAGTGGAAGACATCATGATCAGAGTCAAATCCCTGAAATGGCAATGGGCTGGACATACTGCCAGAAGGACAGATCATCGATGGACAGCCGAAATTTTAGATTGGATTCCAAGGGACAGGAAAAGACCCAGAAGAAGACCACATGGGAGATGGGTGGATGAAATTCGAAAGTATGCAGGGGTGACATGGAGGAGACTGGCACAAGACAGACCGTTGTGGAGGAAACTTGGGGAGACCTTCGTCCAGCAGTGGATTGATAATGGTTGACAATGATGATGATGATGATATATATATATATATATATATATATATATATATTAATACATATAAAAATTTTAAATAGAGTACAAAAATTTCCATATGCTCTTATATCGCAAATGCGGATTTCAAGAAATCTACGCATACAAATGATTAAAAATGTAAAAATGTTATACCTTTGCTTTAATTCAGTAATGAACTACGGATTTCACCATGGGATGGTGTAAAATATTGAGGACGCTAGTAAAGGTAAGGCTGTGCTGGAGAACACCCTCCCCCCCTTCCCCAGGTAAAAATGTCTTCGCCTTACTGCAAGCGTGTTTCTGATTATTATTAAGAAATCATTACAGTGTTCCTGAAAATGTATGGTGTAAGTTATTTATTCCCTTGCCATTTGGTTTTATCCCCTTTAG
This sequence comes from Macrothele yani, assembly GCA_039090855.1. NCBI lineage: Eukaryota > Metazoa > Arthropoda > Arachnida > Araneae > Macrothelidae > Macrothele > Macrothele yani. The sequence goes on from CM077012.1 coordinate 48,174,533, forward strand.
ATTATTTAGATTAGCAAATAGTAGCAAAAAAGCAACAACTAACTAACCATTTGGATGCCATTTTGAGGTGATTCGATTTTTTTTTTTTTTGACGCAGAATGCAAACCACCACCGCCACGAAAAAAAACAAAAAAAAACCTTATTATGGGAACAATTTCTAATAATTTGCTATTGTTAAAATTTAGATAGCAAATATTTCGTTGCATTGGAAGCACTAACGTCATGTTTGCTCTGTATACATGGAAAGTCGGCATCCAGAAGACTGAAATAAAACTGAATGCTAGCTTCCAAAATATGATGATGTATTGCAGTGCAAACATCTCTACTGTGTGGAATTAGGTTTTTATTGCGGAAGTAGTCTGAGTCGTCAGTGCTTTAAAATTTACCCCTTCAGTGAGGACTGTTAAATGACATAATATCATTAAATATTCGTACTCATAGTTATGGAACCAGGAATCGATCAACACTCATACCTAATTTCCCTCGGACAGAAACAATTAAAATGAATATAAATTATTCGGGTCCAAAACTTTGGAACTCTTTGCCTTGTGACATAACATCTATTAACAATTTTGACCTATTTAAAAAATTCAAACACTACCTTATGAACAAGTATCTCAATTAATATGAAATTGACCTGAGCTGGTCGCTGGATTGATTTCACGGCTTATGGATAGACCTTGTATTATACACTTATGTATTTATTTAATCTTTTAGTTATATTCAGTATGCCTCTGACTTGTCTTTTGTATTGTTCTTCGTTTTTTTTTTTTTTTAGTACTAGGGGTGGGAGGGCCATGTCAGGCCTTACGGCCTTTTCCCTCCTCCTCCTGGTTGCTACATTTTTTGTAATTGATCATATTGTTTGTATTTTGAACTGTAATATGTGGCAACTGAAAAATGAATAAAGAATATAGTACCATGTGATGCGTAGCTAATTGATGTGTTCAGTGTGTTGTCCCTCTTGCTGAACACAGAGCTAAAGGCGCGCTTGATCCAGTCGTTATGCACCAGCACGAGAATGTCGGGAAACATGTGGTTAGCGTTGCTGAAGGTGGTGTTTGTCGTTGGATCTTCTCAGCATACATCAGGTGTTTCAGATGACCCCACAGATGAAAGTTGAATGGTAGGAGGTCGAGGGATCTGGGTGGCCATTCCTCAGGACCACGCTGGCCAATTCAATGAACAGAGTATTGAACATCTAGCCACTGACGAACAGTTGCTCCGTAGTGTGGTGGAGCGCCATCGTGTTGGAAACAATAGGGGAAACTGCCATCTTCATTTAGAAGGGAAGGAAACACTATTTCCCGTAGTATTTCCAGGTAGAGCTGAGCATTTAGGTTATTGTCGATGAAAATGGGTCCGATTACACGAGTTCCCCATATTCCACACCACATCATAATCTTTACATTACCAACGACGTTGGATGGTTCTGTCCTATGAGGGTTCCTGTCACTCCAGTTCCTATGATTCTGACGGTTAACCTCACCACTGACATAAAATTTGGCATCGTCACTGTACAAAATGCCCTGTGTGAATGAAGGATCTCGTTGAAGATGGTCTAAAGCCCAGGTGAAGAAGTCGACACGTTTATCAGGGTCATCCTCTGATAGTTGCTGCTGGATCTGGAACAGATACCAGTGAGCGGTGTGAAAAATCTGTACAATGGCTAACTGGCCGATACCACATTCTGCTGCGAGACGTCGTGTGCTGTGTTGTGGAAGTTTGCAAAAGGAGGCCAAGACCATTGTTAAGGTTTCCTCGTCGGTAGAAGTTTTCGGCCGACCATTGCGTGGCTTGCCGTCCACAGTCCCAGTTTCTCAGAATTCGACTGTCAGATATGCTACAGTGCTGTGCAAAATTGGTGATCTTTCTGGATGTTGGTTGTTGAAGTCTGATGCTAGGATACGGCAGCTGCGTTCCCCAAACATTAGGATCACCTCAATCCTCTCCTCTTTCGTTAATGTCATCTTCAGTTACCTGCAACAATGGTTATTTCAACTTTCTGTGTTGATAACTAGTGAACCACAACACATATGTCAAATCTTATTACGGCAATCAACTTCTGAGGAAATTCTGGTCTTGTTTGACATGTAACATGTCAAACAAGATACCATTTGAAAAATTTGATTTTTGATCCAAGATGGCGGGTTTCAAGAGGAGGCCATGTTGCGGAAATAGCCTAGAAGATAGGCCTCCTCCCTGATTTTCTGGTAGTGTATTCCGATATTTCACTTTCCAAACCGTTTCTGAAATACAAGGGTGTCCTGCGACTTTTGACTCACCCTGTATATAAGTATATACACCGATGAGTCATTACATTATGACTACCCACAACCTAGATAAATCAGCGCGCTGGAAACCGAACATTGCACGGATGAAGTTCACAGAGCAGTATATACACAACCCGAGGACCGGCTGTCAGTTAGTAGTGTTCGGAGTCTGAATGGAAAAAGCTGCCAATTTATCTGAGTTTGATAAAAGACCAAGTGTGATGTCACGGCGCCTCGGAACTACGATCTCGGAAAACGGCGCGGATTGTTCACGTGCCGCTGTAGTGAGTATGTATCGAAACTGCTGCACAGATGGTCAAACGACGAACTGTCGTCCAGCCGTGTGTCGTCCGCAGCTCATTGATGCCAGAGCGGAGCGGAGTCTGCCACGCATTGTTCACAGCGAACGCAGGGCCAGTGTGGGACAAATCACCCACAGATACAACGGTGGTGATCAAGGCAATGTGTCACAGCACACAGTTCATTGCAACCTTCTGCGATGGGCCTGCGCAGCCGAAGACCCAGCCGGGTCCCCATGCTCTTCTTGTCTTGTTCTTGTTCTTGATTGGAGGTTTAACGACCACCGTGAGCAACTCAATGGGCTATAAGCAGTCGCCCGTCCCTAATTTAGGGTCACTGGTTCCAGGGAAGGGAGAGAGCCAGTGCCGTAAGACAAACACAACATCCATGCCTGACCGGGATTCGAACCCGGACCCCTTACGGACGAATGATCAGAGGCCATCGCTTAGACCACTGCGCCACCGGCTTTATCCAAAACGGAGAATTTATGTTTCCAACTTAAAAAAGTACTATATAAATATGGCAATTGATGACCAATTTTTAGTACTGGATTTATCGATATAAGTAACGTACATTGGGGCGTCGGTCCCCATGCTCACTGCACGTCATCGCCAACAACGCATGAAATGGGCCCAAGATCATCGAGATTGGACCGTCGATGATTGGAAGAAAGTGGCCTGATCTGACGAATCAAGATTCCCGGTGCATCACGTAGACGGCCGAGCGCGGATACGCCGATTACGAACGGAGGCTAAGGCACCTGGATGCATTGTTGAGCGGAAACAGGCCGGCGGCGGCGGTGTTATGCTGTGAGCGATGTTTTCTTGGGACACTTTAGGCCCCATTATCCCAATAGCACAATACCTGACAGTTATCAGGTATCTGAACATTGTTGCGGACCAAGTTCACCCATTCATGGCAACTGTGTTCCCTGCTGGTGATGGCCATTACCAACAGGATAATGCGCCATGCCATACTGCCAGAATCATCAAGGAGTGCTTCGAGGAACATACTGATGACTTTCTGTTAATGCCCTGGCCTCCAAATTCACCTGACATGAACCCAATCGAACATTTGTGGTTCGATTTGGGGTTACACTCATGGGCCTGATCCCCGAATGAACGCATCCCATTAACGTAGCAGTGACGCCACCGACGTCTTGGAATGTACATAGACTGCATGGGCTGGATGTTTCAATCAACAAGTACGAAACCCGTTCTATGGGGTTAAGGAAGAACTTGTCGGAGTTTGAATGCAAATTTATTATCGGCGCGACGATGGCGAAGAACAGCATCTTAGCAACTGCAGGAATTGTTGACTTCCTGTGCCGCCATCGTGAAGGTGTGGCAGAAACAGTGTCGCACCCATGGAGAGCCAACGCCCCCCCCTCCCTCCCGGGCTGACAGAGTGGAAAATTTTTACGTCGGAGTTTGAAACAAAAAATCACGATACGCGATCTACATATACTCCCTAAACATGTACCGTATAATTATGGCATACAAAAATTATAAGGAAGTAGTAGTTCTGTAAAATAAATTTTGAAAAATCTAACCAGAAAAAGAATTTCATCTGCTGCTTCTTCTAATCATTTAACTTTCTTGTTCTGTAACATTACTAGTAACTGGATAAGAATAAATGTACAAAAGTCAACCTCCTTCTTAATTGTTATGGCACCTGACTATTTTCCCCGGAAAATTTAGTGGGGCTCACCTCCATCTTGGGAAGATTCTGTACGCCCCCCCCCCCGGAAATTTCTGAATACGCTACAGAGCAGAAATGTTCCGAAGGGATACACACATCCATCCGACGTGCTGGAAAGGGGAGTCGAGTCTATCCCTTGTTGGATGTTGGGGCTAAAGCTGGTTAGCACATGCTGTACGGACAAGTGATGGCTCACGATTGCTCAGTTAACGGCAGACTACAACCAGGGCACGCACGGAAACGTTTCCAAGTCATTCTCCGGCGGGTGTTCTTGTGGATGGTCTTACAGAGTCGGCGGCCGGATCATGTTCCCATCTTGACCTACCGTCATCGACAATTCTGCCTGAAGTGAGCGCATACGAGAGCACGTTGACTGGACATTTGACGGCTGGAAAAGGGTCGCCTGGTCAAATAAGTCGAGGTTCCAGCTGCAACAATCCGATAGGTCGGACGGTATTCTACTCCACGAGAGTGAACAGCTGAAACTGGACTGCACGGTTCAGAGAAAACATGACTGTAGATCATGGCATTGGGGTTGCTTTCATGGACAATACTGGGTCCCCTCATCCGTGTTGAACACACCTTCAATGGCAGATCCGATCTAGGCTTTGTTTTGGCTTTACATGGTGACTGTGTATTCTGATGGTACTGGACTTTTACAGCAAGACAATGAACGCCCAGTGTCACCAGGCCGCATGGCGCAAGAATTGTTCAAGGATTATGCCCAAGCATTTCGTGTACTCCTCGGGCCACCTAATTTCCGCGACATGAATCTTATTGAAAAATTGTGAGATGTGGTGGAATGCAGCATATTCGTCCGTCCACACTAGTGCCTTGCCCAACGCCTAATTCCGGTAGGGCATAATGTGCAATTGGAAACAGGGTCCTCGGGGACGCCTTCTGTAGTCTCGTGGAGTCGATAGATACTACGCCGAGTGGAAGCGGTTATCGAGGAGAAAAACAGCCAAACACGCAGTAAAGCAGGTGACATATCATCATCATTATTGTAAACTATTATCAGTCCACTGCTGGATAAATGTCTCCCCAAGTTTCCTCCACAACGGTCTGTCTTCAGGCAGTCTCCTCCATGTCACTCCCGCATGCTTTCGAATTTCATCCACCCATCTCCCATGTGGTCTTCTTCTGGGTCTTTTCCTGTCTTTGGAATCCAGTCTAAGATTTCAGTTGTCCATCTGGCAATATTTCCAGCCCATTTCCACCATTTCAGGGATTTTTCTCTGATCATGATGTCTTCCACTCTTGTCATTTTTCTTATCCACGAGATCCTCTTCTTATTTTTTCTGGTTACACCAAGCATGCATCTCTCCATGGTTCTTTCAGTTGTCTGCAGCCATTGTATATCTTTTTTAGTTACGGTCCATGCAGAGGCATAGCTAGCGAGAGGCAGGTGGGGCGGCTGCCCCGGGCGCAGCTCAAGAGAGGGCGCAAAAGTAACTGCTTACAATCTGATTGAAATTGAAACTTTTGCACCTGTTATTGATACAGTTTTATCGCGTTATGCTTTGTCATTTGTCCATTTACAGAATTCGATATTGTTGTTTCGCCAGTTTCTGTAGTCTTGGCAGCTGAAAATATGCATTTCTCTCTCAAAATGTTCAGGGGGTGTTAGTTACTCACATTCAGAAATGAAAGAGCGGTGGCGGTATGATCTGTCCAACTAAAGAAGAACCGTGATCTTTGTCGACAACAATAAGGATTGGGGTTTTTCTTTATAGTCGGATGGTACGTTACAAGATAAGGATGCTGCATTCGGTCCATTTGATGTGGTACCGAAGGTCTGAACTCCGAGGCAGTTGGGAAAAAGCTGCGCAAACAGTCACAGTTCGGTTGCGCTTCTCGCATAAAGATAGCATTGGGGTATGGCTTTAATTTTAAATTGTCGAGCAGCGTATTAGAATTACGGGGCACAAAATATATGTAAGACACAAAGAAAGATGACGGTGCATATTTTACTGTTTGCCCGTTCTAATATTAGGCGAATTAGGCAGCTGCCTATAGCGCCGGAATTTGGGGTGAGCCGAGATTCATTTGACAATGAACGAATTAATAAATGAGAGAAAACAAATTATCAACTGAACATGGGTTGAGCTTTGTACAATATGATTTCGAAAGAAAAAGAAAAGGCAACAGAAATGGGCATACCCTCAGAAAAAGTTCCGTGGCGCGTCTCACTGCGCCTTCCCACCACTACTACACTGCTGTAAACGTACTCTCCCACTAGCAGAGATAATAAAAACCATTGGAACGTCAGGAAGAACAAGCAGGACAGTTGACCAAGACCATATGGCACTAATTAGAAAGCTACTGGCTATGAATAAGTTTTTGGCAAGCAAAATAATTATTCTCTACAGAAAAAGATTTCGGCTGCTGTTGATGGCTTCGACACATGAATACATTCTCTCGCGACACGGTCCTATTTTACATTGAATCTAGTCGTGATTTGATTGAGTGCGAGACCTGCCAAAAAGGAGGAAAAGCTCATAAAGGTTCAGACACAGTGTTCAGAACAGAAACATAAAAAGAGCTAAAAATAATTTAAATAAGAGTAAGAGGCTGCTAATTTGGAACGGTAGGAAGGTAGTATACGTCACATATTACAAAATACCAAGTGTTGAAGGTCACACGAATAGTGCGATGTTTCCTGATTTCAATTAATGTCGACAGTATTCGAAAGTCTCAGTTGAACAGAAGAAAGGAATGTGTGAAAATTTTACAATGACCACGTCCCCCTACTAAAATACAGCACGTAATGCAAAATTGTATGGAAGTAATTTCAACACCAGTGTATGACACTAATTCGAACAAGTTATCCCGCTCCGGTGGGCGAGTGGTCTGAGGCGCTAGCTTCTGACTATTCGTCCGAGATGCGCCCAGGGTGGAGTCCCGGATGAGGCAGGCATATGGGAGGTGTGCTTCTCTGATGGCTCTGACACTGCACCTACCCAGCGCCGTAGCTATACCGATAGGGCGCCCTTCCATGATGGTTATACAAGGGGTGTAATTTCATACTCTGAGGAGCATAAACAATCGAAATGAACAAGGTGTGAATAAATTTGCTGAACATTTTAAGGTGGACGTCAAGTAATTTTGCTTCCTATACTTCCAATGGAAAAACTTCTGTGCACATTTTCTTCGCAATCAATGCGTTCCCAAGGATGAAAATTTGTACATCGATTAAAATAGCTTTATTTTATAACTTGGAATACTTAATATTTTCCAAAACATAGCCATAATTATGCAATCCAACATTTCTTTGTCTACTGACGTCATCAAAGTACAGGTCGCGCCATCTTTTTTCCGGTTTCAACACCACCAAAGGAAAAGTTATTGATTTTTAATATAATTATGTTAATGTTTTAGAAAATATTAAGTATTCCAAGTTATAATATGAAGCTATTTTAATCGATGTTCACATTTTCATCCTTGGGAACGCATTAATTGTGTAGAAAATGTGTACAGAAGTTTTTCCATTGGAAGTATAGGAAGCAAAATTACTTGACGTCCACCTTAACTCGAAAACAAGTTATACACTTTAGTACCTTCTTTTGCAAATACTTTAGTTAGCCGCATTCACTATTACACGCAACTAACCAGCGTTCAGAACTTACACTATGAGTTGTGAACCACCTCATATGAATGCATGGACTGTCCGAAACAGTGGATGGAGGCATATAAAACAATATGCTGACATGCCTTACCTCCGTGACCTTTCCGAATACGTCGTAGGGGTGAAGAACTAATTAGTCATTTGTGCTTTGTCACCAAAAGCTCCTATGAACGTTTAACCTTGAACGGAATTTTTCCAAGCCCCACTCCGAAAGTATCTTCTTATTGTTACGTTTATTAATACACATTCGTTCTGCGCTGGTTTGTTTTCATTCTGCATTTCTCAACGTGTTGTGTTGTCGGTGTTTACATAACTTTTACGTTTCACTTGATATTTAAAACCATCAGCTCTTGCATATTCATCTAATTTTTAAATGTTGAGTAAAATTATGTCGAAAACTGGAAGTGAGATTTTTTAACGATCATAATACAGGGTAATTCAAAATGATTGCCCCGATTGCAAATGGCAATAACGTGTTTATGAAGATAAATAGACAGCTGGTATCTCTACACAAGAAAGAAGGAAGTTGAGAATTTTATTGGAACCTACTGCTGTGTTGCTGTGGTGACGTAGGAAAATGAGCTGCCCGTGCGCCAAAGCCAGTGGGAACAAATGACGACCGCAGCAGAAAAGGCGTTTTGCGTGCTGGAGCTTGAAAAGTGTCATTCTGTTGTTACAGTGGATAGAATGTTTCGTAATCGCTACAAACGTGCTCCTCCAAATGCTAAGAGCATAAGGAGGTGGCATAGGCAGTTTGTAGAAACAGGATGTCTGCGTAAAGGGAAGAGTACCGGCCGATCACGTGTTTCAGAGGAAAACGTTGACAGAATTCGTCAGAGTTTTGAACGCAGTCCACGCAAGTCAACTTACCGCGCCAGCAAGGAGCTGCAAATGCAACAAACAACTGTTTGGCATGTCCTTAAACGGAAGCTGCAAATGAAACCCTAGAGTGTTCAAATTTTGCACGCACCGAAGACCGACGACAAATTGCAACGTGCTACCTTCGCTGAAACCATGCAGGAACCCATGTAGAATGACTCATTTGCTTCACGCCTGACTTTCAGTGATGAAACTACCTTCCATATCAGTGGCAAGGTAAACCGTTACAACACTCGCATATGGGGCACGGAAAAACCTGTTTCTGTGATTGAACATGAGCGTGACTCACTGAAAGTCAATGTGTTCTGCGCAATTTCCAGTGTGAAGGTCTATGCAGGGGCGGATTGGCGGTCGCCAAAGGGCCCTGGAAAATTTTTGCAAATGGGCCCATTCAGTTGTAGTTCTGCAGTACTATTGTATCATAACTGAAAATCACTTTTTTTATTTAAGAAACAACATAAAAAGTACAGTTGCTCTGGAAACAGTGGCAAGCATAGTAGGGGGGGGTAAAAAGTACGCCCGTCATCTTTAAATTGAAGTGGGTGTTGCGGAAATTTTTTAATAGGCCCATGCCAAGATTTTACTGCAGAAAAATTGTACTGCAATTTTTCTGTTGTGGACAATCACAGTTGTTAATTTCAAGATAATTAAATATCGTGGCAAACTCACTTAATCGACGTGGAAAAAGCGAATAACCAGGTTTAAATCACTAGTTTAGTTAGTTATGCATGTAATTGCGCCGGAGATGCTTCTAATTTTGGACACACTCAATATGTATATTTGTTTAAAATTTTCTCTTAAGATCGCTGAAGTAAGAACATTAAAATTAAAAAACAAATTGCTTATATAGCCTTTTCATGTTTGACAGATCGTAAAATAATCTTGATTTTCATACCTTTGAGCTTCCAGTTATTAAATTTTCAATGAAGTGGGTTGAAATTCCAGGAAATATTTGAGAGAGAGAGAGAGAGAGAGAGAGGGAGAGAGAGAGAGAGAGAGAGAGAGAGAGAGAGAGAGAACGGCTACTACCAAAATTATGTTGGAGTTGTACCAAAAATCCTTTTGCATAAGACATGATTTTTAAATTTAAATAAATGAAAAAAAATACAGAACTTTTACACTGTAAAATTTTCTATTTGTACTGCAATTTTTGTAATTTTTCTATTCTGGACAATCGCAGTTAGAAATTTAAAGATTTTTAAATATCGGGCGAACAGATTCTTCATTTAATGATCATATATTCGTATGTGTTTCAATTACAAAACGTGCTTTTATGCTGCGGTTATGTATTGTAAAGACACCTTACCAAATAAAGTAAACAAAACATTTTGCAACTTCATGTTGAAATGATATCTCCGTAAATGCCTATCTATGCCTTCATCTGCAGCATTTGTCATTTATCACAAGGAGTGTAGGCTGCGTAGGTAGAACATTTCGGGGGAAAGGGATCGTATATGATCACCCCCGCAAATAATCTTACAGTTATTTCAAAATATGTTCTTGATATTATTAGCTTTCACTCTGAATTCTGTGTTGTCATATAGTGGAGAGTACATCCCATAATGACCATCATCTAGCATTGTTCTGCAACTTTATCAAACATATGTGAGTATTTTCACTACTTTAGTTAAAGTAGTGAAAATTTAGCCCTGTTCAGCCTTCACCACAATGCTGTTAACATACGTAGATTGTTGTGCCTCACGATTTTTCCTGATGCCGGGCCCCTCGAAACATTTCAGGATGAAATGAATGGTCAAAGAAACTATAGAAATAGATAGACATCACTTCCCCACTCCGCAGTTGAGAAAGACATCGGTTAATTGCACGGGGAGGAAGGAGAGGAAGTTTGGAAGAGAAGATTTTTTTAATGCCTAAACAGATTAATCATAGTTTTAGGGCTCTATCTTGTAATATAAAATTCGGGCTCGGGCGGACATACTTAGGTCTCGGTCTCTTAAAATTGAGCCCGAACTCAGCTCTTTTAAGCACAGCACTAATGCCTCCTACAACCAACTGGAGTAAAATCAACTACCTCCTCCCTTCCTTGGGGAATATAGGAATATATAGAACATTTTGTACACCCCCCCCCCCCCGCCCGCCCGCAACATACGGTACATACATTCCCGTTCTTCAGCTACTAAGTGAACCCAGAAGTTCGAAAACACATATGGTCCATCTATTGTAGTTGGGATTCTAGCAGTTGCCTGGTGAGGGGATTTTTTTCCCTAATTCAAAATAGAAGGTTTTTTTCCCCACCCGCTTGTTATAATTACATTATGTGTATTTCGTTTGTAAAAAAAGTGTTGTAGTTCAGTTGTGTGTTTAAAACAACTGAACTGAAAACATTTTTAAGAAAGTAAGAAAGAAAGAGGCAAAATATACGGAAAGGGCCCACGGGGAAATGTCCCAGTGGTCCAATCCGCCCCTGGGTCTATGGACCTTTTTTCTTCATTGAAGATACAGTACCAGGTAACGTTTATCTAGATATGATTCAGCAATGGCTACTTCCACAACTGGATGGCGATTCCGGGGACTACATCCTTCAGGAAGATGGAGCACCCCCACATTGGAATGTGCACGTTCGCCAATTTTTGAACGAAATTCTTCCGAACCGTTGGATTGTTCGTTGTGGACAGAACGACAGGGTTTTCTGCAAGTGCCCCCCATCCCCCAGGTCTCCGGACCTTACTCTTTGTGATTTCTTTTTTGTGGGGGTATGTCAAAGACTATGTGTATGTGCCACCTTTGCCGAGAACACTGCAAGAACTAAAGATGCGCATTCAGCTTGCACTGACATCAGTGACTACGGACATGTTTCATAATGTATGGCGTGAAATGGATTACCGTTTAGATGTTGTCCGCGTGACCCAGAGAAGTCACATAGAACATTTGTAAGTTATGGAAACAAAATTCTAAACTTCCTTCTTTATTGTGCAATAATGTGGTCTCTGTATCTATATTCATAAACCAGGTATTGTCATTTATAATAGGGGCAATCATTGTGAATTACCCTGTACTTTCCTATAACGAAAGTATGTGAAAGTAAGAACTGCTTACTCTCTATTTGAGTGGAAGTAAGAAAGTTTTGAACTCAAAGGGGCGTAATTTCAAGGCTAGCCTTCCCAGATAAGAAAAACTTGCTACGTTTCTGCACCTACCCCGGAACCAATAGTTCCAAATTAGAGACTACGACAGCTTATAGCCTTAAGAACTGCTCGTGGTAGTTATTTAACCCCAAAATAAATAAGGTATTTCGTATATTTATTCAGTGCAAGCTTTATTGTGCAGTCGGCCCCGCTGAAATGCATATAGATCGTCCAAATCATTTTATGCAGTGTAACGTACCAGGAGATGTGACGTACCTGCCAGAAGGACGCACACGACATAAAGGCAGATAGGAATCAGAATAAAACGTCCGCGTAGCTCAATTGGTAGAGTGACTTATTCCGGAATGAGGGGATCCGGGTTCGAATCTCGGTGCGGATAGAAATGACGGAGAAATTTACTTCGTTATAATGGCGCCCGAACTATCCGGATGACCCGACCGTTCAAAATCTCGCAATGGTGTGATGTTGTTTCCACACCGCGAGATAGGATAATTCAGAGAATCCCTTCTCCAGCACTTCGAAAAAATAAATAAATAAATAAATAAATAAAATAAAATAAGGGGGAGATGATGTAACGTACCAGGAGATGTGACGTACCTGCCAGAAGGACGCACACGACATAAAGGCAGATAGGAATCAGAATAAAACGTCCGCGTAGCTCAATTGGTAGAGTGACTTATTCCGGAATGAGGGGATCCGGGTTCGAATCCCGGTGTGGATAGAAATGACGGAGAAATTTACTTCGTTATAGCAGTTATGTGAGGTGTGAAATTAAGCGTGGTTATCCCAGGTGCATTCCAGAGCTGGATTAAGGCCTTAGTGGGCCCTAGGCTAAGGCATTTGAGTGGGCACCCGAAGAATGTATGAAGGATAATCATTACATGAAGTCCGTTAAAACACGAAACTATAGCAATATGCATGTAATACTGAATATGTGATTAATACGAAGCACATTCTTCAAATTAATGAATTATCTGCAGAGTTTTTGTAACAGATCACTGTATTTTCCATTGTTCTCATAAGAACATGAGTTAAAAGCTTAAGATTCCTAGATTTTGTCTTGGAATTTTTAGCGATTTAGTATTGTACTTAGTGCATCTTTTTTGTTATGCAATGTGAAGCTGCAGGGGGACTTGACCATTAACGTTTTTAAATTTAAATTGAGAAGTGTTTGTGGATGGTAGTGAAAGAGTTGAAACTGTCTCGCCGACCCCGCGCGCTGTAGACAGGGACATGTAAAAATCTGAAATCTGTTTCGCTTTCCAGCCTCTGTTTCTGACCAAGTCGAAATCATACGAGACAAAAGTAAAACTGTTTTATATAAACCTCTCTTTCTCTCTCTATCTATTATTTGTCCAGGCATGCCTCCTGGGCCCTTGGTAATGATGGACCCCATGGCTGTAACCACTGTAGACCCCTTCCCCTTAATCCGGCCCTGGTTCATTCAGCTTAATACATACAATTTATTATTACTGCCTGCTTCTTAAATACAAACGTGAATAAAGCTCGTTTTATATTGTGTTTCTCTTTCAAATACAATGGGAAAGTATTATTTCACAAGATAGATATCCATACTGTTGTAAATGCAGCAATGACTGAAACGTTTTCTAACAGACGTAATTTGAAACTAAATAGAATTTTATTCATAGTTACTATTCAAAAACTGTGTAACTCCGTAAAATAATCTGACACATGTCGACTCAGGACAGACAAGAGCACTCGATTCTCATCTTAATACTTCGTTCCAGCGCAATAAGTAGACAGCATATTAAATCATAGAAATTACTTGCTCGTATGTGTACGGGACTCAGACGCGAATTTGACTTGTTTGGCGCCCTAGGAATCTATTTAGATGCCACAGTAGTGACACCGGAGTTCAGAGCTAAGGTGTTAATCAGAGAATAAGCCTCTAAGCGACTTACAGCAGATGAGCTAGCTAGCGATGTTGTACCGTTTGATTGAAATTTCATCTAAAATTTGTAATCTATAAATGTTTAATAAAATCTGTACCCAAAAGGCAGAGAAAAGTCCATGGGATACAACTCCCTATAGCAGAGATGGCGAACCTTTTCTGGCCAGTGTACCACTTAGAGTTTGCTTTACGGCTTTCAAGTGTCTAGTGTGCACACCGTTATGTTTGCGTGTGTTTTTTAATTACTTTTCGTCATGGAACTTTTTTCCAAATACCATAAATATGACATTAACAGAATAGTTAAGTAGGTGAGTTTTAATAGAAAGACAATTTCAATTTGAACCTGACTTGATTTGTAAGAAGATATTGAAAAATCGTACTTACATAATCACATTAGTGTGAAACTTGTTGCTGAATGCTACTAACCAAAGCATTTATGTTCGGTTCATAACCTGTTGTCTTCAACATCACACAAGATGCATTTAAGTCTGAACCAAGACGGTTTCTGACTGTTGACTTTACAAAGTTCATTGTAGAAAATAGCTGCTCGCAGCAGTGATGATCCGAACAAAGTAAGTAGCGCTGCAGCAAGTCTCTTCGTAGCCGAAAATTTCTGTGGGAGGTTGCTCCACTGTTCAAGTATCAAGTTCCCTGGCTTCTGGGTAAAGTACTCAGCATCAACAGCACACTCGATTTCCTCCAATGCTTTGCCAAGTCTGACGAATTTGTTCGTCCACGTAGAGCTCTCTTGAAATTCTATCAACTCCATTTCTAAATTGTCCATATCCAACCACTCGAAAGAAGTCAAATTAAGGGCACCCATTTTAGTCACATGAGGCCCTGTGATAAACTGCAATGTTTTCTCCAAATCTCGAAATTGAGAAAATGGCGTCGATATTATTTGCTTTGAATTTTCTAAAACATTTAAATACTTCTTAAGGATGTTTTCTGTGTCTTCCGGAGCGAGGTTATGAGCGAAATATGACAGTAATTGAAGTTGTGCTCTACTTAAACTTCTTTGTTTCAACATCTCTGTAGAAGACTTCAAGTTTGCGCTGAAATAGCATTATGATTTCAATCTATTTGCAGTGTGTCCCATTCCTTGCAGTTCCTTATTCAAATCATTGTATAGTGCTGTAAAATTACTGAAAAACGTTAAATTGCACAGCCAAATTGGATCCGTGAGTTCTGGGAATTCTCGTTGCTTTTCTGTTAAGAAGAAGCGAATTCCATCCAAAAGCTCGACAAACCTGTGGAGTACTTGTCCACGACTCAGCCAGCAAACATTATTGTATTCAATACATAAGAAGTCCGCCATACTGTGATTCCATTTCATCTAACATCTTAGAGAACTGACAATTATTCAAAGCACGTGCACATATGAAGTTCACAATTTTAGTTACCACCGAGTAAACACCTTTAAAAGACTTCAAACTTGCTTTCGCACACAATGCTTCCTGGTGCAGAATGCGATGGAACTGCACAATAGAGTGCTGAACTTTTTCGCCAAGAAATTTTATAAACCCATTATGTTTACCCACCATATTTGGGGCGTCATCAGTAGTCACAGACACTATTTTATTTAAGTGAAACCCCATTTTTACTACAAATTCTCGCTTCACTTCACACAATATATCTTTTCCTGTGATCGTAGTTGGTAAACTCAGCAATTTAATTAATTCCTCCCTCATTACATTTCCACCAAGAAATCTAACAAAAGCAGCAAACCTTGCTTGTGACGTCACATCGGTGCTTTCCGGGTGCTTTCATCAAGACATCGAAAACATATCGGTTTTGTCCAGATCAGATTTAATTTGGTCGGAAACATCTTCACTCATTCTTGTTGTTCTATCTTTGACAGCGTTCCTGCTGGTCGGTATTTCCTTAATTCTATTCACAATTTGTTGCTTGTTGGAAAAATCTTCAAATAATGAGTCGGACATGGCTAAGAAAGCCGTCTTCAAAAAATTACCGTCACAAAGCGGTTTCCCATGCTGTGCTATACAGTGAGATAGATGAAAACTAGCCGAAGTGATATTGTTCTTTGGTCTGAAAGAAGATGCGAAACAATTTGATTGTTTTCCATATTGTTTCACTTTTTGTGAAATGTACTCCCTTCTTTCTTCATTTGACATACGACATTTTTATGATTACTCTCAAAATGACGCTTTACAGTGAACGTGCGGGACACTACTGTTTCCGTACACAGGCAACAGAAAGCTTTATTATTTTTTTCAACCACTCCGAACTCCGATGTCCACTGTTCTTGAAATACTCTGCCACTATCTTTGTTGTCTTTTTGAAGTTTCAGTTTTTTCGACACTGAAAACATGTTTGCATGGTTCGGATGCAAAAACACCAGCAAAGAAGCAATTCTAATACACAAGACGAATAAGCAGCAGCTACAGCAAACCAACCTTGCAAACAAACAACCTTACGAAACTCTGGTCTGGAGTCGCAGTGTTGCCCAGTCATAAATCTGATATCCCTCCATTCATTGTTCAAGGTCACTTTCAGTTCTCACGGGAACGCGCCGTTGCATGAGCATCTTCCTGCCTGATTGGCTTTCTCTCCTTCCCGCAAAGGTGGAAGGAGCCGGCGATATGGAGATTTGAGCCGAAGCAAGTGTGGACATCTCGTGGTGGAAGTCTGTACGAGCAGGGTGATAAATATATAATAATAATCGTGTACGTGTGACGTTGTCTTTTGGGAATTAATGCATAAGGCAATTAAATAAAAAAGTCAGGTTGATTTACTACCCCTTTGAAAGACACTTCTTGGCAAGATTAATTTTCTTGTCAGAGCTCGGTTATCTGCAGGAATGCACTACAGACATGCTGTCGAATTTTTTTTTTTTCAAAAAACTAAACTTTTATTTAATGTTAAAGTTTTGAGGCCGGCGTGACACCCAAATTGTATTCGTGTGCCATCCAGTGGCACTCGTGCCATTGGTTCGCCATCCTTGCCCTATAGATTTAATGTACGAGTACACCAAAGAACTAAAACATTATGACAACCTGCCTAATATGATGTTTGTTCACCACTCGCCACCAAAACCATTTTTTACTTGACATAGGCACTACAAGATTTCTAAAGATGTCTTGTGGCATCTGGTAGCAACACGTTACCAGCACATCCTTTAACTCTTTTAAGTTACGTGGCTGAGTCGCTTATGATAGGATTTGCTGTTCCAACACAAATCATAGATGATATCTGGGAAATCTGGAGGCCAGGGCAATACCTGGAAGTCTTTCTCGTGTTCCGCAAATCATTCTCGAACAATCCAGGCAGTGGGGCGTGGCGCATTATTCTGCTGAAAGAAGGCACTACTAAAGGGCAATACGGCTGCCATGCAAATATGTACCTGGTCTGCAATGATGTATAGGTAGCTGCAAGACGTCATAGTTTCCTGCGCATGAATGACTGCACCCAGGGTTCCCCAGCAGAACATTGCCCAAAGCATTACACTTCCTCCACCGGCTTGATCTCGTTCCACGGCGCATCCTGGTGCCAACACTTCCCCAGGTAAAGAACACACACGTACCTGGCCGTCCACATGGTGCAACAGGAAACAAGATTCATCGGACCAGACGACCTTCTTCCAATCATTCAAGGGCCAGTTTTGATGCTCGCGTGCCCATTGCAGGTGCTTTCGATGGTAAACCGAGGTTTCACATGGGCACTGGCAGCGGACTGGTACTACGCAGCCCCATTTCCAGCAGGGTTCCATGTACTGTGTATTGTGACACATTACTCCCGTAACCAGCATTCAAATCACCCGCGATTTGCGCCATAGTATCCCTTCTGTTGACTCGTACCATACGGGATAGCTTTCGCTTACCTCTAAAATTGATGAGCCGTGGTCGGCACACCTTGCCGGCTGATCGTGGTTTTTTCCTCCTCTGACCACTTTTTGAAAGTACTAACCACGGTTGATCGTGAGCACCCCACAAACCTTGCCGTCTCGGAAATGCTCTGACCCAGTCGTCTGGCCATTACAAATTGATCTTTGTCAAACTCGATTAAGTCCACTTCCTTTTTCATCTGAAGAATAAAAATAACGCTCATTAACAGAGCTCAGTATCAGGTGTTATTTATACCGTTTCATAACCTTTGCACGCGCCATCGTTTACATGCATGTTGCTTCGATTCGCATAAAGAAGAGCTGGCCATAATGTTTCGGCTTTTCGGTGGAGAGAGAGAGAGGGGGGGGGGTATTTAGGCTTATCCAGTGGGGGATTGGGTCGACGAAACCAGGCCGGGAATTTTAACCTTGCTGTCCACTACAAACGCACACATACCCACAGGGGAACACCTCATAAATTCCCTCATGAAAAAAAAAAGTCTGTTAACTCCTGGATGAAAGAGAGCTGTTCAAATATGCATTGTAAAACTAATTCTGTCGTGAATAAATTTTAGCAGCAATTTAACGCAAAAGAATTTTAAAAATCCACTCATTATTGAATATAACATATCAAACCATGCTCAAAACGGGGTGTTGTACCAGCTAATTATATTTATTTGGTCACTGATCATCTACTGTGCAACGGTATTGGTACCACCTCTATGAATACATGCCTTTTTTTTTTTTTTTTTTTTTTTTTTTTGGAGGTTTAACGACCACCGTGAGCAACTCAATGGGCTATAACCAGTCGCCCGTCCCTAATTTAGGGTCACTGGTTCCAGGGAAGGGGAAGAGCCAGTGCCGTAAGACAAGCACAACATCCATGCCTCACCGGGATTCGAACCCGGACCCCTTACAGACGAATGGTCAGAGGCCATCGCTTAGACCACTGCGCCACCGGGGCGGCCATGACTTTCTTAAGTTTACCCATTATTTTGGCTCATGAACGACCATTTTGGTCCATGAACCAGTACTAGTAAATCATCATTTCTTTTAAGATAAATGTGGGTGGGGCACAGATTTCAGAATATCTCTGCAGGAGAATTAATTGCTTTGAGCTCTTTGTCTGTACGTGGATAAGGATGTGAGGATGGATGATGGACCGTCAAAATTGGTACTATACTGTACAGTATAATGCCTCCTTCAAGATTGTAAATGGAGGATAGGGCCTACCAGTGACCCTTTGGCTCCAAGTCCAACGACCTACGCTTAACTGTAGTTACTATACCGGGCAAATTAATAGGGACAAGCTATTTTATTCTCACAATTGTAATGTAATCGCCAGTTGATGTCGGAAACCCACGTAAACCGGTTTTATCAGCTGTGAGGTGGTGTGACTGTTAGAACTTGATAGTAAGAATGTAGTTTGACCGGTTTTAAACAGGAAATAGGCACTTCAGCTTCAGTTGTGAGCTTTCGTGTGTGACAGGTGGATGTTAGTTTTTGCTTTCTGTGAGTACGTGTTGTTTTCGTGTATTGAAAAATGGATATTTCCCCAAGGAAGCGTGCAAAAATAATTGCTCTGAAGTATCACACTTCTATGACAGTGAGATATATCGCTTCTGCAGTTGGTGTAGGCAAATCAAATGTATCAAGACTGCTTACGCGATACAATGCATTTGGATCATCGTCTCCAAAAAGGAGAGGTAAATGTGGAAGAAAACGAAAAACAACTCCACGAACCGATAAATATCTAATCAGAAATAGAAAAATGAATCCAAAAAAAAAACAAAAAAAACAAGCACCGACCTTCAAAGAGATTTATTGGCTAGTGGTTGTGATGTTAGTGATTCAACTGTACGCCGTAGGCTTCTGGAAGTTGGCCAGAAGGCAAGAAGACCAACGAAAAAACAATATTTGAATGCGAAAATGAAGATAAAACGTTTAGAATGGGCCAAAAAATTTAAATCATGTACTGCTGACGACTGGAAAAAGGTAATTTTCAGAGATGAAACTCATTTATTTGTGCAAGGTTACCAAGCAAATGTCGTTAGACGAAGCAACTCGGAACCCTTAAGACCTGAGCATGTCAAACAAACTGCAAAACACCCTCTGAAACAGATGTTTTGGGGTTTTTTCACATCAAATGGCACTGGAAGCTGTTTAGTTCCTGTTCAAGGTATGATGAATTCAGCCTACGTAGAAATATTACCACGTAGGATTGTTCTATTCTTGCAAACTTTTGACGGGACATTTCAACATGACTTGGCCCCAAGTCAGAATTCGAAATTGGTCAAGAATTTCATGCTGGAAAATCAAATTGATTTGCTTGATTGGCCTGGAAATTCACCAGACTTAAATCCCATTGAAAACTTGTGGAATATTTTGAAGAGACGTTTAGGTAAAATGGACTGTACAACCAAAGAACGCATGATAACGAATGCCATAAAAGTGTGGTTCCACAATTATGAAGTCAAATATATGTGCCCTCAATTAGTGCAGTCAATGCCAAAACGAATTCAAGAGGTCATTTCTGCTAAAGGAGGACATACTTTATACTAATACAGGTATTTATCAGTGTATATCAAGGCATGGAATAATATAAAGACATAGTTTTGGAAAAAAGAGTGATTTCTTACTTTGTCCCAATTAATTTGCACAGTATAGTAGCTTAATTTATTTATAACAGCGTGATTTGTCCGGCTGCAAATTTTTCATTGAAGTAGAATTTTGTTTTGTCATTTTAGAGCATAATCCCAACATATATTTAGATAAAAGAATACGCCACTTTTTAAAAAAAGACAATAACGTTTAGACGGATAACATAAAGCTCAAATGAAGTTAATGATTTTTATTTATAAGTACCAAAATAATTATTCGTTCTTTCCAAACAAAGAGGATACGAAAAAATAGTAGGCCATTTCTTGAGTGGTCCCCGGTGTCCCGGCGGGCCAATCCGCCCCTGGGCTTATCTATTATCTTTTGTTTTAAATTTTTGTTGCTATGAGGTTCTTTATGCGATTCAGTTTGTAACTTGAGATAAGTAATGCCAGTTAACTATAAAAACGATGTTGCTTACAAAAATTAGACCCATTCGTCTAAGTTTGTTGCAATCTAAAATCGCTTCATTTAGCATATGTCCTGAAGGTCTGATTTTTTTTTTCGGGAAGGGGCAAAGGGTGTGGCCGAGGGAAAAATTAGAAGGACTGATGTCCCCTCTAGACCCACGTAACGTCACTCCTTGGTGATATTTTTTAAATCTGTTGGCATATAAAAAAATGGCTGGAAATTTTGGGTATTAATTACGGTGAAATTTGAATGATAAACACATTTAAACGAGTTTTGTCAATTGCTTTATCTGCCCAACTATCGATTTCTCCGCAAATGTCTAACTTTTTTAAGATAAAAAAAAACTTGAAGCTTAAATAAGTTAAAAATTTGGCTAATTAACACTTTTAATATGCACTCAGTAGACAAAACATTAAAGGTGATGGTCAGTTGACATGGGCATCCCCTACGCAGAGTGGAACAGACCCAAACCGAACGCAGGCGATGAATAGGCTGACAGCAAGGCTTCCCAACAGTGTATCGCAATCGACAAACTTGGGTAGACGTGGTGATCTGAGCGGCTTTGATCGTGGGCGTTTTGTCGGCGAGAGACAGATGGGTCATTCTATCGCCTAAAAAAGTAAGAACTCTAGGGTTCCCGATGACGAGCATATGAAGGGAGTATACCATCGACGGACTTACCAGGTCCCAGAGAGCAAGCGGTGGCTGACCACACGCCATTGATGAGCGTGGTATGCGTAGACTATCCAGGATCGTACAGACCTATCTATCTCTTGGCAATGGCGGCGCAAATCACATCCACGTTAAACGTCGGAGGCTCAAGCAGCGTCAACAAGTGAATGGTACGGAGCACGCTGTATAACCTGGGCTACGGGAGCCGACGCCCTACTCGTGTGCCACTGTTTACTGTTCGTCATCGGAAATTGCGCATCGCATGGTGCAGGTAACATCAAAACTCGTCCTCTGCAGAGTGGCGCCATGTCGTATGGCCATATGAATCCTGTTTTCAGCCGTACCGAGCTGAATGGAGAGTGCTAGTGTGTCGTCGATAGCATGAGGCCATGGCCCAGTCGCATTGGCGCCCCTAGTCCTTGCGGGGCCCCGGGCGATGGTTCTTCACGGGGACCTTCGCGATCGCAATAACCCCTTATATATATATCATCATCATCATCATTGACAACCATTATGAATCCACTGCTGGACGAAGGTCTCCCCAAGTTTCCTCCACAACGGCCTGTCTTGTGCCAGTCTCCTCCATGTTACTCCCGCATACTTTCGAATTTCATCCACCCATCTCCCATGTGATCTTCTTCTGGGTCTTTTCCTGTCCCTTGGAATCCAATCTAAAATTTCGGCTGTCCATCGATGGTCTGTCCTTCTGGCAGTATGTCCAGCCCATTGCCATTTCAGGGATTTAACTCTGATCATGATGTCTTCCACTCTTGTCTTTTCTGATCCACGAATTCCTCTTCTTATCTCTCCTGGTTACACCAAGCATGAACCTCTCCATGCTGCTTTGAGTTGTCTGCAGCCTTTGTATGTCTCTTTTAGTTAAGGTCCACGTCTCTGCACCATACGCAAGCACTGGAAAGATGCATTGATCAAACACTTTTCTTTTAAGACATAATGGCATATTGCTCTTGAAATTTAAGCTGTTTCTTCCAAAAGCTCTCCAGGCAAGTTTTGTACGCCGATTAATATCTTCATCAATGTGACCCTCACTTGATATCTGCTGTCCAAGATAAACGTACGTGTCTGTTATCTCCAGCTTTTCTCCATCAATCGATAAATCTTCATTTCTTGTAAGAGCATTGAACATCACTTTTGTCTTCTGAAAGTTCATTTTTAATCCCACTTCTTTACTCTTGTCAGTAAGTTCCTGGATCATACTCTGCAGCTCTGATGGGGTAGTTGCAAAAATGACTACGTCATCAGCAAAACGAAGGTGAGTTAGATAATCTCCATTAATCTTTATCCCTGTGTTTTCCCAGTTCAGTGATTGAAAGTCATTTTCCAATGTGGCATTAAAGAGCTTCGGAGATATGGTGTCACTTTGTCTCACTCCCTTTCCAATCTTTATGTGTGTTGTACCTTCAAACCGCGGAATCTTTGCACTTGCATTTTCATAGATGTTATTAATAATATTAATGTATGCATCTTCAATACCGCAGGATTTCAAAGCCATTGTAACTGCTGATGGTTTCACCGAATCAAAGGCTTTTTCATAATCGATAAAAGCCATGCACAATGGAAGTTCATATTCCCTCGCTCTTTCAATTAGTTCTCTCAGTACGTGGATATGATCTATTGTGCTGTAGCCACTCCTGAATCCAGCTTGTTCTCTCGGTTGAGCCATGCCCAGTGTTACCTTCAAGCGGTGTGAAAGGACTTTAGTGAAGATTTTATAAACCACTGATAGGAGGCTGATAGGTCTGTAGCTCCTGAGATCCTCAATGTCACCTTTTTTATGTAGCAGGATCATTGTAGCGTTGTTCCAATCCTCAGGAATCTCCCCTTCATTAAGGCATCGAGTGAAAATTTGGGCGAGTACTGTTTCGATTTCTCCACTTGCTTCTTGTATGATGTCTACAGTAATTTCATCTTCTCCTGGAGCTGTTCCCCGCTTCATGTTCTTGATTGCATGTGCAACTTCTGCTGGGAGGACTGGAAGAACTCTGGTACTGGTACCTTTCATGATGTCTGGAGTACATGTATCATCCCTTTCATATAATTTGGTGTAGAAATCTTTCACTTTTGTCAAAATTTTGCCTCTGTTTCTTGTTACAGAACCATCTTATTTCCTCAGTGCCATAATCTGTTTTCTTCCCTTACTGAGATGTCCCTTTGCTATCTTTAGGCTTCGGTTGTTTTCAATTGCTTTAATCACTAGTTCACAGTTGAATTTCCTTACGTCTTCAGTGATACTTTTTCGTACTGTCTTGCATAGCTCTATATATTCCACTTTGGAAGTCACATCTTCTTTAGTTGTTCTCATCTCTCTTCTTTTTTGCATCAACATTTTGGTTTTTCCTGATAATTTGTTCACATGCAACTTTTTCTTAGACCCAGCTAATTTTGTTGCTGTTTCCATCAGAGCTTTAATATATATATATCATCATCATCATCATTGTCAACCATTATCAATCCACTGCTGGACGAAGGTCTCCCCAAGTTTCCTCCACAACGGTCTGTCTTGTGCCAGTCTCCTCCATGTCACCCCTGCATACTTTCGAATTTCATCCACCCATCTCCCATGTGGTCTTCTTCTGGGTCTTTTCCTGTCCCTTGGAATCCAATCTAAAATTTCGGCTGTCCATCGATGATCTGTCCTTCTGGCAGTATGTCCAGCCCATTGCCATTTCAGGGATTTAACTCTGATCATGATGTCTTCCACTCTTGTCATTTTTCGGATCCACGAGTTCCTCTTCTTATCTTTCCTGGTTACACCAAGCATGCACCTCTCCATGCTTCTTTGAGTTGTCTGCAGCCTTTGTATGTCTCTTTTAGTTAAGGTCCACGTCTCTGCACCATACGTAAGCACTGGAAGGATGCATTGATCAAACACTTTTCTTTTAAGACATAATGGCATATTGCTCTTGAAAATTATGCTGTTTCTTCCAAAAGCTCTCCAGGCAAGTTTTGTACGCCGATTAATTTCTTCATCAATGTAACCCTCACTTGATATCTGCTGTCCAAGATAAACGTACGTGTCTGTTATCTCCAGCTTTTCTCCATCAATCGATAAATCTTCATTTCTTGTAAAAGCATTGAACATCACTTTTGTCTTCTGAAAGTTCATTTTTAATCCCACTTCTTTACTCTTGTCAGCAAGTTCCTGGATCATACTCTGTAGCTCTGATGGGGTAGTAGCAAAAATGACTACGTCATCAGCAAAGCGAAGGTGGGTTAGATAATCTCCATTAATCTTTATCCCCTTGTTTTCCCAGCTCAGCGACTGAAAAACACCCTCCAATGTGGCATTAAAGAGCTTCGGAGATATGGTGTCACCTTGTCTCACTCCCTTTCCAATTTTTACGTGTGTTGTATTTTCAAACAGCCTAATCTTTGCACTTGCATTTTCATAGATGTTATTAATAATATTAATGCATGCATCTTCAATACCGCAGGTTTTCAGAGCCATTGTAACTGCTGATGGTTTCACCGAATCAAAAGCTTTTTCATAATCGATAAAAGCCATGCACAATGGAAGTTCATATTCCCTCGCTCTTTCAATTAGTTCTCTCAGCACGTGGATATGATCTATTGTGCTGTAGCCACTCCTGAATCCAGCTTGTTCTCTCGGTTGAGCCATGTCCAGTGTTACCTTCAAGCGGTGTGAAAGAACTTTAGTGAAGATTTTATAAACTACTGATAGGAGGCTGATAGGTCTGTAGTTTCCGAGATCCTCAATGTCACCTTTCTTATGTAGCAGGATCATTGTAGCGGTGTTCCAATCCTCAGGAATCTTTCCTTCATTAAGGCATCGAGTGAAAATTTGGGCGAGTACTGTTTCGATTTTTCCACTTGCTTCTTGTATGATGTCTACAGTAATTCCATCTTCTCCTGGAGCTTTTCCTCGCTTCATGTTCTTGATTGCATGTGCAACTTCAGCTGGAAGGACTGGAGGAACTCTGGTACTGGTATCTTTCATGATGTCTGGAGTGCATATATCATCCCTTTCATATAATTTGGAGTAGAAATCTTTCACTCTTGTCAAAATTTCGCCTCTATTTCTTGTTACAGAACCATCTTCTTTTCTCAGTGCCATAATCTGTTTTCTTCCCTTACTGAGATGTCCCTTTGCTATCTTTAGGCTTTGGTTGTTTTCAATTGCTTTCCTCACTAGTTCACAGTTGAATTTCCTTACGTCTTCAGTGATACTTTTTCTTACTGTCTTGCATAGCTCTATATATTCCACTTTGGAAGTCACTTCTTTAGTTGTCCTCATCTCTCTTCTTTTTTGCATCAACATTTTGGTTTTTCCTGATAATTTGTTCACATGCAACTTGTTCTTAGACCCAGCTAATTTTGTTGCTGTTTCCATAAGAGCTTTGGTTACTTTTCTGTTAACTTCAGAGATGTCCACTTCTTCCGATGTTAGGCCTTCTAAAGCAGAGAACCTGTTCTTCAGTTCTAACTTGAAGGTATTATGGTGTTTTTTAAGGTTGGTTATGTCAATAGATTTTGTTTGTCTTATGAGCTTGCCACGTTCAAGTTTAGTGTTGAGGTGCATCTTACATCTCACCAATCTATGGTCACTACCTGTGTTGAACTTGTTTAGCACACTGCAGTCTTCTATGACGAATTTTTTGTTACACATAATAAAATCAATTTCACTTGTCGTCCCATTTGGATGTCTCCATGTCCATTTCCTGTGTGGCTTTTTCTTGAAGAAGGAGTTCAAGATGAAAAACCCTTCTGCCTCTGCAAACTCAACGAGAGTATTTCCACGCTGGTTTCTGTTGCCGTGACCGAATTTACCTACTGAAGTTTCATTCTGTTGCCGTTGCCCTATTTTTGCATTGAAATCTCCCATAATTATTTTCAAGTGCTGCTTACCTTTATTATTTAGATGACAAATTTCCTCATAAAATTCTTCAATTTCTTCTTCAGGATGACTTGTGGTGGGTGCATAAGTTTGAATAATCTGAGCCTGGTATCTTTTCGAGAGTTGGATAACAAGCCGTGCAGCTCTGTCAGAGGAACTTTCAACTTCTACAACTTTATCCTTCAGTTTCTTGTTTATTATAAATCCAACACCACTAGTTCTGCCAGTATCTGTCCCACGATAGTAGAAGAGATGTCCACTTTTCAGTTCGATGAGATCTTCTCCTTTTCTCCTTACCTCACTTAGCCCCACGATGTCCCACTTGATCCTTTGTAGTTCCTCTTCCAATTCAAGAAGCCTTGAATCAGAAGATAGAGAGCGTCCATTGTAAGTAGCCAAGGTCAGCATCAGATGGCAGCCTAGTCCGGTTCTCCGGGGATTCTTAGCACCCTCTGCCTTCATGTCGCACTGGCCGCTGCCTTGGCCAGGTACATTCCGGCTGCCGGAGACTGAGGGCCAAGATTTAAGTTGTGGAATCATTTTGGAGGGGTTTGGCCATAACTCACCACGCTGGCCAAGCGGGTTGGTGAGTGTGGGATAGAATTTCCTCTAATCCCGATGGTATAGTTATACCGCTATGGGCGGTCGTCAGAGCCCCTTTAGTGGGAACAGGATGCACCACGAGAAGGCGGGGTTGACATTTGTCAAGGAGAGGCTGTGATGTTACGCATCACCTGACCTTACATCCCATATATATATATATATATATATATATATACACACAAAATTACATGTGGCTTAATCTGACCGTAAACCAGTCTGTTGCTTTTTTCCCCCCACAAACCCCCACTTGGGGTGAATGTCATGTCAAAGCAAATCTTTTTTTTTTTTTTTCTTTATCTGGAATTGTGGTATTTGATTTAAATGAAATAAACACGATGTAATACAATACATTGTTTATTAATATAATTAGGAATCCAAAATATTACCCGTTCCAAAATGACCTGTTACTAAATAAACAAGGATAGCTGCATAATTATAAGATAAGTCTATTATTTAAAAAATTCTGCGACTTTTCTTGTAGCTGAAGTCTTCAATCAAATCACTATATAGTCCAGAGCAGCTGCCATTTTTCTATGGACAAAAAGAGCGAGTATATTGCAACTCACTACTTGTACCCGAAACAGCGGCAAAACTCCTATGAAATATATCTTGAAAAAAAAATTAAATTTAGACATTTCTCCACAACTTTCCCCTTGAAAAAATGTCATTAAAATTATGTTAAATGAAATAAAAACCTCACCGTCATTTCATTTTCATTTCATTTGACGTATTGTGCGAAATCATTCTTTTATCGTTAAAACTATGTTAATTACTGTATTAATGTATTCAAACTTATTCTACAGCTAATCACACTGGAGTAATTAGAAAGACCGCCGTCGCGTTATTCATTCTAAAAAATTTCGTTCGTTGGTAAAAATGCAATCTCATTTTAAATTGATACACGAATTTTGTAATGCCAGTTGCATAAAACTATTTTCCTCATAAAAGCGCGTAACCTAAATGGGCACACGACGCCACTGTTGTTTATTATGAATTTTCAACGAGATCTGACTTTCGTCGCCAAGGGAAAGCCTATAAATGCTTGTTTAGAATGACGAATTTAGCGTGAAGTAGAACGGTCTGCTCGGAATGTGAAGCATTAGAAGCTATTTCGAAGTTCGATGTAAAAACGTTATGTAAATCGGGATAATGTTATGCATTGTTTTATTTGGAGTTTTCGTGTAATTCTAATTTGATGCTAACACTTGCCTGTAGAGAGGGTAAATGTACATTCAAGACAAAAAGCTCTGTTATTATAAAGGAATTAGGCTGCAAGAAATCTCGAGAGTCAGAGGCCAGGGAAATTACGGATGCTGTATTGTTGGATGGGATACCGAACACTTCTCGCCTATGGTGAATCATTCATCAGCGCCGTAGTTAAAAACTGTGTTAATACACCAGTTTCACAGAAATTCTGCAAATTGGGACACACACATCTACGTTTTCTTTTACGTCTGGACTCATTTTTTCGTAAAAAAACTGTAATAACAGAATTCTGTAAATTTTGTTATTACACCGTCTCGTAAATACAAATGAAACGCGGATCCATATATATGATCCAGAGACTAAATAACAATCCAAAGAATGGAGATACAGTGGTTCCCTCGTCAAAAGAAGCTTAAGACACAGAAGTCTTGAAGCAAGGTGTTGACGTCTGTCGTCTGGGACAAAGATGGGATTTTGCTTGTAGATTATCTGGAAATGGGTGCAACCATCACGACAAAGTACTACGTTGCATTTCTCGACAAACTGAAGCAGCAACTGGTTACCAAACGTCCAGGCGAGCTTTCGAAATGGATCTTGTTTCTTCAAGACAGTGTCTCTCCTTACAAAGCGGCCATTACGGAGCAGAAATTGGCTGATTTTCACTTTGAAATTCTGAAACACCCGACCTACTCACCTGATTTGGTTCCTTCGGACTACTACAACTTTCTAACCTAAAAAAAAAAAAACACCTCAAGGGAGAAAAACATTCAAGCATTGAGGAGCTAAAGCAGCTACGGACGAGTAGTTAGCGGCACAACCAAAATATTTTTTTTTGATGGGTTTAAAAAGTTAGAACAACGAAGTCATAAGTGTGTGGAACTCAGTGGAGAATATGCAGAGTAAATAAGTTTTTTTCAATCCCGTAGCTTGTTGTTTTCTTTACAAAGCCAAAGACTTATCAACACCCGCTCGTACTCCTCTTAGTGATTTGAGTAATAGCCATCCACATTTCGTGGAACTCAGTGTGCCCTCTCGAAAGGTTTTCTCGAAAAAGGCTTCCCTACCTCGAAACGCGCAGAGAAAAATGTATTTATGTCTGCATTCCAACGACGAATTCTTTTAAAGTACAAGGAGAAGAGATGCTGTGTCAACACGAGAAAGAGGCTAAAACGCAGAGTACAGAGTCTGGCCCCATTCACATGATACACTTTTACAGCAAGAGGGGCTCAGCAGTTTCCAAATTTATGAGATTTTAGAAGACACTGAAGGCAGCGGACAAGAAGGAGTTAAGGGCAGTCTGTGGTGAATTGAAGAGCGGGAATCCTGGTACTACGAAACATTCGTGAAGTGGAAGCCGAAACACAGAGCAAAATGGATTATGTACCACGAAATGTGTACTACACCAAAACAGCAGAAGGAACAGGAGGCAGGGAGCTCCAGCCTAAAATTCAGTGCTTCAGCGTAAGCTCGTACGACAACAGCGAATGAAAGGAAAAGGGAACAACCTGAGTCACCCCACTCAACTTAATTCCACAATATGCCCCCGAGAGAGGTAACTAGCTGATGACTTTACCTGCTCCGTCGAAATGCAAACTCTGCAGGGATAAATGGAATTCTCTCAACATTTGTTAAGTGAAGGC
The DNA here is from genome assembly GCA_039090855.1 of Macrothele yani. Taxonomy (NCBI): domain Eukaryota; kingdom Metazoa; phylum Arthropoda; class Arachnida; order Araneae; family Macrothelidae; genus Macrothele; species Macrothele yani. The sequence goes on from CM077012.1 coordinate 48,204,243, forward strand.
GTTGCGCGAGCAATCCTGCCAGTATCCGGCAAGTCTTTCACCCGGAGAGGATCGGTCGAGAGACCGGCTGGACTCTGCTGCCCCGCAGGACCCCAACCTCTCGGTCCTTTACCATAGCCTGCATGTGCGACGTGCTAATGGGCCGGGGTTCTTAATTTCGAGTCTGGCTGGGAGATTCATTCGTCAACGCGATGAAAAATGGGACAAATGTCCTTTATTTGTGTCTGGGTTAATGAGACGAAAATGATATATGTACATTGATACACTGAGGGTCTCATGCATTGGGAAATCAATCCTTTATTTTCATCAGCCCTCTCACAGAGATGATGAGAAAATGGTATTATACATTTACATTGATGCATAAATTTGTTTTTCTTCATTGGGCGTACCAGATTCCAGCTGAAAATTCAGCTTACAAGGACATTTAATCCGGGACAAATGTCTCAAAGAACTGTGCCGGCCCTTGCACTTAACCATTGAAAAACTGTAGGAGTACACTACGGATAAACACTGACAGGCTTGAATCTCTACAGAATATTTAACCGGTTGGAATGAATTAACTCGGAGTTAGAAAAATGGGTTGAAATCAGCTCCAACAAATATTTTCGCTGTCTAACAAATAGGCCGAATGCGGCTGGAACGAATGAACCCGCGCATTAGAAAGAGTTACCTTCCCCTTAGCTTTGTTACTCAAAGTGGTCATTTAGGGGGAAGATTGACACTAATCTTTTTTGACTGACTACCAGCTAAAATGGCTGTAACAATGGCGTAAAGCCTAAGAAAGGAGAGATATATCATGAAAGAAATACGGGATTACGCCATATAATACAAATTTTGAAGATGACAATCCGATTTTTGGCGTAAATGTGACAAAGATGGTAAGTCAGATTTATCTGAAAACTTGAAAATTTTCATCGTCCTGGAGCGGGACACGAACCCGCGTCTCCCAGAAAACGCCTAGGTATGCTAAAAACGCCTAGGTATGGGTGGTGTAGTGGTTAGCATACCTAGGCGTTTTCTGGGAGACGCGGGTTCGTGTCCCGCTCCAGGACGATGAAAATTTTCAAGTTTTCAGATAAATCTGACTTACCATCTTTGTCACATTTACGCCAAAAATCGGATTGTCATCTTCAAAAAAAAAAAAAAAAAAAAAAATTTGGAGAGATATATGTTTCAAGCACTTGCTTCAATGCAGTGACATGATGTTCACGTCTGGGGAACTAGCCCTTCCTCATGCCTTAGATCATGGAGCAAAGAATGCAGGACTAAAAGAGAGCTATGATCAGCAGCAAGACCGCACTATCGAAATGAGAGAGTAGGAGAAGGACTTGTTTTGCCGTATATTTCGTAAAACCCGGCCGGTATGGGAAGTTTTATGTTTGGGGAGCGGAAGAAATTTTTGGCGCCACTTGGTTCAAGTACATCTGCCTCTTATAGAGTTAATTACCCTCCACCCATTGGCGTAATGCTCGGGGGAATGCATTGACGCTATTGTAAATATTGCCATACATAGGTTTTAGCATCATATTCGTAACCTGCGTATACTCATACTACCTATTTGTCTTTAAGTGTTAAATCTCATGTGTTTATATCAATAAGTTTTCAGACAGCATCGACGTGTGCCTGTTTAATGCACAGCGTCAATCTAGCAATCAAGAGGTGCTAAAGCACCTCACTTAGCACACTCTGCCAATACCGTTCTCACACTTTAACACTATTATTATCAGCCGTGTATGCGTCATTTATTATTAAATATCTGTGAAAGTGAATATCTGACTCGGGCTATTAATCTGCGCGTACACATGTGTTGATAAGCTAGCTAGCAAAGCGTAGATGTTCACAGTAAAATCTGGGCCCCACATTTTTACTCTCGCAAACTAATGTATGAGAAAGCATCGTAATTGCAAAAAAAAAATTCGACTTCCAGATTTCCACAAAATATACATTTAGGGTCTTCCCGGATATGATTTGACTATTTTCCCGATGCTGTAGTTTGTTGCCTCCATAACACAAGCATTTGGCTATCAAGACGAAATTTAATACTTAGGGTTTTTGTGCTACCCTAATGAGGAATAAATAACGGAACTTACAAGTGGAAAGCTTTTGTTGAGGAAGAAAACTTGGAATTTTTTTTCATAATGATGGCCACTGAAGCATAGTACTAGCTAGCATTTAACATGTTACGTACGTTAAGTTTATGGTACCGTTCTGACATTTACGTTACAGGCGGTGTGGAATCTGCTCCACATCACTGGCAGTTCCACTAAAGACAGTCCCAACATGGATGAAATCTATTCCTGTGTCTGCCGCCTCAGTGGCGCACTGGTCTAAGCGCTGTTTTCTGAGCACTGGACAACGGCCAGGGTTCGAATCCCAGTGACTTTCCGACCACGAATCCCGATGAGGCATGGATGTTGGGTTAGTCTTACGTAGCACTGTATCTCTCCCTTCCCTGGAACCAATGTCTCTAAATTAGGGACGGTCGACTGCTCATAGCCCATCGAGTTGCTTACGGTGGACGTTAAACCTCCAAATAAAAATTCCGCGTGTCTCGTAAAACAAGCTTTTTCCAATGAGATTTTTCTCATACGGTAAGTCTTATGATTGCCTCTTAAACTGAACTGAGCCGCCCCCGGTGGCACAGTGGTCGAAGCGATGGCTCCTGATCATTTGTCCGAGATGGATCCGGGTTCGAATCCTTGTAAAGCATGGATGTTATGTTTATTCTAAGACTGTGGCCCTCTCCCTTCCCTGGAGCCAGCGGCCTAAAATTAGGGACGGGCGACTGCGCTACATCCCATTGAGTTGCTCACGGTGTTCGTTAAACCTCCAATAATAAAAAAAGAAACAACTGAACTTGGAAAAAAATAGCCGCCCCGGTGCGCAGTGGTCTAAGAGATTACTTCTGATCTTTCGCCCAGCGGAGGGGTCTGGGTTCGAATCCCGGTAAGGCATAGATGTCAGTGCTTGTCTTTTGGCACTGGCTCTGTTATTTTTTTGATTGAAGGTTTAACGACCACCGTGAGCAACTCAACGGGCTATAAGCAGTCGCCCGTCCCTAATTTAGGGTCACTGGTTCCAGGGAAGGGAGAGAGCCAGTGCCGTAAGACAAACACAACATCCATGCCTCACCGAGATTCGAACCCGGACCCCGTTCGGACGAATGATCAGAGGCCATCGCTCAGACCACTGCGCCACCGGGGCGGCTCTCTGTTATTTGCAACTCTGGCATACTGTATCACATGTTCGATTTGTACTTTGATGATTTCAATATATTGCATAATAATCGTACCCTGTGACGCACAATACTGTATTTGTCTGAATTCGAGATGCATGTGTTAACTATGACCAATGTATGAATTCAAGTTGTATGTGTTATCAAACCTCCAATCGAAAAAAAATAATAATAAGGGACAGATGGGAAGTCAGATTAAATACAGAATTTAAGAGCAAACTTTGTAATGCATTATAAGCAAATTTGCTACAAATAACGCATCCAATCTCTCAGTTCTAGTGTAGTATTAAGTAATATTACGTACGCTCAAAGTGATTTTTAGTGTGAGCCTGTGCTTAAGCTAGTAAATCCTTACGGTTGTAAATGGCATACTTCGAGTTCGGGCGGAATTATCCTCCCAAAACAGCGAACTTGCCGCCCCGGTGGCGCAGTGGTCTAAGGCGTTGGCCTCTGATCATTCGTCCGTAAGGGGTCCGGGTTCGAATCCCGGTCAGGCATGGGTGTTGTGTTTGTCTTACGGCACTGGCTCTCTCCCTTCCCTGGAACCAGTGACCCTAAATTAGGGACGGGCGACTGCTTATAGCCCATTGAGTTGCTCACGGTGGTCGTTAAACCTCCAATAAAAAAAAAAAAAAAACAGCGAACTTATCTCTAGCTCTATGCCTTTATTTTTATTTGAAGAATCGCTATTTCTGAGGCTCTGCAGCATGGCAGGACCCCGCGTCTGGGCTCCGCCAAAAATCCGCCCTTGCCGTTTTTTTTTTTTTTTTTTTTTTGTTGTTGTTTTGTTTGGAGGTTTAATGACCACCGTGAGCAACTCGATGGGCTGTAAGCAGTTGCCCATCCCTAATTTAGGGTTACTGGTTTCAGATAAGGGATAGAGCCAGTGCCGTATGACAAGGATAACACCCATGCCTCACCGGGCCAGATTCGAACAAAGACCCATCTCAGACGAACGATTAGAAGCGCGTGCTTCACTACGCCATCGGGCCGGCCTTGTTGGGCTCAGCATCTACGTTGAGTAATTTTTTTTTTTTTTTTTTGATTGGCGGTTTAATGACCACCGTGAGCAACTCAATGGGCTATAAGCAGTCGCCCGTCCCTAATTTAGGGTCACTGTTCCAGGGAAGGGAGAGAGCCAGTGCCGTAAGACAAACACAACATTCATGCCTGACCGGGATTCGAACCCGGACCCCTTACGGACGAATGATCAGAGGCCAACGCCTTAGACCACTGCGCCACCGGGGCGGCACGTTGAGTAATGGAGGGTTATACATAAACACAACGAAACACTAGAGCCAAATACTTCAATCAATCTCAAAGTGCTGAAATTTCGAGTGAGTATTTTACATCAGTTTTGAATATCGTTCTTCTTCCTAAGGAAAAAAATCTGCGAGTTTCTTTACCACAAGATTGCTCAGAACTGAACGTACGGATTCTAACACCATTACAATCGCGGCAATATCCAAGTTGGTTACGAACGCTCTGTTGTGGTGTGGGAATCAACGGAGATGTACAGAAGTAGACGTTTGGGTTGCACAAAAACTGAAGGAAAACAAAGTAAAAAAAAAAAAAAAATCGAAAATTCTTCACCTTTCCCCACTAAAACGGCAACAAATAACAGTGCACCTGAATTAAAAAAAAAAAAAAAAAACGAAGGCCATTAATTTCATCATCAATTTTTCTAAGCTTATTTATTTATTCACCTTTTCATTTGCACGTGTGTAAGACAGTTTCAGTTATCTGGCAGTTTAATTAGGATAATATATTTTTTACACAGGTGAGTAGCTATCCAAAGCTTTGAGTACTCGCAATTATTCTTTCGGGAAGCAAAACACTTTGGAATTTCTAAATTCTTTTCCAATTGACTTTATATCATTGACACATTTCTTCCGCAATTTGAAATACTTGTGTCTTATTTTTATCACAGATGGCTGCGCATCACATGAAGTGTTTCCGATACACAGAACATTGTTTACGGTGAACTAGTATAATGTTACAAGCAGAATTAAAAACCTCGCGCTTTTTATAAATTATATAACCAGCAGATGATTATGGCCACTGTCTCAAACTTTCATTTTTATAGCATCCAACACTGAGATATCATCTAGTTTGAAGACAGCCTGTGCTAAACTGTCAAATCACATTCTGATAAACTCTTGTTTTCTTCATGATGGCGCCATCTGTCGACAGATTATGGAAGTGGTAGCATTAATTTTAATTTCGCACAGTATCTCCGCTTTTAAAATTATTTTTCAAACATTCCTTTTGCTTTTTTTTTTTTTTTATAGAAAGTTTAACGACCACCGTGATCAACTCAATGGGCAGCAATCGCCCATACCTAATTTGGGGCCACTGGTTCCAGGGAAGGGAAAGAGAGCCAGCGCCGTAAGACAAACACAACATCCATGCCTCACCGGGATTCGAACCCGGTCCCATCTCGGACGAATGGTCATAAGCCATCGCTTAGATCACTGCGCCACAGGGGCGGCACCTTTTGCTTTGGATAACTCATACTATGTCTTCGATTACTCTGTAACAAAAGCCGCACAATTACGTATTTATCTGAATATTTAGAGGTTTCTTTATTAATTTTGGCGAGAGGATTTCCAAATTGCAGCAATTTTTGGCATAGCATCTATAGTTTAGCCACAGTTTACGGTACTCCAAAATCTATGCAGTTGTACAATGAACGACGTGTATTGCAATGCATATACACGTCGTACATTGACGTGTATATGCATTGCTCTGTACATCCCTGTCCATACATTTTTTATGGACAGGGATGTACAGGGTGGTCGAAAAGTCCCCTAGGGGTTTCGATTGACAACTGTACAAAAACGAATAGATCTACAGCAATGCGGTTTGCGGCATTTGAAAGAATAAATATTCGAGTTTTTAACACCATCTCTTTCCAATAGATGGTGTTACGCGCTCGCAAATACCGACGCCGACTGAAAAACAACTGAAAATGTCGTCTCCAAGGAGTAAACAATGTGCGTGCGTTGGTTTTTTCAGACGAAGTCTGCGATTACGGTACAAAAAACTTACCGGACATATGGGAAATATCCACCGCGTTATTTCAGTATCAGAGCGTGGTACTGGTAGCGTCCTGGACTGGCAAAATGGCAGACCCCGTGTCAGTGAAGAAACTGTGCAGAGCATACAGGAGGTTTTTGCTCGCAGTCCTAGCAAGTCCACGAGAAGGGCCTCTTTACGACTGAATGTTCCACGATCCACATTGATGGGAGTGCTTCACAAACGCCCGAAACTAACCGCATACAAAGTGCAACTCCTACACCAGATTAAACCGAACGATGGACCTCAGCGTTTAGCATTCGCTCGGGATATGTTGGAGCGGCTGGAAGTTTATGAAAGTTTCCTACGCCGTGTAAAGTTTTCGGATGATGCAACCTTTTACGTGCACGAATAAGTTAACACAGAACGTTTGTATACGGGGTAGTGAAAACTCACAGTCCAAAAGGTGAATGTTTGGTGTGGGGTCATGCATAATCGTGTAATTGGGTCATTCTTCTTCTCGGAGCCCACAGTGTAAATGAATAATTACCCGGACATGCTTCAGAACTTTGCGGTTCTTTAACTACAGGATTTGCAACCAAACGTCATACTGCAACAAGATGGCGCTACCCTACAATTGGGGAATTGACGTTCGTGATTACCTGAGCCGTGAGTTTCCCGACAGATGGATTGGCAGAGATGGTCCCATTCCTTGGCCACCCCGGTCCTGGATATCACTCCTTTAGACTTCTTCCTCTGGGGGTATGTCAAGGACATGGTTTACCGGGAAAGATTAAGCAGCGTTCAGGAGTTCAAACAGCGCATTACAACAGTGTTTGATAGAATCGATTCTGGCATGTTGGAGCGCACATGGCAAGAAATTGAATACCTACTGGATGTGTTACGTGCCACCAAAAGCGCCCATGTAGAGGTGTATTGAGGTAAGATTATTAAACTCTAATATTTACTCTTTGAAATGCCGTAAACCGCATTGCTGTAGATCTGTTTGTTTTTGTACAGTTGTCAATCAAAACCCCTAGGGGACTTTTCGACTACCCTGTAAGAGATTACAAATCATGAATACTATCAATACACAGCACGAATTGAAACAAAGACAAGAAGCATATTTGTCCTAAAAATTTACTTTGGATTGCCTTTGCCTCTTATGAACACTACTAGCATGTGCGCACCAAATTTCAGATGTAGTCTCCTATCATGGCTTCATTCCATCTTCGTTGACATCTCTTTTCCATATTTTGCATGCCTTGATGAAACCTCTCACCACGTTCATCACTCACTGCTCCCAAATTTTCTCTTAAAGATCGAAATGTTAGTGCAAGTAAGTAATGAAGTTGCACTGACATTCGACACACTATTCTTCCAAAATCGTCTTCTAAATTATCCACAAGCTGCTTGTACGAGTAATTGGTGCTCATCCTATTTCCAAGAAATTCAATCACAAGACGGAATGACTGCCAGGCATCATTTTTAACATCAGTCAGTTTGCTCTCTAGTTCTTATGAGGTCAGCATTGCCTTTATCCGCGGTCCCATAAATATGGCACCTTTTACTTTGGCATCAGAGAGATTTGGGAACATTGAGCGAATGAACTTGAATGTTTGTTCATCAGGATTCAATGCTTTCACAAACTGCTTTGCCAGTCCCAACTTGATATGAAGCGGGGATAATATAAGATTTTCTGTAATGAAACGAGGGCGTTGTGTATGACATTCTGTGTACCAACTCAGAGACCCTTCTTTTGTTTTGTAATGTTCGCTGACTGGCCTGCTGCTGTTCCACAAGCAAAGGAAACAAGGATATACTTTGTAAAGCCAGGTTGCAGGCCCATAAGAAACACAATCTTAAAATCAATATAGACATCCCAATTGCATTCATGATACTTGATTTTTTCTAGAAGCTTGAAGTTGGTGTAGTCTTGTTTCATGTGTATGGAGTGTGCTACTGGAATTCAAGGGTATATACACCGATGAGACATTACATTATGACCACCTACCTAATAAGCTGTAGGACACCCTCTAGCCAGCAGAACAGAGGCCACTCGGAGAGGCATCGATTCGATGAGGTGCCGATAGGTCTCCTGGGGTATCTGGTACCATAATGTCAACAGCAAGTACTCCAGTTTCCGTATATTTCGGGGTGGTGTTGATTTAGCGCGAACCTGCTTTTCCAAGCCGAACCACAAATGTTCCATTGGGTTCATGTCAGGTGAATTTGGAGGCCAGGGCATTAACAGAAAGTCACCAGCATGTTCCTCGAACCACACCTTGACGCTTCTGGCAATGTGGCATGGCGCATTATCCTGTCGGCAATGGCCATCACCAGCAAAGAACACAGTTACCATGAATGGGTGAACTTGGCCCACAACGATGTTCAGATACCTGACAGCTGTCGGGGATTGTGCAATTGGGATAATGGGGCCTAAAGTGTCCCAAGAAAACATCGCCAACTGCATAACACCGCCGCCACCGGCCTTTTTCCGCCCAACAGTGCATCCAGGTGCCATAAACTCTGTTGGTAATCGGCGTATCCGCGCTCGGCTGTCTACGTGATGCACTAGGAATCTTGATTAGTCAGACCAGGCCACTTTCTTCCAATCATCCACGGTCCAATCTCGATGATCTTGGGCCCATGTCATGCGTTGTTGGCGATGACGTGCAGTAAGCATGGGGACCCGGCTGGGCCTTCGGTTACGCAGGCCCATCGCAGAAGGCTGCGATGAACTGTGTGCTGTGATACATTGCCCTGATCACCACTGTTGTAGCTGCGGGGGATTTGCGGCACTGTGGCCTTGCGGTCGCTGCGAAAAATGCGCGATAGTCTCCGCTCCCCTCTGGCATCAACAAGCTGCGGACGACCCACGGCTGGACGACGGTTCGTCGTTTGGCCATCTGTGCACCACCTTTGATACGTACTCACTACAGCAGCACGTGAACAAGCCGCACAGTTTCCGAGATCGTAATTCCAAGGCTCCGTGCCATCACAATTTGTCCTTTATCAAACTCCGATAAATCGTCAGTTTCTCCCATTCTAACTCCGAACAATGTACTAACCAAAAACCGGTCCTCGGGTTGTATATATACTGCTCTGTGAACTTCACCTGCGCCACCGTTCGGTCTCCAGGCGCGCTCATTTCTCTAGGCCGGGAGTGGTCATAACATAATGGCTCATCGGTGTATTTCCATTGTGCAATAGCACTGCCTTCAGACTTCGAACTGTCTATAAAACGTTTCTATTCAGATATGTGAGGGATGCAAATGTTATCAAACAGCTCATTTATATAGAACCAATGGCAAAGAGTATCAGTGACAACATAATATCGTGCATATATTTCACGTCTTTCTATACGTGCTCAATTTGAAGCTGCGATACAAAAAGTTCCACTCTTTCAAACGAAAAGTCAAAAGTTCTACATTTGACTTTGTCTGACCCCCAAGTCTTATTAAATCATCTAGTTATAGTTGATTTAGAAAATGTGGCTGAGTAGTGAGCACTGCAAGATGCACCTTGAAAGTCTATATCTTTGTCGTCCTCACAATCATCACCAGACTGGACATCTTCCTCTACTGTCTCCACACTTTTTGGCGGTTGTGGAAGCTCGTCACAATGTGGAAGTGGTGCAGTATATGATGGTATGTTGGGATACGTAACGGCATTCTGGTCTCCAGGCTTCTTGTATTTGGAAATATTCACCATACAAAAGAAAGTCACCAAGATGACTCTTTGGTTCCCTCTAAATTGGAGGAATGGCAAATGGCATGGTTTTCCTTGCACCATGAAGTCAACCTTTTAAAGTCGATCTGCAACTACAACAGCAAAAATGCGGTGCCCAAACCTTGTCTTGGGCTTCCATAAAGTAAGCTTAATATGCAATGGAAACTTAGTCCCTGTGGTAATTTTGTGCTTGATTTGCTTAGGACCATTATAGCACTCACTAAAATAAAGAGTCCGGGAAGAGCTCACAACTTCTTGTCGTGGCCATGTTTACCCTGAAGAAAAACAACTAAGACCACGGTTGGGATCAGCGCTTCTGAACTGTATAAGAAACATTAAAAATCAATTTCTGATACAGTGTTATCGACAAATTTAGATTTTCTTCATTTAGAATTTCCTCCATTTAGTATATGTACATACATTACCTAGGCACAACATCTCCGCTTGTGGAAATTGATCTGGATATTTTTTTTATTTTTCATGGTATAGCTATTTCTGGAGGAAAGTCCAGCAATTGCAAGGCAAAATCATTCTTCTCTTTCAAAATGATAGCAGCGCAGTGGTCTAAGCGATGGCCTCTGATCATTCGTCCGAAAGGGGTCCGGGTTCGAATCCCGGTGAAGCATGGATGTTGTGTTTGTCTTATGGCACTGGTTCTCTTCCTTCCCTGGAATTAGTGACCCTAAATTAGGGACGGGCGACTGATATAGCCCATTGAGTTGCTCACGGTGGTCGTTAAACCTTTAATCAAAAAAAAAAAAAAAAAGACAGCCGAGTTTGGACAGAAAATTTCATTTTCTATCCCTTTCTTTGGGTGTAACATATACTGTATATTACACACATACATACACAGGCAATTATGCTTTATTTATGACCGACCTAATGGTATCAAATAGCGCTAAACAATGGGGTTACGTAAATTTTATGTGTAATTTCAGTGTCACGTATCTGGATATTCTGCCACAATGCATATCTCTCAGAAACACTACTTTCATCTCGTAAGGAACAGCAAAACTGCAAGGTAAGTGTAATACAGAAAAAGATAAAGAAACATGATTCAAAGGCGAACGATTTTACAAGGCTTTATTTCAGTTTGAATTATTTAAATGAAATGCCATTTGTACAACAAAATATCATAAAGACACGTATAATTCACAAGAAAAACGAATAAATACAACAGTTACATAATATATTTCATATCTTTCTCTTCGGAATCGTGACTAGCCGAAAATACATGTCAGTAACTGAAGCTCTAACGTCAGACCAAAAGTGTTTCCTCTTATGGTACTACTACACACAATGAAGAAGTATATATTAATATTTTTTCCACAACCTACTTGGCATTTTACTGCTATGAATTACGACACCAGAGTACGAACAGCGGTTACAGAGCATATTTTTCTCCTTTGTGTGTATATGTGTTAGTTACCTTAGATATAATGTACAGTACTTGCACTGCTTAAGTCACACGTTACAAGCGCCATTTATGACTAACCCCGTGACAGGCAGAGGTTTCAATATTATTATTTTCCTACAACATACAATTATTTTTACGCCACTCTGGATGAAAAACAAAGCATTGTTTATAGCATTGAAAGCAGTCTTATTAGAATACCGTGTATTCTCTGGGTGTTCTTGATAAACTAAATTCTGAATATGTGGGAAATAAATTTAAGAACTTCGTTATATATTTTTACAAATACAGTGGGATTTGAGGTAGACAAACTACAAGAATATGCAGGTCCTTTCAACAAGTTATTAAAAGTATTTATTACTAATAAATACTTTTATTAGTAATAAATACTGTCGCAAAACTGTTTGTGTGAGCAAGGAGAGAAAGAAGCGCGATTGCTTTTGCATTTTGATTGATAAAGAAATTGGGCAGTGCGCAAAAGGTTAAAGACTTCCTTTGCCTTCGAATTATTTGAACGGATTTTAATACAGAGTTTCCATTAGTATACAGCTTTCAATTGAATACAAATGTACCAAAATACAAGGTGATCAATTTTGTACCAAAATACAAGGTGATCAATTTGAAACAATATCAGTTCAAAATATATTTTGTATCTGAATAAATATGAAACACAAGAGTGAACAGATATCAATGAAATATGCTGAGTACGGCAGTTTTGCAAAATGTCAACCCAAATTCAATTTGATTTTGGCATTAGGCTACGCAAGCAAAGTTTCTGCAACTGTCAGTCGTGCTTAAACTGTCAAAACTATGGGCAACGCAAACTCGATTCAATAGCCGAATGAGCTTATATCGTTGCAAATCATTTCCCTGTGGAGCTATATGTTCCTTGGAGGCCACCAAAGTGGAATAATGAGGAAATTCCGAGAGCTGGGATGTAGGAAAAATCAGAAAAAGAAAAACATAATCCCCTTTAAGAGAACGTTAAAAAATAAAACTTCAGATGACTTCGGGACAAGACTTACTCTACTGACAATCTGAGTCAGCAGAGTTGGTAGTCTAGCTAGATCATCTGAATTTCTCTCCTTACTGTAAACGTGCTATGCATCACTTTGTAAATAAGGACACGAACAAGAAGTTACAACAATGCGGGGAGTTCATCTTCAATGAAATAGACATTTTAAATGACACATTATGGGTGATGAATGCTCAAAATCGCACATATATACAGTAGAACCCGCTTAAAACGAGAACGTATTTAGCAAGATTCCGGATTTAACGAGCAGAGTAGGAACTTTTTTTTTTTCGTGTAATTTGAATTGAAAGATAATTTGATCGTTTTAAACGAAAAAAAAATTAATGAAATTTCATCTTTAACGAGGGAAAAAAATAAGCTGTGCACCGGACTGTAGGGATAGAAACGGTGGCATATACGAGACGAAATTATAACACCGCAAGGGAATCTTAGTGTGTTAGTGGAAGAATGTTGACAGAAGTGGGGAGGGAGTACATCAAATGCTCAACAGGTGGAGTTGTGCAAGAGACCCTCTATACCACCCGCTCTAAACAGTTTTAAAGAAATATACTTTGGGAGTATCTTTTTTAAAAAAATGTTTCTACACGTCTGCTTCAGGATCTGCTGTTACTATAAAGTATTCATGTCAGTGCTTATTTTAATTTACTTAAAAGTTAAATCTTTTAAGTCCAGTTGTTATGGATATATAAAGGTGTATGCATATTATCACATATGCATATATTTACATGGTGGGATTTTTCACCTCAAAACGGATTTAAGAAGCGCCCGGATTTAGCGAGGGTTTGGTCGGTTCCGAGATGGGTTCTTCTGTATATGTATATTCCAAAAAATGTCCTTGCATAGTATGGTACACGCATTCACAACAAGAGAAAACTATTATTTATGCTCGTTTTCATCTTGGCATAAATGAAATGACAGATGTTTACGAACTATGGGCACGATCTTTAAAAGATCACCTTGTAAGACTGTTTAAATGAATTTGAATACACAGTATCTAAAGGTACGAGACATCCTATAAATTTTGTTTTGTTTTGGAATAGATGAAAATTAGAATCATGATCTTTGGTAACAATTTCAAAATTGTCATTCTAAACAATGTCGCGTTTTGAGATAAAAATTTAAAGACCATGAAAGCAAATTTGGTGCCTGGAGAAAAATCTCTTAAGCCATTGAAAATAGCTTAATAGAAATTACTTTATGACAGCAGAGGAAATTTAAAGAAATCGAACTTCGGCTTTGTATGGCTACAATGGTACTACTTTATATTAAAAATTTTCAACTACGATGATGTAAATATAAACACAAATTTCCTAACGACTGACTGAAATCAGTGGAAATATGCATCCAATTTTCAGCACCGTCAGACTTCACCAAGGAATGAAATTTATGTGCACGACTAAAAATTGCCATAAAAAGAGCATAAGCAACTAACAGAAGTCTCAGCAGCTTCAATTATCAAATGCATTTGACGACCAAAATGTTCTTTCACATATTTTTATTCATATATCACGTAAAATATTTAAGAAAAAAATTGTTTCCATATATAAGATGTTTAAGTGTCTATATTTCTGCAAGTATTTTTTATACACAATCCTAAAGAACTGGTCCCTCCTTCTGCCGATATAATTTTGTTTGTTCTTTACAGCAAACTTTTCAAACACATATCTTGAGATTTCCAACATATATGTTTAAAATGAAAGAGAGAAACTAAATTCGAAAGGGCATTGTCTCAGAGTCCGTGGTACAAAAAGGTGAGAATTACTGTTGGTTAGAGTTACCTCCACTGGGCCCAAAGTGCAGTGCTAATGACCAAGCACTGTAAAAGCTAGTACAAATGTATCCATAAGCAATAGGGAATGCAATTAATGCACTTCTGAACCGTAGAAAAGTTTTTAACCTATGAGATAAAAATTACATTTAAACCTTTAAATTAGGCCATTAGAGTATGGCTCCCCAAAACGACGTAGTATTAATCTACTAACCATTCTTTTTAAAATACTACTTGCAAACTCTCGCATCGAAAGTATGATTTTGCTATTGTGTTTGGTAATAAAAGCTCAACGTTTTTTTTCAGAAACGAAATGTCTCCATCTATCAATTTCTTCAGGCCACAGTCCCTTACCGCTGTAACCAATGAGTGTTAGAAACTACAAAATACGATTGCTCAGTCATCAAAATGCTTATGATTGTCTTTCGCATTTTGCAGCAATAAATATAAGCAATTATAAATTCGTTCAGAAAATGAAATCGATCCTTATTTCTATATGGAATAAAGTCGGTTTTAGAAATTACTGACAAATCGTTGAATGTGTATATATGTATAATATAAATTTGATTCTGAATTACAGAATCTTAACACCTTCCACTTTTCCTCTGTAAAAGTATCTCTTGTAACGAGTAGAGAGACTGAATACTTTTAGTTAAAAATATATGTATATATATATATATATATATCATGTACAGAATTCGCGGTTTTCTCATTCTTTGAATTTATAGTTTAACCACTCAATTTCTATCACAGTTTGAGCTGAAGAAATTCGCAAACCAGGCACGTATCAAGCTCATTTTGCAATGTTTGTTATACAGAAAGATAAAGATTTGAACACAATCCTGTCCTTTTTTCTGTGTTCACAGCAAACGTCTAATCTAAATAAGTTACTTATATCTGTTATGGCTTTAGGAATTATTACCAATAATCTAGGTTTTCGGTTTTTAATTTCTTCCTTTGGTTTAACACCTCACCACGAACGCCTGTGGCGCTACCCGTCCCAGAAACATGGCGATAGTTCCCAGGAAAGGGAGAGAACGAATCCTGAAACATGCACGTCTTACTTAGTCCGAACGAACCTATGTTCATCAGTATGAAGAGACTAAGCCTACGCCTGGATTACAGAGTGATATTTAGGTTCTTCGCTGGTGGCAAATATTCCAAACACCTATTTTACGTTCATCTAAGGAAAATCGACGTTTGACGAATTAGTCTGTACTCTGAAAATTGAATATATCAATTTAAGGACATTTCCAAATATCGATCTTCCATATTTATACGTAGAATGATATTTGAGATAAATACCAGGCAAACAGTGGCGTATCTTGGGTCCGAGACCTGGACTATCTTACCCCCCCCCCCCCCATAGTACTGTTTTATAAAAATATAAAAATTGCGAAGTTTATTTTTTAGTTATTAAGTAATAGAAGTAACATTTTTTTTTCTAAATTTTAGGTACATGCTATTGCTAACATGACACCAAATAATTATGAGGATTAGGATTTGAACACTTATTTGTACATGAACTCCATTCTTCTTTCCTTTTGTGTGAACTTGAGTGTTACGTTTTCACAAAAATGTTTCTTCCGAGAACATTTTCATATTTAAAAAAAAAAATGTTCTCTATTAACAAAACAGCCAAGTTGCTCGAACGTGCATGTCCTATGTCCTTGTGTGGCTCTAAGATATATCTTGATTCTTTTTAATACGGAAAAACTTCTTTCTGCAGTTGCTGATGAACAGTTTAATATTAGATCTGCTAGTTTGTACACCTCAATAAACACTATGTCCAAATATTCAACTTTATGTAACAAGTAATGTCTCTTACTGATTTGTTTTGTATTCATCAGGGGAATTAAACACCTTTAGTTCATTTTTTAATCAAGCTGTATCAAAATTTGAAACAGTTCTTTAAGCTCTGATAGTAGGTGTTCAGGGAAGCTTTCACAAAATTTATCAAAACAGTTCGAATCCAACAAAGCCACGAATTTAAGATAAAATATCCCCGATTTTAATTCACTGAAACTTCACACAAACTGAAAGAACTCTCGCGAAACAAGAGCTGGAAGCATGGAGGGACTGAGGTAGTCCGAAGTCTTTTTTCGGAGCGAACCTTTGACCAAAGCAATGGCCATTCACGAACTCAGTAGCTCATTCATGTTGTCATGGAAATGCTAGCAGGAGATAGTATTGAAGCTCTTCGCATCAGAACAGAGAAGTCTCTCGATGACCTACTTGCGTTATGCCGTTGATCATCGCACGCCAGACTGACTCTCATAATCGAAAGAAGCGAATCTGCTAGTGTTTTTTTCGCACCGAAAGCATCGACATATCTTAATACCGTTGATAATTTACTTTTATTTGTGTATATTTAATTAATTTCTATTTGTGCATTCTCTGGGCTTCGCAGTTAGCCTCGAATATACGCCACTGCAGGCAACTGAAAGCATTTAAAAAATCAAAATAGATGCACTGACCTGTCATAATTTAAAAGCGCAGAACACTCAGTGACTTAGGGCAACATTTTAACTTCTGTTAAATACCGCTTTTTAAATTATGACGAATGACTTGAAATCTACGAAATGTCGAAGAAGATAAAATACATACCTTATTCTTCTCGGGCGAAACATTTTTGTCAATAACACTCGAAACAACGATGGATAAAAAGCAGCCATCGCAACGCACTATGCCAACTATTTGAACGACACTGAGAAGCCAATTCATAGCCTGAAGGGGAAGCTTAATTTTCGAGAGTAGCCCTACAGCTAGCAGTATGATAGGAGTAGCAAATAGCCATCTGTGATTGGTGAAATCTGAGATGAAGCAAATTTATTCATGTGGAGAGATGACTCATGTACAGTATGTTACAATATAACAACAAAAGTTTGAAACAAGGCCTGACATACAATAACCAGACTGATGTTTTGGGGTGTGTGACGTAAAACACATTGGTGCAAGGTTTTTTAATGACCCCCCCCCCCCCCGAGCATTTAAAGCTATGAGAAGTCGCCGTCCCTAATTTAGAGCCACTGGCTTTTGGAGGAGAACGAACCCCTGCGGTGAAGGTGAAAAACACTGTATATGAATCATCTGGTATTCTAGAACTCATGCCCAACATGAATAATTAGACAAGGAGTCTGACCACTAGAATGCCAGGGCTGTATACATACAGTAGTCATTTTGATCCAATTTGTTTTGCAATAACATTAGGAGCTTTATTGATTGTAGTCTTTGTCAAAAATACGGGAGAAAATATTTGGAGCACAGGATGCCACCCCGGAGGCTGAGTGGTCTCGAGCGCTGGTTTCTGACCATTCGTCCGATATGGTCCAGGGCTTGAGTACCGGGTGAGGCAAGGGTGGGCTGTCAGTTTCGCGTCGCCAATTTTCTTCCCTCCCTGGAACCTATGGGCCACAAATTAGGGACGGTCGAGTTGCTCACGGTGATCGTTAAACCCTGAAATAAACAAACTAAAAATTAACAACATGCTACTACCTATTTAGCACATCTTTTTCTTAAATATTTCAAGTAAAAAAAAAAAGTAAAAGATATGGAAGGCCCAGCGTCTTCAAGAAAAGGATTCAAATCATGGGGGGAAATGGCCCAAACAGTTAAAAATAGGTCGTCGATGGAGGACATGGAAGGTAGCAGAAAAACTAGTCCTGAGTAGAGAAGTGATTAGATTGCGTTTAAGCAATGATAACAAAGTGATAGCACTTCGCGTTAATTTGGAGCCGATCAATGTGAGGTGTGCCAACATAATGACGAGATTGAAGATCTTGATCAGCAATTTTAGGTGTAACACAAACACCAGTACTGGAACACCAACGTGCTCAACTGATCTTACCAGATATATCCTTTTAGTGCTTCCTAACAGTGAAAAGCTCCTTTAGACAATATACTTTTGTATTAACTACCTATTCAGAGCGTTATGATAGCACTTATGACAGGACCTTACTGAAACAACATTAAGCAGTGATTCCAGGAGCAGAAGGGACGTTGTGACGTCTTATCACAAAGGAAAGCGTTTTGAAGGTGATCATAGCCACTAAAAGTATACTCCATTAATGCTATAACTGGATCTTTGAATGTGTATATGTAAAGAGAAATACACGTTCTTCAAAAGGCTCAAATGAATTACTGAGATTTCGCTGGCTGTCGTATATCATACAATTTACCCTATTAGATCCGGTTGATAAGGAAATTCCATTAATAT
This sequence comes from Macrothele yani, assembly GCA_039090855.1. Taxonomy (NCBI): domain Eukaryota; kingdom Metazoa; phylum Arthropoda; class Arachnida; order Araneae; family Macrothelidae; genus Macrothele; species Macrothele yani. Next base: position 48,222,662 of record CM077012.1, read on the forward strand.
TTAACAATGAAGTAGCAAGAAAAAAATATGGACTAGTCTGCAATTCAAATATACTGCGAAGATACTAGCAAGAATCATAGGCGCCCAGATGGGCGGAGGGGGTGGGGTGGGGGCAAGAGCAGGCATTTACCCTGCCATGGAAATATGATTATGCCATTTCAGTTGTTAGGAAGCACTACCAAGTTTTACGGGATAACACTAGCTCTGATTGATAATTTTTCTAACTAAAAAATCACAAGTGCACGAGCGGATACTACGTGGCTAAGGAAATGTATTAATAACTACCATTTACAGTAGCAAAATACTGTTCATCACGTGTTAACAATATCAAGCAGAAGTCAATAGGTTCCTGGTAATATTAACTAAAAGCTAACTACAAACAGCATATTCAAAAGGACTTACCCCAAACTTTTGAAAAGTAGGCCTACATCCATTGTCGTCCGGCTTCCTCTGCTAGTCTAACCAACAGTAATATCGATAAGTGAATTATTCACAATAATTCACCAATCGATATTCCACACACATGAAGATACCGGTTACATTCTGAAAATTAACGTAATATTAAGCGGAAGTTAGATAAACTCTGCTTGCTTGGCTTAGTTGATCAGCAGGACGAATACGTCGGTGAAATCTCCACAGATGGCGCTATACAAGAAATGCGCGATAGGGTATAGGTGTTCATAGCTTATGCGACGAAGTTAACATACTGTCTTTTCATTCTGGCATATTATATTACATCTAGTCTATTACGGAGGACCATGCACTTGTGAACTCTTCCACTGATGAAGGCTTAATATTGGTTGAAACATGTATGGATGCTGTAGCATAAGTAGAGTGTAAATAGGTTCCGTGGTTTTGTCATTTTCAACTTTTAACTTTGTTGGTTTTACTTTTCAATTGATTTTAATGTACTCATTTCATTTGAATTTAACACTCGGTTTAGTGCCGTTTCATTCATGTTTTACTCAATTTGTCGTTTTTTACCGTTCGTTGTGATATGTCCTTTCGACTGCGTACATTCACTAGCAGAGGAAGCCGGACGACAATGGATGTAGGCCTACTTTTCAAAGTTTGGGGTAAGTCCTTTTGAATATGCTGTTTGTAGTTAGCTTTTAGTTAATATTACCAGGAACCTATTTATTTGACTTCTGCTTGATATTGTTAGTTAAACACGTGATGAACAGTATTTTGCTACTGTAAATAGTAGTTACTGATACGATAATTTTTCTGATGAACTTCTCGATGTGTGTGTGTATGCAGTAAAAATAGTAAAAAAGTTAGGAATTAGTAGAAAAGGTGGAAATTTACAGTAATAATGAAATTTCCCACTGCATGCTAGAGCACAGTGTACATACATACAATACGGAAAAGTATGAAAGGCGAAGAAAGAAAAAAATATATTTATCTTCTGCAGCAGCCATTCACTGCTGGACAAAGATCACTCGCAATTTATTCCAGAACTTTGTGTCAAGGTCTTGATGACAGATTGACTAATCGCTGGAACTTCGCGCGCATGGGATAGAAGTGGCCAAAAAGCGCACGATTCAAAAGAACAAAGAAATTTCCTTATTATCCGAACATGATGTCTAAGTTTATTTACCCATAATAAACTTAAGCAGCATGTCCGGACAATAAGGAAATTTGAGTCTTCTGGTTTTCAACTAAATTTATCTGTTGTGTGTAGATAATAACGGTTAGACAACATGAAAGGCACACTGGAAATTTGCATATTGTGTTCGTGTATGTTATTTGTATTTACAATTTCCGTTTGCCCCTCCTGAAAACTAAGCTATAGGCGACAATGCCAAGAATATACATGACCCTCGTTAACAACTGCTTTCTTATATGAAATAATGTTCATACTTTTTGAAGAATTTTATAAGTGAAGGAAAATAAAGAAGTTGCCAATATGAAGGCCAACGAAGATGCTACGAACTGAGAAAGCTGTTAAGCTAGATTTGTCTGCCTGATAGACAGGAATATGGTGTAAAAATTTTACAACCGGTCTGCAAAGAAACTTTCCTGTATCTCCCTCCTAAAGAGTCAGTGTATTTTATTTAAATATTAATCAATCGCAACGAGAAGCAAAGTTATCGCAACTCATTTGGATCTTTGATGAATTAAACGAAAGTAAAGTTTTTCTGAAATCACTGATAGAGGTAGAGTTTTTGTACCCCTATATTTGAATATATAGAAAGCTCGTCATAAGTGATTTTTGATAGAACATGTCATTTTGGAAGTAAAACTTTCGCAGGTTTCAGTTTCATGTTAGAAAAAATGCTTCCTGTAACATTAGTATGTTTTACAATATGCGTGCCATAAACATGTTCATCTATTCGAATATACCCAAAATATACACACTACGTATACAGGAACATTGCTTCTTGTGAAGACTACTATCGTACAGGAAGTAGCAAAGGCTGTTGCTTAATGCAGGTGCGCTTCCAAGCAAAGCGTGGACGAATAAACGGATAGTTCTGCGGAATCCAGTTGAGGATCTCAACATTTTTCAATGGGTATCGTGCGTTCTTTGTTGTATTCTATGGCCGGCAATGGAGCTTCGACGGTCAAGACTCCATCTTGCGATAATGAGGATTTTATCAGTTCCGGATTGACCCCCGTGGGCAGCATAAATTCACGGTTGTATTCTCGGTACACAGAACGATTTTCCGTTTTCTCTTCATGCTTGGCATTAACCTGAAATTAAAGAGAAAAATGCTGTTATTGCGCAATTCAAGAACACTGTTTTCAAATTACGGTAACGAACAAAAACATACATACACTGGTGTTTCCATAAATTAAGGAATATTACATGTTTGAGAAACTTCGACGTGGAATTTTTTTCAAATGTATGCTTACGTTGACAAACACACTAAATTATCAAAAGTATTAGGGCACCACAGTGTTTTGGGACAAATGGCTTCATTACCGCAATTAGTAGTTAGTCTGTCCACCTTTTGCTTGTATGGAAGCAGCAACATGTTGAGGCATATCAATAACTTCCGGTATATCTCGACAGGAATGGTTCGCCATTAGTCCTGCAAAGCTGCTGTTAGAGTAGAGAGCAAAGACTGTCGTCGTGGTCGATTTCGTATTTGTCGCTCCAGTCATCCCCGAGGTGGTTTATGGGATTAAAATCAGGACTGTAACAATTCCACCTCATTTCAAAAACCAGTCCTGCACAAGCCGTGAAGTGAAGTATCACAATGGGCTCGATCGTGTTGGAAGAGACAACGGTCATTTCCATAATATTGCCACATTGATGGTAGGGCAGAATTATTCAGAACGTCGAAGTGCACTTTACAGTTCATGGTTTGTGGTATAATAACAGACGGGCCGAGTCTCATCCAAGAGAAACAACTCCATACAATGATGGAGCCTCCGCCGAACTTAACAGTTGAAAAAACACAGTCCGACGAAAATCGTTCGTCGGGATTTTGCCAAATCCAAACACGCTCATCAGATTGGAAAAGTGAAAAGCGTGACTCATCACTCCAAAGAACAGCTTTCCAGTCGCCCACGAACGACGGGAGAAACACCACTCCAAATGACTCTTCGCATTCACGGTATGTGACGTGTGGCTTGTGTGCCGCTGTTCTACCGTAATAATCCACACTGTGCAACTCTGCGGGTAGTTATGGTACTAACAGAGCTATTACAAGCATTTCCTACTTCAGCGGCGATGGAAACTGCAGAGGAAGAACGGGATTTCTTAACATTTCTTACCATGGCTCCTCTGTCACGTTCCATCAGTTTGTGCGACCTTCCTGAACGTTCTTTTGCTGTAGTTGTACAATCCTGCTTCCATCAATCACTTCACGAAATCACTTACAGTCGATTTTGGTAAGTTTAGTTTAATTGCAATGCTCCACATGAAAACGTTACTCAAATGACATCCAATCCACACTGGAACTCGGAAAGTTCACGTCCACGCGGCATATCCGCTTCTTCAAAGTTACTGATAACACGACAGAACATCTCAGTTTTGTATACGTACCTCCCCACTCATAGCGCACCTTCCAGCGCAACCGTTCTTTGCACTTATGCAATTATTTGGTAGAGTCCGAGTACTTTTGATTTTACTGTATATGCTCTCGTGATTTGTTGATGGTAAACAGCAAATGTCGAAACTGTGGGAAAAGCGCCTTCTTTTGAGAATGGGTGTGAGCTGAGTCTCACTAGATACCAGATACCAAATCTCCTTTGATGACTCCTTCTGACAATGGGATTGAGATGTATTCGAATGTCACGCTGGAACATCAGCACTCTAATTTTATTACATAACACTGTTGCGACTTCACTGGGCGTATAGGATCGTTTCAAAGCCTTGGAAGTGATCGGCGATAACGAAGAAAGGCCATCTTGAATCTGCAAATAACGCAGTTAAGAAGTATGTATCGGCCTTAATTCGGAAAGCCCAGTACGACGCGGACTCTAACTTTATGGGGCCCGGCCCGTTTCAGAATTTAACCCCTTGTTCTCTGCCACTTATTGCGAATAAATCAAGGCTTCCTATGGAAAAACAAAGCTGTCCTACTGAACTAAACTTCCTCAGTAGTAAACGGAATGTAACATAGGGACCCCCTGCGATTTCTCATTACAATTCCTCGATGAGTTTAGACCACTACTACCTACTCCTCTTACAAATGTAAACGTATTTAGTCTTTTCCCACTTAAATATAAGCAAGGTAAACTCGATCTCCAAATATGTAAACAATACTGGTTTTGCGAAGCTGAAAGTTCTGCTTATGGAAACATTTCTCGGAAAAAAAAAGTTGTGTTTTAGTCGCTAAATTTGCATATATGTACATCGCCTGGAAACGTCAGGTGCTGTACGATATCGAAAAACCCTGACTAATCTCTCTCTATCTCATCCGCCCATGGCGGGTTGAGTTCCGCAAAGACAACTATGCGCCCTTGAGGATTACTGGCAAATTAATGCAGACGGCTTGCCATTCCTTTGTTGCATATGGGTAAGGAATTTTGTTGCATACGGGTAAGTGGGTCGGTAGCCGACTTCACAGGGAACCACCTACGCATTAGCGTCCCCAAACACAGGGAGTCTGCGGAAAACCGCAGACTAGATGGCCGGCAGGACCGGGCGATTTGAACACCCGTCAGAAACGTCCTCCTTTAACACAGCGCATAGAAACTTAACCAACTGCGGTATGCCGGTGGTCTGACTAATATCAAACCCAGTAATTTTATAATTTTACAGGAAATCTTTATAGCAGTCAAAGCTGACCGCTGCCTCAGTTCTAGGTGTTTTCCTAAGAATTTTTTAAAAATCTCACAAATTCATGAAGAAATTGCATCTTGTGTTAAAATTGTGCGTAGACCAGAGTTGGAAACGGAATAAAATTTTCGGACCCGACCCCTAACTGACCGGGACAAATCTGCTTTGAATTATAAATTCGAAATTAAATTATATATATGTACATATAAACGTAATATGTATTCATCCCAATAACTGCTTGATATTTAATAACTGAAATCTTTTTAATAATAAAATTTGGCTACTTGCTAAATTTTAGTGCCATTTTTAGTGCCACTATTTTGCGTATTCCAGAAGTAATGGCTGACTATGACGTGACCATGGAGTATATTACAAATGGGAATCATTATTTACGATTACACAAATGCATTTTTTAAAAATGTATTTAGATTGTTCGCTCTTTCCATACTTTGATGGAGGTGCGCATTCTTTCATATGGCCAGTTAGATTTTTGGTTCCATAGGACGTATACACATCTGGAGAGAGCAGGGAACACGCAATCGCACCTCCCACATCATCGAAAGGGACCGGTTTGGATGTGGCGGAGTTCTCGTTTGGGGCGGTATAATGCTTGGTAGCCGTACTGACCTCCACATCTTCCAAGGAGGTTCAGTCACTGGTGTCCGCTATTGTACAGAGGTTCTCCTGCCTCACGTGCGTCTGTTTAGAGGTGCTGTGGGTCCTGAGTTCTTCTTCATGGACAACAACGCTACACCTCATCGTACAGTGGCTGTCGCAGAGCTGTTGGAGAGCGAAGATATTCAACGCATGGATTGGCCCGCAAGGTCCCCGGACCTAAATCCAATCGAACACGTGTGGGACCTTCTCGGGAGACGCTTGGCAGCACGTCACCAACCGCCAACAACGATTCCGCAGCTGCGATTGGCGCTACAAGAGGAATGGGCCGCTATGCCTTAACAGCTCCTTGACAACCTCGTCCTCAGCATGGACAGACGTTGTAAATCCTGCAACGCAGTCAGGGGTGATCATATCCCCTACTAAAGACTGGATTTTTCTTGGCAGCCGCCTAACACATGGACGTTTCTGTCTTCTGTCCAGTTGTGCTCGAAGCTACCTTTTCAATAAAGTGTCTTTGTATGCTTTGGATTCCTTATTTGGACGGTTTTGCTCACTTGTCCCATATTCTTACATCTTGGGGATCTTATGGTATGATTTGAGTCGACGTGGAGCACTTCTGCACGACGTTACATTCGAAAAACCGTCTCGTCCTTCATTTTTGCACGCCAGTGTATATAGTAACACATAAATGAACGTTATTAGAACTTATAAACTGGCAACAGTTACGTATCAGAAGTAGAACGATCGTGGCTGTTGGAAGTTGGTTATGTATTTATAGGGCCTCATAGCGAATAGAAAATAGTCAAGTTAATCAGGTATGTAAGTTTTTACTATTTCCACGAATACGTTTAGAAGGTTAACAAGTGTAGTATACACTGAAGAACAATTGAATTAGAGACAGCTGGCGTTATGCAAATGTGGCGCTGTGGGCGGCGCTGCAAAGGGAAACTAAATGACGTATGCAGCGATCCGACTATATAAGGAGTGATGCGACGGGAATCAGTAAGAGTCGGACGCAGTATGGGTAAGACAAAGGATCTAAGCGCATTTGATCGTGGGCAAATTGTCGGGGCCCGACGAATGGGTCACTCCATCTCCGAAGTCTTGCAGGCACTGGGACTTTCACGAGCCACTGTGTCACGGGTGCACCGTGAGTACATCGAATCCGGTAAAATCATTCCTGCAAGGGCCAACTGCCATGGACAACAGCGTGTGGATGAGCGGGGTTATCGTCGGCTAGCTCGCATTGTAACAACGGATAGACGGGCCACAGTACAAGAAATCACTTGGCAATTTAACGCTGGTGCACAAAAACGTGTAAGCATCCACACCATCCAGAACCATCTCCTCGCTATGGGGTACAGAAGCCATCGTCCCACGAGGGTACCGCTGCTGACCGCACATCACAGGGTGCAAAGATTAGCATGGGCGCGGGAACATCGCCACTGGACCCTAGACATGTGAAAAAATGTTGCCTGGACTGATTAGTCGAGATTCACGTTGGTACATGCGGATGGCAGGACACTAGTACGGCGCAAACCACATGAAGCGATGGATCCTTCTTGCCAGCAGGGTACTCTTCAAGCTGTTGGGGGTGTCATTCTCGTCTGGGGACTGTTTACGTGGACTGAAATGGGACCCCTGGTACGTGTGACATCGTCCCTCACAGGTCAACGTTACCGGGATATCCTGGACGACCATTTGCTCCCGTTTGTGCGTCTTCAACATCCCACTGGGAACCTCATCCTGCAACAAGACAATGCAGTTCCCGAATTGTATCCGAATGGTTGGATGAACACTCCACCGACGTGACCTCGCTTCCTTGGCCAGCTAGGTCACCTGACCTCAATCCTATCGAGCCCATATGGGATGCCATCGAGAAAGATGTTCGAGGCTCTGACCCTTCTCCATCAAATCTTCGTGAACTGTGGTTCAGGGGTCGTGGATCCGTATGGCTTCCAAACACTTCCGGTGTCTTGTCGAGTCCATGCCCAGACGAATCGCCGCCGACATCAGTGCGAAAGGTGGTGCTACACGTTACTAGACAGGTATCTCTAATTCAATTGCTCTTCAGTGTACAAACCACACACATATTGTGGCTCCTACAGTACCCACTTCACTGGATATTTCTCAGGTGGTTTCGGTAAACAAAAAAGGTCTATGGTTTTGTGCATAGCCACCATGAAAAGAAATGGCAAAGAGAAAAAAGAAAGAAAATAAAACTCGGTTAAGATATTTGTGTTAAAAAATGTCGATTTCGATGGGCGACGATTGAATAAAAGTTTTTAAAAAGTTCAGTCAAGTATGAAGTAGCCTGGCGCCGCAAGGCCTTGAAAAAAATGGCCTGGCGACTGCATCCCTGGACCCTTTTCAGACTTATTTTACAGGCCAGCTTGTAGATTTTAACTGTAATTAATCAACACATCCAGTGGCGGACGCACATGATTCATGTCTTTCGTTTCACTGCATGATCTTCGCCACATGTTCATTTCATAAGCGTATTCATTTTGTGAGTTGAAACGTTTTCTTTAATACAGGAGCCAAATGCTAGGCCTTCCAGGCAGAAAGGGCCGGAATTTTTCACTAAAAAAAAAAAAAAACTTGACTTGAGTGACGAGCCAGGCCCGTGCAGACTTCGAGCGCAATTCTAAACTTTCATGTTCAAAATGAACTCTTACTGTCAATCTTATACATACATAGATCTTACAGATGGGAGATTTTCTGTGAGGAAGCTATTCAGTTACTGCATTACAGATGGCAGACAGCACTTATCTTCTGACCGCTCGAAGAGTTCGTTAAGGGCTCGTGTTATTCCTAGTGTTCAGCTGCGGAATTTTCGCTAAATCACCATTACTAAGGCAGTGATGAGAAGTTCTTAGAAATTTTTGTACCAAACGATGCGAATCATAGAATTTGGTGGACAAATTTAACTTTACTTCTACGTCGGACTGTATCTGTAGATCTGATTGCCTCGAGTACTGCGGAGTCCAACTCACTTCGATTCCTTTTTACGGTTGCACTACCAGTTTCTAATTATTTAGAAGGTTTTTTTTTCTTTGGGGGGGGGGGGGGCGCAACACCAAGAAAAACGTGATATTTGAAGGGTACATTACTTTTGACACAAGACGTAAGTGATCAGAAGTACAGACCTATAAATGATGTGGAACACACAATACACAGTACCTTGTGTACCCGCCACGAGCGGCGATAACTGCTCGTACACTGCGTGGCATCAACTGGAAAAAGTTTTGGTCGTCGCATTGCAGAAGATCATTCAATGCTGTCCCGATTCGTACCCAAACTTCATTTAGTTAACTAGTGGCGCAGCCTGACGGGCCAGGTGTCGAGCAACCACAACCCGCACTCCTTCAATAGGCAACAAATCAAGGGGGGCGCGGTGGTCCAGTAAGACGTGGCACATGTCCTGATGAAAGATGGCACCGGGGACAGTCTGTACATGACAGAACTTCAGCCTCCACAAATTCTGCGATGTACCGCTGGCTGGTCGTGATTCCTGTAATACGTTGGAGGTGGGAACGTGAATAAACCCAACAGCACCCCACACCAGAACGCCCCGGGTCGGGCCCATACGACGCTGCATAATGAATGTCTCCAGCAGCTGTTCGCCACGGTGTTGCCGTTCAAGTATACATCCATCATGAGACAGGTTGAACAGCGACTCGATGGAATACACTATGCTCTGCCATTCAGCACGCCAGTGTCTGTATTCTAGACTCCACTGCAGCCACTGATGTCTGTGGTTTGAAGTCAAGGTAAGTTGAAACAACGGACGGCGAGCGTCATGGTCTCTCTGAAGCAAATGGCGTGGGACAGAACTTGCAGAGAACCCTTGATGTGATTCAGACCTCCACTGTTGTGCTAACCCTCAGGATAAGGCTAGTCCTTCTGCCAACGCCATACGGTGGAGATGACTGTGTTCCTGTGAGTTCGTCCGTCTCTGGGCTCCAAAATCCCTCACGTCGGTGCGTCAGACCTTCTTTCCACTGACCCCATATTCGCATAACTGTACTTGCGTTTCATCCAACACGAGCGGCGATGTCGTGGAAGGAAAGTCCGCATTCCAGCAGTCCAACACATTGGCCTCGCTCAAAGTCCATTAACTATACGTACGAACCTCGTCTGCTACGGCGAAACATACTGAACTACCTCCTCACGTGACCTACCCATTCTGCGAGTTTCAGTCCGATTGACCACGTTTTCCTTGGTGTTACATTTTGAACACCAATGTAGAAACTTTTTGATACACTGTTGCAGTCACATTTCACAGCAAAGCAACTGGAAAGATTATTTCATAATCAAAACGATATCAGATGTTCTCGTTACATACCGCAAACACTGGTCTTCAGCTCTCTCGTTCATGACGTCCTACATAGCACATACAGTGTATGTTGCCTTTTATACACATAATTGCCGCGACCAGGAGTTTACCCCCATAGGTTTCTATTATTTTTGTTTCGGGGTTTAACAACCATCATGAGCAACTCTATGGCTATAAAGCAGCCACCCGTTCTCCAGTTTAAGGTCACTGGTTCCACGGAAGGTACCAGGCCAGCACACCTGTCGTGCTTCGTTTGGGGATAAGGCCCGGCCCCAACTCGGACTACTAGCTAGATTTTTTTTTTGATTGGAGGTTTAACGACCACCGTGAGCAACTCAATGGGCTATAAGCAGTCGCCCGCCCCTAATTTAGGGTCACTGGTTCCAGGGAAGGGAGAGAGCCAGTGCCGTAAGACAAACACAACATCCATGCCTGACCGGGATTCGAACCCGGACCCCTTACGGACGAATGATCAGAGGCCAGCGCCTTAGACCACTGCGCCACCGGGGCGGCAACTACTAGCTAGAAACCTACGCCTCTGACCACTCTGCCACTGGGGCGACCCCGTGGCCTTCGGTTGCAAACATGTGCACAATATTCATGTTAACTGAACTATACTAGTACTCCATAGTTTTGCAAGAATCAAAACACTATTTCCTAGTTGAATAACTGCCTACGTTCTGAAACTTCTACTCATTACTAGATTCTGTTTCACCTATACTGTGCAAGTATTAGCACAATTACGCACTGTTCATTGACTGGTGTTCATGTAAGGGTGCACCATAAGCTTTCAAAACTGCACTCGTAATGAATGGTTGGTTACAGCTTCAGAACTCTACTTTGATCTTATAATCTTTTTTAAGTCTTTCATCACCGTCACGTTTCGTCGAAAGAGATTCATAAATTTCGGTGCCGCCCCGGTGGCGCAGTGGTCTAAGCGATGGCCTCTGATCATTCGTCCGAACGGGGCCCGGGTTCGAATCCCGGTGAGGCATGGATGTTGTGTTTGTCTTACGGCACTGGCTCTCTCCCTTCCCTGGAACCAGTGACCCTAAATTAGGGACGGGCGACTGCTTATAGCCCGTTAAGTTGCTCACGGTGGTCGTTAAACCTTCAATAATAAAAAAAATTTCGGTGCTTCTGAACTCGAAATGTTTGAGGGTTGTTAAGCTATCAATATTTTCTTTTCTCGATCTGTAAGATCTCCGTCTGAACTCTAAAAATACGCTGCTGATTATAGAAATTGCAACACCATGAAGAAATGCTCGGATTCGCACGAAATTTGCAGGGTAGATAGGGCAGCATAGGAGATGCAAATTATTACAATTGTAGCCCACATGCAAATATCAGGCGCGCGCAAAGCCATCGGAAACGTTACACAAGGGGGTGTAAAAGAAGCCGTACGGAGAGCAGGTTTTTGAACTTACTATCGCTAAACTCAACCGTACGCAGTTATTAACATGTAAACATTGCGCGTAGGAGGGCGAAACAACCATATGAACACTTGACGGAGTTTGAAAGAGACACAATCGTTTGACTCAGAGATGGTTTATAATACCGTGATATTGTTGCTACCGTTATGCGTACATGGCGCTAATGGACAGCAGGAGGTTCTACGCATCGTCGTGCAGGGTCTGTAGCTCGAAATCGCACGACCGAGCGGGAAGACAAGCACTTGCACCGTATGGCAGTGACGTCGCGTACAACACCATCCACGACACTTGCGCAGCAACGGAGGATGGTCACGCATCGTCCGATGTCTGCAAACACTGTTCGTCACAGATTGCTGTAGAGAGGCCTCGTCGCACGCAGTCCATTACTCCGACTTCCCTCGACTCTGAGCTATAGGCGCCAGCGATTGCATTGGCGCCGCGAACGTCGAAACCTGAGTTCTGAATGGGAGCATATTGTGCTTTCGGACGAGTTCAGATTGGATCTAATGTATCACTACGGGCAAATCGTTGTTCGCAGATCCTGTGGTGAACGGCATCTGGAAGGCTGCGTTGTGCAGCGCCATACCGGTCCCACGCTGAGCGTGATGGTCTGGGGCGTTATCGCGTTTCATTCACGCACTCACCTACTACGAATCACAGGCAGACTGAACAGCCAACGCTACATCACGGAAGTGTTGGAAGCTGAACTTCTACCCTTCCTTCAGACGATCCCGGGAGGAGTCTTCCAACAAGACAATGCCAGACCCCATGTTGCTCGTACTAACCAAGACTTACTCTGTGGGCATCAAGTCGCTCGTAGTATAACCTGTTTCACACTTAACTATCCGCCAACTATTATATAGCAGGCAATAATTTTGACATCGCGAGAGCACACACGAATTGTTCGATAAGTGATGGCGCAAAAATGGAGACGTTGCTGTGACGTCAAGCGTTCAAGAGAGACAGGCGGATATGGGTATTTATATATATATATTAAGCAACAAACAATTCCTGTTTCACCGAGACCGGCTTTCGCATACATATGGATGCCAAAGTGTTTTGCTGGTCATCTGTCTATGAACATGATGTCTCCATTTCTAGAACACCTTATGAAAATAATTTTTCTGCACCAGATGTGAAAAATCATGACCGATATTTTCCATATGTCCGCCACTTTTTTTTTTTTTTTTTTTTTTTTAGTGTCCAGTATTTCCTCTGTTGAACAAGGGAAAAATTACATTGTTTGTTGGAATAATAGTAAATTTGATAAATTTACAAAGGCCGTTCCATGAAACTGAGAGCAATTTTTTTTTAGTTTGGCGATAGTGCAAGGGGGGGGGGGGATAACCACGCAGACGACTAACGAAATTAAGGAATTATTTATGGCAACAGTTGTTAGCCGTGGCAGACGAGTCTGGTTTTGTTATTGCGCAGTTGTTTAAGGTACGTCTGCATTTCGCCGTACAGCTATGGAGGTGAGCGGTTCAGAGTCAAGTGAAATGCGTTTTGAGATAAAATTTTGCTGTCGTTGGTAAAATGGCTCCAGAAACAGTTTATTTAATGAAAAAAGCTTACAAAGATAAATGTTTGGGTGAGAACGATTTTTAGATGGCACCATGATTTCAAAACAAAGCGTTTGTCGGCAGAACTCGCTCCTAGACCTGGTCGACCTGAAAGTGTTGCTACGGAGCGTATTGTTAACACTGTTTGGGCAATCCTACAAGAAGATCGACGAATGACGTGTGAAGACATAGCGGCGTCAACTAATATTTCAAAAACATCGCCATTCCGCATTCTACGCGACCAACTACTGCTGCATTGTGTGTGTTCCAGATGGGTATACTTCATCACCTGACGAGAGAACAAATGTTAACCAGCGTTCAGGTGTGTCATGAGTGGAAACAAATGATTGCAAAGGATCCAAACTTTCTAAACACAGTAATAACTGCCAATGAAACATGGGCCCACTATTTAGACCACCTGACGAAGCGCACAACGAGTGTCTGGAAACACACAGGCTCTCCTCCTCCGAAAGAAGTCCGCCAAACCAAATCAGCTGGGAATGTGATGTCTACCAGCATGCCGTTCCTCCACAAATTACGGTCAATACTGAGTATTACATTTCAGTCTTGAAGAATCTGCGACCGACACACATGGATTAAGTGACCGGAACTGGTGGGCAAGTGGACCACATGTGGTTGCTTTGTATTCAACAGTTTCTTACGAAATGCAGTATTGAAATCATGCCACAGCTTGCCTACAGTTTTGACCTCGCCCCGTGCGGTTTCTGGTTGTTTCCAACAATGAAGAAGTTCCGTGGCGCAACATTCAACACAGATGCTGACGTTATTCAAGTTGTGCAATGGTCGCTAAAGCAGCTTCCACAAAATGCCATCGCTACATGCTTTGAAAAGTGGACTGAACGATGGGATCGTTGCATATCATCAGAGGGAAGGTACTTTGAGAAATAATAACATATTTAGCTGTACCTATATATTTCTTCATTTTGTGTGATTTTACTCTCAGTTTTTATGGGACAGCCGTTAAAATAACATAACAGATGCTTCTCAGTAGCACAACAAGGCTCTTAAATAACAGTAGATCAGAATGCATATGAAGGGCTGCATACTTCAGATTATATTTTCATTCCATTCCATAAATATGGAACATAAAAATAAACACACACAACGCAAACGAAAGAGAATGTAATTTGAGAGTATCCTTTTTTTGCGGAGAACCTGAAAACAATCATAAGGCGTGAAACAGAATTTTGCTTCGCACTTGCCATTAAAACAACAAAGAAACGCACAACGCACGTTCACCTGCCAGGTCAGAAGGTCCATTCTTTGCATTGCGACAAAAAAAAAAAACTTTTCTGAAGTCAGGTGATGAAACACGTCATCTACCAAAAGCGTGATGAACTGTTGCGCAAACACGGGTCACACTTACGTAATGCGGAAAGTCGAAACATAACGCATACGTTCCAACACGCACGCTCTAAATGCCAATTTACATGATCATGAGTCATGATTTACCTGCTTGTCGAAGTTGGAGAAATAAAAATAAAAAAACCCTTTGAATCAGGTAACCAATCTTGGGATTTTTTCATAATTTCCAGTTTTCTATGATTCGCAACCGATAGGTGAAATAATTAAATACATTTGTATTAGTCACAAAATCAACGTTATCAGGCTGGAAAAAATATTTTGGGACTGGAGAGATTTGAGGAATTAAGTATTTTCCAAATTTTTTCAGCTTTTCCCTTGCACAATATTCGCGCTCGGCAAGGAAAATTTATATTAGCATAATTCACGAAATCTGTTTGTTGAACACGGGCAGGAAAAAATATCCTCTTCAATCACACAAGGAGGAAAGCATGACTAGGACTTTTTGTAAATTCTTTTCGTACATATATTTTTTCGTACATTTTCTTTGCTTTTCGTAGTGCGTACTTTACTTTCTACGTGGAGTAAGTAAGCGTACTTATTTCTACATGTAAGTCTGGTTTACAAGACAGTCTGGAAAAATTCTTCAATCATCCATGCAAGCACATCCTAGAGTTTTCACTTTCACCTTGTACAAAAATTCTCCGTGAAAAGAATTTTACTGCCGGTTGACCGTACGTTTTTAAAAAGCACAACATATTGTCGGTTTGTTGACACGGTATTCTTCTTACTACTTTGTAATCTTTCAGCAGATTCTATGTGATGTGAAGCATTGTAGAACATCCTAAATTTCAGTCTTTTATGCCAAAATACACTTCTATCACGCTGGACACTTCTCTGGGGGGCAGTTCTTCCCATGCTGGATTTCAGCGCGATATTTTCGGCGTGGCGTGCGTTGCCCACACCAGAGACAAACAGTGTTTAACGATCATCCCACGGAACCTTTCTCAGTGTGCCATCAAGTGAGGTAAACACGTGGGAGGGGGTATATTTGGCATAAAAAGCTGAAATTTAGAATGGCATGTTGGCCCATGTATTTCGAACAGTATATTTTGATTCATGCATATTGAATAGCAGGGGACACAGCTGTTTGATGTCGCATTAGACTTCTACATACCAATGTTCTAGAGGATTGAGAAATGAGGAAGCCAATAAAGTCGGGGGGGGGGGTGTCATATTCCCGAAACCACCCCGAGATAATGTGGGTATTGAGACGGCCGTCGTCTGAGAAAGCTTGTTCGAAGAAACAGATTTTCCTGTGTGCAGCAATTGACCGAAGCATTCAATGAAGGCTGTGCCCGACTAATATCTCAGCGAACTATACGCAGGGAATTGAAGAGGATCGGTATTGGCTGTCCCACTCCTATAAGGAAAATATTGATTTCTGCGAAGAAACTAAGTTCTTCTACAGTGGTGTCAGGAACACCGTGACTGCATATTGGAAGACTGGAAAAAAGTCATGCGGTCCGACGAGTCGCGGTACACCTTGTTCTGTTCCGACGGTAGGCAGAGAGTTTGGCTGGAACCCCATGAAGCAATAGACCTAACTTACCTTGTAAACACAACTCAAGGTTCTGGAAATGGTGTCGTGGTGTGGGTCACGTTCTGTTGATAGAGAACGGGTCTCCTGATATTGCTGCAGTGTCGGGTGTCCTCCAAGGATTATCTGAACATTGTTGCCCATCAAGTCCATCCTCCAATGTAGACTTTTTATTCAGCGGGTGACGGCTGTTTCATAGACGACAATGCTACTGTGCATCACTCAAGATATGTTAAGCAGTGGTTCAGCGAGCATGACAGCGCCTTCCACCATCTTCCACGGCCACCACAAAGCCCGAATCTGAATCCCATTGAGAATGTATGGGACACGTTATCAAAACAGTTCGGGGAGCACAGTCCTCTTCCGTCAAATTTGAGCCAGTTAAAGGACTGCTTGGTATGCTGCAGACGTAGATGAACTCCAACACCTTGTAAAATTTATACCAAACAGCATACGTGCTGTAATTTGGGCTAAAGCAGGTCCACCAAGTTATTGAATAAAAATTTCTAATTCAGTAGCCGGTATTTTATCTTTAAATTGGGTAATTTTTAAATAGGCTTCATTACTCATTGTTATATTTTTTCTGTTACGAAGTTCAAAACTTTTTGCCGTTGATATCATTGCAGCTGCCACATATATCAATGCGACGATCGATGAAAAACCAATTAGGAAGTTCTGACCAGCTAACCGCAGCATAGAAATAGGCCAAAGGTAATTTTAATGAGAGGAACTGTGTGTTCTAACATAAAACAGCGGGCATCTACACAAGCACAGGCCATTCACCTCGTTGCTACAGCTACACTCAATAATACTATTCCACGGAAAAGAACAAAATATCAATTCATTTCAGGTGAACACGCAAAGTCTAGACAGGAACTGTTCTTTTTTTCCTGTCTCTTTTGAAGCACGCGTTGAATACCAAATTAGCCTTCCAAAGATTTCGAAGAATTCTTTAAATTCTTGCCAGTGTTTGAAAGTGCAGGTACCATCGGCCTTAAAAAATAAAAATGCTTTCTTTATAAATTAAGCATTGGCGCAATTTCATCACTACATTGCATCCCCTTTGGATAAAAATTAGTTTTCCATTCATCAGTGGCGAAGCGCTGAATCTACAGCCGCCACTATGTGTGTGTGTGTGGGAAGGGGGGGTTAAGGGGGACTGACAGGGGCCTTCGATATTCGGAGAAAAATCAGCAGGCTCCATAACTAATATTTTTACTGTACAGGAAGAAAATTGGACAGAATTTCCCTGTGCTTTTCTTAAACCCCTGATAGAAAAGGAGAATATTATCGTCACACTTACTCTTAGTGATTTAAGTGACTTTCTCAGGCCTAACGAACAGAGCTGCAACCCAATCTCCATTCCTTCTGAGTTGTGTAACCTATCGGTTTCCGAAACAGAGGTCAGATAACCTGATAAGTAGCCAAAATTACCCTTAAACAATCGATCTCTCCCACATAACTGTTGCTCGTTTGGTCTTTCTGTCGGAGTGACCTTCCCCTCACTCTTAAGATTTATTTTCATATAATTTATGTAATATTACACATAAAGAAGCATGGGCTTTAACTATGAAAGATATTCAGAGGCTGCAAACAACTCAAAGAAGCATGGAGAAATGCAGGCTTGGTATAACCAGGAAAGATAGGAAGAGGAATACATGGATTAGGGGAAATGACAAAAGTTGATGACATGATTAAAATGAAGATCCTTAAGTAGGAATGGGCTAAATATACAATTTCTAAGGTGGACTGGGTGGATGAAATTGGAAAGCATGCTGGAGCGACTTGGAAGAGACACGCTCAAGACAAAGACGTGAAAGAGACTTGGGGAGACCTTCATCCAGCAATGGATTGATAATAGTTGATGATACCTATATTTTAATATCTTAGCCCACATTACCTATGTGCAATTAAAAGTTATCACGATATGTTCAAAACAATCTAAAGTGCGCAAAACTAATTTTTGTTAAGGTAGGGGGCTTAAATCATTTTTCGAGGGAGGAGGGGCGAGCAGTTTTGCGCTATGCCTCTGCAATTAATCATTCTTCATGGTTAACATTTATGTGCTCAATATTCGATTAATGATCGCATACTTATTCATTCCCAATGAATTCCCGTGGTAAATAATTTTTCACTCAAAAACAATTTCTGTTATAAGTGACAATTTAGAATATTCCACTGGATTTTAGAATTCCGAAGAATTTTTAGGAAAATTCCAAGTTAATGATGTCTCCTTGTATGCCATTGCGTTCAGAAAGGAAAATTGTTAAAAAAACTTGAAAATCCTTTGTCACGGTCACCCTTCGACGATCTCAAAAAAGATTTTTCGTCTCTTAAGAAGAGATATTGCGACAAAGTTTTACGCTTCCTTCACCAATGGAATAACAGAATTTGAAACATGGGGACTGAAAACAAGTATGCACGGACTAGACGAATCAGTAATTTTATTCCTTTTGGGTTTACGGAAAACCATGTGCTACGAAAAAGTCCTGGAAAAAAATCAAATTTCATGCGTAATGCCTGGAGAGCAGGCGCGGACTTAGTACTTTGGTGACTCTAGCCAAAGATTAACTTGGCTGCCCGCTAATAGTATTAGGTGTACAAATAAGTTTTAAAGCGTTTTAAGACAACGCAACATGCAATTTGAGAGAAAACAACAGTACCTTTACGAATCAAAATATGCGCAGTCATTACCTATCACCTTCCGCAAACGGCCGGGCAGCTGACTGAGTCCAGCCATGAAGAATACTTCGTCGTGTGACGCGATGAAGTCTTCAACCCATTTTTGCACTTCCTCACATGCCCAGAACCGTACAGCAGACAAACCCATGTTGCATCGATCGGAACAAATGATGGTCTGAAGGGGCTATGTCGGGACTATACACGCCGGGTGCTCCAAAACCTACCAGCCAAGCGTCAATAACGTTTCCTTGACCGATTTCGCGACGTGCGGCCTAGCGTTGCCATGCAGTAATTTCACGAGACGCAATCCTTTGCCTGTGAATAGACGTTTCAGACAGATTTCTTGGTTCAATCGCAGCAATTGTTGCTTGTACCGATCAGCAGTAACAGTCTGACCCTGTTCCAATAGTTCATAATAGAGCACACCCTTCATATCCTACCAGATGCACAGCAGAACTTTCTTGGAGTGAATATTGCGTTTCGGTGTCGAGGTCGTTGCTTAACCGTGGTCTACCCAGTGATTTTTGCGTTCGGGATTGTCGTACCATATCCACTTTTCATCTCCCGTAACGATTTCCCACAAGAAAGACTTATTTATTCAACAGATTCAAACACTTCATGACACGCTCATCCTTGTTCCTCTGGCTCAGGTCATGTGGCACCCATTTTCCTTCCTTCTGAATCTTTCCCATTACGCCTCAATAATTGGAAATGGTTTGTTGAATTACCCCCAGTTGTACAGCTAGTTCGTTTTGCGTTTGAAACGAATCTTCATCCAGCAATGCTTGCAGTTCCTCATGTGCAACCTTCTGCGGGGTGCCGCTACGTTTTCAATCGCTAACATCAAAATCACCTGCTTTAAACAGTCTAAGCCAAAACTCACTCGTGCTTTTCGATACAATATTCTCCCGCAGAACAGAATAGATCGATGCACATGCTTTTGCAGCACTTTTCCCTTGAAGTTTGTAACGAATGCAGTGTCGAAAAATGCAGTATCGCTAGCGATCTTTCACATACCGATGTGCAAGTGCGTTTGAAAGTTGGGCAAACTTCTGTGTCACATTTTATACTCTGGACCAGTTACTGTCACATAACAACGCCGGGGAATGTCGGATATGTAAATTAGCGGTATACGTCACACACACAAAAAAAACACTTTAAAACTTATTTGTACACCTAATATTATTGACTGAATAACTTGCCTGCTTTTTAATCAAAAATATTTAATTTTCAACGATATTCGTGTAATATTTTTCCCTCAATGACACGAAACTAAAATAAAAAAAAATGTGCATAAGTTAATGGATATATGAATTTATGGCTTACCTGTAATCTTGTAAATTTCGCCAATGTTGCCTACAGCATGCTTATTTGTAAATGGCATTGTACACTGCATTCGTCATTAGGAATGTATGTATAAACGCTTGGTCAAATTACTGAGGTTCAATATTAAACATACAGTTAACAACTGCAGTACATGTCCCAAAGGAGAAAATATTTTCTTCCCCAGTTATAATTTTTATAATATATATCTATTTTAACCTCCCTAATTCTGCATCGGTCATCCTCTAATAAACAATTTTAGATTTGCATTAGCATGTATTCAAATATGTGGGAACTTTAAATCAGGAAATCTGAAACGTTGAGCTTTTCACTAAAAAAAAAACCAGAACATTTCTGATTTCCCACAGGAAACTTATCCGCCGCTTTGTATAGTGACTACACACTCCTCCTTTGCCGCTTTATTTGTAAATCCAGCGGGAAAGTTATTAATATTTACTGCAAACCGGCAAGAAGGGGTAACGCTGTTTTCATATAACTTCACTTAACGGCATCCTAAAAGAAAAAAAAAAAAAAAAGGAAGGAAAAGCGAAAATGTGTATAATTTTTACGGACTCGTTTTTTTTTTCTTTTTTGAGGTTTGACGACAAACGAGGAACCGTCAGCAACTCTCGCCCGTCTCTAATTTGGGGTAACTGATTCCAGGGGAGGGACACAGCCATAGGAATTCAAACCCACAAGTACAACATCCATGCCTCACTGGGATTCAAACCCAGACCCATCTTGGACGAATGGTCAGAAGCCAGCGCTTAGATCATTGCACCATCGGGCGGGAAGACTTTTTTTTTGAAAG
The DNA here is from genome assembly GCA_039090855.1 of Macrothele yani. Lineage (NCBI taxonomy): Eukaryota > Metazoa > Arthropoda > Arachnida > Araneae > Macrothelidae > Macrothele > Macrothele yani. The sequence goes on from CM077012.1 coordinate 48,243,589, forward strand.
ATAATACAGACTAAAATTTGATTATGTTGAAAATTCTGCATATGATTTAAATCCGCGGTCCCTAGAAATGGTGGCATGAGGCAGCTGCTTTATATACCTATGCTAAAGGCCGGCTCTGCTTGACAGTGCAGTGTAACTTTGGCATTCCAAGCTTTTGGTGGTGCCACGGGGGGGGGGGGGTATATACAGCCATTTGGGCAGCAGACAGTTGCCCTTCCCTAACTTGGGGCCGCTGGTTACAGGTAATGGATAAAGCCGGCGCTATCAAAGCTCACCACCTCATTCGTGACTCGAACCCGGGCTCATCTCAGCCTAATGGTCAGGGACCAGTGCCTCAAACCATTCGGCTACCGGACCGTCTTTCAAGCTTCTTTCCTGATCGTAGCACACGTGTTGTTCAGGGTGCATGTTTTAATAATCCCTTTTCGCTTAGTGCAGTCGTATCTCGAGAATCGCTGAGTTTCATTTGTTAGTAATGCATTTTCGCTTAACGTAGGACTCTCAGGAATCAATTCTAGGAACTATACCTGCCTTGTTTTGTGTACTAACGATCTGTGTCACAGCTAACCGGATTCATAGTTATGATTATAGCGTTCTTCATACATGTCCGTGATTGTCCATATGGTCTCGTGGACACTGATAATTGTGCTGCAATGTAGCATCCGCCCTGGACTGCGTTGTTGAGGCCATTTGTCGTTTGAGTGAAGAGAAATTTGCATACAGGGAAGTTCTCACAAAACCTAGACCTCTGTTGCGGGAAAAAAAGAATCGAAATTTCGCTCTTGTTATTATGCTAAAACCTCTCCGAAAAGAAATAACCAGTCTACTTCGTCCAAACATTTGACTTGGAAAAATTATTTTGCGCAGGGACAGTCTGAAACAGCACTACCTCCACTATTTCAAAAAGTCTGTTTATCTGAATTTATGGCGAAAGAGACATTTGGGCAAAAAACACCGTAACGTTTTACACTTATATTAAAATGTCAGCTCGGGCCGTGAGGACGCTAACCTCCAATTACTGAAAAAACAGCTGACCCTTGCTGTTGTATCATTTAGTTCATTACAGCGAAGGTTAAATTAAGCCTTCAAAAATCCCGTTTAAAACAGTACCTCTTTCAACATCGATTTAAGTCCAGCCAATCAAGGCTTTGGGCGACCTTCTTACTTAATGAGGTTCAACTTTTACCAGTACATATCCTCTTTTCCACCATTTCCTCGACAATAAAGGTCTGTTTCCATAAAAGATGGACTCCATCAGGAGGGACTTCCACAGAACCACGTACTAACTGTTACTTCATGGCTTTAGGCTTCTGAAATTTTTTCGCAACTGACACGAAAACTAGATCCACATTCCCAGGTACATGCCCCGCTTAATGGAGGTCAGGCAATGGAACTGTCTTCACATCCACAGACGCACACAATACTTTATATGCTGGTCAATACTGGTACTGGCGCTTGTCATCAAGTGCGCACCGTCTTTCAGGCCATCAAAGGGACATCCATCCTGATGACGAGAAGCAGAACAAACTGCAGTTTCGTGTCGAAGTTTGACACATTTTCGGCAGACCAACAACTGCGGTGCACATAATTCTCGTCTAATAACTCTCATTCACAAGAAGCTGGACACCTTTCCGTATTCATATGGAGTTCACAACATGAGTCTCAGACTTCATGAAAGAATACTCTGGAACAAGAATATTCTCCCCTACCGTCGGCCTCGACAAATTCTCCATAAGACACCAGCGCACTCAAAATCGCAGACCTCTACTTCCAGAGGCACAGTTTTAACGGACACAGTCTTCTGGGTGTCATGGCACTAGAAGAAATTCACTACGTCAAGCACCAAAGAGAATCCCGAAAGATCAACTTTCAGTAGCTGGTTTTCTCACGCATGAAGGTAAGGTCAAAGTTATTTTTATCCCTACACCGCGCTTGCATAGCACACATAATATCACGTCTATCCATCACTTAAACAACAGTTTTCCATACACTATAGCTATCTAAACTACGAGAATGCAAAACACGATCTCATCTCGCTCGCTTGTGCACAAATATTCGGCGCGATGAATCAGGGAGCAAGCTGAAAACATATCTACAAAGCTCCAAATCTGCAGCAACTCAGCTTCAAAAATGTTAGGATTTATTTTCCAAGCAAGACTACTTTCCTTCTGCTTCTTTGCAAACTAGAAGATCGGCGAACACTTAGGATAGTTCACTTAAATCAATCCTAAAGGTACCCGATGCTGTGCGGAAAGCATCTTCTCGGATAAATCACAGTGCACTCATTAATGCTCTTCTGTTGGTTTCACAAAGATGAACAGTGGCAACTGTGTTTCTCGTTCGTAGTGACATGAACTGTTTTACCCACTATCGGGCTCACGACAGAAATTGAATCTGCCTTTGTGGACTTCCGAATATTTCGTAACCCTGAGTCTTGCAATTTCTCCTTTTCTGTCTATCGTAAACCCATAGCTAGTAATAGATTAATTCCGTTTAACTCATCCCATCCCAAACAAGCTGTCCGCTATTAACTTCTTACTTAGAACAGCATTCACGCATTCATCTACTGATTATTTACTAAAGTCAGATAGAGTTCACATTCGATTTGGCAGTTAAATACCGGTACCCCAGATATTTGGTCAATCGAATCTACCGTAGAATATTGAATGATAGATCCACATGTCTTACTAAAGACCCTAAGCCTACAAAAAGATTTGTAGGCACAGTAGAACAGCACCCATACATCACAAATATACTGTCACGTATCTGCTCGAAATACAACATACAGTTCGGCACTCGATCAAGGAACCTCCTTTCCTTCATTGAAAAAAGATAGTGAAAGGATGGGCACATTGTGTAAATGGGGTGTATATAATATTCCCCTGCTGGACTCCTCCACCGGTGAGCATGTAAGCAATTACGTGGGGTCCACAAAACGAAGCCTTGGCATTCGAGTGCAAGACCACAAGTATGACATTCGTGTCGACCATGGTAACACAGCACTCGCTAGGAACGATGTATGCGGAACTGTTCAACCGGATTGGACTAATGTCAAATTGTTAAATACTCCTGCATCCATACACTCCTTACACATTACTGAAATTTTGTACATCGAGGCTTTTGGGCACCGCTGTTGCAGTGACCAAAAGCCTCGATGTCTATCGTAAACCCATAGCTAGTCCCATTGACTTACCTAGAATATGAAAATGCCATATCGCGGCTATGAACTTTAATGACAATCACAGATAACTTATGTACTTTAATAACCTGAATATGTTATTGTATCATATATACCCAATCTATCATGTACCCACACTGGTATACTTTTATGGGTGTTTCAGCTGGGACACTCCTGTGCTGAAGATTTACCCACAATACGTCATTGTGTTCCGCTAGTTGGTGCACATATGCAGCACTACTATTCTCCATCTGAAGACTGGGTGATTGTCACCCCGAAAGTACTCATGGGGTTTTTAACTTGTAAATACTAGTCATTTTTTAATATTAAATCATCGTGCATTGACGGTGTGTGTCATTAAGTTATACACAGTCGAGTCACATTATTGTGATCACCTACTTTTGACGTCAACAGCGCGTAGCCAATGAAAGAAGGCACATGTCGTGAGCTGGCTTGGAGGGTATATAAGGTGTGCTGTAGGCATTCTGAAAAACATCACTCGTTGTTATGGATAGAAGGAGCGATTTATCAGTTTTGCAAAAGGGGATGATTATCGGCTTTCGGGCCAAGGCTGTCAGTATTTCTGAAACAGCGCAGTTTGTGAACTGTTCGCGTGCTGCTGTGGTTAAAGTGTATCATGATTGGAGAAATGGCACCACTGCGAATAAGCGACATGCAAACTGCGGAGTACCACGTGCCATTTAAGTGAGAGGTGAACGGCGGCTCCAAAAGGTGCGTGAGGGCCGATCGACACGCTACAGTAGAGCAACTCACTGGCTGAATGAACCAGGAGGCTACCGGAAGTGTGTCTAAAACGATAGTTCAGTGAACCCTGCTGCGTATGGGGTTCCGATTCAGATGGATAGTCACTGCACCTAAACTAACGAAGGTGCATTGGCAAAAAAGGCTTACATTTGCACGGCGGTATCGGAATTGGATCTCCGCTGATCGGCAAAGGATTGCCTTCTCAGATGAGTCACATTTTCTGCTTCATTGAACGGATGGACGTTGGTATATAAGGCAAGAAACGGAGGAGAACAAACACTCATCAACCATTGCTGGAAAAACACAAGCTGGTGGGGGCAGCATTATGCTCTGGGGAATGTTTTCGTGGCATTCCCTGGATCCACTTATACCTGTGGATGGCACTATGGACCGAATTCGTTGTGAATCCATCCTTGCAGACCACGTACACCCATACCCGCCGATTGTCTTCCCTGGGGCGAATGGGATCTTCCAGCACGACAATGCGACTGTCACACAGCTAGAAATGTCCGAGAGTGGTTGGAAGAGCACGATGAAGACTTCGAAGTACTTCCCTGGCCCCCTAATTCCTCAGACTTAAACCCAATTGAGCATTTGTGGGACCACCTCGGTTGTGTTGTTCGCTTTAAGGATCCTTCACCACGCACCCTCCAGCAGCTGCCAGATGCACTGCAGTCAACATGGCTCCACATTCTCTGTGAACACCTTCCAGCACCTTATTGAGTCACTCCCAGCCCGTCTAGCTGCTGTTCGCGCGGCACACGGCTGTTACGCTGGATATTAGAACTGGTGGTCACAATAACGTGACTCGACCGTGTATATAACGCAAAGTTCACTTGTACTTACGACATGAAGAACACTGCCCCAGAGACTTGTCAACACTTGCCTCACCTCCTGTAGCTGATCGTCGCACTTGAAAGTCTTCTAGCATCTAAATTATGTTCAACGAAGTGCTGCAGTGTGATCACCTCCAAACTCATTCATTCCCACTACATCAAAACTTTGGAAATGGCTACCTGCTAGTATTTTTTGACTAAACAGGAGATTCAAATCATAGGCTGACAAACTGCTCTTTAACAGTTTCACATTTTCTAAATTTTTATCTCTACACTACGCACTTTTGTTTGTTTAAAGGTTTAACGACCACCGTGAGAAACTCAATGGACTTTGCCCCCTGGTCAATAAGACAAATACAACATCCATGCCTCACCAAGGATCTGAACATGGATCCATCTCAAACGAATCATTAGAATGGTTAGAAGACGAAGACAGACAGACAGAGACACACACACACACACACACACCTTGAAGAGCCAAAACATTATGACCATCAGCCTAATACAATATATGATGTTGGTCCTCCATGTGCCGCCAAAACAGCTCTTACCTGGCGAGGCATAGACGCTACAAGATTTCTAAAGGTGTCTTGTGGCATCTGGTACCAACAAGTTACCAGCACATCCTTTAACCAAAATGATGATTACGTGTAGAAAATATACGTCAATTAAAACCAAACCGTCGATACACGATTAAACTCATAGTTGCAGTAAAAAAACTCCCTACGAGTACACGACAAACTTTACTAAAAGCTAAAAAAAATATATACAAGTTTAAAATGTTGTAAGATCTTTCGGGAACGCACTATGGTCCCATCCTCAGATTAAACTTGTATAATGCGCCGTGCTAATCCCCTTAAATACCCAATGCGCAGAATGGAATGACGTAAGTAGACAAAGTTTTTTTACAGACAGAAAGGTGGGGCACCCATGGGTTCCCACTCTCACCAGTGCTAGCGGAAATCCTTTTATAAGAACTGGAGGAAACGGTACTTAATACTTATGTCAACAAAACCTTATTTTATATAAGATATGTGGACGATGTCCTGGTGTTCTGGCCGCATTCTATGGAACAATTATCTGCATTTGCTGGATTCCTGTCCAACCAGTATGCCTCCATTAACTTTATATTTGAAGTGGACAACCGTCTCGCCTTTTTGGACTTTCTCTTGATCAGAGACCCAATTACCCAGTATATTCAACACTCAGCCTACAGAGAATTCTTCTATAATTCCCAGCAACTCAGCTCATTCAATGAGTTATAAACTTTCGGCTATTAGGTTTTTGGTAAAGAGAGCTATTACATATTCATGTTGCTTGAGACTTCGCAGGGCGGAACTTACAAAAATCAAACAGAACACCAGACTACATGGCTATGATGACATTATTGTTGACCGCCTTTTGAGAAAACTACTTAACTCTTCTGCATCTACCCTGCAACGGGAGCATCGTAGACTCGCTTTTATTGGGTCCATCTGCTACTACCCTGCACTAACGTCTATCTTGTCTAATATATGCAAGCGTTATGAACTGGCATTCGGTGTTAAAACTTCGAACATCCTATCAATCACTAAAAAAAATAGAGATTCCATTAACCCAAGTGAACGACATGAAATTTATAGTATTCCCATGCGAGTCGTGGACAACAATGTGCCATCTAAACAGTATATCGGCTCCACTTGCCGCTCCTAGCAGACTCTCCTATCGGAGCACGTTTACAGTGTGCGGATGGGGGCTATAAACATAGCCCTAGCCCGTTTAACCGACAGTGGTACTCATTATCCCATATGGAATGAAGCTCGTATATATTAACAGCCCCAGCAAGCAAGTCATCACTACTCCTGGCGGAGAGCTTGTGCATTTACTTTCAAATACATCTCTGTTGTAATGACTCTTTACCTTGTGATATTCCGCAACCTTGGAAATATTTATTTCCACGTGATTTAACACAACCAGAGTGACACTTCTCAAGAGGAACTGTATTAACTATATTTGCCATTGTCATTTTCCTCCTGTAGACCTGCCTCCCGTTGGGTTGCGCAGGCACTAATAACAAAATAATAATAAAAAAAATCTTTAATGTCTACTTACGTCATTTCCATTCTGCGCATTGGGTATTTAAGGGGGTTAAGCACGGCGTATTATACAAGTTTAGTCTGAGGACGGGACCATAGTGCGTTCCCGAAAGATCTTACAATATTTTTAACTTTTATATATTTCTTTTAGCTTTTAGTAAAATTTGCCATGTACTCGTAGGAAGTTTGTTTACTGCAACTATATGAGTTTAATCCTGTATTGACGGTTTGTTTTTAATTGACGTACATCCTTTAACTCTTAAGTTACGTGGCTGAGCCGCCGATAATATGATTTGCTGTTCAAGAGATGTAATCATTTCCAGCGAACTAAAAATGCACACATTACTTTGTTTACAGATATTACATCACTGTGGTAAATTTATGCAATTAAAAACAGCATAAAGAAAATAATTGGAGTATAATGCTTCTTTACTCATACAAAATCCACAAAACATGTTAAAACCTATAGCTTAAAACTCTTCCTTTGAAAGTGGGGGAAGTTCGTCACGTGTGCTTTATCTGGTCCGTTACTTAACTGTGACAACTGCAAATACACTGGCGTGCAAAAATTAACGACGAGACGGTTTTTCGAATGTAACGTCGTGCAGAAGTGCTCCACACCGACTCAAATCATACCATAAGATTCCCAAGATGTAAGAATATGGGACAAGTAAGCAAAACCGTCCAAACAAGGAATACGAAGGATACAAAGGCACTTTATTGAAAAGGTAGCTTCGAGCACAACTGGACAGAAAACAAACGTCCATGTGACAGGCGGCTGCCACGAAAAATCCACTCTTTAGTAGGGGATATGATCACCCCTGACTGCGTTGCAGAATTTACAACGTCTGTCCATGCTGAGGACGAGGTTGTCAAGGAGCTGTTGAAGCATCGCGGCCCATTTCTCTTGTAGCGCCAATCGCAGCTGCGGAATCGTTGCTGGCGGTTGGTGACGTGCTGCCAAGCGTCTCCCGAGAAGGTCCCACACGTGTTCGATTGGATTTAGGTCCGGGGACCTTGCGGGCCAATCCATGCGTGAATATCTTCACTCTCCAACAGCCACTGTACGATGAGGTGTAGCGTTGTCGTCCATGAAGAGGAACTCAGGACCCACAGCACCTCTAAACAGACGCACGTGAGGCAGGAAAACCTCGGTACATTAGCGGATACCAGTGACTGAACCTCCTTGGAAGATGTGGAGGTCAGTACGGCTACAAAGCATGATACCACCCCAAACGAGAACTCTGCCACCTCCAAACCGGTCCCTTTCGATGATGTTGGAGGTGTGATTGCGTGTTCCCTGCTCTCTCCAGATGTGTATACGTCCAGAATAGCTCGTCAGACTAAATCGGCTCTCATCCGTAAAGAGAACTCGACCCCATAGCTGATGTGTCCAGTTCTTGTGTTCCTGGCACCACAGAAACCGCAGTCTCCGATGAGCAGGCGTTAATGGCACACACCGTACTGGTCGTCGTGCAAATAGACCACCTTTGTGCAGTCTCCTGGCCACGGTAAAACGCGATAACGAACGTCCAGTTGTCTGTTGCATGTGCCTTGCGATTTCTCCCGCTGGCTGCCGTCTGTCTCTTCTCGCCTGTAGGACAATGTACCGGTCGTCCGCCGTCGTGGTTGCTCGTGGACGACCACTGCTAAACTCTCTGACAGCTGTTCCTGTCGTTTGAAATGCTCTCCAAGCTCGTGAAACGATGCTGTGAGCGATCTCGAACTTCTCGGCCACACTAGTCACACTTCGACCTTTTTCCAACTTCTCAATGACGCGACCTCGGGTAAAGTCATCCAGATGTCGTCTACTGGATTGCCTGTTGACCATATCACACGATGGCAACAACTCGACGTCGTTCAAACCGATGTACACCGTGCAATAGCTTTCACTGAATTGCTGAGCGTACACCGCCCGTGTGCTTTATACCCTTACAACCCCCCCCCCCTACGTCATGCTGCATATATGCGCATGCCCTACCGGACCGGACCCTAGTCTATCTCCTGAGTGGTCTTTCGGTCCGTTCTGCCTGCTCGTTCCGCTGTTATGCTAATTTCTCCTCTTCGTCCTTAATTTTTGCACACCAGTGCAGGACAGACGAGAGCGAATTTCCGACCTATTCAACTGCGCTGGTGCTTTTTATATGTCTATCAGCACGATCATACACCAAAACCGGAACTTCAGTCTGCCTTACGGTTAACTCTTCCGCAGAATATGCAAAAACAGAAACCAATTATTTGGGTGCTTACATTATTCAGCAAAATCAGTGCTTATTGTTTGCGTTCGTATTTGTCGGACTGTTTCTAGGGCGCAGTGAAAACAGAAAGTTGCCAAACGACCGAATTTGCTGCATGAGAATTGGGTGGTTTTAACGTTGAAAATACACCGCCCCGGTGGTGCAGTGGTCTAAGCGCTAGGTCATGACCGTTCGTCGAAGTGAGTCCGGGTTCGTATTCCTGTGAGAGATGGATGTTGTGTTTGTCTTACACTGCACTGACTCTCTCTCCCTTCCCTGGAGCCAGATTTTCTAAATTAGGGACGGGCGACTGCTTACAGCTCATTGAGTTGTTCAAGGTGGTGGTTAAACCCCTCAAACAAATCTCGCAATAAGGTCACGTGGTTTTCAAAGATTGCGTTGAACTATTTCATACAGAACCAGACTGACTCCTCTCCCAATCTAAAGCAACTTTTTGAGAAAGACTTAACAAGCAGCATAATGGATCGGCACCTTGTTATACATACTGAAATCTAAGGAAAGGGAGAAAAAAGCCGATCAAAATTACATGAACGACAACGGGCGAGAAGCTAGTTACATTCAAGAAAAACTACTCATTTGGTTACAAAAAAGAAAAAGGTATGCCACCAAGAATTCTAGGGTAAATAAACTCGTCTTTTGATAAAAACAAAAGGAGTATAATTCAGAATGTTTCACAACACTCCACCGTAACATGGAAATTAGAAAACTGAGTTATGACAACTGATAACGGAAAAGTGAGAAAATCTGATACTAGGACACACAAGAAAATCTTGGTCATGCTATAACACGATTACCACCACCCCTTTCCATCTGCTATCATCGTGAAAGAAGCACACCATATGGTTATATGGCTGTCTGGCGGAAAAGTTGTGCATCAAAAACTGGAAAATATGTGGATAACCCGGTCATGTTACTTCTTTTCGATGTAAGAAAGATTTCTTGTATCAGTCTTGTAGAAACACAGCTATGATAGCAAATACAATTATACACTTACGCATCGTAAGAGGAAATTTATGCATCAGAGAGAGCTTAATGTAAGTGGAAAATCTTGGTCAAATTCATGTCTACCCGGCATTAAGGATTTTTCGAGTCCATCCTTTAGGAACGAATGCATTCTAATACACGAAAACGTGCATTTTCAACATCTTGAGGGAAAACTGAATTCTAGGAAAAGCCAGAAACACAAAAAATGTTCGTCAGAGCGCTATTTCGGCCAGTACGAAGCAGCGAACAGTAAGTAAAAAGTGTGAATCTGCTACTGGAACAAACAGCACTAGGAAGTACGTTTTTGAACATTAATTTCGCATTAAACAAAAGAAAACTACTCTGCACCTTGATATAGTGGGAAGTGACTAAGGAGTGGGAAAACAAACGTTTTAAGCTAAAATAAGTATTAAAAAAATACACGATGTCGCCCTTTTTCACTACTACCAAAGATATTCAAAACGAGGAACATGATCAGAAAAATATCAAAAATATAAAGAGGAAGAGAAAAAAAAAAAAAACGCAGCTTGGCCAGAAAATACGAAATTCCGAAAATCACGGAACATTTTCATCCCTGCTAGCAAAGGTCACGCTGCTGATCGCATTCTTCGCAATTTAAAAAAAAATCGTTTTGGCGATGGAAAAAAAAGCTTTGGCGATTACCTTTTTGTACTGTTATAACAATTTGGCGGAAAAAAATTTAATTTGGCGAATAAATTGGCGAAACCTTTAAAAAAGCCAGCGCAACCCCTGCCTGCTAGAACAATTTCTGGTGGTTCCAAACATTTACAGCCAGCAAACGGCATGAATACGTTCAAAAGATATATAAAAAAATCGAAGAAATGTCACGATATTGAAAACATCCCATAAACGATCCCCAAAAATGTTCAATAAATGTTGTAAACTTGAAAACAAAACTTTTCGCAGACGCTGAATAACATTTCACTGAGATTTTCGATTCTCGTAGCATATTTGGTTTCCTGTATACTACGTAGCGGAACAACGATTTCCGTAGTGACTGCAGAGAATCCGTAGCACTTCAAGAGTCTGGGTGTCCTCCAAAGCAAAGCCGAGGCACGTAATGAAGTTTATTCAATCATGCCTGTTGCTCACCCCACCAGGAGAGAACCGAGTGCATGTCAGATGGAAAAACTGAATTCAAAATTGCTTCCAGCAGGCGAAAGGAAATCGTGAATTCCGAAGTAGAAAAAGAAAGAAATGGGGTTCACCTTCCATCCATTAAATAAGTAATGGAAGACATCGAAAAAGTCCGAAGTACATACAATACTTTGTAGGAGTCACAAATGAAATACAAGAACATTTTTTTTTTTTTGCTTGGAGGCTTAACGGCAACCGTGTGTAACTCCTTGGGCTATAAGCAGCCGCCCGTCCCTACTAGGGAAACTGGTTTCATGGAAGGGAGAGAACTAGTGCCTTAAGGCAAACACATTCATGCCTCACCAGGATTCGAACCCATACCCACTGGAACTAATGGTCATAAGCCGGAGTTTAGACCACTGCGCCACTGGGCCGGCGTAAGCACATTTCCAGCAGTCGGAGGGTAAGTAAGAAGGCCGATTTAAGGGGCTCTAGTTTATTAAACTCCAGGAGGAATACGCGAACCTTGGTGATATAGTGATTTGACTGACTAGTTAGTGAGTAACAATTTTTTTTTCTTCAATAGAAGTTGTTTTGCTCCTTTCCGTAATTTTAAAATAAAAGCTTACAATGCTGTGCGTTACTACTTCTAATAAAACTCCGATAACGCACCTGATTACATAAGTTTAAAATTATCTGAATTCCGTAACACTCAAATTTAACATTAATCTTCACTTTTTGAATAAATCACAGTAATGAGCTATAAAATGATGATCACATACCTAACAGCGTGTTGGGTGGCCTTTCGCCGCGATGACCGCTTGCAATCGTCTTGGCACCGACTCCACTAGAGCGCGGAAGGAATCCTCAGGTATTCACTACTAGCTGGACAATGTCTTTGCATTCGGCGAAGGAGCGAGGCACTGGTATAGAGTGGCGCGTGCTGCATTTCGCTGCATCCTAATGTTCAATGGGATTCAAATCTGGGCAACCTGGCGGCCATGAGATCACATGAAATACTTTAACATGATTCTCTAACCATTCCTGCACAATGTGAGCCTTGTGACGTGGAGCGTTGTGTTTCTGAAAATCAGTGCCATCAGGGTTACAGGGTCACAATGCAGGGAAAAATTTGGTTCGAAACAATGCCTATGCAGGATTTGGCGGTGATGTGTTTAACGGAGATGAATCCCCTACCATGATATCTTCGCCGCCGGCTTGTTTTCATCCCAAACGTGCAGTTTGGTTGCAGCTGTTCACCCGCGCAGAGTCTAATATGGACTCTCCTATTGTAATGTTGGAACTTGAACCGGGACTCACCTGACCAGGTGACTCTTCCAATCGTATAATGTTCGGTGACGGTGTTCCGGCACACACGGCAGGCGAAGCTGTCGATGACGGCCAGTCTACATGGGCGCTGTTGTTGATGCGCCGACATCAACAGCATCCGTTCGACTATGTGCTCGAAAGTGTTTTTCTGTGCATCTTGGTTACGGTTTGTCTTTTATTAAGGCATTGTGAGCCCCCTCTTGTGCCAGACCAACCGACGTTCATCTTGACGGTAAACCAGTGGTGGTCTCCCCTTTCTGGTGCGTTGAGTGGACCTGTGTACCTCTTTGGATCACCCCCAGCCACATGTTTACTACGACCGCCTTCAAACAACCAATAATGACCGGGGTTGCTTAGATCCTGGTCTCCGCTTTCGTCGCGATGATAATTATTCCCTGTTCAAATTCCAACAACTCCCACCCTTTCTTCATTGCACGGGCTTCGTATCGGAAAACTGACACGCCCTGCTGGTTCCATCTATATTGTACAGGGTGATCATAATTGGAATATCCCTATTCAAAAGAAGTATGCAGAAATATCTAGCTGCCCAAACTCAACCAAACTTTGTAGTAATACAATTAGGAGCATGCGGAAAAGATTTCCGCGGGAAAAAATAGTTCAAAAATCACCATCAGGGGACAGTGGCGCTGTGAGCGACGAAGGAGCATAACGTTTGCATACACAGTCTGCGATTGGTAGGTATAAAGGACATGAGATGTTTCATGGCATTCGCGCAATTAGCAGAGGTGTGATTACTCATCTTGCTGGAACGTGTTTTGCTTGTGAAGCTTTACTCTCAAAACAACGGAAACGCTGTTGCTGTGCTTAGGGAATTTCGACGACGTAAACGATTGGGAAGAAATTCACTGACAACATCATGTGCCATCAGAAGAATGGTAGCTTTGAGGAAACCGGATGTCTAGGACTAGGACCAAGAAGAGGGCGCAAATTGAATTGTGCACAACAGGCTAAAAACGTTGACACTGTCGTCGCTGAGCGATCACTGGCTCACGCAGCTAGTTCCAGCAAAGTACGTGGAGTGTCCAGGTAGTTGGAATATGCCCTACACAACCGCGTAGAAAATTCTAAGTCTAGTGCTGTATTGTTGTCAGCCACACACAACAGTTGTCCGGTGACACAGAAAACAGATTAACATTTGCTCTGACGTTTCTTGCTCGAATAGAGATCGACGATGTGTGGATGTGGAAGATCTTGTGGGGAAACCAGGCTCATTTTCACGTAAATGGAACTATGAACACCCAGATCTGTTGCACGCCGAATCTGAGCTCCGGAAAATCCCACGAGACCCAATAAATTCCTTTGCACTCGCTGGAAGTCACCGTTTGGCATGGGTTTGCATAAGCTTTTATCGTCGGTTTGTTCTTTTTCGAAGAACATCGTCGAACTGAACCTGTGACCTGCTCTGTTACTTTCCAGAGATTTCGAAATATGTTGCTTAGTTTTGTTGCGATTTTGCGTCACTTAACGGCGAGGATGTGTTGATTCCATCATTTTTATTCACGATTGAGCCCCTTCTCATATCGGACGGTCTGTACAGCAGCTGCTGCAACAATGTCTCACTGAGAATAGAATGACAACAGTCGTTCCTTTCGAACAGCATAGCTACCTCTTTTACCAGATCTAAAACCCTGTAACTTTTGGTTGTGGGGACACTTAGAGAGCATTATTATATCAGGCTAATTTTTATAACTTGGAAGCCTTGAAAGACAGCATTCTTCTCTGTATGTGCGAAACATCACTACGGACCAGTTACGTTCAACACACTATTCAGCGTATAAAGTTTTTGGTCCATTAGAATGGAGCGTACATTGAACAATATCCATTGTAGGCTCCATTCATTTCGGTACCACGGTTCGGTGTAAATCAGTAGCACAAAATCTATTGATCAGGCTTCTATCTGGTTCATTTGTCTTGCAATAACACACTTGCAGATAATCCAATCTGCGATTTTTTTTGTTGCTCACAGAGCAATTTGCCCCCCCCCCCGGTGGTAATTTTTAAACTTTTTTTTTCACGGAAATAGCTTCTGCGTGTTCAGAACAGTATTCCTACTAAGTTTGGTTGAGTTCCTACCACTAAATATCGCTGCAAATGCCTAAGAGTAGGGATACTTTATTATCACCCTGTACCCACATCCCAAGCGGGTCAGTAATACAAGAAGGTTAGAATAATATTTCTGGAGATGCCGTGAATCTCTTAACCGTGAAGTCGCAAAGTGTGCAAATCTGATGATACCCATGTAGTTTCAACTGTGTGTATTTTGGAATTGCGTGGTTTTGTGTTGCAGAAATCGTGTTGATATCAAATTGGAAGAATGAACTTTATACTTCATACACGAGTGAAGTTTTCAATTCTAACGTTATATTTTGCTTTGAATTCGCACTAACGGTCATGTAATTCAATTTAAAATAAAAATCGGAAGGAGCCTCAAAATAATTAAGAATTTTATGAATCCAGCATTTTGTCACACTGTTGCAGCACTCGTGAGCGAGCGCGCACCTTTTCCCTGTATTGGGAATTGAGAAGTAATCGGAGAAGCGAAAAAGAAATGGGATTTAAAAAAAATTAATCAAATGAATGGGAGAGATTTTGGGGAGCTGGTGTAAGAATTAATAAAATTAGGATTTCATAAACTTCACGCTCTTCAGGCGCTCTGCATTTCGCAATTTAATTTACTCAGATTTTCTTCCGTGGATTCGCGCCTAGGAAGGTCGGGAAAGTACCGCTCTTTCCCCCCTCTCTCTCTCCGAGTCGAAGGGCTTCCAGTCGGCCGCTTGCTGTGGCATGGGACCGCGGGTATCCTTTCCCTAACTGCTACGAGCCAGCAATATTGGGTAAGGTGAAGTAATTCTACAAGAGTAAGGCGGGTAGACATTTTATTGGAGCTCGGCGCCGGTCGTCTTGAGAATTGCTGCACCATGTCTGGTAGAAAAGAATAGCCTGACGCCAGGCAAAAAGGAAAACTATAGCAGTTTTATGGTAGGGAAAATTACGACCCAGGAGATCCGCGGGCACGGAATTTCCTAGAATTCAGGGGCGGACACAGATTTTGGACGGGGCGAAGGATGGCAAGTCAGAGAAATGGCGGGAAACCCAGAGCAAATCAGATCGAGAAATGATAATTGTTTGACCAATCTGTAAATTGGTGGGAGGATCCGGGAAGAACAATTTTTCGTAGGACAGGAAGAGAAGCGACAAGAAAGATATAGCATGGTGAAGAAAGTTGAGGAAGAACTACCGATACGAGGAACGAGCATGTGCCCAACAGGGAGAGATGTTCTACATTAACGAACAAAGTGGACTCTGAAATCATGACGGTGATATAAAAGATCCAGGACGGCAGACTATGTACAAATAAGGAACCTGCATGAAAACTTTGGGAAGAGGAGAATGAAACGCCAGCCCTTATCGTGGGATAGAAGGTAGGACATTTCCGACCTTAACGGTTTCCTCTTGTTTATATAATTAGTATGTTGAACCGAAAGTTAAAGAAGAGCATAGTAGACTAAGTCAAGGTTGAAAATAAAACCAGCTCTAAATTAATGCTGAGAAAAGTAGGGCAGAAATAGAAGAAATGAAATGGTTGAGTAAAGTAAATACATTGATCAGAGCAGGAAATTGTGTAGGATAGGAATCATTTTAAGTAAATTATGTTTCGAAATATTTCAGATTTATATTAAATTAAAATAAGAAATTAAAGTTAACCTTTAAATATATAATTTTGATAAAAGGGTCTTCAAGCATTCATATGACTGAGTGTATTTTTCTAAATTTCAAGCCTTCATCAGGCAAAATAAACATTTTATTTTCAAGTTATTATGAGTCTGCTAAATTTCATTTGAGTGTACAATTTTGTAAAGTAAAAATGTTAATCACGATTGAGAGTTGGATGTGTGAGTAAATGATTTGGAATGAATGTTCAGAAAAGTCCTCCAGTGCAATACTGAGTAACTTACACATCAGTGCTAGTAAACAAATCAAAATTTGTAAGTTAGCGAATTATTCAAAGAGAAATGAAAAGCTAGACGATTACTTTTAAACATTGCGGCACTCAGCGGACCCCGATACACGGAACGTCGGCTGGGTGAAACACAACGCCCATCCTCGAATAGCGAGCCTGTGTTTTCTCTAATAATGGGAAAACATAGTTTTTGAAATTCGAGTGATTACCCTTAATGCTAATAGCTATCGCCAGTGCACACACCAGCAGGCATTGGACTCTGTTATCAACACATCGGCAGCAAGTTACGATGCAAAATTACAAACATTTGCGACGAAACAATGCGATTCGACCGACTCACTGAAAAACAGTAGTATCATTGCAACGGTAACCTGGAGTTTATGTACTGTAAAAAGGGAAGAAACTATTGATACATTCAGGACACAAATTCTATAGACCGAGAAACAGGGATAGGATGGAAGTGGAGTTGTACAGTACGCCAATGCTTGGAAAAACTACGTGGACAATAGTGCTTCGGTTATTATACAATCTGATTTGAGCCACAATCACAACCCGCTAAAACTGCTGTCCCGTCAAATCATTGCACATACACTCGCACGTACTTACAGTTCTATACGTGCACATTTCTAACAGAGGAAAAGACTTTGATTAAGTCTAGTAATCTCTCACAGGGGAGAAGCTCAAGTGGGGTAGTTCTTGAGTGCAATTAGCCCATGAACCGGGAGAGCCTGTGAAAGGAAATCGCTCCTTTTCGGAGTTTTTTTTTTTTTTTAGTGCAACTGACCAACAACCGTTCAGGCGGCTCCACAAGGACCAGTTTAAGCACTTTGTCTCAATGGTATATATGGGGAGTGGAAAAAAGTCGAGTAACTTGTCTGTGCTCTAGGGTCAGGTTACAGATGGAAAGCTGGATAACGTGGCGACGCAAGAAAAAATTAGCGACGTAATTTCAGTACAGAGGAAAATTGAATCAAACTGAGACATAAGAGATAAAATTGCACAGTTAATGTAAATCCTAAAAAAATTTGAAAACATAAATAAAAAAAACCTCTGGGCTCTTGAGGGGGTTTTAACCCTTAAAAACCCTATCCTGGTTGTACCCCGTGCTTATATATTTTTTAAACCAGCACTTTGAATCCTCATGGGCGACTATTGAATGACATCCGGTACAGGATTTGATCAAACCAAAACAATTACCATTCTGAAAGGAAATAAAAAGTATTCTGCACGTTAAGCTCGCTGACTTCAAATGTAGCTCGAAAAAGTAACATGAAGTATCCGCTTCGCTCGATGTTTTTGGTAATGAAGCGAATGCGTTTTTCAGAACTATTTACTGCTGTAGCAAAAGCCCTAAAAGGTTTAATCATCATCAGAACCAATTTGTTTTCCAAAACTGTGGTCTGTCATTATGTGTTCTAGGTCAGCCAATTCGTAGAGGGCTTGCGACAAAGGGAAGTGTCAGAGTTATCCTGCTCATGTAATAAAAGATGACAAGGAAAATAACAAAGGACAAAACAAAGTCATTACGGTCCATCTGGTAATGCCATGCCGACGTCAATTGTTCGCAGCGTTGTTGACATGGTGACTGAACACAGGAAAGAAAAGCGGCATTACGTAAGCGCTTTGTGCCCTCAAGACATGAAATTCTTTAAACGTTGTATCTTCATGGCTGCTAATAGAACTTTCTTTTAACTTTCTCTTTTAATCTACGCATATTTTAAAATCTAAATTGCATAAGCACCACACAGCCCCCAAAACTTTACTCAAACAAAAGTCATGCCAACTAGTAACCGCGTTCAACAAAACGCTTATTTATATAAAAAATGATGGAAGGAGCTTAAATTTATACTCCTTTACGATACACTTAATCTTTTTTATTTTGGGGTTTAACGACAACCATCAGCAACTCGGATGGGTAGAAACCGTCGCTTGTCTCTGATTTGGGACAACTGGCTCCAGGGAAGGGGTGGAACCAGCCCCTTCGAGCGTACCACCCATGCCTGATCCAGGACTCGAACCAGGACCCATCTCAGACGACTGACCAGAGGCCAGCGCCTCAGACTACTCAGCCATTGGGTAGCTACGTAATCTTCATGACAGAAATATCGCGTTCAGAAGGGCATCATATCGTACTTTTTTTTTTTTTCTTCAGCGACATTGTAAGTTATAGTCAGTGCAAAATTATATGCTGAGAAGTGCTGCAAAATATGGGGGAGCACCCGGTACTCAAGCAGTCAAAGGCGCAGGCCTTACTCTGGCTGATTGTTAAAGCTGGGAATGTGTTCGAGTTCCGGTCAGGAAGACGTGGCGTGCTTTAGCTACGGTGCTGGCCTTCTCCCTTCCCTGGAACCAGTGGCTCGAAATTGGGAACTGGAGACACTTTATAGCCTTAAATGTTCACGAGGATCTTTAAACACACACACACACACACACACACACACACACACACAATCTTGAAAAAAGCCTACTTCCTAAATTCAAAAGAATTAGTTTTTCGTTTTGGGTTTTAGCGGCCTACATGATCAGCTCTAAGGTCTATTAAGCAGCCTCCCTTCTATTCAAATAGAAGTCATCGCTCTTTCCACGTTTATAAGTGAGTCACGGAAAAATCCGCATCGGCCGCCACCGGGAATCGAACCCTTTTGATGTTCCTGGTCCACGTCAACTGTGTATTTATCTCCCTTCTCTTATTTAGGGCCACTGGTTCCAGAGATGGGAGAGAACCAACACCGTAAGGCAAACCCCACCCATGCGTCATCCAGAAATCAAACCCGGACCCAGCTCGGTCAACCAGCCAGATACCCACGCCTCCGACCCTCGGCCACCGCAGCGGAAATTAAATTTTTCAATTCACGTTTTGTTATCCTAAAAACAAACAAAATAAATTCAAATGTCATTTCTAATGAATATGGCAAAAGTAACGTACTACACATTGTTTGAATTCCACTGGTTGACACAGTCTGCTGGAGTTATGTAGGAATAGTCGGTTTCAAAGATGGCGGCACTGTTTTAGCCACGCGTTAAAGTACGAATGTGATCTGTGATTTGACTGATGAATGCCAAAGGAATACAGTTGGTTGAAATTGATGGGACAATGTTCAATATGATGAAGGGTGCACGAATCAAAGTCAAGTATACAACTGGGTGAATAAGTTTAAGAACGGTACTGAAAATGTTGAAGATTCTCCATGACTGAGTCAAGCACATCATGTCATAACGCCGGAAAGCATAAAGGAATAATTCTGGAACATGATCTGGAGAGGGGAGAAACTGACTAGTAGAAAATACTACACAGTGTTTCTAAACCATTTAAAGCTACCATTCGAAAAGAAGCTTCATGTTTTGTCAGGTGTGTACCTGCAGCGTGACAGTGCCCGTTCACACCCCGCCCGTCCTACCATGAAACAGATACAAAAGCTTAAATTTGCGGCATCACCTCTTCCCCTATACTCGACGAACTTAGGCTTAACTGATTAGCTCATTCTTTTGGTCACTAAAGGACGCAAAAAAGGACATTACTTCTCAGATGAAGCAGTCATGTTGCAGTAGAACATGAATGGGCTTCCACAAGCACCACAAAACTTCTCTCGAAGAATCCAGTCATTAGAACATTGGAGGAAATGTGACAAATTGAAGACTGACAGGTATGTTTTCTTTATGGGTTTTTACAAATAACATTTACTTAGCTTTTGCGGATTTCGTTTGAATAATCTGTGTTTTTTTATATTGCCTAACAAGACAATCGTGTACCAGGGAAGTCAGAAAACATGAATATTCTATACAGTGGTTATATTTATTCGACGCCAAAAAAGTTTTTAATCTTTAGAAGAGATCATAATGCATACTCACGTATAAATGTACACTCACGTCGTTTATCGGGAGAAACTGTGCACCAGAAAAAGTTGAAAATACTACGACAGTGTAAAAAGTAAGCAAATTACTCACACTACTCAGCATTTAGGGATTCCCGAGACTTTGGTTCGGAAAAAGAAACCGTGCCTAAGGAAAAACGAACAGTGCCTAAGCATTTTTTGCAGGGCTCCACCCAATTTTCAAACATACACTGTGGACGATATCCATACATCTTGTGTAAGACATCGGCAACGGTTATTTTAATTTCTGTTCACCTTTGAAACGCTTCCACAATCTGAACAACTCAGCTCTGATCAGTTCTGCTCCGCACACATACTGTAACATCTGTAATGTCCCTCGGTAACTTTCTTCGAGCTTCACGTTTCAATCACACAATCTTTCTCTTAAAACGTGAGAAATGTCGTTCTGCTCCGCCATTTTGAAACAGGTGTCGAAAAAACTACATACCCTACATAAAACGACCTTTGCGCTAGTAGCTAAATAAACCTGAGGAAGCAAGATAGCGCGATTGAGCCGCCTCTATCATGGCCACGGAAGATGAAAAATATTGCTCATATCATAGCTTTTCAAACTTTCCTAATACGTGGAAAATATTTCCCAAGCTTACGTGTATCTTATGTCGTCCTCCAAAAACAGAGATACAGTATTAACACAAATATAAACAAACCACCTAAAGCTGGAAAACTGAGCGTTAAGAAAAGCAGGAAAACATGAGTAATCTCTGATGATTACACGCCATCAAAAATTGAATTTACCAACACGCTGTCTGGAAACATAACTATAAATTAAATACACTTACACGCCCATCTGGGGGTGTAAATGTGTTTACAGTTGTTATATGGAAAACCAGAAGATATCAGAAAAGTAATGGTCATGGATACACAGAGAGCAAAGAAAAATAAAAAAACATTATTCCCATTCAACATCCAGAAGCGGATACATCGTGTCAACTGACAGACAAAACAATAACATAACCGCATCGTTTTCGTATGTAAAGAACATACTAAAAACCATCTGCTAATAAATAAAAGCCGCAGGCACATCTCTTGAAGTTCATCGCCTGACAGAGCTAGTCATTCATAAAGTATCAATACTGAAATCACATACCTAAGAAGTAGAACAGCAGAGGAACAGGGGTTAAACGTTCACGCGTGCGTATGTGTGTGTGTGCAATTAAACTGCAAGTCATACACAAAGTTTTGAGTGATTCCGTCTATCAGAAACAAGTTTTTTTTTTGTTGTTAGCTTAAATAAGCAATTACGAGCAGAACAGCAGAAGGCTATCAAAGAAGTGACTCAAGGTCTTGGAATTCCTTGCGGTCTACATCAGATCTTTTTGATTGTACATACCTGCAATAAGTGTTAATGTCTGCATAAGGTGAGAACAAGAGTTTTTTGTGCACTTGCTGTTCAATATGAAATCATACATGGGTAAGAAGGCTACCTACTGCAGGAGTCTCGGTAGGGTATACATGCAAAAGCTGCTATCTGTACAAACACTTGCAATGGAAGTGAAGCATGGTGACTAACATTTCCCTCAAACGGTAGGTGAAAAGTTTACACGGCAAAGTCGAAGAATTATCGAATAACTTCAGTGGTAGAAATCTTCACAAGGCTTGCACACTTCATTCCATGAGTACCATGTTCATGCCTTCAGAAATGTGTCCTGTAACAAATATAAAGTCCTCTGAAACCGAACTGGTATTCGTCGGCGAACTGCACCAATTTTAGCAACAGGCAAACCATATTCGAAATTCTCAGTCAAAAATACTGAGCTGCGCAAATCAGAGAGCTTGCTTTCTTCACAGATTTTTAAGGGTTACTATGAAAATAGAATTTGCTGCATTATTTAGTAGTACTCACACTCACCATAGGAGGAAAAAAAAACGCAGTTTACCTACAAGAATCAGTGTCTCGGACAGAGAGAGACAACAGTAGAATGACTTGTACATTTTTTACAGGGTTTAACAAATACCATGAGCAACTCTATGCCCTACAAGATGTCATCCGTCCTAATTTGGGGCCACTCTTTCCAGGGAAGGAAGAGATCCGGTGCTGTAAGACAAACAACACCCACGCCTTATCCGGGACTCGAACCCAGGCCCACACGGAAGAACGGTCAGAAGAAAACACGTAGAGAACACTACGCCACCGTGCCAGCTGATCTGTGCATACACACATGCCACAGTGACCAAATTAGAGGCCCAAATTAGTTCGTTGTAATGCAGAGAGCAGGTTGACTAGGATTTGGTGCGTGGGCGCTATTCATGAAACAGGCGTCCGTACAATAGAGTTTTTACTCTGTGTTCGTGTGAAGACTACTTCCAAGGGCTGGATAACGGCAAGGTAGTCTTTACACTTCAAATAATTCAACGTATCACACATGGCATTTAATCTGAAGATAGTGTGTTCATGCCAAGGAGGATAGAATAAGGAGAATGTGCTCTCAATGGTGAAGCCAGCAGAGTTGCGTTGCCGCCATATTGCGTTACCCTCAATTGCTCTGATTTTCATTTTTGTTATTTTTGCGCGAAAGAAACTTCTTATAAATCTCATCTAATATTCTACCTTCAAGTTTAAAAAATTATGATGGAATAGCTAACAATTCCCACTACGAACTAGAAAGTTGTCCTGTTTTCAGTAACTCCCGAACAAAAACTAATCCCTGAAAACGTTCTATTAAAATTTTATTAAAATCAAAGTCGTTTCTAGCGCACAATAAAACCAGTTTTTTTTTAATTTTGTAAATTATGTTTATTATTGGTGCTTAGTAATCGGCTTCAACGACAACGGAATTTTACTGTGCGCTCCAAACACGCTTTTCAATTTTGTATATTTCGTGTACTGTTTTTTTTTTTTTTTTTTTTTTTTTTGATTGGAAGTTTAACGACCACCGTGAGCAACTCAATGGGCTATAAGCAGTCGCCCGTCCCTAATTTAGGGTCACTGGTTCCAGGGAAGGGAGAGAGCCAGTGCCGTAAGACAAACACAACATCCATGCCTGACCGGGATTCGAACCCGGACCCCTTACGGACGAATGATCATAGGCCAACGCCTTAGACCACTGCGCCACCGGGGCGGCCGTGTACTGTTCGTTCAAGTTTTGAAAAGTATCATGTTTAATGCGAATTACCGATTTTTAAGGTAATATTTCGTTGAGTTTGTGTTTTCAAATGTATTCACTCAATTACACGAAATTATTCAGCGTGTATTATTTTTTACTACAGCGTTTGTGAACTGCTTCATGCACTTTTCGTGTGGTAAGTTAAAGCGATTTTTTAAAATGTAATCTAGCATTGCTTTAAAGAAATGAAAACAGTGGTGATATTATGCAGTATACCCATAAATGTAAACGATAGTTTTTTTTTTCGCATGAAGGCTTTAAAAGTTCTAACCAATCTGACGAAGCTAGGTACGTAATTCGATGTGAACGCAGTTAGAAGGGCAACCTAAGATGGCCGCCGCTCAGGAGCGTTGGCTTCAAAGCTTTAAGTATGAATTTCTTGTTATGCTCCCTCTCCTTAATCTATACTCCCTGGTTCATGCAATTAATTTTTTTTTTTTTTTTTTTTTGAGATTTAACGACCACCGTGAGCAACTCAATGGGCTATAAGCAGTCGCCCGTCCCTAATTTAGGGTCACTGGTTCCAGGGAAGGGAGAGAGCCAGTGCCGTAAGACAAACACAACATCTATGCCTGACCGGGATTCGAACCCGGACCCCTTACTGACGAATGATCTGAGGCCAGCGCCTTAGACCACTGCGCCACCGGGGCGGCGCAATTAAATTAGGGGCCTTTGTTCAGAGCCAGTGAACCGACCACTAGCAATCTGTCTGGCGCAGATCTGATCTGAAAAATGCAGTCCTTGGTCAGCAGTGTGGCTTAAGAACATACGTTTTACACACAACAAGCTTTCCCATTTTTTTCTTTCGACGACAGTGGTATTTATATTGAGATCCGGTGATGTACGTCCCTAGAAGATACAAACTTTCCGTAGTATAACTAGAATTTAAACGTCAGTTTCGTGTTTACATGAGGTCAATCAAATTAGAAAGGGCTGAGCCAAATAAAGCGTAAAGTAACGCAATTTCGTAAATGTACTCCACTTAGAAGTTGAAATATTTGTTTCGCTGTGATGTAATCCCCATATTGCCTTCTCATAAAATTCCCTTGGCTGCTCGTGGGAACAAGAGTCAATTTTTTTCCTGCTTACAGTCTTCCGACCTGAAATATTGCTCCAAGTACAAAACGGGCGCATGGTGTTTAGAAAAGCTTTAGTGAATACCTAAACATGTTAAATTAAACCACTTTCGAAAGCACGAAGGATTTATGACTACCTTTAGAGTTTTACAATGAAGCCTGTTGGCTATCGCAGAGATCAGAGTTTGACGATAAAGAATTTTGGACGGCGTTTCAAGTAGAACTATGGTCAAGCTAAGGTAATTAATTTTACGCAAAAGCTATCGGTATGACTAGGATATACACTGAGTGGCCAAATTATTATGACCACCTGGTTAGTACGTTGTTGGGCCACCTTTTGCTCTTAATACGATTGAATTAATCTTGGTATGGCCTCTATTAATTGTAGGTAAGTAGCTTGGGGTATATTAGCCCAGATACGATTAATTACACGCTTCATCTCTTGAATATTTAATGTTAGCAGATCCAGCTGTCTGATGCCCCTTTCGACAAAAAAATGCTGCATCAATCCAACAAATGCTCTCATCCGGATCTCAATCCAACAGATGCTCCATTGGATTGAGATCCGGTGATTGAGGTGGCCAGTGCAGCAGGGAAAAGTCTTCCGTGATGCTCCTCAAACCATTTGCGTACAATGCAAGCACTATACATAGAGCACTGTCCTCCTGGAAGTATCTATCTCCATTGGGATAAACCATCAACATAACTGGGGGAACTTAGTCGGCAACGTTATTTAAATACCTCTGGGCGGTCAGACGTTGCTTCATACCAATCAAAGGGCCCAAACACTTCCACGAAAGCACGCCCCAGACCATAACGTTCCCTCCGCCAGCTTGAAGAGTAGTGACAATGCAAGATTGATCCATGTTTACGTGCTACTGTCTCCATATCCTCGCCCTTCCACCTTGCCTTCAGACTGTTTTTTTTACTGGTGGTCCACTCTCTGTAAACTTTTAACAACTGCTGACCTCGAACATTTTCGTTTTGCTAATGCTCAAACCAATGCTTCGAGCACCCACGATCACTCTACGTTCAAAGTCAGTCAGGTCGCGTCTTTTGTTCATAATTTCTTGCGCAATGCACTTCATTAGTCTCTGCATGGCTATACCGATTCAGCCATTTTGCGTTAGCCACATCTGCGGGATAGCTACTTGGCATAACGTGGTCTGGTGGCCATAATAATTTGGCCACTCGCAGTGTATGTCTCGATATGTACATGAAGAATACTGATAAGAGTTCGTTATATTGTTCATCCCAGTACCTTCGCAGTTTACTAACTGCGAAACATCGTAGCTTCCATAAGTTTTTCTTGAACGGAAGCGCCATGCGTAACATAAACTGCGGTTGTGTTTGTACTTCGGATATGAAAGTCACTGTCAAATATAAAGTACATTGGAATAATGGAAATGACATTAGCGGAATGACACTGATATATAGACCGCAAGAAATAATATCATGTACAGCATTCTGACCTGTAACTTGTTGTCGATTGTCTTAACGAGGATTTCCTCTGGGGCATACTGACTCACGTCGAAACGCAGCTTGATGACTTTGCTGCCAGCCTCGCCATCTTGGATCAAAGGAGAATTCATGTCCTCCATCCAGGTTTCGGATTTGCGAGTACTCGACGACTCCTCGGACGACGTCGAAGACATTCGGATCGTCGAAGAAGAAGTTGTCGACTTCAGTCCCGAATTGAGCTCGTGATCCATTAGGCGTGACCGGAAGCGAGCCATTTCTTCTTCCATTTTCTTCATCTCCGCCTCGAATCTCTCTCGGATAGAACTGAACTCCTGGTCAAGCACATGGTTTTCAGTTTGGTGGATCGGTACCTTCCTTTCTGGAGCCATCCTGAAATTTTAAACAGGAAACTTTCATTTACGCATTTATTTACTGATAATACAGGGTTTCTGCAAAAGAATGCCGGCGAAAAACCAAAATATAGCAGTAACGAATATTATGAGTGACAGTTTATAGTATAATGCTTTACCGTGGGTCAACAAGTTTTGATGTAGTCCAATATTTCCAGAATAACCTTTGGCATATGGAACGGAATGAGCTCAAGACTTCCTGATTCTTCTTTTCTCGCTTGTTTCGGGGGTTAACGACCCCCTTGAGCACCTAAGGCCATAAGGAGTCTTCTCTCCTAATTAGGGGTCACTTGTTGCAGGGAGTGGACAGGGCCAGCTGCGTAAGACAAACACACCACCCATGCCTCATCCGGGAATTGAACCCAGACCTAAATGAAATGATTGTCCAGAAGCCCACACCTCTGACTACTCGGAGACACAGGGGGCGTCTCCTAACATTCACCAAATTCTCAATAATGGGTGCAAAGTAAGGGTAGCAATACCGAACCAGAACGACAATACCGGTATTTTGATATTTATTTCACGGAATACCGTACCGGTATTGATGCCCGATTTAATTTACAGGGTTCATTAATTAAATATTGTTTATAGAAAAGGTGTGGTTCATTAAGTATTAATCAGAAATGTTAAATAACTTAATATTATGTGACTTGAAATATCTTTTAAGTGCTGTTATTGTTTTGATCGTACGTTACGGACTCATTTCAGTCCTCTCCTGGATGTTTCGCCTAAATTGGCTTTAGGTGCTTTAAAGCAAATTTTCCCCCATAATGCACAACAATGTTTTGATGGGCATTGACTGAAGCCAAGGCACTTAAATCTCTTTACTGTTCCACACATCGTCTTCGTATATAATTATACACACAATGGCAAAAAAAAAAAAATGCGAACTTATTTAGTATCGAGTAGGATCACCTATTTTCCCAATGGTAGCAAGTATGCGACGCAACATGCATTCTATGAGGTGCCAGACTTCGTTTTAACCCAAAGACAGCCACTCCCGCAGAAAAATTTTGCGCAACTCTATCAGTGTTGACGGAAGAGCATATTGATCCCAAACAGCTCTTTCCAGCATGTCCTACACATTTTCAATAGAATTGAGATCAAGGGACTGGAGGCCCGACCGAGGTAGTGATGGATGCCCTTCTGGAACTCAAATCATTCTTGCAAGACTCTGGCATGATGTGTCTCGGTAACTTGACGTTCTTGTCATCCATAACGATGTTTGCATTGTCATCGATAAATAGGCTATCACATGCACGAAAAAATGTAACATTGCACGGTGCACTTGTCCGCTACAGCTCTCAGGAATTCCCTATCGTACCTTCCACTGATATTAGCGAACCCAGTCCGTACCAACGGAACATTCCCGACAGCATAGTGCAACTTCCAGATTCTTGGATTGTTATTCACAAGTCATGGCGGGTCCACCTCTTCAAGTGGTTCTCGCCCCCACACTCTTGCAGACCATCAATGAATAGTAATGCATAGCGGGATTCACCCCAATACATCAGTTTCTTCCATTTCTGTTCATTCATTCACGCCGTCCTTGGCACCACTGTACGCGGTTTTCTTTTCTTTTTTTTTTATGAGACAAGTGGCTTCCGAATGGACAGACGACTTCAGAGACCCAATTTGTTTAACTGACTATGCGCGGTTTTAGTCTAAATGGACGGCCAATCCTAGCTTTGGTTGAATTCAGCAGTCAATTGCTGCATTCTAGAAAACCTATCCTCCTCACAGTGTCACTCTGGGTCTTGTTTTCCGGGCACATTTATGCATTTTGGATATAGAAAATCGGCATGTCTTCCAGTCGCTAAACACCTCTGAAATGGCTGGTTTTGAGAAACCAACATTTTTGTTGTTCGTGGCTTCTGTTAAACATGCACCTACGATTAGACCTTCTTCGACTTCCGACAGATCTCAGCTTTTCCCCATGGTTACATGAGTTACCACAGCCCAAAAATCTGTACGCTCTGTATAAAAGAAAATGCACAAGGTTATCAGCACATGTGACTTTTCTATTTGTACATACTGGCGTTTATCGTGTGCGACTGGCTTATCGTAAAGGTTCACAATTTTTTTACTTATGTGTGTATAAGAGCGGCGAATACAATGTTTCAATGAGACGTTTAAATGTAAATAGAAGTGCCAATAAAGTAGGGTTGCCAGCAACTGTAATACAGTGGTTCTTAATGATCAAATAAGTTACTACACATTAAACTATCTAATGTATATAAAATGTTGCAAGAAGTTTTAGTTTATGGGAGATCAAGGGCAGCACAGAATAGGTTCTGGAGCCGCGGGTGGGACCCTGTATATCTACGGTATACAGGTATCACAGAGACTTGCTGTCACAGTGATGAAGGTTACAGTTCTCCGGAAGTACCTTTCTTTAAACCGTAAAAAAATCACCGTTTACGACAGACGTGACGGAGCTATAAAGAAGGCGGAACAGGAAATCACCGTCTTGTAACAGTGACGAAATCACCACTCGTGATGGATACGATACGAAGCAGGAACCGAGCAGAGGAACAATGTATATCAGAAGCTGAACACTAAATGGAAGAAAAAAAGTAAAAGGGGTAGTTCCCTTACTTTTTTTCCCCCGTATAAAAAACTAGACTAGATCTTTCACCTTTCCACGCCCCCACCATTTACCCCGACAGGGTTAGGTTGAAAACCATCGGGCTCAGTTTATCTGGAGTGGTAAACAGCTCTAATGGTAAAACTTCCATGTAGAGGGGAAATTTATTGATCTTAGAACGTGATGAAGTTACCAAGGCCAAAACTGTGACATAACAGTAATTTTAGACCTGTTTATCTCCAAGCATTGCGGTGGTCGTGTCAAGGCAAACTGTGACAATTTAACAATTATTTTAGACCTGTCACTTTTAGGCACTGGTCATAACGGCAACAGTGGTTCTGCGGTACAGGTGATGTGATTTCCGACCCATCTCTACTATAGGGCATAAATGTGAATAAAACAGATTTTCAGTAAATACCGAAATACCGGTAGTTTATTAAAGAAAATGCGGGTGTTTCCGTAATTACTCTAGCACGGTATACTGGTATTCTGAGCATTGATATACCGGTATGCAATCGCTAGTGCTAAGATGATCGACACTAATCTACGCAATACTCAACGTACTTAATGCTGCGCAAAATTCGGGCTAGTGATTTGCAGCGAGAATTAAGGCGAATCTATCTGACATCCTAAGGATTATGCAAAGGATAAAAGCTACTCGTCAAAAGTAACTTCAATATAATATGAACAAGAATTATGACAGGATTTTCGGTTGTAATGAGCAAGTATTTCGAATCCTTTCAAACACGAAAAAAAATATTTCAAAGCAGAATGTCAGAAAATTTAAAAATTCTGGAAAAAGAGAATACACTTACATCACCTACGGAAGTACTGCGCATAATTTAGAATTCCCAGTGTCAGCAAAGTTATTCACAGTGAATGGAACCGGTTAAAAAAAAACCTACTGGGTTTCTACAATCGATAACACACACACACACAAATAGAAATAGTTACTCTCACTTGTGGATGAAGTGTTATGAAAATTAACAAATTGTCCCTAAAGAGTTTATCAGAGGAAAATATCAGAGGCAAAAGATATTTTCAAATCGAAAAGCTAGAAGAATAGAGGAAAATATAACCATACTGGAAGAAGAAAATGGGTGCAAAAATACTCTTTACAATGAAGAGTATCCTACAAAAAAATTA
Organism: Macrothele yani; assembly: GCA_039090855.1. Classification (NCBI taxonomy): domain Eukaryota; kingdom Metazoa; phylum Arthropoda; class Arachnida; order Araneae; family Macrothelidae; genus Macrothele; species Macrothele yani. The sequence continues at coordinate 48,273,771 of CM077012.1, forward strand.
TTTTTCTAAGAGAATTTCATAATTGATTAAACCCCTTTCAAAAAGAAATACAGGGGTTGGACAGAATAATGTGAACACCTAGGAAAATTAGGTTTTACGTACCTAATGGGTGTGGGGGCCACCTCTGGCATTCAAAACCGCCTGAATACTCCTTGGAATTGACGCACCGAAATCCTGGATGGTGGTTAGTGGGATGTTACACCATTCTTCATGAAGAAACTGCACCAGGTCCTTGAGAAATGCAAGAGGAGGATAACATGATCTTACTCTGTTTTCGAATACAGACTACAGTGGCTCGATGATGTTTAAGTCTGGTAATTGGAGAGGCCAAGGAAGGTGTGATAATTCGTCCTCACGATTCGCAAACCATGATTGGACATTCCGAGCTCTGCGATTTGGGGCGTTATCTTGATAGATGGCATCCCCTGCAGGAAATAATGCCTGAGCCATTGGATGGACTTGTTCGGCCAAAATGGTTTCATACGCTCTGCCAGTCATCCGTCCTTTCAAGGTGATCAGGGACTTGCTGAAAACCACGATATGAACCGCTCAGAGCATGACAGAAACACCACCATGCTGCACTGTTTGGAGCAGACAGTCTGGGTTGTACGCTTCTGACGGTGTTCTCCACAAGTAAACACGTCCTGCGGTGGGGAATAGTGTGAATGTGGATTCATCCGACCACATTACACGCTTCCATGCATCGGCAATCCACGTTGTATGCTCCTAGCACCACTACAGTCGCCGTTGTGCATTGACCCGGGTCACCAGAGGTTTCGCAATAGCAGCTCTGCCATGAATATCTTGTTCAAGCAGTTCCCTGCGCACTATTTTTGTTGATGCTGGGGTCTGGAGATGCAGATTGAGCTCTGCACTAATTTTCGGAGCCGTGGTCTTGTTACGGGTAACAATCCTCTTTAATGTTCTCGTGTCTATCAGTCTGGGTCGTTTTCCGGCCGCTCTTGTGTTTCGCACACGAGATTTTGCCACGAACCCGGTATGCTGTCATGACGCTAGACACAGTAGCTCTCGTTACCCCCACTACCCTGGAGACTGTTTTCACGGAGGCGTCAACTAGCCGGCCACCAACAATTAGACCTCTTTCGAAGTCAATTAGGTCACTCATTTCGTCGTCGCCCTGAAAGAAATTTTTCAGCCACTTTATATGCACTTAAACAGGACCTTGAGGTTCTAAACAAAGCTAGTACAACCAAAAATTGGTGGATACCTCTGCGTATTGCGACGTACGCAGCAGCATTAAAAGTCACGTCTCTGAACGAAGTGTTCACATTATTCTGTCCAACCCCTGTATATGCTTACCCCCCCCATGGCGGAAGCATTTTGAATAAGGGCAAAGTTGAAAATATGCGAAACATATTCTTTATAGCAAAAGCTATGCAAAGGGAAAAATTATTTCTCAAATATGTCTTCTGAAAGCAGAGATTGCGAACAAACGGTTGACATTTGCACCCCATACTTGGAAAACTGTGCATTATTTAATGAGGATAATGTTCCCAATATTTACTGTAGCAAGTGGCGTACAGTACGAAAAGGAATTTTTCAATAATCCAAGTTGGTGTCAATACAAGGTAAAACTTGAAACAATGAAAATCAAGTTAAAAGGTTTAATACTACAAAGTTACATTAACTAAAATACAAGACCTTTCGGACTGGCAACCAGTCCATCTCCAGGTGTACAACAGACAGATGAGCGCAGGCAAACCAAATTTATATCACTGGCAGGTGATAAGTTCGTGTCTAACCGACCCAGTCACGTCCGGGTCGCCTCTACCAACTCAGTCACGTCTGTGAACTGATGAGCCTCCGTCATTTACTTACTATTTGTCACGAACTTATCACCTGTCAGTGATATAAATTTCATTTGCCTGTGCTCGTCTGTCTGTTGCATACCTGAGGATGGACTGGTTGTTAGTCCGAAAGGTCTTATGTTGTAGTTAATGTAACTTTGTAGTATTAAACCTTTTAACTTGATTTTAATTGCTTCTTCAAGTTTTATCGTGCACCGACAGCAACCTTTTTGGATTAGTTTGTGATTAGCACGACTTCAACGTACTTTATTGTCTCAGGATTTTTAGAAGCAGATATACATAAAAATACACACTAACACCACCTAGCGCCAGAACTGTGAACCACAAAAACGCACGCTACATGAACAATGTTCCGGACGTATACAGAAGCATATATTGAGAACCGCAGATTAAACATTTGCGCCTTTTAGAGGGGAAATTGTGTGTTATCTTAAAAAATGCACATAAAATGTTTTCGTGGTTAGTAGTAACTGACAACGGAATTTTTTCAAGCGCGTTTTCAGATGCGCAAAAATTGCTGCAAATACTTCTGAAAACAGAAATATACGCTTACGCTCCTAGTGGGAAAATAGTTCTTTACCAGAAATTATTTGCAGAACATTTCCCACCAGGAACTCTACACTATGCAAAAGGGATTTTTCAAACCGGACTTTTAGAAACATATATGGAGAGAATGACGATTCACTTTTACGCCCCCTAGCGGAAAAGCTGTGCATTACTTAAAAAACGTTCTACCCAAAATAGTCTTCGTTACAAACGGTATCGAAAAAAAATTTTCAATCTGAATTTTTTTAAGAACAAAGTTGAATAAACTGCATTTTTGAATTAGATAGCATCTATATTTACGCCCTCTAGTGGCGAAGTTATGTATTAGAAAAGAACCTGAAAGCAAGAATCATTGTTGTCACATTTCGGGCTTCCCAATGCAAAAATACTTTTTCAAATAGGACTAATAGTAACAGAAATATGGTGTCGAGAACATACTGAAGGACAAAGTAATACTATAAGCATGGATTATTTTTTACAAAAAACGTGCTCCAGAAACAAAATCAGAGACGTTGCCGTTGCCGTTACATTTACTCAGGAAATTGAGTTAACGTGACAAGAGCTAAGTTACAAATTGGGTATATGCCAGCTACACGTGGAACTCAGCTAAACTTGCTGGCTGGAAAAAAAATCCCTCCGCACTTCAAACTATCATTCACAGTATCTGCTACTTCTACATCTTAATTTTCTCAATGTACATTTGCATTTGAGATACAAACATTCTTTCGAAGAAACCCTGCTTTTCTTGAAACATACGAATATTTAACAGTTTTTAAAGCAGTAATAAATTAAAAATTCACTGTACATAAAAGGCTTACTGCAGTATAAAACTACCAAAACAGAACTGAAGAGTAGAATTAGCGAATGTGATTAAGGAAACAATCATTTCAGTTGCTGACGGAAGAAATGAAATTTTACGAAACACTGAGCATTTCTTTTCACTTATATTTTCAGGTATACAACAAAGAATGATGTACGGGGAATATCGGTTTGTCTACCTGTCCGTTTGTCCTATTGAGAAACAATACATTCACTCCCAAGGGCGGATCCAGAAAGCTTAGTAGCGGGCAAGCCATAAAAAGTAACTTAAATTTACAGAAATTAAATTATGATGGTCAAATAACGAATGCTCATTGTTTGAATAAAAATGAGGTTTGCAGCCTGAAAATAGCCTGAAAAGTATCAAAATTTAGATCAATGCTACAATTATAGGCTAATACAGACTAGTGCTGTCAAAAACCGGATATTTTGAAATCCGGATTTCAAAATATCCGAAATATAAATCCGGATTGACGCATGAATTCCGAATTTCAAAATCAGACTACACAGAGTAGTATATTAAAACTCAATTCAGTAATCTCTCAAGAGAGGCCACAGCCTCTATAGTCTCCCCCTTGTATCCATGTCTATTCGTTCCTAGAAGTCGGATGCGAAAAAATAATTTTGATTCGGTCAGCGTAAGCATGATCAAGATTTTTCTTGTAATCCGCTTTTGTTGTTTTATAAATCTTTCCGCTACAAAAGTACGTTTGCATCTGTAATGAAATCCAGGTTTTCATAAGAGAGAAAACGAACCGGTTTTTTTTTTTTTTTTTTTTGTTTTCTCGGAGTGAACATAAGCATGCTCAAACATTTCCATAAATTTTTCTGGTGCACAGTTTTCATAACAGATGGCTTTACTGCCTCTTCCGATGCTGTAAATTTGTCACCTCGTCTTCCGAAAAGAATTTACAATTATTTTTGGTATGTGAGGAGACAAATTTATATTCGTCACGATATCTTTGTTTCTTGGGGGAAATCTGATAATTCATTTTCGATTGTCACCTGAATATGAGTTTGCATACATTTTTCACCGGTTCCGTTACCTGGCGTAAACGAAACTTCGTTTCTAGAAGTGTGAACGAAGAAACTTCGTTTCTAGAAGTGTGAACGAAGCCCGGGGCGATCGCCCCGGTTGACCCTATGGTCCAGCCGGCCCTGCTTATGTCTAACACATCTGCCACAACAGAACAGTTATATTTCGGTTACCTTGAATGCCGCCAAAAATCGAAGGTTAAGTTCATATGGACAACATGGTATTGAGTTCGAGATGTTGACGAGCGCACTAACCGAGATTCGTCTGTCACACTTGTTCTGCTAGTTTTAAACCCTCTACTCTACCCGTTCATAAACTTTTCTCCAGCCTATACACTTACTTCACTGCTGGCCACCCAAAACGCAACACCAAGAAGCAAGCATCCGATTGGCCTGAAATTCGCAGCATGCGTCACCCGCGAAAGGACATGCCAACGATTAGCATTGCAGGGCATATGCAAATCATGTGCGCCCGGCACGCCACCGAGAAGCACTATAAGAAGGGTGCACAGAAGGCGGGGTGTAAGTAGTGGAAGTGTGTTGTGCTGCCGGACCTGTGCGTGGGAAGCTTCCTGATGCCTCGTCGCAGAATACGGCAGTCATTCCAGCACGTTTCGGAGTTAGACAGAGGACGAATAATGGCTTATCGCGGCAGCGGTTTATCGTACCGAGACATATGCGCCCGTGTGGGACGACATCCAGCCACAGTGAGGCGAGTATGGATTCGGTGGGTGCAGGAGGGACGGACGGACTGACGTGAGCGATTGCCGCAGCCGCGGCACACCACCAAACGAGAGGACCGGCATGTAGTGCGGCGGGCATGGACGGCTCGCACCGCCACATCACGAACGTTAGCGCAGGAATTAAGGTTGTGTTGCGCAACAACTGTGCAGCACGTACCGTTCGACGTCGTCTGAAGGAGCGGGGACTTGTTGCACGGCGCACATTGCTCCGATTACCATTGACGTTACACCACCGGCGAGTGCGGCGGCAGTGGTCCATTGAAAGCCGCACCTGGACTACGGAATGGCACGACATTGTCTTTCCCAAAGAATCCCGCTTCTGCCTGCAACACCACGATGGTCGGATCCGCGTGTGGCGGCACCGCGGCGAGAGACTGTATGACGCCTGCATTATGCATCGCCATACCGGTCCGTCGCCTGGCGTTATGGTTTGAAGCGCAATTGGATATGGCACCCGCACCTCTCTGGTACGCATCGCCGGTACACTCAACAGCCACGGCTACATCTCCGACGTTTTGGAGCCTGTAGTCCTCCCTTACCTGCAGGACCTGCCAGCGGCCAAGTTTCAACAGGACAATGCACGCCCTCACGTGGAACGCATCGTGCAACAATTCTTCGCGGCCCACCAGGTTTCACTGCTGCCGTGGTCCGCCTGTTCTCCCGATATGCCCATCGAACAGGTCTGGTCGCTGATCGGCAACCGAGTGGCCCGGCAAGCACCACCCGCGGCTACGCCTGATGAACTGTGGCAACGTGTGGAAACAGCCTGGACCGACATACCCCAAGCCCACATCCAAAGCCTCTTTCGTTCGATGCCGCGGCGTGTAGCGGCCGTTATTGCCAGCCATGGGGGCCACACGAACTATTGATGTCTGCGTGTTCCGCAAGTCGCACGGGCCTGTAAGCTCAATCGTTTCATCTTTGTATCTGTTCAGTAAATCTGGCGTTGCTATCTCGTGTCCTTCTTGGTGTTGCATTTTGGGTGGCCAGCAGTGTATATTGTGCTACCAGTCTTCTGTGAATTTCTGCGGGGTTAACCAATTCTGTCTAAAGAAATCGTACTATGGCACCTTTTTCAACAGCGGGGCAATCGGAAAGAGGAGCTTCTATGTTTACACACTCACCGCCGAAACCAAACTGACTTGTGGTATTGCAAGATGCAGTTACCACCCTGTCTAACTGCAATTATGACGTGAAATTTATTTTCTTGAATGGCTGCTGTTGCTTTTGGTATCAGTTTAATTCGCTTTATGATTTGCCCTCGTATGTATGCTCCTGCTTGTCACCATATCTCTTTCTAGATAACAAGCTGAAAAAATTCGACGATTAGAGAGAATTAAACATAACCACGATTTCGCACGTTATTCTGGTGCTAGGTTTTCTCGTTTAGCGACAATATACAGGGCGATTCAGAACTCATGGGACAAACTTTAAGGGGTGGTAGAGCACACACTGCAACAAACATTTTTTGTATAGGAATGTATGGGCGCAAGTTACGCGTTAAGGCGCAAACACAAGAAATAGACATGAAAGGAAACAAATTGTTTACTTACAGCATCGTTGACAAGTGCTTCTTTACAGCAATGTTTACAAAAAGTGCTCAAAATTGTGTCCACCAACAGTAATACATGCGTGACAGCGTCGACGAAGTGATTGGCGTACGGTTTCAAAGATGCCAGGTATTGCTCACACACGTGCAACCGCAACGGATATTCGAGCGACGAGGTCCTCAACAGAGTCAACTGGAGTCTCGTAAACCAGGGCCTTCACATGTCCCCATAAGAAGTAATCGAGGATCGATAAATCGAGCGATCAGGGTGGCCAACGGACTGGTCCACCACGGCCAATCCATCGATATCCTCAACAGAGTCAACTGGAGTCTCGTAAACGAGGGCCTTCAGATGTCCCCATAAGAAGTAATCGAGGCTCGATAAATCGAGCGATCAAGGTGGCCAACGGACTGGTCCACCACGGCCAATCCATCGAGGCCCTCAACAGAGTCAACTGGAGTCTCGTAAACGAGGGCCTTCAGATGTCCCCATAAGAAGTAATCGAGCGATCAGGGTGGCCAACGGACTGGTCCACCACGGCCAATCCATTGCGCCCCAAATGTGGCATCCGGGTCATTGCGCACATTAATGTTGAAATGGGCTGGCGCCCCATCATGGTGAAACCACAGTCCTTGTCGGACGCCCAGTGGTACATCTTGAAGCAATTCTGGTAAAACCTCTTCCAGAAAAATACGATAACATCTGCCATCGAGTCGCGTTGGTAGTAGATATGGGCCAAGCAGATGCATAATGTGCAAGCCACCTACTGCCCTCTACTGGCAACAGTACACGCCAATCACTCCGTCGACGCTGCCACGCATGTATTACTGTTGGTGGACGCAATTTTGAGCAATTATTGTAAACATAAAAAAATGCTGACAAGTGCTCGTTGACAAGTGCTTCTTTAAATGCTGTAAAGAAGCACTTGTCAACGATGCTAAAAGTAACAATTTATGTTTCCTTTCATGTCTATTTCTTGTGTTTGTGCCTCAACGCGTCACTTGAGCCCATACATTCCTATACAATTTTTTTTTGTTGCAGTGTGCTCTACCCACCCCTTAAAGTTTGTCCCATGAGTTCGGAATCACCCTGTATATATAAACTTTTTTCCGGCAACCAGATTTTTTTATACACATTTACATTTCGCATCTTTTAGAAGTCGAAATATCTACTGAAATATTTCGGCTTCTAAAACGAAGATTGGAAAATGTTCTTGGATGGTATAGTGGTAATCATGATCCTAGGGCACAATGAAGTGTAGACGGGATATCTCCGTTGTTAAGGCTCCACGCAAAAATCTGGAGCACTTTAAATTTGTGTTTTGTCCTTGTGACTAGGGCGAACGTTCCATGTATAAGCATTGCGCATTTCCAAGTCTAAGAATTTTTTCTAAAGAAACATTTCTAAAAGCATTTCTAAATGCTATACAATTTTAAGTACAAAATATTTTTGTTTTTGATCAACAAATAAAATTCCATAAACACTTACTGAAATTATGCAAAATATATAGCAACTAAGTGTTATGATAAATTCTTCTATTTAGTAAATCTCTTTACCCTCTCAAGAAGGTAATAGCCAGTGAGATCAAACTGAACCCCGACAACTTGATCAAGCTTCTTTTCTTTTTATTTTGGGTTTATTTAAAGACCATCTTAAAAACTATGGGCTACAAGCAATTCCCCGTCCCTAATTTAAGGCTACTAGTTCCAGGGAAGGGAGACAGCTAGTGCCGTGAAACAAACATGCCACCCATGCCTCATCCGGAGCCATCACGGACGAACTGCCATGGACCAGAGCTTTAAGACCACTGCACCACACGGGCAGCAGTTTAAGGGAGCAGCAAGCATTATTCCAGTCACCTTTGTAACAGGATAGTGTCATACTGGCAGTCACAACTGCTTATTGACTCTCTCCCTTCCCTGGAACCAGTGGACCTAAATCAGGGACGGGCGACTGCTTATAGCCCATTGAGAAGCTCATGGTATATAGTCGTTAAACCTCCAATAAAAAAATCAACTGCTTATTGGGAAGCTAACTGACAAGCGATTTGTCGTCGAGGTTAAACCACTGAGGTTAACCCGAGGGAGTGTAGGAGATCAGCGCTGACGGAAGGTGAAACTCGTTGACCATGCCAGAAATTTCGAATCGTAATATAAGACGTAGTAACGACAACATGTAATTAATGTTTTATTTAATTGCAGTAATAGTTATTCTTTACTTCGGAGTTTTACCTATGTACAGGGTTATTCAAAATGATTCATCTGATTCCAAAAGAGGATAATTCCATACCTATCAACCGCGTATGGCCTTGGCATACACCAAATGAAAGACTATCTCCGAGTTTTAGTAGGTCACCGCGAGAGGGCTCCAATATCCCTGTGGCTCCGCGACAGACACTGAGAAAATTGTGACCGTAGAGCAGAAGGCTTTTTGTGTGCAGCAGTTTTCGAGGTGTGAATCGGTAGTCACAGTGCAGCGTGTGTTTCGTAGAAGTTATGGATATGATCCACCGGGTTCCCAGAGTATCCATCGGTGGTATCAGCAGTTCGATGAAACAGGATGTTTGTGTAAAGCCAAGAGCACAGGACAACCGCGCGTGTCTGAGGATAATGTGCAAAGAATCAGAGAGCGTTTACTACATAGCCCGAGGAAGTCAACTAACCGCGCCAGTCGAGAACTGGGAATTCCTCAGACGACTGTTTGGCGTATTTTTTGACGACGCTAATCCCAACTCATGTAGGTCGCTAGGGTGGACGATGATTTTGCTTCCCGCTTGGTGCTCAGTAATAAAGCAACTTCGCATTTAAGTGGCAAGGTGAATCGTCATAACATTCGCGTATGGGACATGGGAAACCCACATGCAACAATCTAGCCCGAGCGCGACACCTAAAAAGTTAACGTCTTCTGTGCCATTGCCCGAACAAAGGTTACGGCTCTTTCTCGTGGAAAACAGTGATTGGTAACTTCTATTTGGATATGCTGCAGAACTGGCTATTTCCACAAATGAACGAAGATTCCTGCGATTACATTATCCAGCAAGATGGGGCGCGCCTTACAGGCATTGCGCTGTTCCCTCAACGAAGTGCTCCCTCGCCGTTAGCTTGGTCGCAGTGGACCCCTTTACTTGGCGCTCTACAGCTGGTGGCCTAGGTCACCGGATCTTACGCCGAGCGGCTTCTGGGGGTACGATTAGGATCCTGGGTACGTGTCACCGTTGCCTACAACCATTGAGCTCAAAAAACGCATTGGTACTGCAGTGGAGTCAGTGACAACAGACATGCTGGAGCGAGTATGGGAGGAAATAGACTATAGTGTCGACATTACTCATACAACTAAGGCAAGTCACACAGAACACTTATAAGGTGAACGACAAAACTCTGGCAGTTTTTCTTTTGGTCGATGTATCATTACTCTGTATTTGTAAACTTCGAAAATATAGTCATTTGAAATCGGATGAATCATATTGAATAACCCTGTATTTCTACTTGTCGCTGCCTTGTACGGGTCTAGCTTGGTAAACCATTACACCAGCAGAGATGATATGCATGTTTAGAAAAAAAATAATAAAAAGGCAGACCTCAAGATCAAAGATAACGGCATTGACCTCATTAACTGCACACACACATTACCGGCTTATTGAAGAATTCAGTAATTTTTTTTAAAATATTTTGAGCCAACAATGACTATTTTAAAGATGACAATCCGTTTTTTGGTGTAAATATGACAAGGATGGTAAGTCAGATAATATCCGAAAACTTTAAAATTTAGTCGTCCTGGAGCGGGAATCTAACCCGCGTCTCCCAGATAGCGCCCGGGTATGCTAACCACTACACTACTCAAAACGACCAAGTCTCAAGTTTCTGATTAATTTGAATATAACCGGACAGGGACCCCGATATCCCTGCTATAATAATACTTTCCATAGCATTCGTTGCAATGTTAAAGAAACATTTTCTTTTATCATTACATAACACTTAAATTATTTTTCGAGAAAAATTACCCTGACTTAAAAGTAGGCTCTAACTAATCCTCCTTTTATATTTTCATTACACAGGATGCAGGCCGGACATTACTTTCTTGTCTCTTTTTTTTTTCTTAAACCCAGAACTGAGCTGCAACCCCAGTCATTCTTTTTTGTTGTATAGGAGTAAAAATCTATCGGTTTCCGATACAGAGAGGTAGGATAATCTGCTAAGTAGCCAAAATTCTCCTCCAGCAATCGATCTTTCCCACATAAGCATTTCTTCTTTGGTCTTTTTGTAGGCGTGACCTACTTCCTCACTCCTAGACTTGTTATTTTTACGTAATTTATTTATTATTTTTGTATGTAATATCATTTATACAATACACATAATTTTAATATCCGAACACGCATTGCCCAGGTGTGGTTAGAAGTTATCACCATCTATTCAAAATCATGGAAAGTGAACACAGCTAATTTTTGTTTGGGCGGGGGGGGGGGGCTATTAAATAATTTTTCGACGGGGGCACAGTTTTGCGATACGTCTATGGGGCTACTGCTTTGTTGAAAACTCGCTTTCTTATACTGATCTTTCCTTTGAGAGTAGTTCGGTCCTCAATCCGTTCACTTCTATGTCTTCACAGGAGTTTGTCTCCATGCGGGAATAATGCCAATGGGAATTTAAGCCCTTCTCTTGAAGCCCCTGTATTCGCTGTCCTTAAATACAACACACCTTTTAGCAATTAGCTTATTGGAAACTGCAATTCTCACAGCAAAGCAGACCTGTTTTCTCAGCGTGGTAGATGTCACGCTGCCAGAATTAGATAGCGTTAACATTGCTGAAAGAGGTTATTGTACAGAGAGGACACACAAGCGGCTATACTACGAGAGAAGTGCCACACCAAACCGGTTTGATTGCGCAAACTGTCATATTCCATGAGCAATACCCGAGGGCAGAGATTAAAGAATGAAGATGCGCATGACGTCGACTTGTGTGTGTACTTTTGAGAAATTTTTTGCAAACACTAATATAGGTTTGTCATACCTGGTGAAACTTGATTTACTCATTCCTTATTTATGGATGGTAGTAACTAGAAAAAAATATATATGTTTTTTTTGGTCTGGGGGTGGACCACCGTTACAACTCAATGGGTTATAAGCAGACAGTCGCCGTCCCTAATTAAGGCAACTGGTTACAGGGAGGAAAGAGCCAGAGGTGTAAGACAAACACACCATCGATGCCTCACCCAGGATTCGAACATAGACCCACCTTATACGAATTAATAAAAGCCGACGCTTCATGCCACTTAAAAACTAGGGCAGCGATATCACTGGCTGGTCTTTTTTTTTTTTAATTTGACGACCATCGTCATTACCTTGTACTATAAGTCTCTCGTCCTTAATGTAGGGATACTGATTTCAAGGGAGGGGTAGAATCTACGCCGTAAGACGCCTAGCCAGAAGTCCATTCGTCTGACCACTTGGCCGCAGGTAGTCATCGAACGGTCTAGTGAGAGATGAACGGAAAAGTCCCCCACTTCAGAAAAGCCCCACATTGGAAAGGTCCCCCAACTTTTTCGGTCAGCGACTGTGCACAAATTGGAATTCACACAAAATATCGAATGTGGAGGAGATTTCCGGGGTCACCAGTTCCATTTTCACGCTGTTTAAAACAAGATGCAGCCGTACAACTAGCACACATATATGGCGGAAATGTCCGGGATCGGCATTTCCCTTTTTTTTTTTTTTTTTTTTTTTTTTACCTCAACCTACAGATGTTTCATAAGTATTTAGACTTTCACAGCAGTTTATAGTAACAGACTGTCTTACAAGTAGCAGGTTCACAAGGTGGGGGAAATTTCCGGGGTCGGCATTTTTTATTCCATTGTGCTCATATCCTCACAACGTTTAGGTAACACGTCCGATTATGTATATTGCGATAATACTCAGGCAGGAAATACACTGGCGGAAAGTGAAAAAACACCACCAAGAAGGAGACGTCTGATATCAACGAAATTTATACACCATAATAACGGAAGACAGAGGATAACGTAATCAAAACATTATGGCAATACAGTTGTATTTGCTGGTAAACTGAAAAATAACATTTCCATGTAACATGGTTAGTACGAGGTTGAACCGCCATGAACTGCGTCACACTGTGCAATTCCTGGCATGGAGTCTGTCGTACAGATGTTGGATGTAAGTTAGGGGTATTGAGTTCCAAGCATCCTCAACCTAGACGCGTAAATCGGGGATGGTCGTGGCTGGCCGTGGAGACCAGATAAGTCGTTGTCCCATAAAATCCCACACGTGCTCAATGGGGGACAACTCCGGTGAACGTGCAGGCCATGGAAGTTGTCTCACACCCTAAAGTGCATGTTGCGTTGCACGTGCCGTGTGTGGGCGTGCGTTATCTTGATGGAAAACACCACGATGGACTGACCTTACAAATGGCAAAACAACGGGCTGAATGATGATGTAGGAGGTGCTGTATAACGTACCCGGTACAAACACTAGTTGTGTACGGGAGTGATAGCTGATCGCTCCCCACACCAGGAGACCAGGTGTAGGCCCTGTGTGTCGCTGGCGGATGCAAGAAGGGTGGAGACGCTCCCCTGCGAGTCTGCGAACACGCATACGGCCATCGGAGGCTCCCAAGTAGAATCTGCTTTCATCGCTGAACGCAACAGATCGCCATTGCGTTCTCCAGTGCAGACGTTGGCGACACCACTGCAGCCGTTCCTGACGGTGGGCTGGAGTCAGAGGTACACATGCCAGAGGCACACGTGCACGTAGTCCTGCATCCAGTAGACGGTTGCGGATTGTTCGCACAGTCACCTCAGGTGCAACGGCAGCTCGGATTTGCGTCGCAGTGGATGTTCTTCTTGACAACGCCGCTCTTCCTATGCGTCATCGGTCCGCTCATCAGTCCGTCTGCGACTCCCGGTTCCACGTCTTCTCGTGAGGGAATGTTCCTCGGACCATCTACGCCACCATCGTACCACCACCGATACATCTCGTCCAATTCCCTCCGCAATACGACAATACGACCACCCGGCCTCGCGGAGTCCGACTAGACGACCTCGCTCAAAGTCCGATAACTGTTGAAATCGTACACGTCTTCCATGTCCTGGCATTGCAGCTTCTTCGGGGTCTTCGCACGTGTCCGTACGCAGACGACTGATTACATTCACTACGCCGTTCTCCTTAAATACCACCGACGATAATTTGCATATTATGCCGTATTGTGGCGTAAGCGCTCACCGGTTGGTCCCGAAATTAATATCTCACCTACGTAAACTCGACCCCATTAACATATGTAAATTTCATGATCATCCGCCAATTCCTTCTTTGTGTCCTTTTTTCACTTTCCGCCAGTGTATTAATTATTAGTCCTAACGTCTAGGCCCTTCTAAAAGTTTTCATTCAGTTATTCCCATATTCATAAAATTTACATAACATGTCAATAATATTGCGCTTCTACTAATGCACCATATAATAGGCCGTAGGCCTTTTTAACACTTTTTTCTTCGCCTATGCGATATTCGTAAAGTTTACAAAAAAGTCACGTTAATAGCTTTGCGCTTTTACCTAGGCATTCGATATTAATAACTAGGCCTCAGGTCTAGGCCCTTTTCAAACAGTTTATGCTACCGATGTCATATTAATGACGTTTACATAACAAGTCAAGGTAATAATCTTGCACTTTTACTTACGCACTAAATATTAGTTCACAGGCCCTAGGCCTTTTAAACAGTTTTTATTCTTATGATATAATGTTCATATCATTTACACGCGTATCAATTGAAGTCAGTAATATTGGTATAGCTAGGAAGGATAAGAACTCTTGGATCAAGAAAATGACAAAAGTGGAAAGCATGATCAAAGTAAAATCCCTGAAATAGCAATTGGCTTGTCATACTGGTAGAAAAACGGACCACGGGTGAACTACTGAAGTAAGGAACTTGGGGAGACGTTCATCCAGCAGCGGATGGATAGATTTAAAATTCAAGATTTATATTAATTTAGATTTTATCGATATGATATTTTTATCTGTAGCACATTGTACTGAAAATGAAGGAACTTCAACAGATGACGAAAGAGGAAAACCAAAACTGTTTCTTCGTACGCGCAACCTATAGACCCAATTAAAAGCTTGAAGAAAATGCATCCAGAAAAACAATTACGACTTGGGATCCATAGCAAATGATCGCAATATTGTAAAATTAAAAAAGAGAACCCTTTGTTTCACATAGCGCAGGAATGAGACAAACCTTTAAGCAACCGGGCGCACGTGGCAACCTAGTGTAGTGGTTAAAGCGTTCGCTTCGCAAACAAGCTATCGTGCTTTCGATACTACCCTGATCTACCGGGCGTTTTTCCGAACCTGTTGAGGAAATTTCCGCAGCGCCGTAACGTCATGTAGAGAAGTTTCGCTGGGAAACAAAGAGGAGTTGTGGTTTTTGGAGGCTGTGATTATCTTTTTTTTCTATGGCTGCTACTGGAAAATTGGCAGTTAAGATTCGGCAATCCATCAGTCACATGACTGACACTGCCATCACGCTGGCGGACCACATTAGGCTAGCCATCATTTATGGGCCGCCCCGGTGGCGCAGTGGTCTAAGCGATGGCCTCTGATCATTCGTCCGTAAGGGGTCCGGGTTCGAATCCCGGTGAGGCATGGATGTTGTGTTTGTCTTACGGCACTGGCTCTCTTCCTTCCCTGGAACCAGTGACCCTAAATTAGGGACTGGCGACTGCTTATAGCCCATTGAGTTGCTCGCGGTGGTCGTTAAACCTCCACTCAAAAAAAAAAAAAATCATTTATGGCACGTGCTTGCAGGACCGCTTAAGGGCTGCTTGTGACAGCCACTGTCTGTGATAGATAACTGATGGCTGTTCTGGCATATGACAACTGATGGGGGTACCAACTGTTGGCCCACTGATGGCTCGAACTGCTGGCCCATGAAGTGGCCATCGGGGCATTTTATTGATGTTTGGATAGCGGCAACATAAGGCTGGGCCACTGCAGGCTAGAGTGCTGACCCAGCAAAACTGTTTTTGCCGGGATATCACATAGGCGAAGAAAAGTGTTAAAACGTCTAGGCCTACGGCCTATTAATTAGTGTATGGTGTATAAGTGAAGCGCAATATTATTGACATACTTGTTATGTAAATCTTATGAATATGGGAATGACGGAATTAAAACTTTTAGAAGTGTCTAGACGTTAGGCCTAATAATTATTTTCTCCCCGAGTAATATCGCAATCATAGGCGCAGACTTGGTGGGTTCGAGACACTTTTTGAACCCCCAATGATTTTGCCGTGGGTTCCTCGAACCCCTAACATTTTTGCGCGTATTTCGGGGAGAAATACACGTACGCATATGTGCATAAATTTTGTTTTTCGCTATCAATTCTTCAAGTTTTTTATTATTCATTCCCCGTTTACTATATATAGAAAGTGTGTATATAAATTTACCCTTCAGACTGTTTATTGTGCCTCAAAAAAGAATTAGTGTTTGTTCGTGCTCATCAAATTTGATGCAACAGACAATACCTTAAGTACCGTTGTTTAAGAGCATTTAGAATTGCCTCCTTTATAAAAGAAAATTCTTCGGTTTGTCTGGGTTCCCACAAAATACAAAAGTTTAGCTCTACATTCGGAGACGATGACCTATTCGAGGTCCTAGTGATAAAGGCGAAAATATATTGTACAGCCAGTTGACCCACTATCTTCGGGCAGTCGGGGACCAAGGAGGTTAGAAAAGAGAAGATGGCATCAGGAGCCGCTGGTGAAGCAAAATCTGATTATCTGGTTTCTTGCGCCCTCCGGGTGGGGAGGGTTCAGTGACTTCACTTACTGAAGACCTGTGCTAGAGCACAGGTTGATAGCGGCCGTCCCTTACTCTCTGCAGAAGTCCCTGAAGGTCAACAAGGCTCCCACAACTTTAGCAAGGCCGTGATTGGTTAATACGCAATATTAACTTCCGCTCGACGAAGCATAATTTTGTTTATTTTTTTTTTGGAAAATACTAAACAGTATTTTCGTAACTTTTTGCAAATTTTTAGTCATGTGCATGTATATTTCGGTCTTATTTTTTCCTGACTATACATGCTGCACAAGTGCCTCTAAAACCTCTTCAAAGTCAACGATTTCCCTATAGAAAAGAATAGAAGTGGCCCAAGTTGGGTATACTGGGCATACACAGCTTATACGAAGTAGAGCCCACGGAGAACGCAGGGCGTGCGGCTGATGCCATGTCCTCTCCCTTATAACCTCTTATTTTAACTCAGAAATCATTTGAAGAAAAAAAATTGTTGGCATTTTTAAAATTAGTAAAAAAAAAACTTATAAAAGTAACAAAAACATGTAAAATTTATTTTAAAACAACAGTTGGAAATTCACACAGTATCTGTGTATTGTATATAATAATGTCGCGCCTACAAAAGCAAAATAAATTAAATAAATAATTATCTAGAGAAAAAATTCTGTAATTAACTATAATTTGCATCATTTTAGCATTTCAGGCGTCTTATTGTGCCAGATAATCTGACTGGCTGAAATTTAAATTAGACTTAAATTGAAAATGCATGGATAATTCGATTAAAAATTTCTGGAACCCCCAATAATTTTTCAAGTCGGCGCCTATGATCACAATATTCATAATTTGACATGTTACGTAAACGTTATGAACATGAGCACGACAGAATAAAAACTGCACCCCGAAAATTCTCCCCTTGTCAGTCTTACTTGTAAGACCGCCCCCGTTACATAAACTGGTGTGAAAGTCGAAGGTAAGAAAATGGAAATTCCGACCCCGGAAATTTCCTCCACATATTTGTGCTACTTCCACAGCTGCATCTTGTTTCAACTGCGTAGAAATGGTGACCCCTGAAATTTTTCCCCACCCTATCAACCTGCTACCTGTAATACCGCCTGTTACTATAAACTGCGGTAAATGTCAAACATCTGTAGGTTGAGGTAAAAAAAAAAAGGAAATGCCGATGCCGGAAATTTCCCCCACATATTTGTGCTAGTTGTACAGGTGCATCTTGTTTTAAACAGCGTGTAAATGTTATAACGAAGTAAATTTCTCCGTCATTTTTATTCGCGCCAGGATTCGAACCCGGGTCCCCTCATTCCGGAATAAGTTGCTCTACCAATTGAGCTACACGGACGTTTTATTCTGATTCCTATCTTCCTTTATGTCGTGTGCGTCCTTCTGGCAGGTACGTCACATCTCCTGGTACGTTACATCATCTCCCCCTTATTTTTTTTTTTTTTTTTTTTTTTTTTTAAGTGCTGGAGAAGGTATTCTCTTATTTTGCCTATCTCGCGGTGTGGAAATATCACACCATTGCGAGATTTTGAACGGTCGGGTCATCCGGATAGTTCGGGCGCCATTACAACGAAGTAAATTTCTCCGTCATTTCTGTCCACGCCAGGATTCGAACCCGGATCCCCTCATTCCGGAATAAGTCACTCTACCAATTGAGCTACGCGGACGTTTATTCTGATTCCTATCTGCCTTTATGTCGTGTGCGTCCTTCTGGCAGGTACGTCACATCTCCTGGTACGTTACAATGTAACTGGTGACTCCGGAAATATCCCCACATTCGATATTTTGTGTAAACTGTAATTTGTGCACGGTCCCCGACTGAAAAAGGTGGAGGAGTTGACCGATTACCCTAGTGATCGTGTTTCTGAGTGTTTATCCTTCCTTTAATTCTTTCCATCCTTTAAATTAAGTACAGGGTTCCTTGAAGACAAGGGCGTATATGTTGTTTTTTTGTTTTTTTTTTCGGGGGCGGTCGAACAAGAATGCAAGTTTTTGAAATCCATCAGAACAAAATAAAAGTTAATGAAAAATAGAAGAAAAAATTAAAGCACTATTTTCTATTGTAAGTTGATGCATCTTTATTAAATTAAAGCATTTTTTCTAATGTAAGTCGCATTTTAACAAAGAAATAAAATACTTTCGGAGCGGAGCCAAGGCTCCCTTGCCTTCCCCCCCATCTAAAGACGCCCCTGCTTGAAGACTGGAGAGTGCAAATTCAGAGAAAAAAAAAATGACTGGTTGACATCTCAAATTGTAGATATTACGGCTAAACCTCAACCGACACGGTCGCCGTCTTGTGAAAAGGGCGTCCGAAATTTTGGTGATAGCACTTATTTTTATCGAACGATTATTGTCTGTATAAAAGAGAAAGTTTATACAGCTAGAGTTCTTCTACAAAACACTTTCGTAGAAATAGAACGAAGTTAGAACTTGCTCTTGATTGCTAGAACAGCTCATAAATGAGAGGTACTTGATGCCGTTTTCGCAAAGTGAGTGGTTGCAACATCAGTATCGATGATATTCTGTGAAAGGAGCAGAGATTTCGTCTCTCCAGGGTAATAACATATCATTCACCTGCCCTCGAAGGCTGCTCACGCTCAGAATCAAGAGATATGAATTGAGTCTTTGAGAAGCAAGAGTTGTTTTTTTTTTTTCCTCAATGCACTTTCGAGAAGGCTTCTTCCGAAATGAGCATGTTTTACTTAAAATAATTTGTGAGTAAACCTCTTAAATGCGGCGCAGATTTGGTTTTAAAATAACTGCGTGTATGGAATGGAAAGTGCCGTGAGCATCGTGGTGGTATTTCGGGTGTGTGGCGTCACCTGTTTTCCCTCAGGAAGATCACACACATCAAACCTGTCATCGCGAGGGCTTCCTGGCAACCAGGGAGCGTTGAGAGAGCCTTTGTTTTGACACGATCAGAGTAATGGTGAAGGTCAGACGTGGAAAGCTCAGCAAACGCATCCCGGAAACGAGACTCAAGGCTGGCCACCCTCTCCTCCCCCTCATGCACTCCTGGCAGCCAGCGTGAACGCAAGCACCGAAATGCCTCTCAGTGTGCCAAGTTCCGCACTGCATTAATGCTGAACACTGAAAATATTTGTAATGGAATTCTACTATTTCATTTGCATTTGAGTAACCTTGAAATAGATGTCGCAACCCACCGGTTTTAATGTCGTACACAGACTAAGGCGAAAAATTAAATGCGATGCTCCTTTTAGATTTGCGCCCAGTATACATAAACGTTTCTATGCGCAGTTTGGGACTTTAATTTTCTAAAAAACATTCCTAGGCGAATCTGCTTTTATTGTTAACAGTTTGTAACTTCCACACGGAAAAGTCTAGGAAAAATCGCGAACACCTAATTTAGGGCTACTGAAGTTAAAAAAAGTCGCAAGTCCACGAACGGGAAAGGTGGTTGTGGCTCGTAAAGTATCCTCAAGAAAAATCATTGAGCTTTAACGACTCTTAGTTTTATTGCGACACTAAAATTACAATAATGCTACACACAGAGTTACCCTTAGCTTTCACGGCCCCTGGAAAGAAATGTGGGCCTCTTGTTTCATCTGTGAATCAAAAATCTGGGGGCATGGTCTTATGGAAGGTACAAACGAAAAGCAGTCCGTTCACAAATAAAGAAGAACCACGGGTATGATCGATTTTTTCTGCACCGAGGGGGAGAAGCCACTTCTATGCGCTAATGAACGCGACACCCACGCAGCACCTATTTCTCCTAAGGACGCAACAACATGCTCTTTCACAGAGGCGTAACTAGGGATTTCTGCGTCCGGGGTAAGCCACAAAAAATTGCGCCCCCATTATCTTATTACTCATGTAATGGTGTATATTAGTATATACACTGAGTGACCACTGAATTATGACCACCTACCTATTACTTCGTAGGTCCTTTCGCTCACAGTACAGCAGCTATCCAACGTTGCATCTATTCAATAAAATGCCGGAAGCAGTTGGGAGGTATGGCCAACTAAGATGTGTGTAACACGGCCTTCAATGCAAGCAGGAAGGTGATTGGTGCATCCAGACACCTGATATGCCGTTCCATAGTATCCCACAAGTGCTCTATGGGATTGATATCCTGGAAGTCTGAACTGTGTTCCTCAAACCATTCCTGCACAACATTGGAGCAGCGACTCGGCGCATTGTCATCTTGGAAGACAAAGTCGCCATTCTGGAAAAAGTGCAGCATTTTTGGGTGTACATAGTCAGAAAGCAATTTACGATAATGGGCACCAGTCAAACGTTGTGCCACATGCACAAGGGATCCAAGTTTCTGCAAGGTAAATATGCCCCACACATACAACCATCTCCACCGGCTTGCACTGTGGAGACCATGCAAGATGGATCGAGTGCCTCATGTTGTTTGCTCTAAATACGTACACGACCATCCACGGCGTGGAGAAAAACCCCCCAAAAAACGCGACTTGTTAGACCAGCACACTGTTTTCCCAGTCATCCGACTTACAACGAGCATGATCTTTACAACAGGAGAGTCTTTTTAGGCTGATGAACCGTGGTCAGGAGAGGATGTCGTCGGGGTCGTCCGTGCGACATATGCGGTCATGGCAGATACTGTTCTGGGTTGTATTGGGTATAGTCAATTGTCGAACAGTGCTGCGTCTGTTGGCATGTACGGGTAGTCGGACCCGGCGCTCACCTCTCGCATCGACCTTTCGCTGTCTTGTGCAGTTTTGCCTCGGGGTCATTGTTTGACCATTTTCACGCCAGTCCTGATACACTGTATCTACGGCAGCTCGCGAACAACCCAAACAATTCAGCAGTTTGGGAAATCCAGGCACCCGCTCTCCCAGCTCCCACAATCTGTCGTATCTCTAAGTCCGATAAATCCTTCTGTTTACAGATCACGCTCCGAATTTTACTACCTACTGCTCCAGTCACCTTATATATCATACGTCGGTCGACTACTCGCGCCCTATCGGAAATATCGTGGTCAACGGGCCGCATCCACTTTTGATAGGGATGGGTCATAATTCAGTGATCACTCGGTGTGTATATATACACAGCTCGACAAAACAAAATTATCATACCCCTCTATGCGGGAGGCACTATCAGAATGAACGTTAGTACAGCTTTTCCCAAAACTCTTACAAGTTCAGACTTTCGGTACCACATTAAACGTCCCGAATGACCCGCTGGCAATCGTGACTCACAGACGCAGTAATGATCGAATAGCCCCAGAGAATTTTCAATGTGAACGAAATCTTGCAACGTACGTACAGTCCATCCAACTAAAAGAAAACCGCAAGCTTCATTGTTGTCGACGAATACCATAGTTCTTCAGTTGGATGGACTATACAGCCGCGTCTTCATTTCTTCTGAATGTGAACAACTAGCGTCCCTGAAAACTTTAAGGAAGAAATACTAATTTTAAGCTGAGGTCAGAGAAACATTGCAAGAAAATTCTGTAAATGCGGGGCGAAAAAAACTGTACCAGAAGCTGGTGCAAAAGTTTCATTTCCGATTTTAATCAGATTTCGAGCAGTGATTTCTGCGCCCTCACTTGAGCTGCTGCCGGGGCAGCTGCCCCTCCATAGTTACCCCACTATTCTTTGATTACCGTTCGCTGTAACACCTTTCCGAGCAGTTTGCTGTTTAAGCAAAGCTTTCTGGCCTATATCCCCTAAAACGTCCAGCTAAAAACACGAATTAAAAAGTGGGATATATAAATACCAAAATGTTTTAGCACTATGTGTCAATCCTTAAAAAAGAACATGTTTCAGCTTCTATTGGTCAACGGCAAGTTTAATAAAGCTGAACGACTATACAAAAGGTTCCACTAAAGTGAGAAAGGTGGTGCAGTGATCTAAGCGCTGGCATCTGACTATTCGCCTGAGATGGGCCCGAGTAAGAGAAGATAAAGCACGGGTGATGTGTTTGTCTTTCGGGGCTCTAACTCTCTCCCTTCCCGGAAACCACTGCCTCTAAATTAGGAATGGGTCACTGTTATAGCCGAACGAGTTGGTGATGGCGGTCGTAAAACCCCGAAACGAAAAAAATAAAAATAAAAAAATGAGCAAAATAGTACAATTGCATTCGTACTCTGCTTTTTCTGTAGAATTATTAAGAGTTAATCTAGATCATAGGAATCGACTTACTTGGCTGGTGTTTCTAGTTAATTCCGCTACTTGTCCAAGCTCGCACCATATCCTTACACATACCTACTAGGGTTACCGCCTTTGCTGCGTCATCGCAGCATCACTCTTCCCACGACCAACTCCGTCAAATTCCTACAGTCTTTCTGCTTCTGACCCTTACCTCAGAACTCCGGCCAAACAACAGAAAAATCCAACATGAAACTCAACAGAGCCTCATCCTCCCTCAAAACACAATGCCGCTCGCTCCCTTCAAGGAGCGATTGTGACAACATAAAATCGAGACTGCTACTCCGTTGAAATACACTTGCTGTCCTCTGGCGCAAACTGTCTACACACACCAAAAAAAAAAAAAAAAAAAGAAAACCAAAATAGTCAAACATCGGCTTTGGGCGTACAAAAAGACCGACCAACAAAAAAGCTAAGGCCAAGAAAAACGACACATTGGTCCCCTACGAAACAAATACGATTCAACACGTATCGTCAACCGCAATATACAAAAAAATTAACAAAATTATTGAAATTCAATCAGTTATCAAATTAAATCGTGACAAAAGAACGAATTGTGAATCAAGCTAGTTGCAATCTGCTTGCTCTTTACTCTGACGCATGGGCGCCCACATAGGGGGCAAGAGGGGGCAAGAGGGGGCATTTTCCCTCCCCTGAATATCTGATCATGCTCTTTCACTGTCCTTAAAAAGTAGCACAGAGATTTTTGCCATAACAGTAATTCTGATTGCTAATTTTTCAGTAGAGCTTCTGGATGCGCGTTTATGCAGAAAAGCATTCTAAACGCCCAGTAGAAAAAGAGGAAATTTACAGTAGAAAGTAATGATGAAATTTTCTATTGCATATTGGAGAACAGCGTACATACATACAAGTATGGGAAAGTATGAAATGCAAAGAAATGAAAAATATATCACCCTCTGCAGCAGCTATTCATGACTGGACAAATCTCTCGAAAATTTTCCCAGAAATCCGTCATGGGAGCGTTTTTTCATTCTTGATGACCAATTGAGTAGTGGGGCTTTCGTGCCGCATGTGACAAGTATCCAAAATGATCAAAAGAACGACAAAATTTCCTTATTGTCCTACCTTGCTGTCGAATTTCATTTATCCATCTTTTATATCATTTTTCGGGTCTGTTGGTTTCCAATTAAAACTATGTGCTGAGAGTGTTGTAAAATATTTTAAATAACAAGACTGCATAGGTAAATTTTCCATTGGTATTTACACATGTTACTCGTAGTTACAATTTTTGTTTGCCCCCTCCTGAAAACTAAGCTATGGGCGCCCATGCTCAATACCTAAGTGCCCTATTTTCAACGTTACTTAAATATCGTGTGATGGAGTCATGCTATCAGCAGTGTGTATAATTTCCGTCAAATAACTATCCCCCTCCCACATACCACGTCCTAACTTCCTGAGCAGGAGAATTCAAGCTGTTCAAATGTCTTCCATCAATTAAACTTCTGCCGCCGTCGCGTCGCCCTCCCTTTGGGAGGTGTGTGCTGGGTAGGTATCGCGTTCTTTAGCTTGCAAGTGCCTTTGCTCCTTGGAGGGAAAAAAAATGGATTAGACCCGGTGTTTTTCTTCGGCTGCCCTGATTAACAAACATTTATTATAATTTTAATCTGATTTACTTATAATCACGTATTCAGGCCTCAAACATGATAAACTTTTCTTGCTTCAGTCCCATCCGCCCAAAAAGTTACTAAAATCATTAAATGTTTTCGAACGTTTTGGGACTGAGTCTAGATTTCTGGATTGTCCCAAGTACTCCACACACTCAGCGACTTATAGGACACTTCACAGACTACATTCGAATATTCCGAAACCTTCCATATTTTTTCTAGAGCATTTGAGCATTTTTCTGGCCTTGTGACAAATTTGAAATCGCACTCTTGTTGCCATAACAACCGAAAAACTAATTTCAATATGGCTTATTTAGCATTCTTATTTTTCTTTTATTTAATCAATAATAAAAACCTTAATTGCTCTGAGCTAAAGAATCAGCCTTCACTCACTTGTCTTGTATGTTATAAATTGAGCTTTCTCTTTTCTTTCCCAACTAACCTAGAGGTCAACGTTCGTTTCTGCCACGGAGGAACCTCAGGTTCGATCCCGGCAAGGTACCAACGCTCGAACCGTCAGACCCCGGGTACTGGCCCCCTGGTAATAAAAAAGAAGTCTTCCGCTCTTTTTGTGCCTCGCTTCCGTGCCTCTTTCCTATTAGGCACTCTAGCCCAAATCTCCTAGCTTCCTATTTCTAAGGGCTGTTTAAGACCTGGGGTCAGACACTCCCTAAAATCTACTACGTATGATCTGATCTTTCCCTACTAATTTATTTTATTGCCCACTCCTGCTTAAAGTCCGGTGTGACCACACAACACGGATATTACAATATCGCAAATAAACAAGATGGACATTAACGAATCATCAGGGATAGAGAGCAAGTCTTAAGAAACTTTACAGCTAGTAAGCTAAAGGTATTTTATAACATCTTTAGCTCACCATCAGTATTTCTTTTTAAACTGAACATTACTTAGACAACACACTGATAAAGTTTGTTATGTTCTCTAAAGTTTGATTCAATTCTTCAGTACTACCTGTTGCAGGGACACGGCGAAAAATAAGAAGCATTTGTGTACAAAACAGAATGTAAAATTCTGCGTCTGAAAAACCTGGGAAATGAATGACAAATTTTGTTGAGAGATGGCCTATGAACAGAATAAATTTTTCCGATCCGGTAACTAAAAGTACAGATCGTTCTTAACAGAAATACATTTACACCATCTAGCGGGGCGATTTTTCATCGAGAACAACTGCAAGATATGTGGCCAATCTTTGCCATTATCTGTCTTGTGGTGGTAAGTACACGTGTGAGAAGCTGCTGTCTACAAGCACAATGCCCAGTAAGTTTCGGAAGCTTGATGAGAAGTGGGATTTGTACAAAGAGGTGGATGTACCCTTGGGTGGAAGCGTATCATGGTTGTGCAGTTGTCCTAATTATCTGCATTAATCGCATGCGGCGTCAGGTACACTGCTGCACCAGTAGCTGGTTCATACAAGCCGCTGGACGTTGCACACTCACCCATTTAATACGAAAAGGAACCAGAATTCGTCGGTAAACATAACGCAGGGGTTTAACAAAGAATTTTAAGCTGGGACGGGAGCGCTGGAAAGTTTGGGGGTGTTGGATGAAAGCGAATTTTTCGAAGACGGAAAAATCTTTATAATGAAATATTTAGGCTTTAAACATAGTATTAAAAATGGGGGAACTTCAAAAACGCAGGACTGTTTAATTTTATACATAGTTAAGAACGGTTAAAACTGTAATTTTTTTTCTCAAACAGAATTTTGTTTTTGTGCTGTTGCTAATCTATCATGTCCAAATGGTTCCCAAAACAAGGCAAAAGCAACTAAGTTAGATATTGATAGTATCACAAATCGCGTGCATGCTGAAATGATACAAAATAATATCTGCAAAATTTGAAGCAGACTTAAAAGTGACTGACTTTAAACGAATGATTTAACCATGAAAAACTAGAAAAGAAACGTTAAAATGTTATATACATACAGTCGTGGCCAAAAATCCTGCACCAGTAGACAGAAAGTAAATTTTTGATGTTTGAAGTCCACTTATACAGCGTAATGGTAAAGTCAGTAATACATATTATACACCATTTTAAAGGAAATTTTATGTTGAATTCAAATATTTTTACAGAATGTTATTACCAGTAGTAGAAGTGAAGTTACAAGCAAAAGTACAGCGTCTAGTCATAAAAAGCAAAAAATAGTGGAATTTGTGAAATTAGTGTACAATGCATTTAACGTAAAATTACTGTACAGTTCATTATTGAAACTTGCAGGACACTTGAAATAACTTACCAACATTCAAAATACGCTGTAATATTTAATTGGGTATCCACGGTTTCTTAGTAACAAAATGTACCTTCTTGGCATGGAACTAATGAGCTTCTCTAGTTGTCCATTGGTGATAACACGGTGCCATACAGCCCTTACAGACTCAATGCTATTTTAGATGTGGGTCCTTGTTGACGGATCTTTTGCTTGAATCTCACCCACAGATTCTCTATGTGATTAAGATCCGGTGACTGTGCCGGCCACTGAAGTTTTCTTATAACTTTTCGATTAAACCACTCGTCAACCAACTTTGACCGATGACATGGCGCGTTATTGTCCTGAAAGATAAAATTCTGCAAACCCATGTCTTGTGCAGATGGTAGCAGTTTGGACTCCAAAATATCCACATATTTCGATCCATTCAATGTACCATCAACAATGTTCAGACGGCCAACACCATTGGCTGAAATATAGGACCATAACATCGCACCGAATGTGGGTGCTTGATTGTTGGCTGGGTGCAGCATGCCTTATATATTTCACCATCCCGACAATGTACATAATTATTTCCATTATTAGCGGGAATAGTAACAGTTGTTTCATCACTGAAAATAACATTTTTCCATCCATCAACTGTCCAATTCTTTACATTCATCAACTGTCCAATTTTTGCCTTGGCTAACGCAATTCTTTTGAGCAGTTGTTGTTCAGTAAGGAAAGGTTTTCGTGGAGCCAGTCCATTTTTTTGTAGCGAACGACGAACTGTACGTGCAGATGCAATAATATCTACTTCATTCTCCCACTCATTTCTTAAATCAGTGGCTATTTTAAACCTTGATTTTAAGGAACGACGAATCAGCATGCGATCATCACGTTCAGTACACAGCCTTGGTCGACCTGTTCTTTTTCTGTTTCCCACACATCCAGTTTCTGCAACTCTTTTAATGGTGCACAAGACAGTGGAATGATCACAGCCACATTTAACAGCAATTTTACAACTACTGAATCCAAGTTCATGCAAAGTAATAATTTTTGCCCTGGTTTGAAGAGGCAGGACCAATTTTCGGGTCTATGACATTCCGAAATTCAAATATCACCAGGAATTCTGCATAAACTTCCGTCAACTGACTACAAGCAGCTGCGTTCTAAGTCTGCAGACCAGATCAGATTTAGAGGATTTTAGGAAGAGAGTGTCTGACCTCAGGTCTTAAACAACCCTTAGAAATAGGAAGCTAGGAGATTCGGGCTAGAGTGCCAGATAGGAAAGTGACACGGAAGCGAGGTAGAAAGCGGGAGGTGGACGCCCTTATTACCGGGGGGCTAGTACCCGGGGTCCGACGGCTTAACGTGCCCATCCGACACACGGCCGGTATTTAGTGGTTCGAACGTTCGTACCTGCCCAGGATCGAACCTGAGGTTATCTCCATGGCAGTCACGAAGTTGACCACTAGGCCACCCGCGGCCCGTTCTAAGTCTGCAGACGATTTTACATCCTTTTATATCTCACTAGCGGACGACAGTGGATTAGAGGGGCGCGAAAGCTTTTTCAGAACTGGATTTATATTTCCTCACTTGCACATTTTTGCTTGTAACTTCACTTCTATTACTGGTAATAATAATATTCTGTAAAAATATTTGAATTTAGCATAAAATTTCCTTTAAAATGATGTATAATATGTATTCCTGACTTTACCATTACACTGTATAAGTTGACTTCAAACATAAAAAATTGATTTTCGGTCTACTGGTGCAGGACTTACGGCCACGATTGTAGACTTCAAATTTAAAAACAGAAAAAATTATTGCATTATGATAAAAGATACTTCAAGGTAGAGCTGAGGAATTAACGTAAATGCTAATGCCATTGACAACTGCGCTACGTAAAAAAAATGTTAAAAAATTAAGAGCGTGTCTGATGTTTGTCACCTTCAAATGGATGGGTGTTGAAATTTTTTTATAGGGGTATTTTGGAGAGGGTGTTCGATGTGTGTGTGTGCGTGTAAATCTCCGACATCATGAATAACAACTCACACCCCGGCATCATTTTTTTTTTTTTTTTTTGTGGTTGGAGGTTTATCGACCACCGTGAGCAACTCAATGGGCTATAAGCAGCCGCCCGTCCCTAATTTAGGGTCACTGGTTCCAGGGAAGGGAGAGAGCCAGTGCCGTAAGACAAACACAACATCCATGCCTCACCGGGATTCGAACCCGGGCCCCTTTCGGACGAATGATCAGAGGCCATCGCTTAGACCACTGCGCCACCGGGGCGACCCGGCATCATTCCAGTCTACTGGATCTGCATACATACTTTTAGAAAAACTGAAGTTTTTCAAATACAGAAAGTAAAACCCTTCGAGGAAAGGGTGGACACCTTTATGATGATATGATTAAATCCCATTATTTGAAATCCTAAAAATTAGTTGAATCATGGTGTTTATGAAAAAAAACCCAACCCCGTTAGGCATAGGTTGCTAGAACAGGGACATAGCCAATAAAGGAGAAAAGTTATGGGCTACAGCGATAAAATAAACGTGGGCTATAGGAATGAAATATTAGAAATAACCAGATATTTCCTTTAGGGGAAATGTTTCAGCAAAATTCGTGTTTTAATACCAATCGTCAAACCAGAGGAGCTCCGTTTATGATTCCAGGAATTTTGAAATTTTATACTCAGCTCGTGAAGTAGGAGCGCCAAGTCCGATTAACTGGAAAACCAGCTTCCCCTAATGTTGGAATTTTTACACGACCCATTTCCAGCACATTAATTTAAGCTTGAGATCTTAACAAGAGGAACTCACAAACTCAACTTCATGAGCTCAATGGGCCATGTATTTCAGCTCACAAATTTAAACCTGATGCCTTAGCATGAGTACATAAGCTGAATTTCACGAGTTGTGATTTCAGCATACTAACCAAAGTAAAATGGTTTAGCATGAGCGCTCAAGATGACTCATGAGCTTAATGGATTACGTGTTCCAGCACATCAAGTTTAGGTCCACATCTTAGAGAAATACCGCAAACTGAATTTTATGAGTATAATGGGTGACTCCAGCACATCAATTTAAGCTTAAGATTTTATCAGGAGTGCACACAATCAGTTTTTAACGAGCTTAATAGGTCATGATGCCAGCACATCATTTTAAACTTGAGATATTTAAGGGAACGCACAAACTGAATTTCACGATTTGGTCTTGTGATTTCAGCACATCAATTTTAGGTTGACATCTTAGCAGGAACGCAAAAACTGAATTTCATGTTTTTTTTATTGGAGGTTTAACGACCACCGTGAGCAACTTAATGGGCTATAAGCAGTGGTCCGTCCCTAATTTAGGGCCAATGGTTCCAAGGAATAGCGAGCCAGTGCCGTTTGACAAATACAACCGGCCTCACCGGGATTCGAACCCAAACCCAACTCGGACGAATGATCGGAAGTCAGCGCTTAGACCGCTGCGCCACAGGGGCGGCTTAATGAGGTGTACAACTCAAAGCAGGAAAAATATTTTTTTTTTTTGTTTATTTGACTGTGTTTCGGGGTTTAAGTTCCACCATGAGCTACACTACGGGCGTAAAAAGCTATCCCCGGTCCCTAACTTGGGGCCACTAGGGAGAGAGCCAAAACTATGAGACAAACACACTACCCATGCCTCAACCAGGCTCAACTCAGACGACTAATAAGAAACCTACGTCTATGACCACCCACCCATTATGGCTGTCAACAATAATCGAGAAATAAAAAGCGACCGTAAGCATGAGAAAGTTTTATTGAAAGACAATGCTAAAAGATAGGGTGTAGAGGTGTAGAAATAACTTCAAAGCACAAAACAGAAGCTTCACTTTTATTACGACAGAATTTAAAGCCTGGAAATAAGATATATTCATGGTACAGAAGAAATTACTTTCAAGATAACTTAAAAGTACAACCCAAAGCACAAAGGAAGTATAAAGCAAAAGCTTAGAAATAAATCAAATAGCGACAAGACTCACGAAAGAGCTCGCCGTTGTTACATCATACTCTAAGCAAACTTAAAAATTTCATTACGTTATTCAGACACCGCCTTTCGTTCGAACACACGTACTATAATCCAACCTATCACTCCTTATCACCTGCTGAGACAGCAGAATAACTGCCAGTGATGCGACCACGCCCATTATTAGTACTCGATAACCAAAGTTCAGCCTGATAATAAATTCATGAAATATCAGCAACAAATGTCCGAAATGGGGATGTGACGGCTCAGCTAAAAGATATGACAGAACGGGCATTTTAAATATGCAATGCTCACTATTTGGGTACAGTCTCCACTAACTGAAGAAAAGATGAAACAAAAATATTTTGCTACATCCAACAGTGTGCATAAATTTGTTTTCACATAATATTTATGACTGCATGCTAATGGAAGATTGTGTGACCTTCATTTTTTACGCTTTCCAACCGTAGGTTGAAGAAGCGTATATGCTCCAGCTTTGCCCGTCCGTCTGTCCGCCCGATAACTCGCGTAAAATGGTTCGATTTCGATGAAATTTTAGTATGTGGTAAGGGACAACTTGGGGACGAACCCTATTGAAAATGGACGAAATGGGATCAAAGGTCAGGACATAGGAGCGGGATCCATTCCATTGCCCTTATGCGTCATAACTTACGTAAAATGCTTCGATTGCGACAAAACTTTATCATGTTACGGAGGTATACTGAACCGGTTCTGTTGAATATCATCGAAATGGGGTCAAAGGTCAGGGCACAGGAGCGAGATTTATTCCACAGCCATTATCCTCATAACCTGAGTAATGATTTCTGGTATGTTGGAATGGAAAACGTTTCATAATCAACGCACTGCATGCTTTTACTAACTTGTTTATACTTGCGAATTATTCATTTGTATTTTTCATCTTCACAGAGTGGAGGCCTCATCTGTTTCTATACTACGCAGTGACTGACTGGCGATCCATAAACGGCCAAGGAAGCTGATCAGGCGGCCCACTTTGAGGGGAAATTATCACTGTACCCTATCCTTAAAAGAAAAAAAAAAAGAAAAAGCGGTATGCCAGCATCCAGTTTACTGTTTAAACATGTTTTCAATACAAGTCTACGAATCAATGCAGTTGAGTATTGAGGCAATAACAGCATCATTTTAGCCGTTTTCCTGGACGGCAAATTCACAGTAAAATTTAATATAAGAACAAAACTATTTTCGTTGCGCAGAAGCAATAAAAAGAAGTACGTTCTCTGAGAGAGATTCATTGTCGAAGATTTTATTACATTCTTATTAATTTTGCTGCAATAACTGAATTCAGAATTTTTAATAGTTTTTCCGCTCTTAATGAGAACAGAAATCCAAATACGCCAAAAATTAACTTCGTTTTCAGGATGTACCTAACATTAATAAAATAATCACGAATAAATATCTTGAAAAAAAAACTGAAATTGCCCAGAATTGCAAGAATTTCTGTCCACACTTATAAAATGAAAGAAATTAAAGTGAAAATAAATTTTTATTTAATAACTCTCGAACGGGAAGAAGTATATTTGCTGTAGTTGAAACAGACTTTCCAGAAGTGCAGTTCAAAAATTCGTGCACCTGTAAGGCACAAAAAGTAGTAAATCAGATGCAGATCTCATTCAAAAAATAGCATACACAGTCGTATCAGAATAATATGACCACCTCCGGAATCACAGTGTACCCCGCCCAGGCGCGTCACAGAGTGCACGTGAGAAATTCGAGTCGACCACACTGAGATATAAGCGGCGGGCCGAGCCATAGTGCGTTGCGTGATGAGCACAATGGGCAGAGCTAGTGATTTGACGGATGTGATAAAAGGGATGATCATCGGCTACCGCGCCAAGTGTGGAAGCATCTCAGAAACAGACTTCGTGGGCTGTTTGCGAGGTGCTGTAGTAAGGGTGTATCAAGAATGGACCGCTGGCACACGGAGCATCTCCCGACGTCATAAATGTGGAGCCCCAAAGGCCATCGACCCCAGAGGAGAACGTCGCCTGCGTCGACTGGTAAAGGGCAATCGTCGCGCAACAGTGCAGCAATTGACCACGCAAATGAACGATGGGACTCCCAGATACGGGTCCATGACAACAGTAGAACGAACTCTGTTACGCATGAATCTCCGGAGTCGAAGCTGCGTCAAGGCGCCCGTGTTAACCCTGGTCCATCAGCAACAACGCCTGCAGTTCGCATGGGACTACCGTCATTGGACAGTGGAAGAGTGAGAAAAGGTTGCATTTTCCGACGGATTTAGGTTTCTACTCCACAGAAGTGACGGGTGGTGGCGGATACGGCGTCAAGGATTCCGGGTGTTGGTTCTCGTGTTTGTGTGTGACACACACGCGAGAACCAACACTCGGAGTCCCGGACACGCTTGTCGGTCAAGTACACGCCGGCGGTGGCAGTGTGCATGACCTGGGACCGCTGGTACAACTGGATGGGTCCCTGAACGCCAATGGCTACAGTCAATCCTCGCTGACCACATGCATCCTTTCATGTTGGAAGTTTACCCGGTGGAGATTGTGTCTACCAACAGGACCATGCGGCCTGCTATGTCTCCAAGGTGGTGCGTGACTGGTTCCAAGAGCACGACAGCGATGTCTCCGTTTTCCCTTGGCCGGCGAAATCGCTCGACCTTAATCCCATAGAGCACTTGTGAGACTATTTGGATCGACAGGTTCGACGTGCTGACCCACAACCACGTCATCTCCGGGACCTCAGTGCTTTATACTGCAGTCCGAATGAATACGTGTGCCTCGGGCAACCTTCCTGGGTCTCATTGCGTCCATGCCACGCCGTCTCGCCGCTGTCATCCGGGGCCAAGGGTGGTTATTCCCATTAGCTAGGTGGTCATATTATTCCGATACGACCGTTTATTAAATTTTGGGTTCCTGCATTTATATGAATGCAGCAACCCCAAATTTTTACCGTAGGTAAATCGCAATGGATTAACCTACACAATGAACTTCAAGTTTCTATCCCGGACTAGTGATTGCATACTTGATCATATCGTATTGATTATTTAACTGTAATTAGCAAAAGGAAACTGAGGTAGAGGATATCAGCCGAAAGGGATGAGGCTTTGCTATGCAGTTTTTGTTTTGTTTTCTCTAAAGCCGTTAAAGTGGAAGACACACTTCGCCATTTTTTTATAACTTCGTTTGCTTCAATAAGAATATTGAAGTACAAGTGTATATACATATATAAATTTTTTCCATTTGAGTTAGCATAAGGTCTACCGTTCCAGAAAATGGCGGCCCACCGGGAATTCTTCCTGTTTCCCGGTGGCCCAGTCCGCGCCTGATACTGCATGTTTCACAGAAGACAATCTGCTCGTCCTTCCGAAACCATTTCCAATCCAGGATACGACTTGATATGAGGCGGATAAAAGCACCCCTTCTCTTGCTCTATTCAGAGCCAGGTGGGCCTCAAACAGCATCTGGTTTACTATAGAAATGCAAAAAAAGCATTACTAATATAACTTCTTTTTATTGGACCCACGTTCCTGTCAACGCGCATCATCTTCACTCAACATATACAATTCTATCTAATTTTTTCCTACCACTGTAAAATATTGAGTAGATCTGTCATTATCTACAGTACGTAGAGGTCTTCAATCCTGATATTTCCTCGGAAGAACTTTATTGTAGATATAGACTTCATCGGATCTATATGTCAAAATGAACTCGCATTAATTGGTTAATCTTCTCATCTGTGACCAATGCAATCAAGATTCTGATTAACATATGGGGTTTATTTTTGCCACATGACTCCTTATGGAAGACGGACTCTGTAAATAATAATTTGTAAATATTTTATGTCTGTATTTTTATTTTGACAAAGAATTTTCTAAGATATGCAACACAAATGCCAATGGTAAGACATGCCTTCAATATTTCAAGCAGCAACTTCATATATGGAAGAAAGGGACCTTCGAGCATGGGCCAGTGGCGCAATGGATAACGCGTCTGACTTCGGATCAGAAGATTCCGGGTTCGATTCCTGGTTGGCTCGCATTTTCTTTTTTGTTTCCGTGATTTACCACAAGTTTCTGTAAATTACGCTGTCTCTTCAACTTAAAGCCGGAAGAGCTCACATGCAAATCTGAATGCTTTCTGAGGTAATGGGGGAAAAAGAACGGCTACGCTTTTTACAGATAACAGAATGTACACAAAAACCTGATGCTTAAGATGTGGATGTCAGTTCTGAACGATGGCATCATAAAACAAAAAATAATAATAAATAAATAAAATAAGTGAGTATCATAGGCGCAGACTTTTGTAAATTCGATGCAGTGGTGAAAGTAGACGGTTTGTTTTGGGGAAACGCAAGTCTGGGCATGGATTCTCTCTGTCTCTGTCATACAAGCGCCCACGTATTATACGCCTGTGTTCTTTTATATACACATAAAATAAAAAATATTCCAATGAATAAAAACTAAACCCAAATAAATTTATAATTCATCTAAAAATGTCTATATCACAAAGAGCAGGTTACTCGTCAGCTGAAGGAGTTTTGTTTATCTTAATTGCGCACTGAAGAATAGTGAAAACATTTGGAATTCACCAATTGTTTTCCTACCGAATTCTACCTAGTAATTATCGTATTAAATGAGCATACTCAGTTCATCGACGTTATGCAATATCAAAAGGACAAAAACTACACACCCATGGTAATTTAATTTAGAGAAGAACACCACAGAGAGCGTTCATTTCTACATTTAAATTGCCAAAGAAATCGCTGCTGTACTACTACTTTAAGCAATTAGAGGATGCCGTCTCTTCCTGAACCCAGTGCGGTCTTGGTCAGCTGATACATACTGAATAGTTACTGTCAATGAATTTGAGTTAAGCAAGGTTAGTAAACTTTATTAAAAACCACTTGTAGACATTGAAAAATTCTTTTTGCATTAGGAAGCTTGAAATGTGCGAATGATGATCCTTCATTTCGTTTTTTTTTTTGTTTTTTTTTTTGACGATGCACAATTTCGCTGCTGGTATCGAATACAGATTATATCGAATTCAAAATACATTTTATTTCATATATTTGCTTCTAAGCATCCAATTCAAAAATTCTTTCCATTCATACGCATAGATTCTCCGCTCCGGAGAGTAAAATTAAATTGTGTTTCCCCAGATATCTCTGCTTCTAAGACTCCTATTTGAAAAATTATTTCTGCAGCGGATACAGCTCCTGATGGGAAATTTTGCATATAATTTCAAATTTTTGGTATAAAATGGTTTGGCCACCAGGAGGCGGAAGTGTTAATTTCTGCTTCTGAAGTATTTACAGCAAAATCTGAGCTTCTAAAATCTCTATTGAAAAGATTCTTTCATGGACCGATACTACTCAAGCCGATAAACCTTTTCGGAATAGTTTCTTTTTAAAGTAATGCGTGGCTTCTCCGCCAGGAGGAGTAAAAATGTATCTTATTTTTTCAATATCTCTGCTTCTAATGGTCCGATTTGAAAATTTTCTTCTTCGTTGGATAGTTTCCAGTGCGATATATTTTTTTTATTTCAAAATTTTTAAGTAATGCATAGACTTTCCGCTACGGGGAGTAAGTTTTCCCGATATCTCTGCTCCTAAAACTTTGATTTCAAAAAACTCTTCCTGCACCACATACAGCTCCTGGTGGGAAACGTTTTGATTGTAATTTCTAATTTTTTTTTTTTTTATAAAATATGGTTTAGCTAC
Source organism: Macrothele yani (assembly GCA_039090855.1). Lineage (NCBI taxonomy): Eukaryota > Metazoa > Arthropoda > Arachnida > Araneae > Macrothelidae > Macrothele > Macrothele yani. The sequence continues at coordinate 48,309,789 of CM077012.1, forward strand.
CAGGGGGGCGAAAGCGTTAATTTCTGCTTCGTAGCTATTTGCAGCAAAATTTGAGCTTCTTAAAGCTCGATTGAAAATATTCTTTCGTGGACCGATACCGCTCATGTCGGTAAACATTTGAGAATATCAGAATATCTTCTTAAAATAATGCACGGTTTCTCCGTCAGGGGCGTAGATTTATATCTTATTTCTATCAATATCTCTGCTTCTTGAAAAATTTCTCAGTTAGAGTTTCCGGTGTAAAATGTTCTCATTGAATTTCAAAATTTTCAAGTAATGCATAGACTTTCCGCTAGGGCGCGTAAAAGTAAATTGTTTTTACAAGTACCTTTACGCCCCCTAGCGGAAAGTCTTTTAAAGGTAAATTGCGTTTTCATCTTTGCTTCTAAAACTCAGATTTGAAAAATTCTTTCTGCACCGGATACAGCTCCTGATGGGAAATGCTTTGCACATAATTTCCAATATTTCACAAAGAATGGTATGGTTTGGCCACCAGAGGGCGCAAGTGTTAATTTCTGCGTCTGATGTATCTGCAGCATCTGAGCTCCTGAAAACTCTACTGAAAAAATTCTTTCGTGGACCGATACCGCTCACATCGAAAAACATTTTGAGAATACTTCGTAAAATAATGCATGATTTTTCCGCCTGGGGGTATAAACGCATATCTTATTTCTTGTCGATATCTCAGCTTATAAGAGCCCAGTTTGAAAAATTCGTTCTTTGTTGGGGAGCGTTTCCGCTGCGAAATGTTTCTCACATAATTTCAAGTTTTTCTTAGCTCACAAGCCTGCCACCAGAGGGCGTAAGATCACGTTTCCGTTTACAGCAATATCTGTGGGGCTAAAAACCAGATTGAAAAACTTCTTTCTTCGGTCAAATACTACTAACTATGCAAACTGTGTGGGTACTTTCTTTTCAAAATAGTGCACAATTTCGCCGCAAGAGGCGCAAATACTTAGTCTGATTTTCTCAATATCACTCTTTTGCAGGTGCGATTTAAAAAATTCTTTCAACATCAGATGCCATTTACCTTGAACACTTTAGGCTAATATATGAGGAATTTTGCAGTTCACAGTTCTGTCGGTAGGTGGTGTTTGTGTACTTCAGTTTGCAGTTGTATCGCCGCTTCTAAAAAAGTCACTGAGAAATTTCTTCTTTAATGTATACTATTCGCCACAACAGATTTGGAGCATTTTCCTCTTTAAATAACGCAAATATTTCCCGCTATCTACGTAAAGGCGGAAACTTTTTTTTTTTTTCGCTATCTCTGCTCCCGGGAGACGTATTTGAAAAGTTCTTTTCCCTTAGCATAGCCTTTGCCATGAAGAATAATTTTCGCTTATTTTCAACTTTTCCATTATGCAAAATTCTTCCGCTAGCAGACGTAGACTTATATAATGTTTCCTTCTATATTTCTCCTTTTAACTATTCGATTTGAAAATCTCTGTCTCTGGTACCTTTCCTTGTACTACGAGAAACTTTTCGTTCGCCATTTGTTAATATCCGTAATATGCTTTTTAGCAGCTGGTGGAACTAAGTAGATGTTTCTATTTCTGGATGCTTTATCGATTGTTGGAACCGGTCGATTGTTTTCCAGACAGGATCCATTGACTTTGAATAGCTTTGATAAATTTAATTTGAGTCAGAACGGATTCAAAAGACGTGCTTAGTACATCCGAAAATTCGGTGTAATCTCTTTGTTTATACTTGCGAATTATTCATTTGTCTCTTTCATCTTCACAGAGTGGAGGCCTCATCTGTTTCTATACTACGTGCTTCACAGAAGAAAATCTGCTCCACCTTCCAAAACTATCTCCAATACAGGATACGACTTGATTACGAGGCGGCTAAAAGCAATCCTTCCCTTGCTGTATTCAACGTCAGGTGGGCCTCAAACTGCATCTGGTTTACTATACAAATGCATAAAAAAATCTGATTACAAATATATTTTTTTCCTTTTACAGGACCCACTTTCTTGTCGACGTGCATCAGCGTTACATTCAGAGAGTTCTTTTCCGGGTGGAGGGGGCAATTACAAATTTTGGGGGGCTGAAAAACTTTGAGTTATTACATACATACATACATACATACATATAACCAGAATTTTGTTATTTTGAAATACATTAATATACACAGTCGAGTCGCAGTATTGTGACCACCACCTATTTTTGACGTCAAAAGCGCGTAGCTAATGAAATGAAGGCACGTGTCGTGAGCTGGCTTGGAGGGTATATAAAGTGTGCTGTAGGCATTCTTAATACATATCACTCGTTGCTGCCATGGATAAAAGGAGCAATTTATCAGATTTGTAAAAAGGGATGATTATCGGCTTTCGGGCCAAGGGTGGCAGTATTTCTGAAACAGCGCAGTTTGTGAACTGTTAGAGTGCTGCTGTGGTTAAAGTGTATCGTGATTGGAGAAATGGCACCATTGCGATTGAGCGATGTGTAAACTGCGGAGAACCACGTGCCATTGATGTGAGAGGTGAACGTCAGCTTCGAAGGTGCGTGAGGGCCGATCGACACGCTACATTGGAGCAACTCACTGGCCGAATGAACCAGGGGGCTACCAGAAGTGTGTCTAAAACGACAGTTCAGCGAACCCTGCTGCGCATGGAGCTCCGATGAGACGGATGGTCACTGCACCTATGCTAATGAAAGTGCATCGGCAGAAAAGGCTTACATTTGCACTGCAGTATCGGAATTGGACCACTGCTGACTGGCAATAGATTGCCTTCTCCGACGAGTCACGTTTTCAGCTTCACTGAAGGGATGGACGTTGGTGTATAAGGCGAAAAACATCGAAGGACAAACACTCTTCAACTATTGCTGGCAGAACACAAGCTGGTGGGAACAGCGTTACGGTCTGGGGAATGTTTTCGTGGCATTCTCTGTGTCCACTCATGCCTGTGGAAGGAAATATGGACTGAATTTCGTTGTGAATCCATCCTTGCAGACCACGTACACCCATACATGGTGATTGTCTTCCCTGGGGCGGATGGGATCTTCCCGCACGACAATGTGATGTGTTACACAGCTAGAAATGTCCGAGAGTGGTTGGAAGAGCACGATGAAGACTTCAAAGTACTTCCCTGGCCCCCTAATCCCCCAGACTGAAACCCAATTGAGCATTTCTGGGACCACCTCGATCGTGTTGTTTGCTCTATGGATCCTCCACCACGCAGCCTTTAGCAGCTGCCAGGTGTACTGCAGTCAACATGGCTCCACATACCTGAGAACACATTCCAGCACCTTATTGAGTCACTCCCAGCCCGTCTAGCTGCTGTCCGCGCTGCACACGGCGATTTTTTTTTTGTTGGAGGTTTAACCATTACCGTGAGCAACTCAATGGGCTATAAACAGTCGCCCTTCCCTAATTTAGAGCCACTGGTTCCAGGGAAGGGAGAAAACCAAGGCCGTAAGACAAACACAACATCCATGCCTTAACGGGATTCGAACCCGGACCCCATCTCGGACGAATGGCCACAAGCCAGCGTTTAGACCACTGCGCCACCGGGGCGGCACACGGCTATTACTCTGGATATTAGCTGGTGGTCACAATGTGACTCGACCGTGTATATAAAAATTTTAAATAGAGTAGAACATTTTTCTTATGCTCGTATAATCGAAAGTGCAAATTCCAAGAAATCTACACGTACTACAGACAGGTGATTAAAAATGAAGAAATTTTATACCTTTGCTTTTAATTCAGTAATGCACCACGGTTTTCACCATAAGGTGGGGTAAAATATTGAGGATGCTGGTAAGATAACGCTGTGCTAGAGAAAGTCTCTCCCGAAATACTGTATTAAGAGTGGTAAAAATGTCCTGGCCTTACTTACAAGCGTGTTTCTGATTAAGGAATCATTACAGCGTTACCTGAAAACGTATGGTGTAAACCATTCCCCTGCCATTTCGTTTCAGCCTCTTTAGATCATTTAGATTAGCACAGAGTAAAAAAAAAAAAAAAGATACTAACCTTTTGGATGCCAGTTTGAGATGCATAGGGGGGGGGGTCATGGATTGTCTGGGGGCCACGCACCCCCGAGAAGTTGCCTGAATACATCACCGACGCGCATCATCTTCACTCACAACATATTCAATTCGAACTAGTTTTTTCTACCAGAGTAAAATACTGAGTACATCTGTTATTATTTAAAGTACTTAGTGTTCTCGATCCTGAAATTTCCTCAAAGGAACTTTATTGTCGATATAGACTTCATCGCATCTATGTCAAAATGAACTCTCATTATTTGGTTAATCTTATCTGTGACCAATGCGATCAAGATTCTGACAAACACATGAGGATTTCCCTGTGTTTATTTTTTGCCACACGACTTCTTATGAAAGACGGACTCTGAAAATAATGATTTGTAAATATCTTTTTATTATTGTGACCAAGAATTTTTTAAGATGTACAACACATGGCAGGACATGACTTCAACATTTCAAGCAGAAACTTCATATATGGAAGAAAGGGACCCTCGAGCGTGGGACAGTGGCGCAATGGATAACGCGTCTGACTTCGGATCAGAAGATTCCGGGTTCGATTCCTGGCTGGCTCGTTCGCTTTTTTTTTTCTTGTCTCCGTGCTTTGCTACAGGATTCCGTAAATTACTGTTTCTGTTAAACTTAAAGCCGGAAGAGCTCACATGCATGAATGCTTTCTGAGGTAACGGGGGGGGGGGACAAAAAAAAAAGAACGGCTACGCTTTTTTCAGAGAACAATATGTACACAAAAACCTGATGCTAAAGATGTGGATTTCAGTTCTGAACGATGGCATTAAAAAAAAAAATAAGTAAATAAAATAAGTGAGTATCATATACGCAGACCTTTGTAAATTCAATGCAGTAATGAAAGTAGACGGTTTGCCTTGAGGGAACGCAATGTTTAGAGTTTAAAGTGTGGGCGGATATTCTCTCTCACACACACACACATTTTATACGTGTGTGCTCTTATATATGCACAAATAAATAAAAATATTACAATGAATGAAAATTAAACCCTAATAAATTTATAATACATCTAAAAAATTTTGTATCACAAAGAGCAGGTTACGCGTCAGCTGAAGCACTTTCGTTTTTTTTTTTTTTTACGCTTTCCAACCGTAGGTTGAAGAAGCGTATATGCTCCAGCTTTGTCAGTCTGTCTGTCCGCACGATAACTCGCGTAAAAATGGTTCGATTTCAATGAAATTTTAGTATGTAGTAGGGGGACAACCTGGGGGCGCACCCTGTTGAAAATGGAAGAAATGGGGTCAAAAATCAGGACATAGGAGCGGAATCCATTCCATCGCCTTTATGAGTCATAACTTAGGTAAAAATGCTTCGATTGCGACAAAACTTTATCATGTTGCCAGGAGGTATACTGAATCTGTTGAATATAATCGAAATGGGGTCAAAGGTCAGGGCATAGGAGCGAAGTTTATTCCAGTTATATTCATAACTTGACTAAAAATGCTTCTATTGCGACAAAACTTTAGTATGTTGTTCCGGAGGTATACTGAACCAATGCTGTTTAATATCATCGAAATGGGGTCAAAGGTCAGGACGCAGGAGCGAGATTTATTCCACAGCCATTATCCTCATAACTTGAGTAATGGTTTCTGGTATGTAGGAAAGCGTATCATAATCAATGTATTGCATGATTTTACTAACTTCTGTCAATTGCTTCTGTGAGATGTCAGCTCGTACATGTATATCCCAAGTTTCAGCAACACGTATACTCGTGAAACAGCGGTATACCTAGTGGTTTCCCAAACAACGTATTTGATAATGTTACGTTGCTAATGAGCCTGTAACTCGCAATGCTTTTGATTTGTCAAGCATGTTACATTCTAAGTAATAAGTTGCTGACGTATAGAAAATATCAGCGACCAATCACTGATATTTGAAGGTCAATTTTTCATTATTCTAGATTGAGCATATCTTGACGCCTACTTTTAAAAGCATGTTCTGCAGAACACAAGCTCCCTGCAGAACGAGAAAAATTATAATTGGCTTCTGTGAGCATAGAAACGAAATTGCAAGAAACGCATGTTATCGTTTCAAGTTACGAGCTTTCGACTTTTAAACTTACATGGATGAGATCTTTTTACAAACAGGGCGCTAAAGCTTCATCTGAGAGACAACAGCTGGCGTTGAGGCGCAAGTGAACCGCTGATGTATGTGTGATACCTCCAGTCAGGGAGGGCGCCAGAAGTTTTTCAACAGGAGGGGGCGCTCTAAAATCCGGGCGGGGGCGAATTATGCTTCATATATAGATAATTAAAGTCAAGCATTTTAAAAAACCGCCGTCGCTTACCCTAAACAAAGCTTTTTCTTGACTTCCGCAGCACATGCAGCACTTCGAAGTGTGGCAACTGATGACTCTGCGCTTCTTGATTTCATTTTCTTACAAGAAGTCCACGACACCAAGTAAGTTTTGTGGGTCAAGCTGTTCTGGTGTTTTTTTTAAGCAGAATCCTTTTAAAGAACTTTTTTTCAATTATTGTAACCTCGCTGAGCGAAGGTGACCTCATGTTTTTCGTCGTCCGATGAAAACATTCTACACGGAAAACAAAAGGCGGAATCTCTTTATACTATATGCAAGCCATGGAAACATGTTATACTAATATGTTTGGAAGCTTCTTTGTTCTTTACCGTTTTTTTTTTTTTGTTGTTGTGGGAACTGTTTTAATATACGCTGTTTGGGTTGATCCGAAAGTGAAGTTGCTTTATCAAGCTCTCCGAGTTCAACATTTTTTGGTCTTGCGACCATGTGGTCCTTCCAGTGTTTTATTTTCACAAACATTGCGTTCATAAAAAAATTCCATTGAATCACTACAAGCACTTAAGGAATCCTCGTTAATTCCTAATGATTCACCACACGCTGTTGATGAAGTTGTAGCCGTCTGATAATCATTATCCGCTTTGTAGGCACTATCGCTCAATTTACGTTTCTTCTTCTGATTAACACTTGTTCCAAATAATCATGGATTGGTCGTTTTGCGGAAATGTTATTTCAAAGTTTGGTTTGGGAAGAAATACCCCACTTTCATGTATCACACACAATACGCGCAAAAAAAAAAAAAAAAAAAAAAAAATCAAGCAGGGAAAATGAGACTTTTCACCAGAACGAGAAAGAAAACGAGTGTAACTACTAACTAGCCAAGAGAAATTTCTCTCACTGTCTGGTGGTGACTGACGCCGATCACTGCCTGCTGTTTTCGACGATCGTGATAACGTCCACTACTTGTCATAGACTGCGAGGGCGCCAGGGCGGTGATGGGATTGGCAGAGTGATGCTTATTCAACTTTTCAACCCAGTGGCATGGCCGCGGCATCGAACTGAAGATGTCCTTTGAACTTCCGGCCGGTCTTCGACCTCTGTGTGCCAAAGCGGAAGCGCACCATATAAGTAAGGTTGCCCATGTGAGTCATGGATCGTGGTTGGAGGAACATAACTGCATAATGCTACCCTTCTCCCATTGCCACAGAAGAACATACAGCTCCGATAGTAAAGTGTACTACATTTTCTTTATTTATCCAAAAAATTCTGGGGGGGGGGGGGCTCACCAAAATTTTGGGTGGGCTCCAGCCCATCCCGGTGGCGCCGTCCCTGCCTCCAGTTATATTTCCATTGCGATTTGGTTAATTCTAACCCTTTGTAATACCAGTGACTGTTTACTTTGAAGTTGTATCACCCGTAACCGTAACTCACGTCAGAGGAACGTAAGAGTGTTGGTGGGGATGGAAGTGCCAGCAATGCAGCGGCGAAGCATCATGATGGAGATAAAAATGGAGATTGTTAAGATCGAAGCTGGAGAGAAGATTGTGAACGGGGCACGTGTATGCGATATGAATAAATCGACGATTCGTACAATTGTAAAGGACAAAAAGGATTGTGGAACACACTGAAAGATCTGTGCCTATGAAGTGATCAGTAATCAGCAAGAAACGAGGAAAGGTGGTTAAAGAGATGGAGAAGCCTCTTTGCTTATGGCCTTAGGGACAATCAACTGCATACACCCATTAGTTTTAGGCTCATACAAGAAATAAGTCTCTTTCTCAAGAAAGTGCACCAAAACGTGAGAATTTGGGTACTATGTGCATGTGATCGTAGCATTTGACTGTATCGCATATCGTTTAATAACCTCTGAGGCATTGATGAGAATGTTTTATGCAAATTTAATTACTTTTCGGGACATAATTTTCCCGCAAATACATAAAAATTAAGAAGCAGCGGCCCGTAAGTTTTCTTGCTAGCATCTCGAATCAAGAGTACGGGGAAATACGTGAGTTAATGCTTGTTCCATTCTCTCTGCTTGTGGCTCTGAATTAGGGACGCAATTGAGAAGGGAGGAGAAAATTCCTTTGTTTTTAGAAAAAACAGTGGAAGCAAAGAACAATCAGTATGCGTCAAAAACTAGAGAGGAGGATCAAATCAATGTCCTCCTAACAGAAGAGTTATGATGACTCACTGAGATCACAAAATCTTACCAGATGGAGTTTTGCCAAGAACTTAAGAGATATGACGCAGAAGATAGGACTCGAAATTTCAATAAATCTTTCAGAGAATTTTTGGGTTCAACTGCGTACAAAACAGAAAAACGCCGTGTAATTCGCTTATGCAAACTGCGTACATGATTGTAACCTGGGCTTGAACTTTCATTTTGAAATAGTCTTTCTTGAAATAGTTATTGTACAAAAAATAATAAAAAAAACCCTAGGAAGTTCAATGCCTTATGTATAACTCAGTAACCATCTTTGTAAATGTCTCGATGTTTCGGAATCCTGCCTTCGCACGTCACTTCCCCTGAATTCCAAAATGAATGGGAAAACACAGACAGCAGCTACTCATGCCACGTAGCAAGAGTAACATCTCTGAGCGCAATTAAATGCGCGACTCTTTCCGGTAGGAAGAACATTTCCCGGTGATTAATTTATTTTTTAGTTCTTAAGTGAATCTTTGTCGGTAATCACAGATGTTAACCGGAATAATCTCAGTTTCAACTGTCGGAAATGTAATAAAATACATGTTCACAGAACGAGGCCATTAAAATGCACGCTACGTTGAATGATACCCCACACAAAGCATATTAGACAATTGTGTATGTTTCCGATTAAGGTATTCATATGAAATCAGTTCATGGTCATTTATTCATCATCCATTTTTAGGGCATCTTTTGTTTTAGCACGCAAGGATGCGCTCCAATTTACCAAAATCCAGGGGTGGATTACGAGACTGCCCAGCTCAATTTGCCGCCCGTCTACTTCCAGCCACAGAGCAACAATTTGTCTAAAACGATATTTAATGTAGTTGCTATCGATATATCCCAAACGGTATCTGAATTCAGCACAGACCGTTCGGAGAAGCTGGTAATAGGAGGAGATTGTTCCGCGGCATGAAGACTGATAGGCGGGGGTAGGACACAACTGAAACCAAGGAATCTGAAAAGCTCGAGGGAAGAGGGGGGGGTCCCATTTCTCCAGGAGACAATTCCCTCCTGGTTATTCTTATTAACCGATACTGCTCCCATCTATTCAAGGCTTAAACTTATTTGATATAAAAAAAAATTTCAATATCAGTGATACGCATATTTTCTTTAGGCAACATTATCAATGATTCTTTTCTTTACTTTAGGCCGCCATACAGTGATTCAAAATAATCCACAAGTGTTTTTTCTAAAGGTACTGGACATACAGGGTCTACAAAAAAGTCTGAGTAAAAATTCTGAAGGAGGTTTTTTTAGTCTAATGTGTTAGGAAAACTTTCGTGCACTGGGAGTAGTTCGAAGAGGAAATAAACTGAAAAAACAGTGAGTGAGAATCTTTGGAGGCTGTGCGGATTCGCTTTCTGGATATTCCAAAACAAAGTAGATTTGAAAGGGACGAAAAAAACGTTTGAATGATGCAACAATTTTGAATATAAGCAGAAGTTTCTAATTCTACGAAGTAAATTTATACAATGTACAAAAATAAACTACAGGATCAAAACCGAAGCTTGACATTTTCTCTTGATTGATGGTTTAACGACCACCGTGAGCAACTCAATGGGCTATAAGATTCGCTCGTTCCTAAGTTAAAGCCACTGGTTTCAGGGAAGGGAGAAAGCCAGTGACGCAAGACAAACACAACATCCATGCCTCACAGGAATTCGAATCCGGACCCTTCTCAGACGAATGCTCATAAGCCAGCGTTTAGACCACTGCGCCACCGGGGCGGCGAAGCTTGATATTCCATGACCTTTCTTTTAAGAACATATTGTGTTCATATATATTCCTAAGAGAAAGGTAACTTTCATTTCAGTTTTATGAATTTCTCATAAATGGAAGTACTTAATAATTTTCCGGGATTTCCATTACTTGCGATATGATCTACGAGAAAAGAAGCAAACTCGACAATAAGTTCTATCGCAATCATAAAATTTCCACCATGCATTGAACCAAATTTGTCATTTGTCAGAGTAGCCCGTTTCAGGAAGTCCATGAGATCCAAGGGCCTGGGTCGCAGCAACAAAAACCTCGTCGCAAAACATTCCCCCGAAACTTTATTTGCCTACCTCAAAAGTAAGTATGATATCGATTCTTCATATTATTGATCCTCTATCTTTCATTGCTAAAACCCATGATTTTTGCACGTAAGAATTTTCATGGCCCGTTAAGAGCTCACTGTTTTTAGCGATCAAAACCATATTTTCCTATCTCAGAATTTCCACCAAATAAGCGACATGGGACACAGAATACTATTGAACACCGTGAATCATCATACATTGTGAGAGAAATTTAAAAAAAAAGTAATCTTACGTTTAGAACATTTCCTTACTAAAAAATCGAACAGTTTTCGATGTCTGTAATACGAACAACTATACTAATCACTTCAGAGCCAGAGATGAATCAATTTTTTGCCGCTGTAAGCACCAATTCAGATTTGACACCTCCACATTTCATTGAGTTTTTTTACAACAAACATACTTACGTAAAAAAGAAAAAAAGAACCTACATAATTTGTTTTAATCAGAGGGTGGGTTACTTTATCCACAATCCCACCTTTTTAACGAGTATTGAACATCTTAAAAAATAATAATTCAAAATTCCTTTGAGGGATAGGGCACCAAAAATCAATTTAAATTACAAATTTTAATATAGTTCATTTCACCACTAAGAGCTCTGAAATTCGGAATTTGAAAATTTTTGGTGTTGGAAAAAGGTTCAGTTAGAGCACAAGAAAAGAAAATGTTGTCTGATAGCGAAACGGCGAATTTTTACGTGCTTTAATTTTCTATCTACTTTTCAATTATCTCGCTAGGAGCGCTTTAAATCATACACATTTTGGACTCCATGTTTAAAGCCTATGTGCGTGATAATTCTTTTCACGTGTAAAAAAAAAAAAAACAATAATATTCATATATATTTTTTCATTTTTATTTTTTTAAAGCATTTAAAAACGGAACAGTTTCGAAACCATTAAATTTCTATTTTCGTTGCTAATTTCCTTTAGAGGCTGTTACAGTAAGAAACTTTTTACACTTTGAAAAGACCTTACGAAGAAGATTTTTCAAGCTAGCGCGAAAATTCTTTTATTACCTGTGAAACAATCATTAAATATTTCTATTTCACTTACTTTTTTTGTATTTCACGTTCATAAATTTCTCGCCAGAACCTGCGAGTGGCGGGGATTTCAAAAACTTGTGTAAAGGAGATTAGCCACTTGTGACAGTTCGACGTGCTTCTGCTGCAATCGGAATAACAGACCCAAGTTTTTTTTTTTTTGTTTCTAACTTCTTCAAAATGCGCGCATTCAAGTCCAATTTGTGTGTGTGTGGGGGGGGGGGGCTTTGTTAACGACCACCAGGAGCAACTCATTGGGTTATAAGCAGCCGCCCGCTCCGAATTCAGCACCACTAGTTCCAGGGAGGGAACAGGGCCTGCGCCATCAAGCAAACACAAAACCTTCATCTGGGACTGGAGCTAAACTCTGACGACTAGTCGGAAATATAGCGTAAAAGTCATTAGCTGGTGGTGACAATCGAATCCGAATCCTTCTGCTCCGGAGCCCAATGCTTTCCCAAGTAAGCTACACCGACGAAGTCTGTCGGTACAGAACCTACCTCTGAGGTAGGTACTGTACCGTCGTAGGAGTTCATTTACTGTTTTCCACACTCGCAAACAAAACAAACTTTATTTAACACAAAAAAACTAAATCAACATAATAATCGGAACATTTTTCACTGTTAAAATTCTTTTCGCGACACATTTTTGATTCTCTTTTTCAGTTAAAGCAACGCGCTTCGTTACAGTACGTCACAAACATACGACTCAAGTCTCTTGCCTACAGGGGCGGCAGTGACTTTATAACATAATCTTTAGGCTTGTAGTCGGATTCGAACATACGACTTCCTACTCCGGAGCGGGATATTCTTCCAACTGAACTATGCCGACAACGTTTATTGCTGCAATTTTACCGATACGTCACCGCAATAGTACGCTATCAAAGTCAGCTTACTTAGTACGCTAAAATCTCCCCCCTCCAGAAAGGCAGAGGAACGAAACCGCGGGTTTCGGGTCCGCCGACAACCATGTTTGAAGGTTGAAGGTTCAGCTCTCTACAGGAAGGAATTTTTTTTTTTTATCAATTCCATACGATGTGTGGAGGAATCATTACACATTTTCGAACCTCACGGCCAGGAGATTCATTTACGTTCGAGCGCCAACATATCGTTCTGCTGGAATTCGAATAACGTCTTCCAACTCAGGAGCATGGGATGTTCTCCCAGTTGAACTACGCCGGCAAGGCTTACCGCTGCAATTTTGCCGTATTGACTCATCGGTCACCACAGTAGTACGTACTAACTTTTGATTTTTTCAAAGTTCTCTTGTTACGTATTAAACATGTTTTTATGCTTTATCTTTTTCACTGAAATTATCAAAATGCCGATCCGATGGACGAATGATCAGAAGCGCGAGCTTCTGCCTAATCGTCGGAGCCAGGACGCTTCGAGTCCCAGACAAGGCATATGTAATGTGCTTGTGTTCTGGCGATGGGTTTGTCCCATCCCTGGCATCAGCGGCCCTTAATTTAGGAATGGTGACTCTTCATGGCCTCAGATACCCACGAAGGTCATCAAACCCCGAAAAAGAAAACTCAAAAACTTCTGACGCAGTAAGCTTCTTCCTACGCACAAATACATCCCCGTACAGCTCCAGTTATTAGAATTCCGTAAATCATGACTCACATACTGAAATACTACGTGACGACCGACGCTTGGAATTCAGCCAAAGAAAAATCGCTTTGCAGTCATTAAAGAAAATATATACTGGATACATGAGAGTAGAATAGAAAAAATGCTCCACGGAACAGAGAATAGACAGCCTATAACATGACATATTAAAAAAAATCGCAGGTTCTTTAGAATGTGAAGTACACACTATTGGAGAGTGGATGAAGAGTGAGTCTGATTGTTGAAGATGATAGTACCATCCCAGATGAAGGGGAAGATGCCAAGAAAGAAAACGTATTACGATAAAGACTACAAGAGGTCGTTGCACGTAGGACATTTTAAATGCCTGGAAAAAACATTGCTGCAAGTAGAGTGTGGCACTTTTCAATGCCACAGGAGTGTGAAATTTATAGGATGGCACCAATTTTCACGAATGAGTGACTGTAGGAAATGTGCGATTCTTCTCGCCATTTTCAAAGCGAAAATGAGAAACCTCTCCTTCAGCTACCTCTCTCTGACGCCACAGTACTCACTCTGCTAAACTCACAAATTTCTCAGGGAATTACGTAGTGGTGTTATCCAGGAACAGTGTTTTTTGGTAATAGAAACAACCGCCTTTATTTGTTACCATTCGACGGTATGACGTTCGGTTCTTTGCAGAAACACTGTTCTCCCCAAGGGAGACTACAGAATTTCTACATAGGAAGGATTTAAGAGCGGAAGACTTGTGGTTACCATCATGCCTTGAAGAAAAAAAAAAAAAAAAAAAAAAAAAACGTTCAACTGAAATGCATACTTCCAGTTCTTACTTATAGATCAGAGACATGGACCTTAACTGAAAAATACATATACAGTGGCTGCTGACATTTCAAAGAAGCATGGACAGATGCACACTTGGTGCAACCAGAAAAGATAGGAAGAGGAACTCCTGGATCAGCAAACTGACAAGAGTTCGTGACATCATGATCAAAGTAAAGACCTTTGAGTGGCAATGAATTAGACATATTGCCAGAACTGACCTCCGCTGGACAACTGAAATGCTAGACTGAATACTAAGGTACACAGGAAAAGACCAAGTGAAAATTCGAAAGCTTGAAGTGACATGGAGAAAAACTGCTTAAGACAAAGTTGTGGAACATACTTCGGGGATACCTTTACCCAACAGTGGATTGAAAACGGTTGGTGATAATCAAGCTTGGGTGATAATGATACAGTCCAGTTAAGCTGTGGCCCATTTACCTGAAGATTTTAAACACATACGTAGCTAAATTTTCTTTTTATTTATCATTTTTCTTTGGGTCGGCTTTAGAGGGCTTATGCAGATTATGGGAGATAACACCCCTATGTCATCCCTTGGCGTGACCATTCTCTCTTTGTAACTTTATCGCTTCGTTCATAGCACCGGCTGAAAACGCTTGGATCCTGCCATGATTATACTTGTACTTTTCTTGCTCTTATCATTCATAAGTAAATTTCAATCAATTGATTTGAGAACATTTTTTCTTTGAAATATTGTTAAGGCAATGTGCTCAATTTTATTGAGAGTGTATACCATTTCCTGTTCCGGCACCTACGATGCTGTTCAATTCCTTTGTTTAAAAACATTGCTGCTCAGCTGAAATAAACAGCAAGTCTTGATTCAAACAGAAAAAGACCAACATTTTTTAGTATTTGAAAAAAAAATCGAAAACTGTTGAAATCTGAATATTATTTCCTGTCTCAGTATCTTAAGAACAAAATAGCACCATAAGGAATCTCGGAAATAGACAATAAGCACGAAGTTTATAACGTAATTTATAGCAAAAAGAGAAAACCATTTGAAATTACGATACGTGTATAAACAATTTCGAGTGCCACAGCAAATATTTTATTTGATACAGGATCTATTTCTTAGGTTTGTATTTTTTCACTTTCTTTATCATCTCAGGACCGTTTTGGTACTGTTTTATAACACATATGCAATCACCACCGAGAATATAATATCGCTATGTCAAACACGTTTGAAAATTTCTTCCTAGAGAAACAAGGTGCAACAGGTATCCTTTTGAATGTATAACACATGCAAAAGAGCTGAAAGCTACTTAGCAAAATAAGATTAAGAAAAGAGGGAGAAAAAATATCTGCGCAGAATTATTTTTCTTTCACCGGAAACTGTTGGTTTAATCCCTTGTTATCGTCAATGAAAATCTGCAGTTCCTTGAATCTCTTGTTTTAAAAGCTTCGGACACTCACGGCCAACCGGATGACAACATACTGTATATGTTCACATCAAAGACGCAGATAATAAATATTCAGCAGCTGAAACGTTTTGACATCTTCACACTTCGCTGCAAATCGGTGAAGGTCGTATGATACAGTGTAGTTTGTCCAGTTCTGAACAGACAAGTGAAAACATTCCTTGTAGTTAGCCCTGATTATAACAATTCAAAAACGTATCCTTATTTTAATTGATTCTATAGCTAACTTATTGAAAAACAACAATCGGGTGCGTGTTATCTTACGAAAAAACACTGCAGCTCCAGTCATCGATCCAACGTAGGCAAAACTTTATCCTGAGAAACAATAGAAAAATAAATACCGTATAAATAAAAAAGCATAATAAATACACGAATGTAATGAATACTGTAATCACAAACAGAGCAGAAATACGCCCAGTGCTAATTTCCGAAAACCAACAAACTTCATTCCAGTACGATGCAGGGGCGGATCTAGAAGCTTATTTTAAAGAGGGGCGGGTCTCGGTCTTAAAAATATATATATATATGGATGGATGTAAAGTCAGGTGATACGCAACACCACAGCCTCTCCTTGACAAATGTCAACCCCGCCTTCTCGTGGTGCATCCTGTTCCCACTAAAGGGGCTCTGACGACCGCCAATAGCGGTATAACTATACCATCGGGATTAGAGGAAATGCTATCCCACACTCACCAACCCGCTTGGCCAGCGTGGTGAGTTATGGCAAAACCCCTCCAAAATGACTCCACAACTTAAATCTTGGCCCTCAGTCTCCGGCAGCTGGAATGTACCGGGCCAAGGCAGCAGCCAGTGCGACATGAAGGCAGAGGGTGCTAATAATCCCCGGAGGACCGGACTAGGCTGCCATCTGATGCTGACCTTGGCTACGTATAATGGACGGAGAAGATTCAAGGCTTCTTGAATTGGAAGAGGAACTACAAAGGATCAAGTGGGACATCGTCGGGCTAAGTGAGGTAAGGAGAAAAGGAGAATATCTCATTGAACTAAAAAGTGGACATCTCTTCTACTATCGTGGAACAGATACTGGCAGAACTAGTGGTGTTGGATTTATAATAAACAAGAAACTGAAGGATAAAGTTGTAGAAGTTGAAAGTTCCTCTGACAGAGCTGCACGACTCGTTATCCAACTCTCGAGAAGATACCAAGCTCAGATTATTCAAACGTATGCACCCACTACAAGTCATCCTCACGAAGAAATTGAAGAATTTTATGAAGAAATTCGTCATCTAAATAATGAAGGTAAGCAGAACTTGAAGATAATTATGGGAGATTCCAATGCAAAAATAGGGCAACAGCAACAGAATGAAACTTCAGTAGGTAAATTCGGCCACGGCAACAGAAACCAGCGTGGAAATACTCTCATTGAGTTTGCAGAGGCAGAAGGGTTTTTCAACTTAAACTCCTTTTTCAAGAAAAATTCACACAAGAAATGGACATGGAGACATCCAAATAGGACAAGTGAAATTATTATTATGTGTAACAAAAAATTCGTCATAGAAGACTGCAGTGTGCTAAACAAATTCAACACAGGTAGTGACCATAGATTGGTGAGATGTAAGATGCACCTCAACACTAAACTTGAACGTGGCAAGCTCATAAGACAAACAAAATCTATTGACATAACCAATCTTAAAAAACACCATAATACCTTCAAATTGGAACTGAAGAACAGATTCTCTGCTTTAGAAGGCCTAACATCCGAAGAAGTGGATATTTCTGAAGTTAACAAAAAAGTAACCAAAGCTCTTATGGAAACAGCAATAAAATTAGATGGGTCTAAGAACAAGTTGCATGTGAACAAAGTATCAGGAACAACCAAAATGTTGATGCAAAAAAGAAGAGATGACGACAACTAAAGAAGATGTGACTTCCAAAGTGGAATATATAGAGCTACGCAAGACAGTACGAAAAAGTATCATTGAAGACGTAAGCAAATTCAACTGTGAACTAGTAAGGAAAGCAATTGAAAACAACCAAAGCCTAAAGATAGCAAAGGGACATCTCAGTAAGGGAAGAAAACAGATTATGGCACTGAGAAAAGAAGATGGTTCTGTAACAAGAAATAGAGGCGAAATTTTGACAAGAGTGAAAGATTTCTACTCCAAATTATATGAAAGGGATGATACATGTACTCCAGACATCACGAAAGGTACCAGTACCAGAGTTCTTCCAGTCCTCCCAGCAGAAGTTGCACATGCAATCAAGAACATGAAACGGGGAAAAGCTCCAGGAGAAGATGGAATTACTGTAGACATCATACAAGAAGCAAGTAGAGAAATCGAAACAGTACTCGCCCAAATTTTCACTCGATGCCTTAATGAAGGGAAGATTCCTGAGGATTGGAACAACGCTACAATGATCCTGCTACATAAAAAAGGTGACATTGAGGATCTCAGGAACTACAGACCTATCAGCCTCCTATCAGTGGTTTATAAAATCTTCACTAAAGTTCTTTCGCATCGTTTGAAGGTAACACTGGACATGGCTCAACCGAGAGAACAAGCTGGATTCAGGAGTGGCTACAGCACAATAGATCATATCCACGTAGTGAGAGAACTAATTGTAAGAGCGAGGGAATATGAACTTTCATTGTGCATGGCTTTCATCGATTATGAAAAAGCCTTTGATTCGGTGAAACCATCAGCAGTTACAATGGCTCTGAAATCCTGCGGTATTGAAGATTCATACATTAATAACATCTATGAAAATGCAAGTGCAAAGATTCGGCTGTTTGAAAATACAACACACATAAAAATTGGAAAGGGAGTGAGACAAGGTGACACCATATCTCCGAAGCTCTTTAATGCCACATTGGAGGGTGTCTTTCAGTCGCTGAGCTGGGAAAACAAGGGGATAAAGATTAATGGAGATAATCTAACCCACCTTCGTTTTGCTGATGACGTAGTCATTTTTGCAACTACCCCATCAGAGCTGCAGAGTATGATCCAGGAACTTGCTGACAAGAGTAAAGAAGTGGGATTAAAAATGAACTTTCAGAAGACAAAAGTGATGTTCAATGCTTTTACAAGAAATGAAGATTTATCGATTGATGGAGAAAAGTTGGAGATAACAGACACGTACGTTTATCTTGGACAGCAGATGTCAAGTGAGGGTCACTTTGATGAAGAAATTAATCGGCGTACAAAACTTGCCTGGAAAGCTTTTGGAAGAAACAGCATAATTTTCAAGAGCAATATGCCATTATGTCTTAAAAGAAAAGTGTTTGATCAATGCATCCTTCCAGTGCTTACGTATGGTGCAGAGACGTGGACCTTAACTAAAAGAGACATACAAAGGCTGCAGACAACTCAAAGCAGCATGGAGAGGTGCATGCTTCGTGTAACCAGGAGAGATAAGAAGAGGAACTCGTGGATCCGGAAAATGACAAGAGTGGAAGGCATCATGATCAGAGTTAAATCCCTGAAATGGCAATGGGCTGGACATACTGCCAGAAGGACAGACCATCGATGGACAGCCGAAATTTTAGATTGGATTCCAAGGGACAGGAAAAGACCCAGAAGAAGACCACATGGGAGATGGGTGGATGAAATTCGAAAGTATGCAGGAGTGACATGGAGGAGAGTGGCACAAGACAGACCGTTGTGGAGGAAACTTGGGGAGACCTTCGTCCAGAAGTGGATTGATAATGGTTGACAATGATGATATATAAGGCTTTATGGAGTGCCCATACTATAAACTTGCAGCGCTGCTCCTTCCTGGCATTTTTTTTATCACAAACACCCAACAAGAACTTAAAAAATCGGGACTATTTTCATGGTGTTACTTGCCCGCTTTCTGAAAAAACCACCTTGAAAATTTTTAAATTTCACGTCTGGTTAAAATCTTTCAAAATAAAGTTAGATCCCTTCTATTCAGACGGGCTAATTTAATAGAAAAATTATCTACTTGAAAATTTGCTACGAGTTTTTTTTATTGCCCGATCGAGGTACGTACTTCACTCTGTCACCCACGCTATCTCAAACACTTCAAAGCACACCCCACACGATGACTTTCCCTACTTCCAATTACTACTGCTACCACACAATACTAAAGAACAGAATGAAGCACACCCAATGTTTCTCATGATCTGTCAAAATCTATTTTCACTTTTCTCCTCAGCTTTCTGTTCCTGAACCTTCAGTTTTCTTTTTTTATTTCTGTTGAAGCCATGAACAGAACATTTTACCTCCAAGTTTACAGCAAATTTTAGTAGTTAGAAAACCTACGAAAATTTGCATTCAGTGCTGTAATTTTACAGGAATACATTTACGATATTGACCACTCACACACAAAAAAAAAGAGAAATGCCTGGGGGGGGGGTCATCCCCCCATTCGCCCACCGCTGGATTTTCCACCAGTGCGATTTCACAGTTTAGAGTTACATAAACAAGTCTGGCCATTAAAGATAACGCATGTTGGATGAATAGCAAAGACGAAACGTTAAAAGGATTGAAATTAGAGTTTTTCTTAAAAAGTTCTTCTGCAGCATAATTAGTCCCATATTTAGGTGTGATGGCTGTTGCGAATCCTCCTCCACCCTTTTCTGTCTTGCATCAATTTACTCTAATTTCTTCACGTCATTGTTGACACACTCTACCTCACTTTAGGTCTTCCTCTTGTTCGCATTCCAGGAAACCCCGTGTCCATAATTCTACGTCATACGTATTTCTTGTCATTTCTCAAAACCTGACCACACAGCCAATCTTTCTTCTTGAACCTTCTTTGACACCTTTGTCACCATACCTGTTCGCATTTACCATCTCATTTCTAATTCTGTCCTTTCTGGTGACACCACGCATCTACCTCGACATCACCATTTCGAATCAGGAAGAAATTGAAATTAATGCTGGATTTACACCTCAGCATCAAGCGACACGACGAGAGAGAAATAACCAATCATTAAATAACTAACTCCAATTGTGATTGGTTAATCATTTCTTTGTTTTGTGCCGCGTCACTTGACGCTGAGGTGAAAATCGAGCCTAACACATCTGTAAAATTATTTCACACAAAATAATTTACAGATGTGGTCGGATATCGATCACTTCCTGCTGATCGATATACAACCGATTCGGAATGAAACCGCAAAAAAACTAGACTAAGGCTCCTAAGACCATCCTGAATCATACACGCATGCACGTAACATGGGTTGCCTCCTGAAAGCCTCTTGCCCAGGGCCCCAAACAGTTTAAATGGGTCCCGGCACATATATATACACACTGAGATGCCAGTTTATGGAATTTTTTTTTTCGACTGAAGGTTTAACGACCACCGTGAGCAACTCAATAGGCTATAAGCAGTCGCCCGTCCCTAATTTAGGGCTACTGGCTCCAGGGAAAGGAGAGAGCCAGTGCCGTAAGACAAACAACATCCATGCCTCACCGGGATTCGAACCCGGACTCTCCTCGGACGGATAGTCATAAGCCAGCGCTTAGACCACTGCGCCACCGAGGCGATTATTGGATTTACCTGCCTCGTCACATAAATGGCTGACTCTACAGCATGAGGGGTGAACACGTTGTGCGGTATAAATCAGGAAGGCCAGCTTGTCGAGCATTAGAGTTCGATTGAAGATCGAAATGGGAGAAACGAGTGATCTGAGTGACTTTGAGCGTGACATGATAGTTGGCGCTAAACGTGTGGGTTCGTGCACCTACCAAACGGCTGTCCTCCAGGGCTTTTTACACAACCGTGAAAAGTGTGCCACACAAAAAGCTTTCAGCAATCTGCGATACCGTGGACTGAAACAGTTGGCGGATCAGAAGGGTAAAAAAACTGGCGACATGGTCGTCGGCTTCTGTAGCCAATTCGCAAACATGGCCGTCGACTTCTGTTGCCCATTCGCGACATGGTCCAAGTCCAATACGTGATGCATTCGGAGTGACCCTCGGCACAGGAATGTTTTTTTTTTGTTTTTTGTTTTTTTGGATTGGAGGTTTAACGACCACCGTGAGCAACTCAATGGACTATAAGCAGCCGCCCGTCCCTAATTTAGGGCTACTGGTTCCAGGGAAGGGAGAGAGCCAGGACTATAAGACAAACACAACATCCATGCCACACCGGGAATCGAACCCGGTCCCCTTTCGGACGAACACGATTGTTGAATTCTGCAGTGAATTGCTGGGTTGTAGTAGGTCTGTTTGCTTGCACAATTCTCGCCAGTTACCTTTGACCCGTCTGACCCACCATCGGTTGTGGTCTACAGGATTCCGAAATTTTTGCGTTTCGCACCATTCACGATAAACTCTTGCAAAGATTGTGCGTAAAGAAGCTCAGCTGGGAGAAGCCTTGAACCGGCACGCCTGGAGCCAACTATCATGCAACGGTCATAGTCGCTCGGATCACTCGTTTTGCCCATTCCGATCTCCAATCGAACGCTAACTGATGCTCTTAATAAGCTGGTTTGCCTGATTTATATCGCACACCGCGCTCATGTGCCGTTGCACATGTTGGAGTGAGTCATTTATGTGACGAGGGCAAGTGCATCTAACAAACTGCATCTTACTGTATAGTCTTTCTAAAAACAAAAAGTATGAGCGCACCCAAGGAAAGCTCCTAGATCAATTGCTATAACTCTTAAAAACTAAAACATTAGAAAGATGATTTGAGTTCTTCGTCTACTGGTTTCATGAACCATGTACTAAATATTGTTCCTTACACACATGGTTAGCGCAAAATGTCGACGCATTTAAAATTCAAACAGATTACGCAAGAACTAACAGAAAGAAATAAGGCGTGAACAACTCACGTGAAACAGAATAAATCATGAGACACTGCAGTGGCATATTTCAAAGGCATAGCGTGACCAAAGATTATGTTGAGTGACTCGAAGCAAACTAAATATCCCTTAGTCATTTGCAACCTTACGCCCTAAAAATGATGGGCAACAAATCCTACAGTTAGTGGTTAAGGCGTTTAGTATGCTGATCGTCGCCTTACGGCACCGAAATAACGCGTCATCAAAGAGCAATATGTACAGAGTGAAACCGGGGGGGGGGGATACAACGCACGTGGGAATAGTGGTGTTCGAGTCGGGAAAGACCCTGAAATTTTGATGCACAAATTTCAATGTGAGTGCGTAATACAAGATCGTGTTGATCTTCATGAACCCTTACCCACTGTGTGCAAACACTGCATGGGATTAGTTTAGGACACAGGTTCTCAAGTACATATACAGTAGTTCGAAGAGGAAGGAAGGATTCAAAATTTGCTAGCTAAACTTTTAAATTAATATTTAAGTTAATAACTTAATTTGATGACTAAACATTATGTTTTTAACAAATCCTGACTACCTGCGTGGGTACCGATGACCATGAGGTCAGAGTGCTGGTTTGTGGCTTGTCTTCAGAGTTTGGCTCGGGTTTAAGTTCCGAATGAGGCATAGGTGGTTATCTGTCGGGCTCTCCAACATCCCTGCAATCGTGGCCCCAAATTTGGGGCGAGTGACTGCTTATATAGCCCCATGATACACTTGGTGCAATTTTTTTTTGTTCCGCTTAGAGATACCAAATCGCGCGTAATTAAAACATAGGCGTGCGCCACCTAGCTGGAATCTTGCGTATAAAAAAATTTGCAAATTATATCGATGGGGTAGTATTTGGTTATGTTTACGGTGATACGATGCATTTTTTTTTTCTGAGAGAAAACATGCATACTTGGCGCCCATTCGCGAGAAAATGGTTAATCTTAATCCTGGTTATTGCAGTCTGATGCAAAAAGAATTTTTTTAGCACGACCTCCTCCAGAAGCAGAGTTATCGGAAAATACGAATATACTCCTACTCAACTTAGGGGAAAGCCGTAACAGAAAAATATGTAGATAATGTTGATCAGCTACTGGACGCGGTTTTAGCAATTAAAATTTTGTAAAAAAGATCGTGCTTATGTTATCGGTTTGTCAGTCTGTGGACACCTTTATCCTGCAACTAGTAGTCCGATTTAAAAAATTATTTTTGTATTGGAAAACTTGAAATGCGCGAATGATAATCCTTGTCTTCGTGTTTTTTGCCAACGCAAAACTTCGCCGCTAGGGGAAGTAAATGCAGATGATATCGAATTCAAAATACATTTTATTGCATATATTTGCTTCTAAATATCAGATTGAAAAAATTCTTCCATTCGATGTCATTTATAGTGAAGAATATTTTGGGCACAGTTCCTTTTTCAAGTAATGCATAGATTTTCCGCTAGGGGGCGTAAAGGCAAATTGCATTTCCCACCGATATCTATGCTTCTAAATGTCAGATTTGAAAAATTCTTCCTACATCGGAAACAGTTTCCGATGGGAAATATTTTTACATATAATTTCTAATTTTTGATAGTGGTTTAGCCACCAGAAATAGTAAGTGTTTATTTCTACTTCTAATGTATTTGCAGCAAAGTCTAAGCTTCTGTAAACTCGACTGAAAAAATTCTTTCGTGGGTCAATACCGCTCACCTCGGGAAACCCTTTCAGAGTACTTTCTTCTTAAAATATTGCATAGTTTTCCCGCCAGGGGCGTAGATGTATATCGTATTTTTGTCGGTATCTTTGCTTCTAAGTGTCCGATTTGAAAAATTCTTTGTTGGAAAGCGTTTCTGCTGAGAGATGTTTCTTTTATACTGTAATTTAATACTTTTCTTAGCGCACAAGTCTGCCGCTAGAGGGCGTACGTTCACGTTTCTGTTTATTGCAAAATCTGAGGGACTAAACACTCGACTGAAAAATCCTTTCAATCAGGTACTGTGAATTATTAAAACTATTTCCTTACCAAAATAGTGCACAATTTCGCCGCTAGGAGTGCCAATGTTTAACTGTTTTCCTCAATATTTCTGCTTCTACATATTTCATTTAAAAATTTCTTTCAACACCGGATGCCATTTTCCTTGTGGAACACTTTATTTTAGTATTTGAGCAGTTTTATAGTTTACAGTTCTGTCGCTAGGTGGTGTTTGTGTAGTTCTGTTTCCACCTGTATCTCCACTTCTAAAAGCAATAATGAGAAATTTCTTTTTTACTGTATGCCGTTCGCTACAATAGAGATGCGGAGCATTATCCTCTCTAAATAACGCACAGATTTCCAGCTAGGGGGCGCAAAGGCCAAAACCTTTTTCTCGCTATCTCTGCTGCCGGGAAACTTATTTGAAAAGTTCTTTTTTTCTTTTTAGCATAGCTTTTCCCATGAAGAATATTTTCCGCGTATTTTCAACTTTCCCATCATGCAAAATTCTTCCGCTAGAAGGCGTAGAATTCTAACACGTTACCTTCTATATATTTTCTTTTAACTTTTCGATTTGAAAATACTTTTGTCTCGGATACCTTCTTTCTGCTGCTATGAGAAGCTTTTTTTTGTGCGCGATTTGTTAAATTTCGTAACATACTTTCTAGCTGCTGTTGTAAGTAAGTCGCTCTTTCTATTTCGGAATCTTTTATCGATTGTAGAAATCCCGTTGATTTTTTCTAACCGATTGCATTGACTTCAATAACTTTGATAAATTTAATCGCGTCAGAAGGGATTCAAGAGAGTGCTATTTACAACCGAAAATTCGGTGTCACCCTTTTTTTTTTTTTTTTCAATAAGACTTCTAGAAGTAAAGTTACAAAAAATAAGAATAAACATTAACGCCACTCATCGGGAAACATGCGATAGGAAATAGACAATATACCGATAATCTTTCTCAGTTATTTTTTAAATGAGTTTTCCACGAAATGAGATATCGGGAAAACTTAGTTATGCCACCTAGCTCAAAAAAATGTGGACAACGCTTGGAAAATATTTTCCATTCATCGGATGCAAAAATAATTTTTTCAATTCAAATTTTAGAAGAGATAGATATCCGACCAAATACAAATATGCATTTACGTCACCTAGCGGGAAAACAATGATTAATTCGAAGAGATACGGATCATCGTCGTGGTTACTGCTGTTGTCCTAAAGAAAAAATATTTTTTAAATCCTACTTGCAGATGTGGAGATATGTTACGGACAAAATGATCTGACAAGTTTCAGAAGACAAGCCAATCCATTAGTTTTTTTGAGACCCAAAAAAAAAAAAACGCTTCTGGAACTTAATTAAGTCACATCCTCTTTCTCGCTATATATGTTAGTGCTGGGAACTGTCTATCGAGATGAACATATAGGCGGCTCTCCTAGAAAAATGTCACCCCCCCCCCGCCTTCTCGTGACGCATCCTGTTTTCGCTGAAGGGGCTTTAACGAGACCGACGAATAATGGTATAATTATACCACTAGAGAACTTGAGCGCCTGCAGGAAATTTTCAAGGGGGTCAAGTGTAATTAAGGTTTAGCTAATATGTAGAAAACAGTAATTCGTGAAAATGAAAGATTAATACTATTACTTAACTTACTACACTAGAACACTATTATTATTATTAATTGATGCTGCTCTTGAAGAAAGTCTATGTTAGTAATAGTCATGTACAGTATATTGGAAACTGTTTTCGAAATAATGATCAGTGTCGAGCAGGGTCACGCCAAGCCTTTTAATTTTAAGTTCAGCACACACCACCCTGAGCGGAACTTGTTTGGGCGTACTACCTTACGGTTTGCTAGGTTTTCAGCTTTCACGTTATCGTTTTCCAATTCCAAATTTCCAATAAAATTGGGATATTAAATTAAACGCCCCAAACTCCATCTTTCCTTGTGGTCCAGTTCTGTGAGTGTAAAAAATAAATAAAAATAAAATAATTCTACTGGGGGTGTCAAGTGACCGCTGTGATCCCCCCCCCTGTCGGCGCCCAAGCTAGAGGATTAAGAGAAATGGTATATCACACTCACCTACCCTCAATGGCCAGCTTGGTGAGTTATGGTCAGTCCACCCCCCTCCCCCAAATAACTTCACATCGAAGAAATTAATAAGCGTATAAAAAAAATCCTGAAATTCAAGAGCCATTTCCGCGATTCCTTTCGTGAATTGACGAAGCATAGTAATGATTCAACCACTTCCGAGAAATAACGAGGAAAACCTCAATTTTTCATGTTTTTTTCATACGTGAATTGACATACTCCTTTTCATCTTTCTCCGGTTGATAATGGGAAATTCGGAATTTTCAGAAACCTTTCGGAAAATTTCCGGTTATAGGAGCAGTTCGCAGGAGTACTTGAGGTTTGATTACTAAATTTCAATGGACTGTTGGAGGACCTGATTTTGGAGTTCTGTAGCGAGATCGAATATTGTGGATAGCATACCGCATGCTATCTAGGATACCGTGGCAATGGATATTCATTCCCTCAATCCCGTTTGGTGCACCAGTTATTGTGTTACTGTAAGAAACCAGGTACTTCAAAGTAACGTATAGGTGATTGCATTGTGTCTATGTATCAATCGGTGGACCCCCACCTCCTTAACACAACAGCTGTTTTTTACATTTACGGGTTTTGTGAAATACTATAAAATAGTACATTCCACCTTTTCTTTAACATAATTGAAAATCATTGTCAGTATTAAAAAAATTCGAGTTGTAAGACACTCATTTGCTTTGAAATATCGAAGAAAAACAAATGCAGTTCTATGGGAAAAATAAAATTATAAAATTGCTTAGAAAACTAAGCTCCTTCAAAAAATAAAATGACTAATTTACCCGCATTAATAGTAAAAACCATTTCATCGTTGCGCGATTGGAGTCTCTTGTTTGAGGGTTCAACGACCACCGTGAGCAATTTAATGGGCTATAAGCAGTCACCCGTTTTTAATTCTTCCATTTCGCACATCAGGAAAAAAAAAGGAAAAGAAAAAAAACCGAAGTTTTTGGAACTTCCGTATAAAAATTAAAAACCCCGAAACTGACTTAGTATTTCCCCAGGCTTAGACTACATAGTCTCCTGATCTCAATCCCATTGAAAATGTGTGTGACATCCTAGAAAGAGCAGTTCGGTGTCTGTTTCCACCAACACTGACAGAGTTGCGCGACATCTTGCCCATGATTAAACACAACGAAACAAGCAAAGGGAATACAGGTGTGTAATTAACAGCTCTATTGATAAAATATGTTTTTTTATTTATTATTTTAATTTTGCTTTAGGGTACCTTATCGCCCCAAACTCATATGCTAACGGGAAGAAGGTGGTCATGAACATATCTGTCAGATGCGAACTGAATTTGTCCAATTACCAGTAAATATAGGTACACAATTACACCACACAGCAGGAGAACTGACAGGAAAATACGCAGTAATGTTTGCAGCAGTCTGATACGAAACTAAATTTGTCCGTAAAGTTTCTGGGGAAGTTAATAGATTATGCCAAGTGGAAACATACATTTACGCCACCTCAGGGGAACACTTTGCATCACGGAAATTCGGTAACACCAGAATCATTGTATTCATAGTTGTAACTTTAAAACGCAAAAAGAATTTTTCAGAGGTGAATATACCGTCACTGACACTGGCGCCAACTACGAGGGTGCTCAGGGGCTAAATAATAAAAAATTATTATTTAGCCCCTGAGCATTTTTTTTATATGTACTGGATTCACACTTAAATATTTAGTTCCACTTTACATAAAATTAAATAAGATAATCGGAATATAGCGCAAATATTTTGTTTCTATAAAAAAAAATCAATATCTTCAAAAAATCGTGTTTTAACTACCGCTACCGAATAAACACTTAAGAAATACGACAGCCAAGCAAGCGTGAAATCTGGGGTGTGGGATGTGATTTGTACCCTACCTTCTTAATTGTTTAAAGCTACCGATTTGTTTTTTCGCAATCACGTTCCTTGCACATCAGTAAGTTGTCAGCAGCTCACCATGCACGCATCGAGCTTCGGTAGGTTCATAAAGCCATAAATGTCAGAGCGGGAGTAAAGAATGACCGTCCGAGAGCAGAAGACACACAGCGAGACTGATAGTTTCCTTCTTAAAGGATAATTTAAGTTTTTTTTTTTTTTGCTGTTATTGTTTGTTTGACATAATTCTGCTGAAGCTTTTTTTTTCTTCCTAGCTTTATAAAACATAAGCAGTAGCAAATAGGGACACCAATCAATACACGCAAGGGTAATATGCCAAATCGATAACAACCGGTTCACATGGACTGCAAGATGAATGATGGCGGGGTGAGGGTGGATATTACCAAGATACACTTGTTGATCAAAGCAAAAATTTCACTGTGATATACGCTAAATTCTAACAATAACAAGTAAGGAAAACGACACAGTGCAATGATTATGAAGCGCGTTCCATTCCAACACTGAACATGTCAGTTTGTTTGCTACTGCTAGAGCGAGCTCCTCAAAGGTATCGCTATTAGCCTACTGTCTGTTTTGACTAATAATATATACTACCAATCTCAGCCTTTTTCAACAGGTTTGGTTTTCTGGTAGTAGTCCCCAACAAAATGCTCAAATTTTGTCCAAAAGAAAAAAAAATTATAGGAGCTCTTGTGCGCACACATTACAGAAAATTAAATCGAAAGAATTAAAACGGGGTTCAAGAATTTGGTTGCTATAAAAAAATGTAATATCTTTATCATGAAATCATGTATCGGCTTGTTTGCGTTTACACTGAAGACAAGGTCCATTCAAACATCTAAAATTTCAACACTGGAAACGGTACCTGCCTTTTGAATTTCAGCAACCCTCGAAATTTTCAAAAGTCGGCGCCTGTGGTCACAGATGTACAGACGAACGTAAAAAAGGGGTACCTTAAACGCGCTTTTTGACCTAATTTTCTTTGTCAAAAAAGGTCATAAAAAAAGAATACGTAAGCATGTCATTTTTCTTTTTTTATTCTCTGTACCTGATTCTCATGAAAATCAAAAGCTAGGATGACCCCTAACTGAAGGACAGGCAAAAACCAGAACGGAAAACTATGCCTCATGCGACCCAACAGACGATAGCTCAAGTGTTGGGATCCAATGGCCAGCGCGTGACGTAAATACTATTCTTTAATGTGTTGAAAAAAATAAATTCAAGTAGTGCATTTTTCTTTGAAGAGTGACGGATGAGGAATGCAACTAAAGATAATTCTGAAAAAAAGCGCTGATATTTCTCTATGACTTTTGGGTGAATCGGACGTTATCACAAAATATCTGAACTCCTATCTGAGAAGCAGACGAAACCAATTCTGAAAAATCCTGACAAACAAATATGTTATTTGATATCTCTCGTTACTACTTCAGTTAATGTCTAAAGTGCGAACCACCTGTCTCAGATACATCCCACGTCTGAATCCACACAGTCGAGAGTGCGAAGTTCATACACAGCAAGCAGCTAAACAGCAGCAGAAGGCATGCGCGAACATTAACTTCATGCAAGCAGGTGTACTAAGAAGAAACAAGTGGACGCGAATGACAGACGATTCTACTAGATTTATTTTTCTTTCTCGTTAGGTTTTTGATGAACTGGTAAAATTCTGCAGTATTGGAATTTGTTCAGTTTCAAGTGCTAAATATTTTGCTTAACGAATGAAATCCCTAAAAAAATTTGAAGCTAGGTAGCATACACCACTGAAAATGGCGGCTGTGCTAAAAACTGTTCATGCAGCTTAGTGAGACCCATCCCATGAGGGCCAAGGAGTTTGTTACTTTCACAGTAAAGGAAGAGAGGAACCAAAACCGAAAAAAAAAACCAACACTTAAATCTCACCTGGGTTTGGAACCCTTAACGTACGAAGTTAGTATTTCAGCTATCCCGCCACAAGGCGAACACGTTTAAAGAATGCCTGGCTGTATGTATGCCACAGGAAAGTCACGCACACGGAAGTTGCAATCATATGTTCGTTGCAACAGCGCAACAAATTCTGCAGAACCTCACGTTAAATATTGTGTATAGGAGACATAAAATATAATTCCAACGAAAGCGCCTTTGGGTTCGGGGCAGTGACCTTTACTCGTCGCACCCCCTCAGTTCCTAGCCGTTCTTGCCAGCTGGTTAAAGTATAACCACGTTTTTCTTCTGAAAAATCTGCTTAAAAAGCGTTAGTCTTTTTTGAACTGCTATAAAATTTTCTTCCGTGTTAGAGGATTCTCTCCTGTGAACAGCTTTTATTACTACATTCAATTTTGTCAAAACCTGGAGTTTTTTCATATTTGGGGTAGTGCACCCAAATCAACTCGAAACTTCTTGATGCAGTGAAGAAGTTCTTTGACTAATAACCCGGCAATGGCAGTCTGCAATTCATTTCTTACTGCTAGGTGTGCAGTATGTACTTTTTAGAGGTAAGAACATTATGTTATGGCCAGTCCCTATCCTACTTTCTGCGCCAGTTTATCTCAACAGATTCATCGAACGCCCATACCGTGTTAAGTTGACTAAGTGTCGCACTGATTGCTTTGATAATGCATTTATGAAATACAAAACCCTGCAATTTCCTTCTAAATTATTAGGTTTTCATTGACCATTTCCACCTCGAGCAATTTAAATGAGGGTTACATAAATGACTTCGAACGCTTCCTCTTTAAGAAAATTAGTCATGCTGATACTATTACTCCTTAATAAGGAACAGAAAAATGGGGAAACTAGGTGCAAATCTTGCCTTTTTGTACAATCTGCCAACATCCGGAACACAAAATTTACGTTTATAGTTGTTATGTGGATTTTAACATTTTATTTCTGGCAGGAAGCCCAGGACATCCAATTTTTAGATCGCTCTTTACGTACTGAACACTTTAAACAACAATTTTAAGTAGCGATGTTTTTTTGACACCAAATACGATTTGAGGAATATTTTATTCTTTTTAGAAATGTGAACTTAGGCCCTGACGTATATTTATCCGAGGTGCTCCTACAAATTCCTTGTAACAGCATAATTGAAAAATCGTGTACTTAATTTAACGTACCCTTAAGAGCCATATTTAAAATAAAAACATCGTATTTAAATTTTTAAATTGGAGTGAAGATTACTTAAGTTGGTAGAACGGGCGTATTCGTTTCTAGTATTTAAAGATTGCTTCGAACCAGGAATAGCAGCTTGGAACTTACCACTCCCTGAATAAAATTGTATTGGGAACAAGGGAAAGTTTCTCCTTGAAAAATAGCGACGTTCATGAATCTAGAAATTATAACTTTCTTCGAAACGTAAAAATTCGTGCCCTTCCAATAATTTTTACGCTTTGGCGTCCATGGCCCCCGAGAATCCGTATGAAAAAACATCGTATGCTCCATTATTATAATTTGGAAACTACACAGACGATTCTGCCGCGGTTACTTTCGCAATAAAAATTAGGTACACGTTCGAAAGATTTAAATATAAAAACTACGAATAATTATTAAGTCAGTCACACACACCTACTTAATAGGAATCTTGTCTACACAGTTCTGGTTTGAAACGAACGTGTAAGGGACGATTAAAACAGGGCACAGATGTATTAGACATGTAGCCAATGACCGGTGGCCGAATGGTCAGAGGCGCAGGTTTCAGTGTAGTCATCTGGGTTAAAGTCTCGGGAAAGGCATGGGTGGTGTGCCAGTCTTACGGCACTGGCTCTTTCCCTTCTCTGAAAGCAGAGGCCGTAAATTAAAGATGTGTAGCTGCTTATATAGCTTTTTAGAGTGTCTCGTGGTGGTTCGTTCAACCCCGAAACAAACAAACATATAGTTAAGGGTGCAGGAAATGAGGTCTTGAACATTTGTGCCCCCCCTTCATGTGTGTACGTGGAAAGATTCTCTGAAATTTTCCAAGGAAAAACGGTTTCTCTATTTTTTCCCGTAAAATGGGAAGGCGAACCTCGAAAGTATTAAAATTACCTTATTTGTGACTCCACTCTCAAAGAGTGTTTGCGCTCCGGCGCCCGTGAATATATTAACATATATAGCTATCCGCAGAGTTTAGGAATAAAGAGAGAGAGAAAAAAAAACCTATTCAAGTGTTTAAGAATGTTTTTGTAATTCAGATACGGCTTTATCAATAGTAGTCCTGAAAAATTCAGCTCTACAGCGATTTTCTGCACTTAATTTTGATAAGTTTTTGGTCTCCTTCCAGTGTTTACTGCACATACGAATGAATTTGGATAACTGAAGCGATTGAAGACGGATTCATTTCAAATGAGAACACTTTTTGTGCACTTGAATGAAAATACTTTGATGTATTTAGGTTTTTAAGTACAATAGCAATTCCTATCTGTACCTAGCAATACCAGAAGCTTAAAAGTAGCATCTAGTTTAAAGCATTTCTGTACAAAGTTTGGAGCTTGTTTTTTTCTTGATGTGTTTTGGTTCCTTAAGTCCTAATGCCGGCAGCACAGCATATTATGGACTGTTTTCCATATCCTTTCTCTCTCTCGCTCTCTGCGGCAAACTATTTGATTTCTTTGGTCCGAAAAGCTTAATGTTCCACGTCTCGTGGAAAAGAATGAGAATTTCCCCCTCCCCCCTCACACTCAACGCAGGCAAAGAATTCTCCGAAAGGAAGAATAACATAGATCTCAATGAAAAACGCAGCTGTAATAACAGCCAATAAGCAAACATCAAATGACTAATGGATATTAATTAATGAGCGTAACTACGCATCGAAAGGACTGAAACTTAAAAATATTGCTACCAAATCAACTTACTTTCTACACGTCTAAGTGCAGTCCAGCAGAGGTCAAAAAGATAAGTCCGACCGGCGGCTGTCTTTCGAAAAAGTGAAACCCCAGAGCATCCGTGAGTCACAGGATTTACTTCGGGTGAATCCTGATGGTGGCACAGTCGGTCGGATCGATGTTGGCGGAGGGTGACGGGTGGTGGGTGGAATTTAGCGGCTGTCCATTGGTCCAGGACGTCGTCTGCGGAATGTGTGTCAGTGCGTGGCCAATGACGTAGAAGTGCCGATAACGTCACTCGCAGACGGGAAAGGCTGAGTGCGGTACGAGAACGTAGTGATGATGCGTTGGGGAGGCTCTCTTTCCGGGGAGAATGAATGGGACAGGAATTTATAGCAGAATAACACGCTGAACCAGATCGAAATAGGAAACGATTTGAGTCGGGGGTGGTGCTTGAAAATTTGAATAAGTTTCTGTTGCAGGCAGGTCTTTTCCGTGTACGTTTTGCAGTCATTCGGTAACCAAAACAAAAATTCTCAGAATTCATCTGCAGAATTCACCAAAGCCGATAAGCTTTCCACTAAAAGCAGGTAATCTGAACGAAACTTGTTTAATTGCGTTTTAAGTTAAAATACTGGAGGTTTATTGAGCATATGCGACTTATGTCCAAGCAACAGAAAATAAATAAATAGTAAAGTATTCACTCCTAGGGGAACTGGATGCAGTTTAGCAATAGCAAAAAACGTGTTTATGAGAAGCATGCTTTTGTGGCACGAGAACCAGCTGTGACCAGAACGCACAGTACGGGTCAATTTTTCTTTTTTCTTTTTTCGATTGGAGGTTTAACGACCACCGTGAGCAACTTAATGGGCTATAAGTAGTCGCCCTTGCCTAATTTAGGGCCTGGTTCCAGGGAAGGGAGAGAGCCAGGGCCGTAAGACAAACACAACATCCATGCCTCACGGAATTCGAACCCGGACCCCTTTCGGACGAATGATCAGAGACCATCGCTTAGACCACTGCGCCACTGGGGCGGCGGGTCTAAAAGGAAGACACGTTATTTAATAATGAAGTTAGCTAGAGCCAAGGATCATTACCCTCAAATAAAAAGATGACTAGCACCTCGTTTTAGTAAATGAATACAGACAAAAGTATAGGCAAGCGGAACAGATACATGAACGCTCACACACACAGAGTGGCGGTTCAAGAATTTCTATATAGCACAGGCTTAGGGACGCCAATCCGATTGGACCGGGAGGGGGTGGGGCGGGGACTTGTCTCGAAACTGCTTTTACTTAGATTTCATGTTACAGATCAAGAAAAATCGAAAAAAATATTAATATTCAATTTGCGGTGGATTTGAGGCCGGATGACTGAGAGTAAACTACTTTTACTAAATTTTATGTTACCATCAAGACCCATACTCCTACTATCTGATCTATGTACATTATATGCACGGAAACTAACACTCAGAAATGATGCAGTTGTTAAAACAATAGTTGAAGATAATTATTTCGAATAAGAAATATTGAGCCAGACCCAAATCAGCGTAAAACATTCTGAATCACCAGCATATACACTATCTACCAACAAGTAATTGGACACCTGTGGTAGCAAAGGAAAACGAAGTTTATTCACCTTCAGTAGTTGGTGGAGCCTCCACGAGCGGCGATTACAACTGCGACCCTCCGGGGCATACTCCCAACTAGGCGTTGTACGACGGCTAGCGGTATTTTCTTCCACTCGGCTTGGAGAAGACAGGTCAGTTCCTTCAAAGATTTCGGACGATGGGGGCACCCCTTAAGTCTACGCTCCAACTCGTCCCAGAGCTGCTCGATAGGGTTAAGGTCCGGGCTCTGCGCAGGCCAGTCCATTCGATTAACCCCATTGTCACCATAGCAAGCCATGGTGGACCTCGCAACATGACAGGTGGCATTGTCATCCTGAAAGTAACATGGGTCCACCCCGTAAAACTGCCACAACGTAGGAAGCGCATGGTCATCCAAAATGGTGCAGTAGGTCTCGGCGTTGAGTCTACCAGGAATTGCGACCAAGGGTCCCGTGCCATTCCAGGAGAAACACCCCCATAGCATAATTCCACCGCCGCCGAACTTCACAGTTGGCACAATACATTCCGGTAGGAGGCGTACTCCAGGCAGACGGTAAACCCAGACCCTGCCATCCGAACGGTAGAGGGTGAGCCTTGATTCGTCGCTCCAGAGAGCCTATTTCCACTGTTCAACGGTCCACCGTCGACGTTCTTTGCACCACTTTAGCCTAGCAGCGCTATTGGACTTGGTGATCAAAGGCTTGTAGGCGGCAGCACGTCCATGATAATCGAGCAGATGGGCTTCCTTACGGATGGTATTCATCGAAAGATCACTCCCGGATGCCTGTTGAAACTCCTCGCGGATGTGGCACATCGATTTGGTGCAGTTCTTCTGAATTTCTCTGGCCAGCACCCGTCGGTCTCTAACTCCCAGTTTTGTGGGTCTGCCGGGTCGGGGCACATTCGGACAGTCACCTCTCATCTTCCACTTGCCAATCACGTAGGCCACTGTCGATTTTGGGTACTTGCTGGATATGTCACGTATGGATCGGCCATTTCTGTGATACCTGACGATTACACCTTTCTCGAAATCAGAGAGCTCCGAACTGCGTGGCATCTTGCATGCGACTGGTTGCGTTGTTGTTTCCCACACGATATTTAACGGCGGCGGCGGCGGCCGTGACGTGTATCAGAACCACAGATATCGTCGATTGCAGGGGTGTCCAATTACTTGTTGGTAGATAGTGTAGTTACAAGAACATGGAACATCAAATATTCTACGACAGTTCTCTGTCTCACATATTCCGTTCCTAAATTTCGTTAAAATGGAAGGGGGATAGTTTAATCTGCATTAATTAAACACATGTGGAAGCTTCGTCGAACATATTTTAAGGGGTTAAATCCCCATCTTGGAGGAGTTCGTGACGAAAGTTTGAGACCCTATATCCTTGCGATTTAATAAATGACGGGCCACCATACTTCGATGTTTTATACTTTTTATGTAAAATTTAAGTCATCTTGAATTTAATAAATAGTTGATGCCATCACATTTCGGTAAAAGTTACGTCAAGCTGAGTTTGTCTTCAGTAGACTGTTTCTCGCGAAACTTATTAATATGCTATACTAACAATTTCTTCCATAGTTGCAATATACGGGTGGCTGTAATAAAGTGGCCAGCCAGTGTGTGTGCGTGCCCTTGCATAAATATTTCGGGGTTTTTTAGCTTCTGCACTCGAAATTGGTGCCTTTTTCGGAACTACTGTACTCGCGCAAAAAGCTTCTAAAAATGCACTACTGCCAAGCAAATTTCTTTCTTTTGTTTTCTTTAATGATCGCTCGTGTTTAATGATCTCCATGAGCATCGATGGCTAGGAGGAATACCTATTTATAATTTTCGATTGTTCGTTAAAGGAAAGTGGAAGAATTAAAACGTTAGACGAAATACAACACCCACGTCTGACCATCGCCTCCTGTAACGAGCGTTGGTCAGACGGGGGTGACGTGATCATAACGGACCATACGTTCGTTTCTCGTGCGCTTTCCTGTCGATTACGAACAAAAAGTCTGAATAGACAGAACAGCGGATATTTACAAATGGTTGTTGCTTATGTTGTTTCGTGTCATGAAACTGTCTGAATCAGAGATAATTCACTTGGAAAAGGCCGGTGTAAACAAATTTCTACCGTTTGACACAATTTTAACAACTTGGAAACACAGAATCCCCGCCTAGAACACCGACAAGTAGACTCAACGATCGCTACAGATCAACTGAGGGAAGATAATGCTTACAGTGCAGGATTATCGTGATAAGAGCAATGCAAGTTTGACCATGTCAAAGCCCGTGCAAACCTGTGCGCGTTTCCCGTGGGAACCTGTTCGCGCGAGGTATTGAGAGAGCCAGCGTGGTAGAGTGAATGTTCCGAACTGTTGCTATATATTTTTATTACTGTTGCTATGTATTTTTTATTATTTGCGGGTTTTTTGGGGGAGGATGAGAGGGGCTGGAATGTGTAGCAAATAAGTGAAAAAATTGCCAAAAAAACGGAAAAATCAATCATTTGTAATGATTTCTTTACAATTTGGGGGGCACCCCCCAAATCTACCTCCTTGATACAGATGTTCATGGTCGCCCCGGTGGCGCAGTGGTCTAAGCGATGGCCTCTGATCATTCGTCCGAACGGGGTCCAGGTTCGAATCCCGGTGAGGCATGGATGTTGTGTTTGTCTTACGGCACTGGCTCTCTCCCTTCCCTGGAACCAGTGACCCTAAATTAGGGACGGGCGACTGCTTATAGCCCATTGAGTTGCTCACGGTGGTCGTTAAACCTCAAAACAAAAAAAAACAGATGTTCATGTTTTATAACTTTTCACCTCTGTAGCCCCTCAGAAGAAATGTAAAGGCTGAAATAATCCTTTTCATCCCTCCAAATTATCGGAAAGTGATAAAATTAGGTGTGGGGGGGCTCCCCCGAAAACGGTGAGTGATGGGGGAAAACGGGGGTCATATTCGGATTCAGGAGGTCGTTTTACATAAGAAACAGCAGGAATGGTATCAGGGCCGATTTTCATGCCGACCAGTGTAATATAACTCGGCTCTACCAATAATTGTATTGTGTATCACATACCCGTGGTCAGTTCTGTCACAAAATACTACAATTAACAACTACACGAGAACATCAACTGCTTTGTCTGTTCAGACTACATCTGAATCTTTATTTTCTGGTCTACAGAGAGCACAACATGAACGAGTTCTTAGGCTTTCATTTATTGAGGGCAGTGCCCTTAGTCGGTTCGTGAAGCCAGGATCGCGAGATGACAGGTAAGTGCCTTAACCACTCGGCCAACTGGTGACTGACAGCTTCAATAATCAACAAGCTATGTTCGAAAAGTACGGGGATTATAATAATAATTCAAAATACAAAACACTTACAAACTAATCGAATTTATCACCTTTACACACAAAATACTCTCATTCAAAGCTGGTCCCAACGTTTCTACCATTTCATGGTGCACATTTGGAAGTCGTCTTTTCAGACCATGTTCACCTCCTGTGTTGCTTTATCGATGATGCTGTCTACACTTTCAAATCTTAGCCCATTAAGCGATGTTTTGAATTTGGGAAACAAAAAGAAGTCCCATGGGGCCAAATCAGGTGAACAAGGCAGATGTAGTTCCATTGAGATGTGTATGGTCGGGAGCTCACAGATCGACAGTGCTGAATATGCAGTCGCATTACCACTATGAACAACCGAGACTGAAATTCGCATACTCGTGGTCGTTTGCATCGGATTTTTACCCTTAGTCTTTTTAAATTCTGTTTGCAAAAAGCCTGGTTCACAGACTGCCACGTCGGAGAAAATTCAAAATTTACCACACCTTTAACATCAAAGAAAACAATCAAGATCACCTTCACATTTGATTTCATTTGCTAGGCTTAAGTCGAGGAGGAGTTTTTGTCTTCCGTTCGGATTTTATTTCAGGTTAATAGCCATAGAAACAGGATTCATCACCTGTTATAATATTTTCTATAAAGAGTGGGCCCACTACTGCACGATTTTTACCAATTCCCACACGGTGCTCTTTTTGAGCACGTGTGAGAAACCTAGGCACAAACTTTGGTGTCACTCTTCTCATTCCTAAATCCTTTATCAAAATACACTGCCGGAAAGTGAAAAAAAAAAGAAAGAAAAAAAAACACAAAAAAAAAAAAAAAAAACCACCACCATTATGAGATTTATGTCGTAGCAACAACTTGTTTAGAAAGGAAAGTGATCACACGTATGTTTATTTTACTTTTTAATGCGTATTACAGTGCACAGAAGGCACATTTTAATAAGGTGTTGCACCTTCTCCAGCAGCAATACAGGCTTCCAGTCTGGCATGCAATCGGTAGTACAAATGCTGGATATCAAGCTGGGGAATAGCAAGCTGGGGAATAGCATTCCATGCGCTTTCAACTTGGAAGCGTAATTCAGAGATGGTCGCTGCCTGCCGGGGTCTGCGGAAGAATTTTTGTCCGATCGAATCTCAGACATTCTCGATTGGAGACAAGTCCGGAGAACGTGCTGGCCACGGGAGTTGACGTACAGCCTGAAGAGCATGTTGAGTTGCCCGGGCGGAGTGTGGGCGGGCGTTATTCTGCTGGAATATCGCATCGGGGATCGCACTCAAAAATGGCAGGATGACCAGCTGCACGACGTAGCTGACGTACGTCCTGCTATTCAGTGTATCCCGTACAAACACCAGACTCGTACGAGAGTAATAGCTAATCGCTCCCTATACCATGATGCACGGCGCGGGGCCTGCGTGTCGTTGGCGGATGCATGATGGCAGAAGCCGCTCACCTTGCCGCCTTCGGACGCGTACACGACCGTCAGACGCTCCCAAGCAGAATCGGCTTTCATCACTGAAGACCACTGACCGCTATTCTGCCCTCCAATGAACTCGTTCTTGACACCACTGCAAACGAGCTCGACGGTGACCTGGGGTCAGCGGTAACCGTGACCGTTGTCCTGCTTCCAACAAACGATTCCGTATCGTTCTGGTAGACACCCTTGATATGACAGAGGTTCAAATTTGTGACGCCGTAGCCGTCCGCTCTGCAACGCCGCCCTCGTGATACGCCGATCCCCTCGTGCGTCCGTAACTCTGCGTTGCCCGAAACCACGTCTGCGAATGCTCCTCTGACCACCGACGCCATCATTTTACCACGGCCGATACCTCTCGACCCACTCAGTCCGCAATTTGGCGGAAGGACCGACCTCCTTCCCGCAGACCCACTATACGACCTCGCTCGAACTCCGATAACTAAACAAACATTGGCGCCTGCGTCGTCCAGGCATGGTATCTTCTTCAACAAGCTCTGAACAACACACCAGACGAATGTCACCGTTCTGCACGCCCTAGTCCGTAAATACGCGCCGCGTACATTTTTCATGTTGTCGCCCGCAGGGACGTCATTATTTCATCCAATGACATTCCAACTTGGATCACAATTTCTGCTGCCCTGAACAATTAAGGCCCATTCTACACGAGCGCTCGAAACGCGGCGGTTGAGACACTAGCTGCTTCCCCTTTCAGTGGTTCTTCTACACGGGAGCGTTCCAACCGCACGCTGTCGAACTGCTAGGAAACGCGAGTTCATTCAACACGTGCGTTTGAACAGCGCGTTTCAGTAGTCCGTGCGAAACTGCCTCGTTGGAACTGCCGAGATGAACGTTCGAGTGGATTGAACAACGTTACGAGTCCTCGCGTCGCCAACGCCTCCTACTGCGTTGGAAGCGCTGACGCTTGACTAACGCCGCCACTGTAGGCGTCAGAAACGCTCGTCTAGATTGGACACCGCATTTTT
Organism: Macrothele yani; assembly: GCA_039090855.1. NCBI lineage: Eukaryota > Metazoa > Arthropoda > Arachnida > Araneae > Macrothelidae > Macrothele > Macrothele yani. The sequence goes on from CM077012.1 coordinate 48,350,104, forward strand.
CTATAACTTGCTCATTGATTTTGTTCGGTTGGCGTAGTCACTTGTTTAATGGAACGTCTCAACCGCCGGGTTTCGAGCGCTCGTGTAGAATGTGCCTAACATGTTATATAATATTACGTTCCTACCGGCATAATTTCTGGGTGTTCTTTTTTCACTTTAAGCCAGTGTAGTATGACATGGACCCAGTTTGGGACGCCAGTTTCACCCTAACAGTCAATACATTGTTCTTGAAGTTGATTGGCATCCCGAGCCAGGACCATCTTTTTCTTTTTTTTTCTTCATTGAAGGTTTAACGACCACCGTGAACAACTCAATGGGCTATGAGCAGTCGCCCGTTCCTAATTTAGGGCCACTGGCTCCAGCGAAGGGACAGAGCCAGTGCCGTAAGGGAAACACAACATCCATGCCTCACCTGGGAATTTGAACCTGGACCCTTTCTCGAACGAATGGTCATAAGCCAGCGCTTAGACCACTGCGCCACCGGGGCGACCCAGGACCATCTTTAAAACTCTTGAACCGTTCAAAAGTTTTGGAAAGGCCAACAGCTTGTTACATTGAAACGCTGTTAGCAACATTTCAAATGTGTTCGACAAAACTTGATGTACACCGATGGGCCATTACATTATGACCACGCCCAGCCTCGAGAAATGAGCACACCGGGAAACCGAACGGTGGCTCGAGTGAAGTTTACAGTAGTATATATACAACCCGAGGGCCGGCTTTCGGTTAGTAGAGTGTTCGCAGTTAATGGAAAAGCTGCCGATTTATCGGAGTTTGATAAAGGACAAACTGTGATTACAGGGCGCCTCGGAACTACGATCTGGGAAAGCGGCGCTGCTTGTGGGTTGTTCACATGCCGCTGTAGTGAGTACGTATCAAAAGTGGTGCACAGATTGTCAAACGACGGACCGTCGTCAACAGTTCATTGATGCCAGACGGGAGTGGAGACTGTCGCGCATTGTTCACAGCGACCGCAGGGCCAGCGTGACAAATCACCCGCAGCTACAACAGTGGTGATCAGGGCAATGTGTCACAGCACACAGTTCATCGCAGCCTTCTGCGCATGGGCCTGCGTAGCCGAAGACCCAGCCGGGTCCCCATGCTCACTGCACGTCATCGCCAACAACGTATGAAATGGGCCCAAGATCATCGAGATTGGACCGTGGATGACTGGAAGAAAGTGGCCTGGTCCAACGAATCAAGATTCCTGGTGCATCACGTAGATGAACGAGCGCGGATACGACGATTACCAACGGAGGCTATGGAACCTGGATGCACTTTTGGGCGGAAACAGGTCGTCGGCGGCGGTGTTATGCTGTGGGTGATGTTTTCTTGGGACACTTTAGGCTCCATTATCCCAATAGCACAATCCCTGACAGCTGTCAGGTATCTGAACATCGTTGCGGACTAAGTTCACCCATTCATGGCAACTGTGTTCCCTGCTGGTGATGGCCATTACGAACAGGATAATGCACCATGCCACACTGCCAGAATCGTCAAGCACTGATTCGGGGAACATGCTGGTGATTTTCTGTCAATGACCTGGCTTCCAAATTCACCTGACATGAACCCAACCGAACATTTGTGGTTAGACTTGGAAAAGCGGGTTAGCGCTGAATTAGCACCACCCCGAAATGTACGGGAACTGGAGGACCTGCTGTCGACATTATGGTACCAGATACCCCAGGATACCTATCGCCACCTCATCGAATGGATGCCTCGCTGAGTGGCCGCTATTTTGAGGGCTAAAGGGGGTCCCACAGCTCATTAGGCAGGTGGCCATAATGTAATGGCTTATCGGGGCATATTCCCTGCTCGTTCACATCATTGTGAAATCCTCAAACCGCAAAAGAACAACACTCAACAGAGTAACAGGAAAGAATGAAAGCACGTGCAGCCTTGAAACTGTGCGTGCCTTTGAACAACCCCGGCGCCGTAATATCTATAAACAAAATTCCAGTGCTGCACACCGAACACAATAACTACAATTGTAGTCTGGGTAATTTTTGAACACACATCGTACCTGGGATTTAAAAAAAGTAGACTTTTGTTGTTGTACAAACTTCGAGAAAATTTCAGCACACTGTAAAATTTTTTTCTGAAATTCACGAGCCACTTTCCGTCATTTCTTTCGTGAATTAACAAAGCATATTTCTGATACAACTCTTTCCTTGAAATGACGGGAAAAAACCTGAATTTCACGGATTTTTCGTGCCACGAGAAAATTCTGAAATTTTAGAAACCTTTCCAGTTTCTTTCTTATATTGAAGGTAAATTACCGTTTTAGAGGTGTGTTAACGGAAAATTCTGAATTTTCAGAAACCTTTCCGCGATTCCTTTCGTATATTAACGAAAAGAACTCCGTTCTATCTTTTCCCCTGTCCGTATGACGAGAAATTATCGGTAATAGGAGCGATTGGAGAAAATACTTGAGGTTTGATGAACTTTTAAATTTCAATCCGTCTGTCGAATTTTGAAGTTCCGTAGCGAGATCAGATATTGTGAATAGCATATCTCATGAATTTTGTTTATTGTGGCACAGGATATTTCTTCTCCTCTCCCCTATTTTGTGAACCAGCTATTTAACATGTATGTTGTGTTACTGTAAGAAACCGGGTACTTATTGTACTGATGATTATACGATGTCTGAGTATCAGTCTTTGGACAACTTAAGACAAAAGCTATTGTAGCTATCAAGAGTAAATTTTATATTTAGGAGCTTTTTTTGGGGGGGGGGGGTGAAATAATATGAGAACTATAAAAAAGTACACTTCACCTTTTTTTAAGATAACTGAAAGTCATTGTCAGTTTAAAAAAATAAATTTGCAAAGCATTTTGTTGCTTCGAAAAATCACGAAGAGGAATGTTTAATTTGTGAAAAGTTCTCCTACAAAAAAAAAAAAAAAAATTACAAACCTATTCAATAAAAAAAATAAGCTCCAACAGAAAATAAAATGACTAAATCACTAGTATTAATGACCAAGAAAAAAAAAAAGAAAAAAAAACCTTCATTGTCGTGCAATTTATTTTACGATGTGACCCGAGTTTCCGAATGTCTCTGGCTGAGTTGTTAAAGCGTGCGTTACCTGCTCAAACGGTCCTAGTTCAATTTTGTCTGGAGCAGAAGGATTATATCTGGGGAAAGGGCTGAAAAATGTAGGTTCGTCGGTTTTGCGGAATTTCAATTTAAATACGAAAAAACCTGAAATTTCTGACTACGGGAAATCTGTGAAAATACGGAAGTTAAAATAAACGTGCACTTTTACAAACGGAAATTTCTGAAAAACACGGATACCTACCGGCAACTTTGCTGCACGTTATTTTCAGAAATTTTCCGTGAATCCACACCACTTATTTTTTTAGTGTGCAGAAAGCTTCCTAATATTACGTGTTCTTCATTTCTTTTTTCTCTTCGTGACAAATTTTACTACGTGGGGTTCTGCAACACACTAAATATCGAGAATACACAGAGTGCCCGTTAAGTTATGAGACAAAAGTTATTATAAAAGAACAACAAACTATATTTTGAATTGTCACATACACAGGTTCAAAATAATCTCTTTTCAACTCCACACAACGGTGATATATATATTTTTTTGATTGAAGGTTTAATGATAAACGTGAGTAACTCGATGGGCTATAAGCAGTCGCCCGTCCCTAATTTAGGGCCATTGGTTCCAGGGAAGGGAGAGAACTAGTGCCGGAAGACAAACACAACATTCATGCCTCACCGGGATTCAAACCCAGACCTATCTCGGACGAATGATCATAAGGCAGCGCTTAGACCACTGCGCCACCGGGGCGGCCGGTGAGATCTTTTGTACAGGTGTTCAAAGGCACGGTGGAAGTCCTGAACTGGAAACTCCTTCAGTCCTTTGATCACACCTCGTTCGATGTCCTCTATGTGACTGAAGTGCCCCCTTTCAAGGCACACTTCATCTTTGGGAAGTGGAAAAAGTCTGCGGGGGCCAAACCTGGCGAGTAGGGCGCGTGTTTGATCATACAGTTAGACTTCGAAGCCAGAAATTGCTTCACAGGCAGCGTACAGTGTGCGGGCGCGTTATCGTTCAACAGAAAAACCAATTGTTTTTGTGGAACAGTTGTTTCCTGACACGTCGCATGCTGGCGTACAGACGCGGCGTTACTCCTAAATAGTATTAACCGTTCACTGTGATGCCCTCAGGAACAGACTGGCAGTGCACAATTCCGACAACGTCAAAAGAAAAAAAGCGACCGTTGTCTTGACACGTGATTTTAGCAACCGGACTTTCTTATGCAGGGGAGACAACGTTCCACTCATTCCATGTGCTGGCGTTTTGTTTCAGGATCAAACTGAAGACACCAACTTTTGTCACTGTTAACAATTCTTTGCAACAAATTACGATCTTGGTCAACTGCGTGGATGAAATTTTGACAATACGCAACCCGGTGCTCTCTCTCTCTTCGTGTTTCAACGTGTGCAGCACAAACCTCGAACAAATCTCCCTCTTGTGCAGATCTTTTTTTAAGATAGCCCCGGCCGTTTTCTTACCGACAGCAAGCTGTTTAGCGAGTAGTCTAGTGGTTATTCGCCTGTCATGGGCAACAGTTTCGCAAGCCTACAAAACAGTTTTATTTGTCCTTGCAGAAACTGGGCGACCTGTGTATGGTTCATCCTTGAGGGGCTCCCTCCCATCTTTAAACGTTGAAAACCAGCGGAACACTTAGGCACGGCTCAGACAGTCATCGCCGTAAAGGCCTTTTAGATCTTGGTACGCTTCCGTGGCAGTTTTCGCTAATTTACAGAAAAAATTCATCACAGCTCTTTGCTCCATTACGCAACTTCTGACACACTCCACTAACACAGTCTTACTTCAACGGTGGGCACACGAAAACTGCTGCGTCACCCGACTCGAAAGTTGCTCCTGCCATTACAGCACATTCTAGCGGTCAAAACTATAAAAACGCGTTTATTACTTTTATTCAAAGAGTTGTCCAGTAAAACATCAGTCTCATTACTAAACGGAAACAATGTATACGCTCCCAATGAAGAACTGAACGAAGAGAGGCTTATGTCTCTTTTGTCGTACATTTTGATTTCATCATGCTTCTTGCTGAGGTAAGCCTATGAGTGTCATCTCTTGAAACAGCATTTCATTTCTTTGTTCAGTTGCTTGACTTTAGCTTCCAGCACAAGTTTTCTGCAATTATCATGTGCTTAGTGAAGTGAAAATAGTTTCTCGTTTCATTTAACATTAGGCTTTTTGACTGCTTTTTTCTTACTGTATTGGTACGCTCGCAATAAGACGTAGGTTTTTTACACATAGTGGCAAAAATAAATAAATAAATAAATAAATAAGTAAATGAGAACCTTTATTTAGTATCGAGTAGGTTAACCTCTGTTACGAATGACAGCAAGTATGCGACGCGGAAGGGATTCTAGGAGATGCTAGAGTTAGTTTTCGTTCAAAAATATCCGTTCCTGCAGCAAAATATCGCGCAAGTCTGTCAGTGCTGACGGAACAGGACATCGACGCAGAACAGCTCTTTCAAGCAAGTCCCACACATTTCCAATAGGATTGAGATCAGTGGATTGTGGATGATGCAACAGGATATGTTGGAAGTCCTCCTCGTGCTATTCAAACTATTTTTTGCATAAGCCTGGCAGGATATGCATCCATAAAGATGCCATCATATGCAGGAAGAAAGTGGAGCATTGCAAGCTGCACTTGGTCCGCAACAACACTCAAGTGTTCTCTAGATGGCATCTTACCTCCTACTGGTATCAGCGGACTCAGTCAAAAGAATATTCCCATTGCATGGTACCATCTCCAGGTGCTTTGATTATGCTTACAAGTCATTCCGGTCCCATCTGTTCATGAGGTTCTCGCCACACGCTCTGCAGACCATCAGTACAAAACAGTGTACAGCGTGATTCATCTGACTACATCACTTTCTTTCATTGCTGTACTGTCCATTCACGGCGTCTTTGGCACCACTGCAAGCAGATTATTTTTCTTTTGGCAGAAACAGGTAACTTCTGAATGGGCAGACGACATCCAAGATCCAATTTCTTTAATTCCCTATGAACTATACGATTCGAAATGGGCTGCTCCTGGCTTTGGTAGAACTCGGTCAGTTGCTGCACACTGGTAGACCTTTTCTTCCTTACAATCCTTACAGCACGACGGTCGCGCTAAGTCTAGTTTCCTGGCTATGAACATGGAACAACTCCAGTCCTAGGTTGCACATGCTAGCCACTAAATCAGGGTCTCAAGGAGGGAAATCTGTCGGAATTTGAAAAAGTTGTAATGGCAGGCGCACGTTTAGCAAAGTCTTTTAGCTATGGCAGATCCTATTGCTTTCCAGTAGCTGGGCACCTTTAAAATGGTTGGTTTTGAGAAACCAGTAATTTTTTGTTTTGTTTTGTTTGGTTTATCGTGGCTCTTGCTAAACGTGCGCCTGCTATTAAATCTCTTCCGAATTCCGACAGATTTCGCCTGCTTGCGGCGTTGGTCTAGTGGCTAGCATGCGAATGCTGGGACTAAAGGTGCTCCATGCCCATGTTCCGCTGTTGCCAAACATCCGCCGTAGACCGGAAGTCAGGCAATTTCGCTAGTCTCGGAGCAGAGACACTGGGCTACGAATAAGTTCAATTCCCGTTTTCTGGGACCCTGGCTCGGATATTGTATAGCATAAGCGCTGCCAGGTCTAACGTTAGAAACAAACCAACTAATTATAATAAACACATCTTACAAATTTGGAAAAAAGAAACGTGGTATAATCAAAGTTTCAAGTGCAACAAATTAGTCATCAAAAAAGAAACGAAAAAGGTAACACCATTAAATACACAATCGCAATAAGTTCGTCCTTAAAAAAAGCTATTAATAGGGAAACTCTTGGGTGGCAAAAACAGAAAATCATGGAGTTGCTTTCTCAGGTAGGCGAAGAACTTTCCCAGTGGACATCAGGTGTTTCCGAATAGAGAGTGCCGTGAATTTTTCAAGCTGGAGACTCCCAATTTCAATCCCTCACGAGTGCAGAAAAAATAGACGAAACGAAATTTTACCGTTATTAATTTTATATATACACTGCTGGCCACCCAAAATGCAACACCAAGAAGGACACGAGATAGCAAAGCAAGATTTACTGGACACATAACAACAGATACAAAGATGAAACGATTGAGCTTACAGGCCCGTGCGACTTGCGGAACACGCAGACATCAATAGTTCGTGTGACTCCCATGGCTGGCAATAACGGCCGCTACACGCCGCGGCATCAAACGAAAGAGGCTTTGGATGTGGGCTTGCGGTATGTCGGTCCAGGCTGCTTCCACACGTTGCCACAGTTCATCAGGCGTAGCCGCGGGTGGTTCTTGCCGGGCCACTCCGTTGCCGATCAGCGACCAGACGTGTTCTATGGGCGACATATCGAGAGAACAGGCGGACCACAGCAGCAGCGACACCCGGTGGGCCGTGAAGAATTGTTACACGATGCGTGTCACGTGCGGGCGCGCATTGTCCTGTTGAAACGTGGCCGCTGGCAGGTCCTGCAGGTAAGGGAGGACTACATGCTCCAAAACGTCGGAGATGTAGCGGTGTCTGTTGAGTGTACCGGCGATGCGTACCAAAGGGGTGCGGGTGTCATATCCAATTGCGCCCCCTCTCCAACCATAACACCAGGCGACGGACCGGTATAGCGATGCATAATGCAGGCGTCATACAGTCTCTTGCCGCGGTGCCGCCACACGCGGATCCGACCATCGTGGTGTTGCAGACAGAAGCGGGATTCGTCGGAGGAGACAATGTCGTGCTATTCCGTAGTCCAGGTGCGGCGTTCAACGGCCCACTGCCGCCGCACTCGCCGGTGGTGTAACGTCAATGGTAATCGGAGCAATGGGCGCCGTGCGACAAGTCCCCGCTCCTGCAGACGACGTCGAACGGTACGTGCTGACACAGGTTGTTGCGCAACACACCCTAAATCCTGCGCTAACGTTCGTGATGTGGCGGTGCGAGCCGTCAGTGCCCGCCGCATAACATGCCGGTCCTCTCGTTCGGTGGCGTGCCGCGACTGCGGCAATCACTCACGCCGGTCCGTCCGTCCCTCCTGCACCCACCGAATCCATACTCGCCTCACTATGGCTGGATGTCGTCCCACACGAGCGCCGATGTCTCAGTACGATAAACCGCTGTCGCGATAAGCCACTATTCGTACTCTGTCGAACTCCGAAACGTGCCGGAATAACTGCCGTATTCTGCGACGAGGCATCATGAAGCTTCCCACGCACAGGTCCAGCAGCACAACACACTTCCACTACTTACACCCAGCCTTCTGTGCACCATTCTTATACTGCTTTTCGGTGGCGTGCCGGGCGCACATGATTTGCATATGCCCTGCAATGCTAATCGTTTGCATGTCCTCTCACGGGCGACGCATGCTGTGAATTTCAGGCCAATCGGATGCTTTCTTCTTGGAGTTGCATTTTGGGTGGCCAGCAGTGTATATTTATTATGCTTTAGAGAATTATTTCTGTACTAATTAGCACTGTTTGTAATATGAAACAAACTTAAAAAGGAAAGTGCAATTATGAGCGCAAAGAGAGCTCTTCTTATAACGAGTCACAACGTCTAAGCTTCGGGATTCCGTTCAGAATCATCTGCTTACTTTCACACGTGATTGTGATATCACGTGCAAGCGCGTCATCGAATATGCATGTGACGTCATATCTCTGTAGCGGACGCCACGAACAGCTGACGAGCAAACAACGTGGTCTTAGAAATACTTAAACGTTGGAACATGAGTTAGCTGTAACGTACCAGGAGATGTGACGTACCTGCCAGAAGGACGCACACGGCACAAAGGCAGATAGGAATCAGAATAAAATGTCTGCGTAGCTCAGTTGGTAGAGCGACTTGTTCCGGAATAAGCGGCCTCGGGTTCGAATCCCGGCGTAGACCAAAAATGACGGAGAAATTCACTTCGTTATAATGGCGCCCGAACTATCCGGATGACCCGACCGTTCACAATCTCGCAATGGTGTGCTGTTATTTCCACACCGCGAGATAGGAAAAATAAGAGCAGCACTTCGAAAAAAAAAATAAATAAGTGGGAGCTGATGTAACTTACCAGGAGATGTGACGTACCTGCCAGAAGGACGCACACGACATAAAGGCAGATAGGAATCAGAATGGCCGCCCCGGTGGCGCAGTGGTCTAAGGCGCTGGCTTCTGATAAGGGGTCCGGGTTCGAATCCCGGTGAGGCATGGATGTTGTGTTTGTCTTACGGCACTGGCTCTCTCCCTTCCCTGGAACCAGTGACCCTAAATTAGGGACGGGCGACTGCTTATAGCCCATTGAGTTGCTCACGGTGGTCGTTAAACCTCCAACCAAAAAAAAAAAAAAAAAAATAGGAATCAGAATAAAATGTCCGCGTAGCTCAATTGGTAGAGCAACTTATTCCGGAATGAGTGGACCCGGGTTCGAATCCTGGCGCGGATAAAAATGACGGAGAAATTAACTTCGTTATATAGCATACGCTCCAGAAAGCTTCCCTGTAAAGGTGAAATTATGATTTATTTCCTTTGCGCGATTCCCAACGTAATAAAAAGAAATATTCAGAAACTCAAGCAAAAAAAAAAAAAAAAATCACGAAAAATCTACAATTAGCTGGACTGCTACGAAATCAAGCATTCAAAATTTAAATGAATCAAAGGTTACGTTATTTGGGCAGATTAGATTCTTTTAATTCAAGGTAAAAGTCGAAGAATTCAACAGATTTGAAATAAAAATCGGCAGAAACAATTGCTCGATAACAAATCTGCTACTAAATAACCTATCAGCCTTGCACCCCAAAAACTAATATCATTCCTGTGTTTAAACAAAATGCATTTATTAAAAAATTAAGATATGAAAGTACAATGTAAACTATGTGAATATACACTCACGGATAATGAAATTTGCGCACCAAGAAGGAAGCATCGGACTGAACCGAAATTTTATGGACGTAATGATACAGATGAATGATACACATAATGGCAAAATCAGAGCTGCAGGATAATTACAAAGGGTAGCAGTAAAAACATTCGTGCTGGTCGTAATCGCGAAGAACAACTATGTTGAATCTATAAACTGTCTTAGCACGATCAATACCTAGTATTGATCGTGCTAAGACAGTTATCGTGGTAGGTATTGATCGTGCTAAGACAGTTTATAGATTCAACATAGTTGTTCTTTGCAATTACAAAGGGATCTATGGCACGCAGTCCGGTCATATTCAATAGCGCATCGCACCGCCTCGTGCGGCGATACATGCCGCAATACGGTCCGGCATGGAGGCGAACAAACGCCTGATGTCCTGCGGCAGACTGGCCCACACGTGTTGGACGGTGTGCTCCAAATCCCGGATAGTGCGGCACGGCGGTAGCTGGCGTTTCAACTAGTCCCACACATGCTCGATAGGGGACATGTCAGGGGAGCAAGCAGGCCATGGAAGCGTCTGAACATGACGTAGGCAGTCCTGGGCAACCCGAGCCGTGTACGGGTGGGCATTATCCTGCTGGTATAGTGCACCTGGAATCCCGGCCAGGAATGGGAGCATATGATCCACATACCACTACTAAAGCTGATCGGCTATCGTAGGCAATGGCTTCCCAGACCATAATGCCTGCAGTGGGGGAGGTGTGGCGCATGATAGCGAGGCTGGGATTGTGCCGTTGACCCAGGGACCTCCACACCCGGACACGATGATCATCTGTCCCCAAAACGAAGCGGAACTCATCGCTAAATACCACACGTCGCCAGTCTGTGGCGTTCCACGTCGCTCTGGCTTGGCACCACTGCACACGGAACCGGCGATGCTCCGGTGTTAATGGTAGCACACGTAAGGAGGCACTAGGATCGCAGATTCGCTTTCGCGAGGCATCGGGAAATGGTTCGTGGGCACACAGGAGCCGCTACATCTGCCTGTACAGTGAACCGGGTAACCGTGGGATCCGTTCGTACCTCGCGCATGATCCGTCGGTCCTCTCTACCAGTGGTCCTCCTGGTCCGTCCGGAGACGCTCCGTCGTGTGGCAGTGCCGTCACGTATCCACTGCACCCAACACAGTCGGACGATATGGTCAGGACGATCCACGTGTTGGGCTATACGGCGCGCCGACGATCCGCGGTTTTCAGCCCGATGATCAAGCCTCTCTGTCAAAGTCCGTAAGTTGCGTAAATCGACGTCTCTGGCGTCTACCCGGCATTCTTGTCACTCTGTACTCTTGCTTGCGTCGGCCGGTGCTTTTCGCTTTCATGGGGCATCGACTACACGTCTGTTTATAGGGCTGCCGGTTCGTGCTTGCAGCGCCGCCATAGGTTGTGCGGTCATGCGCAATTGCACCAAACGTGGATTATTTGCATACCAGCACGCACTCTAGCTATTTGCAAAGTTTCGCGGTTGTAGCATGTTTTCTTCTAGGTGAGCAAATTTTATTGTCCGTAAGTGCATATAGGCAGAAAATGACAACTACAACTATCTCCTTTCTGATGCAATGCAAACTAAAATTAAATTAAAATTTAATTTTGTGTGCTTTAATACCTCGTATTTACAAGTGTCTTCAAATAAATATCTAAATTTACCAGCTCTAAATTTTGGAGTTTTAGGCAGCCACCAAGTGGTGAAATCGGCCATGCCTGAAAGTATATATTAATACACTGGCGTGCAAAAATTAAGGACAAGAAGGTTTTTTGAATGTAACGTCGTGCAGAAGTGCTCCACATCGACTCAAATCATACCATAAGATCCCCAAGATGTAAGAATATAGGACAAGTGAGCAGAACCGTCCAAACAAGGAATCCAAAGGATACAAAGGCACGTTATTGAATAGGTAGCTTCGAGCACAACTGGACAGAAGACAGAAACGTCCATGTGACAGGCGGCTGCCAAGAAAAATCCAGTCTTTAGTAGGGGATATGATCACCCCTGACTGTGTTGCAGGATTTACAACGTCTGTCCATGCTGAGGACGAGGTTGTCAAGGAGCTGTTGAGGCATCGCGGCCCATTCCTCTTGTAGCGTCAATCGCAGCTGCGGAATCGTTGCTGGAGGCTAATGACGTGCTACCAAGCGTCTCCCGAGAAGGTCCTATACGTGTTCGATTGAATTTAGGTCCGGGGACCTTGCGGGCCAATCCATGCGTTGAATATCTTCACTCTCCAACAGCTCTGCGACAGCCACTGTAAGATGAGGTGTAGCGTTGTCGTCCATGAAGAGGAACTTAGGACACACAGCATCTCTAAACAGACGCACGTGCGGCAGGAGAACCTCGTTACAATAGCGGACACCAGTGACTGAACCTTCTTGGAAGATATGGAGGTCAGTACGGCTACCAAGCATGATACCGCCCCAAACGAGAACTCCGCCACCTCCAAACCGGTCCCTTTCCATGATGTTGGAGGTGTGATTGCGTGTTCCCTGCTCTCTCCAGATGTGTATACGTCCAGAATCGCTCGTCAGACTAAATAGGCTCTCATCCGTAAAGAGAACTAGACCCCATTGCTGATGTGTCCAGTTATTGTGTTCCTGGCACCACAGAAACCACCGTTTGCGATAAGCAGGCGTTATAGGCACACACCGTACTGGTCGTCATGCAAATAGACCACCTTTGTGCAGCCTCCTGGCCACGGTAAAACGCGATAACGAACGTCCAGTTGTCTGTTGCATGTGCCTTGCGATTTCTCCCGCTGTCTGCCGTCTGTCTCTTCTCGCATGAAGGACAATATACCGGTCGTCCGCCGCCGTGGTTGCTCGTGGATGACCACTGCTAAACTCTCAGACAGCTGTTTCTGTCGTTTGAAATGCTCTCCAAGCTCGTGAAACGATGCTGTGAGCGATCCCGAACGCCTCGGCCACACTAGTCACACTTCGATCTTCTTCCAACTTCCCAATGACGCGACCTCGGGTAAAGTCATCCAGATGTCGTCTACTGGATTGCCTGTTGTCCATATCACACGGTGGCAGCAACTCGACGTCGTTTACATGATGTACACCGTGCAATAGCTTTCACCGAATTGCTGAGCGTACACCGCCCGTGTGCTTTATACCCTTTCCGACACTCCCCCCCCTACGTCATGCTGCATATATGCGCATACCCTACCGGACCAGACCCTAGTCTATCTCCTGAGTGGTCTTTCGGTCCGTTCTGCCTGCTCGTTCCGCTGTTATGGTCATTTCTCTTCTTCGTCCTTAATTTTTGCACACCAGTGTATATTGTGCACCTGGGAAAATACATTTACTCTCACATAAAGATTAAGGCACGAGCCTATCACCAACCTTTGTATCCATATCTGATGTACGCCTAACTCAACAACCATTAAGCTCATCTGAATTTTATTTGATGCAGGTGCGCTTAAGCATGAGTGCCGTACTTAGGAGACTTTATCATGTGCCAAAAAGTTCTAATGTTGTCCAAAAGTTGTCTTTATCATGTAGACTTTATCATGCGCCAATATTGTACTTTTGGCTTTCCTATCTGAGAATGATCGTGTGCCAAAAAGTGCGTGAAAAACGAAAAATATATGAGGTTGCCTACTGGTTTTCTCACCGTAATAAGAAAATCGGTGGGGACCCCTACAGTTTAAACTCACATCACTCCCTTCGTCTTAACCACTTTTTAGCATTTTTCATGACAGGCAAATGCATCATAGAAACTTCTTTATGTAAAATGATTTTCGGTTATATTTAGAGGTGTATTCTAAGAAATGGAGGGACAGTCCACTCTGAGCATTTGCTCAGAGATCAAAGGTATTATTAAGTTCTCTGTTTTGAAAGCCTTGCTACTAATGCGGAAGACAGATTATGGTAATACTTTACGTGCTTTAGACAGAGACCTTAAATGAGGCTTACACTATCCCTTTCAGTTGGTTTTTCATTTTCTTTTGCCTTCTACAATAAGGGCCATACGAAAATCGAAGTTCAATTTTCTGCCTTATACGTCTGTTGTTTAAAAAATATATTTATCTCTGTCTTACTGGGCTGTAATTTATTGATTTTTTTCATTATAAATAATTTATTTCATCCTAAGTTCCCGAGAAAATACTTCTCAGGACAGAAACTCTGAAATCAATCAAATTATAGGATTTACTTGCTTCGCAAAGGGCAGCTCTAGAAGCGTAAGTTACCCAAGGCAAAAGCAATGACAGTCGAATTATAGGATTTACTTGCTTTACAAAGGACAGTTCTCAAGCGTAGTATACCCAATGCAAAACCAGTGTCATTCAAGTCTCATCTAGAATTTTACTTGCTCTGCAAAGGGCTGCTCTTAACATAAAATACCCAATGCTAACATGGTGTCTTTCCAACACATTGTAAGTAAAATTAATTCAGTTAAAACCACTCCTGACAATTAATGATGAAGCAAATTAATTACTTAAAACACCAAATTAAATACATACAAAAAGCCATTTAAATCAGAGTATGAAACTTAGCTTTTCAACTACTTAGCATTTAGCCAATAGCAATGCATACACTCTACCTCCGATTTTTCATTACTTTTACTTAAAAGCTTTACTATCTGAACATCTGTTCATTTCTATTTTCAAGACGGTTGTACCTACGGCGTCACGTCTTTCCCGTCTGTTAAGATTCGCAAGAATTGCATGTGGACGACTAAATCTTTTAACGGAAGCAGCAATCGAAGACTGTTTTCAAAATTATTGAAGCTTCGCTTCAAAGTTTTGAATCTTCGATTCTTGAGATATTTACTTGGACGACGCATTACAACTCTACATGCTTCACTACTGTTGCTTTTGACTTTCCTATCTGAACACCTGTTCATTCCTCCTTTCAAGGGCGACTGAACCTACGGCGTCACGCTTTTCCCGTCTGCCAGGTATCTGCCAAGTTTGCATGAAGGCGACTAAACCTTAAGGGAACCAGTAGTCGAAGACGTTTATCGAAATTACTGAAGCTTCGCTTCAGAATTGCGAATCTTCGATGCTTGATCCGTGATACTTGGAGAATGCACTGAAAGATCTTTGAATTCCTTGGATGTGCAAAAATGTTCCTAAGGTCTTTAGGAGACTGAAAGAAGTTAATGTAGTTTCTGAAAGTTTAAAGTGTTGTGCTTCTAGAAGTAGTTAAGTCACACATATTTAGTAGCGTTTTTGTTGCTTGCAATTCACTTCATATCAGGGTGATCCATAAATAAGCCCATAACAGTGTTTGACGGACCATGTTTTCGCATTTCATTAGACTTTTAAGATTGAGTGTTTCAATAAAAAGGAGGCAAAAACATCAGTTCTAACAGGTGGATTTTCCAAGCTGGAGAGACTCCCTGTATTAAGAAGAGTTTCCATTGTTTGGAAAAGTTGTCCAAAGACAACATTTTTGTAATTATAGTTTAAGCTGATATTCCTTTTCAGGCTACAGACTAAAATTAATAAACCACCTGATGACAGCAAACATAAAAAAAAAAAAAAAGACAGAAATTAGCTAAAATCGTGAAGAAATACTAATTTGTTAAAGACCATGGCTGTTTGTATCCATAGTTCCCAGTACTACGTACACTGAATGAATACTTCATGCCTGAAAACTTACTGCTCACTTTCTTTGCTCGGGATATCGTCAGGCTCGAGTTAATTCTTAATATATAAAAGGCTAAGCCGTTTCTTTCCGGCCTTAGTTATAGACTTCTACCGGACCGATTTTGATGATTTTTTTAAAATGAAA
Organism: Macrothele yani; assembly: GCA_039090855.1. NCBI lineage: Eukaryota > Metazoa > Arthropoda > Arachnida > Araneae > Macrothelidae > Macrothele > Macrothele yani. The sequence continues at coordinate 48,365,796 of CM077012.1, forward strand.
ACTGTGACTATGTAGATGTGCACAAAAATCTAAAAAGTCGCGATTTTAGATTCCGTCAATTTTATATTTGCCCTCAAAAGTTTTAATGTTTTTTTCCCTTCCCACACTTTTTCGGGCATATGCTTTGAGTTCGTGTACCGAATACGTTGTCGAATTCGTGACGTCACAACATGGCAACTGGGCATAAACACACGTTGTTAACATGTTAGCTAACGTTAGTTTTAGTTCCATGTTGTGACGTCACACTTCGACAACGTGTTGCATATCATTGGAAAGATGAACCAGCGCTATGTTGTGACGTCACACTTCGATCTGTCACAAACACGAGTCAAACTCGGACAAGTTTCGAATTCGAAAACAGCAGGTGTGTCTTATGTTGTGAAAAAATTCAGAGCACAACAGTAATTTTAGAAAGATTCAAATTTCTCCTGATGGTAATTGTTTATTTCGTTCAATTTTTTTGTCTTATGAACACTCAAGAGAATCATCACCAAATCCGTTTGCAAGTTGTTGACAGAATTATAAATAATTGTGATTTATTTTCCCATTTTATTATTGGAGATCCATCTTATAGACTGCCAATTCACGTGGCTGACGATTATAAACGTTTAATGTTACTTGATGGAGAATATGCGGAGCATGTTGAATTAACTTGCGTTTCTCAGCTGCACCTCAACGTATCTATTTACGTACATCGAATACAAGATTTTGATAATCCCACTATATATGGTGCTGGCAATGAAGTATGACATTTATTGTTTTCTGGACCCCAAAATGGCGTCCATTTCGATGTACTATTACTTAACGATGTTAAGGAATGTGCAAACCTTTTAATAAGTCGTGGTCGTCCTAAGCCATTGCGTCACAAGGAATATCTTACAGGACGTCGAGGAAAGGAACAGAAGAAAAACGAGCTCAGAATAAAGACATTTCAGATGGAAAAAAGAAAACCATTAAAGATGGAATGCAGATGTGCTGTATCGAAAAATTGTGTTACGTTGGACCTTTCAGTATTAGTTCCATTGTGACGTACCTGCCAGCAGGACGCACATGACATAAAGGTAGATGGGAATCAGAATACATGTCTGCGTAGCTCAGTTGGTAGAGCACTTGTTCCGGAATAAGCGGCCTAGGGTTCGAATCCCGGCGTAGACCAAAAATGACGGAGAAATTTACTTCATTATAATGGCGCCCGAACTATCCGGATGACCCGGCCGTTCAAAATCTTGCAATGGTGTGATGTTATTTCCACACCGCGAGATAGGAAAAATAAGAGAATCCCTTCTCCAGCGCTTCGAAAAATAAATGTGTGTGACGTTGCATTCCACACACCAGATTGACTGGGAGTTCTCAAGTGCACGTTCTACAGTGGATGGCTTCCTGCAAACGATTCATGGTCACGGCTGACCCGTGGGCCATGCCCCCGGCCCTCTTTCGGGGGGGAGATGTGACGTACCTGCCAGCAGGACGCACATGACATAAAGGTAGATGGGAATCAGAATACATGTCTGCGTAGCTCAGTTGGTAGAGCACTTGTTCCGGAATAAGCGGCCTAGGGTTCGAATCCCGGCGTAGACCAAAAATGACGGAGAAATTTAATTCGTTATACCATGTCACTGAAATGTTGTCATTGTTCAGCGTTGTATTTTAAATGTGAAAAAACATTCACTGGTCACTTGAGTCTTTGCTGTTCTAATGGAAAGGTAATTTTACCGGAAAACAAAATGCCAAATTTTATAAAAAAAATTATATGTAGGTAACTGTACAAAATCATAAAAATTCAGGGAACATATTCAATCATATAATGCTCTTTCATTCGTCTCCTTCGGTGCAAATATTAAACTTCCCCCTGGATATGCTCCGTACTGCTTCAAAATCTTAGGTGACACTTACCACAATATTAGCTCTATATATCCGGAGTTTAAGGAGAAATATGTTTATGGACAACTGTATGTATTAGATTTTACGGAAGCTAATAAAATTCGATTAGACCGACCAGATAACGCAGGGTTGAGAAACGACATCTTAGAAGAATTACATCTTTTTACTCGAAAATAACCCTTATGCACGTTCATACAAATTCATGCATGACCTGCTCAACAAGCAAAACAAACAGCAATATGTACTAAATTTTGTCATGCGGTTTTACCGTGAACCATCGGAAGATGTTCTTCGCTACAATGACCCTAGTGTCTCGGAGATAGCAGCAGTATTTGAATCAGCAGATGGTGCTCCACCATCTCATCGACACATATCCGTATATCCAAAGCATGGGGGTATACAAAACATTTATTATGACAATATGCACTGCGACCCTATGACACATGCTTTAATTTGGCCTTGAAGTGAGAGTGGGTGGCGTAAAAATATGATTGCTTCTGGTTCCAGAAAAACTGCCATGAGACTGACAGTAACTGTGCGTGAATATGTTTGCTTCCGGATTGCATTAAGAGGTGATTTTCCCGCAGGCAATTTCAATCCCGTGCTTAATGCAGGCAAGTTAACTCAGCAATTATTTGTTGATTATTATTGTCGGATCGAAGGGGACCGTTTGAAATTTATTCGATCCCAACAGAAAAAAATGGGAGTTGATACATATGCAGGTCTTGCTGATGCTTTGCAATCCAAGGCACAACAAGAAAATTTAATGCTTGGTAGAATGGTAATATTGCCATCTACTTTTGTTGGTAGTCCTAGAAACATGATGCAGAATTACCAAGATGCCATGGCTATAGTGAAGAAATTTAGAAAACCAGATTTATTTATAGCTTTCACATGCAATGCTAATTGGACAGAGATAAAACAAAGCATCTAGCCATACGAGACCTCAAATAATAGACTGGACATTATAGCACGTGACTTTAACGCAAAGGTAAAAGAATTGTTGCGCTTGATAAATGACACACAAATTTTTGGCTAAATCAAGGCATATATTTACACTATTGAATTTCATAAAAGAGGTTTGCCTCATATGCACTTGTTAGTTACTCTTGAAGATTTACGTAAGTTCGTGAGATTGATGATAGAGTTGTATCGGCTGAAATACCGGATCCTATTAATGACACAGCCCTTTACAATTTAGTAAAAAGTCAAATCGTACATGGACCCTGTGGGTCTTTAAATCCATCTTGCATTTGCATGGAAAATAGAGAATGCAAAAAAGGTTTTCCAAAAGAATATACAGAAGTAACCAAGGAAAATGTCAATGGTTACCCAATTTACATGAGGAGAAATAATGGACGAACAATTTCTAAAAGTATAAAAGGGAATATTGTTGAGGTCGACAATCGTTACATTGTTCCATACAATCGATTTCTTTTTAAATACTTTGGACCGCATATAAATGTTGAAATAAGTTCAAGTGTGCAAAGCGTCAAATACACTCACGGACAATGAAATTTGCGCACCTAGAAGAAAACATGCTACAACCGCGAACCTTTGCAAATAGCTAGAGTGCGTGCTGGTATGCAAATAATCCACGTTTGGTACGAGTGCGCATGACCGCACACCCTGTGGTGGCGCTGCAAGCACAAACCGGCAGCCTTATAAACAGACGTGTAGTCGATGCCCCATGAGACCGAAAAGCACCGGCCGACGCAAGCAAGAGAACAGAGTGACAAGAATGCCGGGTAGACGCCAGAGACGTCGATTTACGGAACTTACGGACTTCGAGAGAGGCCTGATCATCGGGCAGAAAACAGCAGGGTGGTAGGTGCGCCGTACAGCCCGTCCCGTGGATCGCTCTGACCATACCGCCAGACTGTGTTGTGAGCAGTGGATACATGACTGCACTGCCACACGACGGAGCGACTCCAGACGGACCCGGGGGACCACCGGTAGAGAGGATCGACGGGTCGGGCGCCAGGCACGAACGGATCCCACGGGGACCCAGTCCACTACACAGGCAGCTGTAGCGGCTCCTGTGTGCCCACGAACCATTTCCCGACGCCTCGCGGAAGCGAATCTGCGATCCCAGTGCCTCCTTACGTGTGCTGCCATTAACACCGGAACATCGCCGGTTCGGTGTGCAGTGGTGCCAGGCCAAAGCGACGTTTGGTGTTTAGCGATGAGTGCCGCTTCGATTTGGGGACAGATGATTACCGTGTCCGGGTGTGAAGGTCCTAGGGTCAAAGGCGCAATCCCAACCTCGCTATCGAGCGCCACACCTCCTTTACTGCAGGCATTTTTTTTATTAGAGGTTTAACGACCACCGTGAGCAACTCAATGGGCTATAAGCAGTCGCCTGTTCCTAATTTAGGGCTACTGGTTCCAGGGAAGGGAGAGAGCCAGCGCCGTGAGACAAACACAACATCCATGCCTCACGGGATTCGAACCAGAACCTTTTTTGGACGAATGATCAGAGGCCATCGCTTAGACCACTGCACCACCGGGGCGGCCATTATGGTCAGGGGAGCTATTGCCTACGATAGCCGATCAGCTCTAGTAGTGGTACGTGGATCATTGACGGGTCAGCGGTATGTGGATGAGATCCTACGGCCCCATGTGCTCCCATTCCTGGCGTGTATTCTAGGTGCACTGTACCAGCAGGATAATGCCCGCCCGCACACGGCTCGGGTTCCCAGCACTACCTATGTCATGTCCAGACACTTCCATGGCCTGCCCGCTCCCTGAACATGTCCCCTATCGAGCATGTGTGGGACCAGTGAGAAACGCCGGCTGCCGCCGTGCCAGCACTATCCGAGATTTGGAGCACACCGTCCAACACGTGTGGGCCAGTCTGCCGCAGGCCAACATCAGACGTCTGTTCGCCTCCATGCCGGACCGTATTGCAGCATGTATCGCCGCACGAGGCGGTGCGACGCGCTATTGAAGATGGACAATTACAGAGGGATCTCTGCGTGCCAGAGATCCCTCTGTAATTGTCCTGTAGCTCTGTTTTTGCAATCATATGTATCATTCATCTGTATCATTACGTCCATAAAATTTCAGTTCAATCCGATGCTTCCTTCTTGGTGTGCAAATTTCATTGTACGTGAGTGTATATGTTCAAATACATTTATCAAGGACACGATTGTGCTAATATACATATACAGGCTACTGTTAAAGAAAATGTGATGGAGTACGATGCAATTAATGTATTTTTAAATACCAGGTATGTAGGTCCAACTGAAGCATCGTAACAGCGGATAGACGGGCCACAGTGCAAGAAATCACTCGGCAATTTAACGCTGGTGCACAAAAACGTGTAAGCAGCCACACCATCCAGAACCATCTCCTCGCTATGGGGTACAGAAGCCATCGTCCCACAAGGGTACCGCTGCTGACCGCACATCCCAGGGTGCAAAGATTAGCATGGGCGCGGGAACATCGCCACTGGACCCTAGATATGTGGAAAAATGTTTCCTGGACTGATGAGTCGAGATTCACGTTGGTACATGCGGATGGCAGGATACGAGTACGGCGCAAACCACATGAAGCGATGGATCCTTCTTGCCAGCAGGGTACTCTTCAAGCTGGTGGGGGTGGCATTCTCGTCTGGGGACTGTTTACGTGGACTGAAATGAGACCCCTGGTACGTGTGACATCGTCCCTCATAGGTCAACGTTACCGGGATATCCTGGACAACCATTTGCTCCCGTTTGTGGTGTCTTCAACATCCCACTGGGGACCTCATCCTGCAACAAGACAATGCACCGTGCCATCGCTCTCGAATTGTATCCGAATGGTTGGACGAACACTCCACCGACGTGACCTCGCTTCCTTGACCAGCTAGGTCACCCGACCTCAATCCCATCGAGCACATCTGGGATGCCATCGAGAGAGATGTTCGAGGCTCTGACCCCCCCCCCCCCTCCATCAAATCTTCGTGAACTGTGGGAGCTTGTTAAGGGGTCGTGGATCCGTATGGCTTCCCAACGCTTCCGGTGTCTTGTCGAGTCCATGCCGAGACGAATCCCCGCCGTCATCAAGGCAAAAGGTGGTGCTACATGTTACTAGACAGGTATTTCTAATTCAATTGCTCTTCAGTGTATGTCGTATAGCAGCACCCGTACGGTACTGAAGACGCGAATGCAGCTCTACCCGTACAAAATCAGAACAGTGCACGAGCTGAAAACACACAGATCATGATAAGCGTGTGGAATATTGCAGATGGTTCAAGGACTTCATTAATGGCAACGGAAAGGATATTCTGGTCGTCACGTTTTTCTCCGATGAGGCGCTGTTCCACTTATCGGGATATGTGAACAGCCAAAGCAGTCGCATGTGGTCTTCCGATAATCCGCATCAGATACACGAAATGCCATTACACTGATCATGTTCAGGTAGAGAGTCGCCGTTCTCTGCCGGAACTACAGGAAGCCATCACTACAGTAATCAGCAACATTTCGCCGTTGGACCTGTCACATGTCTTTGAGAACATGTTCAGATGCGTGGATGCATGTCTACACACAGGAGGGGGCCATCTCCAGCATTTATTGTAGCAGGTACGCTTGTAGTTGTTGTACGTGTATTGCCTCGCCAAGTGCACAGTGACTTTTGGCTCGCCCTGTACAAAATGGAATTCATTAAAAAATCTTGAACATGAAAAAAACTCAAAGCTCAGGGAGGCTTTTATGAACCTAAGCCCCGAGTAATTTCCCCAGACCCATATCTGTATCTAGCAATTGTTTCATAGCTAAACGAACTCAAGATATTTCAATAATAAAATATTAAAGCTTTTGAAATGCTAAGGCCATCGTACTTGCAGTCATAACAACTTCAAGGTAAGACTCATTAGAAGCAAACGGTTATGAGTTTTGCCTTGGAGACGTATTAAACAGACAGTTAAAACTAATTAATGGAGGTGATAAACTTATGATGTATGTATGTTGTAACTAAATTGATTTCAATAATATGAAAACCAACTCTGAATATATTAACAAAGAGTAATCGCATGCAATCAGCAAATGCTCTTATATTAAAAGTGCGAGATGTCATTGGCGGCCGTCAGCAGCAGGCCACTGGTGCTTAATTTTTTTTTTCTTTTTTCACTTTCCGACAGGCTGCGATTTCTACGACTGAAGGGATCGGCGGCAAGGCGTTTTTACTCTTATGACCCGAAGCTCGCTTGTCTCAGTATCCTATAGGATACTGAGTAAAATGAGTTTCAAAAATCACGACTGATAACACATTAGAAAATTTAAAATATGGGATTATGAAAGAATTAGTCTGTGAAGTGTCCTTAAGCAGGTTATGTTTCTGACTGACGCTTGTTTGAAAGGGTAATCTGAGATGGATATATCGTTAAATTCGCCTATAGCACTTCTATAGATAGGTGTAGAAGTTCTCTCTGAACATATTTGTTAGAGTGAAAACTGTCTGATTGAAAACTAAAACTTTAAATTACCCCCGCACGGGGATAACTGGTTTTCCAGTTATTTGGGGAGCGGCGCCCCCACGGCCCGAGCTGACCTTGTGACGGATCATTTGTCTTTTCGTCTTAAAACGATGAAACTACCGAAAGGACAGTGCTCATCCAGCTGATGGGCAGTGGTGAGCCCACGGCCCGAGCCGACATGTACTTTGTGATGATTTTCCCATTTTTCTGTTTTTTCTTGTTGTCTTGACACGCACCCGCCTCAGTTGTAGGTTGCTGAGGTAGTAAATATGCGCCAGCTCCGGATTTTACTTTCACTTTTTCTTTCCTGTCTTCTCCATTTTATGTTCTTTTCTTTGTTTTTCCGAGATGGTTAGCTTGACCTATTTGCACGTTTGGCGTGTGCGGTGACCCGTAAGGTGGAAAAGGGGATGCTGGAGGCTGAGATTTCTGGGGGCCTGGGTGTTGCTGTCGCCAGTTGCCAACACTCCTCTTTGCCCTCTGCTTCACCTTAAACAGGCGGCTAGGAACTAATCCACTCCTAGTCAATGAGGTCTGTGGCCGAGTGGAGCCCTGACCTCTAACGGCTTGTCGTTTCGTACGACAATGTGAGTCTGGGCATATGGTGGGCATGCCAAAGGGGTGTTCCCCAGGCATGGGAAAGTATGGGTGCGCGCCGAGCGCATGTCTGCCCTATCAACTTGCTATATCCGCTTCCTATCCCTAGAGCCGTGTCCTGCGTCCACTTGGGCTTGCGGACCTCCGGCTCTCCCTAGTTGGGCTCGGTTGTGGGTGGGGAAGTCAGCGGAAGAATTCTTTTTTTTTCATGGCTCTCAATAATGTTTTCCACGAATTTAAAACCAAAAGAGGTAATGAGGAAGGCTCATCTCCTTCCGCCAAAAAGCATGTCCCTGATTCTACGAGTGCTTTTTTTTTGTGCAGTCATTTGGACCCTTCAAAGTCTTTGAGTGCCAAAAGTCCATTTTGGATAAATAAAGCACTTCAATCCATTGCAAGCCCTATGAGCATAAAGAAACTTCAGTCTGGAGATCTTCTTGTAGAGATGTCCACTGTGACTTACAGTTCCACACTTCTTAACACCACCATGCTGCTTGAGACTCCGGTCAAAATAACACCACATGGATACCTAAATTCATCTCGAGGTGTTGTCTCTTCTCGGGACCTCATTGAATGTACCGAGGATGAACTTCTTAAAGAACTGAGGAGTCAACATGTTGCGGGTGTGCAGTGTATTCTTTTCAGGCGGAATGGGCAGTCCATTCCATCATTTTGACATTCGACAGCCCAGTACATCATTTTGACATTCGACAGCCCTTCCCTGCCTACGTCCATCAAGGCTGGGTATCTTCACCTCGAGGTACGACCGTACATCCCTAACCCTTTGAGATGTTTTAGGTGTCAGTCTTACGGCCATTCACAGCAGTCGTGCAGGAGCACTGCTAGGTGTGGACGCTGTGGTGCCACAGATCATCATTTGCCGGAATGTGTGGCCGAGGCCGAATGTTGTGTGAATTGCAAGGGTTCACACGCAGCATCAGCCAAAGATTGTCCCAAGTGGAAGGAGGAGAAAGAAATTCAAAGATTAAAGACGGCGGAGAATATTTCCTACCCTGAGGCCAGAAGAAGAGTAGTTCCTGTTTCTTCTGATCGGCGATCTTATGCATCAGTGGTGGTTGCCAAATCTACGGTTGCCATTCAAACCGACATTCAGATCCCCCTGAATGTCCCTACAAGCTGGACGATATCATTGCAGCTGGGCTGGAGGCTCTCCAGTCTCGAGCTAGGGGTCTGAAAGCGGCACCCACCATCAGCAAAGGAACGCAGGCCACTTCTTCTGGCAAGAACAACAAAATCCAGGATACGAAGAGCGTTTCTTCTCCAAAATCTCAGCAAACAACTCAACACCGAGGGCCTCCCGTTAAGCGTTAAGACACTTGGGACAAAGCATGCTCCTATCTTGGCCCCTGGTCACACGCCCCCAAATCTGGGGGAACACTCGTCAGAGGAGATGGAGGCTGACCTCGTTTAAACATTTTCTTTTTCATCTCACTTTTAACCATCGCTTCAATCATTCAGTGGAACTGCCGAGGTTTTCGGACGAGTTTTGATGACGTGAAACATCTGCTTTCGCTGTACTCTCCGCTGTGCCTTTGTTTACAGGAAACAAAACTTAAACCATCAGACCTGCTTTCAGTTCGAGGCTACAGTGCATTTCGGACAGATAACGTATCGATATTGCTTGTCGGTGAGTCGGTATTCTTGTCCCTCACAGGGTTCCGGTCTCTTCCGTTGCTGTATCCACAACTGTGCAGGCCGTGGCGGTTCGTATTTCTGTGCCTCTTACCTGTCTGCAGTGTCTATCTGCCGCCGGATGAGGATGTGCGCGTCTCTGTTCTGGAGAGCTTGGTTGATCAGCTGCCTTCACCCTTTCTTCTACTGGGTGACTTTAATACCCTTTGTGGGGTAGTGTCAGCATCAGCGCGAGAGGTCGTCGCATAGAGTCTCTTCTGTCTTCGGCCTCTTTGTGCCTTTTTAACACTGGTGCTGACACGTACTTCCATGAGCCGACAAGATCCTTCAGTGCAATCGATTTGACCTTGGGATCACCATCGATTATTGCTGATTGGTCGTGGACGGTGTGTAACGACCTCCACTGGAGCGACCATTTCCCAAATGTGCTTTCACATACTGTGAACATTTCATCTTCATCTTCTGCCTCCCGCCCACCTCGATGGAGGATGGATCGTGCCGGTTGGGAGGTCTTCACATCGTCCTACGGTGACCCAAGAGTCAATCGATGCAGCCGTTCTCGATGGAACAACTTGCATTCTTCAGGCGGCTGATCTTTCTGTACCAAAAACATCTACGAAGCTCCCTAGAAGTCCGAAACCTTGGTGGAACCCTAAATGCGCAGCGGCTAGGAGAGCTCAACATAAGGTCTGGTCAACGTTTCGGGGTTATCCAACCGATGCCAATCTCGTTGCATTTAAACGAGCAAAATCCTATGCACGGTTGGTGCGTCGACGTAGCAAGAGGGAGTCTTGGATCCAGTATGTTTCATCTCTCTTTTCACGTGCCAGTTCGAAAAGTGTGTGGAACAAGAGACGTAAGATTCGAGGTAATCACAGCTCTCACCAGATCTCTATTCTCGGGAGTAACGGCTACACATATGCTGAAGTCGGGGAGATTGCTGATTGTTTGGGGGAAGCGTTTGCCTTCGTGTCGAGTGACCTGGCGTATCCTTCCTCCTTTCAGAGGATTAAATCCACTGCGGAACGCCAGAGAATCTCCTTTGCGCCTTTTCGCAACACCGACTATAACTCCTCCTTCAGCATGGTTGAACTACGGCTGGCTCTGCATCGGTCCGGCGCAACATCTGTCGGTCCCGATGACATCCACTATGACATGCTCCGTCATCTCTCGCAGTCGTCTCTCGAGAATCTTTTAATCCTGTACAATCGTATTTGGTTGGAGCACAGTTTCCGGGAATCTTGGTGAAAAGCTTTTGTTCTGCCTTTTCCCAAACCTGGCAAGGAGCTTTTGTTCTGCCTTTTCCCAAACCTGGCAAGGATCCCAAGTCTCCCTCTAGTTATCGTGCAATTGCTCTCACAAGCTTCCTGTGTAAAGTTTTTAAGCGTATGGTTAATTCCCGGTTAATTCATTTTTAGAAGAAAATCACGTACTTTCACCATCACAAAGCTGCTTTCGTCGTCATCGTTCACCTCACGATCATCTCCTGCATCGTGAGACATCTGCGCGCTAGGCGTTCGTGCGAAGGCAGCACCTGGTTTCTGTATTCTTGTATATTGAGAAAGTCTATGATCGAGCGTGGCGGCACGGGATTATCCGTGACCTCCACGCATGCGGGTTGCGAGGAAATCTTCCGAATTTCACTGTAAATTTTCTTCGCAATCGGGTGTTCCAGGTGCGCCTGGGTACGACGCTCTCGGCACTGTTCCATCAAGAACAAGGTGTTTCTTAAGGTTGCATTTTATCTGTCACATTGTTCATCCTTCGCATTAATTGTCTTTTCACAAATCTTCCTGCGGTTTCGGTTACTGTTTATGTCGATGACTTGCACATCTTCTGCTCGTCATCAAGCATGAATTTTATCGAAAGGCAGTTGCAATCTGCGATTAACCAGATCTTTAAAGCGGCGAATAGCAATGGTTTCGTTCTTTCTCCCGACAAGACAGCGTGTGTCCATTTCTGCCGGAGCCGTGGCCTCCATCCTGACCCAGAGCTGTATTTGGACCGCGCAGCCATACCAGTTTTGCCGGAGACCAAATTCCTCGGACTGACCGTCGACCGTGCGCACGCTTGGCGGCTCAAGATTTCCTGTCTGCGTTTTCTGTCTATTCTGAAGATCCTTTCGAGAGTCTCGTGGGGTGCAGACAGGATCTCTTTGTTTCGCATTTACCATTCTTTAATACGGTCGAAACTGGATTATGGTTGTATCGTGTATGGCTCTGCGCGTCTTTCCGTTCTCCGGCCTTTGGATACTGTTCACCATCAAGCGCTGCGTCTTTGTACGGGAGCATTTCGAACATCCTCGATTCCCAGCCTTTACGCTTACGCGAACGAACCATCTCTTGAATTACGCCGTGCAGCTGTCTGTTCAAATTTACTTGAAACTTCGATCTCCTCCAGACCATCCTTTATACGATGCAGTTTTTCATCCCCAGCATGCTCGTTTATTTGAAAACCGGCCGTCGTGCATTCCAAACCTTTGGTCTTCGTATGGCGGCCGTCGCTCGTGATGCAGGGCTCGACTTGTCTCTTGTTGGAGCGACCAGGGTCGTTGGGGACTCGCCGTGGCAGCCTTTTGAGGTTGTCACTGATCTCAACTTTACTTCTTTTGATAAGTCCTCAACCCCTGCTTCCGTGTTCCAGCAGCTCTTCGCTGAGCACCGTGCCCTCAATTCTGACTACATTCCTATTTTCACTGATGGCTCCAAGATGCATGGAGTCGTTGGATCCGCGGCTGTCTGGGTAGATGAAGTTTCTGTAGCGCGGATCCCAGCTGAGGCCACGGTGTTTTCGGCGGAGATGCATGTTGTTCATCTCGCCCTTCTCCATGTTCAGTCGAGTTCTCATCATCGTGCTATGGTCTATACGGATTCCTTAAGTGTCTTGCTGTCTTTGTCATCTGCAGATTGCCGTGACCATCCTTTTCTCTTGGATGTGAGACGGATGCTTCGTCGTTTGCTCGAGGCCGGTTTTCAGGTTCAGTTTTGCTGGATTCCTGGGCATGTTGGAATCTCGGGCAACGAGTGTGCTGTTGCGCCTGCTAAATCTGCTTCCTGTTTGGTCGTCACACCGTTTCACCGGGATTTCCGTTCTCTTGTTCAGGATCATGTCAAGCGAACGTGGCAGGGTCTGTGGGATCAACAGTTGGAAAATAAACTGCATCGTATTAAACCTATTTTTGGAATCTGGAAATCCTCATATCGTCGGAACCTTAGGAAGTGGTGCTTGCGCGTCTCCGCATTGGGCATTGTTGTTTCACTCACCGCATTTTGCTGTGTGGCGACACTGCGCCGATGTGTGAGACGTGCAATTGCCGACTCACCGTCACTCATCTTCTGTGTGGCTGTGTTCGTTTTCATGATGTACGTTTTCACTTCTTTCATTCTCATTTGTTGTCCGAGGATGCCACTTCGCTGCAGCGGCTCCTAGATTACCACTGCGATATTGTCTCTGTCTTTTCATTTTTTAAACAAATTGACTTTTTTAAATGTATCTAGATTTTAGCCCTTCCATCATTCTTATTTTTCACTTTTACTGAATCAGCCAGATTTTAATCATTATACTATGTTTTTAATACTGCTTGTTTAAATGTCTTATGTTTGGCGCTCCTTGGCCAAACATGGCCCTTGCGCCATAAAAATCAACCAACCTTTAAATTACAGATTACCGATAATTTCCTTATACTTGGGTTATATTCGCATTAAAATATACATTGAGTGGCCAATTTTTTTTAGAGCTACTTACTTGATAACGAGTTGAACCACCTTTAGTTTCCGGAATAGCAATAATGCGTCTCAGCATTGATTCGACTGAGTTTTACAGCGTTTCTATGAAATATTGGCCCATCCCTGCCGAATATGGGGGTTGTCCTAAAAGTAGTGCTTTTTTTGCCAAGAACTCCTGCAATTTTAGAAATATTCACACGAAAGTTTGCATAAATCTAGATTTATTTTCTGAGCAAATGTACACCTTTTTGGGTTTAGATTGGTTAACGCAAATGTGTGATGGATATTCGCCTAAAGCAAAGAGCTGTTATTGAGTTTTGGGAAATGGAAAGTTGCGAGGCGACGGAGATACATATGAGGCTAAAAAAGGTCTATGGAAATGCGAGAAACGAAAGAGGTTTCAAGCACGAGAAACCTCATTGGCCGACAAACACACGAAGCGGAAGCGAAGACCAACTCAAGTCATCCAACGGCAAGCTGGACTCATTCGCATTGGTCAACGTGTTACCATTCGGGAGACCTGTGATCCACTATCGGTCATGGTGCTGCAAAAACATTAATTCATAACTATCGGAAAGTTTGTGCAAAGAGTGGGTTCCATGCCAATTAAACCAGGGTCATCGGGACTAAAGGGTCGAAGTGTGCAGAAACACATTTCTATCCGATATGGTTACTGGAGATGAAACCTGAGCTTTCTTTTATGACCCAGAGACAAAAGTGCAGTCTGTGTCATGGCGGCACAGGACCTCGCCTAGATCTAAGAAGTTCAAACACAGCGTTCAACTGTTCACCAGGTATCATCTCATCAGAAAACTTGAAAATTACATCGGCCTGGAGCGGAAATCGAACCCGCATCTCCTGATTTCCATTCAAGTATGCTACCGTTACTTGGAACATCGTTGCTCTGGGTGTGTAACTGATAGCATGCTCGAACTGAAATCAGGAGATGTGGGTTCGATTCCCGCTCCAGGGCGATGTAGTTTTCAAATTTTCTGATGAGCTGATATATGGTGAACAGCAAACTATAAGTAATTCAGTACCACAATATGAGTGCTGATAACTATCTTATTGAATGCTGTTTTTAACCGAAGCAGGTGTCATTTAACTTGTTAGGTGATTCATTCACAGTTACAACAGTTCCGACATTTCAAGTCCTTTCCATGAAAAATTCCCGCATTCTGGGTGCGAAAGGTGGGCCCACACACAAGTTTCTAGACAAGTGGTCGTGATTTTGTTCTTTATTTTCAGTGTAAGATGAATATTATCTACTCATAACAAAAGCGATTCCACCAAAATCTCAAGTACAATGAAAACATCTTTTTAAATTCAGAATGTTCTACATAATATGATAGAAAATTCAAAGGCAACGGGGATGTCGTATTCAGAAGTTAAAGTATCGTATGCTGTTTTAAAACTTTACGCTATATAAGCAATGTTGCATACAATTCACGATGTACGATTTTATACTATTCTCGCCGCCGCGGTTGCCGAGTGGTCTGAGGCACTGGATTCTGACCATCTCTCAGAGATGGGCCCGGATTCGAGAACCGAACCAGATGAGGCATGGGTGGTGTGTTTGCCAGATGCGGCACACGCTCTCTCCATTCCCTGAAACCAGTGGCCTCTAATTAAGGACAAGCTACTGTTTAAAGCTCTTAGACTTGCTCATAGTGGTCGCTACACGCACCTGCCCCCCAAAAAACATTTTCTGCGTTACTGATCCCGTGTATGTGCGGAAAACTGGAAAACACGTCCCGGTAGACGGGTGGCTAGAGGCGTTGGTTTCTGACTAGTCAGCATAGCTGCGTACGGGCGTCTGTCCCATGGTTCTAGCCCCGAGCTGCTCTGGGAGCTATAAGCAGTAGCCGGGCCCCAAATTAGGGACCGGCTACTGCTTATAGCTCCCAGAGCAGCTCATGGGGATTTTAGTTTGTTACCCCTGCCACCCCACCCCCCACACACAAGAAATAGTAATTAATGTCTCCTTGCCGCCCCGGTGGCGCAGTGGTCTAAGCGATGGCCTCTGATCATTCGTCCGAACGGGGTCCGGGTTCGAATCCCGGTGAGGCATGGATGTTGTGTTTGTCTTACGGCACTGGCTCTTTTCCCTTCCCTGGAACCAGTGACCCTAAATTAGGGACGGGCGACTGCTTATAGCCCATTGAGTTGCCCACGGTGGTCGTTAAACCTCCAATCAAAAAAAAACTGTCTCCTTGTCGTGCCGATTTACGTCTGCCAGATCTGAAAAGTAATGTTTATGTTTTGCCGGGTCGGTAGGGCTTCAACGACCTCCATGCGCATCTAAGGCTATAAGGGAGTCGCCCGTCCCTAATTTAGGGCCACTGGTTCCAGGGATGTGACAGAACCAGCGCAGTACCAAAAAGCCCACTACTCATCCGGTACTCGGATCTGGGCCCAAATCGAACGATCAAGTCCTCGCCTTTTACACACTCTCAGCCACCAGGGTGAATAAGATTTTTTTTTTTGGCAGTGTGTTCTGGAAATACAGGTAAGTACTTACAGCAATACAATTTGTGCGACTTGGTAAGAATAATGTACACAAGAGAAACCCAGAAAGTTCAAGGAAAATCTTTTTTCAGTTAATTAAGGGAACAAAATACTCCTTCTGATTTCCCTTCTTGAAATAGATATGTCATTAAACATATTACTGCAGCTTTTATGAAATTTGTTTTATGAAAAATATTGATTACGCTTACTTCTATCCAAGAAGACTGATAGGTATAAGAATTTTTCTGGTGGAGCTAGTAGGAATCGAGATATCGGGCTCATATTGACAAGTAGACGAAGTGAGAATGTCAAGCACATCTCGTTGTTTTCGAAAAATTAGCTGGAAATGTGCATGTCGTAGCAAGACCAAATGACATAAGAACTTTTAAAACTGGGTATCTTTTCAACAAGAGCAAAAAAATAGAGTTTCGTTAAGTACATTCGTATGAAGATGGACGTCATTAGATTATCATGAAAGGAATGCGTTGCGTGTGATAATTTCGTGATCCCAAGAAGATGTATTAAACTGATCGCATACTCCGGTTAGTTAATTAAATGCCAGCCACATCCGACGGGTTGATATCAGAGGTTCGGATGACAGTTTGAACGACAATGATGAACATATGTACGTACCTATTGATCTTGTTACACTGAAAATTGCTCGCTGGCGACGGTGATTGGAATGTTCGTCTTTTTTTCTTTTTTGTTTTACCTGGAAGTTCTGCTTCTGCCGTCCAGAGAAATGCTGCTCAGTGTTCACTTTTTCAAAAATCTTCATGAAACCAACCCTTAAGTTTCCCATGCCATCTCATTCAGTCTCACTACTACTGTAGTATGGATTCAAGAAAGTGAAACGTGTTTGCTGTTTCTGCTTCAGACGCTTCTCTGGGGACAGTAGCCCTAGCTTACGGGTAGAGAACACTCACTTTAAAACCCCAGCGAAATTCATACTACCAGGTGTAATAAAAGTTTTCGGAATGTTCTCAGTACAGCGCAAGCGTGAGTGCGCTGTGGTTTTTAGAGCTTGATCATTCTTTAGAGTGGAATGTGCTGAGTCATACGTTTCACAATGTTCTCTTGCTTCAGTTTCCACGAAAGTACAGTGAACACGTGTTGCAATGGCGACGACAGAAGGGCGCTGGCTAAATATTCTTTGGATGGGGGGGGGGCACAGGCACAATATCTTTAAGTGTTTGGCAGAAACTTTGCCAATATAAATTCGTTTAATATAGACTAGCTGTGCCCGTTGCAAATATTAAAAAAACAAACAATATTATGTGGTAATGTTATTATGTCAAATTACATATTTTCTGTATAGACAATGATTGATACTCTTTGGTTTGAGTTTATGAGATTGTCTTTAATAATAGCCCAAGCGAAATGATAAAGAGTAAGAATCAAATATAAAATATCAAATAAGTAATGATTTGCATCTATTTAAATATTCATTAACATATTTCATTAATATCTGAAAATAGATATAGGTAGAAATATACAATAAACGTAGCTGAACTGGTTGTAAGTTATAAAATTTCTCTATATACAATGTTTGATGTTTTTGTTGTACCACATGGAAAAATTTGTATTTTCAAATTTTGAAAGCTGCGAACACGTGACATGGCAACATATAATTGTCCGTGACTAAAAACGGGTTGTGGTAAATATATTCCAACTATATCTAGAGTTTGTCCTTGGGGTGTATTAATTGTCATAGCAAAAGCCAAACGAACGGGAAACTGCCTTCTACGAAATAAAAAAGAAAGCATAGTGTCAGAAGGTGTTAAATCTATGCGTGGTAACAAAACCCTCTTACCAATAGCTTGGCCATTAATTACTTCTAAATCTAAACAATTGTGGTGTAGTTTTCGCACTATTAACCTTATGCCATTTATTAAACCAGAAGAAATGTTAAAATTTCGCAACAGGATTACAATTGCACCAATTTTTAATTTGAGACTGGGGGGGATTCCACTATATTGTAAACTGTCTAGAAACTCTGTTGGGAATTGTATAACGTCATTGCCGTTTTCAGATATCAACGTATTGACGCTTAAATACTAAACAGCATTCCCTGGAAGAAGAGATACAATTTTGTTATTAATTTCATCACAATGCTCGTTCTTTGCGCCAAAATAGCGAATTTGGAAAAAGTTATGTCATCATCAATATGCGATATATCATTGCCAAAAACTGTAGTAATATCTTTTCTTGCTATTAATCGTGCGGGAATATCAATTTCATTTTCGTGACCTGGTGTGCGAGGATATCTCGTCCGTCTCCAATTTGTAAAAGAAATTGGGCAAACTCCGTTTCATTTTGATTTGTACGCATATTTTTAAATAATTTTAAAGTTCTGAAATGTTGCCAAAGCGAACAATTTTTAATACATTGCTGAACAGTTGATTGGCGTGATCCATGTGGAACAACGGGTAGAACTTGTCGAAAGTCACCTCCTAAAACCACAATTTTCCCACCGAACGATCTGTCATTTTGCATAATATCTTGCAGAAGCATCTGAACACATAATAAAGCATGTGCTGCTGCCGCCATAGGTGCTTCATCCTATATTACGAGTTTAGCATCTCGAATAGTTAAAGCTTCTTTGCTGTTCATTTTTAAAGTGGATACGGACGACTCATTCAAATTTAGAGGAAGTTTGAAACGACTGTGAATTGTTCGTCCACAGAGCAGCAGCATTGTAACTATCCCAGTCCATGCAACGGGTATAACGGAATATCCTAATCGCAGACAACTGGAAATTAAATACCTATATATAAAGTTTTTTCCGGTTCCTCCTGAACCACCACTATAATACGCATTATTTTTATTATAATCGCATTGCATGGCAATGATAACTTCATCAATAATGGCTCTTTGTTCAGAATTAGCGTTTTGCATCAAATCCTTCTCTTCTGGAAAAGAGGATCATTGACTTAAAGATCATGAACTTTTTAAGTGAGGCCCGGTAGACCAATATCAGTGGAAGAGGAACCGTGTAACTTTAAAACGCCACAGATATCTGTTAATGAAAGTTCATAAGCTTCGTTGTCTTCGTAAGTCTTCACTCATGTCATCTCTAAATGTCTGCCACAAATTAAGTGCATTTGTAGGATTTTGGAAGACACAAACAAATGCAAATAGCTCCCTTAATTAGGATGGCATTTGAAAAACACTTGCTTCCTTCAACCACCGATACCACTCTGAATCACGTAAGAGTAAACCGCGATGCATTGTAACTTCCTTGAAAGTGGAATAAGTGATGCCATTGTATGTTTTAATTTCATCAAACGTTTTGGCACCAACTTGCAAAAGTAGCAATCTCAAATGATAACGTTCCGAATCTTTTGGACTTAAGATGTACATTCTACCACTAACTTTAGTATGTCGCTCTCGATTTTTCCATTTATTGTTGAAAAACACTTGCTTCCTTCGTAATAATCTTGTGGACTTAAGGTGTACATTCTACCACTAACTTCGGTATGTCGCTCTCCTTTCCATTTATTGTTATTCCAGACATAGTGTAAAGGCATCTTCGGATAGATATATGGACTTGCAGTATTAGGGTTTTTAAGTTCTAACCAACCCATTAAAGCAAACATTTTCATTTCTGACCGTAACAAAGCTTCAGATGCACGATCGTTTGTAAAATAAACTTGCTGTTGTTCGGGTAAGTGTACTGGTGATCTAACAACACTGTGAGATTGTTGATGTATCTTAAAGCTAAAAATTCTATACAATTAGGGTGTGTTGCGTAACAACCTGTATAGGCACGTACCGTTCGACGTCGTCTGCAGGAGCAGGGACTTGTCGCACGGCGCCCATTGCTCCGATTACCATTGACGTTACACCACCGGAGAGTGCGGCGGCAGTGGGCCGTTGAACGCCGGTGGTGTAACGTCAATGATAATCGGAGCGGCGGCAGTGGGCCGTTGAACGCCGCACCTGGACTACGGTATTGCAAGACATTGTCTTCTCCGACGAATCCCGCTTCTGCCTGCAACACCACGATGGCCGGATCCGCGTGTGGCAGCACCGCGACGAGAGACTGTATGACGCCTGCATCATGCATCGCCATACCGGTCCGTCGCCTGGCGTTATGGTTTGGGGCGCAATTGGATATGAAACCCACACCCCTCTGGTACGCATCACTGGTACACTCAACAGCCACAGCTAGATCTCCGACGTTTTGGAGCCTGTAGTCCTCCCTTACCTGCAGGACCTGCCAGCGGCCACGTTTCAACAGGACAATGCGCGTCCGCACGTGGTACACATCGTGCAACAATTCTTCACGGCCCACTAGGTGTCACTGCTGCCGTGGCCCGCCTGTTCTCCCGATATGTCACCCATCGAACACGTCTGGTTGCTGATCGGCAAGCGAGTGGCCCGGCAAGCACCACCCGCGGCTACGCTTGATGAACTGTGGCAACGTGTGGAAGCAGCCTGGACTGACATACCCCAAGCCCACATTCAAAGCCTCTTTCGGTCGTTGCCTCGGCGTGTAGCGGCCGTTAATGCCAGCCATGGGGGCCACACGAACTATTGATGTCTGCGTGTTCCGCAAGTCGCATGGGCCTGTAAGCTCAATCGTTTCATCTTTGTATCTGTTGTTATGTGTCCAGTAAATCTGGCTTTGCTATCTCGTGTCCTTCTTGGTGTTGCATTTTGGGTGGCCAGCAGTGTAAAGGTGTGAGCAAAATGAATTTGTAAGTAGTGTTCACCACTTAATTATAATTCAGCGTACTTCTATCTGTTCATGTTGGAACTAGGCAAAGTTCAACAGTAGATGGAATTTTAACAGCCATAGATAATAGGTATTAGTGATGAGAGGGCCGTAGCTATCGGAAGGGCAAAGGGGGTGGTTGCTCACGCAGAATGGTCATACCAGGGGCGTAAAAAATAGAAATGCGCTAAGTGTGAATAAACTTATTGATATTGTAGCTCAAAAAGAAAGTTATATATTTTAGTATTTTTCATTTTAAATACTTTAGTCAGCCGCATACAGTATTTTTCACAGTTAGCCACGGTACAGAGTAACTTACTCCATGCACGAAGCGAATTGTCCGAAAATAGCGGAGTCATGCATAACAATATGCAGATATGCTTAACCTCCGTGACCTCTCCGAACTCGCAGCAGGGATGAAGAGTTAATTAATTAGTCATCTGTGTTCTGTCCGTATAAGAGAGGTATGAGAAAGTAAAAACTGCATACTCTTTGAGTGGAGAACTTTTGAACTCGAAAGGGCATAATTAAAAGTCTCGCCACCCCTCCCTTCAGAAAAAAAAAAAAAAAAAACTTGCTTCGGCCCTTAGCAGTGGACCATTCTTGAACGATTCGATCACAACGAACGGCTCATCACCGTGAATGGTTCGCTTTCGCAGCTGTGATCGATCATTCAATCTGCCATTACTGCGACACACACTGAAGTCGCAACACGTTTAACTTCATTCCGCTCCATGAGTTCAGAAACCGATTCCCAACAAGGAAAGTTATGTCGAGATTTAATAAGTACCAGCCGTTATGTGAGTGAACAGTCAGTTAAGAAACAACGGTGAAACTTAACAATGAGAATGATACGTGAATGCCATTCATTTGAATGGTGTACCGGAATCGTTCACCACTAGCAGGCTCTAGAGCTGAGTTTGGGCTCAATTTTTGGAGCCCGAGACCGTGGTATATCAGCCCAAACTCGAATTTTATATTGCAAGATAGAGCCCGGGCCCGAAAACTGGCTAACCTGTTCAACCAGTAATAAAAAACATCTCCTTTTCCACTCTCTCCTCCTGCAATTAACCAATGTATTTCACAAATGGGGAGTGGAAAAGGGACCTCTCTATTTTTTATAGTGTAACTGTACGATTTTCTTTGACCGTTCATTTCCACCTGAAGTGCTTCGGGCGGCCGGAATCCAAAATGATCGGGCGGTGCTGCAATTGTATGTTGCTCAAATAACGCTAATATTATCGCGCCATAATGCGCTGCAATATGTACGTTGCCAAATAAAATTAGCAAGGAGCTACTGCGTGGAGATAGGGGGTAAAGTATCGTCGGCATGCTATCAACTATCCAATATATATATATAGCTCTTGAAAAAGGTTTTTCTTCTCTGCAGAAACACACTAATGCGCGGCCTATGGCATTTTCTACCCAAGCCCGGAACAAACAGCCATCTCGAATGCCAGCACCCCAACCAAAACCAGTTGCATAAGAATTCCCTTTACCAACTATAAAGCGTTTCATTTGCTAAATCATATAAAATCACATTTATTTATTAAAAAATTCTCTCGCTCTCCCTCTCTCTATAAGAGCACGAGCCCGAACCGCAGCAAATATTCTACAGTCCGAGCCCGATTCGGGCCTGGGCTCTGCTTCGGGCTCAGGCCGTCTCAGCTCTCGCAGGTTCGTGGCGAATTATTCTTCGTGAATAGTGAAGAGCGCTCGTTTTGGGCATTTTGCCAAAAAAATAAAGCTGTGGTCGTAAACACGGAATCCCTGAAACAAATGATTTATTCAGAGAACTTAGTGACAACCTAGAAATTGAAGGATCATCAGTGAATGACTCTTTTGCGTGAATAAACTCCCAAGATGGAATGATTTATGACATCACTAATAAGTATATAGTTGAAAATAAGTCAAATTAACTTTTCAAACGTGGACAGATCTGAAATTCATTAAGTTTATGCGTTTCTGTAATACAATTTGGTGTTCGTCTTTCTGCTTTCATATTAATGTTCTTAACACTGCGTCACCTTTTTAAGCCAGAACTTTGCTGAAGCTGCTGAAATAAATAATTTTTTTTCACTTTCTCCCCATTTCTTTCAGCCGCGTTTTAGCACCTCATTTTCCTGATGATAAATGAGATTCCGCATTTGATCTGGTATGTATTTACTGTATCCCAACATATTTTCCAGCCCTTTCTAAAAGAGAAGGGATATGTCTTAACACGTTACCAAATATTCCATACGGTAGTTGATACCGTATGCTTAGGAAGAACGGTTGACCATCAACTTGGTGACAGTAAAAATTCGGAGTGCAGTCCAGATCAGGGACATACATAGAAATTTTTTTGGGGGAGGGGCCGACGAAAACTGGAAGTTTACGAAATCCACCAGAACAAAATAAAATTAATGAGAAATAGAAAGAATTAAAGCATTTTTTTCTAATGTAAATCGCATTTAAACCAAGAACTTAAAAAAAATGAAACACTTTCGGGGAGGGCCAAGCCCCCTGGCTCCCCATCTAAATACGTCCCTGGTCCAGAGAGTGCAATTTCACTGTTTCTCCACCGAGTTGTTCCCGGTTGAATGTTAATAATGACCAAAGAAATCTGATTTTCACAGCTTTCTTTGTCTAAATGATATCACTAAAAAAAATTTACAGTCTGTGAAAACAATGGGAGCTCCAGATGTCGTTTTCATGCCAATTCCAATTTTATCGAAATTTTTGCACCGTGGAAAGTACAGAAGCGGTGACGAGTAAATTCCATTTGTTCTTTTCACCTATTACTGAAATTACCCACAGTGAAGATGCTACAGTATCACCAACATAAGTTGAAACTATACCTGTACATACACTGGTGTTCAAAACCCAAGGACGGACTACATTTTTACCTGTATGAGAAAAACAATACATGACCGCAGCTAAATGGGGAAATATTATATTGCCAGCTGTAACGTACCAGGAGATGTGACGTACCTGCCAGAAGGACGCACACGACATAAAGGCAGATAGGAATCAGAATAAAATGTCCGCGTAGCTCAATTGGTAGAGCAACTTATTCCGGAATGAGTGGACCCGGGTTCGAATCCTGGCGCGGATAAAAATGACGGAGAAATTTACTTCATTATAATTGGCGCCCGAACTATCCGGATGACCCGACCGTTCACAATCTCGCAATGGTGTGATGTTATTTCCACACCGCGAGATAGGAAAAATAAGAGCAGCACTTCGAAAAAAAATAAAAATAAGGGGGAGATGATGTAACGTACCAGGAGATGTGACGTACCTGCCAGAAGGACGCACACGACATAAAGGCAGATAGGAATCAGAATAAAATGTCCGCGTAGCTCAATTGGTAGAGCAACTTATTCCGGAATGAGTGGACCCGGGTTCGAATCCTGGCGCGGATAAAAATGACGGAGAAATTCACTTCGTTATACAGCATACGAACACATGAAAAGACACAAAGAAATGTTTATAAATGACGCACAAATTACATTGTAATCAGTGTTTACGCAAAAGTTACAAATTTCCGAAGGACATAGTTGGAGAATGGATGTACAGTGCTCACCGATAACCAGTCAGAGATATTTCAGTATGGAATATGTCCACTCCGAGCTGCAATGCAGCTCTCATAACGTCCTGGCATGATGAGATCCAGGAGCTTCTGAGGCAAATTGGCCCACTCTACCCTCAGAGGACGGATGAGGTCCTGCTTGTTATCTAGATGGGGGTGTTGAGCACAAATGCGTCTTTCCATTACGTCCCAGACGTGTTCGACGGGGTTGAGGCCTAGAGAGCGTGCTGGCCAGTCGATGCGATAAATATGCTAGGTGTCCAGAGGTGTCGCGTTTTCACCCATGAACACAAAGTCTTCGCCTACAGCACCGCGGAATAATCGAACATGACATAGAACTTCGTAACAATATCGTTCGCCCGTCATAGTCCCATTTTCCAGCACCTGTAGCTCGGTGCGTCCATTAATCATGATGCCTCCCCCACACTATGACCCTTGCATCGCCGTATCTGTCCCTTTCCTGCACATTTTCATGCCACATCAACTCATGTCTACAAACCGAGGACAGACTGAAACAACCCTCATCTGTTGAGAGTACATTGACGACGAGTCCAATTTCTGTCAATACGACACCACTGAAAGCGTGCTTTACGTTGAACTCAGAATAGAGGGACGCAGACTACAGGCCTTCTGACATATAATCCTATATGTCGCAGACTTCGTTTCAGAGTTTTTCGGGATATCCGCGTTCTTGTGCTGGAATGGAGGCGAATAGTCGTGGTGCAGCGATTACATTTAGCTGTTACAACTAAAAAATCTGTCTTCATGCGTCGCAGTACAGCAAGGGCGATCTCCTAGCATGCGTCTGGAACAAAATCCGTTGGTTTGAAACTCTGCACAGAGTCTTAATACCACCCCACGCAGGATCCCAAACACCCTGACAACAACACTCACTCGGCGGCCTTCTTCCAGCTTCCCTATAATTCTTCCCCGCGTAAAATTATCTAGATGATGTCTTCGAGCCATAACGTAAATTACACGTTCGTATCTTTATGCCTTCACGGCCACATTTTCCTTCAAATACATGTCGCCTACCGCGCCCTTCTCTGCCATCCGTTTAAAGTGATACCACGTGACCCATGTGGGCACGATTCGACATTTTGGATGTCCTTAGTTATGAAAATTGCCGCAGCCGCCCCGGTGGCGCAGTGGTCTAAGGCGTTGGCCTCTGATCATTCGTCCGTAAGGGGTCCGGGTTCGAATCCCGGTCAGGCATGGATGTTGTGTTTGTCTTACGGCACTGGCTCTCTCCCTTCCCTGGAACCAGTGACCCAAAATTAGGGACGGGCGACTGCTTATAGCCCATTGAGTTGCTCACGGTGGTCGTTAAACCTCCAATCAAAAAAAAAAAAAAAAATTGCCGCAAGCTATTGGGTCTGATTTTGTGGTGGTAACTTTTTGAAATAGTCCTTAGGTTTTGGACACCAGTGTACGACGAAAATTTCAGTGATTCCACCATCTAATTTTAAACTATAATGCGCACACCTTCTACAAATGTAGATGTTTCGAACCCCAGTGAGTATCTAAAACTGGTACCCAGGCGAATTTCTCTTGAATTAGAAACCATCATCCTTTTTTTTTTTTTTTTTTTTTGATTGGAGGTTTAACGACCACCGTGAGCAACTCAATGGGCTATAAGCAGTCGCCCGTCCCTAATTTAGGGTCACTGGTTCCAGGGAAGGGATCAAACCAGTGCCGTAAGACAAACACAACATCCATGCCTCACCGGGATTCGAACCCGGACCCCGTTCGGACGAATGATCAGAGGCCATCGCTTAGACCACTGCGCCACCGGGGCGGCAAACCATCATCTTAACTTCTTTCATTTGACAACAGCGTAAAACCCAACACTTTAACTGCATTCAATAACTGTTCTGCTCAGATGTACAGTATTATAGATATGTACAGGTCACCTACTTTTATTGACTTTTTTTCTTAAATCACTTCGTTACTTATTTACGCAAAGCCAATATTTTAAGACTACAATACTTGTGATGTTGAGAGAATAAATCAGCAACGTTTATTCACAATTAAATATTTTAAGATCTACTATAGTTTCACTGAGCGTTTAATGTTTTATTTGTCGTCATGGAACTAAGCCTGACGCTCAGCGAAACTATCGTATATCTTAAAATAAAATATTTAACTGTGAATAAAGGTTGCTGTTTTATTCTATAACCAAATATAGTTTCTCTAAATAGCAACAGTTTAGTGGAAACCGCATGTTAATTAGTGGAAACCGCAGTTTAGTGGAAACCGCATGAATAACAAAATGATTCAGATGGATTCGATTTCACTAGGAGCAACCCACTTGATAATATTTTATAGACTTTGAACACAATTGGTCGTTTATAAAGTTGTTTTGGAAGACATGCGAGAGAGATAGGCGTTTCAACACAAAATAAAAGTTTGTTCGTAGTTCCACTACTGGTGACAGTTATTTTACAGTATTGTGCGCAATTATTGCAAACTGACGGAAGTAATAAGAAAATGTTCAGGCCTACCTGAAAGAGAATCATCCGAAAGTTTTGAATAAAACATTTTATCACAAAGATAAATGCAAAGCATATCAGCTTTGCATTCAAAGTACTGGGGATCTCTTTCTGGAATGCCATTCTGTAGACTTAGATAACGCGGCATCACACACACAAGTATTGCTGATAAACGTCATTAGCGTAGTGATGAATGATAACAACTCACATGGCTCAACTAAATATCATTAAAGTTTGAGGAAACACGTATGCAGTCTGAAAAATTTAGACTATAACCTTTGAGAGCCGTTCCGTCACGAAAAATCTATTTTTACGTCACTGGTATGCGTAAAAAGGAAAAGGGGAGGGAGTCGCACCGCGGAAATGGTAAAATGCCAGTTATTCAGGTCAAAGTTGGTAACAGGCCTCTTTGCCATACCGTTAAGTTAAGTTAAGTTACTGATGGAATTTTGTCTAGTTGCGAACAAAACAATTGAACATCTCTCTAGCAAAGCCGTCCCAGTGACCGGGTGGTACGAGGACCTAGCTTCTAACCATTCGCACGAGATGGGGTCCTGGTTCGAATCCAGGCCCCCAAATTTGGGTCGGGCGACTGCTTCCCGTTCATCGTGTTGCCCACGGCGATCGTTAAACCCCGAACAAATCTAAAAGGGCACACACACAAAGAAATATCTTTACAAATAATACAGTGCAGTGTTGTAAAGAAGAAGGATAAATAAATCTCCTTTTTGAAGATGAAACACATGCCAGTACTGGAAACCACTCGTGGCGGGAAGTTCTTGGAGGTTACATCAATAGCAGCATATTTTTTGATGCACTTCATCTTTCCCGACAGCAGCAATGTAAAATCCCATTCATAAAATTTCGGTGTAACGAAAATGGGTAACGGAAGTAGTTAAAACTATTGCTGAAGTCTGATTTTTGAATGCTTTTCCATGAAGTTACACAGCAATAGTTAATTTGTTACTCAACAATATATTTTACTAAATTACCGCCGAACATTGCGTATTTCATCATGTTTTACACGAACGTAACAAAATCTCACTGAAATCTGCGTAAAATACGAGAACCAGATGCTAAGGTGATAAAAGCCATTACAAAAACGCATTGTTGATTCTATGAAGAAATTATTCTTTTAGCGAATTTTTTTTTATTTGAAGGTTTAACGACCACAGTGAGCAACTCAATGGGCTATAAGCAGTTGCCCGTCCCTAATTCTGGGTCACTGGTTCCAGGGCCAAGGGAGAGAGCCAGTGCCATAAGACAAAACATAACATCCATGCCTCACCGGGATTCGAACCCGGGCCCTTCACGGACGAATGATCATATGCCAGGGCTTAGACCACTGCGCCACCTTTGCAAAATTTGGCTTTCACTCGACTCCCCCCTTAAGGGGGAGTTACCTGCAGATATCCTAGACCAAAAGTTACCGATCACCCTTACTAACACACTTGCGATTCAGTTTTCTATCTTAAGGTGAGATAAAATTAGCTTGCGCATGCGCAGATGGACTTCGTAGCTACATCACATTTCATCAGTGTCGTTTCTTACGTTCCTCTAAATCTGAATAATATATAAAAATAATAAAAATAAATATTGTCTTCGAAAATCTAAACAATCGAAATACTTACTATTGCCGCAGCGATAGTTTAGTAAATATTTACTTTTATGACCCATATCTTCTTTCATTGGTTTTACGACAATAACATTCACTAATCCACCCACCAAAGTACCGCTCCATGTCACGAATTAGTAAACCTTATTGTTTGTTAAGATTTAATTCCACGTAGTCCGGTTCCTTCTGCTGCTTCGTAAATAACGAAACAGCAGAAGGAACCGGTCGTGAGTGAGACCGTAGCCTACGTTACGTAGGCTACGGTGAGACGCGAATAAACGCTGAACGTAAATAAATATACTCTCGAAACACTCGTTTCATTTCACACCACAAAGATCTTGGCATGCGCCAAGAATTTTTTTTTTTGATTGAAGGTTTAACGACCACCGTGAGCAACTCAATGAGCTATAAGCAGTCGCCCGTCCCTAATTTAGGGCCACTGGTTCCAGAGAAGGGAGAGAACCAGTGCCGTAAGACAAACACAACATCCATGCCTCACCGGGATTCGAACCCGGACCCCTTTCGGACGAATGATCAGTAGCCATCGCTTGGACCACTGCGCCACCGGGGCGGGCGGCCATGCGCGAAGATGCACAGCATAAATTATCTACAAAGAGTACCAGGATACTTTCTCGATTTTTATTTTTCGAAGGGGTGGAAGGAGGATAAACGCTAATCCAAGTGTCCACACCTTTTAATATCATACATGTGATTCTTATGATGTTGATAATAGATTTTATAAAACAGCAAAGTTTGAATATAAACGATATTCATGCTGCGTGAGTAAAAAGAGTCATCTTAAAAAAATACACTACCACAACAAACCTGAAACATTCAGGGTGATGGTTGGCATTTCATTTTATTGGACAGATCGGGCGACTAATCACTGACATCTTACCTTGAACAGTTTCGTAGTGTTATCAGTAAGCCTTTTCTTGTTTTTTTTTTATTGAAGGTTTAACTTAACGACCACCGTGAAGAACTAAATGGGCTATAAGCAGTCGCCCGTCCCTAATTTAAAGCTGCTGGTTCCAGGGAAGGGAGAGAACCAGTGCCGTAAGACAAGCACAACATGCATGCCTCACCGGAATCCGAACCCGGACCCTTCCCAGACGAATAGTCAGAAGCCAGCGCTTAATCAACTGCGCAACCGGGGCCTTTGCTTGGTAGTTATTTATTAAATTCACGTTGGAAACAGCCGGTTCACACAAGCACGTGGATCCAAATATAAGGTATAATATTTAAGTGCCACAAAACACAGCGAAATGTAAATAACGAAGCAGCAGAAGGAACGATGTAGAAAGGGTTCCGTCACACGAATATACCGGACGACAGAAACAAGATAGCCCTGGGTCACGTTTTTTTCTTCAGGCGTGTGATGGCAGCGGTGTTTCCTTTTTTTTTTCTTTCTTGGAGGTAACTACCACCGTGAGCAACTCAATGGGCTATAAGCAGTCGCCCGTCCCTAATTAAAGGTCACTGCTTCCAGGGAAGGGAGTATGACAAACAACATCCATGCCTCACCGGGATTCGAACCCGGACCCCTTTCGGACGAACGATCAGAAGCCATCGCTTAGACCACTACGCCACCGGGGGCGGCTGTTTGTAGGTTTAACAACCACTGTGAGCAACTCTATGAGCTATAAGCATTCACCCGTCCCTAAGTTAGGGCCACTGGTTTGTCCAGGCTGTTATCCAGTCCATTACGCCAAACATATTTTGCAGAACGAAAAATGTTTGGTAACAAAATAGAACAAAAAAAAAAAAAGATTATTAAGAGGGTTCAAAAAAAGTGATTTGACGTTGTTCTACCACATTGCAAAAAAAAAAAAATGTATATGTTTTTGTTGATCAGACAGTATTTCTTCGAACAAGAGAGCGTGTGAATTTGAAGCTATTGTCGACTGACCTCACCTTAACTTCATGCATAGAGTAATAGCAGAAAATGGCGACATGCTTGCGTTAATAACCTTGAAACTTCACACAAAAATCCCATGAAATGATTCAAACGCATAAAAAACGCAAGTTACTTGAATCTAGAGGACTAAATTTTAAAAGTAATTTAATTTGTCTCCTCACTTTCAGTAAAGATAGTTAAATTACTTTTAAGATTTTCAATTTGTTGGTTCAATTAACCTACGTTTTTTATGCGTTTGAATCACTTTATTCCAAGGTTATTAACACAAGCATGTCGCCATTTTCTGCTATTACTCTACGCAAGGAGTTAGGGTTGTGTTAGTCGGCGATAGCTTCCAATTCGTACGTTCAAAGAAATACTGCCTGATCAACAAACATTTTTTGGCAATATTAGAACAATTTCAAATCACTTTTTTTAAACCTCTTACTTACTAATTTCTCTCTCTCTCTCTCTCTCTCTCTTTTTTTTTTTTTTGTTACCAAACATATTTTGCAAAACATATTTTGCTTTCCAAAATATGTTTGGGGTAATGGATTGGATAATATTCAGGATAGGTTCCAGAAAAAGGAGAGCTAGTGCCTTAAGAGAAACACAACAACAATGCCTCGCTGGGATTCGAACTCGAACCCATCTCGGACTAATGGCAGGAAGCCAGCGCTTAGAACTCTGCGACGCTGGTGTTTCTCTCTCGCCAGGAAGCTGTGAAAGGAGCAGTAACTTCCTTCTATGCTATTTCTGGGGGAAATCAACGGCCACGAATTGATTTCGCCCTCGTTAATTTTACACGCAAGTAATTTAAAAATATTTTAGTACCTCTACTATAATCAAATATGGGCAGGAATTACGAACGCTGTTGCCAGAAAACAACAATGCGAAAATCAGTTTATTGAGGTCAACCGGTTTTCGGTCCCTGCCCAATCTATTTACCCAGCATCACTGAAAATTAGGTAAAGCCTTTTATTTATAGAAGAACCTTGATTAAAACCGCGCTTCCACTAACCGAAAGTACCAGTTAATTTTGCCACACGCCGGCATGCTTACGGAACATACCTGCGGTAGGGCGTGTGCATTGTACAGTAGCGCAACCAACGTGGAGTGAATCATTTTCTGTTGTTTATCTTTCGTCTCGGGTGAGATTGCCTGCTCTTAAATTTGTTGTGAATTAAAGAATGTACAGCATTAAGTTGTAATGCTTTGATGTAGTTTGGGACGTTTAGATTCTCGTATACTGAAACACAACTAAATGTTAACATTACGCTTATACATAATTAGTATCGGTCCAGGGATCGATAAGCAACTAAGGCAAGTGCAACTTCCGACACTTTAATAGTCTCCTGGTTGTCGCTGTACCCTCTATACTCCGAGTCAACCTAAGAGTGAACCACTATGAAGGGTACGAAACAACTACCTCCGCTACGAAAAATAGTCCCTATCGTTTAGAGCGAAAAGCATCAGAATTATTGCTTAGAGTCAATTTTTGTTTGCTCAACAGTTTATCACACAAAATTGCTACCTAAAAAAAAATTCTAGAAGTTAGAGTGCTTTTTCGAAATAAATTTGTTCTGAGAAGTTGCTGAATCAAGAGCTTCGTACTTTCGGCTATTTTTGCCTACTTGGGATACAACTCGGACAGGAGGAAGACCTCTCCCAACATTAACAACACAGAGGCAATAAATTGACAATCGGGGAAACTTGAAGGGTGTGTTACTTAAACAGGCAGTAGGGGAAGCAGTTCGGCCTCCATCAGACCCCTAATGCTTGTGAGATGAAATGAGTGAATGGGGGGGGGGAGGGGTAAGAAAGGAAACAGTAGAAGAGCACATTGACGCGCGGATGGATACCGTTCTTGGGTTGCACGACGAAATGTGATAAGGTTCTCCTGCCTTTCCCAGTAGTACACTTTTAGGGTGAATTGGAGTATAGTAACGATTCTTATTTTCACACTTCAGAAAGATTCGTTGGTATCACAGCAGCATATTCGATACAGGGTGCCTTCAAAGCATGCAGATATACTATCAAGAAGCAAGACAGCGTGCAAAACATACACTTAATTAATCATTCGCCGTACCACCACGTGCACTACCACACCACTCTTTTCGATCCCGATGTCGTTTGTATTTACTCTTTGACTCCTTGTCACCAAAACGTGTAAGGAAACTCGAAGTGAGCTGTTCAGAAGGAAAATATAACTGAGAAGTTGCGAAACCCAAATTTGCCAGTGTGATCCCGAATCCACATCCTTCTGCTCCGGAGCGGAATGCGTTTCCAATTAAGTATTACAAGGTGCAGCCTAACTGGTGAGAAGGTAAGATCCAATATAAGCTACACCGACAAGGGCTTATCATTACTACTTGCCTTTTGCGTCACCTCTGTATTACGTCACATACATCCTTCCTTGAGAAAGGACAGACGGAATCGTAGGTTTTCGGGTCAGCCGGCAAACCATGCTTGAAGGAGCTCATTGTAGAAGGAATTCTTATTAATTCAAGACGATGTGTTGAAGGAACATCACACACTTTTCCAAGAACTTAACGGCCAGTAGATCCATTTCTACGTTCGAGTGTCAATGTGAAACCCAATTCTGCAGGTGGCGGAAAAAAGAAACCACATCCGTCTGCTCCGAAACCGAATACTTTTCCAACTAAGCTACACTAACAAAGGCTTATCCCTGCTACGTGCTGTCTTCCCATGTGAGTCACCTCTGTAGTACGACACAAAGTAACAAAATTTATAAAAGAACAGAAACTCAAAAGGTAGTTTAAATTAGAGATATACGCAACAAAGTGTATTTTAGGCTGGATTGTTAAATGTGAAATGATTTAACAAAGTGACCTTCATCCGATTGTAGTAAGATAGGGTACACCAAAATGTAAAAATGATCGTATGAATGGATGAGCAACGGAAAATCATTTAAATAGCTTTAAACTTTGGCATGGGGAACGACAAATGGAGACTGGAAATGAACTGTGCGGCAATCGAAGATACTTTAATTGATCAGAAGTTCAATGAAAGGATCATATCTTATAAAAACTTAAGAGTGATGAGCTAATGAAGCATTTTTTTTTTTTTTTTTTTTTGGTTCAGGCAGCAACGAGCTTAACATATACAGTAGATTCCGGTTAATTGGGCCATCGGTTAATCGAGACAGCCATCTATTTGGGCCAATTCTTCAAGAACATCCCAAATTAGCTCTTTGGGATAAATCTTCGCATAACTGGGGCAGCCGCTTAATTGTGCTTAAGTGCTCTAGCCCAACGTGCCCTAATTAACTGGAATCTACTCTCTGGACTCATTTTACAGGAAAATGCAATCATTTTGAGTAAAACACTGGATGGAAGAAGAAAATTTCAGCAAGTCAAGGTTAGCTAAACAAATTTTAAAAATGACGTAGTATCCGCAGAACCGGTTCTATCATTAAGCCAACTAGGCAGACTCCTAGGGCGCAATATTGACCTTTTAAACGATCAATGTGATGTGCCTGCTATGCTCTATTTTTCACGGTGTACTAGTGTTTTTCACTTTGTGTAATCTGTTGTCGCTGTCTCGGCTATTTACACCGTTTAACGAATTGTGTACCACCTCCGTTTTTTATTTTACGTTTTTTTTTTCTTTTTCTTTTTGCTTCCGCATTAATTTGTAGTGCTTAACGCTCTTGCGCCAGAAAACTGACCTATCAACCCAGGGGCGCAACATGGAATTTTTTTTTTTTTTTTCGAGGGGGACGAAAAATGGAAGTTTTTGAAATCCACCAGAATAAAATTAAAGTTAATGAAAAATAGAAAAAATATTAACGCATTCGCATTTGTTTCTAATGTAAGAGTTCGTGCATTTTATTAAATTAAGGCATTTTTTTCTAAAGTAAGTGGCATTTTTACCAAAAACTTCAAAAAAAAAAAAAACCACTTTGGGAGGCAAAGCCTCCTTCCTCTAAATACGCCCCTGAACCAACCTAATTCGTAAGTCTTTTATTCGTCTAATACATTACCGATGTGAAAACCAGGATTTATTCATTTCATGCTAGATATCGGTAGGGAACGACGACAGTCAGTAAGTTTGGGCCCAAGTTGGGGGGGCTCTTAGGAAGAGCAAACAAGTTGAATTCAGAGTTCGATTGAACGTACATAGCTTTTTTTTTTTTTTTAAGAATTGCAACAATAGCTGCCAAGATTGTTCTTTCCATGGCTGTCAAAACAATCGATAGGCATAAAACAAATAAATGTGAAACAATTTTGGTGCAGCTGAGTAATTTTTTAAGGAAACAGAATTTATTGCACACAATTTTGAAATACGTCAGTAGTGATTGGTGACCATTACTTCGCTCAACAATGGTAAACTTTACCAACACCGACTTTTTGAGGAACACAGGGCATGAATGTCTCCGCTGTTCAAGCAACTACTTCAACTACTCCATTTTTGTAACTTTTTTATTTCTTATGTGTAAGGCCCAAAACAGAAAGCGTTTCCTACCTGGAATAAAGATTTAAAATTGATATACTGATTTTAGTTAATAACTCTGAAATATTCCCTGACATCACTTCTATACCTGTGTCGGTTCCGAGCACTGGCGGACCCAGCATTTACTTCGCGGAGGGAGGGATGCAGGGCCAGTAAGCAAACCTGCACTTCCAATTGACCAGCATATAAAACATTTTATTATAGGCCAACATATAAAAGATTTTTATCATTTTACGTTTCGACAGATTATTTGATGATTATCATAATGATTATGATATCTAGAATGAAAAATCATCATCCATTATCAATCCACTGCTGGATTTTTTTCTTTTTTTCGATTGGAGGTTTAACGACCACCGTGAGCAACTCAATGGGCTATAAGCAGTCGCTCGTTCCTAATTTAGGGCCACTGGTTCCAGGGAAGGGAGAGAGCCAGGGCCGTAAGACAAACACAACATCCACGCCTCACCGGGATTCGAACCCGGATCCATTTCGAACAAATGATCAGAAGCCAGCGCTTAGATCACTGCTGGATGAAGGTCTTTTCAAGTTACTTCAACAATTCCCTGTCTTTAGCTGCTTTCCTCCATGTCACTCCGGCATGCCTTCGAATCTCATTCACCCATCTCCCACATGGTCTTCTGGCTAGTTTTCTGTTCTTTGGTATCCAGTTCTTAATATCTTATTTGTGCAACGGTGGTCAGCTCATCTAGCAATACGCCCAACCCATATCCTTTTACGAGTTTTCACTTAAAAAAAGGATCATGCCATCATCATTTCTCATTTTCATGTTCCACGAGTTCATCTTCTTATCTTTCCTGATTACACCAAACATGCATCTCTCCATACTGCTTTCATTTTTTTTATTGGAGGTTTAACGACCACCGTGAGCAACTCAATGGGCTATAAGCAGTCGCCCGTCCCTAATTTAGGGTCACTGGTTCCAGGGAAGGGAGAGAGCCAGTGCCGTAAGACCAACACACCATCTATGCCTCACCGGGATTGGAACCCGGACGCCTTTCGGACGAATGATCAGAGGCCTCTTTTAGTTGTCCTCAGCCTCTGTATGTCTTTTTACAGTTAAGGTCCATGCCTCTGCTCCATAAGTAACAAGTTAGTAAAATCATGCAATGCTTTCCAACATACCAGAAATCATTACTCAAGTTAGGAGGATAATGCCTGTGGAATAAATCTCGCACCTGTGCCCTGACCTTTGACCGCATTTCGATGATATTAAACAGAATTAGTTCAGTATACCTCCGGAACAACATACTAAAGTTTTGTCGCAATAGAAGCATTTTTAGTCAAGTTATGAGGATAATGGCTGTGGAATAAATCTCGCTCCTGTGCCCTGACCCTTGACCCCATTTGGATGATATTCAACAGAACCGGTTCAGTATGCCTCCGGAACAACATGAAGTTTTGTCGCAATCGAAGTATTTTTACATACGTTTTGACGCATAAGGACGATGGAACTGATCCCGCTCCTATGGCCTGACCTTTGATCCCATTTCGTCCATTTCCAATAGGGTTTCTTCCCAGGTTGTCCCCTACCACATGCTAAAATTTCATTGAAATCGAACCATTTTTACGCGAGTTATCGGGCAGGCGGGCGGACAGACAGACAGACAAAGCTGGAGCATATACGCTTCTTCAACCTACGGTTGGAAAGCGTAAAAAACTGGTAGGATGCATTGATTAAACACCTCTTTTTTCAGACATATTAAATTTCTATTCAAAAATGTACTACTTTACTACTTTCGTGTCTTTCTTTTATTCCAGAGTAAAAAATCATATTTCCATCATTTCCTTTTAATTTGCCGAAGACAATTCGATGAATCCGAGGATGTCTGAATTGCAATTGCCCATATCATGTATTACTCCTTTTGTTCTTCCCATATGATACACGGTTCTCACGTTCCATGCGCCAATTCTCTGTTTTTGTTTACGCTGCTAGGCCAGTGACTATCAGCAATAGAGATTCCTGTAAGCTTTGTCACTCGAAGCATGGAGGAAGAAAATTACGAAATCAAAAATCCCTAAAAGGTTTAGTCGTCTGAATGATCATTGAACCCAGTTCTGTCAGACGGGAAAGGCGTGACGCCGTAGATCCAGCCGCCGCTGAAAGGAGGAATGCACAGATGTTTAAACGGGAAAATTAAACTGTAGACAGTGATGAAAAATTAGAGTTGTAGAGAGTATGCATTGCCTTAGACTTATGCTAAGTGATGAAGATAAGCTATTATCTTATACCTTATATTAATTAATTAATTGGCTAATGTCAGGCGGGCATTTTATTAAGGCTGCAAAGAGCTGTGTTTTTATTTTGCTTTATTTGATTTTGGGAGACGGGTTTTTCTTTTTTTTTTTTCTCATTATATTATATTCCAGGTTATCCTATTTTATTTATAGAAGTGTCTTGTTCTATTTGCTATTGTAGACAGGTCTTTTATAATTAATTAGCTATAGTTGCAGTGGGAGTTCATATGCTGTCACATTTATGCATGGATTTGATTCTAGATTTCAGTATTTTTATATATTTTGGAGGACCATTTTTTTAATCTGAGGATCTTTAAAGGGCCAAGCATTAGTTTAAATAGCAGATTAGTATTAAAATTTGTTTCCAGAATTTATGGAGGACAAGAAAAGCCCTTATAAGTACAAGGAGTTTTCCCTGCTGCTTCACTTTAACCAATCAAAACGCAATTACGTCACGCCTAGCAGCAGGGAGATAGGCGAGTGTTGGTATTGTCAGAATGAGCTGAAAAGCTTACGAGGTTGGGCTTTCGCGGACCACACTCAGGTATTAGTCAACCGGGAAGCACAGTAGAGGCATGTGAAAAAAATCCCCCTACAGCGGTAATGCCTGGGAAACTGCTTAGCCACGTCCAAAACGGGTTCTCAATATATGAACACCAGTACACTGAAGGAGGGTACAGCGACACCCACAGCAGCGTTGGAGCTCATATACAGAGCATTAGTTTTTTTAACACTGCTGGGGCACAGAGTGCTTGGAGCATCGTGGTTTCTAGATTTTGGATTTAATTAGCTATAGTTGCAACTACCCGGTAGTTTATATATATATATATATACATGGAGGAGACTGGCACAAGACAGACCGTTGTGGAGGGAACTTGGGGAGCTTCGTCCAGCAGTGGATTGATAATGGTTGACAATGATGATGATATATATAAACTACCGGGTAGTTTGAACATTTATCAGCAGAGGGTCAGCCAGTCGACCGAGTTCGATACCCGGCTGAGATTGGCTGGTTACTTGACTTCGGTAGAACAAGCAAGGGTCTCATCGAACCAAACAGAGATAAAAAACACACCACACGTCGCATCAGGTTACGTGCCTGGTTTTGTCCCTTTCCTGTAACCAGTTGCCCTAAATTGGACACGGGTTGCTTCCCCCTTTAAAAGCATTTATCAAACACAAGGTTACATGATGCCATTTGGCAATTTTCCCTGCTGCTTCACTTCAGCCAATGAAAGAAATGGAAACGCAAAGGTGCAGGGCTCTCATTGGTTAATGAGAAACAGCAGAGAGAGAAGGCCAAAGCAGTATGCTGCTTCACTTCAGAAACAGGGCCAGATTAAGGCCTTAGTGGGCCCCAAGGTTAAGACATCTGAGTGGGCCCTCAAAAAACTTATGACGGGAAATTATTACGAAGTCCGTTAAAACACGAAACTGTAGCAATATGCTTGTGATAATTAATACGTGTAGTGCATTCTTCCAACTAATGAGCAGAGTTTTCACAACACGTCACTGTATTTTCCATTGTTTTCATAAGAACATGAGTTGAAAGCTTAAGATTCCTAGATTTTGTCTAAGATTTTCTAATGATTTAGCATTGTATACATTTCTTAGTTCATCTTTTTTTTTTTGTTATGCAATGTGAAGCCACCGGGAACTTCGATCATTAACGGTTCCAAGTGCAAATTGGGAGGTGTGGGTGAATGGTAGTGAAAATGCTGAAACGAAACTGTCGTGCCGATCCCGCTATAGACAGAGGGCATGAAACTTTTACTCTTGGTGAGTCACTGCCTTGAAATCTGTTCGTCTTCCAGCCTCCGTTTCTGACTAAGTGGAAATCATACGAGACAAAAGTAAAACTATTTTATAAACATCTATCTATCTATTATTTGCTCTGCCATGCTTCCTGGGCCCTAGGTAATGGTGGGCCCCTACAGACCCTCTCTTTATTCGGCCTTGTTCAGCCAATGAAAAAATGGAAACGCCAAGGTGCAGTGCACTCATTGGTCAATGAGAAACAGCAGAGAGACCAACGCAGCATCAAGGAATAAAAAGGTTTCTTCGCGGCAGGGTTAAGACCAGAATAATTGACAAGTTCCGTGTAGCTTTTGCTTGAAAAGCAGTTAACATAACCAGTGAATTAGTTTACACGGAATTTCTGAGTCGCAGAATTAAGCTGTTTTCCGGTTGATTTCGAGATTAAATTTCTGGATAAATTCTTTGCCTATGTAGTCACGTTCCTAAAAGTACGTAGGCGTCGACCGTTAAGTTTTAATAATTCCCACCCATCTGTTAAATGAACGTATCAGAAACAGTCTTCCAAACAAGTTACCGAATCTTTTTGCAGTCCTCTATCACATCGTGAGCAATGCTTATTTTGAAGCAAACTACGCTTTTCTCTGATACAAGCAAGAGGACACTCATCATGTGATATGCAGTTTACTGTAATCAGGCACAGCCCGAAGCAAAATTGAGGAGGGGGGAGGTGAAACCAAAAATGCCGACTAAAAAGCTAAACGCTGTATTGAAATGGTTTAAGAAAAGTAATAGGAACTTTAATTGCACCCCCACTTTCGGACACACATTGAATTTCGGAAATTAAAAAACAATATCGAATTTACCCACTAAAATGGGCTTCAAAATGTACTAATGCCGCCCCGGTGGCGCAGTGGTCTAAGGCGTTGGCCTCTGATCATTCGTCCGAAAGGGGTCCGGGTTCGAATCCCGGTGAGGCATGGATGTTGTGTTTGTCTTACGGCACTGGCTCTCTCCCTTCCCTGGAACCAGTGACCCTAAATTAGGGACGGGCGACTGCTTATAGCCCATTGAGTTGCTCACGGTGGTCGTTAAACCTCCAATCAAAAAAAAAAAAAAAATGTACTAATGTAAAGTGGTTTTGACTAATACAGCGACTCATCATAAAAATAATTCCAGATGACTGTAAATAACGGTATGTGCTACAAAATGCCCGCATAATTTTGACGGCTTTTCTTTGATGGGCGGCCGTCTCAAGTTAATAGTTACCGGTAACGGAAATTTTATATTAATTTACCGCGGAAGCTAATGCGGAACGAATCTTCTCAAAGACATGCAAATACATAATAAGCTTATTATTTCCCGCATAGAAGCGCTTTAGATTCAGTTCCTGTGAACTTTTTTTGTTCTCGCTGGTGTAACTCGCGCACAGTATATTCCCGAAAGTATACGCGAACGAGCCGTCCCGGCCGGTGGCGCAGTGGTCTAAGCGCAGACTTTGACCATTCGTCCGAGATGGGTACGGGTTCGAATCCCGGTGAGGTATGGATGTTGTATTTGTCTTACGGCACTGGCTCCCTCCCTTCTCTGGAACCAGTGACGGTAAATTAAGGACGAGCGGCTGCTTATTGAACGTCGAGTTGCTCACGGTGGTCATTAACCCCCCCAACAATTTCGAATAGTAATTGGGAGATTCGGGTTTGAATCCCGCTCCAGAGCGATGCAGCTTTCTGAGATGGCGATGACTACATCGAAAATAAAGAAATGAGGTGTTTCTGTATCAAAAATAGCACGCTTGAAGTCGCGGTTAATCCATGATTTTCTGGTTATTTTTTCACAACTTAAAAGTGAGACATATCTATGTTAGGAATAAAGTATAGCAAGATTTTCTGTAGGAATTTATACCATAATAAGATAGTAGTCAATAGGATTTTTCAATGTATCAGTTTACCATAGTAATATTTCCACGAAGCAGTATATGCACATAAAAGTCCATGGAACAAAAAAAAAAAAAAAAAACTGCAGGGCCCGTTGTGGTCGACGAAGGCCGTGCTTTTTGTTTAACTGGACGGACCACTACACAACCGCGTCTTCATTTCTGACCGTGAGCAGCCAACATCCTCTCAACATGTTGAGGGAGAAATACGAATTTTAAATTATCCAAGCCACCGAAACTTCCGAAATATATTACAAATAAATTCTGTAATTGGACAAATGACAAAGTCTGGCGCAAAAGAAAAGCTGTACCAGAAATTGGCGCAACAGTTTCATTTGTAATTTTAATCAGTGATTTTTGTGCCTTCTCTTGCATTGCGCCGTGGCAACAGCCCTCCGCCTTAGTTATGCCTCTAACTATATAAGAAAAAGTACAATGCGAATATAGGGGAGGGGTATTTTTTATTTGGAGGTTTAACGATCACCATAAGCAACTCAATGGGCTATAAGCAGTCGCCCGTCGCTAATTTAGGGTCACTGGTTCCAGTGAAGGGAGTGAACCAGTGCCTTAAGAAAAACACAACATTCAAGCCTCATTGGAATTCGAACCCGGACCCATGATTCTAAACCTGCGGTTAGACAACGCCACCGGGGCTGCAAAATGTTTTTTGCGAGCTACCGTATCAGTATCTTATAATTTCTGCAGTATTTCCAAAGGGACAAATCCTACTTAGAATATGAGAGAATTTCTGACAGAAAAAACACCGACTTTGCAGTTGACCCATAATCAAGTATACTTTTAAAAGTTATGATTCGATTTTAGGGAACGCGCGAACGCAGTTCCCCGCTTCCAAAAATTATGCACTCCAGCTAACAAGCTGGCAGGCGGAGAAGCTACTCGAAGTGCAATGAGTAGCCACTCTGCCTGGGGGTTCTCCTTCTTGAGCGAGAAGCCCGAGTGCTCACTTGTTATGCTACGTGAAGTCCTTTTTGTTTTACTCTATATTTAATGTTTCTCATTTTATACCGGATAATACCTATCGCATCGTAAAAACCATGTGAGTACAGGCCTTCAGTAACGATACCAACTAGAATGACTCCACTTCAACCCACGCTAAACGGGATAATTACGCTGCATCCAGTAGCGTAACTTTTTTTTTTTTTTTTTTTGATTGGAGGTTTAACGACCACCATAAGCAACTCAATGGGCTATAAGCAGTCGCCCGTCTCTAATTTAGGGTCACTGGTTCCAGTGAAGGGAGAGAACCAGTGCCTTAAGAAAAACACAACATTCAAGCCTCACTGGAATTCGAACCCGGACCCATGATTCTAAACCTGCGGTTAGACAACGCCACCGGGGCTGCAAAATGGTTTTTGCGAGCTACCGTATCAGTATCTTATAATTTCTGCAGTATTTCCAAAGGGACAAATCCTACTTAGAATATGAGAGAATTTCTGACAGAAAAAACACCGACTTTGCAGTTCCCATAATCAAGTATACTTTTAAAAGTTATGATTCGATTTTAGGGAACGCGCTGACGCAGTTCCCCGCTTCCAAAAATTATGCACTCCAGCTAACAAGCTGGCAGGCGGAGAGCTACTCGAAGTGCAATGAGTAGCCACTCTGCCTGGGGGTTCTCGTTCTTGAGCGAGAAGCCCGAGTGCTTGCTTGCTTGCTATGATAAGTGAAGTCCTTTATTGTTTTATTCTATATTTAATGTTTCTCATTTTATACCGGATAATACCTATCGCATCGTAAAAACCTTGTGAGTACAGGCCTTCAGTAACGATACCAACTAGATATGACTCCACTTCAACCCACGCTAAACGGGATAATTACGCTGCATCCAGTCGCGTAACTTTTTTTTTTTTTTTTTTTGATTGGAGGTTTAACGACCACCGTGAGCAACTCAATGGGCTATAAGCAGTCGCTCGTCCTTAATTTAGGGTCACTGGTTCCAAGGAAGGGAGAGAGCCAGTGCCGTAAGACAAACACAACATCCATGCCTGACCGGGACTCGAACCCGGACCCCTTACGGACGAATGATCAGAGGCCAACGCCGTAGACCACTGTGCCACCGGGGCGGCGTCGCGTAACTTAAAACCACTTAGACAGCAATTCTTTCCTTATTAACACATGTAGGTGACTGCATTGACTTTTTTTTACGAAATCTTATGTAGTTCTAATTCTCTACGAAATCAAAACATTAATTGAAGAAAATAACGAATGAACACGTAATATACCACCAAGACTTCGCAGTTGGTCCGATATGACGAATATTCATAGAGCTACTGAGATTCAATTTTAGAGGACGCGCGAACGCAGTCCCACGCTATCAAAAATTAAGCCGGGGGGGTCGATTGGGGGTTTAACGACCACCGTGAGCAACTCATTGGGCTATAAGCAGTAGCCCATCCCTAATTTAGGGTCACTGACTCCAGGGAAGGGAGAAAGCCAATGCCGTAAGACAAACACAACATCTATACCTTACCAGGATTTTAACCCAGTAACCCAGACCCATCTCAGACGAATTAGTCAGAAGTCAGCGCTTAGACTACTGGGCCGACTGCATTCTTTCCTTTATAAAATATTATGCATTTCTATATAATTCGTTACAAAATCAAAACATTAAACGGAAGATTTAACGAATGAACATGCGAGTTCCTTCTTATATTTTCTTCGTTGCTGCTTTAACGCAAAGCGAAAAAAAGTAGACTGGTTCAAACCGGATGCAAACATATTACGCCCTGACAGAACTTCCATTAGAGTTGGAAAGCATTTGAACAACTCCTTCCTGTGGGCTGGATGCAAAACTTATCGCACGTTGGAAATCGCCACTTTTTCTTCTTCCTCATTGATCGAATTTCTCTAGCAAGGAGATAATTTTTCTCTTAACATTACACCGCAGATCTCACAATTCTGATAAAATCTGTAGCCACCCGAATAACGCATGCGGATTGAGCCTAGCATGCGAGCTTTGATCATCACTGTGTTGCGTACCATCTCCATATCAAATCAAAGGTTTTACAGTACTTTTGCATGCAGTTCGTGCCGATAAAAACAGATGCAATTAGTCCCTCTTCACTTGCTAACGGAAAAATGAAACGCTAACAGCCCCCCCCTTTATTCTTCGTGGGGGCCTTATAATTTTTTTTTTTTTTTTTTTTTTTTTTGATTGGAGGTTTAACGACCACCGTGAGCAACTCAATGGGCTATAAGCAGTCGCCCGTCCCTAATTTAGGGTCACTGGTTCCAGGGAAGGGAGAGAGCCAGTGCCGTAAGACAAACACAACATCCATGCCTCACCGGGATTCGAACCCGGACCCCTTACGGACGAATGATCAGAGGCCAACGCCTTAGACCACTGCGCCACCGGGGCGGCGGCCTTATAATCACACAGGAGCTTTGTTGAACTCGGTTTTGGTACCTTCCTACTCAGAATAATAATGTGGGATGACCACTTGTAACGATAATTGTGCTT
The DNA here is from genome assembly GCA_039090855.1 of Macrothele yani. NCBI lineage: Eukaryota > Metazoa > Arthropoda > Arachnida > Araneae > Macrothelidae > Macrothele > Macrothele yani. Next base: position 48,409,823 of record CM077012.1, read on the forward strand.
CAACGAAATCATGTTTCACGCAGGGGAATTAAGTTACATTCGTTTCGGGCTTACAAGTTATTTTCCCGGTCCGAACTTGAAAATAGCGCTGAGTTCCGTGTTTGGCTTAAGCGCAATATGAAACTTTAGCACTGGCCAAAATATTATTACATATCATATCGCTATGTTAATTGCCTGATTTTTGGTTTAATGAATACAATACAGCACCTAACGTCAGAAGCAATCCCCGGTTTCTGAGTTAGGGCTACTGGTTCCAGCGGAGGAAGGAAACCAAAGACTTGATTCATGTATCTCCCATAATTCGAACCCACGTCCAGCAGTATAAGGCGACAGAAACCAGCTATCTACATCATCGGACAATCACATATCAGTAATCTGAACGATACGCGTAAAATAGAGAAATACGTATTTTCTCTTCAGCAGATTTTGTGGCTTCACGCAGTCTGGATTGCATGAAGCAAGCTAAATGAGCCTTCTGGTTATTCGAGGCAAGGAATGTATACTCTTCCTGTTGTTCTTCAGCCACTTTTATTTCGTTCGTTAGCGGCGGTTATCTGCAATAGTTTGTATCAGCCGTTTCATCTTTTTCTTCAATGTAACGTTAACTTCTGTTTACTATTTTGCGCTGAAGCATCGTGGTGGTAAGTCAGATAAAAGATATCGTAGGTTCAAAATCTTGAAAACTGCTTCGCTTTTTAGTGTCAAATCGACTGCCAACAACAAGAAAATTCGAAAGGAAAAAAATCCCTGCATTTCTATCATAGTTTCCATAAAAAATACAACGTGAAGTCGTTTCATAATGCCGATTCAACACAACAAAAGAATAAAAAAATCCTTCAGGTTTGATAGTTTGCTACCAAAACTGCAAATGTAAAGGTTACAATGATTTAAATTCAACAGTAACCTATTTTTAGTTCTAAGCAGCACAAATATAACTAATCTAATGAAGAAAAAAATAATTTGTGTGTAATCAGTACAACACATTTCAGTAAATTCATGTTAAAAAAATGTGACCTCTGAAATTATCAGATGTAGTAATGACCGACCACAGTCATGAAAAGCAGAATATACAGGATTTCTCAAGCTTAGTGACTTTGGGAGGGGTGGGGTGGGGAGGGGGTTAACCCACTGTCAAGACCAAAACATTAAGCACACACATTTATTGGTGCAGGAATCCAAATATCCCAGTCTGCTTCCTTATTTAACAGCTGTCCAATGAACAAGGGGTCATCAGAATGGTGAGATTCTGGATGAAAATACTATGTTTCTAATTCATTTAGGTCTTTTCATGAAGTTTGTTATAAGACCAATAGAAAACACCTTCCTAGCTTGAAACTAGTGGCTCTATAAGGATTAGAGCCAGTGTCCCATACCTGCCACCTACAGGGCTGGCCACCAGAAAGGATAAAACCCTTTGTATCACAAGTGTGTCAAGGAACTGCTTCAAAGCGTACAGGATTTTCAAATTTTCTAAAACACTGTCTGTGCTTGACTCCCGTCAACAGTGGTGCAAGAACCCAGGGGTTAGAACCTCAAACGTGCTAATAAAGAAAAAAAGGTAAGTAAAGGTGTTTTAATGTGCATGCAGCATGCATGGAAAATACATAACAACCCCCTTCAAGTCTTACAATGCAGCATATAAATGTGTGCCTACTCATTTGTTTTTTAGACAAATTTTGAATTTTCAAACAATTGGGTAGGATTAAATATTCTTCAGCTTTTATTTTCTCATGGAAACTAGAAACGATTTTGCAAAAATTTCTCCACATCTGGAGTGTGCAAGAACCATAGCCTTACTAAATAAAATATATAATTAAGTGAAAAGGAAAGTTCCACATTAAAGTTTCTGTCTTTCATATTTTAATTCAGTGGTATATTACTGTATGGTGCAGTATATTGCTGCAGGGTACAGCAGTACAAAGAGAGAGAAAAATAAAAGAGTCTAGGGGGTGGGGGTGGGCAATAGTTTTGTATGGAAATGTTTTCGATTACCTAGCACATGCTATTCTTAACCTTCAAGAGATTGATATATAAAAAAACCTCTCAATTAGTCAACAAAGTACTAAAGAAACCTACAGAAATCAAGAAATAGTTTTAAATACTGTTTACCAAAGTGCACAATTTTGTCATTTTCTTGTAGGACTTCCGTCCACAGTGAGTAGAGTTTAGGTCTCAGCCACCTACAGCAAGATCGCCTTTTGGGCAGGATACAGAAACGGAAGGAATGAGAGCAAGTCTAGCGACTTTGACAGAACAGTTTGTAGTGAGATTAGAGTACAGTAGATGGCGCCACTGTACAAGTACGATGTTGCACACAGAGGGGTAAGAGAATTTCAGGGGGGGCATAGGAAAGGATACCCACTTAGCCAGTGGGTCCAGCCTAGGGGCCGTCACTTAACGGGCTTGTCCGATGCATGGCGGATATTCAGCGATTGTTAGTAAATCACACCATCTCTGAAAGATCAGCCCAGGCTCGAACCTGAGGACCTTGCATCGATAGTCTGACTCGCTAACCACTAAGCCATCTGCGGCTCCCAAAGTGCACAATAGATATGTGACACCTTTATATGGAACAGAACCAAATTTTCGAGCATATTGGTTTCCGAAGGTTAGGCAAATTGTGGGCAGGGTGCCCTTAAAGTCATTATGTGTGTTAAACATGCTTTCAGAGCAGTGCTGGTCTACAAGGCCTGGCCATATGAAAGTGCAAAAACATTTAAGCCCCATTTCAACTTGTGTCTCACTGTACTGTGACATTTAGGAATAATTAAGGTCACTCTTTCACTGTGTTATATAAATAAAACCATTAAAAACAGATATTGATACTCGCAGAGGGCTCAAGACTTTTTTCCTGATATTCATTACTTCCTAAAACTGGAACTCTGCTCTTCTACAAGTATTTACTGCTGCACATTTTTCAATCATGGATTTCCCCCCCCCTAGTCTGCAATCAAGGCTTTCTGCTTAGATAGAAGACAATCTTTCTTCAGTATTACTTAATTAGCCCTAATCTTTCTTAAGCTTTGGTGGAGCAGATGTAAATCTTGATTCTCTCCACATATGAAAACTTCACTTTGCAGAACTGATATGGTAGACAACATATTAGCTAGTTTAAGGATTTCCTAAAAAAAAAAAAAATATTATGAAGCCATCAAAATATTCCATAAGGAGTTTTCTTTTGAAATTATAAAGGGACGTTAACTCATTCTTTAGCAGCATACAGTTGAACATGCCCTTGTATAAAACTTGTATTGCATTAATTAAATGTTCAGGAAAGTTTGAATCGAGTTTGTGTTTAATTTCTCTCTATTTAGTAAGCCAAAATAATAAGCTTTTTTTTTTTTTTTAATCCTGTGCTTTTCAGATACTGTTGTAGATTTCTTGGGAAAACATTATTTCACCTCTACAAAATAATTTTATCAAATTTACTTTATTTTTTGTTAGCCATAAGTTGTGCATCCTTAATTTAGAGCCATTGGCTTCAGGGAATAAAGAGGACCAGCAACAGAAAGACAAAACACAACATCCATGTCAGGCCTCAGGGTTTAAACCTAGATCTAGTAGTATGAGAAATCAGAAGCCTGCCTTCTAGCATGTTCTGATTTAACTATATTTCTTTGTTTTTTGTTATTGAAACTTGATGACTTCTATAGAAGTAGAAATGCTGCATTTTAATTATTTTCCAGACCGCCTTAAAACTCCTATATTTTACAAGCACAGACTTGCAACCAAAACTTTCATTTGTAGTAAACCAAAGTATCTGAATATGCCAGTACAGATCAAAAAGGATAAAAACAGTAAAACTTTTGTCAGCAAATTCTTGCATCCTACAACTTCCCTTTTATCAGCTTGCACTCCAGTCGACCTAGTGCCTTAGTATGTACTTCAGAACCATGATTCTGTATACCCCAGTATTTACTAAACACAAACTGGAGAGACAATCTGGTGGCAGTTAAGATATTTTTCTTTCTAAATATTCAGTTAAAGTTCTCTTTGTTGAATGTGATGCTATGGTTCTGTGTCAGACTGGAGATACATAAACGATGCTGGAAAAGGATTTTTGCCAGTCCACTACTCGGGAAAAATTATCAAGGTAAAAGCTAACCCTAGAATTAATTGTGTGTCAGCTTCACGGTGTCTGTTAAAACATCTTTCCAACACAAGTCTACAAATTACTGCAATGTCGGTGTTGAGGCAAAAATTACCCACATTTTACCCATCTTTCTTGACTGTAGCATTATATATCCCTAGTAAAGTTTAATGTAAAAACAACAATTACTTCCATTGCCGAAGATACATTTTCTGAAAGAGAGACTATAAAATATTTTATTCTAATCTTATGAATTTTATTGCGATAGTTGAATTCAGAATTGTAAAAGTTTTTTTGCTTTCAGTGAGAACGAAAATTCGAATGTGCTAAAATGAAATTTTTTCAAGACTTATCTGTCTGCCACAAAGAAATTATGAAAAATCTCTGGAAAACAGAATGAGAATTTTTTTGTAAAAATTTCAGTGCAAATTTAAGAAGTGAGAGAAATGAAAGTGTAGAAATTGACATTTATTTAATTAATTTCAATTGAAGAAAGCCAATTCTGCTGAAGCTGAAAGAGAATTTTTTGAAACTGCAATTCAAGAATTCGTTAACTGTATGGCACAAATAATGCTAAATCAGGTACAGGTCTTGTAAAAAAAAAATATGTATAAAGCAATCCAAGAATTTTACTGCAGGCAAAATATGCATAATCCACATTCCAAGTTTCTATCCCAGATTTAAATAATACACTCATGAAATTACAAAGGAAATTTTATTGCTGCTGTTGATTTCATGCTGTTATACAACTGCGACTACAATTACTTTAGCATGAAAGTCAAGGGAGGGAGAGAATAGAAAACAATATTTCTTTGGTTCAACAGAACATTTACTACATAATATTTTTCTTTACTTTTAAAAACAAGCTGTCAAAGTTGCAAACACATTTTTCTTTTTCAGCATAACTTCATTTTCTTCTATAAGTGCAAATATACTAGTACATTCAAAAAGTTCCAAAACTTTTTGAATATTTGCCAAATGTCAATGAATTACGTCATTCCTCGCTGAGCAAGCAAAGAGCATCATGTGACTGACCAGCCAGAACCGGTTTGATCTAGATCGAAAACGTACAGCGTATGTGCGTAGTTCGTGATTACAGACATTCAAGGCTTCCTGTCGTGAGGACAACGATGTCGAATTTTGAACAGCAGTCAAGGGTAAAATTTTGTGTTCTGCTTGGAAAATCTTTCGCTGAGACTTTTCAAATGATTAAGTCAGCGTACGGTGAGAGTGCAATGAGTCGAACTATAGTTTATGAGTGGCATCAACGATTCGAAAATGGGAGACAGTATCGAGGATGATGAGGTCAGGACGACCTTCAATATCCACAACAGATTAACAAATTGCCATTGTCAAAGAAATTGTGAAAAATGACCGACGAAAAACTGTTGCAGTGATTGCAGAAGTTGCCGGCATCTCAGTTGGAAGTTGCCATGCCATTTTAACAGAGAAGCTGGGCATGCATCACGTGTGCCAAAAAATTGTTCCCAAAAACCTGACAAGAAAAAAAGGATGAGTGCATGCAAGTTTGTGGGGATAACATTGATGCAGTGTATTCAGATCCCGATCTCTTGAATTGATTGATCACTGGCAATGAGACTTGGTGCTTTCTGTATGACCTCCAATCCAACCGACAGTCAAAAGTGTGGAAATCACCATCGTCACCATGACCAAAAAGTTCAAGGCTGACCGCTCCAAAGAAAAGGTCTTGTTAACAGTTTTCTTCAATTCCAAGGGGGTCATAACACAAATAATTCTTTCAACATGGCTGTACAGCCACTAAAGAAGAGTATGTCAACGTCCTGAAACATCTCCGAGAATCAGTGAGACGCAAGCGACCCGATCCAACTCGTGGGTGTTCCTTCACGATAATGCGCCGGTTCAGTCATCCCTCCTCCTGGTGTCCGATTACCTGTCCAAACATCACATTCCCGTTCTTCTACAACCAGCTTATTCCCCTGATTTCACCCCGTGTGACTTTTTCCTTTTCCCTGGATGAAGAATTTGCTTAAAGGGTGACGCTTCTCAAGTTCCAAAGAAGTGCAATGAGCTGCGATGGAGGCACTGGAGGATGTGGCAAAAGAAGGCTTGCAATCTGCATTAAAATCTTTGTATGAGCGCTGGCAAAAATGCATAGTTGGACAGGGTAACTACTTCGAAGCAAACATCGCATAAACAGGTATTATCTGTACTAATTCTTTTTTAATATAAAAAGTTCCGGAACTTTTTGAATGTACTGGTATATATATATCATCATCATCATTGTCAACCATTATCAATCCACTGCTGGACGAAGGTCTCCCCAAGTTTCCTCCACAACGGTCTGTCTTGTGCCAGTCTCCATGTCACTCCCGCATACTTTCGAATTTCATCCACCCATCTCCCATCTGGTCTTCTTCTGGAATCCAATCTAAAATTTTAGCTGTCCATCGATGGTCTGCCCTTTTGGCAGTATGTCCAGCCCATTGCCATTTCAGGGATTTAACTCTGATCATGATGTCTTCCACTCTTGTCATTTTTCGGATCCACTAGTTCCTCTTCTTATCTCTCCTGGTTACACCAAGCATGCATCTCTCCATGCTACTTTGAGTTGTCTGCAGCCTTTGTATGTCTCTTTTAGTTAAGGTCCACGTCTCTGCACCATACGTAAGCACTGGAAGGATGCATTGATCGAACACTTTTCTTTTAAGACATAATGGCATATTGCTCTTGAAAATTATGCTGTTTCTTCCAAAACTCTCCAGGCAAGTTTTGTACGCCGATTAATTTCTTCATCAATGTGACCCTCACTTGATATCTGCTGTCCAAGATAAACGTACGTGTCTTATCTCCAGCTTTTCTCTATCAATCGATAAATCTTCATTTCTTGTAAAAGCGTTGAACATCACTTTTGTCTTTTGAAAGTTCATTTTTAATCCCACTTCTTTACTCTTGTCAGCAAGTTCCTGGATCATACTCTGCAGCTCTGATGGGGTAGTTGCAAAAATCACTATGTCATCAGCAAAACGAAGGTGGGTTAGATAATCTCCATTAATCTTTATCCCTTTGTTTTCCCAGTTCAGTGACTGAAAGACATTTTTCAATGTGGCATTAAAGAGCTTCGGAGATATGGTGTCACCTTGTCTCACTCCTTTTCCAATTTTTATGTGTGCTGTATTTTCAAACAGCCGAATCTTTGCACTTGCATTTTGCATAGATGTTATTAATAATATTAATGTATGCATCTTCAATACCACAGGATTTCAGAGCCATTGTAACTGCTGATGGCTTCACTGAATCAAAGGCTTTTTCATAATCGATAAAAGCCATGCACAATGGAAGTTCACATTCCCTCGCTCTTTCAATTAGTTCTCTCAGTACGTGGATATGATCTATTGTGCTGTAGCCACTCCTGAATCCAGCTTGTTCTCTCAGTTGAGCCATGTCCAGTGTTACCTTCAAACGGTGTGAAAGAACTTTAGTGAAGATTTTATAAACTACTGATAGGAGGCTGATAGGTCTGTAGTTTCCGAGATCCTCAATGTCCCCTTTCTTATGTAGCAGGATCATTGTAGCGTTGTTCCAATCCTCAGAAATCTTCCTTTCATTAAGGCATCGAGTGAAAATTTGGGCGAGTACTGTTTCGATTTCTCCACTTGCTTCTTGTATGATGTCTACAGTAATTCCATCTTCTCCTGGAGCTTTCCCCCCCCTTCATGTTCTTGATTGCATGTGCAACTTCTGCTGGGAGGACTGGAAGAACTCTGGTACTGGTATCTTTCATGATGACTGGAGTACATGTATCATCCCTTTCATATAATTTGGAGTAGAAATCTTTCACTCTTGTCAAAATTTCGCCTCTATTTCTTGCTACAGAACCATCTTCTTTTCTCAGTGCCATAATCTGTTTTCTTCCCTTACTGAGATGTCCCTTTGCTATCTTTAGGCTTTGGTTGTTTTCAATTGCTTTCTTGCTAGTTCACAGTTGAATTTCCTTAAGTCTTCAATAATACTTTTTCGTACTGTCTGGCGTAGCTCTATATATTCCACTTTGGAAGTCACATCTTCTTTAGTTGTCCTCATCTCTCTTCTCTTTTGCATCAACATTTTGGTTGTTCCTGATAATTTGTTCACATGCAACTTGTTCTTAGGCACAGCTAATTTTGTTGCTGTTTCCATAAGAGCTTTGGTTACTTTTCTGTTAACTTCAGAAATATCCACTTCTTCCGATGTTAGGCTTTCTAAAGCAGAGAATCTGTTCTTCAGTTCCAACTTGAAGGTATTATGGTGTTTTTTAAGGTTGGTTATGTCAATACATTTTGTTTGTCTTATGAGCTTGCCACGTTCGAGTTTAGTGTTGAGGTGCATCCTACATCTCACCAATCTATGGTCACTACCTGTGTTGAACTTGTTTAGCACACTGCAGTCTTCTATGATGAATTTTTTGTTACACATAATAAAATCAATTTCACTTGTCGTCCCATTTGGATGTCTCCATGTCCATTTCCTGTGTGGCTTTTTCTTGAAAACGGAGTTCAAGATGAAAAACCCTTCTGCCTCTGCAAACTCAACTAGAGTATTTCCACGCTGGTTTCTGTTGCTGTGACCGAATTTACCTACTGAAGTTTCATTCTGTTGCCATTGCCCTATTTTTGCATTGAAATCTCCCATAATTATCTTCAAATGCTGCTTACCTTTATTATTTAGATGACGAATTTCCTCATAAAATTCTTCAATTTCTTCTTCAGGATGACTTTTGGTGGGTGCATAAGTTTGAATAATCTGAGCCTGGTATCTTCTTGAGAGTTGGATAACGAGTCATGCGGCTCTGTCAGAGGAACTTTCAACTTCCACAACTTTATCCTTCAGTTTCTTGTTTATTATAAATCCAACACCACTAGTTCTGCCAGTATCTGTCCCACGATAGTAGAAGAGATGTCCACTTTTCAGTTCAGTGAGATCTTCTCCTTTTCTCCTTACCTCACTTAGCCGACAATGTCCCACTTGATCCTTTGTAGTTCCTCTTCCAATTCACGAAGCCTTGAATCAGAAGATAGGGAGCGTCCATTATAAGTAGCCAAGGTCAGCTTTAGATGGCAGCCTAGTCTGGTCCTCCGGGGATTCTTAGCACCCTCTGCCTTCATGTCGCACTGGCCGCTGCCTTGGCCAGGTACATTCCAGCTGCCGGAGACTGAGGGCCAAGATTTAAGTTGTGGAGTCATTTTGGAGGGGTTTGGCCATAACTCACCACGTTGGCCAAGCGTGTTGGTGAGTGTGGGATAGCATTTCCTCTAATCCCGATGGTATAGTTATACCGCTATTGGTGGTCTTCAGAGACCCTTTAGTGGGAACAGGATGCACCACGAGAAGGCGGGGTTGACATTTGTCAAGGAGAGGCTGTGATGTTCCGCATCACCTGACCTTACATGATATATATATATCTCACATATCACCTGACCTTACATCCCTATATATATATATATATATATATATATATATAATCTTTACTTTTAAAAAGATTGGCATTCCAATATTTTTTGTAGTCTTTAGAGGTATAACTATCAGTCAATTTTTCAGATTTCTAACCATTTGTAATCGATTTGATTTTCAATTGTCTACCAATATTTGGTTATTCAAAACACTTCTTTCAAAAACTATTTCGTTTCCTTAAAAAATCTTTTCAGCAATTACTTCATCATGCATATACTAATTGGCTTTATCTAAATACATATATATTTCAGACTTAACTAACCCTAGATCCTACAATATTAATAGATTAGCCTGCTAAGTTCTACTCGGCGGATCTCTTGTAGCCACTCACACTAACATTTCAAGTACCCGCCCCTTTTTTCACACAGCTTCACCTTCATTTTTCAGTTCAACACGCTTTTAACTTTAACTGTCTTTATGCCAGACTCTGGGCATTTTTTATTTGAGGTTTAATTCACTCGAGTCTCCTGTGATGACTGTGTTCTCGTTCTCAGAGTGGGTTTGCCTAGGACTTCACTTTCCGATTCATTTGTGTAGTTTGCTCGTATTTGATTCCCGGTGGCTTAGGTTAGGGTACACGATGGCAGGTTTCGGCATTTCACGACCTTTTGCCATATACGAAAAGCCACTGCTTACATGTCAGTGTATCCCTGAAGAGTACGACACACTGGTTTTTAATTCCTGTTCTGAGATTTGAGGTAAGTTTCATCTTTTTTAGGTATACTTTATCAGGTTTTTGTTTTGTTCTGTGCAGTTTGGGTGGGCATTCAACTTTTTGGGGTATACCCTGTTTGTAGTTGTTTGTAAAGGTGCTTGATTTCAATCTTAGCTGGATGCTACTTTTGCTTGTCTACGGGTTCATTTGTTTTTCGATTTGGTTTGAATCTTTGCTGTTTTTTGTGTTGGGTGTATCTAGGGTGTTTTCGTTCGGAACTTTGGTTCATTTTTGAGTTTGAGTTGGCTAAAATGGGTTATCATATATATATATATACACTGAGTTGGCCACTTTATTATGACCACCTGACAGTTTTAAGCAAATGAGCTATGGCTGCACGCTGTTGCCGCCAGAGGGTGAGGCTAGTATAAAAAGGGAAAGCTTAGTGCTTGCGACAGTAGTAGAAGGGAATTTTTGGGTGACAAGATGGGTAAAAAATGCGATCTGATGGACTTTCAACATGGGATGATTGTAGGAGCTCGGAGCCATGAAGCAAGTATCACCGAAACCGTCGCATTCGTGAAATGTTCCAGAGCAGCTGTTGTTAAAGTGTTTAAAGACTGGACTGTCAGCCAAAAACTGGGTCTCTATGTGCAACGTGTGGTCATCATCGACTAGCAACTGCTCGGGCAGAACAGAGTGTCCAGATTGGTAACAGACAACAGAAGGGCAACAGTGCAGCAAATTACAGACCATCTTAATCAAGGATCCTCCTCAAATGATCTCTGCACGCACTGTTCGCCGTACACTGCATCGGATGGGATATGGCAGCCGAAGGCCTGTTCGAACACCTTCGCTGTCTGCAGTTAACAAAAAAAAAAAGTCTCCAGTTTGCACAGGAGCACAAGGATTGGACAGTCGATAATTGGAAACAAATTATGTGGTCCGATGAATCACGTTTTCAGTGGCACCATGCCAATGGCAGAGTGAGAATTTGGAGGAAACAGCACGGACCCCAAATGCATTGCTACAACCCTTCAAGCTGGTGGAGGCAACATTATGGTTTGGGGAATGTTTTTCTGGCATGCTTTGGGCCCTTTAATTCGTGTGGATTAACGTCTGACTGGCACATCATATTTAAACATTGTTGTGGACCAAGCGCATCCTGTCATGCAGATGGTTTATCCCAATGGTGATGGCTACTTTCAACAAGATAATGCGTCCTGCCATAGTGCTCATATTGTACAGGATTGGTTTCAGGAACATGCTGGCAAGTTTACTTTGCTTAGGAGGCCCCCACAATCTCCAGATCTCAACCCCATTGAGAATTTGTGAGATGAAGTTCAATGAGCAATCAGACAGCTGGATCCACAACCCTGCAATCTCACACTCCTGGAAAGTGCTATTCATCAAGTATGGTCTCAGATTCCACAAACCACCTATCAATATCTCGTGGAGTTCATGCCATGAAGAATTGATGCAGTATTAAAGGCAAAAGGTGGCCCAAAGAAGTACTGAGGGGGTGGTCATAATAAAGTGGGCACTTAGTGTATAATTAGTCAGGATTCGAGTTTGCTGCTTTTCAGTGCAACTTGGTTTTATGACTGATTTTTCATTGTGATTTGCTTGGTTTGAATTTGCCTAAAATATGGGTTACGTTCCGGCGAGACCGCGTAAAGCCGAAACAGCGTGTATTCAAAACAAATAATAAAACTACGTACAATAAATCACTTCACATGCTTTTTTTCATTATATATATATGTATGGCATTATTCGGCATAATGTGTATTTTACAAAGAACAATCTATACCTACTTCTGTAACAGTTACAGTTAAAATATGAGATAGCATGATGCAAATCCTTATGCATATCTACCTAATTGTTGCTTTCACTACATAACACCACTGCGGAGTCCTCAAAGCTGAGGTCCAAAGCTGATGCATTAGGTGCAGTAGTTAAAGACTCTGGGCGGGGCAATAGGGAGCCAGTAAAAGGAGTTTTTTTCTGGAAAAACATCATTATTGGCAACTGTTGCCACTGCATCTTTAGCTGCTGAAAAATCTCATAATACAGTATTAAAGAGTCCACAATACTTCAGTTTAGATTAAGGTTACATTCCATAGCGAGGTTATAGTTAAAAATTAAATCTTTTAGGAGCTTTGCTGCTTGTAAATTTTCGGCAAACTTGTGCAGAATACCGCTGGCAGTTTTATCTTGTTCGTCAGTGTCTTCATCATCATCTTCATCCGAGGAAGTTTTCACAAGTTCTTCTAACTTTTCATTAGTCAACGGTTCTTGATGTTTGATGAAATCTGTTACTTCTTCAGAATATTGATGAAGCCTTTACCCCCCAATCTGCTTGGCTACCTGAGTAATATATTTTGCTTCCTCGTTGATGGTAGGAAAACCTTTAAAATCATTGACACAGTCACACCACAGGGGCCACCAGCACGCATTGATTGATTCTTTCATAGCTCCAATTCCCATGTGATATGAATCTAGCAGTGGGGCTGGCTGCGTATAATTGAGTCTGCATAAAATGCGGCACCACTGTATAGGGATGTAAGGTCAGGTGATGCGCAACATACCACAGCCTCTCCAGGACAAATGTCAACCCCGCCTTCTTGTGGTGCATCCTGTTCCCACTAAGGGGCTATGAAGACCGCAAACAGAGGTATAATCCTACCATCAGAATTAGGGGAAATGCTATGCCACACTCACCAACCCGCTTGGCCAGCGTGGTGAGTAATGGCCAAACACCTCCAAAATGACTCGAGAACTTAATCTTGGCCCTCAGTCTCTGGCAGCTGGAATATACCTGGCCAACGCAGCGGCCAGTGAGATATGAAGGCAGAGGGTGCTAAGAATCACCGGAGGACTGGACTAGGCTGCAATCTGATGCTGACCTTGGCTACTTTCAATGTACATCCCCTATCTTCTGATTCAAGGCTCCTTGAATTGGAAGAGGTACTACAAAGGATCAAGTGGGACATCGTCGGGCTAAGTGAGGTAAGGAGAAAAGGAGAAGATCTCATTGAACAGAAAAGTGGACATCTCTTCTACTATCGTGGGACAGATACTGGCAGAACTAGTGGTGTTGGATTTATAATAAACAAGAAACTGAAGGATAAAGTTGTAGAAGTTGAAAGTTCCTCTGACAGAGCTGCACGACTCTTTATCCAACTCTCAAGAAGATACCAGGCTCAGATTATTCAAGCTCATGCACCCACCACAAGTCATCCTGAAGAAGAAACTGAAGAATTTTATTAGGAAATCTGTCATCCAAATAATAAAGGCAAGCAGCACTTTAAGACAGTTGCGTAGCCAGAAATTTCTTAGGGGAAGGGGTCCATGGGTTTGGTTCATTGGTGAAAGCCCAGTATATACATATATATCGCTTTAAATTCATGCAAAATCTTCCCTCAAGGGAGGGAGGGGGTTCTTCCGTACCCGAGGACCACCCCCTTGGCTACGCCTATGCTTGAAGATTATGGGAGATTTCAATGCGAAACTAGGGCAACAGCAACAGAATGAAACTTCAGTAGGTAAATTTGGTCACAGCAACAGAAACCAGCGTGGAAATACTCTCGTAGAGTTTGTAGAGGTAGAAGGGTTTTTCATCATTAACTCCTTTTTCAAGAAAAAAGCTGCAAAGGAAATGGACATGGAGGCATCCCAATGTACTGACAAATGAAATTAATTTTATTATGTGTAACAAGAAATTTGTCATAGAAGACTGCAGTGTGCTGAACAAGTTCAACACAGATAGTGACCGTAGAATGGTAAGATGCACCTCAATGCTAAACTTGAGCGTAGCAAGCTCGTAAAACAAACAAAGTGTATTGACATGCCCAACCTTAAAAAACATAATACCTTCAAATTGGAACTGAGGAACAGATTCTCTGCTCTAGAAGGTCTAACTTTGGAAGAAGTGGACATCTCTGAAATTAACAGAAAACTAACCAAAACCCTTATGGAAACAGCAACAAAATTAGCTCGTACTAAGAACAAATTGCATATGAACACATTATCAGGAAAAACCAAAATTCTGACACAAAAAAAAGAGAGATGAGGACAACTAAGGAGATGTGACTTCCAAAGTGGAATATTTAAAGCTATGCAAGACAGTATGGAAAAGTATCACTGAAGACAAGGAAATTCAACTGTGAACTCGTGAAGAAAGCAATTGAAAACAACCAAGCCCTGAAGAGAGCAAAGGAACAAAACAGATTATGGCACAGAGAAAAGAAGATGGTTCTGTAACAAGAAATAGAGGCAAAATTTTGACAAGAGTGAAATATTTCTACTCAAAACTATATGAAAGGGATGATACATGTACCCCAGACATTACGAAAGGTACCAGAGTTCTTCCAGTCCTCCCAGCAGAAGTTGCACATGCAATCAAGAAAATGAAATAGGGAAGAGCTCCAGGAGAAGATGGAATTACTGTGGAAATTATACAAGAAGCAAGTGCAGAAATTGAAACTACACTCACCCAAGTTTTCACCAGATGTTTTAATGAAGGGAAGATTCCTGAGGATTGGAACAATGCAACAATGATCTTGCTCTGTAAAAAAAGATGACGTTGAGGATCTCAGGAACTACAGGCCCATCAGCCTTCTTTCAGTGGTTTATAAAATCTTCACTAAGGTTCTTTCACATCACTTGAAAATAGCCCTAGACATGGCCCAGCCAAAAGAACAAGCTGGATTCAGGAGTGGCTACAGCACTATAGATCATATCCATATACTGAGAGAACTAATTGAAAGAACAAGAGAATATGAACTCCCATTATGCATGGCTTTTATTGACTACGAAAAGGCCTTCGATTCCGTGAAACCATCAGCAGTAACAATGGCTTTGAAATCCTGCGGTATTAAAGATGCATACATTAGCATTATTAATGGCATCTATGAAAATGCAAAGGTTCGGATTTTTAAGGATACAGCACAAATAAGAATTGGAAAGGAAGTGAGACAGGGTGACACTATATCTTCCAAGCTCTTTAATACCACATTGCAAAATGTCTTTCAATCATTGAACTGGGAAAACAAAGGGATAAAGATAAATGGAGATTACTTAACTCACCTTCGTTTTGCTGATGACGTCATCATCTTTGCAACTACCCCTTCAGAGCTGCAGAGTATGATCTAAGAACTTTCTGACAAGAGTAAAGAAGTGGGATTAAAAATTAACTTTCAGAAGACAAAAGTGATGTACAATGCAAGAAACTAAGATTTTTCGATTGATGGAGAAAAGCTTGAGACAACCGATTCCTACATTTATCTTGGGCAGCAGATACCAAGTGAGGGTCACATTTATGAAGAAATTAATAGGCGTATAAAACTTGGATGGAGAGCTTTTGGAAGAAACAGTATAATTTTTAAGAGCAGTATGCCATTATGTCTCAAAAGAAAAGTGTTTAATCAATGCATCCTGCCAGTGCTTACATATGGAGCAGAGACATAGATCTTAACTAAAAAGACATACAAAGACTGCAGACAACTCAAAAAAGCATGGAGAGATGCATGCTTGGTGTAACCAGGAAAGATAAGAAGAGAAACTTGCGGATTAGGAAAATGACAGGAGTGGACAACATCATGACCAGAGTGAAATCACTGAAATGGCAATGGGCTGGACATGTTGCCAGAAGAAAGGACCACCGACGGACAACCGAAATTTTAGACTGGATTCTGAGGGACAGGAAAAGACCCAGAAGAAGACCCCACAGGAGATGGAAGGATGAAATTCGAAAGTATGCTCAAGTGACATGGAGGAGACAGGCGCAAGACAGACAATTGTGGAAGAAATTTGGGGAGACCTTCATCCAGCAGTGGATTGATCATGGTTTATGATGATGATATATTTGTACTTGGTTAACCCTGCAAGTGCAAATATATATATATGTTTGTACTTAAAGAAAATGAAGTTATGCTGAAATGGCCTAGTCCACACCTGCTATAGTTACAATCCATTTGAAGTGAAAAAAATACACTGCACTTTTTACTAATGTTTCGAGAAAGAACATTACTACATACATATGTATGACAGTGCACGTGAAGTGTGGATGTTTCTGACACTTTATGCTTAAGTGTCTACTCATAACTGATAACCCAAGATATGTTCGAGCCTGAAAGGTGGATTATAAGTTGAACTTTGGAATAACATTTTATGGATTAGTACAGCATCAGAAACTTAATCAATACTTACATTACTAAAGCTGCTGAATATCTCCTGTTTTTTGCCATCAAAAGTATATCTCAAAATAGAGAATAATCATGAAATCATTTAAACATCAGAAGTCTGACCCAACACATACCTTGAAATTTTATCTAGTATCACTATACAAATAATTTATTAGATCATTTTGAATGACAAATGATGTGCCTTTGAAAACCATTACTGTGCTTAAATGATTCTCAGGGCAAGATCATAAACTTGAAAAAGTTGCAAATTGATATAATTGACTCTGTTACGAGGAGATTCACATTCATGATCATGAAAAGAAAATTTTATAATAAATAAGTTAGATCAGTTAGTCATTTCAAAACATCTAAATAAGTCATTTAAAAACATCTAAATACGTTAGATTAGTTGGTCATTTTAAAACATCTATTTTTCAAACTTTTGTTTTAATCAGAATTACTACATTTCAGCAAATGCTCAAGTGCTTCATTTCATGGCGCCCAAAAAGTAGAAAGTACACTGTAAATGCCCTGTACAGGGTTTTTTTCTTCATTTTTCTGCCAATTATACACAGGCCCCGGGCTTAGATGATTGGCACCATGGGCAAAGTAAATTCAGGTGCCCCCTTCCTCTCCCCTTAACTTGCCCCCTTGGTAATATCTAGCACCCATGGGCTCTTTTTGTTATTATTATTGATAGAAATTTCGTTAGGCCTACTATAGTTTAAAAGAAAATGCATTGTAAGTATGTACAGAAGAATTTTTATTTATAAAGCAAGAGTAAAACTTACAGAAGTACTGATAGAACAATTTAAAGATTTTTTCTTGCTTCGGCCTGAGCAAATCTGTCGATGACATCAGAAAAATTTGTTTGTAGCGTTAAATCCTTCTCAGAGCACATTAACACTAACACATTCAGTTTACTGTCCACAAGAACTGATCTTTTAGGGTTCTTCACTCTGCTTAGGACAGAAAACCCTCTTTCCACTGTACAGTTAGTGACTGGTAAAGTAAGGAAAGTCCTTAACACAATTTCCAGGTTAGGGAAAGTATTTTGGAGGTTATGTCTTATGTAACAGTACAGTTCTGGTATCGTTCGCAATGTTTCTAGTTCAACGTACATCTTGAAATGAGAGCACTCGTTCCCCAAATCCCTATTAATGTCTTCTGGATAGCACTGTGCTAATTTTAGTGCAGCTTCCATAATATCTTGGTTTGCTGCCTTAGGTGATACTAGAAAAGACTACAACACCTCAAAGCAATTTGTCAGTACCTCATAGGCTTCCCTCCTTGCCAAGTTAGCTATCAATGAATCACTGATTTTGAGAAATACACCAGTTCTGAATTTTGTTCTTGCATCTACAGTGTCTTCAATACCTCGCTCTTCATCTGCAAACACTTTACGTTTCCTACTCTCTCTGTACTTTGGTGTTTCACATCCACAAGTAATCAAAGCAGATTTTTCATAGCATTCGAATTCATTCCTTTTTTTCATTAACAAAATGTAGTCACTTGTACAATACAGTGTAAGGTAAATAAAATGCCGACGAAGTATGAATAAATAACTTTGTCAAGTAAACCAAATAATACCACAAGAGTTATATCACTACGTACTGACTTCAAAACTTTAAAATCTAAAATATATACACACATAAGTACTTTCGGTCCACCGAGTGGACCATCTTCAGATGTACAAAGCATTAGCAGATAACATGACTATATATCATAGTGAGAAGAATTGGCAGGAAAACACGTAACACACAAAACATTAAAAGAATTCTTGAAATCATAATCACACGCGTAAGTTACATTGAAAAATTAAGAGCGGGACGTTTCGGTAGCGACTTCTACCTTCATCAGCCATGGAATGAGACACGTGGTAAAAGCATCAGTTGTTGCCAGATTTCAAAATCGCTTTCCAAATAATAGGGATGTTACTTGTACCAATGGGGGGGTACTTGACCCAGCACCGCGACGTAAGGTCTATTGTGCATCCCCAGCCTCTCGAAAAAGACCAGATGCACGACCAAAGAGAAGAATGCTCTTGACTGGTGCTAAAGAGAGATCATTTGGTCTCAAGTTGTGAGTACCAAAGTATTCAAAGCCTGAGTGCTGCAAAAGAGTCACAGTCACAAAGAAAATGCAAGGAAGTCTCCTCTTCCAGATGACCTCCTCTACAAAGTGGATCCTCTTTCACCCCAATCAAATTAAAGTGCCTGTTAAGATGACAGTGTCCTGTAAGTAGACCAAGAATCAGTCCAATATCCTTTTTTGGCAGTTTAAGGAGTTCCTTAGCCCTATGAGGCAAGGGTCCTTGATTAAGTTCCTTTGCCTGCCTCTGGCCCCTGGTAGCATGCCAGAGGTCAAGCTGCTTAGTCCTCAGCAGCCTTTTAGTTAGTCCTCTGGCCATACCAGAGGTGAGCCCTAATGCAGGCTCTGGACCATAAAAAGCCTGCTCTGCCCCCTCTTTAGCAAGAAGGACAGCTTTCTCATTACCATCAAAACCCCTATGTCCTGAAACCCAGAACAGTTGCACTTTGTTCTGGTTTGCCAGTTCAGTTAGGGTCTGGAGGTAGTTCCAAACAATTTTTGATGAAATGCGGCACTGACAAAGTGCCAGTAAAGCCGCCTGGCTGTCTGAACAAATCTGGATACGCACATTGTGATACCCTTTGATCAGACATTCTGAGGCGCATGCTAGAATAGCATACACCTCAGCTTGGAACACGGTAGCATGCCTTCCAAGGCTTAGGCATAAACCATAACCTCTGGATAGGCAATATTCCCCTGCTCCAACTCCTATGTTTGTCCTTGAGCCACCAGTAAACCAAACAGTTTCACTGCTGCACCCAGGGACAAAGGGCGTTTCCCATTCATTGCGACTGGGAAAGTTCACACTGAATGCTTTATCAAAATGATATTTTACTAGCATGTTGTTGGTTCCCATTTGAAAGATGGGCTCCTTACAAAAAATACTCCTGAATGGGATTGGTATGGCTGCCAACCCACAACGAGAGTCTCCACATGTCATTGCAGCATAATCTACACTGACGGAAAAAAAATCCCAACACCAAGAAGGGGTTGTGTTAGATAAACGACAGTTGGTACGCGGTGAGAGTACATCTGTAAGATTATGTCTATGCAAATTTCGCGCTTGGCGCATACGTGTGGCGCTTATAGCGCCCCTCGGAACATGCAAAGCAGGTTTGCTGTAAATACGTGCTGTAACGTTCGCGAGCGTTACTTATCGTTGAGATTCGACGTAGTGTGTCA
Organism: Macrothele yani; assembly: GCA_039090855.1. Lineage (NCBI taxonomy): Eukaryota > Metazoa > Arthropoda > Arachnida > Araneae > Macrothelidae > Macrothele > Macrothele yani. The sequence goes on from CM077012.1 coordinate 48,429,495, forward strand.
ATGTTAGTCAAGAATGCTTTTAAGAAGACGAAGAAGCCATTATCAACAGCTCATGGAGTTTGAACGAGGTCGTGTAATAGGGCTACGAGAAAGTGGATTTTCGTTCCGCAATAGTGCAGAACAACTTGGCAGGAATGTAGCCACTGTGCATGATTGTTGGCAGCAGTGGTCAAGGGAAGGTACTGCCTCAAGAAGACCGGGTTCCGGCCGGCCACGTGGCACTACTGAGAGGGAAGACCGCCGTGTACGGCGTATGGCCTTGGCGCATCGTAGCGCGTATGGCCGTGGCACATCGTACCGCATCTGCAGCAGCAATTTGAAGCAGTTGCCACCACAGTGACACAACGAACTGTTACAAATCGGTTACTTGAAGGACAGCTCCGAGCCAGACGCCCTGTAGCGTGCATTCCACTTACTCCAAACCACTGCCATTTGCGACGTCAGTGGTGTCAAGCTAGAGCTCATTGGAGGACGGAGTGGAGATCTGTTGTGTTTTCTGATGAAGGCCGGTTCTGCCTGGGTGCCAGTGATGGCCGTGTGTTGGTTAGGAGGAGGCCAGGTGAGCGCCTGCAACCAACCTGTCTGCGGCCGAGACACACTGGACCTACACCTGGAGTTATGGTCTGGGGAGCAATTTCCTATGACAGCAGGAGCACTCTCGTGGTTATCCCATGCACCCTGATGGCACAGCTGTACGTCGGTCTGGTGATTCAACCTGTTGTGCTGCCATTCACGAACAGCATTCCAGGGGGTGTTTTCCAACAGGATAACGCTCGCCCGCATACCGCTGTTGTAACCCAACATGCTCTACAGAGTGTCGACATGTTGCTGTGGCCTGCTAGATCACCAGATCTTTCACCAATCGAGCATGTATAGGACATCATTGGACGACAACTCCTGCGTCACCCCCAAGCAGCATTAACCATCCTTGTATTGACCGACCAAGTGCAACAGGCATGGAACTCCGTCCCACAAACTGACATCCAGCACCTGTACGACACAATGCATGAACGTTTGCATGCTTGCATTCAACATTCTGGCGGTTACACCGGTTATTAATGTACCAGCATTTCACATTTAAAATGGCTCTTCTCGCGCTTACATTAAGCTGTGATCTTGAAACCTTAATCGATTAAATATGTTACCTATACAAATGTATTGCCGCCATTTCATTCCTCAACAACTATTTTTTCTTGGTGTTGGGATTTTTTTCTGTCAGTGTATATGCCCCCATAATGGCCTCACCCTCAATATGAAGGTGAAGTAGCAGAATATCAAGAAGCAACTCCAATGCAGCTGTTGGAGTAGTTCTCATTGCTCCCGATATACCTATGAAGGCCAGCCTTTGTAACTTGTTAAGTTCAGCCTGCACTGTGCAGAGGTTCACTCTGCACCACCACACCGTTGAGCCATAAGTGACCATAGTATATATCCAGTGCAAGATCCTCTGGTTGAGACCCCAGGATTTGCCAATAGCACCTCTACATGACCACAACACTTTCTTGGCTCTGGCAATACAGTAATCTAGGTGCTGTTTCCAGGTTAAGCCTCCATCCAAAATGACTCCCAGGTACTTAACCTATGTATTGAGAGGAACTGTTTTCCCAAAGAGAGCAATATCTCCAAGGTCTCCAAGATTCCTCTTTCTAGTGAAAGGCACAAAGGTGGTTTTGTCAGGGTTTACTAATAGACCAACCTTCCTGCACCAATCCTCAACAAGTCCCAGTGTTCTTTGCATTATGCTCGAGACTGTTCTAGGGAATTTTCCCTTGACAATTATGGCCATGTCATCTGCGTAGCCAAAACAGTCGCAACCAGACCTCATCCAGTATCCCTAGCAGTTCATCCACCACCAGGCACCACAACAGGGGAGAGCAAACTCCTCCCTGAGGGCAGCCCCGACAGGTGGAGACCGACAGTCTCCCCGAGTAGCGAGGCCACGGCCGTTCTGCTTGTGAGCATGGCCTTAATCCATTGACAACAGGTTCTATCAACACCATGTCTTTCCACAGCTCCCACAATGGTCTCCGTAGAGACCCTGTCGAAGGCACCTTCAATATCAAGGAAAGTGGCTAATGCCACCTCTTTAAATTCTAGAGCCTTTTCCAGGCAACAAACAATGCCATGGAGAGCTGCTTCTGTTGATTTGCCTTGTTGATAGGCAAACTGAAAATTTGAGAGGGGTTTAGGAAGTAAAACCACCTCTCTAATATGCCTATCCACCATCCTCTCAAGAGCCTTGAGAAAGAAGGATGTTAGACTAATAGGTCTAAAAGGCCTTTGCCTCTTGGTAATTTGACTTACCTGGCTTGGGAATAAATATTACCTTAGCCTATCTCCAAGCACTTGGTATATAACCAAGAGCAAGGCAGGCCCAATAAATTTTGCACAAGAGTGGAGTAATTATCTCCAGTCCTTGCTGCATCAAGATGGGAACAATTCCATCACAGCCAGGTGATTTAAATGGTTCAAAAGAATTAATGGACCACTTAATCCTAGAATAATTGACCACCTCCCTGGCAACCCTCCAGTCCTCCTTATAGGGATGTTAAAAGGTGCGTCAGTATTACGGGTGTTAGGGGTAAGGTAGATTTCAATGCTTTCGCGGTATCTGAGGGCATGCCGATTGCTGAACGGGGCGATTCGCTTAACATTGTGCCAATCGGGAGCTGCGGACGTATCGCTGATGGTTAAAATCGAAAGGGAAGTGGAAGGGCTACTTTTCTTAACAACAGCGATATGCTCCATCAAACGCCGGTTTATGCTGCAGTAAGTACTACCAATATAGTGGGTAACACCTGTGGAAGTGTTGATATGGATAGAGTAGACACCTTGTAAATCTAGGGGTTTATTGAGATCTCTGTCGTTAAGGATGAGTTTGAGAAGATGTGGAGGTGGTTTGACTGCAATCCTGTAGCCAAAAGACTTGAAAATAGAGCAAACTTTATGAGTGAAGGACAGGCTAAAGGGCAAAGTGCCAACAAACTGATGGGTGGTGGAAGGTTCAGGCAGTAAACTAGATCTCTTCTGTAATTAAAAACTCTTGATTAGTCTATGTAATAAGAGGGGTGGAAAGTCATGCAATTTGCCAATGTTGGCGATGTTCTGATATTCTAGTTGAAGAGCAGAATGGCTGTTGCAAATAAGGTTGGCCCGGTGAATGTATGGCTTGAGAGCAGACAGTTTGTATTTTCCAAAAGTGCGAGAATTGTAAGGGGCGATATTATGGGTGGCAGAAGGTTTACTGTAAACAGAGAGGCCAAGTGAGAAGTCTGGGTTGACAGTAATGTTAACATCCAGAAAACTAATATTATTGTTGATCTGTTCTTGAGAGGAAAATTTTATATGCGGGAATTTTGAAGTTATGGAGGACATGAGTCCAAACAGTGTTTTTGGTGTGGCCAAATAATGAAGATATCATCCACATCTTCATTATTTGGCCACACAAAAACATCTTAAAACCCACCATTTGGTTAAGGTATGTGGATGACATCTTCATTATTTGGCCACACCAAAAACACTCTGTTTGAACTCATGTCCTCCATAACTTCAAAATTCCCGCATATAAAATTTTTCTTCATCAATGTGACCCTAACTTGATATCTGCTGTCCAAGATAAACGTAAGTATCTGTTATGTCCAGCTTTTCTCCATCAATCGATAAATTTTCATTTCTTGTAAAAGCATTGTACGTCACTTTTGTCTTCTGAAAGTTCATTTTTAATCCCACTTTGTTACTCTTGTCAGCAAGTTCCTGGATCATACTCTGCAGCTCTGATGGGGTAGTTGCAAAGATGACAATGTCATCAGCAAAACAAAGGTGAGTTAGATAATCTCCATTAATCTTTGTCCCTTTGTTATCCCAGTTCAGTGATTGAAAGACATTTTCCAATGTAGCATTAAAGAGCTTGGGAGATATGGTGTCACTTTGTCTTTTTTTATGTGTGCTGTATTCTCTAACAGCCAAATCTTTGCACTTGCATTTTCATAGATATTATTAATAATATTAATGTATGCATCTTCAATACCGCAGGATTTCAAAGCCATTTTAACTGCTGATGGTTTCGCTGAATCAAATGCCTTTTCATAATCGATAAAAGCCATGCATAATGGAAGTTCACATTCCCTTGCTCTTTCAATTAGTTCTCTCAGTACGTGGATATGATCTACAGTGCTGTAGCCACTCATGAATCCAGCTTGTTCTCTTGGTTGAGCCATGTCCAGTGTTACCTTTAAGCGGTGTGAAAGAACTTTAGTGATGTGTGTGCGTGCAGAAGCCGACGTGGCACAGGCACAAATACGTAGATGAATTAGCAATAGGTGCCACAAGGTTATAACATAATTGCAAGTGTTCAGGCCATTATTTAGGTTACTAAAGTTTGAATAATGTCCTCCCAGACTTTGGGTAGATCGTAAGGTAAGTTGTTGTTGCAGCATGCATCACCATATGTAGAAATAAGTAAACTTTCCGTGATGTGAAGGGAAGACTTGTATTTTGGAGTAATCAAAAGTTAAATATCCCAGTCTGGGTGCAGTTCTCCTTTTGCGACAGTCCTAGGTACAGCCGTGCATCGGCTTCCTGTCCTAATGTTATATTTATGTTATTTTATTCTTTGAAGAAGATTGTGATCCATAGCACCTATATAACATGCGCGGTGAGCACCAACATTATCGATCAAGGGTATATAGTACTCTCCCCATCTTTGGGAGACAATCTTTCCTGACCAGTGAGATGAGGTTAGGTGATCTTGTCCCGAAATCCAAACTGAACCGTCTGCAGATATTTTTCAATGGGTTGGTGATTGATGGGATATAATCCAACGAGGTAATATAACGTAGGGCACGATCAGTTATAGGTTGTAGTGCAGGGCCAAGCCAGAACGGACCCTTGAGTGTGACCTGTTAAATAAGTGTGAGGGATAACCATAGTGGTTAGCAAGCGCTGAAGTCCAATTTTTTTCTGCAAGGCGAGCAGCACAAGTGGTAGAATGAGTATATGCTTTACGAAGGTAGAACCTAAAAGACGCAAGTTTCTGAGAAAGTGGATGATTTGATTCAAAAGGAATAATGGCATGAGTACTAGATGGTTTTTTGTAAACTGAGAAATGCAATGGGCCTGTTGAGTTTGGGGAACGAGAAATTAAGACGTCGAGGAACGGAAGCTTGTAGTTTTGTTCTATTTCCACAGTAAAACTAATTGACGGGACCTGAGAAGCAAAACAGTCAGCAAAAGTTGATAATTCAGCATGGGTGTAAGGCCAAATGATTAGAATGTCATCAAAATAACGTGCATATAGTAAAGGGTTTTAAGGGATAGCTAGATAGAAATTCATCCTCTAGGTGTTGTGTGAAAATCTCGGCTAGTACTCCTGATAGAGGTGATCCCATGGCGGTGCCATCAGTTTGTTGATATATAATATTTTGAAACTGAAAATATGAGCATTTTTTAACAAACCTAAGGGCATTTACTGCTTTCTCAGTAAAAAAACTTTACCCAGGTTGTGTCAAAATTAAAAAGTTTCCCACCTCAGGCGAATTCTTACATTTTAGCTTCCCTTGATGTCGTAGCACTTTACCCCAACGTTCCCATTGATCTCACTCATAATATTATTGAAACTGTTTTACACTCATCTGGATACAACCAACCTGAGATTTTGACAGTTATGAATGCCCTTAGGTTGGTTAAAAAATGCTCATATTTTCAGTTTCAAAATACTATATATCAACAAACTGATGGCACCGCCATGGGATCACCTCTGTAAAGAGTACTAGCCGAGATTTTCATGCAACACCTAGAGGATGAATTTCTATCTAGCTATCACTTAAAACCCTGACTATATGCACATTATGCTGACGACATTCTAATCATTTGGCCTTACACCCATGCTGAATTATCAACTTTTGCTGACTGTTTTGCTTCTCAGGTCCTGTCAATTAGTTTTACTGTGGAAATAGAACAAAACTACAAGCTTCTGTTCCTGGACATCTTAATTTCTCGTTCCCCAAACTCAACAAGCCCATTGCATTTCTCAGTTTACAAAAAACCTTCTAGTACTCATGGCATTATTCCTTTTGAATCAAATCCTCACTTTCTCAGAAACTTGCATCTTTTAGGTTCTACCTTCGTAAAGCATATACTCATTCTACCACTCGTGCTGTTCGCCTTGCAGAAATAAATTGGACTTCAGCGCTTGCTAACCACTATGGTTATCCCTCACACTTATTTAACAGGTTACACTCAAGGGTCCGTTCCAGCTTGGCCCCACCCTACAACCTATAACTGATCGTGCCTACGTTATATTACCTCGTTGGATTATATCCCATCAATCACCAACCCATTGAAAAATATCTGCAGACAGATCAATTTGGATTTCGGGACAAGATCACCTAACCTCATCTAACTGGTCAGAAAAGCTTGTCTCCCTACACCAACCATTCAAAGATGGGAAGTGTACTATATATCCTTGATTGATAATGTTGGTGCTCACCGCACATGTTATGTAGGTGCTACGGGTCGCAATCTTCTTCAAAGAATAAAAGAACATAAATATAACATTAGGACAGGAAGCCGATGCACGGCTGTACCTAGGACTGTCGCAAAAGGAGAACTGCACCCAGACTGAGATACTTAACTTTTGATTACTCCAAAATACAAGTCTTCCCTTCACATCATGGAAAGTTTACTTATTTGTACATATGGTGATGCATGCTGCAATGACAACTTACCTTAAGATCTACCCACAGTCTGGGAGGACAGTATTCAAACTTTAGTAACCTAAATAATGGCCTGAACACTTGCAATTATGTTATAACCTTGTGGTACCTATTGCTAATTCATTAACATATTTGATCCTGTGCCACCTCGGCTTCTGTGTACACACACACACACACACACACACACACACATATATATATATCATCATCATCATCATCATTGTCAACCATTATCAATCCACTGCTGGACGAAGGTCTCCCCAAGTTTCCTCCACAACGGTCTGTCTTGTGCCAGTCTCCTCCATGTCACTCCCGCATACTTTCGAATTTCATCCACCCATCTTCCATGTGGTCTTCTGGGTCTTTTCCTGTCCCTTGGAATCCAATCTAAAATTTCGGCTGTCCATCGATGGTCTGTTCTTCTGGCAGTATGTCCAGCCCATTGCCATTTCAGGGATTTAACTCTGATCATGATGTCTTCCACTCTTGTCATTTTTCGGATCCACGTGTTTCTCTTCTTATCTCTCCTGGTTACACCAAGCATGCACCTCTCCATGCTGCTTTGAGTTGTCTGCAGCCTTTGTATGTCTCTTTTAGCTAAGGTCCAAGTCTCTGCACCATACGTAAGTACTGGAAGGATGCATTGATCAAACACTTTTCTTTTAAGACATAATGGCATATTGCTCTTGAAAATTATGCTGTTTCTTCCAAAAGCTCTCCAGGCAAGTTTTGTACGCCGATTAATTTCTTCACCAATGTGACCCTCACTTGATATCTGCTGTCCAAGATAAACGTACGTGTCTGTTATCTCCAGCTTTTCTCCATCAATCGATAAATCTTCATTTCTTGTAAAAGCATTGTACATCACTTTTGTCTTCTGAAAGTTAATTTTTAATCCCACTTCTTTACTCTTGTCAGCAAGTTCCTGGATCATACTCTGTAGCTCTGATGGGGTAGTTGCAAAAATGACTATGTCATCAGCAAAACGAAGGTGGGTTAGATAATCTCCATTAATCTTTATCCCTTTGTTTTCCCAGTTCAGTGATTCAAAGACATTTTCCAATGTGGCATTAAAGAGCTTCGGAGATATGGTGTCACCTTGTCTCACTCCTTTTCCAATTTTTATGTGTGTTGTATTTTCAAACAGCCGAATCTTTGCACTTGCATTTTCATAGATGTTATTAATAATATTAATGTATGCATCTTCAATACCGCAGGATTTCAGAGCCATTGCAACTGCTGATGGTTTCACCGAATCAAAGGCTTTTTCATAATCGATAAAAGCCATGCACAATGGAAGCTCATATTCCCTCGCTCTTTCAATTAGTTCTCTCAGTACGTGGATATGATCTATTGTGCTGTAGCCACTCCTGAATCCAGCTTGTTCTCTCGGTTGAGCCATGTCCAGTGTCACCTTCAAGCGGTGTGAAAGAACTTTAGTGAAGATTTTATAAACCACTGATAGGAGGCTGATAGGTCTGTAGTTCCTGAGATCCTCAATGTCACCTTTTTTATGTAGCAAGATCATTGTAGCGTTGTTCCAATCGTCAGGAATTTTCCCTTCATTAAGGCATCGAGTGAAAATTTGGGCGAGTACTGTTTCGATTTCTCCACTTGCTTCTTGTATGATGTCTACAGTAATTCCATCTTCTCCTGGAGCTTTTCCCCGCTTCATGTACTTGATTGCATGTGCAACTTCTGCTGGAAGGACTGGAAGAACTCTGGTACTGGTACCTTTCATGATGTCTGGAGTACATGTATCATCCCTTTCATATAATTTGGAGTAGAAATCTTTCACTCTTGTCAAAATTTCTGCCTCTATTTCTTGTTACAGAACCATCTTTTCTCAGTGCCATAATCTGTTTTTTCCCCTTACTGAGATGTCCCTTTGCTATCTTTAGGCTTTGGTTGTTTTCAATTGCTTTCCTTACTAGTTCACTGTTGAATTTCCTTGTCTTCAGTGATACTTTTCCGTACTGTCTTGCATAGCTCTATATATTCCACTTTGGAAGTCACATCTTCTTTAGTTGTCCTCATCACTCTTCTTTTTGCATCAACATTTTCGTTTTTCCTGATAATTTGTTCACATGCAATTTGTTCTTAGACCCAGCTAATTTTGTTGCTGTTTCCATAAGAGCTTTGGTTACTTTTCTGTTAACTTCAGAAATATCCACTTCTTCCGATGTTAGGCCTTCTAAAGCAGAGAATCTGTTCTTCAGTTCCAATTTGAAGGTATTATGGTGTTTTTTAAGGTTGGTTATGTCAATACATTTTGTTTGTCTTATGAGCTTGCTACATTCGAGTTTAGTGTTGCGGTGCATCTTACATCTCAGCAATCTATGGTCACTGCCTCTGTTGAACTTGTTTAGCACACTGCAGTCTTCTATGACGAATTTTTTGTTACACATAATAAAATCAATTTCACTTGTCGTCCCATTTGGATATCGCTGAAGCAAGAGTGAAGTAACATACACTATAAATATCACCCACAACCCCCTCCCCCCACACACAAGCACACAATTACACGTAGACCCAACATCACATCAGAACCCACACATGCAATTGTTCCTTGAAAAAATACTAGTGAAAAGAACAAGAAAACAAATAAAAAATGAAAAAAATAAAAAAACGAAAATACAAATTAAAAAAAAATAAAAAAATACAAAAATACAAGAAATGCTCCCGACCCCCCAACCACTCTTCAGGGGAAAACGCCCGGGAGCCAGGAACCAATGTGTTTGGGCTTCATAAGATGGCAACTATTTTTAAAAAAATACCAGGTAACAACCAAATTTCAACATAAAAATTTGTTTCAAAATTATATTTTTGAGAGCCATCTGTTTTCCCTACCCGAACATTTTATACCAACATTTAATACAATTGAAATAGCAATATGTATAAAACCTTTTAACTCAACTGAAAACAAGATAACCAATACTTTACCCTATTATCTGTAACCTCTTGAATTATAAATTCAAATGAAGGTAAACTAAAACAAACTTTCAGCACTGTGAAGACAAGCCTAATATATGAGTTAAGGTTAACACTTTGTAGGTATCATGGCTATTTTTACTCACATAAGTAATTATGTGGATTTGCTCAACAGAGGTGTGTTCGTAATATATCGACAGCTCCACAGGTCACGCCATCTACCCATTGTATGTACAAAATGTATATTACTTTTAGAGCAAATTATCCCTAATGTATAGAAAGTAGAGCCCTGTATTAAATTTCTCCGGGCGACTCGGAGGAAAAAGAGTATTTTTTGGTGGCCCGAAGAAAATTGTTAATTAAGAAAGTTTTTTCTTTTAATAATGTTACAAATTCTTATATTGTATAATGTTATTTTATTGGTAATATTCATTAATCTCTTATATTGCGTATAACAAAAACTTTGAGGATAACCATTCTTTTTTAGTGTTATAAAAATAATTTTTAACCGTTTAATAATACCATTTTTGTTGTTGCATATTCTCTTAATCCTCAAGAATTGGGATGTTAAGATATTTTTAAGTATGGATCTAGTAATTCTTGAAGACCAGCAACTCAGTAGATTAGGTTGAAAGGCAAAATGAGATCTTTTATCATATACATCTGTTGATATTCTTCCTCGTTGTATTTTGATTTCTATATCCAAAAGAACGATTACAGAGCCTCTACCAGTTTCTGTTAATACCAGTCCCTCAGGATAACAAGATTGGATATAAAAGCTGTAATTCCCTAAACCTATAAGGTCGTCAATATATCTATAATATATTATGTCAGTAGCTATTTCATCTTTTTCACAGAAATGAAGGTATAAATTGGCAAGTATACTTCAATAAGACGTACCCATTGGGATTCCTTGTTTCTGAATTAGTAGTCTGTTGCCATCAGAAATGTAGTTGTGGAAGATACAAAAATTGCATAATAAATTCCAATAATAACCATTGATATTCATATATGTTTCATATCTCTCAAAGTACCAGTCCATAGATTTTTTGAGGTGTTTGAGACTAATGGAAGTAAACAAATTATTGAAGTCATAGGTGGTTGTCTCTCCACTGAATTTTGGATTCATTTTAATGAATTCGACGACCTTTCTGTTGTCATTAATAATCCATGTTGAAGACTGGACCACATCAGAAAAATTCTGCAATAATTTCAAAAATCGTTTTCCAGCCTTATTGTTATATGAATTAGTCCCACAAGTAATAAATCTAAAACCGGTTGGCTCTTTATGGAACTTTGGTATGGCAAATATATATGGGAACTCCAATTTATATTCCTTAATATTTAAAAGCTTGAAGTAGCTTAGAATTCTTTTTTGAATAATCTTGACATCAAAAACCTTCTCAACTTGATGTACATTTTCATTGTTTATTTCACTAGTAAGTATATCATAGTATAATCTTTTACAAATAAATGCAAAATTGATACCACATTTATCAATTGGTACAATAATAAACAAATTCTGTAGTTCTTTAATTTTTAGTTTAATATTTTTCCAGTTTTCTTGAAAGTATTTTCTATCATATTGTTTATCTATGAAACTGTATATTTTCCTCAATGCTCCTGAAACCCATTGAAAAAAATCCTGAACTAAATTTTTTTTATGTTGAAATTTGGTTGTTACCCGGTATTTTTTAAAAAATAGTTGCCATCTTATGAAACCCGAACACACTGGTTCCTGGCTCCCGGGCGTTTTCCCCTGAAGAGTGGTTCGGGGTCGGGAGCATTTCTTGTATTTCTTTTATTTTTGTATTTTATTTGTTTTTGTTTTTTATTTGTATTTTTGTATTTTATTTGTTTTTGTTTTTTTTTGTTTTTGTTTTTTATTTGTATTTTTTTATTTTATTTGTTTTCTTGTTCTTTTCACTAGTATTTTTTCGGGGAACAATTGCATGTGTGGGTTCTGATGTGATGTTGGGTCTACCTGTTATTGTGTGCTTGTGTGTGGGAGGAGGGGTGTTGTGGGTGATATTTATAGTGTATATATATATGTATATAGTCATGTTATCTGTAACGCTTTGTAAATCTGAAGATGGTCCACTAGGTGGACTGAAAGTACTTATGTGTGTATATATTTTTAGATTTTAAAGTTTTAATGTCAGTACCTGGTGATATAGCTCTTGTGGTATTATTTGGTTTACTTGACAAATTCATTTATTCGTACATTTTATTTACCTTTTTTCATTCAAAAACCCCTCTAATGTTTGAAGTTGCTTGGTGGCTGCTACAAGATTGAGAGTTTGTTTTTGTAAATTGTTGCTACACTTACCGACCCCTCTCTAAAATATCATCCTAGAAGACAGAAAGGAAAGCAGTTTCAAAATTATGAAACTTCAGCTCAAGACCTTGAGCTTCCAACCGAGTTGCTGGTTTCATGGAAGAATCCTCAGACTAGTCCTGTTAAGCGTTTTGAATATCTTTAAAGCCTTGTAACAAAGCTTTTCTGCCATCTCTTCTGGCAGACCAACAAGTTTGAGACAAAGATTTTACAACAGGGGTATTGTTTTTTGCAAGATACCATTTTAAAATATCCCACATGTGGATTGATGCTGAGAAAAAACTATAGAGCTCTTGAACAAATCTGAAAAACACTACAGCCTCAGTACAGTATTCAGCAGCAGCAGATCCCACAAGATTCAGTGAGTGGGCAGCACAGGGAACATATTCAGCTAGCGAATTGTGGTTTTTAATTCTAGCTTGGAGTCCTGAGTAGGGCAAGACATGTTAGACGCATTGTCATAGCTTTGTCCCCGATGTCTAAGTCCATTTCTGAAAGACAATTCATCACAGCCTCTTCTAAGGAGTTAGATAACTTTGAATTTCCGAGAAGAAGATTTAACAGACGTTCTTTTGGAACTACCTCAATCAGGGAGACAACGCAGGACTAAAGCCAACTGATCCATGTGAGAACAGTCAGGAGTAGAGTCAACAATGAGGGAGTAGTACCGAGCACATTTGACTTCGAGAATTTTTTGTAGTACACAATTACCCATAATACGAATAAACTCACACGTTTGAGCAGATAAGTATGAGACATGTCCTTTGCCTTTGTTTCCATATTTTGTAATATGTTGTGCAAGGAAGGGGGTCATATTTACTTATCAACTCCAGGCATCCAAGATACAGAGCATTGGAGGTAGATCCTATCTGCTCATCATCCCCTTGGAAAGGTAAACCCCAAACTGAAAGAAATCTGACAACAGACATGATTCTTGATAGGACATCCAGCCAGTAGTCAACCTCATCTTAATACTGTGTCTCTAGCATGGTATCAACTTTCATGGTCTTTTTTTTCCTAGTTATAAAAGTAAGCATGTTATTTCTGTGATCAGCTAACTGCTCGTTTAATTAATTCATTATCATGCTTCCAATCATTGAATCCTGTTGCAAAATGTGTTTTCTTGTTCATTGGTTGAAACAGGCAACATGGAACACAAAAAACCTTTCCAGCTGACTGAGAGAAGAGCAGCCAGTCTCTTATAAAAATTTTTCCATTAGGAAGTGTACCTCTTAACATCTTTGCAACAGAGTGCGTTTGGCATCATTATAAATACGCTCAGAGCCTGAAAAATCTGACTGCAAGTTTTGTTTTGGTGGATTCTGCAAGATATTTTCATTCACATAACTTACATTCACATCCCAAGTTGCAGGATCTTTTAATGAAAATGTGTAAGGAAGTAGGACTGCCATGTTGGTTTGTAGGTTAGAAAGCTCTTCATGTTTATTTAGATCTGCTGAGTCGGTCTGCTTCAACCAAGCTGCTTCATCACATTTTGCACTCTCTTGTTGGGCCTGCACAGCTGATGACGGTCCTGGGCCTGGGCAAGAGGGTAAGTCCAGACGTTCAATAGAAGTGGATGAGGCAGAGGCAGAAGGGGTGGTGGTAGATATAAAAAACGAGCCTATTTTTAGTACTATTTTTAGCAGTTTAAGTTTATTGTTCAGTCTTTTAGCCGCATACTTTCTAAACTCGGCACCACTTACTTTCTTACTCATGTTTAAAGAAACACTCCAGCAGGCAAACTTATCTAACCATAAACACACGCTGAAGCCGCATTACACAGACAAGGTTAATAAGAGAACACGAAACACGAGTGGAATGTTCGAACCAGTGACCCAGGAGTCGAATATGCTGAATGTGCATGCATATGCTTGGCGTTGGCGCCAGCCACTACAGGCTGGCACCAAGCATACACAGGGGCAAGTGAGGAAATAGAAGTCTTGCTCGGCGCACGCCGTGGAGGGTAGAGGTGTTGTCCTTTTAAATGCTTAAATACGTCACTTTATGTTTACTTTTTCGAGTAACTTTCTCTCCTTTGCTTCCTTCTTATGTACCATTTTTGGATTTATTTTTGCGACTAGCTTGCTTTTATAATTCTGTTTTTTTCTGTTCTTATAAAGTTATAACTACCCATATGTAAAGTCGTTTCCTCACTCGAGGAATCCTTGAAATAGAAAAAACATTATTAAACAATTTTTCCAAAATCCTGCCTTAATATATATATATATATATATATATATATATATATCTTCCTCTTGTGCCCCTAAAATTTGGCACCCTGGGCATTTGCCCAGCTTGACCAGTTATAAAAACAGGGCCTGATTATACATACTGTGCAGCTTCCAAAAACACCCCAAACACTAAAGCACCATCAGTTTTTGAGAACAGTAAGGCCAACAAAATAGCTTATTTAAAATTTTCCAACCTGTTAATCCTCATGGGTATAAACTGTACTGGACTTAACATTTTCATCAATGGAAAATAAACATGTACAAAATTTATGTAACATCTGGAGAATGAAAGAAGTCAAAATAAATCATGAAACACAAGAAAGTGATCAATAAGATACAGCCCCAACAGTTCCACAAGTTTTGACACCAAGTTTCTAGTAGCATCCTACAAAAGTATGGTATAGGTACACTGGAACTTTTAAACCTAATAAAGCTACTTGTCTAAATGGCATACCACTTATGTTCTGAAATCCTGTGCACTAGAACTCTTAGTTGTGGCTGTTTTCAACAACAAAAAATTGCTTGTGTTCAACCTGTTTTAAAAAAAGCAACTTGTTCTCTCCCTAAATCTATTACCCTATAGCTTTGACTTCTGTTTTGACCACAGTTATGGAGAATGCAATCAAGGATCAGTTGCTCTGTTATTTGAAATTTTTTTAGCTTTATTTTAATGACGATTGGCATGGACTTCACTTCAACCGACTGACAGGTAGGGGACATGAGTCTATTTGTACCACTTTTGGTATATGATTGAGAAGGGTGGGTGAAAAACTCAAGGCATTTTATAAAACCTGGAATTGAATTAATTTAAATAAACCACAACTGCACGATTTTCATCCTGCACTATGTCACTGGCTGTTTAGTTTCCTTTTTGACCATAGCAGAATTGTTGTTGAAGATGCATGTTCTGATGACTTTTGCCTTTCAGTCACAAATTCCCTCACCATGATATCTTGTTCCACTTACAAATTATTCAGTTAAGTACTGATAACGACAGAATTACCATCTTAAGGTGATTCTCACAATTGTAACTAACACTAGCAATTGCCTCCTTAATCTGCAATACTGAAGCTATCTGACAATGAGGGATGGGGTCAACTCTAGCAAAACCCAGTCCCTTATTGCAAGCAGCAAGAGAGAAAATTTTCTCTTTATCAGGTAACCCATCGACAAAAACCACTTTACCTGATGAAGGAAAAATCCTAGATAAATGTGCTTTAGATAAAGCTAGGATTTCTGTTTAGTGCTAGATGGTACTTTTCTTCCAAACAAGTTTTGACATTATGTGAATCTCAAGTTCGTCTAGCTTTATACAAGGCCGGTTCAAAAAGTTTTCGGAATCATTCCAAACAGTGAGAATGAAGAAATGTGCTGGGGATATTTCAGTCTCGGAGGATGGAAGCACCCATGATGTTGTCCGACGGCAAGTGGTGCCATCCTATTTCCTGTCTGTGTGGAGCGTCAGTAATTCCTTTGTTTACCATGCATTTAGTAATGTGGCAGTTGAAAATGTCAGCAATTGAGCAATGTGCAAACATCAAATTTTGTATTTTGCTTCAAGAATCATTATCAGACACATTGTTTCAGCAAGCATATGGTGAAATGGTGAAATGGCAATGAAGAAATCGCAAATTTATGTGTGGCATAAGTGCATCTGTGATGGTTGTGTGTCAATAACAATCTGCGTTGCAATTGTCTGTGTACCTGTTTAACTGCGGAAAACATTGAGCGCATATGTAACACTGTCTGACATGACCAAATAAAAATTGTAAAGGAGATAGCATCAGAGGTGGGTTAATCAGGTGAAAGTGTTCACAGCATTCTTCCACAGTGATTTGTTTGAGTGTTTAACTGACACTACCTCAATGGGCTGTAAGCAGTCACTGGTTCCAGGAAAGGGAGAGAGCCAGTGCCATAAGACAAATACAACATCAATGCCTCACTGGGATTCGAACCCAGACCCATCTTGGACAAATGGTCAGAAGCCAGCGCTCAGACCACAATGCCACCGAGGCAGCCTGCAAAGATTTAAACATGCATCAAGTTTGTCAACACTTGTTTTAAAAATGCAGACTCCTAAAAGATAAGAAACACAAATGACTTTTGCAGGAGACTTAATCACTATGTCTTGAACAGACATAGTGATTAAGTCTCATATCCACCTCAAACACAAAAACACCATTTGGGCAAGAGTAAAAGAAAAGTAATGCTGGAAGTTTTCTTTGACTTATGACCTTGCTCCAGAAGGGATGACTGTGAATTAAGAAACCTACACCAATCTCCTCGGTTGCCTCAGGGATGCAATCTGAAGGAAACATCAGGAAAAAATAATATGATTGATTTCTTCATGACTATGTGCCTGCACATCAATCTATAATGGTCAAACAGTACCTCGCAAAGCACAATGTGACATCCACTACAGCACCCACCATATTCTCCTGACTTGACACCACCTCAGCTTTGTTTCCACAACTGAAATCTGCCGTAAAAGAACGACAATTCACAAGTGCTGAGAACATCGTCAAAAATGCAACAAAGGTGCTGAAAGAGGTTTCAAAGAATGGACTTCAGGAATGCATCAAACAACTTTATGGATGTTGGCAAAAAGTGTGTAGCTGCCCAAGGAAACTATTTCAAAGGAAATGCAGTGTAAATAATGGTAATATTATTCTGGATAAAAAGTAATTTCTATGAACTTTTTGAACCTACCTTTTATTTCTCAATTTCTCAGACAGAGAAGAATAACATCCCTTGCCTTCGATGTCACGAGGTTTCTCGCACAAGTGTTCTTTAGTCTCGTAGTCCTAAAAATCTTCATTATCACAATGATACTTTCTTCAACTTTAGCTAAACAGGTCTGAAATATTTCCATTTCTTTTTCATAAGCTGTAATCACCAGTTTTCAATTATTCATTTATACATCTAACAGAAAACAATAACCTACTGTGAATTCAATGTAATTTTATCTGTTGAAATAGTTGCTAAGCAAAAACACTGTATTTTCAGTAGCAGTGTTAACAATAGAACAATATAAGCATGCACATGGTGTATTTTAAAATTCTGGGAATACAACAATTCCTTTGTCAGCAAAAAAATGATAAAGATTTGAAACTGCCAGATAAAGATAACATGCCCTGAGAAATTCAGTTACTTATAAGATTGATGAATACCGCTAATAACAGAATTCGACCTAATGCACATGTGCTTGCAGATTAAAAGGGCTCAGTGCAATTATTTTTTTTGGCTGTAGAAGGTCATTAGCCACAGAGAAAAAAAAAACGAATTTAAAACTAGGGCATCTAGGGAGCAACACATCTAAAACATTTGCTACAGCTCTTGTGTGGTTGTTGCTCAATCCTTATCACCAAAGGAAAGTTTTGTCTCGTAGTTTATTATTATTATTATTACTTAGATGCAGGTACCTTCATCATGAGCTTATGATTTTTACTAAAATATTTGCTTTCATTGTACAAGACTTGACACATTAAACACCTGGCAAAAAAAGAAAGCATGGAATAATAGATACAGAAGGGCAAGATATATGCAGATGTACATCTAAATCTGTGCTTTAGACTAATCTTTTCCTTATTTTGCATCATACAGCACCAGTCCTGTGAAAAATATTCAGAATTTTTTGAATAACTATGTACTTTATTGAAAATTAATCACACTACATTCAGGAATCAACTTTTATGATAAAAGTTGCGCAGCTTGAAATTTCATCACACCGTGCTGTTAAGAGCTGCCCCAGTGATAAAGTTACATAGAATGAGTTTCTAATCACTTGTACCTACTGAGCCTGTGTTTGAATACGAGGTAAGGTATGGATGGTATGCTTGTCTTCTCTCCCTCGTTTTCAAGTCCACGTAGGACATGGAAGGTGTGTGTGTGTCCTTTCCTTCCCCTACACAATCCCATTTTAGACACAGATGGTGTGTTTGTACTTCCTGGCACCTCACTAATTCCAAGAAAGACATTCATGGCATATGTCTTTTTCTACCCTACAGCCATAAAGGACCATAAGAGGAGCAGACCACATCAGCAGTAAGTATTGTTCCCTTGCATTGGCTCTCTGAGCTTGCACCATCTACTAATGAGTGCATGTGGTGGGCTTGCAACAGGATTCCCATAAATCTGATGATCTGTGGCATCTAAAAAAAATAACAAAACAAAACTGTTAGAATTTTTTAATCCTATTTCTAC
This sequence comes from Macrothele yani, assembly GCA_039090855.1. Classification (NCBI taxonomy): domain Eukaryota; kingdom Metazoa; phylum Arthropoda; class Arachnida; order Araneae; family Macrothelidae; genus Macrothele; species Macrothele yani. Next base: position 48,447,914 of record CM077012.1, read on the forward strand.
TTCTGTATTTCATGAAATTACTGCTTGAAAAGTATGTTTACAAAGTCCAAATCACTGAATATATATATATAAATAACTTATGTTACTATGCCATCCACAAAATATTCTGCTTTGACATCTTTTGATCTATCTTTGACTGTGCTTACATTTCTGTTATAGCATTACTTGCAGAATCTTTGATTGCACCAAGTTTCGGATATAACTTTGTCATATATCCGATTGGTATCATTTGTTTTATTTTATTTTCTCAGTCTCTCTCTGGTAAATGTAATCTTTCTTTATTTGACTTCTTTTATTTGTCTTTCATAGACTCCTCTTTCACTAATAATATCTGAAATTCACATTTACATAATAAATTTAAAAGTAATTTCTTTCCTTTTTTATTGGTTGTCTGACTTGTTAACAGTGTTTATTTGGCCATGCTTCTTCAGGTTCAAACAAGCCCCTAGAGACTAGTTATTTCTTCCAAAAAAAAAAAAATATTCACTGGGGTTACACCTTTTATATCTACACATTTATACAAAAACTGAAGATTTAGAAGTTGATGGGGCAAATCTAGAAGTAACAGATGTCTACACTTACCTTGAACAATTGATATCAATAAAGTAAGGGGCCACACAGAAGAAATTAATAGGCATATAAAACTTGAACTAAAGATCATTCAGCATAATTTTTAAGAGCAATTTACCATTCATTATGCCTTAAAAAGCTTATTTCATTTTAAATCAGGCAATTTTGCAAAACAATTGTTTAGAGGTGACCTATTATAATTTTCCTGAAAAAAATATAACAAAAATGTCACTTTTACTTTTGAATAAATACTTAAATGAATGTGGAAATTATGCCATGTTTTAAAATGGTTCATCACAATGAAACTTTAGCAACAGGATGAAATTTTTTTATCTTTAGGTATTATTAACTCTTTAACTGCATGAAAGCTACAACTAAGATTTTTTTTCTTAGGAAGCATAATGTGATGACTTTAACAAGCACCATCTCTTTTTTATTTTTCTTATGGACATAAGAAAAATTAAACCCAAGAAAACAGCAGAATGTAAAATCATTTAAAAGTGAAATTTTAGATTTTTTTTTAGAAAATTATAGAATTGTTTCACCTTGAAAATTCATGTACAGGTGGTTCTTTTCTTGTTCATGTCTGTTAAAACAAATGTTTTGCCTGCATTTAAATTTTAATTTTGCAATGATAAACACCAAATATTGAGACAAAAAAAAGTGATAAATTTCAAAAAAATATTCTAAAAAAAGGCCATTTTTTTTTTTTAATTTTAAACTTGGTAGATGATAGTCATTATCAGAGTAGCAGAATGCTGGTGGGTGTCCATAATGCCTTGTTACCCCCCCCGTAATAAGAAATGTAAGTGAGCTATGTATCTGTTGTACGATGTATATGTTGAGTTATGGTCTGTATTGTGTTTATTTGCAGATTAGGTACCAGAACCATGTGTTATACCAGTGAATACACCCTGGAACAGCAGATTGTTGTCAGTGTCTGGGTACACAAACGCCCACACACAGGGAAGACAATGCACGACGTGCGTGCTGATTTCCAACAACGATTCCACAAAGAGGCCCCTCAAAAACAGACTCTTCTGCAGTGGGAACATAAAACTCTTCGAAGCAGGCAACATCAAGGATAAACCACGAATGGGAAGACCATCAACCAGAGTGCAACAATGTCAAGCGGTCGAGGAATCAGTTATCAGGTCACTGATGAAGTCGCTCCGCAAACGATCAGCGGAGCTTGGAATACCACGATCGACACTGCATAAGCACATGAAGAATGACCTAAATTTGCACGCATATCGCCCGATGTTCGTTCAGAGTTATCAGACACTGATTTAAACCGCAGACGGGATGCATGTGCAATGATGCTTCAGACATTTGCCACAATCCCAAAACGTGGAAAGGTCATTTTCAGTGACGAATGTGCGATAAACTGCAGCTGTCGATCACGGAACGTTGTGTTCTGGTCCAAGGAAAACCCACATTATGTCGAAGAATTAGAACATCATCCTCCGCATGTCATGATATGGGCTGCAATGAATAGTCGACATCTGTTTGGACCGTATTTCTTTGATGGTCCAGTGAGCCAGACAACTTATCTGGACATGCTGCAAACCTGGTTTGTGCCACAACTTGGAAAACTTGGCATTCTGAATGATGTATGGTTCAAACAGGATGGGGCACCAGCCCATTATGCAATCGCTGTTTGGGAATACCTTGGCGAGGTCCTTCGGGATCGTCGAGGTTTGGCAGTGCTGCCCGCTCCACTTGAATAGCCACCTCGAAGCCCAGATCACTCAACGTGTGATAATGCCCTTAGGGGTTTCATAAAGGTTGTTGCACAGCAATGCTACTAAACCACTGATGAACTTAAACAAGAAGTGAGACGTGTTTTCTCTTGTATCACCCCACAACTGCTTCAGAAAATGTCCCACAGAACATGGCGTAAAATCATTCTGTCACGAGAATGACGGAGTCCAAACGGATCCACTGGATGTTTAAGGATGCCTCAACATATACATTCTACAACAGATACATAGCTCACTTACATTTCTTATTACAGGGGGGGGTTAACAAGACATTGTGCACACCCTGTATGCTGTACACAGATAGTTCCCAAATTATTAGCAGGTTTTGCAGATAGTTTTTGCTTGCAGATTAAAATAAAAATAAAAATGTTATTTACAGCAATTAAAACACTTACTCAAGGCTTTATTCAGATTAACTGCATTTTAACTTGAACTTTCAATTACTTTTCACATCTTCCGAGTTCTTTTGTTTTTACAGACACTTCCGACCTCTAGATTTTATCAAGGCCTGTTCTCAATGTATTGGAACTGTAACAAAAGTTCTATTTACAAAGAAAAAATAAAATTTTATTGCCAGGTTCCTCTTGCAGTTGCTAGTTATTAAAATAAGTTCCTTGCGTATTTTGCATTTTTGAATTAACTTGTCGAAAATGCTATTTATAATTTTGAAGATTCATTCATGGAACTGTTTTTCTGGATATAAAAACTTTCTTTAATTAGTCTCTTGTTTTTATGAGGTTCATAGTCCAGTATTTTAATATTTTGCCATAGAAGTCCATTTCACACACATTGCCGCACATGCAATTATAATGTACTTGTCCTCATTGGAATCTGTAATGTTCTAATAATTACTGATTTTTTTATTAATTTTTCTTTAAATCATATTCTATTGTTATTGTGGTTTGCAGCAAGTTTTCTGTTTCAATGATTGTGCATGCAGATACATTTTATTTTTATATGACTGGTCATTATATACTAATATACAATAAAGCATTAAAACAAACAGAAGTATTTCAGTTTTAAATTATGTATACTCAGCCTAAACAAAACTCCAGTGGTGGTGGGGGGAGGGGGGGGTTGCAGTGAGACGCTGTATCACTATTTTTCTTTCCTGAAGACAGGACACATCTTATCTCTGTTGTGTTCTGTTTTCCTTTCACAATTATTTTGTACAGAACTCAAAGAATGTTAGTTCAGAATAAGAAAGATGAACAAGGCCTTTGGAAATATCCATAAATAAATTGACAGAGTGGTCAATCTTCCCAGGATTATGTATCTGTGAATTAAATGGAACGATACTATTCTTGAAACTCCCATCATTGCTTGCAGCCCCATTTCTCAGAAAGGACTGTGGCACTGAGCCTAACATGGTACATTTCATAAGGAAAAATTTTCAAGTGGAATGGAGGGCAGTAACTTACAAAAATTGATGTAAAAAAACATTAAATATTTTAGCATCAAAGGAATTATATTAAATGTTCAAAATTAAGGAATTGCAATTTCTGACAATGTTCTGGGTAAGTTTAATTATTCTTGTGTGAATGATAATGGTGAAAGATTAATTGAACTCTGCATTGAGAATGGTTTGTGTGTATCTAATACATTTTTTCAACCACAAGTATATACACACATATACTTGGGAAAATCGTACTCTTGGTCAAAAGAGTGTGATAGATTTTGTTGTTTACGATCAGTGTTTGAAACACTTAGTTGTTGACACCCATGTGATGAGAGGTGCGGATGTTGGTTCTGATCATTACTTGGTAGTGCCACGAGTGAAACTAAATGTTGGTTGGAGGAAAAGGAATAGGAAGAGACCCAGGAATAGAAAGAATAAAGGTTGATAGGCTCCTTGAAGATCATCAGCGGTATTCTGACTTACTCAGAGAACGACTGAAGGATCTGAAATCTTGTGAGAGGGATGTAGAAAAGAAGTGGGAATGTTTTAAGAACTGTGTTGTCACTGCTGCTAAAGAGGTCTGTGGCACCACAATAGTGGGTAACAATAGAGGTGTTGCTTGGTGGAATAGTGAGATTGATGAGGCAGTAAAGAAAAAGAAGGAAGCCTATTTGGGGATGTTGCAAGGTAGAGTCTCTGTGGATGAATATCGCTGTAAGAAGCGTGAAGCTGCTAAGCTGGTTCGCCACAGTAAGGCAAAAGATAGGAAGGAGAAAGTGGAAAGGCATGAACTGGCTTTTTGGAAAGATAGAAAGTCCTTCTGGAAGTACACGAGACTCAGGAAAAATAGGGGAAACAAAGTTGTAAGTTGTGTGAAGAATGAGATTGGGGAAATGATATGGGAGCCCAATGTGTTAAGTGAGAGATGGGGTGAATACTTCTGTGAGTTATTAGATCAGGAGAGCAAAAATGATTCTGAGACAGATGCAGATGATGTCACAATGAGGGATGAAAGCACAGGAGGGATCTCAAGAGAAGTGTGTAAAGCTCTAAAATCTCTTCAGAATGGTAAGGCTCCAGGAGTTGATGGCATAACTGCAGAGATGTTGAAGTATGGTGGTGACTCTATAATTGACTGGTTAACTGAAATTTGCCAGTTGTGCTGGGAGTTAGGAATGGTCCCTCGGGATTGGAAGGATGCTATTATTGTTGCCTTGTATAAGGGAAAAGGTGATCAGACTGAATGCAAGAACTATTGTGGTATTAACCTACTGAGTGTGCCAGGGAAAGTGTTTGGTAAGGTTGTTATTGAAAAAGTACGGGGTCTTACATCATTGAAAGTGTGGGATGTTCAGAGTGGTTTTATGCCTGGTAAAGGCTGCACTAACCAGATTTTTGCATTACGCATGATGATTGAAAAGTATCTGGCTGTTTGGAAGAAAGTTTTTACTGCCTTCATAGATTTAGAGAAAGCTTACGACTGAGTGAATAGGATACTTTTGTGGAAGGTATTGAATGAATATGGAGTTACTGGGAATCTACTTAATAGTGTAAAAGCCATGTATGCTGGTAGTAGAGCTTGTGTACGAGTGAATGGTGTTTTATCAAAATGGTTTTCCATTGGTGCAGGAGTTAGACAAGGTTGTGTAATGTCACCATGGCTGTTTAATATATTTATGGACGCATGCGTGAGGCCAAAATAGATAATAGTGGTTTATGTCTTGGTGATATCTGTGTGTGCAGATTGCTGTATGCTGATGACACTGTCCTGTTGGCAGAGAGCAAAAGTGAGTTGCAGAGTATGTTGACTCGGATGCACGAAGTTTGCATGAAATTCAAACTGAGTATAAATAAGGGAAAAACCAAAGTTATGGTGTTTGAGAGAGGAATGGGTAGCACTGAATGTAATGTAAGTATAAATGGCACTGTGATTGACCAGGTGAGTGAGTTTGTGTATTTAGGAAGCATGTTTGACAGAGAGAACAAGTTGGATGGTGAAATCAGTAGGAGAGTGAATTCTTCTTTGAAAGTCATAGCTGCTCTGGGAGGTTTTCACAGGAATGATGGGTTCTCTTCTAGAGAGTCCCACATGGCTGTGTACGAAACAGTAATTGTTCCTACTCTGATGTATGGCAGTGAAACCTGGGTACTGCAGAAGAAGCATAGGAGTCGTTTGTGTGCTGGAGAAATGCGTTACTTACGTGGGGTTTGTGGCAAGACACGATCTGATTGTGTGAGGAATGAAGATGTATTGCAGTTGTGTGATGTGAAGCAAAATGTTGTTAGCAAGGTGGAGACCAATATGCTTCAGTGGTTTGGCCATGTTGAAAGAATGAATGATTAAATGCTTACTAAGAAAATATTTTCAACCCAAGTGGCAGGAAGGAAAGGCAGAGGAAGGCCAAGGAAGACATGGGTGGATCAGATTCAGGAGTGTCTGCATGAGAAAAAGATTATGAGTATGAAGTATAAAAGATCTTGTGTACGGCGTGTAATGGATATCAGTGAAGCACGAGTTGTATGTCAAGATCGCTGTAAATGGCGAAGTTTGATACGACAACAATAAGTAAAAATATCTGGAAGTTTGTATTTCTTTTTGGAGCTAACCTCTGAATCTCAGAGAACAGCTTAGTGATATGTATGTATGTATGCATATCATTTTATTAATACTTCCATGGCTTCTCAAAAAAAAAAAAAAAAAGGAGTTCATACACAACTGTTTTCAAGCATCAGTAGCATGTATTCTCCCTAGAGTTAGCAACTGGAAATATGATGGAGTAAAAATTGACAAAATTTTAGCAGTTGGTACTTCACAGATGTCAACCTGTCAGGTCATTTAAATGCTATTTGATGGGCCACGAGGATGCATAAACTGTTATCTCTTTGCTTTCATATGAAACTTTTACTATTTGCCCAAATGACCAGTTTTGTTTTGTTTTATAAATCCATGAAATAAGATTATCTCTTGATAGGCTACTAATTTTTACTTCATTCCTAGTTTTAGAGCAAGATTCAGTCACTACCTCTACCAGTGAATGAACTACAATCCTACTTATTTTTGTTTTTTTTTTGTTTTATCAGTGATCCACATACATGAAGACCTGAGTTTAGGAATAGTTTAATGTGCTCACAATATTACCACATTTTCTTTTTAAATTGAGCGATATCTTTAGGAGAAAATGCCACGAAAAATCGGCCACTTCTAATGTACACAGAAGACTTGCTTTTATGTATGTTGTCAAATGCATCTATGTTAAAAAGATAATGCTGAATTGCATAGTTCTTCATGAGACAATCACAAGGTTCTTTTCTATGACAACTTGTACTGAATAAGCATTACTTTATTGCCATTTTTTTTAGTGACTGAGCTGATATCTGTTTTTAAAATGTGCAACAGCTCCATCAGAAATATGAATTATTTGCCTTAAAATTCAATTTGATTACTGGCTTTTGTCCACTCTTAGTTTTACTAATGGAAAGCAGAGCATGATCAGAATCATGTGGGAAAGAGAGAAAGAAATAGTTTTTATAATAGGGATGAACCTGTCTGAAGAGTAGATAGAGGCGATAGAATGTGAAAATTGTTTGTGAGATGTACTTTGGCAAGTGCCAGAAATCCCAATTAGTCACTCAAAATGAAATGTGTTCACAGTATCATTATGAATGCCATTTTTGTTTGTTACTTTGTTTTACATATGAAGTAAAGTATATTTTCATTGGCTGAATGCATAGATAAAGCAGTTCTTTCATTAAGTACTAACAATAAAACTTGGTCTCGCTAAAGTCTGACAATGAAAGTTCTACTGTGTTTTCAGCGATTCATTTAATTAAGGCCACTGCATTCAAGACTACAAATAACAAAAACACAACTGAGGTCCTGGGTAAATGAGTATTCTAGCTACTTGAGGGTTGGTATCAACGTGGCATGAGCTGATTATTGTACATACATATGTATTGTAACTTGGTACAGTATAGCCAGACTTGGCTTTTGTGCCATAAAAATGATGTAAACAAAAAAAGCAGAAACACAAAATTCATTATATTTACTATATCTCAAAAAAGAATGGAACAAAAGAAGCATTTTTGTGAGATGTACATTCATTGAATATATCTGTGGATATACATTGTATCTCTACATCCATATATATAAATCAGTCAAATTATTTCAGTGTTATATACCTACACTTTGGCCAACAGTATCTGTATATTTTCCTTCCTGAGGATTTCCACCAAGTACTATAAAAGTGTATTTGGCAAAACCTTTCCACTTCTAAAATTGAATTGGTAAAGTTTCTTCTGCACTAAATGTGCGTAATCTCACAAATATTTTATGTGTGTTCACTGATGCAGTTTTGTAATGAATGGAATAAATGTACATTTGTTGTTTGCACATAATTTGTCTGTTTAGCATAGTTAAACAGGCAAAATTGGTCTTCCATTGGATGGCAAGAATCTTAATGTTTTTCCAGCCTTTCTTGATGCGCATTCGATCATCACCATTTTTTTTAGCATTGCTAGGTTGAATAAATATGAATTTCTACAGGTTATGATATCTCCACATGTACAAGTCAAATTAGAAGTTCTTTTTTAATTGTGTAGATATATTCATGACAAAAAAATCAGTAGAAGATATTTCCTATTTTTCTGTAATAATCTCCCTTCTCAGTGGTATAATACAGGCCAAATCTCCATTAACAGACACATTCAAACAACAGTAACCTTCAAACAACTGCAATTGGATCTTGGTAAGATCAATCTAATGGACATCCCACTCAGTCTGAAAGAAGATTAACATATATCGTGTCCCTTAAGACTTTACTAAGATCTTTTATTTGGGGGGGGGGGAGGAGTTAAAAATGTTGCTAAAGGAATTGTGTCTCGTGCAGAATGGTGGGGTGCATTATGACTGGCACAATGGCAAGCTTAAGTGAAAAGAAAGAAGTTCAAGTTTAATTCAACATACAATGATAATTACTTGAGATGAGCTCTAGCCTCCATGTATGTCTCAGTCCTGCACCTTGGTCTGCGGAAGTGAGTACTGGTGCCTGGAACATTGGCTTTTTGTGGTTGTGTCCCTTTTCTTGATCTCAGTGGGTTCTGTACCAACTTTAACCCTGCACGGCTGCCTAATGGTGCAATTACACTTCACTGTCTTTAAAACTGTTCTGTGTATATTTTCCCCATAACCCTAATCTCTTAGCTTGCTAAGGGCAGTTAAGACCAGGGGTCGGACACTACCTTTCTAAAATCTTCTACACTATGATTACTTGTTAGTGTGTAGTTGTAAGTAATCCAATTCTAGTGAGCTATAAGATGGAGATAATGAGAAAAACTTTAGCATTCAAACTACTATTGCTGGTTCAAAAATTCAACTGCAAACAATTAGCTGTATTTACATGTGTGGAAATTTTCACTCTTGAAGTAACTCAGTTTTTTGTTGGTTAACATTTGGCAGTGTGCATTCTGATCTTTGCACAGCTGAAATCGCTGACGGTATCTGTCTCTAATTCCTCACTGACTTCCAGGATCTGCTCTGCCCAAACACAACTGACACAAAATACCAATATAGGCCAAACCTACAAACCTCCGAACAATGGTCACTTTCTTCTGGTCTGAGCGGTGGCTGCTATTCAGAGGTTTCACTGTAGTATATTTTTTATTTCACACAGTATCTCAGCTTCCACAAGTTGGGTTAGAAAAGTCCATTTTTCACCTTAATATAAATGCATGGTAGAATTTTCCTGCTAACTGGCATGAATGTTTATTTCCACTTAGTATGATATCTCTTCCTTTCTAAAGGTCTCACAGGCAAAATTCTTTTTGCTCACACACATATGGTAGCTAAGATATTATCTCCTCCCGTACATGTTTCACTCTTTTCTCCCTAACTAACATATCCATCCATACATTTGTATTTCAAATTCCTACAAGTTAGATCAATCTAACTTGTACTATATGTAAAAGTGTTTCTGCAATTTAGAGAAACACTTTTTTGTATATTATATGTGTTCAAAAAGTACTGGGACTATATTTATGATTCATAACACAACATACTTACGAGCTAATTGAATGCATCTCCTTTAAAATATGTTCCTTAACTAAAGCAGTGCTCACAGCATTTCTGCTGTTTAATATAGCACATTTGGAATTGCTGTTTTTGGACCATGTTCAGATCCTGTAATGCATTCTGATGATGCTGTCTATATTCCCAAATCTGTATCTCTTGACAGATTTTCCAATCTGATAAATAAAAAGATGTTATAGGGAACCGAATCAATAGAATATGTTGGGCATGGTAACATTAAGATTTGTTGTTTAGTCAGGAATTAAGAGGATCAACAACAGTGCTAAATGTGAAGATGCATTATCATGATGCAACAGCTATAACAGACTCCCATTGCTGTCACTATTTGCACCAAATTTTTTTTTTAGCCTTTTTCAAAACCTTTCTGTAAAAAAAAAAAAATAAAATAAAGCAAAAAAAAAAAAAAAGCCAACATTACTTTTATATTTCATTTTACTAGCCAATTTTGGGGGAGAGGGGGGGGGCAAGAAGTTGTTGTCTTCCAAGTGCAAGTCCATTGCTGCAGGATTTTTAAAATCCCAACAAAGTGCAACACAGAACACCTTTTGTTCATGTGCCAGAAGCTTAAGTGCAAACTTGTCTGTCACTCTTCTCATCTTCAAATCCTATGTTAAAATTGCAAGCCATCATAGCCTAATTGAGATACCAGTCATTCATCTGTCCGTACTATAAAATTAGATTTTTTGTCCTAAAATAATTATTTACATTTCAGAATTTAGTGACATACTTATTTAGGACATATACTGATGAGCAATTCGATTATGACCACCCCCAGCCTAGAGAAATGAGCATGCTTGGAGACCGAACGGAGGCGCACACAGTTCATCTCAGCCTTCTGCGCACGAGCCTGCATAGCTGAAGATCCAGCCAGATCCTCATGCTCCCTGCACGTCATCGCCAACAACACATGAAATGGGCCCCAAGATCATCGAGATTGGACCGTGGATGACTGGAAGAAAGTGGCCTGGTCGGACGAATCAAGATTCCTGGTGCATCACATAGATGGCCAAGCAAGGATATGCTGATTACCAATGGAGGCTATGGCACCTGGATGCATTGTTGGGCGGAAATAGGCCAGCAGCAGCGGTGTTATGCTGTGGGCGATGCTTTATTGGGACACTTTAGGCTTCATTATCCCAATAGCACAATACCTGACAGCTGTCAGGTATCTGAACATCGTTCAGAACCAAGTTCATTCATGGCAACTGTGTTTCCTGCTGGTGATGGCCATTACCAACAGAATAATGCACCATGCCACACTGCCAGAATCGACAAGGAGTGGTTTGAGGAACATGCTGGTGACTTTCTGTTAATGCCCTGGCCTCCAAATTCACCTGACGTGAAAACAATTGAACATTTGGGGTTTGACTTCGAAAAACGAGTTCGCGCTAAATCCCCCCAATACCAGATACCCCAGGACACCTCTCCCCACCTCATCAAATTGGTGCCTCCACGAGTGGCCGCTGTTTTGCAGGTTAAAGGAAATCCTACAGTTTATTAGGTAGGTGGTCATAATGTAATGGCTCATCGGTGAATATTGCTTGGCAACGAAATTATCCCATTCAGAAGATGTCACATAGGCACACAAATTGGTAGGCAGGATAGACAAATCATTCGAGTACATAACCAACCGCATGAAATGTGCAAGATAAAAAGAACAAACACAGGCTACCAAAACCACATCGTGTTTCATGTTCTAGGTTGTATAGAACAAAGCAACAGAGTGTTGAGAGCTGCTACAGCACACATCCAAGCATAGAAGATGCCCCGTAGACCTTGTCGCCAACCACATCAGTAGCTATACGCATTTGTGAGAGGCAAAAGCATAGGCCTTTCTTAAGTTGATAGGTCAATTCACTGAATCTTGGTCCATGCATATCAGGATACCAGAACAGTTCAAAGTTGTGGGCAACAGTGGCTACAACAAAGCATCACCAGTCACCATAGTGGGACTAGAATGGTCAGGAAGACATCAACACACATCGTGATTGGTGTATTCATCAACAGGCAATGGTGCAACAAAGCATCACCAGTCACCATAGTGGGACTCGAACGGTCAGGAGGACATCAACACACATCATGATTGGTGTATTCATCAACAGGCAATGGTGGAGCCACAAGTCACTGCAGACAGCATTTGCTGGACTGTAGAGATGACTATGCATATCTCTGTTTCCAAAAGCCATTGCATTAACTGCCATTGACCATAGGACATCATCCAGCCTGAAGTTAGTCACAGTAGAGCTGTGTGGCAACAGGAATGTCACTGTGTTGTGTTCAGCAACAAGTTTTAATTCTGCCTTGGTGCTGTGGCCACAGGAAGGCAGGCCCATAGCCAGACAGAAAAGCTGGGAGGGGCAGCTGATGATCGAGGTCAGGCAAAGGATACAAGAGGTCGGGCACTAGATTATAGTGAGTCGCTAGGATGGGCAAAAGGAAATGCAGGTTAGATGCCACCTGGCCTGGCTCTACTCTGGCTACGACCCAGCAGGTAAAATCCAGCTGTTGTCCATTAGCAACACACTGATAGCAAATCTAGCATCTTATTATGAGATGCTATTAGTTATGACAGCCAGTCACCTCTGATACATAAAACTGGCATGGTGATAGGCTGGTGGTATGTGGATGACGTTTTACTGCCTGTGTTGTTGCCATTTCTAAGTGGTATACTGCAGGCCTATTTCCAGCAAGATAATGCTTTGCCACACACTACTAACATCTCCTGAGAGTGACTACAATGGGTCCATATGCTTCCATGGTCAGCAAGATCTTTGAACCTATCACATATTGAGCATGTAAGGGACCTCATTGGACAACCCTTGCAAGCCTCTCCATGACTGACACTAAACTATAGGAACAGCGTCAGCAATGAATGCCACTGGACTATAGGACCAGGCAAATGTTGCACAGTCCCAGATACCCCAGGACACCAATCGAGCTGTATCACCCCATGCCACACTGTGTGCCTGACTGCATTACATAACATGTTGGTCACACACAGTATTGACTTGCTGACCTGTGTTCCTGCAAAGTCCAATGTACTGTCTTAGAAATTAAATCACATATTATCCACTTCATATTCTGATTAGTGATTTTCAGCACATTTGGTGCACTCTCTCTGGGTAGGGAAATTTCAATGTCTAGCAGTGTATATACATTGAAAGGACAATGTTATTATATAAACCCACCTAATAATGTATCAGTCCTCACAACAGCAACATGTAACAGCATGGACTATTAGATGTTTGAAATGTTTGGGTGGTATTATGGCCACAATTCCAAAACAGCTATCCAAAAACCCACTATCAGAATTGCTGATAGTGGGTTTTAAGCTTGAATGCTTTGCTTGACTTCATGCCAGATACTTGAGGTTCAAATCTTTAAAGTGAGAGCCACTCATGTGTTGCAAGCTCACTGTTACACTCCAAATAGTCCCTTCACCAAATGGGAGCAACATGATGGTGCACTATCTTGTAGAAAGAAGGCATCCTGTGAGGAATAGATAGTCGTGAAAGGGTGTAGGTGGACATTCAGTGCACCAATATAGCCATGGGTGGAGACTGACTTCAATAGCTATAAAGGTGGTTCACATGAGCACACCCAGTATACTGCATTAATGACCTGTAATCCTCTGACTTGACAGTTATGGTCCATGGCCTCATGTGCTGCATAAGTACCCTCCCACTGGTATGTTACAGTCGGAACCTCAAGTCAGCAAACCAAGCTACCCATTCCCAGTAGCAGTTCCCTTCATCCAACGTAGTTGCATACCAATATTGTACTCTTCACTGTGACTCTCCATTCTAATATGGGAGAGGAAGGGCTCACCTTGAGCATCAGTGGCCCATTTATGGCCATGTTTTCTTTGGTGGCTGGCAGGTTTAATTTGGTTCTAGTGCACATGTGTAACAATTGCATGTGAAAACCCCAGACCTCCTTGCAGTCAAGGAGACAGTTGGTGTAGGAAAAATGGCAGGGAGGTGCTGTATCTGCCCATAATCAGACTTACTCAAGCAGAGGTGTTTAGCCATCTTCAAGGTTGTGAGTATAATATGTATATAGTAGGTAGGTGTATGACTTATATACCTCCCCCCCGAGTGTTGCAACAGGCCATATTGCAGTGGAATAGGTCATGTTTGTGGATAGGTGTAGTGTGCACAACAAATTATGCTTTCAGTGTATATTTATACAGGAGCTGTACAAAAGTAATGAGACTGCTTAAATTATAGAATGTACGGAAACACACCACAGATTTTGTGCTTATGTTCATAAAAAGCAACCAAGAGCGATAAAACGTGGTATCATGGGTAATTGTCACTTGCACTTGTGCAACACAGCAGAGCTCAATATCAATTCCTGTTTCTTCTTACCTACAGATGTTGAAAAAGAGGGTGACTTGGAAAAAAATATTATGCCATTATGTTTTGCCACGATTTAAAAATATTGTGCCATTATGTTTTGCCATGATTTAAAAATATCCACTATTGAAACATTTAGTATACTTCAGGAAGTTTTTCTGAATGACAATGTCATGTTCATGTGCTGCAACTTTTTAGTGGTATAAGTGTTTCATAGAAGAACATAATGTTGCATTCAATCAGGAGACGGTGGGGTAGCCTTCAACCTCATTCAGCCAAGAGATAATCAACCCTGATGTAGCAATTACTAAAAAAAAAAAAAAAATCATGGCATGACTGTTCATGAACTTGCTAAACACCTTTCAGTATCTAATGGATGCAGTACTCTTCAAAGATTTGAGAATGAAACATATGCATGTCTAACGGACCATTCGATTGCTAACACCAGACCACAAACAATACTGGGTAACAGTTGTGAGGAACTGGAAAGTCATTTACCAGAACATGGTAATGATTTTCTTCATAGAATAATAACTGTTAATCAAAGCTGGGTATATCAATTTGACCCCTGTACCAAGCAAGAAAACAGTTAATGGTTTTGTTATATATTTTGCAGAGGTTTTGTTATTCCCCTACTCCAAAAAAGGTGAAAATGGCAAATAGTGCTGAGAAGAACATGGTCATCATTATAAATACTTAATGGGAATTATCAAAAATAAATTTATTAAGGTACATTACCTCTTAAATTTTTTATCTATACACTAGATCATTTTCAGAAGTTCTTGCATCTTACTACTTCCACTATTTCAATAAGAGGAAGCCATGAAGTCATTAATTACTAGAACATGGTCATATTCTTTGATCACCTTGGTATTGTGTACCTACATACCATACCTAATGGTCATACACAGTTAATGGCCAATATTATGCAGAGGTTTTCAAAACAGTGCTGGAACAATATTGGGGAAAATGTCTAAAGATGATTGGTTGGCTGAGTTTTATGGTGCAAGGGCCAATGTTTGGCTAAAGAGTGCCAGACACAAGACAGTCAAAGAAAAAGTTTTAAAAATGTGGTACAATGGTTAAAATCAGGCTGATTCAGTAAAAGTGAAAAATCAGAATGATGAAAAGTTTGTACAGTTAATGCCCAATATTACGTACAGTTAATGGCCAATATATATATATATAATCTAGATAAGTTTAAAAAAGTCAATTTGTTTTAAAAATGAAAAGACTGCGAATGTATTGTAGTAGTCATCTAGGAACCACTGCAGTGTAGCCGCGTCGTCATTCAACAAACGAGAATGAAAAAAGTGAAAAATGAACAGCAAGAAAACGAACACAACTACATAGAATATGAGTGACAGTGAGTCGGCAATAGCACGCCTCATACATCGGCACAGGGTCGCCTCACACATCGGCACAGGGTCGCCACACAGCAAGAAGCGGTACTTTCTCACGACGGTATAAAGAAGTTGAAGTCCGACAATCTGATTTCATCATAATAACCACCCTAATGTCCCCCCATTTTGTCTCTCAATTTTTGTAAGACAAAGGGATCAGCATTTTTCCTTATAGACATGAATTAGCTTCAATTACATTGAAAAAGACCATGTGAATTTAGATGCAAAAAAATGTAAGCAAAATTGTTTATTAAGCTGGTCTCAGTACTTTTTAAACACCCTACACAAACACGCTGAGCACTCACTCAATTACAGCCATCCTCCCACGCAAAGTGAGTTACACCCGACACTGGCATAATATGGAGGGTGTAACCTGTAGGTTAAAGGGGTGTATATAAGAGGTTGGTGGCTCGGTTGAGGGCAAAGTTATCACACATGATGGGTAAAACCAAGTATTCATCAGAATTTGCGAAAGGCTAAATTTTGTGGGGACACTAATTGTTGGTGAAGCTGTTATGAAAATGGTGATGCTTGTGGGTTGTTTGAGGGCCTCCAAGGTTAAAGTGTACCAGGAGTGGTGCCAAAACAACCAACTGGTGACAACTCTAAAGGGCTGCAAAAGGTGGATTCCAGAGATAAATGCCAGGTGCATCACCTTGTACATACATGGCAATTGGTGCAGAAGTTTCACAGTTGCTAGCTCAATACAATATGGGTCTACTAGATACAATATCCAGCCTAACTATGTATTGCATGCTGGCTCAGATGGTTACAAGAGCAGATACCTTATATGCCATTCTCTCCTAGCAACAGTCCATCAATGTGAACAACTCTCCTGGTCCCAACACCATGCATATTAGAAGCAGGTATGTTGGTTGGTAGGATGAATCACTCGCTATATGTATTCCGTTCTGCTATTGGTTGCATAAAGCCATGGATCCCTCATGCATTATTTATTACACGTTTATATGCTGCACTGCAACATGTTTCTGTCCCCTTAATAATGCAGGCCAAACTATTGGTAGTTCCATTGAGACATCTTTGCATGCTAACTTATTGGAGAGGATTTCAACTGTTTCTCTGTGATGGCAGTCTCTTTAAAATTCACGTATAAGAGGCAACTCTTCTAATATTTTTCCATTTAAGAGCAGCCAAGCCGTTCATGACTTCCTTAGCAAGTGCTGTATTTTGCATGTCCTGGTTGACATTTCTCACGTTTTTTTACATCTGGTGCCACAAGGATCACTTTGTCATTTCTATATACACGGTCGAGTCACATTATTGTGACCACTAGCTAATATCCAGAGTAACTGCTGTGTGCAGTGAGGACAGCAGCTAGACTGGCTGGGAGAGACTCAATAAGGAGCTGGAAGGTGTTGACATGTATGTGGAGCCATGTTAACTGCAGTGCAGCTGACAGCTGCTGGATGGTGCATGGTGGAGGATCCATAGAGCGACCACAACATGATGGAGGTGGTCCCACAGATGCTCAATTGGGTTTAAGTCTGGGGAGTTAGAGGGCCAAAGAAGTACTTTGAAGTCTTCATCGTGCTCTTTCAACCACTCTCGGACATTTCTAGCTGTGTGACATGTCGCATTGTCATGCTGGAAGTTCCTATCTGCCCCAGGAAAGACAATCAGTATGTGTGGGTGTACGTGGTCTGCAAGGTTGGATTCATAATGAATTCAGTCCATAGTGCCTTCCACAGGTATGAGTAGACCCAGAGAATGCCACAAAATTATTCCCCAGACCATAATGCTGCCCCCACCAGCTTGTGTTCTTCCAACAATGGTTGAAGAGTGTTAGTTCTCCAATGTTTCTAGCCTTACATGTCAACGTCCATCCATCCGATGAAACAGAAAACGCAACTCATTGAAGAAGGCAATCCTTTGCCAATCTGTGGAGGTCGAATTCCGATACTGCTGTGCAAATACAAGCCTTTTCTGCCAATGCACCTTCATTAGCATAGGTGCAGTGACCATCTGTCTGCATCGGAGCCCCATACACAGCAATGTTTGATAACTGTCATTTTAGACACACTTCCGGTAGCTCCCTGGTTCATTCGGCCAGTGAGTTGCCTCACTGTAGCATGTTGATTGGCCCTCATACACCTTCACAGCCGACGTTCACTTCTCACAGCAATGGCACGCAGTGCACCACAGTTTTCCTGTCGCTTATTCGCAATGGTGCCATTTCTCCAATCATGATACTCTTTAACCACAGCAGCACGCGAATAGTTCACAAACTGCGCTGTTTCAGAAATATTGCCACTATTGTCCTGGAAGCCGATAATTATCCTTTTTTGCAAATCTGATAAATGGCTCCTTTTATCCATGACAGCAACGAGTGATATGTTTTCAGAATGCCTACAGTACACCTTAATACACCCTCCTAGCCAGCTCATGACATGTGCCTCTTTCATTGGCTATGCGCTGCTGACATCAAAAGTAGGAGGTGGTCACAATAATGTGACTCGACTGTGTATAACCTTTTTTGTGCTGTCAGGGTATGCTGACGGATAGCGTACATACACCTTTTTTTTTTGCTCACATTGCCTCTCCTAGCAGTAAGATATTACTTGTGATAAAGGGATGGGTGATTTTACAGTTACAGTAATGTTATATTTACATACTCAATTCTTCCACCAATATGTAAAGCCAAGGATATATATGATGAATCATGCATATGTCATTGTTCTAGTTGATTTTGCTATCACAGACATTATATGCCATTCTTTACATTTCTGCATGCTCTGTCCACAGCATCTTTTTCATATCTTGCTTTTATACCTTCATTAAAAATATTCTTGATTTCCTTCATATTCAGGCTATCAGGCTTGCATACATTACACATATGTATATGCTCTATGGAACCATGCTCTAAATGCAGTGACTTTGTACACTTTAAAGCAGTGTGAATCAGGAGGAACAAGTTTGAGTGCTGTGGATGGTTTGTAATATACATGAAAATCAAAACTGGATGCTCCATTTGTTCTTTTGAGCATGATGTCAAAATACATAATTAAGTGTTACATTCCCTTCAAGCTCTATTGTGAACTTTGTTGTACTGTGTAGGTTGTTAATCTTGAAGAACGTCATTTTCTTCCCATTCAAAGAGCATATAGTCTGTGTAGTGGATGCAATCTTGAGTAGTCTCTGCAAGAACTGAAGATAAAGGTAAACCTATCGGTGTGTCTTTTGTCACTTATAAATGTCTCCATCCAATTTGAAATATTAGTATTAGGTGTACAAATAAGTTTATAAAAGCGTTTTAAGACAACGCAACATGTAATTGGAGAGAAAACAACAATACCTTTGCGAATCAAAATATGGGCAGTTATTATCTATCACCTTCTGCCATCGGTTGGGCAGCTGATGGATTCCAGCCATGAAGAATACTTTGTCGTGTGCCGTGATGAAGTCGTCAACCCATTTTTGCACTTTATCACGTCAGGAACCATACAGCAGACAAACCATGTTGCATCGATCGGAACAAATAGTAGTCTGAAGGGGCTATGTTGGAACTATATGCTGAGTGCTCCGACACTTTCCAGTCAAGTGTCAATATCGTTTCCTTGACCGATTTCGCGACATGCGGCCTAGCGTTGTCATGCAGTAATTTCAGAAGACTCAATCCTTTGCCTGTGAATGAATGTTTCAGACAGATTTCCTGGTTCAATCATCACAGCAGTTGTTGCTTGTAGCGATCAGCAGTAACAGCTCGATCCTGTTCCAATAGTTCATAATAGAGTACACCCTTCATATCCCACCAGATTCACAGCAGAACTTTCTTGGAGTGAATATTACGTTTCAGTGTCAAAGTCGTTGCTTCACCGGGGTCTACCCAGTGTTTTTTGCATTTCGGATTGTCGTACCATATCCACTTTCATCACCTGCAACGATTTCCCACAAGAAAGTGTGTTATTTATTCAACAGATTCAAACACTTCATGACATGCTCATCCTTGTTCCTCTGGCTCAGGTCATGTGGCAACCATTTTCCTTCCTTCTGAATCTTTCCCATTACGCGTAAATAATTGGAAATGGTTTGTTGAGTTACCCGCAGTTGTTCAGCTAGTTCCTTTTGCATTTGAGACCAATCCTCATCCAGCAATGCTTGCAGTTCTTCATGTACAACCTTCTGCAGGGCGCCGCTACATTCTTGATCGCTAACATCAAAATCACCTGCTTTAAACCGTCTAAACCAAAACTCATATGCAGACCTACCAACCTCTCAAACAAAAACGTAACACTCAAATAGAAAAATTGTGACATGACGTGCTGATAATTTTTTAAGCCTATTTCAGCTATATAAATTCTTGATACTTGCAGATGTAAGGGGAGGGAGGTTGCTTCGAATAAACAGACACTCGTCCAAATTCCAGCACCGACCAATCAGCAGCTTTAAGTATGACGAAGAGTCAAAAATACCAATCAGCCTCTAGCGTTATACGAAACGAGTCTGGATTCGTTCATTGGTTGCTGATTGCACTTGACTTACTTTACCCATTGGGAAACTAGAGGCAGGGGAATTTGTTAAGAGAAATTGGAAACCTCTCAGAGAAAAAAAAATCTTTCGGAGAGAGAAAAACAGATTACACATAAAATTTTTCCTACTTCTGTCTGAAAAGGGGGAAAACATGACTAAAAAAAATTGTATTTTTGGTGTCAAAATCATACATATTATCATACTGCAGCATGATTTATCATACTAAATATGATAAAATTATAACAGTTGGCAGGTCTACATGCGTGCTTTTTGATGCAATATTCTCCCCAGAACAGATCGATGCACATGCTTTTACAGCACTTTTTCTTTGATGAAATTCGTAACGAATTTAGCGTCGAATAAATGCAGTATCGCTTGTCATCTTTCACCTACCGATGTGTAAGTGTGTTTGACTGTTGGGCAAACTTCTGTGTCACATTTTATACTCTGGACCAGTTACAGTCACATGACAACAAAGCGGGAATATCGGATATGTAAATTAGCGGTATACGTCACACGAGAAACGCTTTAAAACTTATTTGTACAGCTAATATCCAGATTTAAGGTGCTAGCATTGATTCGATTATGTTCTCAAAGTTTTTTAAGCATACAGAGAAGAATTTAGCTAGGAATTTTTTCATGGGTCCTCAAAATCTGGTGACTAATAAGCATACAGAGAAAAATCCAGCTAGAGATTTTTCTAATAGATATCTATAAGAAAAATCCCTAGCTAAATTCTTCTCTGTAAGCTTAAAAATCTGAGAATGTAATCAAATCAATGAAGGAATTTATAGAACATGTGAGGATTGACTACATCCGAGCAAAATGCAATGCAAACTTTTGGCATAGTTTAATTAGACTACTCAAACACTGCACCTTTCTAAACTGTATTAAGAAACATTGATCATGGATCCGCTACATAGACTATATATTCTTCGTATGCGGGGGGGGGGGGGGCACGGAGTAGAGGAATCAAATGATTTTTTGCACAAGATTAACAACCTACACAGTATAATAAAGTTCCCAATGAAGCTTGAAGGGAATGGAACACTTAATTATCTTGATATCACATTACAAAAAATGGAGCATTTAGTTTTGATTCCAATGTGTATTACAAACCAACCATAGTATCCAAATTTGTTCCTCCTGATTCACACTGCCTTAAAAGTGTACAAAGCTACTGTGTTTAGAACATGGTTCCATAGAGCATGTGCGTGTAATGTATGCAAGCCTGACAGCCTGAATATGAAGGAAATCAAGATTATTTATAATGAAGGTATAAACGCAAGATATAAAAAAGATGATATAGGCAAAGTGTGCAGAAATGTAAAGAATGATATATAATGTCTCATAACAAAATCAACTAGAACGAAGACAACATATACAAGATTCATCACATATATCCATATTGGTTGAAGAATCCAGTATGAAAATATAACAATACTGTAACTCTTTGAATAAAGCTCACGTTGAGAAATGGCTTCCTAGTTTCTTAATTCAATTACTAATCTAAAGCAAATACTATGGGAATTTTACTAGGAAATTTTTTCATTAATAGCAAATTTTTGGAGAAAATTCTTCTCCTTCTTCAGGCTGTCTTGTTGTTGTCACTTTTTCCTGTCACTATCACGGTTACGGTTAACCTTGACAGTTTAGGTTATTTTTCAACAAATCCTGCCAGATGTTAGGCAGGGAAAATCCTTTGCAGTCATTGATGATGGAATTTTGATTTTTTTCAATCTCTATTCCTTCTTTCAGCTTTCTTTTTGAAAATTGCTTTGGAAACTGATGACTTTAAGGGAATTCCAATCCATGCTGTGCCCAGTTTCTCTAACATGCCTATCTAATCCAGTCTTGTTGGAGCAATTTTTTATAGCTGCTTTATATGCTCAGCTATACGAGTTTCTAGTCTGCGACCTGTTTCACCTATGTAAGATAGTCCACAACTACAATTTACTTCATAGACTACTCCTTGCAGTTTTAAAATATCTTTTTCTCTTTGAACTATTTTAGGAAAATTTTTTTAACTTTGTTCTCTAAACTTGGAGCTAGCCTAATATTGTACTTCTTACTAATTCTCTTTAAAGACTCAAATAAACCTTTGTGATAAGAAATTTTTCTAGTGAATTTTACTTGTTGCTTTTGTGGGTTCTTCGTACCATTAAAATTCAGAAGCTTCTCAATTTCTTCTTTAGGATAGTTATTCTCTGCAAGTATGACTTTAAGCTCTTCTTTATGAGCTTCTTTTTTTATCTGCAGTAGAAACTATTTTATTAATTTTTTCTAAAAACTGACTTGCTACATTTTTCTTAATAGAAACTGGATGATAGGAATTGAAATCCAGTAGTCTTTTAGTATTCATTGGTTTTTTATACCAACTAGTGAGGAATTTTTCATCTTCATAATAGACAGTAATATCTAAAAGTTTATTCTTCTTTCTTTTTGAAGTTCATAGTGAACTTAAGGGAATCATCTAATTCATTGAATGAGTCTAGAATTTTTCTGGAACAATTTCTGAGCTATCTATTATAAATAATATATAAATATAATTATTTATAATAGATAGCTCAGAAATTGTTCCAGAAAAATTCTAGACTCATTCAATGAATTAGATGATTCCCTTAAGTTCACTATTGAACTTCAAAAAGAAAGAAGAATAAACTTTCTTAGATATTACTGTCTATTATGAAGATGAAAAATTCCTCACTAGTTGGTATAAAAAACCAATGAATACTAAAAGACTACTGGATTTCAATTCCTATCATCCAGTTTCTATTAAGAAAAATGCAGCAAGTCAGTTTTTAGAAAAAATTAATAAAATAGTTTCTACTGCAGATAAAAAAGAAGCCCATAAAGAAGAGCTTAAAGTCATACTTGCAGAGAATAACTATCCTAAAGAAGAAATTGAGAAGCTTCTGAATTTTAATGGTACGAAGAACCCACAAAAGCAACAAGTAAAATTCACTAGAAAAATTTCTTATCACAAAGGTTTATTTGAGTCTTTAAAGAGAATTAGTAAGAAGTACAATATTAGGCTAGCTCCAAGTTTAGAGAACAAAGTTAAAAAAATTTTCCCTAAAATAGTTCAAAGAGAAAAAGATATTTTAAAACTGCAAGGAGTAGTCTATGAAGTAAATTGTAGTTGTGGACTATCTTACATAGGTGAAACAGGTCGCAGACTAGAAACTCGTATAGCTGAGAATAAAGCAGCTATAAAAAATTGCTCCTACAAGACTGGATTAGATAGGCATGTTAGAGAAACTGGGCACAGCATGGATTGGAATTCCCTTAAAGTCATCAGTTTCCAAAGCAATTTTCAAAAAGAAAGCTGAAAGAAGGAATAGAGATTGTGAAAAATCAAAATTCCATCATCAATGACTGCAAAGGATTTTCCCTGCCTAACATCTGGCAGGATTTGTTGAAAAATAACCTAAACTGTATGGGTAAACCGTAACCGTGATAGCAACAGGAAAAAGTGACAACAACAAGACAGCCTGAAGAAGGAGAAGAGTTTTCTCCAAAAATTTGCTATTAATGAAAAAAATCCCTAGTAAAATTCCCATAATATTTGCTTTAGATTAGTAATTAAATACTGTAACTGTAAAATCACTGATCTCTTTATCACATACAATCTCTCTCTCTCTCTCTCTCTCTCTCTCTCTATATATATATAAATATATATATATACACAACGGCAACAGAATGAAACTTCGGTAGGTAAATTCGGTCATGGTAACAGAAACCAGCGTGGAAATACTCTCATTGAGTTTGCAGAGGCAGAAGGGTTTTTCATCTTGAACTCCTTCTTCAAGAAAAAGCCACACAGGAAATGGACATGGAGACATCCAAATGGGACGACAAGTGAAATTGATTTTATTATGTGTAACAAAAAATTCGTCATAGAAGACTGCAGTGTGCTAAACAAGTTCAACACAGGTAGTGACCATAGATTGGTGAGATGTAAGATGCACCTCAACACTAAACTTGAACGTGGCAAGCTCATAGGACAAACAAAATCTATTGACATAACCAACCTTAAAAAACACCATAATACCTTCAAGTTAGAACTGAAGAACAGGTTCTCTGCTTTAGAAGGCCTAACATCGGAAGAAGTGGACATCTCTGAAGTTAACAGAAAAGTAACCAAAGCTCTTATGGAAACAGCAACAAAATTAGCTGGGTCTAAGAACAAGTTGCATGTGAACAAATTATCAGGAAAAACCAAAATGTTGATGCAAAAAGAAGAGAGATGAGGACAACTAAAGAAGATGTGACTTCCAAAGTGGAATATATAGAGCTATGCAAGACAGTAAGAAAAAGTATCACTGAAGACGTAAGGAAATTCAACTGTGAACTAGTGAGGAAAGCAATTGAAAACAACCAAAGCCTAAAGATAGCAAAGGGACATCTCAGTAAGGGAAGAAAACAGATTATGGCACTGAGAAAAGAAGATGGTTCTGTAACAAGAAATAGAGGCGAAATTTTGACAAGAGTGAAAGATTTCTACTCCAAATTATATGAAAGGGATGATATATGCACTCCAGACATCATGAAAGATACCAGTACCAGAGTTCCTCCAGTCCTTCCAGCAGAAGTTGCACATGCAATCAAGAACATGAAGCGAGGAAAAGCTCCAGGAGAAGATGGAATTACTGTAGACATCATACAAGAAGCAAGTGGAGAAATCGAAACAGTACTCGCCCAAATTTTCACTCGATGCCTTAATGAAGGAAAGATTCCTGAGGATTGGAACACCGCTACAATGATCCTGCTACATAAGAAAGGTGACATTGAGGATCTCGGAAACTACAGACCTATCAGCCTCCTATCAGTAGTTTATAAAATTCTTCACTAAAGTTCTTTCACACCGCTTGAAGGTAACACTGGACATGGCTCAACCGAGAGAACAAGCTGGATTCAGGAGTGGCTACAGCACAATAGATCATATCCACGTGCTGAGAGAACTAATTGAAAGAGCGAGGGAATATGAACTTCCATTGTGCATGGCTTTTATCGATTATGAAAAAGCCTTTGATTCGGTGAAACCATCAGCAGTTACAATGGCTCTGAAAACCTGCGGTATTGAAGATGCATACATTAATATTATTAATAACATCTATGAAAATGCAAGTGCAAAGATTAGGCTGTTTGAAAATACAACGCACGTAAAAATTGGAAAGGGAGTGAGACAAGGTGACACCATATCTCCGAAGCTCTTTAATGCCACATTGGAGGGTGTTTTTCAGTCACTGAGCTGGGAAAACAAGGGGATAAAGATTAATGGAGATTATCTAACCCACCTTCGTTTTGCTGATGACGTAGTCATTTTTGCAACTACCCCATCAGAGCTGCAGAGTATGATCCAGGAACTTGCTGACAAGAGTAAAGAAGTGGGATTAAAAATGAACTTTCAGAAGACAAAAGTGATGTTCAATGCTTTTACAAGAAATGAAGATTTATCGATTGATGGAGAAAAGCTGGAGATAACAGACACGTACGTTTATCTTGGACAGCAGATATCAAGTGAGGGTCACATTGATGAAGAAATTAATCGGCGTACAAAACTTGCCTGGAGAGCTTTTGGAAGAAACAGCATAATTTTCAAGAGCAATATGCCATTATGTCTTAAAAGAAAAGTGTTTGATCAATGCATCCTTCCAGTGCTTACGTATGGTGCGGAGACGTGGACCTTAACTAAAAGAGACATACAAAGGCTGCAGACAACTCAAAGAAGCATGGAGAGGTGCATGCTTGGTGTAACCAGGAGAGATAAGAAGAGGAACTCGTGGATCCGAAAAATGACAAGAGTGGAAGACATCATGATCAGAGTTAAATCCCTGAAATGGCAATGGGCTGGACATACTGCCAGAAGGACAGATCATCGATGGACAGCTGAAATTTTAGATTGGATTCCAAGGGACAGGAAAAGACCCAGAAGAAGACCACATGGGAGATGGGTGGATGAAATTCGGAAAGTATGCAGGGGTGACATGGAGGAGACTGGCACAAGACAGACCGTTGTGGAGGAAACTTGGGAGACCTTCGTCCAGCAGTGGATTGATAATGGTTGACAATGATGATGATGATGATATATATACACACACACTGAGGAGCAATTGAATTAAAGACAGCTGGCGTTATGCAAATGTGGCGCTGTGGGCGGCCCTGTAAACAGAAACGACATGACGTATGCAGCGATCCGACAATATAAGGAGTGATGCGACGGGAATCAGTAAGAGTCGGGCAAAGTGTGGGTAAGACGGAGGATTTAAGCGCATTTGATCGTTGGCAAATTGTCGGGCCCGACGAATGGGTCAGGCACTGGGATTTTCACGAGCCACTGTGTCACAGATGCACCGTGAGTACACCGAATCCAGTAAAACCATCCCTGGAAGGGCTAACTGCTGTGGAAAACAGCGTGTAGATGAGCGAGGTCCTCGTCGGCTAGCTCGCATTGTAACAGTGGATCGATAGGCCACAGTGCAAGAAATCACTTGGCAATTTAACGCTGGTGCACAAAAATGTGTAAGCAGCCACACCATCCAGAACCATCTCCTCGCTATGGGGGTACAGAAGCCATTGTCCCGCGAGGGTACCGCTGCTGACCGCACATCACAGGGTGCAAAGATTGGCATGGGCGCGGAAACATCGCCTGTGGACCCTAGACATGTGGAAAAATGTTGCCTGGACTGATGAGTCGATATCCACGTTGGTGCATGCAGATGGCAGGATACGAGTATGGTGCAGTCCACATGAAGCAATGGATCCTTCTTTGCCAGCAGGGTACTCTTCAAGCTGGTGGGGGTGACATTCTCATCTGGAGACTATTTACGTGGACTGAAATGGGACCCCTGGTATGTGTGACATCGTCCCTCACAGGTCAACGTTGCCGGGATATCCTGGACCATTTGCTCCCGTTTGTGCGTCTTCGACATCCCACTGGGTACCTCATCCTGCAACAAGACAATGCACTGTGCCATCACTCCCGAATTGTATCCGAATCGTTGGATGAACACTCCACCGACGTGACCTCGCTTCCTTGGCCAGCTAGGTCACCTGTACTCAATCCCATCGAGCACATCTGGGATGCCACTGAGAGAGATGTTCCAGGCTCTAACCCCTCCATCAAATCTTCGTGAACTGTGGGATCTTGTTCAGGGGTCGTGGATCCGTATGGCTTCCCAACGCTTCCCGTGTCTTGTCGAGTCCATGCCGAGAAGAATTGCCGCAATCATCAGGGCAAAAGCAAAGGCGGTGCTACATGTTACTAGACAGGTAGCTCCGATTCAATTACTCTTCAGTGTGTGTATATATATATATAGGATGTAAGGTCAGGTGATGCGCAACATCACAGCCTCTCCTTGACAAATGTCAACCCCCGCCTTCTCGTGGTGCATCCTGTTCCCACTAAAAGGGCTCTGACGACCGCCAATAGCGGTATAACTATACCATCGGGATTAAAGGAAATGCTATCCCACACTCACCAACCCGCTTGGCAAGCGTGGTGAGTTATGGCCAAACCCCTCCAAAATGACTCCACAACTTAAATCTTGGCCCTCAGTCTCTGGCAGCTGGAATGTATCTGGCCAAGGCAACTGCCAGTGCGACATGAAGGCAGAGGGTGCTAAAAATCACTGGGGGACCGAACTAGGCTGCCATTTGATGCTGACCTTGGCTACTTACAATGGACACTCCCTACCTTCTGATTCAAGGGTCCTTGAATTGGAAGAGGAACTACAAAGGATCAAGTGGGACATTGTCGGGCTAAGTGAGGTAAGGAGAAAAGAAGAAGATCTCATTGAACAGAAAAGCAGAAATCTCTTCTGCTATCATGGGACAGATACTGGCAGTACTAGTGGTGTTGGATTTATAATAAAGAAGAAACTGAAGGATAAAGTTGTAAAAGTTGAAAGTTTCTCTGACAAAGCTGCACGACTCATTATCCAACTCTCGAAAGATACCAGGCCCAGATTATTCAAATTTATGCATCCACCACAAGTCATCCTGAAGAAGGAATTGAAGAATTTTATGAGGAAATTTGTCATCTAAATAATAAAGGCAAGCAACACTTGAATATAATTACGGGAGATTTCAATGCAAAAATAGGGCAACAGCAAACAGAATGAAACTTGAGTAGGTAAATTTGGTCACGGCAACAGAAACCAGTGTGGAAATACTCTCTTAGAGTTTGCAGAGGCAGAAGGGTTTTTCATCATGAACTCCTTTTACAAGAAAAAGCCACATAGGAAATGGACATGGAGACATCCAAATGGGACGACAAGTGAAATTGATTTTATTAGGTGTCAAAAGAAATTTGTCATGGAAGACTGCAGTGTGCTGAACAAGTTTAACACAGGTAGTGACCATAGATTGGTGAGATGTAAGATGCACCTCAACACTAAACTCGAATGTGGCAAGCTCACAAGACAAACAAAATGTATTGACATAACCAACCTTAAAAAACACCATAATACCTTCAAGTTGGAACTGAAGAACAGATTCCCTGCTTTAGAAGGCCTAACATTGGAAGAAGTGGATATTTTTGAAGTTAACAGAAAAGTAACCAAAGCTCTTATGGAAAAACAGCAACAAAATTAGCTGGGTCTAAGAGCAAGTTGCATGTGAACAAACTATCAGGAAAACCCAAAATGTTGATGCAAAAAAGAAGAGAGATGAGGACAACTAAAGAAGATGTGACTTCCAAAGTGGAATATATAGAGCTATGCAAGACAGTACGAAAAAGTATTGACGTAAGGAAATTCAACTGTGAACTAGTGAGGAAAGCAATTAAAAACAACCAAAGCCTAAGGATAGTAAAGGGACAACTCAGTAAGGGAAGAAAACAGATTATGGCACTGAGAAAAGAAGATGGTTCTGTAACAAGAAATAGAGGCAAAATTTTGACAAGAATGAAAGATTTCTACTCCAAATTATATGAAAGGGATGATACATGTACTCCAGACATCATGAAAGGTACCAGTACCAGAGTTCTTCCAGTCCTCCCAGCAGAAGTTGCACATGCAATCAAGAACATGAAGCAGTGAAAAGCTCCAGGAGAAGATGGAATTACTGTAGACATCATACAAGAAGCAAGTGTAGAAATTGAAACAGTACTCGCCCAAGTTTTCACTCGATGCCTTCGATGCCTTAATGAAGGGAAGATTCCTGAGGATTGGAACAATGCTACAATGATCCTGCTACATAAAAAGGTGACATTGAGGATCTCGGAAACTACAGGCCTATCAGCCTCCTATCAGTGGTTTATAAAATCTTCACTAAAGTTCTGTCACACCGCTTGAAGGTAACACTGGACATGGCTCAATCGAGAGAACAACCTGGATTCAGGAGTGGCTACAGCACTATAGATCATATCCATGTACTGAGAGAACTAATTGAAACAGCGACGGAATATGAACTTCCATTGTGCATGGCTTTTATCGATTATGAAAAGGCCTTTGATTCGATGAAACCATCAGCAGTTACAATGGCTTTGAAATCCTGCGGTATTGAAGATGCATACATTAATATTATTAATAACATCTATGAAAACGCAAGTGCAAAGATTCCACTGTTTGAAAATACAACACGCATAAAAATTGGAAAGGGAGTGAGACAAGGTGACACCATATCTCCCAAGCTCTTTAATGCCACATTAGAAAATGTCTTTCAATCACTGAACTGGGAAAACAAAGGGATAAAGACTAATAGGAATTATCCAACTTATCTTCAATTTGCTGATGACGTAGTCATTTTTGCAACTACCCCATCAAAGCTGCAGAGTATGATCCAGAAACTTTCTGACAAGAGTAAAGAAGTGGGATTAAAAATGAACTTTCAGAAGACAAAAGTGATGTTCAATGCTTTTACAAGAAATGAAGATTTATTTATTGATGGGGAAAAGCTGGAGATAACAGACACGTACGTTTACCTTGGACAGCAGATATCAAGTGAGGGTCACATTGATGAAGAAATTAATCGGTGTACAAAACTTGCCTGGAGAGCTTTTGGAAGAAACAGCATAATTTTCAAGAGCAATATGCCATTATGTCTTAAAAGAAAAGTGTTTGATCAATGCATCCTTCCAGTGCTTACGTATGGTGCACAGACGTGGACCTTAACTAAAAGAGACATACAAAAGCTGCAGAGAACCCAAAGAAGCATGGAGAGGTGCATGCTTGGTGTAACCAGGAGAGATAAGAAGAGGAACTCGTGGATCCGAAAAATGACAAGAGTGGAAGACATCATGATCAGAGTTAAATCCCTGAAATGGCAATGGGCTGGACATACTGCCAGAAGGACAGATCATCGATGGACAGCTGAAATTTTAGATTGGATTCCAAGGGACAGGAAAAGACCCAGAAGAAGACCACATGGGAGATGGGTGGATGAAATTCAAAGTATGCAGGGGTGACATGGAGGAGACTGGCACAAGACAGACCGTTGTGGAGGAAACTTGGGGAGACCTTCGTCCAGCAGTGGATTGATAATGGTTGACAATGATGATGATGATATATATATACACACACACTGAGGAGCAATTGAATTAAAGACAGCTGGTGTTATGCAAATGTGGCGCTGTGGGCGGCCCTGTAAACAGAAACGACATGACGTATGCAGCGATCCGACAATATAAGGAGTGATGCGACGGGGAATCAGTAAGAGTCGGGCAAAGTGTGGGTAAGACGGAGGATTTAAGCGCATCTGATCGTTGGCAAATTGTCGGGGCCCGAAGAATGGGTCAGGCACTGGGATTTTCATGAGCCACTGTGTCACAGATGCACCGTGAGTACACCGAATCCGGTAAAACCATCCCTGCAAGGGCTAACTGCTGTGGAAAACAGCATGTAGATGAGCGAGGTCCTCGTCGGCTAGCTCGCATTGTAACAGTGGATAGATAGGCCACAGTGCAAGAAATCACTTGGCAATTTAACGCTGGTGCACAAAAATGTGTAAGCAGCCACACCATCCAGAACCATCTCCTCGCTATGGGGTACAGAAGCCATTGTCCCGCGAGGGTACCGCTGCTGACCGCCCATCACAGGGTGCAAATATTAGCATGGGCGCGGAAACATCGCCTGTGGACCCTAGACATGTGGAAAAATGTTGCCTGGACTGATGAGTCGATATCCACGTTGGTGCATGCAGATGGCAGGATACGAGTATGGTGCAGTCCACATGAAGCGATGGATCCTTCTTGCCAGCAGGGTACTCTTCAAGCTGGTGGGGGTGACATTCTCATCTGGAGACTATTTACGTGGACTGAAATGGGACCCCTGATATGTGTGACATCGTCCCTCACAGGTCAACGTTACCGGGATATCCTGGACCATTTGCTCCCGTTTGTGCGTCTTCGACATCCCACTGGGTACCTCATCCTGCAACAAGACAATGCACTGTGCCATCACTCCCGAATTGTATCCGAATCGTTGGATGAACACTCCACAGACGTGACCTCGCTTCCTTGGCCAGCTAGGTCACCTGTACTCAATCCCATCGAGCACATCTGGGATGCCATTGAGAGAGATGTTCCAGGCTCTAACCCCTCCATCAAATCTTCGTGAACTGTGGGATCTTGTTCAGGGGTCGTGGATCCGTATGGCTTCCCAACGCTTCCTGTGTCTTGTCGAGTCCATGCCGAGAAGAATTGCCGCAATCATCAGGGCAAAAGCAAAAGGCGGTGCTACATGTTACTAGACAGGTAGCTCCGATTCAATTACTCTTCAGTGTGTGTGTATATATATATATAGGATGTAAGGTCAGGTGATGCGCAACATCACAGCCTCTCCTTGACAAATGTCAACCCCGCCTTCTCGTGGTGCATCCTGTTCCCACTAAAAGGGCTCTGACGACCGCCAATAGCGGTATAACTATACCATCGGGATTAAAGGAAATGCTATCCCACACTCACCAACCCGCTTGGCAAGCGTGGTGAGTTATGGCCAAACCCCTCCAAAATGACTCCACAACTTAAATCTTGGCCCTCAGTCTCTGGCAGCTGGAATGTATCTGGCCAAGGCAACGGCCAGTGCGACATGAAGGCAGAGGGTGCTAAAAATCACTGGGGGACCGAACTAGGCTGCCATTTGATGCTGACCTTGGCTACTTACAATGGACGCTCCCTATCTTCTGATTCAAGGGTCCTTGAATTGGAAGAGGAACTACAAAGGATCAAGTGGGACATCGTCGGGCTAAGTGAGGTAAGGAGAAAAGGAGAAGAAGATCTCATTGAACAGAAAAGCAGACATCTCTTCTGCTATCATGGGACAGATACTGGCAGTAGTAGTGGTGTTGGATTTATAATAAAGAAGAAACTGAAGGATAAAGTTGTAAAAGTTGAAAGTTTCTCTGACAAAGCTGCACGACTCATTATCCAACTCTCGAAAAGATACCAGGCCCAGATTATTCAAATTTATGCATCCACCACAAGTCATCCTGAAGAAGGAATTGAAGAATTTTATGAGGAAATTCCTCATCTAAATAATAAAGGCAAGCAACACTTGAATATAATTATGGGAGATTTCAATGCAAAAATAGGGCAACAGAATGAAACTTGAGTAGGTAAATTTGGTCACGGCAACAGAAACCAGTGTGGAAATACTCTCTTAGAGTTTGCAGAGGCAGAAGGGTTTTTCATCATGAACTCCTTTTACAAGAAAAGGTCACATAGGAAATGGACATGGAGACATACAAATGGGACGACAAGTGAAATTGATTTTATTAGGTGTCACAAGAAATTTGTCATGGAAGACTGCAGTGTGCTGAACAAGTTTAACACAGGTAGTGACCATAGATTGGTGAGATGTAAGATGCACCTCAACACTAAACTCGAATGTGGCAAGCTCACAAGACAAACAAAATGTATTGACATAACCAACCTTAAAAAACACCATAATACCTTCAAGTTGGAACTGAAGAACAGATTCTCTGCTTTCGAAGGCCTAATATTGGAAGAAGTGGATATTTTTGAAGTTAACAGAAAAGTAACCAAAGCTCTTATGGAAAAACAGCAACAAAATTAGCTGGGTCTAAGAGCAAGTTGCATGTGAACAAACTATCAGGAAAACCCAAAATGTTGATGCAAAAAAGAAGAGAGATGAGGACAACTAAAGAAGATGTGACTTCCAAAGTGGAATATATAGAGCTATGCAAGACAGTACGAAAAAGTATCGACGTAAGGAAATTCAACTGTGAACTAGTGAGGAAAGCAATTAAAAACAACCAAAGCCTAAGGATAGTAAAGGGACAACTCAGTAAGGGAAGAAAACAGATTATGGCACTGAGAAAAGAAGATGGTTCTGTAACAAGAAATAGAGGCAAAATTTTGACAAGAATGAAAGATTTCTACTCCAAATTATATGAAAGGGATGATACATGTACTCCAGACATCATGAAAGGTACCAGTACCAGAGTTCTTCCAGTCCTCCCAGCAAAAGTTGCACACGCAATCAAGAACATGAAGCAGTGAAAAGCTCCAGGAGAAGATGGAATTACTGTAGACATCATACAAGAAGCAAGTGGAGAAATTGAAACAGTACTCGCCCAAGTTTTCACTCGATGCCTTAATGAAGGGAAGATTCCTGAGGATTGGAACAACGCTACAATGATCCTGCTACATAAAAAAGGTGACATTGAGGATCTCGGAAACTACAGGCCTATCAGCCTCCTATCAGTGG
Source organism: Macrothele yani (assembly GCA_039090855.1). NCBI lineage: Eukaryota > Metazoa > Arthropoda > Arachnida > Araneae > Macrothelidae > Macrothele > Macrothele yani. The sequence goes on from CM077012.1 coordinate 48,481,653, forward strand.
TTTATAAAATCTTCACTAAAGTTCTTTCACACCGCTTGAAGGTAACACTGGACATGGCTCAATCGAGAGAACAACCTGGATTCAGGAGTGGCTACAGCACTATAGATCATATCCATGTACTGAGAGAACTAATTGAAACAGCGACGGAATATGAACTTCCATTGTGCATGGCTTTTATCGATTATGAAAAGGCCTTTGATTCGGTGAAACCATCAGCAGTTACAATGGCTTTGAAATCCTGCGGTATTGAAGATGCATACATTAATATTATTAATAACATCTATGAAAACGCAAGTGCAAAGATTCCACTGTTTGAAAATACAACACGCATAAAAATTGGAAAGGGAGTGAGACAAGGTGACACCATATCTCCCAAGCTCTTTAATGCCACATTAGAAAATGTCTTTCAATCACTGAACTGGGAAAACAAAGGGATAAAGACTAATAGGAATTATCCAACTTATCTTCATTTTGCTGATGACGTAGTCATTTTTGCAACTACCCCATCAGAGCTGCAGAGTAATATCCAGGAACTTGCTGACAAGAGTAAAGAAGTGGGATTAAAAATGAACTTTCAGAAGACAAAAGGGATGTTCAATGCTTTTACAAGAAATGAAGATTTATCGATTGATGGGGAAAAGCTAGAGATAACCAATACCTACATTTATCTCGGACAGTAGATATCAAGTGAGGGTCACATTGATGAAGAAATTAATTGGCGTATAAAACTTGCCTGGAGAGCTTTTGGAAGAAACAGCATAATTTTCAAGAGCAATATGCCATTATGTCTTAAAAGAAAAGTGTTTGATCAATGCATCCTTCCAGTGGCTTACGTATGGTGCAGAGATGTGGACCTTAACTAAAAGAGACATACAAAGGCTGCAGACAACTCAAAAAGGCATGGAGAGGTGCATGCTTGGTGTAACCAGGAGAGATAAGAAGAGGAACTCGTGGATCCGAAAAATGACAACAGTGGAAGACATCATGATCAGAGTTAAATCCCTGAAATGGCAATGGGCTGGACATACTGCCAGAAGGACAGACCATCGATGGACAGCCGAAATTTTAGATTGGATTCCAAGGGACAGGAAAAGACCCAGAAAATGACCACATGGGAGATGGGTGGATGAAATTCGAAAGTATGCGGTAGTAACATGGAGGAGACTGGCACAAGACAGACTGTTGTGGAAGAGGCTTGGAGAGACCTTTGTCCAGCAGTGGATTGATAATGGTTGACAATGATGATGATGATATATGTATGTGTGTATTATATATATACACTGGCGGAGAGTGAAAAAAGAACACCAAGAAGGAGACGTCCGATACCAACGAAATTTATACAGCATAATAACGGAATACAGAGGATAACGTGATCAAAACATTATGGCAAAATACAGCTGTATTTGCTGGTAAACTGAAAAATAACATTTCCATGTAACATGGTTAGTACGAGGTTGAACCGCCATGAACTGCGTCACACTGTGCAATTCTGGCATGGAGTCTGTCGTACAGATGTTGGATGTAAGTTTGGGGTATTGAGTTCCAAGCATCCTCAACCTGGACGCGTAAATCGGGGATGGTCGTGGCTGGCCGTGGAGACCGGATAAGTTGTCGTTCCATAAAATCCCACGTGCTCAATGGGGGACAAATCCGGTGAACATGCAGGCCATGGAAGTTGTCTCACACCCTGAAGTGCATGTTGTGTTGCACATGCCATGTGGGCGTGGGTTATCTTGCTGGAAAACACCACGATGGACCGACCTTACAAACGACACAACAACGGGCTGAATGATGATGTTGATGTAGGAGGTGCTGTTTAACGTACCCGGTACAAACACTAGTTGTGTACGGGAGTGATAGCTGATCGCTCCCCACACCAGGAGACCAGGTGTAGGCCCTGTGTGTCGCTGGCGGATGCAAGAAGGGTGGAGACGCTTCCCTGTGCGTCTGCGAACACGAATACGGCCATCGGAGGCTCCCAAGCAGAATCTGCTTTCATCGCTGAACGACAGATCGCCATTGCGTTCTCCAGTGTAGACGTTGGTGACACCACTGCAGCCGTTCCTGACGGTGGGCTGGAGTCAGAGGTACACATGCCAGAGGCACAGGTGCAGGTAGTCCTGCATCCAGTAGACGGTTGCGGATTGTTCGCACAGTCACCTCAGGTGCAACGGCAGCTCGGCTGTGCGTCGCAGTGGATGTTCTGCTTGACAACGCCGTTCTTCTTATGCGTCGATCGGTCCGCTCACCAGTCCGTCTGTGACTCCCGGTTCCACGTCTTCTCGTGTGGGAATGTTCCTTGGACCATCTACGCCACCATCGCACCACCACTGATACTTCCTGTTCAATTCGCTCCGCAATACGATGATACGACCGCCCGGCCTCGCGGTGTCCGATGAGACGACCTCGCTCAAAGTCCGATAACTGCTGAAATCATACACGTCTTCCATGTCCAGGCATTGCAGCTTCTTCAGGGTCTTCGTACGTGTCTGTATGCCGACGACTGATTACATTCACTTCGCCGTACTACTTAAATACCACCGACAATAATTTTCATATTATGCCATGCGGTGACGTAAGCGCTCACCGGTTGGTCCCGAAATTAACATCACACCTACATAAACTCTACCCCATTAACATATGTAAATTTCATGATCGTTTGCCAATTCCTTCTTGGTGTTCTTTTTTCACTTTCCACCAGTGTATATACTAAACCGTTAGTATATCCTGACAGCACAAAAAGTTATATCAGAATGACAAAGCGATCCTTGTAGCACCAGATGGAAAAAACATGTGAGAAATGTCAACCAGGAAATGCAGAATGCAGTACTTGCCAGGGAAGTCATGAACTGCTTGGCAGCTTCTATATGGAATAATATTAGAAGAACTGAGTTGCCCATTACATGAATTTTAAAGAGAAACAGTTGAAATCCTCTCCAACAAGTTAGCACACAATGATGTTGTCTCTACGGAACTACAGATATCATAGTTTGGCATTCATTATTAAGGGACAGAAACATGTCGTGACACATCATTTAAACATGTAATAAATAACATATAATACTGCTTGTGTTGTCTTTCATGCTATTTTCAAAATATTTTCATTTTTATGCATTCTAATTATCTGCATTTTGTCTGAATCAATGCCTTGAAAATGCCTCCCAGTGGGAGTAAAAGCTTATACATATACAGTATATGTCGTATTATGCCACTGAATAAATTGATTTGTAATATGCTATAAGTGATTGGAACTTACACAGTTGATGTACACTAAACTGATATAAACATGGTATTTACTAACAGCTAAACATAAAACAAGATACAGTCTCTTTTCAGTTCAGCAATTTTGTGTAAATTACAACATCTGAAACAAGCAAATCTTGCTTTTAGGTGATATTTCAATTTACCTATTTTTTGTTTTTTATAGGAGGGGATCTGTACATGTGACAACAAATCTCTCTTCCCTGTCACCTTTTATGATTCAGCATAATTTTTGACAACTCAAGATTGCAAACTGTAATGACAAAATCCTCGATTTGATATGCAGCAATGTCATTAATGACTTAGTAGTTACCTCTGAATGTGTGGACACTGCACTAAATAAAGATCATCACTATTGTCCATCTCTGTTTTCTTTGCAGATGAAAAGAAAAACAAGTCTTAAGTTTGGCCCAAAGAAGTGTAACTTTAGGAAGGCTGATTACCTCACTCTTTGATAAGACTTTCTAAAGACCACAGATTGGACTTTGTCTTAATTTGAAGACATTAATATTGCGTTAGGTCATTTTTAGTCCAAATATATGAAAGTTTTGATTTTTGCACTGTACATTACTTGGCAAATGCAAGAAGGGTTCCTGCCAGTTCAACAGTAAAATTATTATATAATAAATCAGAGCAAAATTGCTAATGACAGTTCATTATACATAGATCATTTTTGAATCAAAGGTCTAGTCATTTCACATTACACAGGTTGGAAACAAACTCTTATCTGTGAATCTATTGAAATTTCAACCAATTAACAAGCTTGCAACAAGGACCCATCCATGAAGATTAACAAAATATGGAATAATTTTCTCACATCGTTTTCCCAAAATATTAACGGCCAGTTAAAATCTTTCAAAAATTCAACAGATTCCAGCTGAGATATGGTTGGTTGGTTTGTTAGTTTTTATGGCGCAAGGGCCATGTCTAGCCAAAGAGCGCCAAACACAAGACAAGACAAGACACAGGACAGCTGAGATATGGCAGCACAAGATCACAGCCCTGTGATAAGAAATTCAAAAGCTGATCAAGAATGGCACAAAGGACATGATTTGATGGCTGACTAAAGCTGCAATGGCTGAAACCATGGTCCTATTTTAAATCCCTTTACTAGCATTTTAATGTAATCTTCGATTCAAAAATGATCTACGTAAAATTATTCTTGATATTTGCTCAAAAAATAAATAGCACCAAAAAAGGATTTCACTGAATGATGCATATGATATCAACTATAGATATGTAAGATCAAAGATAAAACACTATATTTGTGCTGCATTAAAAAATATGACTATAGCCTTTGTGGAAGATGATATTGCAACCAACTCAAGACACTGTTATTTGTGTAAGAACCTTAGAAATTCCCAAGACATTTCTACAACTATGATTTTTCAGAATACCTTGTTCAGTGGGGTCCATGACATAGTGAAAACATTTGCCAGGTTTTTTTTATGTCAATGTGTCATGACAAAAAGTCAAATTTCAAACATCCATATTACAGCCTTTTCACTAATAATACTCTGCATATATCCCACCAGCCAACATGAAATCATTGATGCTATAGATTGAATGACTGGAAAGAAACCCACTGGCACATATGGTGGAGCTTCTTTTTTTATTGAAGGATCCAAACAGAGCTTTATTACAGCATGGCATATGTTGTTTAATACATTGCTGGCTACTAGTACATTTCTTGCTGTCTGAAAAAAATCTTTGATGACTCCTGAGCACAAGGTGACAAAGCAAAAACTGATAATGGGTTTGGTTGTGTTCATTCCTGCTTTTGCCAAAATTCTGGAATCAATTATGTACCATCAGATCCTGAAAAATGCTATCCCATGAACCTCCAGTGTGCAGCAAGGTTATATTTCCAATAGATTTACCAATGCTGACCTGGTTGAACTCAGCAACGGCACTGCTTGATCAAAGACACTGGTAAGTCTGTGTCTAGTGTGTAGATTTTGCTAAGTCATTTGACTCTCTAAGCTATACTGTGTTTTTAAGTAAGCTTTATGTGTGGGAGTGGGACTTACTGGAAAGTTTACTCAAGTACAAGAGTTGTACCGAAAGTAATGCAAAAGTGGGCATAACTTTTTTATTAATTGACAGAGGTCATTCGAATTGCATGTGTTGGCAGAGTAACTCTTCCTCTATAGTAACCTTTCTTCACTGCAAGTAAATAATGGATTCCAAGAAGAAGCAATGTGCCATCATTGAGTACTTGACAAAGGAAGGGTGCAGGCTGTCTGACATCTACAGTAGGCTACATAATGTTTATGGAGATGACACCATTGACAAGAGCAATATGCATACATGGATGAAGAAGTTTAAAGAAGGGAAAACCAGCAATGAAGACAAACCAAACAGTGGGAGGCCATCATCTACAACCACTGACACCAATCGCCAGCGAGTGGATGAACTGATTCGCGCAGAGAGAAGAGTCACAATCTGTGAGATTGCTGCACAACTGGACTGTGATCACAATGCCATACAAAAGATAGTGGAAGACTTAGGGTATCAGAAAGTGTGTTTAAAGTGGGTACCTTGGCAGCTGACACCCAATTTGAAGGAGAGAATGGTGGAAGTCTGCTCTGTTCTGTTGGAAGCATTTGAAGCCAATGAAAAACAAGGGTTTTTTTATGTGGTGACAGGGGATGAAACGTGGGCATATCTTTACAATCCGGAAACAAAGAATCAATCCGTGGAATGGCGTCACACTTCTTCACCAAGGCCTATGAAGTTCAAGAGCTAGTGATCAGCACAGAAAGTCATGGTGACTGTTTCTTGGAATGACAAGGGTGTCATTTTCCTTGATTTTCTGGAACATAGCCATACTGTGGCTAGCAAGCGGTACATTGAGACACTCAAGAAGCTTAGAGAAGCAATAAGGAGGACGAGACCGAACAAGAATCTGAAAGGATCCACATTCACCATGAGAATGCGAGACCACACACATCTTTGGCAACAAATCAGGCGATCAGCAAATTAGGCTGGTCGGTGGTCCCCCATACATCCCAGATCTGGCACTCTCTGACTTCCACTTGTTCAGTCCAATGAAGGACAGTCTCCAGAAACAATGATTTGATGACACAGATGAGGTGAAAGTGGCTGTGAAGAAGTAGGTACAACAGTCCACACCTGAATTTTTCCAAAGAGGATTAGAAACTTGGGTTCAACGATGGCACACGTGCATCACTTGTGATGGGGATTATGTTGAGTAGTACCTTTGTATAGAAAAAGAGTCACTTTACCAACGTGTGCAATTTGAGCGACCTCTGTCAGTTAATAAAAAAGTTATGCCCATTTTTGCATTACTTTCAATACAACCCTTGTATAGTTCCAGTCTTTCTTTGTTAAAGACCGCACTGTGGTATGCAGGAGGGATTATCTTTCTACTAAGTACTGAAACACTTCTGTGGTGCTTCAAGGACTGAATCTCAGCCTGTTACCCTTTGTATTTTCTAAGTCATCTAGAAGTGGTCTGTTTGATGTTTGCTGATAATGTCACCAACTCTCACATCAATTCATCATAGTGGTGAGTTATTCAGAACAATTTCCCGAGAACAACATAACCTTTGACAACTCAACATTAAGAACTTTAATGACAAAATCCTTGATTTGATACCCAACAATGTCACTAGTGACTTAGCAGTCACATCTGAATGTGCTGACTCAACAATTATTGAAGAGGATCACTATCATTCATCTTTGTTTTCTTTGCAGGTGTCTGTACTTTAACAGATACGGCAAGTACACGAGAGACATTTCTACCACTCCATTAAGAAAAGAATTCAGTCTAGGCATCCATGAAACAAGATGAGATCTCAACTCAACATTTTTCTACAAGGTCATTAACAATTATATGTTTTTTTTTGTTTTTTTGATTGGAGGTTTAACGACCACCGTGAGCAACTCAATGGGCTATAAGCAGTCGCCCGTCCCTAATTTAGGGTCACTGGTTCCAGGGAAGGAGAGAGCCAGTGCCGTAAGACAAACACAACATCCATGCCTCACCGGGATTCGAACCCGGACCCCTTTCGGACGAATGATCAGAGGCCAGCGCCTTTAACAATTATATGGTTGCTATCCATCTTGTTCTCTTAGACTCAGGATACCTCCTGGTAGCCTTATGAATTGCTGTTTTTGACAAACCAGCCTACAGATCTGACATCGTATCAGTCACCTGTCATTAAATTTTACCATTTGCTCAACTCTAAAAGGCATAGATATTTTTGCAATGAATGAAAGAACTTTTAAAGCTACTTTATACCAAAGCCTCACAGTGTGTTGATCATTAATACAGCCTGCTATTAACCACATTTTATATTGGGGCATGCTTTGTATCTATTGGGTTGTCAGATAAGTTCATTTGGTTTTTTCCAATGTTATTTGAAGGATCACGAACAATATTTTGATCATAGTGTTATATTGTTTTTTGTAGCTCTATTCTTCCTGTACAACTTTTGTTCATCGGTTTCGATATTATATTTGGTTTAACTCTTTTTAGCCATATGAAGATCAAGTGCCAAGTAGACAGAAATGAGCATTTTCGACACCTGCTTCTCTTTGCCTTCAATCAAGGTTTCAAAGCTGACCAAGTCATTTGTGCTGTGTACGGAGAAGGCGCTATTACTGACAGCTTCAAGAAGGGGAAATTCGACCTCACAGACTCTCCACGTTGCGGCAGACCTGTTCAGTTCAATGAGGATGGACTGAATGAGCTCAATCATGAGGATTCGCATCAATCCACTAGGGAATTGACCCAGCAAATGGGATGCTCTCAGGATACCATCACCTGTCACCTTCACTCGATGGGTAAAGTCCAAAAACTTGGTGCATGGGTGCCACATTCTCTGAACGCAAGAGACAAACTCCAAGGCTCCACTATCACTACCAGTTTGCTTGCTTGACACCAGGCTATTTGTGGACACAAACGGAGATTTCTTGACCGCATCGTCACTGGCGATAAAAAATGGTGTCTCTATGTTGATATGAAGCAGAGGAACGAATGGCTGAGTCCTCACAAGCAAGCAACACCTCGAGCCAAAGCCGAGCTGCATCCACGCTAGACCACAATCTGCATTTGGTGGGATTGGGAAGGTGTAATGCACTACGAATTGCTTGAAAAGAACACCATGAGCAATGCACAGCTTCACGTTCAGCAAATGCATAAGCTCAATGAGGCAATTCAACTGAAACAACCCAACCGGCGGCACTGTGTGTTTCTTTAACATGACAACGCTCGTCTCCCCCCCCCCCATGTCGCTAATCTGACCAAAACGCTATTCAAGATATCAGTTGGGAAGTTCTACCACACCCACCCTATTCTCCAGATCTAGCATGCTCAGGTTATCACCTTTTTCCGGTTGCTTTCTAACAGTCTGCTAGGCGTATCGTTTAACGATGACGTCAAGCTGATACGGTGGCTTGATGACTTCGAGTCAAAACCCGGGGATTTCTACCTTCGAGTCATTGACAACCTAGTGGAACGCTGGCAAAAGGTCATGAACAATGAAGGAGAATATATTATCGACTGATTTGTCAAAACTTTTTCATGGAAAATAAGGTTTCCAATTATTGGAAAAAAACCAAATGAAATTATCTGACAACCAAATACATTCTTTTTTTTTCAAACTTCATTTTTTTCATTGATATAATTTTTTTTTTTCACTGCTATGATTACCCCTTCTCTATAATTGAGTTGTAGAGCCTGCTGAGACGTAGTGCCTTTTTTTTTTTTTTTTTGCCATATTTCACTTGTATCACACAAAAGCTCAGCGTTTGCACCAGAATTGTGCCATACTTTTGCAGATGTCTGCACACACTGAGAGGACAGAAATCATGGGATACCCGATTCCTGGGCAATACACCATTTTGATCCATCTCGCTAATGGACAAACCCATCGTTTAGCAGGAATATAGGTAGGAGGACGTCACTGTATTCATGTAGATAGCAAATTGACGTCAGTGTGGATAAATGTTACTTACGGGGGTGAGGGGGGTGGGTGACAAGACACGTTCTGATTGTGTGAGGAATGAAGATGTGTTGCAGTTGTGTATGTGAAGCAAAATATTGTTAGCAAGGTGGAGACTAATATGCTTCGGTGGTTTGGCCATGTTGAAAGAATAAATGACGAAGTGCTTACTAAGAAAATCTTTTTAGCCCAAGTGGCAGGAAGGAAGGCAGAGGAAGGCCAAGGAAGTCATGGGAGGATTAGATTCAAGAGTGTCTGCATCAGAAAAAGATTATGAGTATGAAGTATAGAAGATCTTGTGTACGGTGTGCGATGGATGTGAGTGAAGCCCGAGTTGTATGTCAAGATCGCTGTAAATGGAGAAGTTTGACACAATAACAGTAAGTAAAAATTATCTGGTAGTTTGTATTTCTTTGTGGAGCTAACCTCTGAATCTCAGAGAACAGCTTAGTGATATGTCATCATCATTGTCAACCATTATCAATCCACTGCTGGACGAAGGTCTCCCCAAGTTTCCTCCACAACGGTCTGTCTTGTGCCAGTCTCCTCCATGTCACTCCCGCATACTTTCGAATTTCATCCACCCATCTCCCATGTGGTCTTCTTCTGGGTCTTTTCCTGTCCCTTGGAATCCAATCTAAAATTTCGGCTGTCCATCGATGATCTGTCCTTCTGGCAGTATGTCCAGCCCATTGCTATTTCAGTGATTTAACTCTGATCATGATGTCTTCCACTCTTGTCATTTTTCGGATCCACGAGTTCCTCTTCTTATCTCTCCTGGTTACACCAAGCATGCATCTCTCCATGCTACTTTGAGTTGTCTGCAGCCTTTGTATGTCTCTTTTAGTTAAGGTCCACGTCTCTGCACCATACGTAAGCACTGGAAGGATGCATTGATCAAACACTTTTCTTTTAAGACATAATGGCATATTGCTCTTGAAAATTATGCTGTTTCTTCCAAAAGCTCTCCAGGCAAGTTTTGTACGCCGATTAATTTCTTCATTAATGTGACCCTCACTTGATATCTGCTGTCCAAGATAAACGTACGTGTCTGTTATCTCCAGCTTTTCTCCATCAATCGATAAATCTTCATTTCTTGTAAAAGCATTGAACATCACTTTTGTCTTCTGAAAGTTCATTTTTAATCCCACTTCTTTACTCTTGTCAGCAAGTTCCTGGATCATACTCTGCAGCTCTGGTGGGGTAGTTGCAAAAATGACTACGTCATCAGCAAAACGTAGGTGGGTTAGATAATCTCCATTAAACTTTATCCCCTTGTTTTCCCAGCTCAGCGACTGAAAAACACCCTCCAATGTGGCATTACAGAGCTTCGGAGATATGGTGTCACCTTGTCTCACTCCCTTTCCAATTTTTACGTGTGTTGTATTTTCAAACAGCCTAATCTTTGCACTTGCATTTTCATAGATGTTATTAATAATATTAATGTATGCATCTTCAATACCGCAGGTTTTCAGAGCCATTGTAACTGCTGATGGTTTCACCGAATCAAAGGCTTTTTCATAATCGATAAAAGCCATGCACAATGGAAGTTCATATTCCCTCGCTCTTTCAATTAGTTCTCTCAGCACATGGATATGATCTATTGTGCTGTAGCCACTCCTGAATCCAGCTTGTTCTCTCGGTTGAGCCATGTCCAGTGTTACCTTCAAGCGGTGTGAAAGAACTTTAGTGAAGATTTTATAAACTACTGATAGGAGGCTGATAGGTCTGTAGTTTCTGAGATCCTCAATGTCCCCTTTCTTATGTAGCAGGATCATTGTAGCGGTGTTCCAATCCTCAGGAATCTTTCCTTCATTAAGGCATCGAGTGAAAATTTGGGCGAGTACTGTTTCGATTTCTCCACTTGCTTCTTGTATGATGTCTACAGTAATTCCATCTTCTCCTGGAGCTTTTCACTGCTTCATGTTCTTGATTGCATGTGCAACTTCTGCTGGGAGGACTGGAAGAACTCTGGTACTGGTACCTTTCATGATGTCTGGAGTACATGTATCATCCCTTTCATATAATTTGGAGTAGAAATCTTTCACTCTTGTCAAAATTTTGCCTCTATTTCTTGTTACAGAACCATCTTCTTTTCTCAGTGCCATAATCTGTTTTCTTCCCTTACTGAGATGTCCCTTTGCTATCTTTAGGCTTTGGTTGTTTTCAATTGCTTTCCTCACTAGTTCACAGTTGAATTTTCTTACGTCTTCAGTGATACTTTTTCTTACTGTCTTGCATAGCTCTATATATTCCACTTTGGAAGTCACATCTTATTTAGTTGTCCTCATCTCTCTTCTTTTTTGCATCAACATTTTCGTTTTTTCGTTTTTCCTGATAATTTATTTACATGCAACTTGTTTTTAGACCCAGCTAATTTTGTTGCTGTTTCCATAAGAGCTTTGGTTACTTTTCTGTTAACTTCAGAGATGTCCACTTCTTCCGATGTTAGGCCTTCTAAAGCAGAGAACCTGTTCTTCAGTTCAAACTTGAAGGTATTATGGTGTTTTTTAAGGTTGGTTAAGTCAATACATTTGGTTTGTCTTATGAGCTTGCCACGTTCAAGTTTAGTGTTGAGGTGCATCTTACATCTCACCAATCTATGGTCACTACCTGTGTTGAACTTGTTTAGCACACTGCAGTCTTCTATGACGAATTTGTTGTTACACATAATAAAATCAATTTCACTTGTCGTCCCATTTGGATGTCTCCATGTCCATTTCCTGTGTGGCTTTTTCTTGAAGAAGGAGTTCAAGATGAAAAACCCTTCTGCCTCTGCAAACTCAACGAGAGGATTTCCATGCTGGTTTCTGTTGCCGTGACCGAATTTACCTACTGAAGTTTCATTCTGTTGCCGTTGCCCTATTTTTGCATTGAAATCTCCCATAATTATTTTCAAGTGCTGCTTACCTTTATTATTTAGATCACGAATTTCCTCATAAAATTCTTCAATTTCTTCTTCAGCATGACTTGTGGTGGGTGCATAAGTTTGAATAATCTGAGCCTGGTATCTTCTCGAGAGTTGGATAACGAGTCGTGCAGCTCTGTCAGAGGAACTTTCAACTTCTACAACTTTATCCTTCAGTTTCTTGTTTATTATAAATCCAACACCACTAGTTCTGCCAGTATCTGTCCCACGATAGTAGAAGAGATGTCCACTTTTCAGTTCGATGAGATCTTCTCCTTTTCTCCTTACCTCACTTAGCCCCACGATGTGCCACTTGATCCTTTGTAGTTCCTCTTCCAATTCAAGAAGCCTTGAATCAGAAGATAGGGAGCGTCCATTGTAAGTAGCCAAGGTCAGTATCAGATGGCAGCCTAGTCCGGTCCTCCGGGGATTCTTAGCACCCTCTGCCTTCATGTCGCACTGGCCGCTGCCTTGGCCAGGTACATTACAGCTGCCGGAGACTGAGGGCCAAGATTTAAGTTGTGGAATCATTTTGGAGGGGTTTGGCCATAACTCACCACGCTGGCCAAGCGGGTTGGTGAGTGGATAAATGTTGTGAGTTAACAGAGTTTGAAAGAGGGATGATAGTGGTGATAGTAGGTGCCTTATGCATGGGTCAGAGTTCCATTGCTAATGCCACATCATTGGGCTGTACACCTCAACTGGACAAAAGAACATTGGCACTGGACCTTGCATGATTGGAGATGGATCTCCCGGTCCAATGAATCATGTTTCTAGTAATTTCTAACAGAAGGAAGAGTGCGTGTCTGGCAAAAACAGCATGAAGCAATGGATCCAGCATGTAAACAATGAATTGCTCAGGCTGATGCAGGCTCAGTGATGGGCTGGATAGTGTTCAACTGACAAACGTTGGGACCTCCAGTCTAGATGCATCTCTCAACAGTGTCCACGCTACGTATCTACCCTTTGAGATGATCATCTGTTTATGTTCTTCATGCACCCACAAGGCTATGGACTCTTGCAGCAGGGAAGTGTGGCTCCCTACAGAGTCATGGTGACAGGAATATGGTTGAAAGAACATTTTGTAGGATTTCTCACCCTGGAATGGCCTCTCCGTTCACCAGACATGAAAAACTGTGTTACACTTTCCTGACCTAGTGGTATAGCGTCTAAAAGGGGAAGTGTGCCGTGCGAACTCAAAAACTGTGTTCGAAATATGTCCCACGCCGCATCGCGCCGCTGCAGACGGTGTCTGTGTCAGAGAATGTGTGTAGCGATGTGCATGTAACCCAAACAACGGGGGTTGAATTAGGATGTAAGTGTACGATTTTCTTAAGTGTGCGATTATGGAAACACCCTTTTACGGTTCAGTGAAATGTCTTAAGTCTGCCGTAGAGTGCAGCGTCGTCGTCAATTTAATTTACAATAGAATTCTACATGATTTAAATTGATATGCAACCTCCTTGAAGAATGCCCACTAAAACGATAACAAATGGCGTGGATGTGCCAAGTAAAGACGTGCTGTTTGGAAAATTTAAATATATCACTCAGTACTCAGTAGCGGCTAGTGGTAAGCTAAGATGGAGGGCCTGCATTCAAATTTTGTAGATATCACTTCGAAAGCTAAGTTACTGAACCTGCTGATGCTGTCCCTTTAATAATAATTTATATATGTACTCGTAGAAATTAATATTTAGTTTTTATATTTAGCAACTGATAGGGAAATTCTAGAGATAACCGATACCTGAATTAGGGAGCAGATATCAAGGAGTGGCCATATTTATGAAGAAAATAATTGGCGTATAAAACTTGGTTTGATGCATTATTTCTTAAAAGAAAAGTGTTTGGCATATTTTGTAGTCACAAATCATTTTAATGTGAACTTCGGAATCATAGTGCTATCCAGTATTTTTGTGTATATTTCCTCATTGTTTACCTTGTGGAGAGGTACCCATGCATACAGCATACACCGGTACTGGGTACTGGCCTCCCGGTAATAAATAAGGGCGTCTTTCTCTCCCTTCCCACTTCGCTTTTGTGTCACTTCGTATTGGGCGCTCTAGCCTAAATCTCCTAGTTTCCTATTTCTAAGGGTTGTTTAAGACCTGGGGTCAGACACTCCCTAAAATCCTCTACATATGATCATTTGATCATCACCCACGCATACACCATTGCACATCAAAGAAATTAGTTCCACATACATTCCATGCAGGACCCTTATCCTAACGATCTTAACATGATGCTAACGATCCTAACATGACGCTCATTAATCAGTGCATCCTTCCAGTTGTTACGCACAGAGCAGAGACATGGACCTCAACTAAAACAGATATACCGAGGTTGCAGACAACAGAAAAAAAGGATTGAGAGATGCATGTTTGATGTAACCAGGAACAGGAAAGATACAAAGAGGAACTCGTGGATCGGGAAAATTACAAGGATGGAAGACAGCAATGATCAGAATCCCTGAAATTGCAATGGGATGGACATATTTCTAGAAGAAAGAGCCAGCGAGAAATATTAAACTGGATAGCAAGGGACATAAAAAAAAAGGACCCAGAAGATGATGTGGGAGATGGGTGGATGAAATTCGGGAGCAAGAAGAAAACTGGCTCTAAACAGACTTTTGTGGAAGAAACTTGGAGACTGTTATCCAGCAGTGGATTGAGATAGTGGTTGTAAATAATATATAAATGTAGATACTGTAAGAGCAACACACACTCAGTTAAGGGAACCAGTTTTAAAGATAAAAAAAATGCGTGTGCCAGTGACAGCGGACACGCACCCAACGTCATATACGCATTTTCAGGTGTCAATTATGACCCCTAGTAGAAATATAATAAATATTTTTCTTCTGATACGCTCCCTTTTGGAATTTTGACTTACAGGCATTCTCTTTAATAAATACGAATTGCAAACATATTCCCAGTTTTAATTTTCAAGCTATGATTACAATTTAGTGTAGAACAATTTGTTTTCAAAATTTACCAACTTCGTAAATTTTCTAAACAATTGTGTTTGATTAAATGTTGTGTTTAAAGTAATAAAGTATAAAGCACTACCTCAACTCAAATCTTCAGCTTATTTTTTTTGGGGGGGGGTATGCATATGCAGCAGAAAAGTGAAATATGGCCAATGGAGCAACTTCAATGTTTTTTGATGAATAGAAATGTACATGAGTTTAAAAGCGAAAATTTTGGCTGTGCCTGGTAAGTGAAAATATTAATTTTGTGCAAGTATTTCGCTGCAGAAATTAGTCATTTTTTTTTTCATTTTTCAATTTATCCATTACTGAACTTTATTCTTAATCGCAATTTGTTCACATGCCCATTTTGACCAGAAGTAAAACTTTTTGGCAAAAATCTCGGCAACTGAGTATTTGTTGTTAGCAAACACGAATAATCTCCAGTTGTTAGAATTATCATGTTGAATAAAAGTAGGAACAAACCAAAAGTTGAAGGCCCGGAGATGTATTTGCAGCCAACGAAAGACTGCATTGTAGCTACGTCACTCGCAAATAACTTCGAGGACCACTTATATCTGCTGTACCAGCGAGAGCTGCAGCCCCCAGGGACGTTTTATTCAAAGGAAATGAACTGATGTGGGAATAGGCAGTTTTCCACATAAGTTGGTTTCAATAGCAGTCAGAGCAGCGCGCAAGCGTTCTTTTCGCTCCCAGTGGCGTTGTGCAGGAAAAACTTCCAGCCGAGTTCAGTAAACTCTCTTGATGTGGCATGAAAAAAACTGCTTTGGATTATTGCAGGAGCCGCTCCTGCTGTATATACAAAAATTGCAAGGCTTTTTTGTATGGGACATTATATTGAATGCTTAAGTGTCAGCGTTGGCGATGTTGGCCAGTGACCATCAGGTACAGTGGCATAACTGTGCTGTGTTTCAAAATTAGGGGGGGTCTGATCACATAATGTATATACGCCAGCGATGTTGGTAACCATGCTTAATCGACATCACTGTTTTATTAAGTACACATAATACACGTGTTTGCATTCTATGAAAAATTACAATCTTATATTATTAAATAATTTAGTTGGTTCACATAAAAAGTTCATATCATTATATTCCCGAAACATTTGGGGGATCATTTACATTGGGGATCCCAGACTATGAAAATCTGGGGGTCCTGATCCCCCAGTGGTTAGGCCTATGATCAGGTATAAGTAATACCGTGGTTCAACAAATTTAATGCTGCCAGTCAGATACAGAGCCCTCCTTAAAAACAATTTAGGGACAGCGGGCAAAATTTGCTGTTTGAAGTAAATACGTAGGGGCATGTAAATATAAAGTGCTTCCATGTATCTACTCTTCAAACAGTTATACAGAAACAGCTGATATATAGCATAGAAGGGGAAGTGTGCCGAGCACCCAGCGTATGTATATATTAGCGTGGATATAACAGATATATATAAACGTTGGGTAAGCTTTTCGTATTATTAAGAGGCTTAACAAAAATTATTTTTGTCTGTTACTGACTGGTTTAAAAAACGGTGTGTACCACCTTATTTAAGCACACGCATTTATAATGACATTCCTCTCTGACTGAAGCATAATTTTGGTCATAATGCATGCATCAGAAAATATTTACCAGTAATTGTTCAGAAAAAAAAAAAGGGCTGATTTAGAGGGATTTTTTTTTTACCGTTAGATAAATTTTACTATTAAATGAAGAAATATTGTGGGGGAGCAAATAATTGACCAAGACATTTATTTGTTCTTAATTTCTGAAATTGGAATTATTGCAGTCTCATACTGATATCCCCTCAGTAAATCCAGAAAGGTTTGTCGTCCCAGTAAGGTGCGCGCAGTGACACATTGTGCACAATGTAAACATGTAACACCATTGTGTAATGCCCCTAATAGTTGGGAATAGGTAATACAGATATAATTTACACCAACTGAAACAAATGTTGAAGCACATGTGGAAAAACTGACCTCTGACGTGGACCGGTGTGGAATATTGAACTCTCATCAGCACGGGGACCAAAAGCTTGCTGATGAGAGTTAATTATAAATGGCTTTAGGAATTTCCATACAGAAGCCACGTGTAGTTTGTAATAAAGCAATGTTTTAATCTTACATTGCTTGTAGCATTATTTATTACAATATTACTAAACCTCAGCACATTGGTTAAGCTTTATTCAATTTATACAGTGAGGCAAAAGTAAGCATCCCATTTTAAATGGTTTTTTTTTCCGTTTTTATTTTTTATAAAGTAGAAGCTTGATTAATTCATTGTGGGCTGTTATATGTCAAAGGCTAGTGCAGCAGTTGTTGAAATTTTTTATCAAAAACCGTTTCTCAATTGTATAGCGACAGAGAAATTTATCAGCAATAGAACTTGGGACGGGGGATTTAAAAAGTAACATTACACAAAAAATAAATAACACACAACTTGATTTTTAGGCATCTTAGAAAATGCAATTGAATCAAAGAGCAAGAATTTGTGAATGCAACTATTAGATGTTTTCACACACAATTAAATTTCCGGAAATAAATTTTATACCTGTTTAGTTTATTTTTTTATTACTTTTACACCACCTTGTAAAGAGTAAATTAGTCACACTTAATCACTCATGGCATTTTACAAGTTTTCTTCAAAATACTGAATTTTGTAATATGTAATTCCATCATGGAAGCCCTAGTTAGCAATGCTGAAAATGCCAAAGCTAAATGTTGATTGAAAAAAAAAGTGTGTTTATATCAGATTACCACCAGTGGTTTTGGGATTTGAACATTAAAAATAAAAAAAGATGAAGGGGTGGGGCAGCTTGCTAAAGAATCCCACAGTTCTAAACATTTTTAATGAAAAATAGTAACTCTGCAATATTATTACCACCACACATGTTCCTTAAAATCTTTTTGTATATTAATATCTTATCTGCTGAACTATTCAGTTACTTGGTGGGAGGGGGAGGGGATTAATTTTTTAAAAATAAATACATTTAAAGAAATAACTTTTGAATCTCTAAATAACTTACCAGTTTTTGTAACTTTCTTTTCTAAGTTTGTTAACAACCTGGACATTTCTTGACCTCATTATAGGCTGGAAAAATTCTTAATGAGTTTGGGTTAAGTTTCTAGGATCACTTATTTGCATATGCATTAGGCTTACTGTCAGCTATGTGCATACATATCATATTTAATGAAGGAAAAGTTAACTAGCCACTGCTACATACTCCCAAAATTATCCATTCTTTTTAATACAGTCATATGCTTATATATGGTAATATATAGTAGATCAGTAAACACAGCAGTGGCTGCTCTGCTTGCTACGAGTTGAACATTGGTAATGTGACTAAGTTCAAGCCCCTGGGTTTGAATGACGGAACCTGTTCTGTTGCAAAGTTCTTATTAGCTGTTAAGGTAGTTTTGAGGAAGCGCGTTGAGGGTTTGAGCTGTAGCATTACTGTGGAGTCTGTATATATTTACTGACTCCACAGTAATTATAAGTGAGAGCTATTGACTGACTCCACATATATTTTCTCTCTCCACAGTAATAAAAAACCTGTCTCTCACTTGCTTCCTCATAAAAAGAACCTCAACACCCAAATCCAGGAACTTCATATTTATTTGCAACGTCTCAGCTTAAGGTACTTCATTTTTTCTCTATTATCATTGTGAATCTTATTAAGTCCCTTTATATAGAAATGCAACCGAGTCAGTAAATAAAATTTTGCAATCTTACATGTCACATCTTTACTGTGTTCTGCACAACCAATGAATTTAATTTTCTTTATCAATAACATAGCTAGAATATCAACGATACTATCTCTGTGTAGTTTTTCGGTGCTGAAATAATGTGTAACAATACCTTCCACTTGACTGACAAGAACTAGGAGTTCCTTTGATGGATATAATAAGCCACCTTTATCAAATTCTCGTATCAGTGTTCCAGAAAACCTGGCCTTTTCTTCAATACTGCATGTTAAACACATTTTGGTGCAATCTTTGCATTTAGTTATTGCAACACATTTCCTAGCTACATAACCTGCAACATAAACTAGCAACTGGTTATGGGAATTATGTGGGAAAAGGGAAGCACAATCAGAATATGCAGCACTATTCAAGGTATCTTTCACATTATCTAGCATTTCATCACTTAAAAGTTCATTTAAATTTAACAAAACATTAGGTTTGCAACTGATGGTGTCACTTGGCCCAATAAGGGAATTGATGATTTCTGTTGTGCAGCTAGTACCACACTTTACAGGCTTGGCCAGATTATAAAAACTTAAACACTGCATGGTCACTAAAAATTCTGCTGCAGTGGGGTGGTCATTGCAGCCTGACAGTTGCCGAATAATGCCAAAAATGTTTTCTATTGAGTCTTGACTCAAGCGCGATGTCATTACATACTTGTAGTTCAAGGTTTCTGTTAGATATTTTAGTAGAGAGATAGTACTGCTTATAGTGACTCGTAATCTTGCAGCTGTGCTAGCACTTAAAAACCCAATCTTCTTATCTCCTGCAAAAGCTTCCCATTTATCTAAATATAACAGAAAATCATTAAGTACTTTGCATCCCTCAGAATCTATGCAGAGACTACTTGATGGACTCCTAGAGGTCATTACAGTTATTAACTGCATCATCAACTTTATGAAAAATGCAGTTGCATTAGTACTTCCAAACTGTATTTCAATATGATGCTTATAGAGAAAAAGGCCTTTTAATACTTCGTTGCTAAAAAGCTGCAAAGCATAGCTTGCTCTCATTTTCTCAAAGTTATTCGGGTGAATATGAACGCGTGTAATTTTTGGCATGGCTTTTAGAGTAGTTATGTCAGAGTCCTTCCTCCATGCTGCTTCAACATGCTCTGGTCTTGCTTCTCCTTCAGGCAGAAGAAAACCTCTGGTAACAAATGCGTTCCGTACACATTTTATTAAGTGAAGAAAATCTTATATGAAATGTAAACTTCTAGAACAATCTGTAGGATGCATAATGCTGTATTTAGTTCCAGAACAATCTGCTGATATACCAAATGTCTTCCACATATTCCTGTTCCAAGAAGCCCCATCACACATAATGAAATCAACAAACAGACCTGCATTTTCAGTGAGAATAACAGCTTCAATAATTAATTTTGCAAGCAAAGTTCCACTTATATTGTTACTTGTGGCAAAAACACCAATTATTTGGGTCCAATCTCCATTTAATGGCTGAAACACCATTACCAGTCCGTGATTACATGGGGTATGCTTAACAGTTTCTGAAGTGTATGGCCCAGTATCAACAAACCCTAATATTTCACCAGATGATTTTGCTTGCAGTTTTTCTGTAAGCTTCACTTCATCTATTAATATACCACCATGTCTTGCAAAAGGCTCCATTTCACTTGTTTTCTTTGAAATAGTTTCAAACGTCAGTGCATTGAATCCAAAACCACTGTTGTAATTTGAAATATACTTTCTAATAGTTGTTCTATTAGGTAGGATCATGATTTTGTGTTTCCGTATGTGCTCATACAATTTTGGACTTTTTATGTGCATTAGTAAGCATTCAAGTAACCATTCCTTGGTATATGACATACCTCTTGCAGATTTCCTTTTTGCTGCCTTATAACAATGAATAACCATTTGCTGCTGCTTAATAGGTAATTCAGCTATTTTTTCATTAATGGAAAGTTCTGTAAAATTCTTATATTTGTTTTGGATTTTTTTTATGTAATCAGAGAGCGAAATAACTCATTTCTTCAGCCTGTTGATTTTCCAAACTTTATTCTGATACTTATTTTTAAATGTAGCCTTTTTTCTATGATAAGCTATTTTGTGCAAAAGTAAGCGCCGCAGATACTTACATTTGAGGCAAGTCGCTGTTGTTCCTTTCCTTACACATTTCTTGCTGTACAAATTATTCTCAAAAATAACTCCACTTTCAAGGTACTTCCTGTTATTTTCAAATTCTAAAATGGAGCCTGCACCATGACATATTGTTAGCCTATCAGTGTCTCGAATAATGGATTCTAATTCATCTTTAGAAGTAATATTAGAAACTGTGTTCATTTTTAATCCACGTAAATACACTTCACAGGTAAACTCTGGTTCACTTTCGGTTACAACAACCGGTTTTTCAGTTGTCAATGAATTTGACAATTCACATTTGAATGAATGAACATGGAAAATTATGCACTTTGAATTATTAGCAGGTATTTGCTTACCCCAAAATTCTGAAGGAAGGTTGATATTCAGAAGGCAGTTCAGTGTAACTCTATGGGAAGTAAATTCCAAGCTATTTAAATTACCATCAGGCTTATCATCGGTTTCCCTAACTTTCCTCTTTTTTGCCAGAATTTTTGATAAATAATGGGGAAGGTTTGGAAATATTGTTGGAATTGCATCTGGTGTCAAGATGGGCCGATCTCTGGGTATTAACACAGTCTCCTCGTTTATTTTATGCACAAAATTTCGAACCACAAATCTTCTCATCAAAGTGCAGTTCACATACAGCACTACATTTGTCTAAGTTTTTATCTGCACGGGGAATCAATTTTTGCCATTGCTGTAAAAGTTTATCATTTTTGGGTATTCCAAAGAGCGACAGCTTACTGTTTTTGTACTGAGTATTGCAACCTGGCACAAAACAATGCTTATTTCTCTTCCGCATAATGAGCTAAGTATAACTTATATACAATATTTAGGTAATCCACATTTCTTCTAAAACCTAAAACATAACACGTCTTCGTCCAAATTGCCGCTCTTTTCACAGTAAGCAACACGAATTTAGTTTCCCGCTTCGCTCACATTAAGAAAGAGGGAAGGGAAGGCGATCGCAGCGCCATCTACGAAGGAGACAAATTTCGGTATCCACGCCAATCATTACGCATGCTAGGCGCTCGGCACACTTTACCTTCTAGACGCTATACTAGTGGGCTCAATGCCTTGCCATGTGACTGCCTTTATCCAGGTGAAAGGTGGGCCTACCCAATGCACGGTAGGTATCACACTATTTCCGTTCACTCAGCGTATATCAGCATAGAAAATTAATCATTGTAGTAGTTTTTGCAGAAATATAGAAAATTTACCAAGTGCGTTGGTATTGTGAAAAATATTTTTAGCTTCATATTATGTTGGTATTATTCAAGTAGTGAATGACCAGAAAATATAGATTAGCATACATGAACTAACAATGCTGAAAGAAATAAGTATTAGTGTTTATGCGGCATCATTGATTTTCTGATGATCAGCTTGTTCAATAACATACAACAATTATGCTCAAAGAGTGAAAATTCACTTACAGTATGAAGACCTTACCAAAAAATTTACTACAATGATACTTCAGTATGGCTTAATAACCAGCAATATGACAAAATCTTATAAATCAGGCACTTAAAAGTAGTTATAAAAAATCTGGCACTTTTTGAGGAGAGTATTCCCTCTTCCTACCTTCAGCAGGTGGCAATCCACAAAGGGCGTATTATAAAACCCCGTTGAAATTCAATGGCAAATTAAATGAATAGTGCTTTGTACAACAATGATTGACTCTAAAGCCAAGGTTGATCCAGGTTTTTAAAGATACCCATTTTTGTGAAATGCTGCCTATATTTGTAAAATTTTGCCAATTTTTGTGAAATTTGCCTACTTTTGGAGTTTTGCCTATTTTTGTGTTTAAAGCAATTTTGTCAAAAAATGTTAAAAAACAAAACAAAAAAAAACACTCAAAAGTACACGAAAGTTCAAAGTGGTGTGGATTCATAGATAGAATCATCATTATCAGACCAGGACTTACAAAATGTCATTACCCAGATACAGGAGTCATTAAAATGACTGGTCTGTACATGAAAATAAAAAATCCAGTTGCCTGACCTGGTATGTAAAAAACAAAATAAAATAAATATTAACTGCCCTGTTTTGCTTTCACTGCTAAAAAAACAGTCTGAATGGGAGGGGGGAGACACACAGTTCAAGACATTCAAGATGCCTCTCTCATGCTAAAATATTTTTCTTAAATTAAAAGTTTACTGAAAACATTTTGAAGATACTCTTTGAGCAGAATATATTTTTGTGAAGGTACCACCCAACAGTATCAAAATGCCACCTGGACTGACCCCTGCCCTAATGCATGACAGTTTAAATATGTGCTCCTTTTGGCATTCTCCAAATATAAGCCCTACCTACCTGATGTTGGGACCAGTGTAAAAACTATTTATGATGTTTCCATCATCTGATGTTATGCTCACCACATCACTTTCTTTCCTTCACAGCATTAGAGTTTGTAAAAGATTTTTAAGGTGGCAAACAGAATAGTCACTGTCTTGCTTACTTGTTCAACATGTAACTTTAACATCAGAAAACTTGAAAATTACATCACCATGGAGTGAGAATCAAACCCGCATCTCCAGATTTCCATTCAATCATGCTATCTGTTACACTGTCCAGAATGATGAAAATCCAAGTATCTGAGTGTTAAGAATAAAAATCCCACCTTAAAAAATCCTGTAGTTGTTCCATATATTTGCAAAGAATATTTCTTCTACAATCTCCTTGTAATTAACAGTTCAATAACAACAGCTCTACCATAAACTATGACTTAGTGTGGCTCACAGTAAATTATTTTGGTGGAAATCACATTGATCAGATGTATATTGAGTTCTGTGGTTATTATTGCAGCAGTGAATGTGTGCTTTTGGCCTACAATCCTTGCAAATATTCTTTTGTCTCTCTTGATGAGCTTTCCATTGCTCACAGTGTGAATGTGGTCATGACTTTAGAAACAATTCCACTGGGTACAAAGAGCACATTAGCAGTTATGATTACACTGCTAGAAGTGTTAAAAGTTGCAATCTGATTCAATACTATGCTACTTCAAATGAAAATTTTCCCTTTATGGAAAGTAGACAGCTTCCTTATTTTTCTAGCACTACACTGCAGTGCATAACAAGTACAGCTTATCAAAAAACAAAAATCAGTTCAACTGTATATATATTGCCATTAACAAGTCTCATCAAGGTATTACAAAAAAATAAATAAAGTTTTCAATATTTTGCCCACTTCCAGTATATTATCAAATTTAAATTCCAGTCATAGATGCCACCTATAGTCTAATGAACTAAATAGCATTGTCTTTTTGACTAGATTTTATTTTACACTCTTTTGATTTAAAGCACAAAACTTCAAAGTACAGTTACATTTAAAAAATATTTTTAATGTGCATAAGAAGTTATGAATGATTTCAGTTATTTTTTAAAATAATTTACAAATTGACATGTCAGCTCCATTGATTTAAAGTTTAAGTATCAGCATCAGAAATCAGGTTGGAAATCATTTGAATGTTACAAAGACGTTCTTAGGCACTGTGAGTGGAATTTATTAAAAACTGGATACCAGAGAGGAAGGAGCAAAAGAACATATTCAAAATTGCAAAACCAAGAAATAAGGCTACAAAGGTTATCACCAAGATAGCACAAGGTTTAGATGGTATAAATAACATCTGAACCATGCTTGATGTCTTGGTGATACAAAGGTTATCACCAAGACATCAAAAGCACGGTTTAGATGGTATAAATGGAGAAAAATACCAGATGTAACATGTGATAGAATAATGCCAATGAGGTCAAGTTTTTAAGGTTTTACTTAGATCAGCAATGCCATGCACAGCTGAACTGAGATTTGGTCAATGGCAAGATGCTGAGGTCATTGTGTGGTGTCAACAGAAGAACAAAATTTTCAAAGGAAGCTCAAGTAGCAAGACTGCACTGGTATGGTCATTTTTTGAGAAGAAACAGAATGCACAGGACACAGATTTATGGATATGGAGCTTCCAGGAAAATTAACTAGAGGAAGACCTGAAGTAAGATAGAAGAATGAATACCTCAAGTAAAATACTGATGTGAATAGAAGAAACTGAAGAGCAAGCTGACACAAGACAGAAATGAGCAGAGAACGATCAGTATAGCAAACCCTACCTAAATGTGGGACTAATCATCCTGCAGAAGAAACAAGAACTATCAGGCATCAGCTTGTACACTGTATGAAATCTTGTTCCCATTTCATATTACAAATTTGACTTATTCCTTGACCTATATTTTATAGCCTATAAAGTACCAAAATGTTTCATTTCTGCAAATGCAAGCCTACAGGAAGTTGAAGGCCTGATTTTTGTTTTCTGTAATGATAATTGGCAACTTTGCTGCAGTCAGTTCACTGGCAAAAAACATGGCTTTAGGAATGGATAGGGATTCTAGAAGTCTCACTTACCTATACAGAATGGCAAAGCAAATACCAGCTGTCGACGTGCTGCCACGAACCCTGCGCTATAGAAACCTGCTACTTACGAAGAATTATGTTCTTGACAAGGTTATATTCAAAGAAGATGTGAATTCTAAAACAACTACAATATATTTCTTATTGAAAATAAGTTCATCAGACAAAGGATTAGCCATACTGACCATCAATACACCAGATGTCATACTTGTAGTTATGTAGCACTATACATAGGCACACGAGCTTGCATTTATTATGTGTTATTGATCCCAGTGGAGTGCCAGTCATATTGCTGCTCCTGCCATGAATCACAGGTTGGAATTCTTAGATAAAAATTATCAAGTTTAATAATACTGGCAAAAAGTTAGCCCTAACTAATGTTTCACTTTTTCGTATACATAACATTCAAATTAAAGATTACTAATTTTATAATGTGCATGTTACTTACGAAGTTTCACTGATGTCCTGAATTACAAGCTTAGTTCATCTAAAACCAGTTTTAGTTAATTATAACAAAATTTAAGAAGGCTTATTTGATGGACATACCTTGGCCATTTTGAGACAGGTATGTGCCTGTGAACTCCAATAACTGTTCTGCTTTGCAGTGTCACTTTGCATGTCTAGCCACAATTACACAAAATCCTATGATTCACTCATTCATCTGAGTTATAACCATGTACAGGGTGTTTCACTCATACAAAGCCCTGAGTTATAGTTTACTACAGACATAATATACAAGCAAGATGGTTGCAACTATGGGAGTACTGACATGGACAGAGACATGTTTAAAATGCAACATGATTATGGCATGTCTCGCATGCGTGGCGCTGCATTGCAGAAGCCATAGGAACTGTCGCTAATTTCTGAGGTTGAGTTCCCCACACCCTGGTAAACTCAGCTGGTATCTAGTCTCGGTGTAGTAAACATGTACACGATTGAGCAGAAAGTGTCCCTGGTCAAATCATATGGTACCGCAGGTTCATTTAAGGTTACACGCTCAAATTTCAGTTAAAGGTTTAACGTTGCAGCACCATCAAACAGTGCGATACAGAAGAGTGAAAAAACTGAAGACACTAGGCACGTTGGTGAATGTCCATGAAGGCGCCATCCTCTGACAATGACCATCGAAATGGCTGAGGAAACAGTGCAGGATGTGCATAACAGGTTGCTTGACTCACCAAGCAAGTCCTTACAGTGCCTGTCCCAAAAAATTGGCTTGCCACCTTCAACTTGCCACACAGCAAAAAAAAAAAAAAAAAAAAAAGTGAGCATTTGCCCATATTTAGTGTCCATAGTGCAGGAACTACAAGGGCTTGATTTTGCAAAGACAGTGTCATACTGCAACTGGTTTCATACTTTCGCAGCTGAAAACGATGACATCTTGGACAATGTTTTTCTCAGATCAAGCATAGTTCCACCTGTCTGGGTACATCAGTTCGCAGAATATGCTCTTGTAAGCCGAAGCAAATCCACATGCGATTCATGAACATCAACTGCCATGACCTCAGGATTGGAGTGTGATACGTCATGTCGTGCATGCACGTCACATGGCTCATATTTTTTTAATTGTGGTGAACACAGACATGCATTGCAAAATTATCAACACATTTGTTAATCAGGTGGAAGACATTGAGTTATAATGTGGCTACTTCCAGCAAGACGGGACAACCTATCACACGTCCAAATAGTCAACGTCTGTTATAACCAGCTTCTTTGAAGACTGCACAATCTCCAAAGGAATATGGCCACCAAAGTCTGCAGATCTCAGTTCCTTACACTTCTTGTTGTGAGGAAAGTTGAAGGAAAAGGTCTATGCCAATAAATCACACACACTCCAGCAAATGAAAGCAAACATCACCACTGCAATTGACATCAATCACGCTCAGCTGATTGAGACATTTGCAAACATGGAGCACCTGCAGGAAGGAGGTTGCCACTTCTAGTATTTGTTTTGATGTGATATGTACGTTGGATGTCTCTTAAGGTATGTACTACTACAATTACGTTTGCCTACCTTGTATATATACACAGTCGAGTCGCATTATTGAGACCACCTTTTACTTTTGACGTCAACAGTGTATAGCCAATGAAAGAAGGCATGTGTCGTGAGATGGCTTGGAGGATATATAAGGCGTGCTGTAGGCATTCTGAAAACATATCACTTGTTGCTGTCAAGAATAAAAGGAGTGATATATCAGATTTGCAAAAAAGGATGATTATCGGCTTTTGGGCCAAGGGTGGCAGTATTTCTGAAACAGCGTGATTTGTGAACTGTTTGTATACTGCTGCTGGTTAAAGTCTATTATGATTGGAGAAATGGCATAATTGTGAACGAGCGAGGCGAAAACTGGAGCACCACGTGCCATTGATGCGAGAGGTGAATGTCAATAAACAAAGGTGCGTGAGGGCCGATCAACACGCTACAGTGGAGCAACTCACTGACAGAATGAACCAGGAGGCTACCGGAACTGTGTCTACAATGGCAGTTTAGCAAACCCTGCTGCATATGGGGCTCCGATGCAGATGGATGGTCACTGCACCTATGCTAACAAAGGTGCATCGGCAGAAAAGGCTTACATTTGCATGGCAGTATCGGAATTGGACCTCCGCTGATTGGCAAACGATTGCCTTTTCCAATGAGTCACATTTTCTGCTTTATGGAACGGATGGACTTTGGCGTATAAGGTGAGAAACATCGGAGAACAAACACTCTTCAACCATTGCTGGAAGAACACAAGCTGATGGGGGCAGCATCATGCTCAGGAGAATGTTTTCGTGGTATTCCGTGGGTCCACTCATACCTGTGGAATAGGGTGGGTAAAAAAAGCGAATTTTCGAGTATCGAATTCTAATAGTGCGGAAAAGTTGTGTATTCGCATGCTAATAAATGGAAAAATATTGAAAAATGTCCTATGTTTAATCTTTAGTTCGCGCAAAGGGCCTAAAGTTTGAAAAAAATGACAAAAAACACCAAATATTACATTAACGCTCAAATTTTACAGATTAAGTTCTTCGACTTATAATAGCGTGAAAATACTTCATTTTAGTTTCCCGATAATAGAAAAAATATTTTTTAAAATCGCGCGCTACATTTTGAGTTCGCACATGAGGACTATACAGTTTGCAAAATTTGGTCAAAAATTTATATTTCTACAGTTTTACAAACTGACACACTGTTGTATTAAAAATATATACAAGGCCATTTTTTTTTACTAATTTGTTCCCATGAGTTATTTTATATATTCAACTTTGATCCGAATACATCACCTTGCAGCTCTTCGCCCATTTCACAAAATTATTTATGCTGAAATGACCCAGAACTCACCACGTGGAGGTGGCTGCAATTCGAGTTCCACCCACGCCCTAACCAACCATTCAATCATTCAGGGCGAGGTAAATTATGTTGGTTCGCCACTATCAGTCAAGGGCGTTATCTTGAAATCGGATTTTTGGTCGCATTGAAGATCGCAAGAGCAAAGTTGCTCTGATGTAGCCATCTCTGTTGTCTTCTCCGCACACTTTTCCGGCGGACTTGGTCACAAGTTTTACGCATCTTTCAACTGCTTGGGTATGACAGGGAAAGTTTAAAAATTCAAACTCAGGCAGAGTTTTGTTTTGAAGAAATGATGAAATATTCTCTGTTGTGAAGCTTTCCATCATTGGAGGGGGTGACAGCTTACATTTCGTCCACTCAATCAGCTCACTGTAGTCCGTGGCACCAAAATTTATTGAGGGAGGCATAACAGTTCTAACAGAATTCCCCTTCAGCTGTTGATTTCTTGCTTTCAGTATTCTGTAACCCAACTCTCGTATGTGTTGTCTCTCATCCACTATCATAGCCAACAACATGTTCTCTGGATGACAGAAGAAGGAGTTTCTCTGAATCACAGGATCAATGATTTTTTTAATGTTGTCCGGCAAATGTCTTGTTTGTACGACCTTAAAGATATGCTTAGGACCATATTTTACTGAATGATATCTCTTAACTTTGAACCAGACAGGAGCATACGTCTTCACAATGTAACTGGCAAGTATCTTCAGTTCGTTCGTAGGACTCGTTTGGGAAATGAACAATCGTAAGACTCAGTTTGCACATGTCAACCATCGGGAATGACTGAGAGGTCCAGGATCTTTTACAGACATATCTGGATCACAGTCTCCTGTCTGGATTGCCCTGAAAATGTCCAGAAGGTACTGTTGGTCTTTACTGAGATCAGTTTTTGTTATTTTGATGTCCTCTATTTGAGTAGCAACATAATCGGCTATTGTTGAAAATGCATTTTTTTCTTTGAATCTGATGATATTGAAAGTTTATTGCTTTCTTTCGAAGCAACACGGTAACACATCCTCGAATGTCGGTAGGTTTGTTTCACTTAGTTCTTTGGGCAAACCTAACAGAGGACAGCAGTGCCATTGTCTTGTCACAAACACTTTTTTCTGGGTCGCCATCTCACAACCACCACCAACGTTACAAGGAAAACACTAAAATGTAGTGAAACCAAGCTACATTTGCCACAACACTATGTAAGGTACCGGTTTAGACACACTAGTAACGCTGCGATGAGACGTTATCACGCAGCAAGCCGAGTAGCAACTGATCAGACAGAAGCCATCACGCCAGGGGAGGGGCGACTCAGACTCACACGTGTCGCGACAGGTCTGTTTGATGTAAAGTTCGCCAACTATATCACAGCACGATCAGAATAACTTGAATAAGCATGTTTCATTGCGATTTAGGATTACTAATACAAATAACACGCAATGATTCTCTCATATCTTGTACTTAGTACAACAGTGCGTCTGTTTATAAAACTGTAGAAATATCAATTTTTGAACAAATTTTGCAAACTTTATAGGCCTTATGCGCGAACTCAAAATGTAGCGCGCAAATTTTTTAAACATTTTTTCTATTATCAGGCAACTAAAATAAAGTATTTTCACGGTATTAGAAGTAGAAAAACTTAATCTGTAAAATTTGAGCGTTAATGTAATATTTGGTGTTTTTTGTCATTTTTTTCAAACTTTAGGCCCTTTGCGCGAACTAAAGATTAAACAAGAATTTTTTCAATATTTTTCCGTTTATTACCATGCGAATACACAACTTTTCCGCACTATTAGAATTTGATACTCGAAAATTCGCTTTTTTCGACCCACCCTACTGTGGAAGGCACTATGGACTGAATCCATCATGCATTATGAATCCATCCTTGCAGACCATGTACACCCATACATACTGATTGTCTTTCCTGGGGCAGATGGAATCTTCTAGCATGACAATGTGACATGTCACACAGCTAGAAATGTCCGAGAGTGGTTGAAAGAGCATGATGAAGGCTTCAAAGTACTTCCCTGGTCCCCTAATTCCCCAGACTTAAACCCAATTCAGCATACTCGATGATGTTGTTCGCTCTATGGATCCTCCACCATGCAATGCACCCTCCAGTAGCTGTCAAATGCACTGCAGTCAGCATAGCTCACATACCTGTGAACACCTTCCAGCACCTTATTCACTCACAGCCCGTCAAGATGTTGTATGCGCTGCACACGGCGGTTACTCTGGATATTAGCTGGTGGTCACAATAATGTGACTCGACCATGTATTATGTCTGTAATAAACAATAACTCAGGGCTTCCTATGAGTGAAAAAACTCTATATCATAAATACCTTCTCACAACATGCACTACCTTGAAATAAATACCTAATTTTCTTGACCTGTTCTTATGTACCTGATGGTGCCAAAATGAACTAGCATTAATATGGCATTATATTGATAAAACAAAACCAAAACAGAAATGCTCTGGCAATACTGTAGTACTGAGGCTGTTACTATGACAAAGTTTTAGGTTAAGTGTTTCTTGTACTCTATGCTTTACAGTTGCGGAAAACCACATAAAGAGGAATATGTGTGTACCATCTGTAGTGATGCTTCACTGGAAGAGTGGTCTTTACTAAAATCCAAGCTGGTTAATGAAAGCAGGACTTTTTGTGAAAAGTCTCACAGATTTCATTACATCATTGTATTAGCATTTTAAAGCTGGTTTAGATTTAAAACATTAACACTGAGTTTTTTTTATGAACTCCTTAATGAGAAGTCCAGTTCTTTTCCCAGATTTTGGCAATAAGTACAATTTACTTTAAATTTACTGATGTAGAACTCTGCTAGCCTAAATGCAGCTTTTCATAACAACATTTGTAAAAAAAAAAAAAAAAAAACTAATTTAAACTTCTTTAATGCATATATTATATCTTTACCTAATATAGATCAGTTTCAAATTTCATTTTCATAAATCAGTTTGCAAATTAATAATCATATGACAACACACAAGTCCATTGCGTATGGCTTTCCTATAAAAATGCATTCAACACACACTTTCACAACCATGTGCGATTCAGTTTAGGACCATTTGTCTCTTTAAAAACTGCTCTTATATCTTGTCACTCATTTGTTTTCATTGTCATTTCTTCAAATTTTATATTTGCTCTACCCTGCCTTAAATTGCAATATTTGTCAAGTGAGTTTTTATGACCTATAGTGTTTGTTCACAAGATCAAACTGGATCAGGCATTTTTTGTCCAGTTTCTAAATATGAAATATCCATTTGAGATCTAATACCTGTATTTCTGATTTTGTTCTGTCTAGCCCCCTCCCCAGTTCATATAAAGTATTTTTCACAGTAATCTCTCACAACTTCTAAATAGACAATTACTTTACAATAGACTGCTACTACGATATAACAGAATAATCTAAAAAGAAAAAGGCCTGCCTGTCTAAGTGCATTACTCACCTATGAAAAAACAAAACTGCTGAACACACAGGTTTGAAATTTGGTGTAAAGTTGCAAAAGCACCTTACATGTCTACACCTGTAGGCTTTGTTCAAGAAAAAAAAAAAAATTCAGATTTCTAATATTTTAATAAATTGTTAGGTAATGTCTGTGAAATATAAAAACAGGTGTTACCAATAGATGTCAGCACATTTATTCCCCACAAAGCTGGCTTGGTGTGTATGTTTGCTTGCAACATGGCATGTGTGTTTTCTAAGAGTAAAGGTTTTTTTCTTAATATCTGAAAATCGCAATTAAATGTTTAAGTAAAAAAAAAAGCCTGTTGATAATTTTATGAAAATCTAAGCAACACCAAAATCTGTATTAGTTTTAAATATTGTTTTTATATAGAATGCAGTGTTCTCTCTTTCTGGATAATCTCTTTATTTGTGAAAAGAAGTGTTCTACGCCTAATTACACTTTCCTCAATTTGGTAATGCTACTGCTTAATTCTTCTCGTAACCCTAAGGGTCTTCCAGTGGTTGAATCGTCTACGATTGCAGTGGCTTTTTGTACTTCCCAGGACAACAACAACAAGAAGAAAAAAAAATTCACCTCTGCAATTTCTCTTCTAAAACTGTATCGCTTCACTTGAATTACAGCAGCAACCCTCTTAAGTACGGAAACAATCAGTTGTTGAATAAAGCCTGCATCAATTCTAACACACTCCTTGATCAAGTAGCACTTGTAATTCGGGTAGATTACGTGGATATCTATTTCAGTGTTTTGCCTTCTGTTCCTCACACAGTTCCAAAGGTTTTCAATGGGTTTCATTTTTCAGGCCAGTCCAGAAGTCCGTTACTTCATGGTTCCTGGTGCTAGTTACAGACACACACGTGTCCAAAATGAGCATGACAAACACAAAATCCATGCAACAGAGTTTAATGATAGTTGATACAGACACATATATTGATAATGCAGCAACGGGAAAGGAATGCCATCATCTCATGACAGCATGGCAGTACAAAAATAGTGCAGCAAGTGGCACAGATTTTGAGGAGCTAATAGGTAGTGTGATTATCCCAAACAGTGATACAACTCACACAATAAGCCCTCGTGCTGTTTACAAGGCTGTGAATGAGAGTTTAGGGGAATAAGTGCCACTTCTTCATCAAGGTGTGTCAGAGTCCTGGAAATGGGCTGCCATCTAGCAATTGTTCTTCCCATGGCATCCCAGACATGCTCTATCAGGTTCAGGTCCCGAGATCATGCTTGCCATTCTATCTTGTGAATATCCTCACTCTCCAGGTACTGATCAACTAGCCAAGCCCAATGGGAAAACATGTCTATAAAAAGGAACTGGGAGTAAACAGCTTCCCTGAAAATCCAAACACAGGGCTCTACATCATTCCTGTAGAGTGCAGCAATCAGGGTGCCTCCTGGAAATGCAAGCAGCGGTGTGTGCCTGTCCAACATGATGCCAACCCAAGCCAGGAGGAGTCCACACCACTGTAATGGTCAATTTCCCTAATGCGGAAGGGAAGATTTCAGCTTCCTGCCTCTTCCCAAACACACACACACACACACACACACACACACACACACACACACACACACACACACACATCGAGAATCTGTATTTAGGCTGTACCACAACTTGTCAGTGAAGAGATCAGCAGTCCATGCACGATGTTGTTGGGCCCAATTCAGACAGAGCCTTCTGTGTGATGCAGCGAGTGGGATACGGACTAAAGATGCGCACAGGCCTGGGATATGACAAAAAAAAACAACAACCTGGAAACTGATGCAGGCTCCTGTGGGCTCTTATATCAAATCTTTGACCAAAACCTGGGCCCATATGAGCCCAGGCTCAAGTTAATTTTCCCTTTCACTCTTTTAATTAATTTTATTGAACACTGCTAACTGAATTAAGTAACACAATGGGAAATGCACAACTGAATGTTTAGGCTAGTCCATCCTTTGTTCTTTGCCTAAAATTCTTAATTATTGTTTATTGTGTGCTGTTCTCTCTCCTTCCCTCTCTCTCTCTTTTCAATAATTCTTTCTCTTTTTTGGGATGGTGGATGGGTCAACATTAATTTGTAGCACTAATATTCTTATCTGATGATGAAAATATAAATAGGAGTAAAACAAAATGCTTTATTTTTTTTTTCCTTATTCACATAGGGAAAATTTGCACAAATGTTCAAACTTTGCCCAGGCCAGTCATAATGATATAACAGGCCCGGGCTGGGCTTAGGCTTTAAATGTCTGGGCGCGGGCTGAACACAGGCTTTAAAAAGGAGCTTGGGCTCATCTCTAATAGAGACCATTGGCCTTCTTGCATACACATCTCTTGTGGAATCTTCTGTAAACTATTTGCTTTGATATCGCGATTCCCGCAGCTGAGGACAGCTTCTGTGAGAGTTACCTAGCTGTTGACTCCCTATGGCAACGAGCTGTTCGAGTTACATACCAGTCATCTTGACTTGCGACTTGTGGGCGTTCTTATTCCAGGGACTTCTGGTTCTTGCTCCAGTTTCCTTGAACTGTCTGCAGAGATTTGAGACCACTTGCCGCAACACATTTAGCTATCTTGCTACCTCAGCTTGTGATTGTCCTGCTTCAAATTCTACTGATCACTCTCCACTATAAAAATATCCTCTAAGCAATGGTGTGGAGCCATTCTTCTACTAACAGTCCAACTCAAGCTTCAATTGCCACACCTTGCTCAGAACATTCATCAAGGTTGCATGCCTGCCAGCTCGATGTCATATGGTCGTCCTTTGAATATCTTCATAGGAGATAGCACAATGTTGCTTGGGTACATTAACTTACATTAGCATTTCTCCTTGCACATGTCTGTGAAAAATCTTTACAATGGGTCGTCTCATTTTGGACATATTCTTGAATTTGTCATGTTAATTTCGGATGCCAGTTAATATACAATGTATAAAAGTTAATGTGATCGACTTCCATTGAAAATGAGGTAACTGATCATGGTTTTAGTCCACTGAAAGCAAATATTCTGAGGGGGAATGGTGAATTGGATGAGGTAATAATTTTGAAGTGCACCTTGACACTTTCCAAAAAGAAGTAGAGTCCACAATTTATAGTGCAAATTTTGGGAAGAAATACCACCCAAACTATATCATCCTAGTTCCCAACTATCAGGCTCATCATAGAGTTTGAAAATGATAATTGTTTACCATTTCTGGATATTCTTATTAATAACAATTATAATTGTAACTGTATCACTACTAGTGTATATAGAAAGCCTTGTCATTCCCCAGTTATTATTCTATTTTTCTTATCACATCTAAAACAACACAAGTTGTCAGCTTTGTTCTTTTTGTTCAGAAGAGCGCACTCACATTCGTCAATCCCCGAACTCCTACAACAAGAAGTTAAATACATTTTTAATTTAGCTGAGCAACACGGATATCCCAGATACTTGACTAGTCGGGTATTTAGTAAAGTCAAATATGCCCTGAATACTACTTTGTCAAGAGACTCTAATCGTAACACTAAATATGTGGGCTCCATGCAGTATAATCCACTTTTAACAAGAACTTTATCACACCTTTGTAAACAATATGATATAAAGTTTGGCTTACAATCACAAAACCTTTTTTCAGTTGTTTGTAAAGATCGTAAACAATGCTGTAGTAGGGATCAATAGGATATCTACAACGTCCCACTACTTCAGGCAACCACAGGACAAATTGCCCCAAATTATTTGGGTTCCACAAAACGTAATATTGGATTAAGGATTAAAGAACATAAATACAACATTAAAGCAGGCATGTATTGCACATCCCTAGCCAAATATGCACTCCAAGACAATCTTAATCCAGACTGGAGTAATGCAAGAATTATCCATACTCCTAGCAACCTAAGGGACCTATTAAATAAGCGAAAGTGTGTATATAGAAGCTTCCAATGTACAGTGTTGTAATGAACATAGCCCCTATGAATTGCACAATGCATGGAAATCACTAATTAAATCTGTTAACTTTAAATTGTAACTTTTGTTTAGAATGCTATGCTCACCCCACCCCACCTCATTTTTTAATCATTGCAATATGTTTTTCCTCGTTTACCATTAAGCATACTGTGTACGCAACTATTTGACGCATGCAAAATTTTATTGGCTCTTACGCCTCTCAATGCTTCCCACAATGCCATAATCTATGCTATATATATATAGATTGAATATGTTTTTGTTTAATAGAGCTGAGGATGAGGTAGCTGCTGCCTCAAAAGTGCTCATGTACATATGGTTTTAATTTTATATATTTTTCATCTTTTATCATTAAATTGTGCCAAAGACGGTAATTTTTTCATATCAGTGATTTATCTGGTGATTTGAGGTATTCCCTTATTTCAGTAACCCAAATCATTTGACTCATTATTTATTTAAAGTCATCCTTACTGTAGTAACAACAGTCTTCATATGCAGAGGTCAAGATTCTATCCAAGCATAACCTGGAAGACTAGAAGCAGGGTACTTATGTAACAGATCATTTAACAACCTTTAAGTATTACCATAACAGGCTTAGTTCACAGACTATCTGGGAATAGTACTGCCAGACTACTTTGACTGTTGCATGTTTTTCTGAGGATGAGCCAAATCTTAGTCATGTAGAAACAAGGAGACCAGATATGAAGACATGCCTGAATAAGGGACCTCATTCAGAAATTCAAACCTGAACAGAGTAATTGTCTTGAATCATAGCACTGCAACAACAGAATTTGATCCACAATTTTCGTATTGGCATCAATTTTTTCTTTCTACGAGATCTTAAGGATGTTGGAAAACTATGCTATGCATTAATTATGTTCTCTTTACACATATGTGCAATGTTCAACTGCAAATGGGGTTTCTTCAGCATGGTGAGGCTTTCAGATTCTCAGAAACACTGAAAAAATGGTCAGGTAAAACTCCCTTTAACTGTTGCTTATCTGTAATAAATATATAACCAAAAGTGTGCATTGATTTAAAGGAAAGAAATATCATGCAATAAAGTGAAAGCATACAAAGAAGACACCAATGAAAAAGGGTCTAAACAATGTGAGGCCATAACCAAGTCTGCTTGAACTAACTAAAGAAGGAAGGCTACAGTTAAGTTTTTGCTGCTGGCACTTAAGAAATATCCAGCATAAAAAGCAGGAGTGATGAGGCAAGAAAAAACTGAATTAAAAGTGACTGTTGGCTGCTAAGGCTGATGGTGAAAGCTTTATACCTATCATTAGTGAGTGCTCTAGTTATTATAAATATATGAGGCACAGGATTGGAGAAATAACTAAAAGAAATGAAATGTTAAAAAATTACCAGTAGAAGTAATCCTGTTAGTCAAAAATTGTTCAACGTTTACAGAGTAGCAGAATGTAGACATACACGCGTATGCTATACGTGGATAGTTTCCAAATTATTAGTAGTTTCTGCAGATAGTTTTTGTTTGTAGAATAAGAAAAATATGTTATTTACAGCAATTAAAACATTTACTCAAGGCTTTACTCAGTTTAATATGTTTAATTCTATTTTAACTTGAAGAACTTTCAATTATTTTTCACATCTTCTGAGTTCTTTTGTTTACATACATTTCTGGCCTTTAGATTTTATTAAGGCCTGTTATCAGAGCATAGGAACTTTATCAAAAGTTTTGTTTATGCATAAAGAATTTAAA
Source organism: Macrothele yani (assembly GCA_039090855.1). Classification (NCBI taxonomy): domain Eukaryota; kingdom Metazoa; phylum Arthropoda; class Arachnida; order Araneae; family Macrothelidae; genus Macrothele; species Macrothele yani. The sequence goes on from CM077012.1 coordinate 48,519,460, forward strand.
TTTTATTGCCAGGTTCCTCTTGCAGTAGCCAGTTATTAAATCAAAATCATTTCCTTATGTGTTTTGTAAGTCTACTATTTTTGAATTAAGTTGATGAAAATGCTATATAATTTTTTAAAGTTCATTAATGGAACTGTTTTTCTAGATATAAAAACTTTCTTTAATTAGTCTGTTGTTTTTATGAGGTTCATAGTCCAATATTTTAATATTTTGCCTTATAGGTCCATTTCACACACATTGCTGCATATTCAGTTGTAATGTACTTATTTTGTCCTCATAGGAATCTGTAATGTTCCAATAATTATTTATTGTTTTATTAATGTTTCTTTAAATTATTTTATTCTATTGTCATCGTGTGATTCGGGGGTTTGCAGCAAGTTTTCTGTTTCAGTGGTTGTGTACGCAGATACATTTTGTTTTTATACAACTCTGGACATTTATACCAAACACCATCCTCTTTTCCTGCAGTTCATGTTAAAACTTGGAATAATACTGCTGATTGGCATGGAAAATGGCTGCTTTTTGGTAGGACCTGAGAAAATAGGAAACAACAGAAAAACACAAATTAGAGCAAAGTAGAAAGTTAAAAGTTCTGTCTGCAGGGTAGGGGAGAAATATGAGGGCTAAGGGAATTGCTTTCTAAGGGAGACACCGCTAAAAATATTAATAGTAAAGTTATCTCTTACTTTTACCTGGTTATCTTATAAGCAATTCTGATGTATGGTGTCATAGAAATAACAGCAAATAGAACTTGTAATAAATAATGGTAAATAATAAATCTTCCAAGTATCAGTCTTGTTCATAATTGGTTGTCTGTAAGAAAATCTCCCTCTGTTGACTGTCTTCAACAGTTATTGACCCATTTGTTATGTACCAATAGAACATTGAGAGCACCAGTCTTAAAGTCTTCAATATTTACTGCTGCATTTTAACTGTTGCCTTTCCTTTATTTTTCCTTGTATTTAAACTTTTTTACGTAGCTTGCAGACAAAGATTAAAGCACATACTCTACTTAATTAGCAGCTGAATTGAGAGTGGAAACAACCTGAAAATCAAAACATTCCACAGCCTTACAAGTGCATTTATAATGTTCTTATAGAGACATTTACACAAGACTAAGGAATTGAGTTTGTTTAGTGTGCCTCAGATGTTTTAGGAGCTAATATGCCATCTATTTCATTGTCTGGTAGATCAGCAATATAAAGTGTAAAACAGTTTTTATAGTGATACAATACTCATTTTGTCCAACATATTAGCTTCCATAAGTGCTCTCTTGAAAAGTGTACTAAAGTCTTCTTGTTTTTAAAATAATGTTTATATAGACCAAAAGACTATAAAAATGTCTGTACTAAAATTGTCGAAGTGTGATGCTTGCATCTGAAATTTGATTATCTGCAAACATTTTTCAGTAGTATTCAAGAAAGATTTTACCTCCTCTTGAATTAAATAACCTTTTCCAGAATCTTCAGGTTTTGGCTTCTGGATTAAGAACACTGTTGATAAGCTATTCATCAGCAATGGTTTCTGCTGTTTCAAATGATTTGTGAATGCCATCTTTTTAGTTTTGTGTTCTTGAAACTTAGTACAGTGTTATTTGTGAGTACTATTTTTACTGGATCAAAAATTTGTGTAAGCCATTTGCTTAAGCCTTATTATGGGCCCTTCAGAGTAAGTTGTTTTAAAGATCCATTAACAACCATAATACTAGAGCATAATTTTCTCTATCCCAAGTAAGTGCAACTGTAAAAATTGCATCAGAGCAGTAAAGCCATTTCAAAATATATGAATAGAACTGTAAGCAGCTGATTCCAGCAGCTTTCTCACAGAATCTACTCTGAAGTACTAATGTAAATTTCAAAATATACTGTGAACAACTGGTTACATAAAATATAACATCTTGGAGAAAATAACAAGCATGTGTTTCCATATTCCAATGCCAATTGAGATTCAATTATGCAGGGGATTTTTCATTGATGGACGAACCTTGATTTTTGTTGTATGAGTACAATGTGTTCATGGGTTACCAAAACAGAAACAACTGCATGACTGATTTGGGATGTACTCAAGCTAAGCAACTTACAGAGAACAAATCCAAGTTAAGGTGAGAGCACAAAGCTGAGAGCTGAATGGCAGAAGGACCAAACAGTGTCATGAATTGTTGCCTATGGGAACAAGACAAAACCCCATTATTATCAGTTTTCATCCCCAGGTGATCAGGACATTTACTTTTGCTGATGATCAGCCTTTCATCACCAGATCAGGACATTTACTTTCCCTGATGATCAGCCTTTCATCACCAGATCATGACATTTACTTTCCCTGATGCATTCAGTACTTGTGAGAAACACGACAAAAGGAACAAATTCAATTTCATAAAAAGTCACCACAGAACTTTCAGGTAAACTCCTCAAAAACAAAATTAGAACATTATGATTTAGAAATCTACCATTTAGCCATCACACCCAAGATGCTATGAGAAATGCTGTATCATAGCAAGTGAGCAAATGATCTGTAATCTGCTACATCAGGAAGGTTTGCTGATGAGATGTCCATTGTGCTGAACACCACTTGGTCTGCAGCAACCTGGTAAGAAAGATGTGTGAGTGGATGCAACAACATCTATTGTAGCAGGAAGAGTAACAATGCATCCTATTCTGCAACAAGTGCAGATTTGACCAACATTCCAACTGTCAGCAACTTCATGATTAGAAAACCTCAAGAACATGAAGCATTCCCCACACATTTTTGGAACTGACCCTGATCTCTTCAGAAACAGAATTTGTGCCAACCTATGCAGTTGTTCACCGGTAACTTAGTCATGGTGTGGCAAAGTATCTGCTTCAATGGCTACCCAGATCTAGATATAGTTTCATTTTTGTGGAAGATAATGCATGATATCATTACTCATCTCATGGTTCACGAGCCCAAGGATTATGGTATTTTGTTTATTTCTATTTCCAAACATCTCCAATCTTCTCACTGAACACATCTGGGCTTGTAATAGATTTTAGTAGCCTTCCTTTCACATCATAATTTTAAAACACTGTACAAAACTGTTCCTAGATATTCAGTCAAAAACCTTTTCAAAATCATTGAATACCACATGTACACCATCTTTTACCTTATGAAACATTTCAGAAAGTTGGTTGAGTATAATTATCCTGGCATCCTCTGCTCCTCCTGGAGCCATGCTATCTTTCACTCAGCAGGCTTTCCATCACCTTTCTAGGCAGTAAATCTTACAAGGAACACTAATTAAAGATATGTCCTGATAGTATAATGTTTCATATTTTCTTTTTGTATATTCCCACAATGCCTGACTTCTAGTCCTCAGAAACTAAGTCAATTTGTCATGCAACCTTAATGATTGATTCTGTGTAATCATGGTCACCTGTCCATCTATTGTTGAACAGTTCTAGTCTAATTTCATCATAGCCTGTAGTTTTTCCACAGCTTAAGTACAAAATAGCACCACTTACTCCATGAGCACACATGCCCTTCTGTACTCTTGGTCATTATCATTCATAACTTATCAGTCATTAATGTGCACCTTGGCCACTTGTTCCCCAATTTTTATTCAACAAGGTCTTCAAAATATTTACTCCATTTATTTAGGACATCACACTGCAGAGGAGCTAGGCTATAACCCAGCTCCTATGCCACTTTTAGAACTTTTTGATCTGTCAGGACATACTACTGACTCACTAAGGCAAGCCTCATTTGATTGATTTAATGAGGTATTCTCTCATTTGAACATTGAAAGCATCACACTACCTTTTGTCTGACCATTTCATGCTTTTCATTCTATGCTATCTAAAATTAAATGTATGCAGTTGGTTTACTGTTTAACTGCTTTCTTCTGTGACATACATAAACTTTTGAGCAGTTTATGAAGAGATAAGGGCCACAGTTATATAAATATATATGGAAAATAAATGGGAACACAGTAAAACGAGCCATTAAATCAGAAAAACTCAAGACCAAATGTGGCAAGCATCAGTGAAACCAAGAAGAGTACTCAGGGAAATGTGTTCTTGAAGGCAAGTTCAGTATTGTATATGCTAGTATACAAAAGGGTCAAGCATGAGTTAATGTGGTATTGGTTTTTGATAATAGAATAAATTTCAGGTTGGTCAAGTGGGAATATGTACAAGAGTTCATTACGTGGCCTTTTTTTCAAAGTGGATGAAATGAAAAACTCAAGGCAGTCTATGGAATTGCTTTCTCTTTTGACAAACTATTTTATGATGCCTATTATTATGTAGGATGATCAAAAATTCCTTGACATGCATCAGCACAGAACAAAAGCCTTAGCATTTCCCTAGACAAAACATTTACTGTCCTTCAAAACACCCCAATCCATCTATGAGAAGTTACAGGCATTTTTGTTTGTTTGTCTGGAGATTTAATGACCATTGTGAGAAACTCAAAGGGCTATAAAACAGTTGCCTTCCCTAATTTATGTCATTGGTTCCAGGGAAGGAGGAAATCCAGTCCTGAAAGACAAACACATCACCCATGCCTTACCTAGGACTTGAATCGGGCGAACAGTCAGAAGCCAGCACTTAGACCACTAAGGCACTGGGGTGGAGTACATATCTAATCAGTGTAAGCTTTGTTTTGACAAGGTCCATTGATCAGGTTCATATTACAATAAACCAAGGTTTGTCATCAGCCATTTTAGAGATGCCCAAAAAAAGAAATGAAAGCAATGAAAGCCACTATTCTATCATGCAATATGCTGGTCACTTTCAAAGCACAGGTTTGATTAGTGGAAGGAAAATTAATTTTAGACATAAAAAGTTGCATAAATATTCCGAGGTCATCCTGCTAGGCAGAATGTCAAGATTTGTTGCTCACCAATGTAATGCAAATTACAGAGGACACATCATGAAGAGGCCTTCACAAAGGAATAATCAAATGAACCAAGGGTAAAACAACAAAAATTTGCAACTCAGATATTTAGTAAAGATAAACAGGTCAAAAACATATACATTTATGGGTATTTATATTAGTAATCCTTATTAAAAATACAAAAGCACCTCCCCAGACGGTATTACATATATCAAAATCTTCATTCTGCTATGAAATTCAAACACGATACCATCATCCTTTGAGAGATAACCAAACAGATGACTGTGCTAAGCATCCTTGGAAGAACTATTTGAACTACTTTGCACCAAAGAAGTGGTGTTCTTACTAGGAACTTCAATGACATAAGACTTAGCAAATCAATGCATATACACCCAACAGCAACCACGCACGTGCTATCCGCACTTACGTATGCAACTATGACATTGAGATGGCTTCATAAATAGCTCACTGCAAAGGATTTAAACATGTACAAAATGTAGATAGCAACAATATGAGACAAACTCAAGATTTAAGAAACACTGAAAGAGGCATATAATCAGGGTGGCCAACTTAGCGATTTTGTCGCCAGATCTGGAGATATTGATTTACATCTGGTGAGAAAATTATCATTCCAGCGACATGGCTCAATATTAGAGATATCGTTTCTCATCTAGCGAGAAATCTGGAGATTTTTAGTTTTTGTCAATTTGCATCCATAATCGTGAACGTCCATTTCGATGTTTCCAAGTTCCAACTACAAGACCGCGACCGGGTGGTTTCCATGTAGCATCTGCAGGGCAGAAAGTAGGACCATTTGGTTTATGAGGAACCAAATTTAACTACAAAATGGAAGGAATGTATCGAAAGTATGGGAAGATTGGAAACTAAAAGTTATTCCTTCTTTTCAAAGGCCAAAATGATAAGCTCTTTACATTTCTCAAAGTTTTATTACTTTGCCAGAATCTTTGAAATTCCTAAAGAGGTCATTAAAAAGGCAGAACAACTTCCTTTCCGTTTCACTTGGGAAGGAAAGGGGGATAAAATAAAAAGAAACGTAATGTATAACAATTTTGAATATGGGGGGGGGGGGGGGGGGGTATGTGAGACCATCTTTGAAAAATGATTTACTACGTTTACTTACATTTAGATATTTTTTTCAAAATGAGAAGCACCCTGTATTTAAACTATTAAAATTTCAGTTCGGTAGAGAAATACAGTGCTTCAGCTCATCCACACCTCTAAAACCATTTGTTTATTTCACAGGAAATAAATATGCAAAAATTAGAAGTATTTGGAAGGAAATAACAGATAAATCCATTTAAAAAATTATCACCCGTGATGATAAATTATGTAAAATATACCTAGCGTTAAACAAAAATCATTCAAAAAATTAGAAGATGTACTATTATCTAATACAGTAAAAAATATTTGGATACAGCAATACAAAATAAAATTAAGTACTCATATTAGAGACTTACTATTCAAAATTTCACATAATATTGTTCCTACAAGAAAATGGCTGTTTAAAATTAAATAATTACCTAATCTAAACTGCACTTTCTGTGGTTCAGAGGAAACTCTAAAAAATTTATTTTTTGATTGTAACTTTTCAAAAGACATCTGGGATTGGTTACACAAATATTTAAATTATTAAGATAAATTTACTATCCACCAAATCTTGTACCGGACACCTTTACACTGCTCTCAATCAAAAAAATTAATAATACATCATAAAATAGCAATTACAAAATATAATATTTGGAAAAATAGAAATGCATTATCCTTTGAACAAAAATCCAAAAATAGAGAGCAGATAAAAATTGCCATTAAGTGTGACCTCAGAAGATTTCTGGAATTTGAAATCAGATCTAACGACGGTCAAAAAACTTTTAATAAATGGGAAACATTGGCTCCTGTAATTTATAAAAAATTATCGAAAGTACTAAATAAGATTATTGATTAAGCCTTTTAAATTTAAAATATTTGTAGCTAAAATGTAAAATAACTTAAAGATACCTTATACTCTCAAGCATGTTTTATTTTAGTTTCCGAGATATTGGCAGTAATTAATTGTGAAAATTAAATATATGTAATTCAATTTTGACTATATTATTAATATTTCAAGAATTTACTGAAAGATAATGTAATATACATAGTTATTCATTTTAAATATGGGAATATCCCCGACAAAGAATAAAAATAATTGTTAACAACAAAACTTATAAACAAATGGATCCATTTATGTTTTTCAATCTTGTCTTTCGTATTTCCTGTTCTATTGTATTACAATACTTTTTTATCCTTTCATGTTTTAAACAATTATTTTCTTTTCTCTACTTTTTGTCAGTTTTTTCCTGAAATACCTTTGACTCGAACCTCATACGAATATGTAGAGTGTTCTAAATAAATTGCATACTTCCTGTTGCAAGCAGTAACTCTTGCGCTGGTTCCCACCTTCTCAGTTGGTTGTCTGTTCTGAATGGGAAGTATGAGAAAATGTTTATCATTACAGGATCCTCTCGTATAATTATTTTATATTTCAAAATTTAAAAATAATTTAACACAAAATCTTATTTTTTACGAAAACTATGCATGAATGTGCGAATAAATGTTAAAAAAAAAGTTGAAAGATTAATAGTTTCCTAAAACAGTTCTTTAACAGTCCCTCATGTGACGGACTTTTGTAATTGTCAGGCGTGAGGTATAAATTAAAGAAACAGACTTCCTTACATTATGGCGGAGTGACAGCGTTTCCCGACCACAGCTTTCACCCTCTCCTCTTGGAACATTGGGTCAATTTGGGTGTGAGTTGTGATTGTGTATCGGTGTCCTGTGATTACGTACCCTTCAAGTGAGATTTCTCCCTGCAGCCAAAATCTGGACCATGGAATATTGAAACCAACGGTCAACGGAAGTGGGAAGATCCTGACAAACATAACTGAGTCAAACTCTAAGCAGGTAAGTTTGTTATTTTTACATTTTATTGCCTTTTTGTTTCTTCCCATGTATATGTTTTGGGTTGGTTTGTGACATTGTCAGATCTCACTTCTGTTTCTGCAGCAACTGGAAAAGAAAGCTATTTTTTCTCTTCTCAGACATCAATGTTCATTTGATGCTAAGTGTAATCAAAAGGATTTTCTTTCTTTTTGTCTTCCATAAATTCTTGAACCATGGGTAAAACACAGTATACCCAAAAATTTAGGAAGGGGTTTAGAAAAAAATTTAGGAAGCAAGATGATGAATTTTTTTTTTTTTTTTTTTTTGATTGGAGGTTTAACGACCACCGTGAGCAACTCAATGGGCTATAAGCAGTCGCCCGTCCCTAATTTAGGGTCACTGGTTCCAGGGAAGGGAGAGAGCCAGTGCCGTAAGACAAACACAACATCCATGCCTCACCGGGATTCGAACCCGGACCCCTTCGGACGAATGATCATAGGCCAACGCCTTAGACCACTGCGCCACCGGGGCGGCGATGATGAATTTAAAACATGGTTGATGAAAATTCAAAGGGATAGTGCTATGTGTTTCTTCAATTTTTTTAAGTGTCATTTATCTCCAAAATACTCAGATTTAGAAAAACATGGGTACTGCAAAGCATAAGAAAACAGCAGAAGGGCTGAGTGGAAAATTGCAGCAGAAGCCAATAACATCTAGTTTCACTCCACTAAATAATGAGGCCAAAGTAGCTGAGGGAAGGATGTACCTGTATATTGCTCACCACAGCACCTTTAGAAGTGTAGATCACCTAAATGTGCAAGGAAAGCTTTAAGGACAGCAAATGTACACAATCTTTGAAATTGCACAGAACCAAGTGTGGACAAGTCATTCGAAATGTATTTGCACCACATTTTGAAACTAATTTGAGAAAAGATATTGGTGAACAACCATACCGCATATTAATAGATGAGAGTAATGACATCTATGTCAACAAGTTATTAGCTGCTACAATTCGTTACTATTCAGTGCTGAAAAATGATATTGTAGTTACTTTTCTTGATTTGGCTGAATTATCTGATGGCACAGCTGATGGCATCTGCAATGCTGTTAAAGAGATGCTTAACCAAAAGGGACTGGATATAAAAAGCTTGTAGCCATTGGACTGACGATGAGTCATTAATGGTTGGTGTCAATAATGGTGTGTACAACAAACTGAAGGAAGCAGTCCCTAATCTACAACTTGTAAGGTGTGTTTGTCATTCTTTACAACTGGGTATTTCCCATGGTGCACCAGAATCTGAATTTCTTCCTAGACATTTAGAATTTCTCATCAAGGAGACTTATAACTGGTTTTCACACTCGGCACTTCACCAGTCTGTATACAAACAATTATATTGCTTAATCAATGATAATAATTCACCATTAAAGATTCCACAGGTAAGTCAGACACGATGGTTGTTTATAGAAACAGCAGTATCACGAATACTGCAGCAATGGGAAGAACTTAAAACATATTTCAGTATTGCTCACTCTACGGAGAGGTGCTATACAGCAGACCAGTTGGACATGATGTATGCTGACAAGCAAAACTATTTGTTTCTTCTTTTCCTTCAACCCAATCTACGTGAAGTAAATATGGCTAACTTAAAATTTCAGTCTGAAAAGCAAACCCAACTAAGTTGCTTGATGATGTGATTTTCTTATTGAAGTCTTTGTGTGGAAAACTTTTAATGCCTGGAATGAAATTTGATGTTTTCTCAGTAGTGATTGAAGACCGTTTGGATCCTTCCCCATACTATTTGTTTCTTCTTTTCCTTTTGAACTTGAAATGCGCAACAGCACACTTCAAGAAAATATTGAAAGGGTATGCCAAAAAAATGTGTTCTGTTTTTGAAGGAACTTGTAGCCCAGCTGAGGAAACGATTACCATCGAGCACTTAGATTTTGCAGCATATGTCTTTGTTATCTGTATCAGAATGTTTAAGACCACTGAAGGCTTCTGTTGTAAATTTAGGAGCACCTTTTTATTCCGATGCATCTCTATTAACGCAGATTGAAAGAAAATGGCGAAATTTTCTTTATGTCAAATGGACTGAAGTTCATGACACTGTAAAGCTGTGGTGTGAAATGGCATCATACAAGGACTCAACAGGAGAAAATCCTTTTAAGGAACTTTCTGATTTTGCGTTACATGTTTTAACACTGCCACATTCGAATGCAGATGTTGAACGAATTTTCAGTTATGTAAATCGTGTAAAAAACAAAACCAGACTGACACTTTAGTCAGCATACTGAACATAAACTTGGTTTGAAACGTGAGGGCAAATAGTGTCGTGAATATGAGCTTCCAAAAGAAGTAGTTGAAAAAATTGCCACAATCGCAATTTATGACAGATTTACCGAGGGTAAATCGTCATCTTCTCAGATGCCATATTCAGATGTTGAATTTGAAAACTTTTGAGCAGACTGACTGATAAAACATTGTCTTTCTTTATATACTGTAAAACTGTTCAGTTTTCTTATAAAGCTAACCTGAAGATAAATTTATGTCCAAACTTGTAAATTATACATGGGTGACAGGAAGTATATTTAAGGCTTCAGCTGTGTAAGTAATACACTAAGAAACTGTTTCAAATATTAATACGAAATTTTCGTGTGATGGGGATAAATTCCATCTTATATCACATTTTCATTTTTTATGGGTCCTCCACTTCACTCTCCTGCTGTTGAGAACACATATTCTGTGGCAAATGTTTAGTATATCAAAGAAGCCAGTTGAATTCACAATATTAACATAAAATATATATATTCATTCTTTTAACTACCTCATTGTTTTATTCTCTGAATTGTATTGCATTTGCATATAATTTAACTCTACATCCTTGGTTTCAACTTTCATTAAAGTGTTAAAAGTCTGCACGTTGTTTGTTTTCTTAACTTTATCATGATTTTATTCTCAGAATTTTATTGCATGTACTTATTATTTTACTCTAAATCCTTGGGATTGAAACATTCATTAAGGTTTTTAAAAGTCCGATGTTGTTTGGTCTTAGCGTTTCATTGAGGTTTTTAAAATTCGCAACATAAACGCTTACACTATGTTTTCATCTATCTCTATATATCTGTATACATATAAATTATATACTGAAGAGCAAAACTTAAAACTAGGGAAAAAACTTTAGAATTTAAAATGAAAGTTGCAAAATAACCTGAAGATCAAAACGCGCAACGCAGCAGTTATGAAAATTCAGAATTCACATTCTATTTAGAAGAGACCTAAGCAAAAAAATATATATTTTTGACTCACCCCAAGTACAACATAGAAAAGGTTATGTATCTACCGGTGTGAGTAAAAGGAGAAAAGATAAAAAAATAAATAAAACAACTGAATGTAGAAAGTGTCGAGAATACTGAGCCTTGGCTTTATCAAGGACCAGCAAAAACTCTGCATTTTCTCACTTCCACAAAGACCTAGTTGGAAATGGGTTTCTGCAAGGCCATAGATGCAAGTAACATGCCCACCAAAAATTGTTTAAAAAAATATATATATGTCATGACCTCCGCAGAGTTGTATGACCTAGCACTAGTTAACAATTTCGCTTGCATACATAACCTTCCTGGCCCGACCCATGCTCTTCATCTGTTACTATTAAACAGAGAGAAGAAGATTAAAGAGAACTCAAGCTGTGAGAGTGACATAATAATTAGAAATAATTTTCAGCTATAACGAAATGCCAAGTTCGCCTGAGAGAGAATTTAAACCCGAAAAGCAATGCAACAGAAATCCAAACCTCTACATTGCAATCAAAAAAGGAAATATTAATTTTTTAAAAAATCAGATTTTTGAAAGAAAACTTGATCCTAAAACCCCCTACTCTACGACTTCTGACAACACAAAAACGAGAATAAATTAAAGACAATAATTAACTAAAGAAGAGCTTTGTGAAAGTTATATAACATAAACAATTAGTTGCAATATGTACAAAGTATTTCAGCAGTGCTTTAAGTGCATAATTAAGTAGTTATTAAGAACTTAACTACTTTGAAAATACAGCGCAAAGAAAAGGAACTATGCTTAGCCATCTGTTGTGCCTAAGTTTCCTAAAAGACGGGCAAAGTTACCAAGAAAAGAAAGAGTTAAAACCCGCAAAAATGTTAACAGACAAGCCAGTGCCTAAAAGCTGAAAAGCAAAAAACAACAGAGAAAAAGTACAAGAAGTTCAAACATTGAACTTATAAAACCTAAAACCCAAAGACAAGGAAGAGAGCTTACCTCTTATGCAACTAAACTTTCTCCACACAAGAGAAAAACATGGCTGACCTCTTCCCCAAGCGTCCTAACACTTCTGCCACTCCCTAGTCGCTGGGGGGCAGTGTGGGTTTAGTATGAGGAGGCCATCAGCCCCAGGGGGAGTGTTATTTTTTTTTTATATTTCATGTAAAAGAATGATCAAAATAGGGCAAAATCTGGCATGGCTTTGCATTATTAAGAAACACTTGATATTAGTGAATTTTTATTTTATTCCTTCTTATGCCAAATAATGAAAATAAATACAGTTATACTTTTCAATGAGTTTAAGGACAAACTTTGCGTGCCATTTATGACTATTTTTTCCACTTATTAGACTTTCAGTTAGCATTGCATCCCTTACAAAAAAAAAAAAAAAAGAAAAAAAGACAGGTTTGGTCTTGAACCAAACCTGTTTTTTTTTTTTTTTTTTGTAAGGGATGCAATGCTAACTGAAAGTCTAATAAGTGGAAAAAATAGTCATAAATGGCATGCAAAGTTTCAGTTCTTAAACTTATTGAAAAGCAATGCTAAAAGCATAACTGCATTCCTAAAGGTCTGACATAATCTGAACAAGAACTATCTAGTTGGAAAACTCGTGGTTCTGTCAAAGAGTAAAATTCCAATATCGATTCTGAGACTTTTATGGTTTTTTCCATTATACAATATTTACTTTTATTCACTAATAAAAAAACAGTACTTTAATACAGGAAAAGGGAGAAAAAAAAGTGTAAAAACTGCTATATAAACTTTATGTAAAATTGCTACAGGAATAACTTTAATTTTAAATTATTTATAAAGAAAAAATATACAATCTATTAAATATTGTTTTTGCATTTTGCTAACTTCCAACTTAGGAGTAAAATCACCATAAGTATATTTTTCACAAAACTTCATTTTCTATAAATAAAATACGTCATTTAAATTAATATTAGTTTTCTCTAAATAAGCACACTACTTGGACACTTCAACATATATTTGCTTTTTGTTTCATTTTTGAGATGAATAATACGATACGGACAGAAATTCTGAAAAATATAGAAGTAAGTTGCATACGAAAATCTAAAACAGAGACCTTTGGTAGAACGTCTCCTTGAAGAGTACGGACGTGTCGCCATCTATCATTACTGAAAACGAAAATAGGCCACTGCTAATTGATTATCATAAAATACAGTAAATCGACATTTGACTTATTATAGAGTGCAAAAATAATATAATAAAACAGAAGTTACACTCCTGATCTGTAGTAGTTACTACATAAAATCCACTACATATTCTTTTGGCTTTTTAAAAGCGGAACTTTTGCTTATTATTCAAACAAGTTGTAAGAGATAGTTGGGAACATATTTTCTACATTTTTGCCGGTGGGAACATATTTAAAGCGATTTAAATACATTTTCGACCACGACAAAATTATGAGGATTTCGGAAAAAGCAGAATTTTATTAGTTACAAAATGCACAAAAAGTAGGTAGGATATTTATTATGTTACTACCTAACCTCCTTGGTTACTACCGCTGAAATTCAAATTTCATGAATAAATAATTCGTACATTTACTTATACATAGATTTAAGGAAAAATTCTTACCTAAATATTATCCACACACATTTCACAATGTTGCGTATAAGTTTACATATCCCAAACTACTGCAATGAATATATACGATAAGTATGCACATTAGATGGCTATAAGTGACTAACGCGAACGATAAAACGCAATTCAATAGGGCGCGATATTTTCCCCAACCTGATTTTCACTGAAGAGTGAAGACACTCAGTGTTGCCAGAAACATTTGGCGAAAATCAGTAGACCACAGTTAAAAAAAATACAGTATATCAAGTTTTCCTTTTGAAATACAACGCCTGTCGAAATTAATATATAACGGCAATGTAAAGGAACGTTCAAATTTACTGATACCTCAAATAATACCAGCACTTTACTTACTATATATTCAACATCTAACCACAAATAAAATCAATACCATTCCGATTCATTTTTCTCGTACTGCTGCTAACTTGCTGGTATAACATTTAAGATGCAATCTGTATATTGTAATTTTTACTGCAGTGAATAAGTGTTTTAGCCGCTACCTCATGAACGAAACAAAAACATTTTTTATGCGCACAAATCTCGTTAATAGTGCAATAATATACGATTACGAGAGAAATCATAGCTATAAGCTCATAATACCAGTTTATAAAGCATTTTAATTGTCTTTCATTAGGTGCTGAAATGTTCTCTCTCTATTATTATTATTTTTCTTTTTTTATGGGGTGTTTAACGACCACCGTGAGCAACTCAACGCGTTATAAGCAGTCGTCCGTCCCTAATATAAGGCCACTCACTGCAGGGAAGGAAGAGAGCCAGTGCCGTAGAACAAATACAACATCCATGTTTGATCGGGATTCGAACCCGGCCACATCTCGGATGAATGATCAGAAGCCAGCGCCCCCACCACTGCGCCGGCTTCTCTCTCTTCTGTTTCTATAGCACTTGCTGCAGCCATGAATTTAGTTTCAGAAGGAAATAAAAATGAGTTTGATTAACACGCAGCCAATATATAATCCTTTACGAATCGTAGGGAAAACAATTTTCCCTATTCGAGACCTGTAGTGAAGCTCAGTATGCAATGATTGAACGATGTCTATTCGTCGCCAGGTAAAATTCCGACTATGACTGGAATAACAATGCACAAATCAAAGAAGTTTCTTTGCTTCTCGCGATGCACACGTGGCAGGAACACTTTCAAGTAACCGCCAGTGGCAGGAACATTTTCAAGTAACCGCCAGTGGCAGACCATGCACGCTTAAGGTAAGGTGACCACATATCGGAACACTGATTTGAGGACAAAAGGGCGTGGCGTACCCAAATCGGCAGTTCATTTGAGGACATATACGTACTCAAAATAAATATCCAAATCTTTTTGTCACAAAACTGCATTGCTTCAATAAGTGTGATATTACATATGAAAATTTTGTGTCTTAAAAGGATATATCTTGTAGAATGTTGGTAATTTGTTTTGACAAAGTAGAATTATGATGGCGAGAACATATTGACAAAAGTGAAATGTTATACCTTGTACATGTGCCGAATTAAAATCAAGCTGCACACCAAACTAATTGCATAGCGAATTTTTCATTTTGCCAAAGTTTTTGGAGAAACTTAGATCAAGTACAGTCGAAATTTGACCGCACCAGTAGTTCAGTGTCCTAGTACTGGCCACTGACCATTCGTACAAGTGGATACGGGTTCGAGTCCCGATTGAGACATGAATGGTGTGTTTGTCTTACAGCACTTGCTCTCTCTCTCTCTCTCTTCCCTAGAACGAATGTCTCCAAATTAGAGACAGGTGACTGCTTATAGTCCTTAGAGTTGCTCGCGGTGGTCGTTAAACTCGGAAAGAAGAAAAAAAAATCCAAATTTCTTTTCACAAGAAGCATGTCGGAAAATTAGTACAACGAAAACTACTTTTAAGAACATTTTTCATTAAAAATCTAACGAGCTAATGAGGAAGCGTAAATTCGAGGATATTTGAGGACAAAGATCAAAATTTGAGGAAAATTTGTGTTCCCAAAGGCATCAGACGTTTTTGGGGACAGTAAACAAAATTCGAGGACTGTCTTCAAGAATTGGGGACTTCTGGTCAGCTTAGCTTAAGGTCACAGGCCCGTTCTCAGCAGGTTTCATGAGGCTCTTTGACCTATTGAGGCCCTTGCGATAATAAACTCCAATCTCAGCTGGTTTCCGTTGAAATAGCACCATTAATATTTTTGCTTTTACCAAGCCCCTCTCTTTTGAATTTTTACTTGAAACCGGCCACTGCGATGAAATACAATATCCCAAATTTTTAGGTGTTTACCATGATTTTTCGATGGTCGCATGGTCAGAGACACAGGTTTCGAACTAATCGTCCTAGCTGAACCGGGCTCGAGCCCTGGACGAGGCATGGGTTGTGTGCTTGTCATACGGCATTGGCTGTCTCTTTCATGCAACCAGTGTCCCGAAATTAAACGACTGCTTATAGACCTTACAGCTGCTTTTGCTGGTCGTTAAATCGCTGAACAAATAATTATTCCCGGTTGTTTTCAACATCGGTGAAATAACTTATACTCAAGAAAATATCACTAGCACAAATATCTAACTATACACCTGTCTGTAGTGTTTTGGGTTGTACCACTGGGTAGAATCTTACGATAAACTACGGGCGTGCCTCCCTCAACTTTTAATTAAGTACCGACCGCTCCCCCGCCTCCCAACTTTTAGCTTAAGTTAATCGCCCAAAATAATTTTTAAATATTTCAATTTCAAAAGCTCATTATTCCCAGAATTTAAATTAAAATTCAGAACTATATTTTTTAAATCCAAATGTGTCGTTGTGAGGTTATTTCTGTCTTAATACAAATGCGTGTCATGCAATCCGTACGGAAACGAGATTTAGTCGATAATGTGGGCAGCCATGGCATGGTCCAAGCTTTGAGCCTCCGCCCTATGACATTGTGTCTCTGATAATCCTTACCGCAGGCAGCAACGGTGAAATTTGAGGCTCCGGCTTATTGCTTTCACTGGGTCTTTTACTTCATGGCATGTCAGTCATTCGATGGCCTCTCCATTCTCTGATCTTCTGTCTGTAGTTGAATAATTGTACAAGTATTATTTACCTTAGGTTAGTATTACGATTACCTAGTTTTAACCAGACAGAATGTAATGTGTCAAAAATAGCCATTTTTTTTATCTGTTTGGTTATAACGAAGTTCACGTATGTCGAATGTTTTTAACTCTCCCTTCAACTTCGCTATATGCGGATTTGACTATATATATACAGGATGATCATAAAGTCGCGCAACCCAGGAAAAAAATACGAGGCTAATTACAACTGTTAAAAAAAATAAACATCGTCAAATATAGTTTACAATCTTACCTTTATAACAACAAAAGAAGGGAAACCTCATAACATACATTTTGTAAGTTCAAAGTGGGCTCCGTGTTCGCGAATGCAAACGAGCGCTCTTTTTACCAAGTTTGATGACACCTTGTGAAGCACCTCCACATTGATGTTTTCAATTGCTGTTGTGACTTGTGATGTTCGTTTTAAGTTCATCCAGGGTGTGAGGATTATTGTGATATAAAACACCTTTGAGATACCCCCAAAGAAAGAAGTCGAGCGGCGATAAATCTGGGAGGCCACAGGTCTTTGGAGATGAGGCGTTCACTGAAAAAATCTCGCAAAAAATTGACGGTACTAACCGACGTGTGGCATTGTCTTTCTGGAGCCAACAATGTCGTTCGCTAACATGAAGGCGTGCCACAAACTGTGTGATGATGTCTTAGTAGACGGAACTATCCACATTCGTTTCGAAAAAAATCGGTCCCACATGCGACGGCGCGATATAGCACACCAAACTCCAAGTTTTTTCGAATGCAAACCTTTTTCAAGAAAAACATGTGGATTTTCACTTGACCAAATCCTATTGTTCTGACTATTGAGTATTGACATAACTTCCGAGGTGAAACCAGGCCTCGTCACTGAAGAAAACTGTATCCAGACTCTGTATTGCACGTTGTTCAAGGAATGAGCGGAACCATCGGCAGAAGTGTATTCGTTTGTCTGCATCTGGGGCCTTGAGTTCATGCACTGCGCGAATACGATATGGACAAAGATGTAACGATCTCGCAGCTTTATGAGCACTACTGTATGAGATTGATGATTGCACGGCGAGTTTCCGGAGGCTTTTTCGTGGCGACCGCTGCAGTGCTCGCTTTATCTCATCCACTTTATGGAGGTTCTCCCGGAGCGTTTTTTATCTGCAACAGATCCACTGTCCCGAAAACGTTGCACTAATCGCAATATTGTGGACTTATTGGGGACTGCTGTACCCGCAAATTTCTTGCGAAAGTCCTCGGCAACACATCCGTATGAACGAGTTGCGAAATAACTTTCCAAAACGAAAATTCGCTGCATCTGGGAAAAAGTATTTCACCTCCACAACGAACGAAACTACACTACGAACAACCTGTACACATTACAGTGACCTCGGCTTCACTTATACTTCCTAACAGTATGGTAGTGACATCTAGTGGCAGAAAGAATGTTTATAACGAATTAGCAACAATTTATGAAAATTCAAACTTTGGGTTGCGCGAGTTTACGATCACCCTGTATATACATATCTGAAATGACATGATATACATCTCTGAAATAATATATGGTATACATCTCTGAAATTATATGATATGATATACATCTCTGAAATGATATGATATGATACACATCTCTGAAATGATGTAGTATATACAGTATACAGGGTTCAAAGGAAAGTCCTTATTCAGGCAATAACTGCGGAAGGAAATGTCCGAGTGGTACACAGGTTAGGTCTATGTATCAGAATGGGACGTTGGACGATGGAATGAAAGTGACTGGAGCGCCCCTAGCGGCAAAGGTAAGAAGTTAGGAAACCTAACTCGCGAATAACGCGAGATTGAAACAAAATTCCAGTTACAAAGTTGTAGCGCATCGTCTAATTAGTAGGAAACGACATATGGTGCGCACGAATTATGTACATTGACGGGTCAAAATGCTGATAAAGTGCACGCGGTTGCTGGATGGTTAGGCAATACAAAATACCGTCCCACGATGGAGAACGATTCAAATGCGTATGTAAATATTGTTAGTGACGTAGAAGCCGGTCGGTAAGATAAAATACCGAGGACTGAGGATTTGAACGTCAGTCAACGTACCCGTTGCAAACACTGATGGCGGAATACTCGTACTGTGAAATGGTCGTGCTTTATGGCGAATGTCATCGCAATGCCCACGAAGCTGCAAGGCGGTATGCCGAGCGTTTTCCGACTGGTCAACATCCAACTGCAGCGACTATTAACAACTGTGTTTTCGCCGCCTCCGAGAGACCGGAAGCATACAGGCACGTCCGCGATCGGGCAGACCTACGGGTTCGGGTGGGGAGACCTACGATTTCTGGCGTTACAATGCATCTTGAGGCTGTCCCAACATTAGTACACAGCAGTCGCCGAAGCATGCGGATTAACAGCACAACGTGTTTGGCAAATCCTGAACGAGCATGGAGCTCACCCGTACCACGCTCAGCTAGTGCAAGGTTTGATGGATGGAGACCAGGGAAGGCGTTTCGATTTCTGCAACTTTGTACATAACACGTTGGAGGTTAATCCAAACTTCTTGGCCGATCTCTTGTGGACAGATGAGTCCCGTTTTACACGGGATGGAATAGTCAATCGGCATAACACCCATTACTGGGCTCTGATCAACTCATCTATGGGACGAGCTGCTTGACATCAACGATGTTGGGCAAGTAACGTTTGGTGCGGTATTTGGCGAAACACATTAGTTGGACCCATTTTCTATGATAGGACATTAACAGGTCAGCGGTACCTTCAGCTCTTACGGGGCCCGATATCTGACTTTCTGGATGATCTTCCTCTCAGAGATCTGCTGCGCATGTGGTACCAACATGACGGGGCACCACCTCACATGACAGCCAACGTACGGAGTTTCATGGCTGAAACATTCAGACACCAGATAATTGATTATGGCGGTCCGGTGGAATGGCCTCCGCGGTCACCGGACTTAACACCTTTGGACTTCTTCCTGTGGGGTTACTTGAAAGAACATGTGTATGCTACAGAACCTACTAGTCTGGAAGATTTACGACACCGCATTGTGTGCGCCTGTAACACGGTGACACCTGTCATGCTAGATAGTGTACCATCAGAAGCTATTCTTACACGCCTTAGAATGTGCAATATAGCCGATGGTGGCCACTTCGAACCGGCTGTACATTAACTTCGCGCAGATGTGCGTTGTGCCTGTAAGTAGGCATATCTCATGTAAACATTTTTCAGTATTGTAAATAAGCCTGCACAGCTTCTGTCTCGTGTCATTATTTTTGTGTCTGTTTCACCCGCTTTACAGATTTTGAATGAACAGTATATTGACCCATCCATGTACACAATTCTTGCGCACCACATATCGTTTCCTACTAATTAGACGATGGGCTACAACTTTGTAATTGTAATTTTGTTTCTATCTCGCGTTGTTCACTAGTTAGGTTTCCTAACTTCTTACTTTTGCCGCTAGGGGCGCTCCAATTGCTTTTGTTCGATCGGCCATCGTCCCTTTTCTATACATAGACGTAACTTGTTTAACACTCTGACCCTTCCTTCTGCAGTTATTGCCCTGAATAAGGACTTTCCTTTGAACCCCGTATAGTCAAATCCGCATACAACAAAGTTGAAGGGAGAGTTAAAAGCATTCGACATATGTAAACTTTATTATAACCGAACAGATAAAAAAGAGCTATTTCTGACATATTACATTATGTCTGGTTAAAACTAATCAATCATAGTATTAACCCTAAGGTAAATAATACTTGTTAATTAAAAACTCTATTTAGCAATAAAAATATGACATATGCAACAAGCAAAAATTTTAATTAATGAAAACTTAAAGTAATTGCAAAAACTCGAAATTTCACCTGTTACATTTGTTTTCTTATTACAAGCTGCGGAAATGGGGAGGGCAATACGACCCCTCAAGTCTTACCCGGAATTCAAACACCCATTCATCAGTGCAACTGATCAGCGCCTCAATCACTCGATTCATCGGGGGAACAGCCGCAGATAATTTAAGTGGGCCGCAGAGATTTTTAACAAGGGGCCTTTGATGGCCTTTTCTGAAGCTTTTAAGGTGTCGAAGATACTTCAATTATTATACTTAATTGTACGACTGAAAGTATACAGTTCACCACAATTTAACAACTCTAGATCATTACCACTTGCAAGGGTTTGGACTGAAAAATCATGTATTACATCTATGAAATGAATTTGTAAAGATAAATAGACTCAATGCTCGAAACTGAAATATCACACAGCCAAGCTTGTGACATTGCTCATCGTTCTTGATGACAGCTTCTGATTCTTCTAGCGATATTAAGATAAGCGTGACAATCTAATAGTCCTATTTCGAACATGGGAGACTAATGTGCTCCTTACAGCTATCAGCAAGGCAATGGTGTCATTCAGCCGGTTCAGGCGAACCGGTTGTTAAAAATACCAGTTCGGTAAAGCGTGTTGTTGACGTTAACGACATCGAGGTAAACAGTTGAAGTCTTTTCTTATTATATTGCTTCTATTTAACATTTTGGATCCCTCATCCTGGCCAAAGCATGTTACACTTTTCCTTTTTTGGTTTCTGGAGAAGCAAAACTTAATGAATTAAGAACCCTTTTAAAATTTCTCATTCCGATTAATGTGATTTTAGGAATCTAATTAATGAAAGATATTAATGAAAGATACTCTACCTAAAAGTATGATTGAAGCAAGAACAAATATGAAAGTGATTGCTGTAAGCTCAGCAAAAGCAGAAACAACATTGAGTTTAATGAACCTTACGGCAACAGATGAAAGAAATGCTCTTCTCGTTAGGAATATTTATCACCTGCCGACCATCAAGCTTATTGGAAAGCCCATTTCATTGTGGGAATCGGCACCAGAGGCGAACAACGGCGGAGCAGGAAGGGCGGCTACCTTGGCCCCGCAGCACAAGAGAGGGCGCAAAAATTACTGCGTACAATATGATTAAAATCGGAATTGAAGCTTTTGCACTAGTTTCTGGTATAATTCTTTCGCACCATACTTTGTCGTTTAGCCATTTACAAAATTTGCCTGTAATATCTTACTCTAGTTTCGGTAGCATTGGCAGCTTAAAATTTGCATTGCTTCCTCAAAATGTGCAGGAGATGTTAGCTGCTCACATTCAGAAATGAAGGAGCTTCTGTACGCACTTTGCAAGATAAGGATGTCGTTCACATTTTTGAAGATTCTCCAGGGGCAATTCTATCATTACTACCACTACTGAAAGCTGCATTTGGTCTGTTTAAGTACCAAAGGGCCAAACACTATCGCCTCATTGTACAATGCGTACTATTAAAACGTTACCTGACTGGAGGAAGTACGCCCCAATCCCACCAATAGGCGTCGTCTTCTAGAATACGATACGAATAATAATAATAATATAAAATAATCCATCGTATTTGTTTTTTCCTACCTATATGTTGACAAGTGTTCATTCTTAGAGCTTTAGTTACCAGAAAAAAGATAAAACGGTTGGTATTGACTTTTCGCTACCTATATGTTAACACGTGTTCATTCTTAGAGCTTCTTCAGTCGCCAAAAATTCGGATAGAAATTATGCTTGAGTTTACATAGAAAAAAGTTAGTGGCTTAGACTACTGTGCCCCCCCCGCTGGCGCAGTAGTCTAAGCGATGGCCTCTCATCATTCTCCGGAAGGGGTCCGGGTTCGAATTGGGTGAGGCATGGATGTTGTGTTTGTTTTACGGTACTGGCTCTCTCCCTTCCTTGGAACCAGTGGCCCCAAATTAGGGACGGGCGACTGCTTATAGCCCATTTCGTTGCTCATGGTGGTCGTTAAACCTCCAATCAAAAAAAAGAAAAAGAAAAAGAGCGTCATGGTGTGAAAAATTTTGTTTGTTTAGAAACTGAGCAGTTTTCCCTGTGAACACATTAATTTTCAAAGTGCCTTAAGAAGCAGAATTAAAGTGGAGGGGGCGGGGGCAGTGCATTCTATAGGGTGTCCACAATGTCTTTTTACCCCCCCCCCCTGCTGTAATAAGAAATGTAAGTGAGCTATGTATCTGTTGTATGATGTATATATTGAGTTACATGTTGAGGCATCCTTAAACATCCAGTGTATCCGTTTGGGCTCCGTCATTCTCGTGACAGAGAATAATTTTACGCCATGTTCTGTGGGACATTTTCCGAAGCAGTTGCGGGGTGATACAAGAGAAAGCACGGCTCACTGCTTGTTTAAGTTCAGCAGTGGTTTGGTAGCGCTACTGTGCAACAACCCCCTTTATGAAACCCCAAAGGACATTATCACACGTTGAGAGATCTGGGCTTCGAGGTGGCCATTCAAGTGGAGCGGGCAGCAATGCCAAACCTCGACGATCCCGAAGGACCTCACCAAGGTATTCCCGAACAGCGATTGCGTAATGGGCGGGTGCCCCATCCTGTTGGAACCATACGTCATTCAGAATGCCAAGATTTCCAAGTTGTGGCACAAACCAGGTTTCCAGCATGTCCAGATAAGTTGTCTGATTCACTGGACCATCAAAGAAATACGGTCCAAACAGTTGTCGACTATTCATTGCAGCCCATATCATGACACGCGGAGGATGATGTTCCAATTCTTCGACATAATGTGGGTTTTCCTTGGACCAGAACACAACGTTCCGTGATCGACAGCTGCGGTATATCGCACATTCATCACTGAAAATGACCTTTCCACGTTTTGGGATTGTGGCAAATGTCTGAAGCATCACTGAGCATGCATCCCGTCTGCGGTTTAAATTGATGTCTGATAACTCCTGAACGAACATCGGGCGACATGCGTGCAAATTCAGGCCATTCTTCATGTGCTTATGCAGTATTGATCGTGGTATTCCAAGCTCCGCTGATCGTTTGCGGAGCGACTTCGTCGGTGACCTGATAACTGATTCCTCGACCGCTTGACACTCTTGCACTCTAGTTGATGGTCTTCACGTTCGTGGTTTATCCTTGATGTTGCCTGCTTCGAAGAGTTTATGTTCCCAACGCAGAAGAGTCTGTTTTGGGGGGGCCTCTTTGTCGAATCGTTGTTGGAAACCGGCACGCACGTCACGCATTGTCTTCCCTGTGTGTGGATGTTCGTGTACCCAGACACTGACAACAATCCGCTGTTCCAGGGTGTATTCGCTGGTATCACACATGGTTCTGGTACCTAATCTGTAAATAGACACAATACAGACCATAACTCAACATATACATCATACAACAGATACATAGCTCACTTACATTTCTTATTACATGGGGTAACAAGACATTGTGGACACCCTGTAGGATATTTGATTTTCCCTAGGGAGAGGAGCAATTTTCTTCCCAGCAATGCAAATATTTCTGAAGATCCATAAACAATTTTTCAAAGCATTTCTTAGAAGCTTGAGATTAACGTGAATTTCCCACTACACTTCACAGTGTCGAAAAAACATTTCAAGAACACGTTAAGCAAAGCCCATCACAGGATGAAATTTTCTTATATGTTGATGTGAATTTCTTTTCATCCCGAATGTCTTGTTACAATTCGGGCATGTGTAGTTCACAAGAGCCATTTAAAACGATATGTGAATACTGAGAACTTACCGCTTTTATCCGGGATTCGAACAAGGCTCCAGCTCCGATTATTACCCAGAAGTATACGTGTTGCAAAAACCATTCGGGATTCGATCGATAACATTAGCGATAGCATCGTATTCTAGAGGACGATGCCAATTGGAGGGATTGGAAAGTACTTCCTCCAGTGAGGTAACGTTTTGATGGCACGCTATTGTACAATGAGAAGCTAGTAAGGCCGAACTCCGAAGCAGTTGGGAATCTTACCCGCCCTCTTGACATGCTGTATTTTACAGAGGATGTTCACACATTTTTAGAATGTTTTTGATAAGAAATTACAGAAAATAAAAGAAGTTCAAAGAATCGAAACTGGCTACACCGTGTTAGATGAACGCGGAAGAAACATCTGTGGCAGTGAAATAGTGTCTGCTAAAGAAATGGCGAATGTAAATAAGCTGTGGATAGAAGGTTATGTTTTTGCTCTTTACGAAGAGATATTTTCGTATTCTGTAATGAAAAATACCGTGAAAATCGTAGAATGAGCATTTCTAAATGTAAAACAAGCAATATTATTAATAATGGAGGGGAAAAATTGTCAAGTATCGCTTTTAATAGGAAACAGAACACCAAACGAATATCCAAAGAAAGTACGTACTTTTACAACTATTTCAAACGTAAGGTCGCTGGTCTTAAAGAAAAATCCATCGATCCAAAGAGCAATCACTATGTCGTTAAAAATCTCTATATCAACTGTAAATAAGATAGATTTGAATCTGAAAAAAAAAAAAACCCCAAAAAGCGATGTTCACCGCCTTTTGCATATAGGCCCATGTCTGAGTGCAGAACACGGTGTAGTCTTCTTTATGAAAATCC
The DNA here is from genome assembly GCA_039090855.1 of Macrothele yani. Lineage (NCBI taxonomy): Eukaryota > Metazoa > Arthropoda > Arachnida > Araneae > Macrothelidae > Macrothele > Macrothele yani. The sequence continues at coordinate 48,544,611 of CM077012.1, forward strand.
CTTAGCCGGAGACAGATAGAAATTTATTGTGAGTACTGATGAAGCATGAATCTACCTAAACGACTTAACAAAAAAAAAAAAAAAAAGGAAAAAAGGTCGGTGGTCGGTTTATTATTGCAAAGGAGCAGAAAAAGATTTACAAATTTGGTTCCGAGAATACAAAGAAAGTTTCAGTAAAGGATTCATGCCGCCCCAGTGGCTCAATGGTCTAAGCGATGGCCTCTGATCATTCGTCCAAAAGGGGTCCAGGTTCGAATCCCGTGAAGCATGGATATTGTGTTTGTCTTACGGCACTGGCTCTCTCTCTTCCCTGAAACCAGTGACCCTAAATTAGGGACGGGCGACTGCTTATAGACCATTGTGTTGCTCACGGTGGTCGTTAACATCCCAATAAAAAAAATAAAAATAAAATAAAAGATTCATGATTATTACTGGTTTCTCGTACAATGGGAAATTAAAGCAAAGTTGAAAAGAATGTTAAAATCAATTCGACAAATTACCGAAATAATGTTTTAACTCTTATATTTAAAGAGGCAATAACCAGTCCTTTATCCACAGAGCCTTCAAAGAGTAGAACTCCGTCAGAATAAGGTTACCAGTCATACATCCAAATCTACCACTTATTTCTTGAAAAAAGAGACGGGTATAATGTCTATACCTTTTGCTGATATTCCTTCAGAGTCCCCTGATGTGTCACCTAAGGATTATTGTGCCTTCGGGCTGCTAAAAGCAGCGCTTTCTAAACGCACACCTAAAACAATTATTGGCTTATGGAAAGTAGTGGAAGAGGAGTGGAATAAAATACCACTATCAATTTTAAGAAATCGCCTGTTATCTTGGAAATCTAGATGTACGTTCATTCCAGAGAAAGGGCTGTCAGATCGAACATTTAAGAAAGATTTTTATTTTAAACATTAATTATTTTGCTAGAAAATCGTTCTAAAAATAAGTGAATATACTCTGTACAGCCATAATGGCGTTCCGTGTCCAGTTCGGCTTCACCACTCAGAACATCCTCGATGTAAGGGTAAGGGCAGTGATTGGAAAATTACTTTTGAAAAGTAGCTTGTTACTGCTACAACTACATTCTCGAAAACGTAGCTTGCTATAGCTACAACTATTTTTTCTAAAAAGCAGCTAGCTGCACTATCTTTTTTTTTTTTTTTTTTTTTTAAGTAGCGACTTTCGCTACTTTCCAGTTACGTCTTTTTAATCTTTAATTTTAAATTAAGGTGGACGTCAAATAATTTTGTTTCCTATACTTCCAATGGAAAAATTTTGTGCACATTTCCTTCACAATTAGTGTGTTCTAAAGGATGAATATTTGAAGATCGATTAAAATAACTTCATATTTTAACTTGGAATATGTAGTATTTTATAAAACATAAACATAATTATATTAAAAATCAATAACTTTTCCTTTGGTGGTGTTGAAACCAGAAAAAAGATGGCGCGGCCTGTACTTTGATGACGTCAGTAGACAAAGAAATGTTGGATTGCATAATTATGGTTATGTTTTAGAAAATATTAAGTATTCCAAGTTATAAAATGAAGCTATTTTAATCGATGTTCAAATTTTCATCCTTGGGAACGCATTAATTATAAAGAAAATGTGTACAGAAGTTTTTCCATTAGAAGTATAGGAAGCAAAATTACTTGATGTCCACCTTAAAGGTACAAATTCTAACGGTGATACTTATATATGTACATTCTTACATATGGAACTGAGAGCAAAATACCAAGGCAAATTACACGAATAATTTATCTTTGAGTTTGCCCATTAGCTGTCGTCACCACATGTAACACATGTTAATATATTAAAACAGAAACTGTAGATTTCGGAGGGTCAAAATACGAAAAAATACTGATAGAAAGGTGTATCTTTTGGACATTACATATTTAGTTATTCATCGTTCCTCTGGTTTTCCGCTGACTCCCTGGGCTCGGGGACGAGAATGCGTAAATGGTTCCCTGTGAAGTCTGCCCCGGACCCACTTTACCCCTTATCCACATGTAGCAGAGGAATGCTAAGCCGGCTGCATTAATTTGACAGTAACCCTTAAAGGTGCATAATCATGTTTGCGGGTCTCACCCCGTTATGGACGGACGAGAGAAAGAGAGAGTGTGTGTGTGTGTGTGTGTGAGAGAGAGAGAGAGAGAGAGAGAGAGAGAGAGAGAGTGTGTGTGTGTGTGAGAGAGAGAGAGAGAGAGAGAGAGAGAGAGAGAGAGAGAGAGTGTGTGTGTGTGTGTGTGTGAGAGAGAGAGAGAGAGAGAGAGAGAGAGAGAGAGAGAGAGAGAGAGAGAGAGAGAGAGAGTGTGTGTGTGTGTGTGAGAGAGAGAGAGAGAGAGAGAGAGAGAGAGAAAGAGAGAGAGGAGGGGTTTAATGACAAGCATGAGCAACTCCAAGGGCTAGAAATAGTCACCCGTCCCTAATTTGGGGTCACTCCGGGCCGTGGGGGCCTAGTGGGCAACGTTCGTGACTGCCGCGGAAAAGACCTCAGGTTCAATCACAGGCAGGTACGAACGCTCGATCCACTAAATATCCGCCGTGCGTCAGATGGGCACGTTAAGCCGCCGGACCCCGGGTACTGGCCCCCGGTAATAAAAAAAGGCGTCTTCCTCTCCCTTTCTACTGCGCTTCCGTGTCGCTTTCCTATCGGGCACTCTATCCCAAATCTCCTAGCTTCCTATTTCTAAGGGTTGTTCAAGACCTGGGGTCAGACACTCCCTTCATAAAATCCTCTACATATGATCATTTGATCATTTGGGGTCACTCCCGGGTACTGGCCCCCGGTAATAAATAAAGGCGTCTTCCTCCCCCTTTCTACTTCGCTTCCGTGTCACTTTCCTATCGGGCGCTCTAGCCCAAATCTCTTAGTTTCCTATTTCTAAGGGTTATTTAAGACCTGGGGTCAGGCACTCCCTTCCTAAAATCCTCTATATATGATCATATGATCATTTGGAGTCACTGGTTCCAGTGAGGGAAGTGAACCAGTGCTGTAAAGCAGACAAACGGGATCGAACAGGGCACATTTCGGACGAATGGTCAGAAATCAGCACTTCGTCACCGGGGCAGCTTATTCATCATCTGACTTTTATAATTTTCTATACATACACATGCATCCTTGTCTACAACACCGCCCCGGTGGCTTGGTGGTCTGAGACGCGGGCTTCGTAGCACTCGTCCAAGAAAGGCCAGGGCTCGTGTCCGGCATGAGGAATGGATGGGTGATGTGTTTGCTTGATGTCACTGCTTCTCGCCCTTCCCTGGAACAAGTGGCTCTAAACAGAAAAAGTCGACTGCATTTAGCCCTTAGATATTTGTTCATACCGGTTGTTAAACTCCGAAACAAAAAAGGAAAATAAACGCTGCATTTTTTTAAATGGATTTTAAGAAGGATGTTGTGCTTCAAAGTGCAATATTATATATTAGATGCATGTTTCTATGAAAACTGAAAAGACAGTCATTTCTTTCTCGCCCTGCGTGCTGTAGAATAAAGCATGACTACATCGTGATGCTATATTATACAGCTTTTATGTGGAAGAACAATTTCCTCCACATTTATTGATACGAAATATTTACCTCCACATTTCCACAAATGTGTATCTGGTTATGGTACAACACTTTTCTTATGTGATATTTTTAAATAGTAAATACATTATTGCTTAGGAAAATTGCAACACCGTGCAGGACGACTGGTATTAGCTTGAAACTTACACGATATGTACAACAGTTTGGAACATGCAAATGTTTAAATTGTCAGTGCAAATATGAATGCGGTTTCGGAACAGCGCCCTCTGAACTGTCCGGTGTTGGGTATAAAGAGCTGATGGAAAGGAAGTGTTGCAATCGGTGAAGAGCCGACACTGAGTCAAAAGTCTTGTGTCTCATTATGCCCGGTCACCGAGGAAGATCTCATTATGAACAGCTGTCGGACTTTGAGCGAAGAAGGATTGTTTGAATGAGAGAAGCTACATTTTTTTACCGCGAAATTGACACTCTTACGGGACGAAACGGAAGTACAGTGACGCGAACGTGACGTCACTGGACAGATGAGGCTTGGATTCGCAGAAATAAGGGAAGTGGACCGCAAAACGGAAAGACTGCACTAGGTGACAGACACCTCTACCGCTTGGCAGTGACAGATTGCACAGCGATATTAACGGTGTTAGAGCGGCAGTGAAGTACTGCCACAGGTCAGGCTTTGTCCTCCAGAACAGTCCAACGTCGTCTGCATAACAGAGGACTGGTCGCAGAAGTCCATTGCTGCTCATTCCTTTGACCCTCAACAACAGACCCCTCGGCTGCAATGGGATCTCGAACACAAACATCGGAGCGCTGACTGGGAACAGGTCGTATTTTCTGACGAGTCACGATTCAACTAAATGCACCACGATGGTCGCATTTGTGTTCTAAGACATCGTGGTGAATGGTACCCTGCAGGGTGCATTTTGTAGCGTCATACGGGTCCAACGCCGAGCGTCCTGGTTTGAGGCGCCATTGGATTCAATTTGCGATTTCTACTGATGCGAACTGCGGAAACGTTCAACAGCCAGTGAAGAAGCAGAGGTGATACCCTTCTTTCAGAGCTGTAGAGGTGCCATATTCCAGCAGGACAATGCTCGGCCACATGGTAGCTAAGCGACTGACGCACCAAGCGCCTCCGCTAGTCACCACAAATGAACTGTGGTCACGCAAAGAAGCAGCCTGGCAAGCTATTCTCAAGGACGATATCAAAAACCTCTTCCATTGAATACCACGCCGTGTAGAGTCTGTTATTGTTGCTCGAGGTAGCTTCACACGATACTGAGTTTTCAAGCAAAAAAGTCTTATGTAGCTCTACAAATGTAATCAGTTATCTCCTGTAACATGAGGAATCTGTGATATAAATTTCATTTGAATAGCGCGATTCTCTTTCTTGGTTTTGTAATTTCCACAAACAGTAGTGTATATTCACCGATGAGTCATTACCTTATTACCACCCGCAGCCTAGAGAAATGAGCGCGCCTGGAGACCGAACGGTGGCGCAGGTGAAGTTCACAGAGCAGTATATATAAAACCCGAGGACCGGGTTTCGGTTAGTAGAGTGTACGGAGTCAGAATGGGAAAAGCTGCCGATTTATCAGAGTTTGATAAAGGACAAATTGTGACGACACGGCGCCACGGAACTAGGATCTCGGAAACGGCGCGGCTTGTGGGCTGTTCACTTGCCGCTGTAGTGAGTACGTATCAAAAGTGGTGCACAGATGGCCAAACGACGGACCGTCGTCCGTAACTCATTGATGCCAGAGGAGAGCGAAGACTATCGCGCATTGTTTACAGCGGCCACAGTGCGACAAATCACCCGCAGCTACAACAGTGGTGATCAGGGCAATGTGCCACAGCGCACACAGTTCATCGCAGTCTTCTGCGCATGGGCCTGCGTAGCCGAAGACCCAGTCGGGTCCCCATGCTCACAGAACGTCAACGCCAACAGCGCATGAAATGGGCCCAAGATCATCGTTATTGGACCATGGATAATTGGAAGAAAATAGCGTGGCCTGATGAATCAAGATTCCAGGTGCATCACGTAGACTACCGAGCGCGGATACGGCGATTACCAACAGAAGCTATGGCACCTTGATGAAATGTTGGGCGGAAACAGGTAGGCGGCGGCGGTGTTATGCTATGGGCGATGTTTTCTTGGGACACTTTAAGCCAAATTATCCCAAATAGCACAATCCCTGACAGCTCTCAGGTATTTGAACATCGTTGCGGACCAAGTTCACCCATTCATGGCAACTGTGTTTCCTGCTGGTGATGGCCATTGCCAAAAGGATAATATAACTACGCTCCAGGTAGTACGGTGGTCGCGGAATACTTCATCATCGTCTAATTGGATAAACAGTGAGGTTGCATTCCCGTAAATACACTGCCGGACAATTGCTAAGGACGGATGACAATAGCAACGATAGCAACCATAAAATGGAAGGCAGGAAAATGTGGAAATTAGCATAAGTGCGGGATTCAGTAAGACGTGTTGTGCGTATGCAAATTTTGGACTGCCGAACTTGTTCGTGACGTCATAACGCTGATAAGAGATATAAAGGATTTGACGCGTATTGACCGTTGTTGTTCAAACGCAAAGTTGAAAGGGAAGGAATCAATTGACGAACTTGCAATTTTCAGTATGTCTTCCCGACATCACCTAGATGATTTTACGCGTGGCTGAATTATTGGCAAGATTGAATAAAGGCGAAAAATAACAGATGTTGCCAGGGAGTTCGACGTCAGCCACAGTGTTGTTTCACGGCTTTGGAATTCATTTCAAAGAAATGGAGAGTGTAGCAAACGTCACGGGGGAGGTCGTGTTCGCAGTACGACACCTGCAGAAGATCGGTACATAGTTCTATCAAAAAAAAGACACCGGCGCAGCACAGCTAGTGAGGTAGGAAATCAGTTTATGGCTGCTACTGGCAAGCGGATCTCCTGAAAACTGTCATCAGACGTTTGCATGAAGTAGGACTATACGCCCGCCGCCCTGTTGTGTGCAGCCCATTGTCCAGACGTCACCGTACTGCCCGTTTGCAATGGTGCTATCAACATCGCAATTGGACTGATAACGACTGGTCTGCTGTCCTCTTCTCAGATGAGAGTAGATACAGTCTATCATCTGATTGTCGACGACAACTGATCTGGCGTGATAGTGGTACTGCATGTTGTCCAGCAAACACACAGGAAAGGGACCGATATCCAACATGTAGTGTAATGGTATGGGCTGGCATCATGATCAATGGCTGTACGGCTCTCTATGTGCTTCCAACTGGGACTATGACTGACCAACGATACATTAATGATGTTCTGCTACCTAATGTTCGCATGTTCCGTGGTGTTGTCGGTGATAGATTCATTTTCATGGACGACAACGCAACATGTCATCGAACAGTCGCTGTCCAGGAGTGTCTTGAGAGCGAGGATATTCAACGCCTCGTATGGCCAACGTGTTCTCCTGATCTGAATCCCATTGAAAATGTGTGGGATGCTTTGGGGAGGAGTCTTGCTGGTCGCAAATGCCCTCCAATAAACAAGGACACCCTCGTCCGTGCAGTGACAGAGGAATGGGATAAATTACCCCAACAGCTGCTTGATAATGTTGTGCAAAGCATGACACGACGTGTGGAATCTTGCATCGCCCTCCATGGTGGCCATATCCCGTATTGACATCTTAGGCCGGAACGCCTGCGGACGGTAATTGCATTTTTTTCACGTTTACGTATTCTGCACAAAATGGCCTGTTTGTCCCTTGAACACGTTCCAAAGCCTTCTGGATTTCAGAGCACAATAAATTGTCTTTCTTGTAATGTCCTGGCATTCTGACATTATTTTATTTCATTTGGCATCCAACCACACTTACTTTTTATGCGCTGTATAGCCGTTTATGATCCGTCCTTAGCAATTGTCCAGCAGTGTATAAGGAACCCAATCTCAAAGTTTACGGACGTCTCGTTGTGTTTCATATAGGTTCGTTATGAGGTATTCGTAAAAAAACCATATACCGCAAATTGTGAATTAGAGAAATATACACAGCCTAGAAAAGTTAGCTACACAAGGTTAAGTAATTAACAATGTTTATTATAAGAAAAGTATATTTAAGCAGTTACAGCCTTCAGGTGGAGGCCCAATAAAAGTTACGTTAAATTAAAATAATAAAATTAGCCATGTTGACTGGTCCACTGCTGCGTAAGCCTGTTTCACCCATGAGCTTAATTTTGAAATAAATCCCTCAATCTATCTCGAGGAGGCATAGCGACCCTGCATATGTATATATACTGACAGCATTGGAACTGGAATTGGGGAAAACAACGTCATCTTACCTTCTTTTTTTTTTTTTTTTTGATTGGAGGTTTAACGACCACCGTGAGCAACTCAATGGGCTATAAGCAGTCGCCCGTCCCTAATTTAGGGTCACTGGTTCCAGGGAAGGGAAGAGCCAGTGCCGTAAGACAAACACAACATCCATGCCTGACCGGGATTCGAACCCGGACCCCTTACGGACGAATGATCAGAGGCCAGCGCCTTAGACCACTGCGCCACCAGGGCGGCCATCTTACCTTCCGTCGGTTGGGCTGTCGCTCGTTGAGGTCCCACGCTGGCAGAGGAATAATCTTCGGGTATGCTGATTCCGGATCTATCTATCGCGTTTGAGGTTACTCAGCCTCCGTCTCATATCAGCATTATATCTCTATCTATCTATCTATCTATCTATCTATCTATCTATCTATCTATCTACGCGTCTTCGACACTGAATGCTCAAGCATCAAAGTGCTCATAACTCCGTGCTCCAGGGTTCTAGCCCCTGAATATTTTCTCTCTGAAATCCTCGCTGAATAATCTCTCTGAATACCTATCCTCCGAATATGTCCTCCGAAATCTATATGTGAATCATCCCTGACTATGTCTTTTTCCTATATATATATTTCCGTCCCTTTAATTTTCCACGTGGTAGGGGCGTGCCTACAACCCTCTAAAAACTTTTCGCCTGGGGTCTGGATTGGTCAGCTGAGCTGACCAGTGCTGGAGCTTAGTGGCTATTGGTTGACCCTCTGGTCCACTTAGCTACCTTTTCGCAGCAGCTGGCGGGTTGGGGCAGGTGAGACCCGCAAATTCAATAGGACATAATTCTTGAGCTCGGATGAATAGCGAAGAATTTGACGGGGCTTCCCTTTGACAGAGTTACGACTTTCTAGTGACACCGTGACGTACTTTACGACTTTCGCTGGTCCCTCTTTCATCGAGGAGATGGTCGTAAACCGTAACTCGCCTATTTATCTGACCGCGGTTCGGACTCTTGCATGTTCACTCCTGAAATACCGGGATGTTTTGTCCTACCAGCAACGCACTCCTGAAATACTGGGCCATTTCGTAAATTTCGCGAATGCCGTGCTTCTTCTCACAGGAGTGAAAAGAAGATAAATTCCTTGGTCATTCTCCACGGGTGTCCGGGGAAACCGCGGTAAACCGCCTTGACCACCTGGACATTCTGCCCCAGTGGGGAAAAGTGGGTTTATGAGACAGGAAGGGAGAAAAGGAAAAATAATTTAAATTAAGTAACAAATAATTAAAAGTAAATTACCCCTGGTCTTTGTAATTAATTAAGCTGCAAAACAATGTGTCCCGAACTATGAAGTAGTTCCGCGGCAACAATAATGCGCCATGTCACATTGCCAGAATCGTCAAGGAGAGGTTTGAGAAACATGCTGGTGACCTTCTGTTAATGCAGTGTGGCCTCCAAATTCACCTGGCATGAACCCAATCGAACATTTGTGGTTTGACTTGGAAAAGCGGGTTTGCGCTAAATCACCACCACCCTGAAATGTACGGGAACTGGAGGACCTGCTGTTCACATTATGGTACCAGATAACCCAGAATATCTATCGCCACCTCATCGAATCGGTGACTCGCCGTGTGGCCGCTGTTTTGCGGGCTAAAGGGGGTCCTACAGCTTATTAGGTAGGTGGTCATAATCGGTGCATGTTAAGCAGTCGAAAGGATGTAAGGAAAACAAGAAAAATGACATCGAAGTTTTGGTGTTAATGAGCACGTCGTTTCGTTCCTTTCAGACGAGAATAAAAATTTTCAGAGTAATTCAAAGTGAATGAAACCAGTGAGAAAAAAATTAACCGGATTTCAACAATCGATAAAACGTCCCGAAACATGAAAAGCTACTTACTCTTACTAGTTATGAAAAATATGTTACGGGAATTGACAAATTGCGCACAAAATGTTTCTCATAGTAGAAGTAAGATATCAGAGAGAAAGGGATTTTCAAATCAAACAGTTAGAAAAAGAAATATAGAGGGGAACATGATATAAAGATACTCCCCCAACGGAATAATTTTTACATAATGGAAAAGTTCATAATATGCAAAAAGTATTCTTCATAGCTAATGCTACGCTAAGGAAAAAGAATTTCTCAAATTACGTCTCTCGGAAGCAGAGACGGCGAGAAAAATGTTTTGATATTTACGCCGTCTAACAGCAAAGCTGTACGTTATTTAAAGAGGATAATGTTCTACATCTTTATTGTAGCGAATGCCATACGGTTAGAGAAAGGAAAATTTTCAATAGGTTCTTAGAAGCGAATATACAGCAACAAACACCAACCGAACTGTGAACTACAAAAAACTGCACAAGTACAGGCAAAGTATTCCATAAGGTAAATGCCGTACAGCGTTAAAAGAATTCTTTAAATCGGAAATTTAGAAGCAGAGATTTGGAGAAAAACAAATTTAACATTTGCGCTCCTAACGGGGAAATTGTGCATAATTCTCAGCAAGAAATAAGCACAAAATGTTTTCATATTAAGTAGTATCTGACCAAAAAAGAATTATTTCGGTCGGGTTTTTAGACGCACAGATATTGCTGCAAATATACTATAAACGGAAATGTGAACTTACGTCCTATAGTGGCACATTTGTGCGTTAAGAAAATTTTGAAATTATATGCAAAACATTTCTCACCAGAAAAGCTCATCGTTAATAAAAGTTTTCAAATCTGACTCTTAGAAGCAGAGATATGGTAAAAAATAAGATATATATCTACGCCTCCTGGTGGAAAAATAAGATATATATCTACGCCCCCTCGCACTGTTTTAAGCAAAAGTATTATCAAAAGGTTTTTCATAGTGCGCTATATTTGACCGAAAAACTAAATAACAATAATAATAAATAAAAATAAATTGAGCTTTCAGAAGCGCAGATATTGCTGCAAAAATACATCAGAAAGAGAATAAACCCTTACGCCACCAAGTGGTAAAACTGTTCTTTACCACAAAATAGATATTATAGACAGAACGTTTTGCTCCATGAGCTCTATCCGATGTAAAAAGAAACTTTCAAATCGGACTTTTAAAACCAGAGATATCTGGGAAATCGCTATTTAAATTCAAGCCCCCTAGCGGGAAAACTATGCATCACTTGAAAAACAACAACAACAACAAGAAAACAATACCCAAAATAGTCTTTCTTATTTATAAATAGTATCGAATGGAAATAATAATTTTTCGATCAGTTATTTAGAAGCAATTATAAGGAATGCCGCCCCGGTGGCGCAGTGGTCTAAGCGATGGCCTCTGATCATTCGTCCGAAGGGGTCCGGGTTCGAATCCCGGTAAGGCATGGATGTTGTGTTTGTCTTTCGGCACTGGCTCTCTCCCTTCCCTGGAACCAGTGACCCTAAATTAGGGACGGGCGACTGCTTATAGCCCATTGAGTTGCTCACGGTGGTCGTTAAACCTCCAATCAAAAAAAAAAAAAAAAATTATAAGGAATAAAATATTTTTTAGAATTCCATAACATCGGCATTTGCACCTTGTAGCGGCGAATTATGCATCGTAAAAAACCCGGAAAGCAAGGATCATCGTTATCACATTTCGAGCTTCCAATGCAAAAATAGGATTTTTCAAATCGGACTCACAATTGCAGAGATATGGTGTCCACGGACGGACGGATGGGCGAAGGGATACTACCCGGTCGAGTCACATTATTGTGACCACCAGTTAATATCCAGAGCAACCGCCGTGTGCAGCGCGGGCAGCTGCTAGACGGGCTGGGAGTGACTCAATAAGGTGCTAGAAGGTGTTCACAGGTATGTGGAGCCATGCTGATTGCAGTACATCTAACAGCTGCTAGAAGGTGCGAGGTGGAGGATCAATAGAACGAACAAGACGATCGAGGTGGTCCCACAGATGCTCAATTGGGTTTAAGTCTGGGGAATTAAGGGGCCGAGGAAGTACCTTGAAGTCTTCATCGTGCTCTTCCAACCAATCTCGGACGTTTCTAGCTGTGTGACACGTCGCATTGTCGTGCTGAAAGATCCCATCCGTCCCAGGGAAGACAATCAGCATGTATGGGTGTACGTGGTCTGCAAGGATGGATTCATAACGAATTCAGTCCATAGTGCCTCCGACAGGTATGAGTGGACCCAGCAAATTCCACGTAAAACATAACCCAGACCATAACGCTGCCCTCACCAGCTTGTGTTCTGCCAGCAATGGTTGAAAAGTGTTTGTTCTTCGATGTCTTTCGCCTTATACGCCAACGTTCATCCGTTCGATGAAGCAGAAAACGTGACTCATCGGAGAAGGCAATCATTTGCTAATCAGCGGCGGTCCAATTGCGATACTGCCGTGCAAATGTAAACCTTTTCTGCCGATGCACCTTTGTTAGCATAGGTGCAGTGACGACCCGTCTGCATAGGAGCCCCATACGCAGCAGAGTTCGCTGAACTGTCGTTTTAGACACACTTCCGGTAGCTCCCTTGTTCATTGGGCCAGTGAATTGCTCCACTGTAGCGTGTCGATCAGCCCTCACGCACCTTCGCAGCCGACGTTCACATCTCACATCAGGGGCACGTGGTGCTCCGCAGTTTCCACATCGCTTATTCGCAATGGTGCCATTTCTCCAATCACGATACATTTAAACCACAGCAGCACGCGAACAGTTCACAAACTGCGCTGTTTCAGAAATACTGCCACCCTTGGCCCGAAAGGCGATAATAATCCCTTTTTGAAAATCTGATAAATCACTCCTTTTATCCATGACAGCAACGAGTGATATGCTTTCTGAATGCCTACAGCACACCTTATATACAATCCAAGCCAGCTCACGACACGTGCCTTCTTTCATTGGCTACGCGCTGCTGACGTCAAAAGTAGGAGGTAGTCACAATAATGCGACTCGACTGTGTATAAGCATGATTTTTTTTTTTTTTTTGCAAAAGACATGCTGAAAATGGATAACTATTTTGCTGGCTTGACAATGTCAGGCAGCCACCCAGGTGGCGCAGTGGTCTAAGCGCTGGCTTATGACCATTCGTGCGTGAAATGTCCGGGTTCGAATCCCAGTCAGGCATGGATGTTGTGTTTGTCTTACGGCACTGGTCCTCTCCCTTCCCTGGAACCAGTGACCCTAAATCAACCAATAAGGCTTCAGAATTTAAAAAAAAAATAGCGCTACTGCATGTTGAAACGCGCTACTGTTACAACTACATTTTTTTATTTGTAGCGGTGGTACATACAAGGCTACTCTAAAAGTAGCATGCTGCAGTAGTAGCGCTACTTGTAGCGTGCTACAGAGGATGAGTCGGAAGTTTTTCAATATTTGGATAACTTTGTCTTCATACGTACCTTTACAACGAAAGCTGACTAACATTCAAAGTACAGGCCATCGAGTTGCAATGTCTTTAGCCATCTGTCTGCCAGTTCTTCGATTCCGCGGCGGTACCAGTTCTTGTCCTTCGAGGAGAAGAAATCTTTCCCCCGAGCTGCCACCTTCTCCTGGTTGTTGAAGTGCCGCTCGCGAAGGAAGTAGGCCATAGACCGGAACAAGTAATAATCCGACGGGGCAAGGTCCGGACTACATGCTGAGTGCGGCATCAGTTCGATTCCCTCAAGTTCCTAGAGTTTTGCCCGGGTTGTTTTCGCGGTACGAGGCAGAGAGCGCGCTTTCTGTTCACCAGTGTCGGGTACTTCTCCTCCAAAACGGCATGCATCCGCTCCAGCTGTTCAGAGTAGAGGTTGGCGTTGATGGTCCGACCGTTTGGAACAAATTCGTAATGGATTATGCTTTCGAAATTCCACCAGACGCAGAACATCCCCTTGTGCTCGAAGCACCCACGTTTGGCAACAGGTTCAGGAAGCTGGCCCAAGCTCAATCACTGCCCTTGTGTGTTAGGATTACGGAAATACACCTACTTTTCATCGCACACAACAATTCTCTTGATGAAACGAATATCGCAGCGGTTTTCTAGGAGTTTCATGCACACTTCCACTCGGCGGTTTGCTTCAGCTGACGTCAGTTCGTGGGGAACAATGCGGCAGCTTCTGTAGACCTTGCAGAGGGCCTGAAGGTGACGAACCACGGTGGTCTGCGATATGCCCAGCTCGCCTGATAATCTTCAAGTGCTGGCTGTCGGATTTGCCTTTACGGCCTCCGAATCTACGGTTCGCGGCCTACCAAACTTTAGCTGATCATCGAGGTTTCTATCACCTAAGCAAAATTTCTTGAACCATCTGGCTGCGATGCTGTGGTCCACGGAATCTTCCCCATTCTCATGACAAATGTTTCGTGTTGCTTGTGCAGCGTTATGGATGAGTTCAAACTCGTATTCACCATTTAGGCGTCCCAACCACAGACAGAACGACGACATGCAATGCTGTTCACAGCAACGACTACCACTTTATATCCTTTTCGGCTGACTGCAGTGCGCGACTTGAACTAGTTAAAACACGTGACATACCCGCCGCAGCGCATGCGTTTATGCAAATAAGGCAAATCTTTCGACTCACCCTCTGTACTTTCCGATCCCCGTGTAAGGGAAATGCTAGTAACCCTTTTGTTAGCACGTCTTTTGTAAAAAAAGATCGTGCTTATGTTATCGCTTTGTCCTTCCGTCTGTAGACACGATATCTCTGCAACTAATAGTACGATTTGAAAAATTCTTTTTGCATTAGGAAGCTTGAAATATGTGAATGATGATCCTTCATTTCGTTTTTTTTTTTTTTACGATGCAGATTTCGCCTCTAGAGGGCGTAAATGCAGATGATATCGAATTCAAAATACATTTTATTTCATATATTTGCTTTTATACATCCAATTAAAAAACTTCTTTTACCGTTCGATTCCATTCATGTCGAAGATTAGTTTAGGTATAGTCACTTTTTCAAGTTACGCATAGATTCTCCTATAGGGGACGTAAAGTAAATTGTGTTTTCCCCTAAATCTCTGCTTCTGAAACTCCGCTTTGAAAAATTATTTCTGCAGAGGATACAGCTCCTGATGAGAAATATTTTGCAAATAATTTTTTATTTTTGCTATAAAATGATTTGGCCATCAGGGGGCGTAAGTGTTGATTTCTGCTTCTGACGTATTTACAGCAAAATGTGAGCTTCTAAAATCTCGATTGAAGACATGTTTTTGTGGACCGATACTACTCACGTCGACAAACCTTTTTCGGAATATTTCCTTCTTAAAATAATGCATGTTCTTTTCGCCAGGAGGCGTAGATGTATATCATATTTTTGTCAATATCTTTGCTTTCAATGGTCCAATTTGAAAAAAATCTTCTTTGTTGGATAGTTTTCTGTGCGGCATGTTTTTCATATAATTTAAAAAATTTCAAGTAATTCATTGACTTTCCGCTAGGGGGAGAAAAGATAAATTGTGCTTTCCCTGATATCTGTTTCTAAAACTCCGATTTGAAAATTTCTCCCTGCACCGGATGAAACTCCTGGTGGGAAATGTTTTTATTGTAATTTTTTATTTTTTATAAAATATGGTTTAGCCACCAGGGCGCGTAAGCGTTAATTTCTGCTTCGCAGGTATTTGCAGCAAAATCTGAGCTTCTAAAAGCTCGATTGAAAAAATTCTTTCCTGGACCGATACCGCTCATGTCGATAAACATTTGAGAATATTTTTTCTAAAAATAATGCATGGTTTCTCCGCCAGGGGGTGTAGATATATATTTTATTTCTGTCAACATTTCTGCTGTTAAAAGCCGGATTTGAAAAATTCCTTCTTTGTTAGATAACGTTTTCAGTGTAAAATGTTTCTCATATAATCTCAAAATTGTCAAGTAATGCATAGACTTTCAGCCACGGGGCGTAAAAATGAACTACGTTTTCCTCAATATCTCTGCTTCTAAAACTCCGATTTGAAAAATACTTTCTGCACCGGATACAGCTCCTGATAGGAAAGGCTTTGCATTAATTTCTAATATTTTATAAAGAATGGTTTGGCCACCAGGGGGCTTAAGTGTTAATTTCTGCGTCTGATGTTTTTGCAGCAAAATCTGAGCTCCTGAAAACTAGATTGAAAAAATTATTTCGTGGACTGATACCACTCACCTCGAAAAACCTTGAGAATACTTTCTTCTTAAAATAATGCATGATTTTTCCACCAGGGGCGTAAATGCAGATCCTATTTTTGTTGATATCTCTGCTTCTAAGAATCCAATTTGAAAAAATCCTTCTTTGTTGGAGAGCATTTCCGTTGGGGAAATGTTTCTCATATAATTTCAAAGTTTTCTAAGCTCACAAGTCTGCCACCAGAGGGCTTAAGTTCACGTTTCGGTTTACAGCAATATCTGCGGGACTGATAAACTCTATTGAAAAACTTCTTTCTTCGATCAGATACTACTAACTATGCAGACTCTATGTGTATTTTCTTTCCAAAATAGTGCACAGTTCCGCCGCTAGGTACGCAAAGGTAGCCGTGTGTGGCCGCGCGTTGTTGTGGAAGAGCACAACGCCTGACGTCATCATTCCCCTCCTTTTATTCTGAATTGCCCTGCGCAATTTTCTTAGTGTTTCACAGTACCTCTCTGCTGTTATTGTGGTTACTGGTTCCATGAAGTCAGTCAGAAATACTCCTTTCCGATCCCAGAAAACGGTTGTCATCAGCCTTTTCTCTGTGAAAACGTTTGTTTGCACATTTTGGGCTTGTTTGGTGAATGTAAAAGTGATATTGGTTTTCTCAATATCACTTTTACATGTGCGATTTAAAAAAAATCTTTCAACAGGGAGATTTATAGTTCTCAGTTCTTTCTGTCGGTAGGTGGTGTTTGTGTACTTCAGCTTGCAGCTGTATCGCCGCTTCTAAAAACGCTATTGAGAAATTTCTTCTTTACTATATTGCATTCGCTACGACAGGGATGTGAAGCATTATTATTTTTAAATAACGCAAAGATTTCTCACTAGCTGCGTATGGATCGAAACCTTTTTCTCGCTATTTCTGCTTCAGGGTGACGTATTTTGAAAATTTTGAAAAGTTCTTTTCCCTTTAGCATAGTTTTTCCATGAAGAATAATTTTCGCCTATTTTCAACTTTTCTGTTATGCAAAATTTTTCTGCTAGAAGACGTATACTTATATCATGTTTCCTTCTATATTTCTCCTTTTAACTATTCGATTTGAAAATCTTTGTCTTTGGTGCCTTCCTTGTAGTATGAGAAACTTTTTGTTCGCCATTTATTAATTTCCGTAACATACTTTTTAGCTGCTGGTGGAACTAAGTAGATGCTTCCAGTTCTGGATATTTTATCGATTGTTGGAACCAGTTGATTGCTTTCCAAACCGGATCCATTGACTCTGAATAGCTTTAATAAATTTAATTTGCGTCAGAACGGATTAAAAAAAACGTGCTTATTACATCTGAAAATTCGGTGTCATCTTTCTTGTGGAGTGCTGGCCCCCATTTCCGAACTTCTTCCAACGCAGTTAAACAGGGCAAAATGCCGTTCCCGTTTGGGATAAGAAATGACATCTACAGTAACTTTTTAATACCCTATTTACTCTATTATACCCAATAAAAATACGTAAGCGTTAGATTTGTTAAACACGATAACAATGGCAATGAGGGCAACGGTAAATTTGCCCTTTGGGCCTTCTTATGGTCCACCGAAAACTAGCTGATTTTTAAAATCTGTTGCACAACCGTTAATGATTATTAGTTATCAATTAGCTACAAGAGAATATGACAAAAAAAGAAAATATAAAATTCAGTGCGAAGCAAAATGTCAGATGTAACTCCCAGTGTCTAGGGTTAGTTATTCTGAAAATTTATGATTGCATATGCGTGTGGATACTGAAGAAGGCAGACTTGTACGGAATCAACACAGAAGACTAGTTTTACCTAAAACATCACGCAACATGCATTATTAAAATATTTCAAGCAACAAAGGCTAAATATTTTTTTGTTTTAACGACTTCGGTGCGGGAGCACAATATTTTGTGGTTGCTCCGGGCGCAGAAATGCCTAGTTACGTCTCTGATCGACACCGTTTGTGAAATCATGGATACGGCAGGGATATTACACAGCGACCATGCTAGGGTGAATAAAAGAACTAATCAAGAACACTCCAAAAATTAAATTGCTATTTGGAGCCTGTTGTGCGAAACACATCTGTAAGATTACAGTATAATGAACTTTTCCAGAAATGATACTATTGCGTAAGTATTTGACTTTTCTGCACCTAATAAGCAACATAACAAAACTCTTTTTAATATTTACGTTATACATTACACAGCCTCCACCCCCTTTTAGGCTTACGCTTATCGTATATTGTGGCGGTACATCTATCCAAGTTTAGAGAACCAGTTTTTAAATTTTTCGGATAACTCCACAGTAGCAATGTGATAAGTGCTACTCGTATATGCAGATGAGAAGGTATAGTCGACTGAAATGAGGATAAGGATTGCTACCTTCCTGGTGATGTGGAGGCAATATCGGTCAAGACTGGTTACTTTCTACCTAGCTGTTATTACTTCAGAATGGCAAGCTGCTTCTCCTTCTCGGCGATGGACAACGATATTTTCCCCTTTCTTCTAATTGCTTTCCTTTTTCTGGACTACTAGCTACGGATTTTCTTACCACATCTCCTGGGTGATGAATTTGGATAAACACCTCGAGCAATGTTGTTACTGGTCCCCCAACAAGATTTAGAAAAAACAACAACCGTGCTCTTCACATTAAGTTGTAAACATCAGAAGGATACAAATATAGAGACACAGGATAGGATACCCTTGAAAGTAAAGTGCGGACGCATTATACAGTCTTATTCAAATTAACGTGAACATAGCGCATTTTTCATGCATTGTGAGTTGAAAGGTTGGAAACACTATCAGAAAATTTAAATTCTGTACCTCCACGTGCCTGATTTAATAAGTGATACTTTCCAGGTGTGTCAACTACAGTGGTGCACCCAGGATTTCTTTATGGAGATGGCCCAAAGTATTGAAGATGCAAACAAAAACACCCCGGAGAAAACATCTTCTGAAATACTGGGAAGCAATAAAAATATCTCTACCATATTAAAATGCGTTTCCAATGATTCGTTAAATAAATACTTAAAATCATAAACAAATACATAGGCTATTCGGAAATCAACGTCCGGTGGGCTGTGAAGAAAATAAGCAATGAGAACAAAATATTTTGTTGTATACTAAATATACTTACAGGTACAGGCTACTTCTAAACATATAGTCACTCCCTAAAATGAAACACTTATGGTATCGGGGGTACGAGCTTTTGTATTCCTGCATCAAAGAAGGTTGCCACCCGGGAGCTCAGCCATGATTGGACGCCATTCTTCAACTTCTCACAGTCATTGAAGCGCTGCGATCCCATCCAAGTTTTCATGTGGGTGAAGAGGTGATAACCGCTCGGTGCTAGGTCCGGGATATACGGAGGGTGGTCGAACACACCCCAATCAAACTACTCCAGCAGCGCTCGTGTGCGTGCAGCAGTGTGTGGCCGCGCGTTGTTGTGGAAGAGCACAACGCCTGACGTCATCACTCCCCTCCTTTTATTCTGAATTACCCTGCGCAATTTTCTTAGTGTTTCACAGTACCTCTCTGCTGTTATTGTGGTTACTGGTTCTATGAAGTCAGTCAGAAATACTCTTTTCCGATCCCAGAAAACGGTTGTCATCAGCCTTTTCTCTATGAAAAGGTTTGTTTGCACATTTTGGGCTTGTTTGGTGAATGTGTGTGCATCCACTGCTTTGACTACTCTTTGCGTTCAACATTCACGAGCTGAACCCACGTTTCATCACCCATCCCGATATGTTCAAGAAATCCATAACCAACTTCACCGTAACGGTGCAAGAATGTCAAAGCTGAACCTATTCTCTGCATATTGTTCACATCGGGAAGCATTTTTGGCACCCATCTAGCACAGAACTTATGGTAGTCTAGCCTTTCTGTAATGATCTCGTACAGAACTGTTCGAGAAATTTGGAAAAATCGCACGACAGCTCTGATATTGTGAAGCGACGTCTTTCGCGCACTTTTTGGTCAGCACTTTGAACAAGTTCATGAGTCACCACGGATCGCCGAACCTTGACCCCTTTCATCATGCACATCTGTTCGCCCATCTCTAAATTTTCTATACCACTTTCTCATACATCCTTCACTCATAAAGTTCGGACCATAAACTCTACTCATTCTCCAATGAATTTCTGCGGCACTTTCCCCTTCAGCGTGAAAACAAAACAAAACCCGACGACAATGCGAATTTCACAGCTGGCAGGAGCATCGATTATAGAACACGTTTATTTATCTGTACGACACTGAGAACACCAGATGGCCACTCGCGTGACGTGTACAGAAGGGCAAGCATCACATGATGCGCTGGCGCATGCGCGAGCTGTTACCGTGCTTACATTGCAACGGAGGTTGAAATCCGTGTAGTCCTCTGTATTTAAAAATAAGCAACCAATAACAGAACGAAGGACCAAGTGATATCTCATAGGGAGGGCACGGGCCCCTGGGTCACCCCCACTGAGTGTGTCATTGGCCAACTATATAACTGTACTTTTATAAGTATAGTTATACTTTAAAACCCGTCAGTAGGGCATTTTGAATTTTTTTAGGGAAAATTGATAGAGATTATTTATGTGATGGATATTCCAATTTCCGTGAGTTCTAAGATAGTGACACTCGAAGATCACACTTCCAAGATACAAAGAGAAATTGCAGGAGCCTGCAATCTCAGTGTGGACCTTGTCCCGATTGAAGCAGCGCAGAGAGACTGGATCACTTCCGCCTAATCGGGACATGTGGAAGAAAACTTTCAACCACTGACAGGGATGACAAAATGTTGCTGATAATTAGTAAATAAAATCTTAAAAACACCAGTAATGATATTAGAAATGAAAAGCTGCAATGTGGTGTCAATATAAGTTCAGTCACAGTACGTCGTAGATCATTGGAAACTGCGAGAGAACATTTAACTTGGGCAAAAACAAAAAAAGAAACAAAAAAATTCAAGAATTGGACAGCTGATGATTGGAAGAAAGTGCCAGTGATGAGAGTAACTTCGAAGCGCAGAGGCAGAGCTGTATGTTTGTCCACAGAAATGACAATGAGCCCGTTAAACATTGCGCAACATGTCAAACACCTCCTTAAACAAATATTTTTCATATGTATCCTAGTGCATTTTTCTCATCGTCGGCATGATGTATATCTAGAAATATAAGGAGTTATTATGCACAAGGCTACGTCCGCAGTCAGAAAAATTGACAACTGATGGCAGTGCAGTATTTCAGCAGGATTCAGCCTCCTGTCGTACTGCCAACAAAACAAGGGATTTTTCTCATGAAAATGGAACTACTAGTCTGAAACAACCACTAAACTCACCAGACCTAAATCTTGTATAAAACGTATGGGCTATCATTAAAATCCTCTTGAAGAAAGAAGACTGTACTACTAAGCAAAAGATGATACAATCGGGCACAAAAGTGTGGTTTTAGGACCCTCAAATTGTAAATAATTGCAAAAGTTTAGTACTTTCAATGCCACAAAGAGTTAAAATTTTCATACTGATGCTAAGAATGGTCATATTAAATATTGAAAATAATCATTATTTATATTGTGACACTATTTCGTGGTATAAAAACTATAAACAAAGCATTTTGACTAGAATTTTCCTTTTCTCTACGTTCATTGGAACAAAACTGTAGTTTCTAAAGATAATATATCTAAATTTGTTTATTGCGAGGAGTCTATCACAGAATCAATTGGTTAAAGTAACACGGTGCCTACTTAAAGGCAGCAAGCATGAACCAACCTCAAAACCTGTTGCATGAGACTCCAACTGTAACACCAGCGGTCCTCATAAGACTCGTCGGTGATGTCATATACTATGTAGTAACTGATTAAAAAGCATCGGGATTTCCCCATTTATTAGGGTCACTTATGGGTGACTTAATGATCTTAACAAAAAGGCGATAAAAGAGGGAAGCGTTTTTCTCCTTAAAACAAAAGAATGAAAAACAAACTGTAATTGTAGAAAACATGCTGAAAATAACATTAAAAAACAACAAGATAAATACCATTAAACATTGTAATGGTCCACCAAACAATGTCGACATTTTTTTATTTACCTCATAATCATTGGGCCAAGGGGAATTATTTTGGATAAAATAAATATTTTCCTTACCTTTAACTTTGGAAGAAGCTGGCCATAAGGAAAACATTTAAGTCTGGCGATTCTTCGTGAGGAACTTTGACTATTGTTGATGAACATCGGAATGCTGAGTAGGATGGGTATTCGAAGGATAAGCCATTCTGTCATTTCAAGTGGTATGCGTAATTCTGATTTCAATAAAGTGCGACATGAAATTCTCAACGGCTAAGCGTTTTGCATAGCACAAGACTCGGAGTACTTAGATTCCTCAATAGCGTTATGAAAACCCCCATCTTCAATTAAGATTCAAAAGAAAGCATGTCTCTCATTTTCAAAGAATTCTGTTGGATAACTACAGCCTCGTTAGCTTCAGGCACATTGCAACTCGATGTGCAAAAAAGTAGAAGTTTTTTTTTTCAATAAAATAAATGGTAGCTTATGGTTTTGAACAGGAATCTAATTCATCAATTCTGATGACATGCGAAATTACAGAAAATGCCCGACACAAGAGTTGTATGCCAGCGATTCTCAAACTTTTGACACCGCGGATACCTTTTCACCAAAGGACGAGGCCGCGGGGCCCCAACATTTTTTTCTTTGCCCGTGTTTATATTCAGTGCAAAATTGTGTTTATAAAAGTAACGAGGATTTAAGAATTTCATTTCTGAGAAATCGAAGAAGTATTAGTTTCATTTCTGAGAAGTAACTGGTTTTATTTAGCTAACAGCATACGTAACACTCAGTGTTTCTGATATTCTAGTTTTCTTTCATAATAAAACCAATAGAGATCAAAGAAGAAAGAAAATGCTATTACAAATGCATGACCAGTATTGGTAAGAAAAAATGATTGAATTACTGACCTCAGCGCAACGAGTGCAGTTGTTTCTTCCCTTTACAATGTTCTTTCACGTCCGGCTCTATGGAGGAGACTTGCGGTCGCATGTCCGGCTCTGCATCCGCTCTGTTGCGATACTTGGAGAAACGTAAGCTGAGAAGTCAGCCTCGCCCAGATACGTACTGACAAAGGGTAGGAGTATTCTAACCGCTTTCTGTGATGAATATGAGTACTGTTTCTTGATGCTGCACCAAAATTCGCCCAATGGTAGTTCACCAAACGCTACCTTTTCAAAAGTGTCATACGTCAGATCGATAAGATTCATATTTACGAAAGTCATTTCAAACGTTTTGCACTGTGGGTTCTCTCTTAAAAGACGAATTTATTTCCCAACATACCTTTACAAGTCTTCGAAGTAATCTTCATATTTTTTTTCTGACAGCGGCCAAACGTTTGGGCAAGTCTTGCTTTCCATTCAGGACACCACCATTGTTGAGGCGTCGGATTACTCGGGTCACCTCATTAGAAGTATCCTGAATCGTTTACCGCGGAGTGGCTTCTTCAGTTTTGGGAACAAGTCATAGTCTGGTGGGCTCATGTCAAGACTGTATGGCGTGTGGGGAAGCAATTCCCATCCGTACTTTTCCAGAATGTCTCTCACTGTACGAGAAACATGCGGCCTCGCATTGTTGTGCAAAATGATGACACCAACTTCGAGTATGTCGAGCCGTCTTTTGCGAATCTTTGGGCGTAAAACATTTTGCAGAAACCTTCCGTAGTATTCCTTTGTTACAGTGGTCCCCTCGGGCACTCTGTTGCTATCACTCCAACCTTGTCATAGGCCATAATCATCATCAGCTTAGACTGTTGGAGGCGGAATTGTTTCTGGCTAGGTGATTCTGGATGTTTCCACTGATTGGTTGGTTGGTTGGTTAGTGGATTTTAGTGGCGCAAGGGCCAGGTTTGGCCAAAGAGCGCCAGACAAAGAACTAACAGCCACAGAAATTTAAAAGCGTGGAAAATGAGTAAGAGCAGACAGGCTTGTTAAAAGTTGAAAAAGAGTATGATGAAAGCTGGGAAGACAAGGTAGTTAATCAGATTTATAACGAAATTCACTAATTGAGGGACACGAAAAGTCACTCTCCTCCCCCACACTCCTCTGCAACGCTGGCAGAGGGCGGGGACGAACTGTCACTCTCCTCTCCTCCATGTTCCTCTGCAATGCTGGTTGAGGCTGGGGACGAACTGTCACTCTCCTCCCCCCATGTTCCTCTATAATGTTGGTTGAGGGTGGGGACCTCGCTGAGGCCGAGACAGTATGATGGACGCTGCACACCTTTGCGGATTGAGGGCCGGGTCTTCCGCACGTGCAGGCTGTCTGCTGGGAACCGGAAGAGGCGGGCGTCTGCAAAAGAGAAGGCGCAGACTCAGCTGGTCGAATAAGCTGGAGCTCGGTGAAATCCACCTGTGTCGCCTGTTCAACGGTAGATCTCTTGGCAAGTGCGGCGAGAGCCACAGGGCGCGGAACAAAGGGCTGCACGGGTGGTGGCAGAGACTTAACTACTGCGGCAAAAGTACGCTGTCGGGTGGTGGGTATACCCAACTTGGCCTTGGCAGCAGGGTACGAGAGGCCTTCCAGGGTCTTGAGGCGCTGGATCGCCATCTCTTCCTTCCATTTCATACAGTTGCGGGAGTAAGCTGCATGGGCCTCAGCGCAGTTAACACAGCAGGCCGCAGAGGTGCAACCTTCCCCGTCATGTTCACCGGAGCCACAATTAGCGCAACGAGCGGAACTCTTACAGAATCGTTGGGAATGCCCGTACCTCTGGCACCTGAAACAGCGCAGAGGACTGGGAATGTACGGGCGAACTCCACAGACCAAGTAGCCAGCCTTTATTTCGGTCGAAACTTTCGGGGAGTTAAAAGTCAAGATCACATTTTTAGACTTAATCAAAGAACCATCGCGCCGGAACATCATACGACGTGCAGCAATAACACCTTGATCTGCAAGTTCAGTCACCAATTCTTCTTCACTGCATGGCAAGAGATCAAATTCCGAAATAACACCCCGAGAGGTGTTAAGAAACGGGTGAGGTGCCACTTTGACAGGAATGCCTTGAAGACTAGTAAGGAGCAGAAGAGTGTTACTCTGAGAAACACTGCAAGTTTGAACAAGCAGGTCCCCAGAGCGAAGCTTCCTCACAGACTTCAAGGGGCCAACCGCAGCGTCCAAAGCTTTAGAAATAAAAAATGGAGATCTGGTGGACAGTCTCTCATTCGGATCGATGGATTCTACAAGTAAGTGTGTAGCATGCGTAGTCACAGCAATCGAGGGGAGACGACGCTTCGGAGCGACTGGTACAGCTGCCGAAGAAGAGGTTCCACATTCTTGGTCCAGGTCAAGGTCTAAAGGCCGTTTAAGGGTATGAGACTTGGTAGGTTGAGAAGACGAAGGAGAGTCGTTGTCAACAAACATTTCCTCAGGTGACTTAAATTTGGAGTTTTTCTTTTTGTTTTTGCCCATGGAAAAAGGAGGAAGATTCGTCTGCAAACTACTCCACCCACCACCGAGTCCTACAAGGGAGAACTGGAGGTCCGCAAGCCGAGAAAATGACGCTGGACACAGTTCTGGAGCTTATACGTTGCAGATATAGTCCGTTGGCTGTGATCACACGCACTCGGCGGACACTTCGGCCTCCTGGTACCGTCATGCCAACGCCTTTGGCATGATCCCACAGCCCCCGGGCTCACCCTGCCGTGCCATACGACAAAAAAGCCGCTAAAGCCCTGTACACAACTTGGTACAAGACTTCTGACTAGAGGTGGGTTAGTCTCTAGCCTCCCGTTTACAGCGAAGCCGGGGTCGAAGAGGAGTGTTGGAACACAGGAGGCACTTAACCGGTCTCCTGCGACCTCAGCCGCCAGACATCCCATTTCCGCCTCACGGGTCTCCGCACGCGGCAAACATGCAGGTAGGTCTAGCACCCAAACCAGCTAAAAGGAAAAAAAAAAGAAATCCAAAGAAGACAAATCCTGGCAGGGAACCTAAACGGAATCTCAGCAACCTACGAACTGAGCGGTTAATATAAATCAGTTAGTGGTGGAGGGTAACAAAACCACAAGACCGGGGTGTTATTACATAACGTGGTAGCGATTAGGTAGAGAATACAACACGGGCAACTAGCCAGTGGAGAAAATAAATAAAAACGAAAAAGCGAGACACAAGACCAGCTCGGGAACGTGGGGACGCGACTCCCCAACAGCTGGATGAACAGCCGTCCCTGCAAACACCAACAGCACCAAAATAAGAAAAAAACAAGCTGTGGCATGACATCAGATGTTGACCAGTCACAAGGTCAGCTCGGGCCGTGGGGGCGCCGCTCCCCAAATAACTGGAAAACCAGTTATCCCCGTGCGGGGGTTTCCACTGAGCGGACTGAGATTTCAGTTCTAGTTTAAAATCTCGTATCCAGGTTTCGTAGCAACAATTCTGTCCAAAAACTGCTAGCCTTCTGTCTCGTACCACAGAAGCAATTCTTCTTGTGTCCCTTTGCTAATGCTCTTCACTCCGATTATGTAGAACCCATTTGGCAGCCACTTTTTTCTTCTGTAATTTTTCAGTTAGGATTCTCAAAACCGAAGCGGTAAACGTGTTTGCTTCATATGCAATCTCTTCACATGTTTTGCGTCGATCTTCTTCGAAAATGCTGTTGACGATAACCACAGAGGTGTCGTCTGTTGCACCTGGTGGCCGGCCGCTTCTTGGATAGTCTTCGATGCTTTCTCCGACCTTGGTGGAAACGAGAAGCCCACCGTGACGCTGGGCTACTATCCACTACACTACTCCCACAAACTTTAAATAAAGCTTTATGAACTTCGGTTGGGGATTTTCCTCGCAAAGTTACAATTTTAGCGTAGGATCGTTGGTCACTACGCGAGATCTGACCTGACTCCCTTTTACCCTCCATTTCTAGGCAGAATTTTTCGGAACAGGAACAAATTAGCCAGCAAACGTAGACACAACTTTGTATACTGAAGTCTAACTCACAACTGACGCAACGATTGGAGTGATTGCATCATCCTACAGGCAGTGTCTGTGCAGTGTGCAAAGCTTTTGAAATGACCTAAATATTTGCAGTCATGCTGCGAGGCTTGTCTTTGAGTGCAAACGGATCTTTTACCCATGTATAATTTTCTAAATTCTTGTGCATTAAATTTGGGAAGTACTGAAAGAGAGCGTCGCTTATTTCTTGTAGGTGCTGAGTAAATTATCCAAAAATATCGTCAGATTCACGAATGCTTCCTTCGAGCTTTTCCAGGAAGTCCGTAAGTGTTGGGAAGCTATCAGCCTCACCATTTCGGAAACATGCAGTCCAGGAATGCACCTTTCTCTTGAAAGCACGAATTTTGTCAAAGGCCGTGAAAACAATAGCATTCCTTCCGTGGAGACCTAGGTTAACTTCATTAATTTTGGGGAATATGTTAGACAAGGGTCTGGTTCATTTGCCGGACGTTTACTTCACCGAAAGGTCACTTGACCAAAAATCACTTCACAGAAAAGATTGTTTCACCGAAGGGTCACTTGATCGAAAAGTTCATTTCACCGGAAGGTCATTTTTCACCGAAGGGTCAGTTTATCGAAAACTTGGGATTTCATTACAGGATCTGTTAAAGCATTATGCAAGTTCGGCAGACAGACCATCGAAACTTTAGGGGATCATACTCAAATTGCCCTTTTGATTTCTCCGTGTCACAGAGAACGCAAAGATTTAGTTTTAAGACAAAAATAATTAATTTTAAGTCCCTAGGCCTCGGCTTAGGCCTTTTTAGCAAATTTTAATCATGTTCATAAGGTTTACATAAAAGTCATGTTCAGTGCTCATGTTCATAAGGTTTACATAAAAAGTCAAGTTAATAATGTTGCACATTTTTTCAGGCAAAAATAATCAATTTTAGGGCCCTATGTCTCGGCTTAGGCCTTTTTTGCAAATTTTAACCGTGCGTTCTCATGTTCATAAGATTTACATAAAAAGTTAATTTACATTTTATGTAATGCTTATGAATATGAGTAGGGTTAAAATCTGTTAAAATGGTCTGTATCTAGATCTACGGTCAAAAATTAATGTTTTGTGGTTGAGTAAAAGTGGAACATTATTTACTTGATTTACTATGAAACCCTTACGAATATGAGCTCGAAGATTAAAATTTGACAAAAAGGCACAGATCTAGGCCTTATAATTAATGTTATATTTCGAAAAACCTACTCATGGGAGTTGTTTCATAGAAATTAAAAGTGTATTTTTTATACAGTCTGATAATGTTTAGGTGGCCAGTTTTTCAAAAACCCGCACCACAGTCCAACACATCTCTAACAACAAAATTCTAAGTTTTCGATAAACTGACCATTCGGTGAAATGATCTTTCGATATAATGAACTTTTAGATAAAGTAATCCTTCGGTGAAATGAACTTTTCGATCAAATGTCCTATCGATGAAATGGACTTTTAGGTGAAGTGACCTTTCGGTGAAATGAACTTTTCGGTCAAGTGGCCCTTCGGTGAAATGTACCTTTCGATCAAATGATTTTCGGAGAAGTGATTTTCGGTCAAGTGACCTTTCGATCAAGTGAACGATATCCGTTAGATAAATATGCAAATTCAATCACAGATCATTCAGCCCTCAGTTCAAACAACCACACTAACATTTCCCCTCGAAACAACCACCGCACTTCTGAGTGGAGTAACAAGGATGAGTGAATACTTCCCATATCTTCGCACAAAATCTGGAAAAACCGTGCATTAAGTGGTGAGGATTTTATAAAATTGGTTATTTTCACAGCATCATCGAGAACGGTTCTAAGAGAAGTAGGATCCTCGATGACGGCTCTAAGAGAAGTAGTTAGCAATTGCATGCCGGTGAAGAATGCAATGGCTACTGCTGGAGTTTTGGGCCACCAGTTTGATTCATGCACCGGCACATTTCCCAACCATCGTTGTCGCACCGTCTGTGCAAATGTTAATACACCTGTCCCACCATAAGTCAAGTTCTTAAAAAGAAAAAAAGAAATTAGGAGTTTAAAGAATTCAGCTCCTGTCGCTTTACACTGAAGAGCAATTGAATTAGAGATACCTGTCTGGTAATGTGTAGCACCACCTTTCGACCTGATGACGGCGGCGATTCGTCTCGGCATGGACTCGACAAGACACCGGAAGCTTTGGGAAGCCATACGGATCCACGACCCCTGAACAAGCTCCCACAGTTAACGAAGATTTGATGGAGGGGTGTCAGAGCCTCGAACATCTCTCTCGATGACATCCCAGATGCGCTAGATGGGATTGAGGTCAGGTGACCTAGCTGGCCAAGGAAGCGAGGTCACGTCGGTGGAGTGTTCTTCTTTTTTTTTTTTTTTGATTGGAGGTTAAGGTGGAGTGTTCATCCAACCATTCGGATACAATTCGGGAGCGATGGCACGGTGCATTGTTTTATTGCAGGATGAAGTCCCCAGTGGGATGTTGAAGACGCACAAACGGGAGCAAATGGCCGTCCAGGATATCCCGCGGTAACGTTGACCTGTGAGGGACGATGTCACACGTACCAGGGGTCCCATTTCAGTCCACGTAAACAGTTCCCATACTAGAAGGCCACCCTCACCAGCTTGAAGATTACCCTGCTGGCAAGAAAGATCCATCGCTTCATGTGGTTTGCGCCGTACTCGTATCCTGCCATCCGCATGTACCAACGTGTATCTCGACTCATCAGTCCAAGCAACATTTTTCCACATGTCTAGGGTCCAGTGGCGATATTCCCGCGCCCATGCTAATCTTTGAGCCCTGTGATGTGCGGTCAGCAGCGGTACCCTCGTGAAACGATGGCTTCTGTACCCCATAGCGAAGAGATGGTCCTAGATGGTGTGGCTGCTAACACGTTTTTGTGCACCAGCGTTAAATTGCCGAGTGATTTCTTGCACTGTGGCCCGTCTATCCGCTGTTACAATCGAGCTAGACGACAATGACCGCGCTCATCCACACGCTGCTGTCCACGGCAGTTGGCCCTTGCAGGGATGGTTTTACCGGATTCGATGTACTCACGGTGCACCCGTGACACTGGCTCGTGAAAATCCCAGTGCCTGCACGACTTCCGAGATGGAGTGACCCATTCGTTGGGCCCCGACAATTTGCCCACGATCAAATGCGCTTAGATCCTTCGTCTTACCCATACTGCGTCCAACTCTTACTGATTCCCGTCGCATCAGTCCTTATATTGTCGGATCGCAGCACACGTCATGTCGTTTCCCTTTACAGGGCCGCCCACAGCGCCAAATTTGCATAACGCCAGCTGTCTGTAATTCAATTGCTCTTCAGTGTAGATGGCAATGGTTCACACAAAAGGACGTCCTCCTCTAGCGAATGTTGATGTTCATATCGCACAAACATGAGAAGTACCGGTAGCCCTGCCATAGCGGTAGATTCGTCCATTTGCAGAACAATATCACTGTCCTTGAGACTTCACGTTAGCTGCTAGGTCTTTAATCCAGCGATACACTGTGTCGTTTGAGAGAGGCACGAGAGATATTTGTTTGACCGAATTTTCATCCATCATACATTTAACAAAGTGAACAGCACAGGGTTCAACTATACTTCGATTCACCCTAAGATGACACTGCAGTTTAAGGTACAAAAGCCTACGCACTCACTGAGCCTTCGGGGACGGCCGCGAGTTATGTTCATTCGCGTCACTCCCCACTGTCCTGCTGTTAGCAGCTCTCAATCACTTCCCCATCAACTCACTGGCATCCTTGTCTCCCAAACACTGCATATCTACGTATGCGTGTGTTGATTTAATTTTAAAACTTAATTTCTGAAAATAGATCATTTTTAGATTTGTCCAAAATAACTATATGTACTTATTATAAGTAAACAGCTAGGACAATATGAAGTATGATTCTGGGCAATAAATGCTTTGGTTTTCACGGAAAATGTTGGGAACTACTTTTAATCGCGGCGATAGGTTTCACTTACCTTCCCCTTCAGTGTCATTTTAGGGTGAATTGAAGTATAATTCCTCTCCTATTGCGTGGGCTTCGTTTGCCTGAGCTATTCCGTACCTAACTGTATAAGATGCCTCGGTTGCTTTTTCATTTGCAGTATGAGATGCTTGAACTATAAATTTTTTAATCTGCAATAATTCATCCCGTTTGTGTGCAAAAAAAAAAAAACAAAAAAAAAAAAACTGAAAAAACTGACATCTTTATCTGTGCAATCCGAATGCGTGTTTTCGAAATGACGGCGCAATTTAGCTGGAAACGTGGAGCTAATAAGAAAAGTTTTGTGACACAAAACATACTGAAAATGACGTTTAGCGTCCACAAACCCAAAAGAAAGGTAACTTTCATCATATTTACGTTTCTTAATGGTATAATGGTATAGTCGCGAGTTTTGCTTCCAGTAGTACATTGCTCTTCGTTCCCAGTGTAAGTATTACTCGTGCTTTCTTCTACACTCACGGACAATGAAATTTGCGCACCTAGAAGAAAACATGCTACAACCGTGAAACTTTGCAAATAGCTAGAGTGCATGCTGGTATGCAAATGATCCACGTTTGGTGCGACTGCGCATGACCGCACACTCTGTGATGGCGTTGCAAGCACGAACCGGCAGCCTTATAAACCGGCGTGTAGTCGATGCCCCATGAAAGCGAAAAGCACCGTCCGACGCAAGCAAAAGTACCGAGTGACAAGAATGCCGGGTAGACGCCAGAGACATCGATTTACGTAACTTACGGACTTTGAAAGAGGCCTGATCATCGGGATGAAAATCGCAAGGTGGTCTGCGCGCCGTTTTAGCCCGCCACGTGGATCGTTCTTACGATACCGTCACACTGTGTTGGGAGTAGTGGACACGTGACGGCACTGCCACATGGCGGGGAGGCTCCGGACGGACCAGGAGGGCCACCGGTAGAGGGGATCGACGGATCGTGCGACAGGCACGAACGGATCCCACGGGGACCCGGTCCATTATACAGGCAGATGTAACGGTTCATATGGGCCCCACGAACCATTTCCCGGCGCCTCCCGGAAGCGAATCTGCGATCCCAGCGCCCTTTACGTTTGTTGCCATTAACACCGGAACATCGCCGACTCCGTTTGAAGTGGTGCCAGGCCAGAGCGACATGGAACACCACAGACTGGCGACGTGTGGTGTTTAGCGATGAGTGCCGCTTCGTTTTGGGAACAAATGATTATTGTGTCCGGGTGTGGAGGTCCCCAGGCCAACAGCACAATCCCAACCTCGCTATCGAACACCACATCTCCCCCACTGCAGGCATTATGGTCTGGGGAGCCATTGCCTACGATAGCCGATCAGCTCTAGTAGTGGTACGTGGATCATTGAAGGGCCAGTGGTATGTGGATGAGATCCTACGGCTCCATATGCTCCAATTCCTGGTCGGGATTCCAGGTAGCTCTATGTGTCTACAGATAATATTTAGAGCGACGTGAACGCCACAGGCTGGCGACTTGTGGTGCTTAGCGATGAGTGCCGCTTCGTTTAGGGGACAGATGGTCATCGTGCCCGGGTGTGGAGGTCCCCGGGTCAACGGCATAATCCCTACCTGGCTATCGAGTGCCACACCTCCCTCACTGCAGGCATTATGGTCTAGGGAGCCATGCCTATGATAGCCGAAGCTCAAGTAGTGTTACGTGGATCATTGACGGGCCAGAGGTATGTGGATGAGATCCTACAGCCCCATGTGCTCCCATTCCTGGCCGGGATTCCAGGTGCGCTATACCAGCAGGATAATGCCCGCCCGCACACGGTTCGGGTTTTCCAGGACTGCCTACGTCATGTTCAGACACTTCGATGACCTGCCCGCTCCCCGCACATGTCCCATATCGAGCATGTGTGGGACCAGTTGAAACGCAGGCTTCCGCCGTGCCGCATTATCCGGGATTTAGTGCACACCGTCCAACACGTGTGGGCTAGTCTACCGCAGGACAACATCAGGCGTCTGTTCGCCTTCATGCCGGACAGTATTGCAGCATGTATCGCCGTACGCGGCGGTGCGACGCGCTATTGAAGATGACCGGACTGGTTGCCATAGATCCCTCTGTAATTTTCCTGAAGCTCTGTTTTTGTCATCATGAGTATCATTCATTTGTATCATTACGTCCATAAAATATCAGTTCAATCCGATGCTTCCTTCTTGGTGTGCAAATTTGATTGTCCGTGAGTGTATAACACATGAACCGGATCTGATAACTTTCAGAACGAAGGAACGAATGAAAGTGGATCAAGAAAACTGTGATTAACAGGACGATAGTTGAAAATCCCCGCGAAAGGTTCCAACATTGCTACTAGAAAGTTACGTTGTTACAGCCACAGGAAAAGTAGTACACTATCCTACAACTGATATCCGGGCACCTGCATGTCTACAGATAATATTTAGGCTTCTTTCCTTTTACTCCAAACAAAGACTTTTTTTTAGTAACATTGTCACATAGGCGACGCTTCGTGCTGCTTTGCAATGTAGCCATCCTTCAGGAAACTTAAAAATCACATTGCTTTGGAACGGAAATTGAATCCTCATTCTTTGATTTACGTTTGAGCATGCTACTTTTAACACACCCAGGACAACAAAGCTCCAAGCAACTGAAGCAAAAGGATTGGAAAATGGTCTTCGACCCTACGATGAAGCACCGGATTGTTTGGACGAACACACATCTGGAAAGTTGTTGAAATTCCTAAGGTACATATGCTCATATTAATAGATTAAATAGCTACGTAAAGGCACGACACTGAGATCTCCCGAAATGGTAGTCCTTACCGGCGTGAGGGTGAGTTACTCACCTCGTAGGGGGCTGCTTCAGCAGACATCTTCAAATTTTGTTGTCTGATGTTAGAAGCAATTGGTGGTTTCCAGGCCCTGTTAAATTCTAACTAATGTTCGTTTTCTTTTTTGTCAGTTACGATGGCCAAAGATGCAGGACGTTGTCAGGCTTTGCTTTGTACAAGCACAAAACAAAATTGCCAGTTAACGTTTTTTTCGGTATTTCCTAGGAATAATCCTAGACTGCGAATTTATGTTTGCGTATGAATTCGAATCCGTTGGCTATAGCTGTTCCCTCACCAAACGCTGTATTGACGTTCCTTGCTGCCTTAGACACGGAACATCCCAATGCAAACTTATAAGGAGAAATAACGCGAATGTGATTTGGCTCCAATGTCCACCTACACTTCACCGTGCTCACTAATCGAAGCAACTGTGTAATTGGAGCGCATGTGTCGCTGTTGATTTGATAGTTATTGCCTCGCACACCTGGCGGAGCTGTTAATTTTTACCCAAAGAAAACAATGGCAGTGTCGTATCTTTGCGTAGCCATTTAATCTATGCATCTGCTTAGCTTTTGTTGGTTGGGACTATGTTGCCATGGGTGATGTAACGGTAGCATGCTCGAACGGAAAGCTGGAGATGAGGGTTCGATTCCTTTTCTACGGTGATGTAATTTTTAAATTTTTGGAAGAATAGGTAAATGGGAAATATTTTTTGATACCTACATGACGACAATGACATTTGTGCATGCCTCTGTGAAGAAGTGCATCTTCCGGGGAGTCGTTTCTTATTGATATCTATGATGATTTTTTTTCGAACTGATTTACTGTATGTAACAGCACCAATGTCTACAAGCGGATCGACAGACAAATTCTCTCATACACCTGATGCGAATGAAAATTTTATTTTATATTTTTGATTTCGTATATCTTTAGACCCGTTGGGTCTAAGCAGGGTTACTATGTCCTGCTCTGGCTAACAGCTCCGGGACTTTTTCTTTTGTGTATTTCGACGATTAACGATCCCCAGGGGCATCTAGAGCTATAGAGAGTCGCCTGTCCTTAATTTCGTGCCACTGTCTCCAGAGAGGAGACGACACTAATACAGTACACCACTGATTCCTCACCAGGGCCTTGAGCCCTAGCCTACTTTGGGCGATTATCCAGAAGCCAACGCCTGTTACCACTGGGCCGGCATGATAAGGCTGCCGCCCCGGTGGCGCAGTGGTCTAAGCGATGGCCTCTGATCATTCGTCCGAACGGGGTCTGGGTTCGAATCCCGGTGAGGCATGGATGTTGTGTTTGTCCTACGGCACTGGCTCTCTCCCTTCCCTGGAACCAGTGACCCTAAATTAGGGACGGGCGACTGCTTATAGCCCATTGAGTTGCTCACGGTGGTCATTAAAAATCCAATAAAAAAATGATAAGGCTACCAGAGGAATCAGATGAAGATGACTCGTGGCCCACTGCTCCTCAGTAGTACGAGGCTCCCCCTCAGACTACTGTCTCTTCTCCCCCAAAAAACATTGAACGTCAGTTTTCCTCCACCTTTTGCAGGTGACATTTATTGAAACTAAGTACATATCTAGGTGGAACTTTCTTCTTCCTTTTCTTCTTCTTTCTCTCTCACTTCTAAATGAAGCCCCTGCCTTAGTCCGGTGCTGATCTACAGATCAGGTACGAGCAGCTGGATGGTCAGTTCTAGCACCGCTGTTGTGGGAAGGACAGACATAACTTCTCCGAGATTTGAACTTAGGCCAAAGGGTTTAGGAAGTTGTATTGGGCTCACTCGAGTAAAATGATGGTAATGAAACAAGACTTACAGTTTGTCGACAGAAAATGTCTTTATTTGCTCCCTCCACGCACGTACACCACTTGCTATGAACTAACAGTACGAAGTTTGAACGAATAGAGATGAACTCACAAACGAAGTACAAATGTAGAATAAGTAGAGATGAAGTTACGAAAGAATAAGCAGAGATCAAGTCACAAACTAAGTACGATGTTGAACAAGTAGAGATGAACTCACAAACGAAATATTGAGGTTGAACAAGCAGAGAGATGAACTCACAAACGGAGTATGAAGGCTGAACAAGTAGATTGGTCGTCGAAAGAATTTAACGAACATGAACACATTAATAAAAGTTATTGACTGTTTAACTTGAAGAAAACAAAATAACGTTGACTAGTGGAATCTTATTTTGCTTGCAAATACCTGGCTAATCAAACATCGAAGGCACATTTCACAGCTTGCTTTTAACTCAGTCTGCTTGACCTGACCGACTGCATCAAATTTATGCTAATAGTGATTTCATACGGAGTAAACACTCTTGGGAGTTCAGACATGACGTTAAGTACAAAAAGTATAACGAATGATAAGTAAAATTTCACATAAGAGACAGTAAACAAAAACGAAAAGTTAAACAGGTAACATAAGTTACAAGTTTTGTTTTTATTTTGTTTCGGGGTTTAACGACCACCACGAGAAACTCTAAGGGCTATAAGCAGTCGCTCATCCTTAATTTAGGGACACTGATTCCAGTAAAGGCAGAGAGCCAGCGCCGTAAAAAAAACACCACTTATGTCTCATTCGGGACTCGAACCTGGGCTCAACTCGGACGACGATCCAGAAACCCACGCCTCTTGCAGCTCGGCCACAGGGGCAGCCAGCACAAGAGTATGAGTGAGCGCGTCAGAGCTCTCGACTTCCGGGCAACCGATCGAATTTTTACAGCCGGTCCTTTAGAATCCGAGATAACGTGCCCAAAGACAGAAAAACAAAAGCGACAATGAAAAAAAGGCTTCAAACTGCATCCAGTTTATGCTAATAAGGAATATACACGTTAGTCAGCAAAAGTATATAAATTTGCTACGTAAAGAATACCGAAATATAAAAGAACGCATGTTTATAAAAATCTTCCCAGGGTGGATACGAACAGCTTAACATATTAAGTGTCATTCTGCCTTTTTCCGCAAGTTATGCAATCAACATATTGTGCTTTCCGTTTCCTGGCACACGTTATTTATGCTGCATTACTTGCCTTTCAGTTCTTCACGAACTGGTTCCGTAGGGTTGCACAACGATCTGAAAAGCGGCGGGAAGCACGTCTGTTTCATGTCATCACAAGAAACAGGTCGCATAGTGACACATGAAAACTCTCATTCAGTCTGTGTGGATCCCCGAACGTTAGTAAAATCATTTTCGTTTATTCCAGTGTGAGAGAAGTAATCACAAAACATCCCAGAATCATGGATAACAATAACGGGGACTACCGCTCCTTTTGTGATAATGCCTTTTGGGTGAGTGATTTACATTATGCATTTCCACGGTTACTTTTTTTCTTATTCTCCTCTTTCCTGGATAACCTTTTTGTGATGACAGAGATTTTCGCTTTAGAATTTCATTTTAATGCTGAAACGATCATGTGATCTTCAGAACGGTGCGAAAACTCTTGAAAAGTAGCACAAATCCGAACTAATCACAACTTACAGTGAAACCTCGGTTGTACGATTTTCTAGCGGGGGAATGAACGTATAAATGTAAAAAAGGCATAAACGAAATTTCAAAATGTCAAGTACTATTGTAAAATTTATGCTTTAAAGGCGCACACGATGTTCCTAAATAATTTATTTAAAGTCGAATTGTCGATTTATTAAAGTCGAATTAATCATGATTTATTTAAAGCCGAATTTGGCAGCGAAAAAAAATGCGTTACAAATTTTAACATCTTATCGAACTATAATACATTTTCTAGAAAAATCCTGTTTCTATATTAAGTGAAATCCTCATTACTCAGAAACTGAGACCAGTGCTTCAGCATGGGATTCGTGAATTAACAGATTTTTCCCCCGGCGAATCCTGAGTGCATCCACCTGAAAAAAGAATGTTGAATATTGATGATAGGATTCTATTGTACTACGCCATGAAATAGTGGAACTACAAAGTTAAGTCCCAGAGATTTATAAATTTTTAAATAGCGCAAATGTGTGAGAGTCATGAAATGAGAATCCAGTCTCTTTCATCCAAACCGAAAGTAAACAACATACCCTTCTGATGGGGTCAAGGTTCAACTTTATCTGCACTAACAAAAACACAGCAACGCTGCCTCAATTCTCCCAAAGTTGTAACATACCACATTACATATAAAATCATCAAAGAACCGTGTTTTTTTTATAATCTGAAATTCAAGTTTTAACGTGTAATAAAAAAAAGCGTGTAAATGAATTACGTATAACTGAGTTAAAAAGGCGATATAAGCTACAGTGAAATATCGGGACTAACGCAGAATTACTTTTTTAAATTAAAACGTATAACCGAGGTTCCACTGTATTTCAGTGTTATTGAGATGTTCAGTAATTTTTGAAATGACTGAAATATTTCTCAATCGAAAACAGAAAAAATGTGATTTTTGATGATTTGCAAATTTTAATTATATATATATTTTCTTTTATATCACGAAAATAAGCAGCCTTTTCTTCAGAACAACTCTGTAGAATTTTTAGTACGTGTTTTTTAAAAGTGGGCATTGAAATAAAACACTAAAATATCGTTTTTTTTACATGTTTAATTTGCACAACTTTGAAATTTTATTTCACCATCAATGCTTGATTTCAATATACTTACGAAACATTTGCCTACAAATTTTGGATTTAAATTTTCAACGTATGCAATATTATTTATAGGATTTTTTTAAAAATATAGTTCTGTTACCAATGTTCACTGTAAATCGATTGAATGACTGAGAGAACGAGGAACTGAATAAACGTAAATTAGTAAAATCACTTACAACTAAAAAGACTTATTTCTCTCCATTTCTTTGTAGCAAAATATTCTGCTATATCATTAAATGACAATGTCTCTACAATGATTGAATTAAAAGACAACGCTGCCAATACACTCGTTCTTTCCTATGAAATGGATGTCCTCAGATGATTACATTGGTTCTTAAGAGAAAAACTTCTTTCTCCAGAGACGTTACTGATGGGTATGCATCATAGGCGCCGACTACGGGCATGCTCGATTGCTTAAGCATGCCTCCTTAGAAATCAGGGCATGCTCAGCATGCCCAGATTTCCGCAAGAGAGACCTGAATTATTTTTCGGTAACTATTTGTATATTATAATTAATTAGAACAAGATGTTTATATCAGTTAACATCAGCCAAAAGTATGTGTTGAATATATAATAAAAATTAACATATTCAACACACACTTTTGAAATGCTGTGTATTTGAGCATAGTATTTTAGTATAAATACATTTCGTAATATGCTATACCAGTTTTAATTATATGCTGAATTCAATATAACAAACATTTTTGAAATCTACCGGAAAATGAAACAATCAGTAAGAAAAATGTAAAGGAAAACAATTTTTTTATGCCGGTGGTGTGAAGAAATTTTTTTATGCTCCCTGCGCCACATTTCAGGTTGTGTGTGGCGAATGTCCTCCCTAAGACGCCGCAAAACATCGCAGTAAAAAACGGCGGTGACGGTCTGACCCGGGGGGGGGGGCGAATTCATGGTGCACAACCCCACGAATGTCGAAGAGCACGATGAGAATGCTTTGGGTTACGCTCCGGACATGCAGGTCTCGTCTCTTACACTGCGACGACTGTTGTTTGGTCTCCGGGTCGTAAATTTAGATCCAAGTCTCCTCCCCAGTGATGACCCGCGACAGGAACGTTGGTTCATTCACCACCTGCTGACGAAGATCTTGACAGAATTCGACACTGAGCGCCTTCTGTTCGGGGTTCAGATTCTTTGGCACAAACTTTGCAGCAATGCGGTTCATGTCCAAAACCGACGTCAGAATTTCTTGCACTGTTCCGTATGACATATTGACGATGGTAGCAATGTCTTGAATGGTTCTCCGATGATCCTCATGCACCAGTTCCGTAAATTTGTGCACATTTTCGGGAATTTTGCTCGTGGGCGGTCGCCCTGACCTCTCGTCGTCTTCTAGTGCAGTTCTACCGCTCTTGAAGCGCGAGTGCCACTCAAAACACCTCGCACTTGCTTCATTGCCATAATCCTGCCGCAATATTTCATGCGTGTCCGTTCCCGATTTGCCGAGTTTGACGCAGAATTTGATGTTCGCTAGCTGCTCTAGTTTGCAGTTCATACGGAAATCGCAGCTGTGTTCTGCACGTAGTCACCAAATATAGTGTAGCACAGTTCCCGATGTTCACAGAACGATGCCAATCGGCACAATGACTCGTGAAGGTCACTGCCGTCGACCGCTGCTCGCGCATCCGCGTACTGCCATCTGTTGGCGCGCTACGTACCTAGTCTCGGAACTTTTTGATCGCACTACGTATTAAATATACTCACAAGCATAAGTATTGAATAAAAAACGGGCACTACTTCAAAAGTTTACTACTGGGTGGCGATTTATAACAACACATTTTTATTTATTTTCTAATTCACTTTAAAGAAAATTACTTTATGATTTTTTTTATGTTATGGTTTTACTTATGCATACCATAGGCGTAGAGATTTACAAAACTCTACGCCTATGGTATGCATAAGTAAATTCATAACATAACATCAGTATTCGGAAAAGTTGAACCGATTCTTTTCCCCTTAAAAGATCTGAACCGTATCCGCAAAGGGAACACTTAAATCTGTCATAGGCTTATCTAAACTATACCAAAATCTCTGAAAATGCAGACATTGTTGTTCGAATCCAAATAAGTAATCCAACTGGGGCTGCACGCTGCATAATGTATTATTGTGTAACCAGCTCGCTCTGCTTCCCTGTCACCCACACAACCCTGGGGGCCATGATATTGTACAAATCTGCTTCATGGAGTTAAACCTTTCTGATTTCAGGTTTTTCATTATCATCCTTAAATTTGTTAAAATGCCTTGTAAAATCTATCCCCTCCAGCCTCCAAGCCACCCACTCTTACGCAGACTCCCTCTCAGCGAGCGATGTTAAAGAAATGCCCCCTCCCCTTCATCTCACATCTCCCTATCATTTTAAGTTCTAAGTTTTACCTTGCCACGAATGGTAACTTCTCTGGCTTATCGAACTTACCTTATCCTGAATCTTGCCCTCTTGGTCGCTCTTGTTTCAAAATGAATTGACATTTTCAGTTATTAAATATAAATCGAAAGTACTAATGCAATTATAATACAATGAAACCTCCTTTAGCGGACACCTCCGAACAACGAGAACCTCCGAGCAACAGCAAGTTTTGGTTGGTACCGAACAGCTTGCGTAGAATTAATATGAATCACGAGGTTGTTGTCCACGGCATCGAAATTGTCCACAAATGCCATACCAATATCCAAGTTATGGTTCATCAATGACGTGATATTATTACAGACTCCTTTTCTTGTAAAATCTGTTTTTTCCTTCCAGAATTGCGCTTCGTTTATATGTTTCTTGTGGCATCTCTCTGTGCCACATCCAGTTGTTGTCACCCACAATTACTTTTAGTGTTGTATCCTTGTACATTATAAAAGAAGAAAAGTAGAAGTCATCACCGTGAGTTTTTGGTTCTCCAAAGATCACTGGCCCACCAAAACAAATAAATTGTTATTTTTAATCTTTTATGTACTGCCTCAATTTTTCAACTTAAACAATACAGACTTTACGCGGAACCCTTGACTTGTCCTGGTCATCAAGTTTCACTCCAAAGTAAGCATAGTAACCTTTTATTTGCAAAAGATTGTAATGTTCCTCTCTTCGCTTCTTAATAATAAACTCCTCACAAATACAACAGAAATGGTTCGAACAGTTGGCACACTTCTGTGTAGCGATTGTCACAAAAACTGCAATTCACTACATTAAAACCAAGCAAAAATACAGGGTGATTCACCCGGGACTGAACACTTATTATGTGCAACACACCGATGAGCCACTACATTATGACCATCCTCAGCCTAGCGAAATGAGAGCGCCTGAAGGCCAAACGGTGGCGCAGGTTAAGTTCACAGCCAAACAGGCGAAGATTAAGCCGCATCGAATCACTGCTGTGAGCAAGTTACAGCCACCGGATTTTGCAAAGCGATTGGTATATTGTCAATGGTGTGCCAAAGTTTTCGCCGAAAACCCCTCCCTGTTTGACATAACATGGTTTACTGACGAAACATGGTTCCATTTATCCGGCTATGTAAACTCGCAAAACACACAGGTGTGGGCCAGTGATAATCCCCACGCCATCCATGAAGAGCTATTGCATCCAATGAAAATTGGTGTCTGGTGTGCGGTGTACCGACGCCGTGTCATTGGGCCAATCTTTTTTAAGGACACTGTGAATACCGACCGATACTTGGAAATCTTTAATGAGTTTGTGAACCAGCTGGATGATGAGGAACTTGCAAATGGTTACTTTCAACAGGATGGTGCAACGTGCCACACCTCCAATAAGAGCACGGCAGAAATTCGCAGCTTTTTCCAGGAGAGGATTACCTCCAAAGACCTGTGGCAGCCTAAATCTCCAGACCTGACATTCCCAGATTTCTTTCTCTGAAGACTTTTAAAAAGCATGCCGACAAGCCAAGGTCGATTGAGGAACTGAAAGATAACATCACACGTGATAGTGCTGCCATCGACGTCGCTACGCTACATCGCACATTCGCCAATATGGAGCGTCGGATGAATATATGCCAGGACGCTGGCGGTGGGCACTTCCAGCATCTTCTATGAGACATTCCTTTTTGTCATGGATCAAGGTATGTTTTACATTAATTTCATTCAAATAAGCCTTTGCAATCGTGAGTTAAAAAAATATTTGTTCAGTCCCGAGTGAAACACCATGCACAATAGACAAACGTTCAGTGCAGAGACAACCCGAGTTGCCAGCTTTCAACCTTCTAATGAGGTGAAGATGAACTTAAGTGAAAGTTCAGGCATGTGTGTTTACATTGATTCCACATGTTTTTCCGCCCAATAATCCCCCTTCCTCAGTACTTCTTCCTCCCATCCTCAAGCGTTACCTGGTTCACATTCAGACGTGTTATACACTAACGTTGAGAGGTAAAATTATTTTGTAAGTGATCGGACAGAAAAAGGAACTTACATGAGACATCAATTTTTTGCTTAACCCGATTATTCAAAAAAATTCATTTTGTGGAAAACTGCACATTGTATATGAGTAGTGCACCCAGGATTTCTTTATGGGGGTAGCCCAAAATATTGAAAAGGTGCAAATAAAAATACCCCAAAGGAAGCATCTCCCAAAATATTGGGAAGGATAAAAATATCTCCGCTATATTACAGTGCGTTTCCAATTATTCGTAAAGTAGTAAAACATATATTTAAAAACATATACAAATACATTTAAAAATAAGCAGCCAATAGCAAAGAACGGAGGAACCGAAGTGGGCCCGGATTCTCGTGTCACCCCAACTGAGTGCGCCACTGTGGTAGACAAATTTGAGCGTCGTCTTTTAAATCTGCACATCAAAATGAATAAAAAATAACATACAAAGTTGTTGTGTAATATTTCTTTAAATTCACGCTGTACTGGAGAAACTAATAAACGAAATCTAGCATTTAGAAAAGCTATGTGCAGTACACTACGAGTAAAATCTTTGTTTAGTGCACACTGAAATAAAGAGAATTTGCATTTTAGAGGGTGAAATAAAAACTTAAACAATTAACTAAATGGGTACTACCGAATATCCAATTTATTTAACGAAAAAATAGTCATTATAAATACCTAGGGTGTCGATAAGAAAAGTTCATTGCTGGCATTGAAAAGCTCTGTGTAAAATCTTTTATTGGTGCAAAACACTTTTAATATAGTAAAAATGCAGTTCTTCTACTTTTCTACTTCTAGGATCTCAGTATAACGTGGAATACCGAAATACCGGACTTCACTCAATGTTTTCAGAACATAGTCTTGGAGGTGATACCTTGCGTCTGTTTCTGGTTAGTAGCTGTGATAAATATATGGCACACGTCCAAACTTGTTTCGAGACCTCCTCTCCCATGGACGCTGTTACTCCTCACAAAAACGGTATGTATTTAAATTTAGCTATGCTCTTTTACTGCTTTATTGCTGTTGTTGAACATCTATTGTGAAAATTTTCTCAAGGTTAAGGGTATAGTGATAAATTGAATCCATGGTTTGCATACCATTTGCACCAATTCTTAATTGTTACAAATGAGTGGAACACATTAGCTAGACCCGCTTAAACAGCATTAGCTTTTCATCTTGAACAATTACCTAAATTAATCCGATTTTCTCGATGATAGACCGTTCTAACATCTGGTGAATTGCATAGCAAAACAAGCCCATTTTACTGGTGGTTGGATTCGAAACCTTGCCTCCTTGCTCCGGAGCCAGTTGTTCTCCAAGTAAACTATATCGATGAAGCTATCGTTGCAACTTTGCCGTCCTGACATGTACGTCACCTATGTAATATGTAAAATACATATATCCCCTCTACTTGAGAAAGGCATGGGCACGAAATCACAGGTTTCGGGTAGGCCGCAAACCATGCTTGAAGCAGCTCATTATAGAAGAAGAAACTCTGATTAGTTCCAGACGATGTGTGGAAGAAGCATCACACATTTTTAGAACCTCACGGCGACAAGATTCATTTTTACTTTCGGCGCCAACATAGCAAAACAAGCCGTTTTTGCCCGGGATGTGATCCGAAGCCGAGCTTCTTTGCTCCGGAGCCAGTTGTTCTCCCAACTAAAACCCACCGACTAAGTCTATTGCTGCAACTTTGCCGCCTTTACAGGTGCGTCACCTA
Organism: Macrothele yani; assembly: GCA_039090855.1. Classification (NCBI taxonomy): domain Eukaryota; kingdom Metazoa; phylum Arthropoda; class Arachnida; order Araneae; family Macrothelidae; genus Macrothele; species Macrothele yani. Next base: position 48,588,932 of record CM077012.1, read on the forward strand.
GGTGGTACTTAACAATTGTTATAAATGGCTAGAGCACACCTTGGTTAGTCATTTTCATATTATTTAGACAAAATTAGCCTCCCATTTGCACAACGTTGTGGTTACAGAAAGGTCATTCTATCGTTATACAAATGATTGAAATCACTCATTCTATATATACTTAAACGCTGTTGCTTTACCCATACAAATCCCTGTGAATTTAAAAAAATACATTCCTGCCGTTATATAAATGATAGAAATAGCATTTTCACTACCACATAAATTGTCTTTGTTTTCCCTTGCAAACCATTATGGATTTAGAAAGATATTTTTGCAGTTATACAAACGATATAAGTCTTTTAATTGTTACTCTAGCTAAAAATATTATTGATTTATTTCTTGCAAATAACTGTAGATTTAAAAAGATATTTTTCTGTATAGAAATGAACGAATCACCCATTATTTAGCAGTCTGCCTAAATATCACAAGTAACGTTTTCTGTTACTTAACTGAGTATCTTAAATTTTGCCCTCTACTGAGAGAAAGTTTTCTGTTTTGTTTATAAATTCAAATCTGTTGCACATGTGTTTTTTCTTCTCTACTGAGAGAAAAAACACATGTGCAACAGATTTTGAATTTATAAACAAAACAGAAAAACAAATATTTTAGAAATTCAGGGTGATGTCACACAGGAGAACTACCCTTTTCATAATATTCACAATGTCATTAAATTAAATGAACAGATTTTGTTTAGGGAGTAATTGTTCTGGGTGTCCCAAAAACTCAGGAATCATAGCATAAATGAATTAATGACGATGAAATTCTTTTTCTGTTAAGTCTGGACTCTCATAGGAATATCCCCAATTATACATTCCTGCATATTTTCTACAGAGTGTGTTAAATGAGTCCACCATAAAATGTAATACGCAAATGCACATAATGTGTTTAGTCCTCAAGAACACGACGAATGGTGTTGCTAGTGATGTTGCTGCAAGTGTCGATGATGCGCTAATGAAGATCTGTACAGTTTGGATATTCTCGTCGTAGACAAAAATTCAGGGCTATCCTGAAGGCTACTCCATGGATCCTGGACATTCTATCTAATGTGCAGAAAAAGTTTTTAGCAGACTCTTTCTCACTGGGATGATGAAATGTGCGGGGTAGTGCCGTGCCCATTTAGAAACATATTGGGAAATCTTCCTCATCCGAGGCATTTGGAAGCACATCACCTGCAAAAATATGCAAAGAAATTTACACGGTGACTACATTTTAAGAAAAGTGGAACCTTTACTGTCGCCCTGGCACGCAGGGCGACAGTAAAGGTTCCACTTTTCTTAAAATGTAGGCGACGTTCCTGTTGGCACGCGGAAATGGCGACGTTCCTGTTGGCACGCGGAAATACTACACGATCAGCATTTTGCTCATTTAAAAGATCGACCGAGTGAAGATTTCCGTCCTATCCTCACTGGATTGATCTGGTGTGCAACAGGAACGTCGCCATTGGGCTGCGAGGGTAGGCTTGTCTTGCCCACCCTGCCGTTCACCCAGTTCAATATGTGCCATGTTTTATTTTTTTTACTTAAAAATACACTCATTGTTATAAAAATCCGCGCACCCAGAAAAAACCGTACAATTAACGCGAAACTCGGCAAATAGCTACGGGTAGGGCAGACATGCAAATGATTAAAGTTTCGAGCGATTCCGCATGCCAGCGCGTCCAAGACCGGCACTGCAATCGCAATCCTTGGGGGCTAATAAGGCGCTGCGCAGGGGACTCCACATTTGTGCCGAAGTGCACGGAAAGAGTCAGGTGAGATCCCTGAGCGATAAAAATGCCGAGGAGCCGCCGTAGATGAGCGTACGGGCAACTGACGGAGTTTGGACGAGGCCGTATCGTCGGGATGAGAGAGGCAGGGTGGCCGGCGCGCCGAATCGGCCGCCATTTTCGGGCCTGTCGGACAGTACGGTGCGATCGTGTTGGGAACAATGAACCCGGGAAGGCACCCAGACACACCACCAGCAGAGAGGACCGTGAGATCGTGGGAGCGGCACGCACAGATGCAATGATGTTCTTGTCGAATATCCAGAGACATGTGCTGGCTGCACAAGGGTTTCCCGTGTCCGCCAGAACCATTTGAAGACGCTTGGAAGAGGCGAATCTGCTCTCTCGACGGCCCTTACGTTTTCTGCCATTAACACCTGACCATCGTCGGCGTCGATTACAGTGGTGTCAGCAGCGAGCAACGTGGAATGCTACGGACTGGCAACGTATAGTGTTCAGCGACGAATCCCGCTTATGTATGGGAACGGACGACCACCGTGTCAGAGTATGCAGGACCGCAGGTGAGCGTTGTAATCCCCACCTCACTGTACAGCGGCACACGTCCCGAACTTCAGGCGTGATGGTCTAGGGAGCCATCGTGTATGACAGCCGGACTTCCCTCGCAGTGATCCCAGGGACGTTGGCAGCCCAGCGCTACGTACAGGAGATCCTGCGGCCCCATGTGCTGCCTTTTCTGGCAGGCGGCCCGGAGTTATTTTCCAACAAGACAACGCCCGTCCGCACACGGCTCGGGTTTTCCAGAACTGTCTACGTCATGCTTCGAGGCTTCCGTGGCCTGTAAGATTGCCTGATCGAGCACGTGTGGGACCAGATGGGACGCCAGCTTTCTCCATTTCCCGGTGTTCGTGATTTAGAGCGTTAGTTGCAAGAAGTGTGGGCTAGTATGTCCCAAGATAACATACGGCGTCTCTTTGACTCCATGCCGGACCGTATCACCGCATGTATCCGAGCACGAGGTGGACCGACGCGGTACTAATGCTGACCGGAATGTGTACCGTATGTCCGCTGGAAATCGTCCTGCTGCTGTGATATTGTAATCACTTCTGTCCTTGGTATGTACCATCTCATTAATAAAATCTCATTTCAATCCAACGTCTCCTTCCTGGTGCGCGGATTTTTATGACAATGAGTGTATAATGTGAACTTTGTCAAGTAATAATGACTCCCGTGTTTTTTGTCGTGCAGTCCTATGTATTTCCCCAGACGAAGTGCGCTTTTCCTCTTCCATAGAAAGGTTATCAAAATAGCATCCGCAGGGTCATGAAAAAATTCTATTGTTCTCCACTCGTCCAAATCCTAAATTTAAGCTTTTGTTCAAGTTAGTATGATCAGTCAGGGAAGAAGGGTGAACAGGAGGAATTCACTGAAATCATTAGTAATTGCTCTGGTATTTGTGCTACAAAATAGAAACTTTCAACACGGAAAAGTGCAGCCTAAAACTATACCAGCGTTCTTAAGCCTGGCCTAGGGAAATATGGGGGCAGGACGTGGCTGACGACCGCTTTGGAAGAGATGCATGCAAGACAAGTTTGCTGGCTTGAAAGGAAAGGACTTATTTATATTTTTATTTGTTTGGATATTTAACGACCAACATGAGCAACTCAATGGCCTATAAGCACTCGCCCGTACCTAATTTAGGAGCACTGGTTCCAGGGAAGGGAGAGAGCCAATGAAGAAGGCAAACACAACATCTATGTCTCATCGGGATTCGAACCTGGACCCATCTCGGAGGAATGATCAGAGGCCAGCGCTTAGATCACTGCGCCACCGCGGCGGCAAAGGAGTTAAGGAGGGGAAGGTATTGCATCTGCGTGTCCTTATTTCTCCTCAACCATAGCCCACGAAAACATTAGCTTTAAGACCTTTCTGCTAGGCATGAAATTTTCTTTTAATCAGGGCGTGTTGCTGGTGCACTGTGTCATGCCTATTATTACTCTTTAGGATTTACTAATTTTACTAAAAATGGGTAGACGGAGCATTAACAAAAAGTGATTTCAAACTTTGGATTATTTTGTATTCCAGAAAGAAGAAAATTCTGAAATTGATGAGTGTGTATTCAGGAGGGGTAGGGGAGGAGGGGGAGAGGGGGTGCACGAATGTTTTTGCAGTAGTAAAAAGCATTAGAAATTTTTCCTTCCAGTGTTTCGTAAATACAGTTGCTATCAAACTTGCACTAGTAAAATAATTCTCGTCCACCCGGATTTCGAAGTCTAGCGACGTCAGGGGCGCCAACTTCTCCAACTTATTGGGGAAGGGCGGGGGGGCAGGCGTGAAGAGATAAGACGTAAGAGGGGCATGTTTCTTCCATCGTCAGCAGGAAAAAAGGAGTGGTCAAAAAGATAAACTATGAGATTCGAAGTATATTTTAAAACGCATTTGTAATTGCTCTTCAGCAAATGAACATGGAAACAGAAATATTATTTTACTGAATATTAATATTTTTAAAAATAAAATTCAACCTGTGATTTTAAAAAAATATCTAGAGAGATTTTATTTCCAAAGTTTAGTAAAAAATATAAGGAATTAGATGGGTTACTCAAACAAAGAACAAGAAGTGCAAAAAATAAAAAAAAATAAAATAAAGATAAATATAAACGCGCTAGAGATTATACATGTTTCTAAGTATTTTATTTTTGGTAATTATTTTAAGCATTTACCACATATCACGAGAACATGTCAAACATTATTAATACGGGGCTGGAAATTTAGTTTCATATCAAATGAGCAATGCTGAGAAAGAGAAAAAGTTTTTATTTATTGTTATTTATTAATTTTTTTGGAAATAAATCGCTTTGGCCTCATAAGGTGGAGCTTGGTCCACTTTATGAGACTAAAGCGATTATTTAATTAAACAGGACCAAACATAATGGGTGGGCACTGCCCCTCCCCCAGTAAAATTATTGGAGGGGCAAGATTCACCTTGCCCCCCTATAGTTGGCTTCTATGAGCGATGTCCCTGGTGTGCAAGCATTCTGTCAGTTCACAGTTGACGTAAAAAACTGGTTCATCACTAAAACGAATGGTAAACAGGAACGAGGACCCTGACGAGAGCTTTTGTGAGACGGAGGAGCGCACCCGGTAGGGGTACGGCCAAGGAGATGACCAGATTTGTAGCGGAGATCCTTACTCAGGGGTGGGTACGCTCCTTGAGGCGTAGCGCTTGCTTTGTGATAATGCAGCTGTAGAGATCGAAACCACGACCCTTGCTAGACTGTATAAGCAGTAGTATCTAATACGTATATCTCCGATTTATTAACCGTTTGTTTGATACTTTATTTTTGAACTGCCACGAATTTTGCTCAAGTCACCGTAACTAGTCAGTTCGAAGACCCGAGAAGTCACGAAGCTTTCATTCTGCTTTGGTTTCAGGTATACACAGCGCAAGCATCGCTTGAAGAGAGGGCGCTTGAAAAGCACAGAACTGTGACTTTGGTATTATAGCTCCACCCCAGCCCACTCCTGTTATCCCTTAGGGCTTTTTTTTTTTTTTTTTTTGGATTGAGGTTGAACGACCACTGTGAGCAACTCGATGGGCTATAAGCAGTCGCCCATCTCTAATTTAAGGCCACTGGTTCCACGGAAGGGAGAGAGCCATTGCCGTAAGGCATACACAACATCCATGCCTCAGCGGGATTCGAACCCGGACCCATCTCGGACGAATGGTCAGAGGCCATCGCTTAGACCACTGCGCCACCGGGGCGGAGGGTTCTTTTTTGTACAGTCATTCTTCGTGCATCGTGACAAACGTCACGCTCAGAAAAAAAAAAAAAATGGAAACGATGGATCAAGTTTTTCTGAAAAACTGGGAAAAACCCTCTACTGAAACACACGAAATGTTGCAACCAGTTCATGGGGACGAGCCTTTGTTCAGAGAACAAACACTACGATAGTTTAAGCAATATAAATAGGGTAGAGATGATGTAGTCGACGATCCTCGAAGTAGACAACCGAAAATGAACACCAACTACGAATTTTTGAACAATATGCGCAAGTTACGGGAAAGTGTTCGTCAATTGATAGTGAGAATAATGAGTTAAATATAAATAAGGAATCGGTAAGGCACGGAAGTTCCACAGACCTTACTGGCAGCTATTGCATGTGACAATGTGCCTGTTTACACAGCGATCAACGTCGAGTTGTCTGGCTCACAAGCAGGCTTTTTTTTTTTTTTTTTTTTTGATTGGAGGTTTAACGACCACCGTGAGCAACTCAATGGGCTATAAGCAGTCGCCCGTCCCTAATTTAACGTCACTGGTTCAAGGGAAGGGAGAGAGCCAGTGCCGTAAGATAAACACAACATCCATGCCTCACCGGGATTCGAACCCGGACCCCTTACGGACGAATGATCAGAGGCCATCGCTTAAACCACTGCGCCACCAGGTTCTGTGATTAGAGGCCATCGCTTAGACCACTGCGCCACCAGGGGAGTAAGGAGGCCGGCCAAACAGGTTCTGTGCTCAGCCGCCCTCCTTACTCCCCTGATTTGGCAGCAGCAGATATTTTTCTGTTTCCCAAGTTGAAAATGAAAGGAAGCCGATTTGATAGTGTTAATGTACTCAGAAGAATATTACAGCAATACTATGCATCATCATAGCAGACGAATTTCCCAAATCTTTCCCAAGCTTGTATAAACGCAGTCGTAAATTGTATTGTCTCTAGAGCATTATTTTGATGGAGACGAGTAAGCAAATACTTTATCTATATATCTTATTTAAATTCAGAATATTGCTCCTTTGCGGCATCATACATGCCTTTTTATTTCTTCTAATTAAAAATAAGATATAATATACTGAATACACTTTAATTGTATGTTTTAAAAAGATAAAATGTGCCTTACCTGAATGGATATGGGAAATGATAATATATATTTCTGTCATTCAATTTTTCCAGGCTTTCACGCTGATTTTGGAGTTTATCTGCATTGTAGAATTGTCTTGCTGCGGTTATTCCATTTATACAGGTGAACGCGTCAGTGATGCTCGGCTATGTTCTGCCTGTGTTAAGGCAATTACATTCGTAAGTATTTATACTAAAATATTAACTTTATGTTTCCGCAAACTCTTATCTAACTAATTTTTCGACCACAAAAGGCACTCACGCCTTTTTTTTCTCACCTTTTAGTAAGGAATTTCCTTCCTTACTAAAAGGTGAGAACTTTGTAGTGTTTCACAGCCCTAAGTCCAAGCAGCTGGGATAGGCACTGCAAAAACTGAGCAGGGAAACGAATCATCTCTGTCATATCTGGGACTCGAACTCCGTCACAAACGCTACCAGTACTGTGAAGCGTACGACAACAGTATGCATTAATATACACTGACGGAAAAAATCCCAACACCAAGAAGGGGTTGTGTTAGATAAACGACAGTTGGTAGGCGGTGAGAGTACATCTGTAAGATGACGTCTATGCAAATTTCGCGCTCGGCGCATACGTGTGGCGCTAGTAGCGCCCCTCGGAACATGCAAAGCAGGTTTGCTGTAAATACGCGCTGTAACGTTCGTGAGCGTTAGTTATCGTTGAGATTCGACGTAGTGTGTTGATGTTAGTCAAGAATGCCTTTAAGAAGACGAAGAAGCCATTATCAACAGCTCACGGAGTTTGAACGAGGTCGTGTAATAGGGCTACGAGAAGGTGGATTTTCTTTCCGCAATACTGCAGAACGACTTGGCAGTAATGTAGCCCCTGTGCATGATTGTTGGCAGCGGTGGTCAAGGGAAGGTACTGCCTCAAGAAGACCAAGTTCCGGCCGGCCACGTGGTACTGCCTCAAGAAGACCGAGTTCCGGCCGGCCACGTGGTACTACTGAGAGGGAAGACCGCCGTGTGCGGCGTATGGCCGTGGCGCATCGTACTACGTCTGCGGCAGCAATTCGAGCTGCAGTTGCCACCACAGTGACACAACAAACTGTTACAAATCGGTTACTTGAAGGACAGCTCCGAGCCAGACGCCCTGTAGCGTGCATTCCGCTTACTTCAAACCAGTGCCGTTTGCGACGTCAGTGGTGTCAAGCTAGAGCTCATTGGAGAACGGAGTGGAGATCTGTTGTGTTTTCTGATGAAAGCCTGTTCTGCCTGGGTGCCAGTGATGGCCGTGTGTTGGTTAGAAGGAGGCCAGGTGAGCGCCTGCAACCAACCTGTGTACGGCCGAGACACACTGGACCTACACCTGGAGTTATGGTCTGGGGAGCAATTTGCTATGACAGCAGGAGCACTCTCGTGGTTATCCCACGCACCCTGACGGCACAGTTGTACGTCGGTCTGGTGATTCAACCTGTTGTGCTGCCATTCATGAACAGCATTCCAGGGGGTGTTTTCCAACAAGATAACGCTCGCCCGCATACCGCTGTTGTAACCCAACATGCTCTACAGAGTGTCGACATGTTGCCGTGGCCTGCTAGGTCACCAGATCTTTCACCAATCGAACACGTATGGGACATCATTGGACGACAACTCCAGCGTCACCCCCAACCAGCATTAACCGTCCCTGTATTGACCGACCAAGTGCAACAGGCATGGAACTCCATCCCACAAACTGACATCCAGCACCTGTACGACACAATGCATGAACGTTTGCGTGCTTGCATTCAACATTCTGGCGGTTAAACCGGTTATTAATGTACCAGCATTTCACATTTAAAATGGCTCTTCTCGCGCTTACATTAAGGTGTGATCTTGAAACCTTAATCGATTAAATATGTTACCTATACAAATGTATTGCCGCCATTTCATTCCTCTACAACTATTTTTTCGTGGTGTTGGGATTTTTTCCCCCGTCAGTGTATATGAGAATTGTGCGTTAAAGTAACATATGATAATTTAATTATGTAACATTTTAATTGTTAACACCTCTGAGAATAGAATATACACTCACGGACAATGAAATTTGCGCCCCTAGAAGAAAACATGCTACAACCGCGAAACTTTGCAAATAGCTAAAGTGCATGCTGGTATCCAAATGGTACACGTTTGGTGCGAGTGCGCATGACCGCGCACCATGTGGTGGCACTGCAAGCACAAACCGGCAGTCTTATAAACCGGGTGTAGTCGATGCCTCATGAAAGCGAAAAGCACCGTCCGACGCAAGCAAGAGTACTGAGTGACAAGAATGCCGGGTAGACGCCAGAGACGTCGATTTACGCAACTTCGGACTTTGAGAGAGGCCTGATCATCGGGCTGAAAATCGCAGGGTGGTCGGCGTGCCGTTATATCCCGCCACGTGGATCGTTCTCACCATGTTATCCGACTGTGTTGGGAGCAGTAGACACGTGACGGCACTGCCACATGGCAGAGTGGCTCCGGACGGACCAGGAGGACCACCGGTAGAGAGAATCGACGGATCGTGCGCCAGGCACGAGCGGATCCCACGGGAACCCGGTTCACTATAGAGGCAGATGTAGCGGCTCCTGTGTATCCACGAACCACTTCCCTACACCTCGCGGAAGCGAATCTGCGATCCCAGCGCCCCTTACGTGTACTGCCACTAACAACGAACATCGCCAGCTCCGTGTGCAGTGTTGCCAGGCCAGAGCGACGTGAAACGCCACAGACTGGTGACGTGTAGTGTTTAGCGATGAGCGCCGCTTCGTTTAGGGGGCATATGGTCATCGTGCCTAGGTGTGGAGGTCCCCGGATTAATCCCAACCTCGTTATCGAGCGCCACACCTCCCCCACTGCAGGCATTATGGTCTGGAGAGCCATGCGTACGATAGCCGATCAGCTCTAGTAGTGTTACGTGGATCATTGACGGGCCAGCGGTATTTGGATGATATCCTCCAGCCCCATGTGCTCCCATTCCTTCCCGGGATTCCAGGTGCGCTGTACCAGCAGGATAATGCCCGCCCGCACACGGTTCGGGTTTTCCAGGACTGCCTACGTCAAGTCCAGACACTTCCATGGCCTGCCCGTTCCCCCAACATATCCCGTATCGAGCATGTGTGAGATCAGTTGAAACGCCGGCTTTCGCCGTGCCGCACTCTCCAGATTTGGTGCACACCGTCCAACACGTGTGTGCCAGTCTACCGCAGGACAACATCAGGCGTCTGTTCGCCTCCATGCCATACAGTATTGCAGCATGTATCGCCGCACGAGGCGGTGCGACGCGCTATTGAAGATGACCGGACTGGTTGCCATAGATCCCTCCTGAATTATCCTGCAGCTCTGTTTTTGTCATCACGTGTATCATTCATCTGTATACTTACGTCCATAAAATTTCAGTTTAATCCGATGCTTCCTTCTTGGTGTGCAAATTTCATTGTACGTGAGTGTATAACACATGAACCGGATCTGATAACTTTCAGAGCGAAACTGAACGAAGGAACGAATGAAAGTGGATCAAGAAAACTGTGATAAACAGGACAAAAGTTGAAAATCCCCGCGAAAGGTTCCAGCATTGCTACCAGAAAGTTACGTTATTACAGCCACAGGAAAAGTACACTATCCTACAACTGATATCCGAGCACCTGCATGTCTACAGATAATATTTATTTACCGAAAATTCAATATTGTGTCTGAACCCTTTGTCTCTTATGACGACCTAAGGTCTTCGTAAAATACCCTCCACTAGACACAGGCCGAATGGTACGACAAAGCCAGATCGGGAATTTTAGTTTTACGGTCAACTACAAATACATAGATACTTACAGGACCTTATAAATTCTGGCACACACACACGTAAAACGAATTCAATCGCAAACAAATTTTATTAATTCAATTGTGAAAGAATCCGCTATGACTAAATGTATCATCCAAATACGTTCAAAATGTGGTGTTGTACCAGATACATGTTTTCATTTCAAAAATTTGGTTTTTGACAAAAATATGCTATTCTTTTGAAGACTCCATTTCCGATTAAATCACTATCGAGATCATTCTGAAAGTTAAAATATGTACATGCCACATAAGCTATTTTCTTGCGCAATTGACTTTTATAATTATTTTGTAAAAGTCGATTGCGCAGGTAATTACGTAGCTTATGACCACTGCGAAACCTTATTGGTAACTATTCTTTGATTTGACACCTTTTTAGCGCGTCTTTTGTAAAAAAAAGATCGTGCTTATGTTAGAGGTTTCTCCGCCTGTAGACACCATATCTCAACAACTATTAGTCCGATTTAAAAAATTCTTTTTGCATTGGAAACCTTGAAATGATCCTTCATTTCGTGTTTTTTTTTACGTGTACAATTTCGCCGCTAGAGGGCGTAACTGCAGATGATATCGAACTCAAAATACATATATTTGCTTCTAAACATCCGATTGAAAAAATTCTTTTATCTTTCGATTCCATTTATGTCGAAGAGTATTTTACGTACAGTCACTTTTTCAAGTTACGCATAGATCCTCCGCTAGGGAACATAAAAGTAAATTGCGTTTTACCCGACATCTCTACTTCTAAAACTTCGATTTGAAAACTTTTTTTCTTCAGAGGATACGGGTTCTAATGAGAAACATTTTGCATATAATTTCTAGTTTTTGGTAAAGAATGGTTTGGCCACCAGGGGCGCAAGTGTTAATTTCTGCTTCTGATGTATTTGTCACAAAATCAGATTCTAAAACCTCGATTGAAAAAATTATTTTGTGGACCGATGCCACTCACGTCGACAAACCTTTTAGGAATATTTTCTTCATAAAATAATGCATGGTTTGTACGCAAGGGGGCGTAGATGTATATCTTATTTTTGTCAGTAACTCTACCTCTAAGAGCCCGATTTGAAAAATTCTTTCTTTTTTGGGTAGCGTTTCTGGTGCGAAATATTTTTCATATAATTTCAAAATTTTCAAGTAAATCATAGACTTTCCGCTAGGGGGCATAAAGGTAAACTGCGTTTCCCCCGATATCTCTGCTTCTAAAACTCCGATTTGAAAAATTATTTTTGCACCGGATACAACTCCTGATGGGAATGTTTTTCATATAATTTCTAATATTTGGTAAAGAATGGTTTGGCCACCAGGGGGCATAAATGTTAATTTCTGCTTCTGATGTATTTGCAGCAAAATCTGATCTGAAAACTCGACTAAATTTTTTTTTCCCTAGACGACACATCGAAAAACCTTCTGAGAATACTTTTTTCCTAACAGAATGCATGGTTTTTCCCGCCAGGGGGCGTAGATGCATATTTTACATTTGTCCATGCTTCTAAGAGCCCGATTTTAAAAAAATCTTTCTTTGTTCGAGAGCGCTTCCGCTGCGAAATGTTTCTCATATAACTTCAAGTCTGCAACCAGAGGGCGTAAGTTCACGATTCTGTTTACAGAAATATCTGCGGGATTAAAAACCCCATTGAAAAACTTCCTTTGGTCAGATAGTATTATTTTCCATACCGGTTCTATTGACTTTGAATAGCTGTGTTAAATTTAACTGGGGCCAGAACGGATTCAAAAGACGTGCTCATTACACCCGAAAATTCGGTGTCATCCTTTTTGTTTCTATTATTTTGACACACGAACCAATATTCGTAAATCAATGCTTTTTTTAAGACGAATGTGAGAGGGTCACAGATTTCGAAATATCTCTGAGGGATAATCTATTTTTGCTCTGTGTCAGTCTGTCGATAAGTATGTGGGGATAAGTGTGTCTGTAGATAAGTGTGTGGGGATCAGTGTGTCTGTAGATAAGTGTCTTCTTCACGCACCCGACAATCCAATTCGCTCCAGAGATTCCCTATGGGGTTTGGGTAAAGTCTATGAGCTGGCCAGATCAACTTTTCGACGCCCATATCCTCAAATTAACTTGTAACAACGCGAGCACTATGACATGGTGCGTTGTTCTGTGGCAGAACAATTGGAGGTTTAATGACCACCGTGAGCAACTCAATGGGCTATAAGCAGTCGCCCGTCCCTAATTTAAGGTCACTGGTTTCAGGGAAGGGAGAGCGCCGGTGCCGTAATACAAACACAACATCCATGCTTCACCGGGATTCGAACCCGGACCCCTTTCGGACGAATTATCAGATGCCATCGCTTAGACCAGTGTTTCTCAAACTTTGGTGGCTCACCACTTAAGGATTTCTTGACTTATCGCGGACCACCAAGTGGGAATGGGGAGTCTGGGGAACTTCCCTGGGAGAAATTAGAAATTGAAAAATATATTGTCTGAAACTAAGGTTACCAACCCTGGTTAATAATATTACGACCTACCCCCCGCTACAACGAAAGACACAACAAAGGTATTCCCCGATCTATGTGATTTATGGGCGGGCTCATAGATATGAACTCCGGCTCGATTTATCCCCTTCCCCCATTATGATATAATTTTTAGTTAATTTTAGCTTCTTTTGTTAAATTTTAAGCTTTTTTCAGCAAATTTTCAGCTGTTTTTTACTTGAAAATAATACCATCCCCAAATAGGGTCGGTAAGCAGTTGCCACCGGCCGGTGGCAGAAAATCGCCAAAAATTCCGACCAGGTGCTTAAAATATCGGTTGGTTGCCAACCCTATCTGAAACAAAGTAGGTTTTAGAATACCTATATTTGGTAATGAAAGAGTTTGTTGAGTTATGATTTTATTTTGTCAGTTGTATAACGAAAAAGAGATCATTCACTTTAATTAAATAATTGGCAATGTAGTCACAGCATGGGCGTAGTCAGGGAAGGTTTTAGGGGTTCAAACCCTCCTCGAAACGTCAGAAAGTAACATTTACAATATAAGAGGTAATACTTATGGAAAATTACTTAAACCTTCTCCGAAAATCGCACCCCCCCGCCACACACATAAATTCTAGTACGCCCATGAGCCACGGCAAAAAAAATTTCCATACAATTCAAGTTACATTATCCGCAAAATGTGGTATATACAATTAAACTTTGATTTTATCTTTTGATTTTAATACTTTTCTGAAAGTCCACGTATAAAGATTTAGTAATTAATAACAAAAATAACTACAATAATAATCATAATATCTGTGAGAGCAATAATAGTCAGAGCATCTGTGAGAGGAATGCTTCTGCTTTGCGACCTTTTACCGGTTGGATGACCAATAATTTGAGTAGTAGAGTTGCTTCCACGTCTAATCTATTTCTTTTCTTAATCTTAATTTCAACTAAATCGGAAAATCCAAACTCACAGTTGTAAGGAAGATGTTTAATGTCTCTATCTGACAGCTCTGGTTATTCATGTCGAGCATGCAATCAAAATTTAAGAGGAGGGATTCTCACGTTCTTTATTAATTTTTCTTCTGAAATTTCCTGCGGACCACACTATGGAAAACACTGGCTTAGACCACTGCGCCACCGGGGCGGCGGTATGGGCCTTCCGTAAAGTACTGACACAAAACACCGTTGCTCGCGCATAATCTTCCAGGACGTCTAAGTGGAGCTCAACATTCATGGTTGGGTCCAAGACGGCTAATAGGGCCAATCATTACCACGAAAAATAGCTCCATGCCATCACGCACCTTCCACCAAATTTCATTTTCGTTACGATACAGACCGAAAGGTACCTTTCACCTGGCATCCGCTGCAACTAGGTGAGACCATTAGACTGGAAGACGGTGTACAGTAACTCGCGGTGCAAAGTACAGTTTTCCGTGAGTCTACAGTCCAAGATCGATGTTCCTTACACTACAATGATCAGAGTGAGGCATTAGTCGGAGTGATTAGCGGCTTGTCGATGGCTGCTCAACCGTAGTAACCTATGTCGTGAAGGGTCCTGTGCACTGTGTTGGTGCTAACAATACTCCTAATAGTCTGATATAGGGTTTACGTGATTTTGGATAATGTTGATTTACATTCTGAGCCGACTGTCCTCTGCAAAACTCTTCTGTCACGTTCTGTCAGCTTCACAGGTTTACTGGGTCGTTTCATGGGAGATTCAGCTCCAGTCCGCTTCAATTTGCATATCACAACGCCAACCGTCAACCTAGGAGTTTTCACTGCCGCTGAAATCGCACGTACGGAACGGTTGCTTATGTGACACCCTATTATCAATCTTCGTTGGAAATTAGCTAACTCTGCCGATGAGAGGCATCTTGCATTCACAGTTAGTTGTGCTGTCGTCTCATCATAGCTCTACGAGCATATTTATAACTGGGTCTATGACGTGGTGCTTGCGTAAGACCTAATTCACTATCAATAGAGGGCTGTCCGGATATTAATGAAAGGGCAGTGTAAGAAGCATGGTATCGGCTAGGGCATGTTAAAACGAAATGGTGGTGCAATGTTAGAGTTTAACTGATTATGTATCCAGAAAAATGCATCGTATCACAGTATATTGCAAGTTAAAAATTTCCAGGGTGAATTGCTGTCAAAAAGCCTGAAGCTATAAAGCTAGTTAGGCAACGCAAGGTAAAGTGAGAGAACATTAGGGGGAGCACGAGACAGGCTTTCTGTAAAAACGGAAAACTCTTATGGTAACAAGTGAATTGCAAACGAACATTTTTGTGAGATGTAGAATAATTTCGAAGGGGAGATCCGTTTGTATCCACAGCTGAGAGATCCAGATTTAGCTTAAGGCTGCTGATCGGCTCAATTTAAATACCTCACTTGTAAGTTCACTGTCATTCTCGAAAGGGAGGAAATTAGACTATGCACGGTCGATTGAAAATGAGAGTTCTTCTACGAAAAGAACGTTTATTTGCGATACAAATAGAACCTATTTTCAAACGTAAGACTTTTTTTCGAGGTTTTGGTTCCGGGAAATTACAAATAAAAAAATCCATATTTTATCAGGGGTTCGAACGCATTAAAAAAAGGAGTGTACTTTGCTAGAATCAAACTCAACTAGAGCAACTTAATTCCAACGACAGGTAACGTCAGTATAACAAGGCGATTAAGTGTAGCACAAATGCTGATGTTTATCAAAACTATATGAATGGTGACAGGATATGATGAATGAAGACATGAATTAGAATATGCACTTTCGATGTTAGTAGCACTGTATAAATTTAGTTGAACTGAAAAAAAAACTGCTATGAGAGTTCATAGCAGTTTCTTTCAAATTTCACTGCATAGATTTAGTTGAAGTGAAGAAGAAACTACTCAAAGGTCATAGTAGTTTCTTAGACTGACCACCTTCTGACCACAGAGAAACACCCGCGTGAGTTAAAAGTTCATAGCAGTTTCTTCTTCACTTCAACTAAATCTATACAGTGCTACTAACATGAATTCTTGATGTTAGTAGCATTGTATAGGTTTAGTTGAAGTGAAGAAGAAACTGCTATGAGACGAGACTGACCACCTTCTGACCACTGAGATATTCCCGCGTGAATCAAAGTTCGTCCCGGTTGCAGCTGAAAAGTAAAATGATGCAAGAAAACCATACACGTCCACCTCATACTGCAAAGTACAGGCAGTTGTTTTCTACAGTCCTTTGCCAACGTTCCACCAGAGCCACGATCCCACGGCGGTATTACTCGGCAGGTTTCGAGGACAAACTCTCTGATGCCAGATTCCACATCCACCACTAAAGCAAATGCCGTGCTTGTAGGAAATGGGCCATGGAGCGAAACAGGTGGTAGTCGGATGGGTGCAAGGTCCGGACTGTATTGAAGATGAGGAAGGATCTCAACCCCTTTCAGTTCCTGTGGTTTTCGGCGGACCACTCGGGAGGTTTGACCTGGAGCGTTATCACTTACAACTACGCCCGCTTCCTATTGACGAACGGTGGGTAGCGTTGGCGCAGGGCATCATGCACCCGATCCAGTTGTTCGTCATAGAGATTCCCGTCAGCAGCCTGACAATCAGCGCAGGAGTTCCCAATGCAGAGGGCTCTCACAATTCAACCAAGTGCACAGCATGACTTTTCTCTTGAACCTCCCCTTTTGTACCACTGGCTATGCTTCCTGGCGAGCTTCAGCTACTGGGTTTCAGACGTAGCAAATGAGTATCCACTTTTTTACCTGTGACGATACGACGCCAAAACCTATCGTCCTATGGATCTGACAGCAATTTGCGGCCGACAGCAAGGCGTTGTTCCGCCTGCTGGGGTGTCAATTTATGGGGAAACATTCAATGGGGCCTGAAAGAGAAACCAAGCTGGTGCAGGTGACGAACGATGGTGGATTGGAGAGACCCCACCTCAGCTGCTACAGTTGTACTTGTAGTGTATTGGTACCGGGGTTCGCTGTCACAGCTTCTACCAGGGTGTCAGTGTTGGTGGTCGTTGGACGTTCTGACTGGTGTCCCCAGCATTGATGCGCCGCAACCATTTTCGTGTAGTACTGCTATTCACTGTTTTCTCGCCTTCAACTGCACACATTTCTCTCGCTGCTGCCGCCTTGTTTAGCACTTTTTTCAAATAATGGCGTAGGAGCACCCAGCTCGTTTATTGACCTCTATCCTCTGCTCACTTGATAAAACTGTGTGGCTCCGTGTCAAATGTACGTCATTAGTCTCGTGTGTTGCTAGTCACCGCGGTACCCAGTTGATGCTGGCACATGTTTTGCGCATGAACGGAGGCCCAAAATCGTGTGCAACTCAAAACGGGATGAACGTTTAACTCACCCTGATACAAAATTGCATTAGAGCTTTCATTTCACCATTAACAATGAAATATATGTTACAATTATACAAAAATTGTTAATGGTGAAATGAAAACTCTAATGCATTACAAAAACAAAAATGCATTAGAGCTTTCATTTCACCATTAACAATGAAATATATGTTACCATTAAAAAGGAACATAGCCAGAGAGTGACAAAAAGTGATAGACTTTATTAAAGTCTTTGAAATATCTAGTGCTGTTATTTGTGCTTTATCATATTATTCATATTAATGTACCAAATATGGGTATCAAAGATTAAACGCTATTTGTGTATTCCAAGTCACACCAACGGTTATTAATTAGCCCCTATGTTTTCTGGTGGCAGAACTAGGCTTCAAAAAACTAGATGAGCTCAAAAGAAGATTTTAACCGGGGCCTTTTATGTTCTGAATTAAATGACTTTTCACAAATTTTTGAAGTGTTCAAGATATTGAAGATACGAGTAGTTTACTTAGTTACATAACTAAAAAGAAAGAATTTACTTTGAAACGATTTGAGTTTTTCAGACCACCAACACCACGTTTTGAGCTTTTTCTTTAGTAAAGTAACTGATAACTCTAAAATCAATTTGTCGATTTAATTAGCCCTAATGCTGAAAATTGACACATCACTCAGCCTATCTTGTGGGATTGTTAATCGTGTGCAATCCTTGACCAACGTGGTCTTGCTCAAAGTTCTCTTAGTTATAGCAGTAGTCACAGGAATGCTACAAGAAATAGTAACATTTGGGAATTACTCTCCTTATAGCAAAAGATCTCTGATCCAAAAGTAACAAATGGAAGGATGCGTTGATTAGACATTTTTTTTAAAAAAGATGATGGCAAACTGCTCTCGAAAATTGTACTGTTTCTCTTCCAGATGCACTCCAGCCAAGTTTATGCCTATCGGAGAAGAAATTAATGGCCATATAAAACTTGGCTAGAGAGCGTTCAGAAAAAACAGTGCAATTTTCAAGAGTAAGTTACATTATCTTTTAAAAGAAAAAAATGTCTGATCAATGAATCCTTCGATATAGTTCTTACTTACGAATCAGAGACATGGACCTTAACTAAAAAAAACATACGAAGGCTGCAAATAATTCAAAGAAGCATAGAGGGAAGAAATTATGCTTGGTGTAAACAAGAAAGGTAGAAAAAGGAACACCTGGGTCAGGAACACAAGAGTGGAGGGCATAACAAAAATAAAGACCCTGAAGTGGCAATGGGCTAAATATATTGCTTGAAGAACTTAATATCGTTGTACAACCGAAGTACTAACCAAGCGACCGGAAGGACACAAAAGAAGACAACGTGGAACACGGTAGGTTGAAATTCGAAAGCATGTCGGAGAGACATGGAAGACAGAGTTGTGTAATAGACTTGGGGAGACCTTTTTCTAGCAGTAGATTGAGAACTGTTTATGATGATAACAAAAGCCCGAAAAGCAGACTAACTGAAGAAAACACAATGGTCACAAAAAGTTAAGGATATTGCATGAAATGAAGGATGTATGTACCTGACTCAAGTAACACGCATTAAAATAACATCAATGAGGCTACGTAACACAAACGATAAAGAGTGCGTCTACAAAAACAATTTATTGTGCAATTTCTGCACACAACAAAGTAGCACGGCAATGTAAACAAAATGGTAAATTCGGAGAATGCCCATACATCTGGATTTCAGTACCCGGTAAGAGCACATCTGTGTCGAAGAACCTCTCGACACCTACGAGGCATACTTGCAATGACATTCATTATTGATGAGTGTCTGGGGCAGCTCTCCCCGTATTACGGGCAACACGTTAAAGAGGTCTGCCAGTGTACTTGGGTATGGAAGATGGTTATCCAGATGTCGTTGTACAACGTTTCAAATGTTCTGAGCCGCCCCGGTGGCGCAGTAGTCTAAGGCGTTGGCCTCTGATCATTCGTCCGAAGGGGTCAGGGTTCGAATCCCGGTGAGGCATGGATGTTGTGTTCGTCTTACGGCACTGGCTCTCTCCCTTCCCTGGAACCAGTGACCCTAAATTAGGGACGGGCGACTGCTTATAGCCCATTGAGTTGCTCACGGTGGTCGTTAAACCTCCAATAAAAAAAAAAAATGTTCTGAATAGGATTAAGGTCAGGAGAACTCGGAGGCAGCTGTAACGATTCTATTCCATGTTTTTCAGCTCCTGAAGAACGATTCAGGTACGGTGACTGGTTGCATTGTTATCGAGAAAACGAAATGCGTATCCAATAGCAGCGTGAAGCAGTGTCACAATGGGCACAGTGATCTCGTTTTGGCACACTGAGACATTCATATTGCCTTGACAAACATACAAGGAAATGCGACCATTAAAACACACTCCTGCCTAGACCAGAACTGACTGCTGCTGGTGGTAAGGGTGGACGGCCTGCACATAGTGTGGTTCAATTCGTGTGCCGGATCTCCTCCACATGTGTCCTCACCGAGCATCAGGATAAAGAGCGAAACGGGATTCATCTGTGAAAAGTACATGGTGTCCCTTTGTATTTCATGAGATGTACAGATGGACCCAGTTACATCTTTGACGACGGTGAGCTTATGTCAATGCTATACATCTCAGCTGCCTCCTTGCACGTGAAGATAGTTTCTTAGCATTTGATTACATACTGTGATACCAGAGGCAGCTCGAAGTGTTACCCGGAGTTGGCAACTGGTAATACTACACCTTCTCCGAGCACCTACTCTCAGGTAGCGATCTTGCCTCCTGGTGATTATCCTCGGGTGACCACTCCTGCGATGATCTGCAACATTTCCATGCCGTACAAATCTTGTGCGTATCAGACTCCCTACACTTTGCGAAACTCCTAAAGCAGCAATCACAGCGACCTGCCGTACACCTGCCTGTAACATGTGAACAACCCTATTTCTATTGTCAATGCTTAAACGTCGTCTGGACATCATTTTAAGTTAATCCCACACTGAAGGCAATACATTCAGCAAACTTGTAGACTAAGCGGTGAGGCAACCAGTTTTCCTCTTCTCGTAGGGTACTTTTATCGGAGCTCGTACGCCACGTGATGTGTCGTCATGATGCTAATTTACACTGCTGGCCACCCAAAATGTAACACCAAGAAGGACACGAGATAGCAAAGCCAGATTTATTGGACACATAACATATACAAAGATGAAACGATTGAGCTTACAGGCCCGTGCGATTTGCGGAACACGCAGACATCAATAGTTCGTGTGGCCCCCATGGCCGGTAATAACGGCCACTACACGCCGCGGCATTGGACGAAAGAGGCTTTGGATGTAGGCTTAGGGTATGTCGGTCATGGCTGCTTCCACACGTTGCCACAGTTCATCAGGTGTAGGCGCGGGTGGTGCTTGCCGGGCCACTCGGTTGCCGATCAGCGACCAGACGTGTTTGATGGGCGACATATCGGGAGAACAGGCGGGCCACGGCAGCAGTGACACCTGGTGGGCTGTGAAGAATTGTTGCACGATGCGTGCCACGTGCGGGCGCCATTGTCCTGCTGAAACGTGGCCGCTGGCAGGTCCTGCAGGTAAGGGAGGACTACAGGCTCCAAAACTTCGGAGATGTAGCGGTGGCTGATGAGTGCGATGGCGATGTGTACCAGAGGGGTGCGGGTGTCATATCCGATTGCGCTCCAAACCATAACGCCAGGCGACGGACTGACATGGCGATGCATAATGCAGGCGTCATACAGTCTCTCGCCGCGGTGCCGCCACACGCGCATCCGACCATCGTGGTGCTTTAGGCAGAAACGGGATTCGTCGGAGAAGACAATGTCGTGCCATTCCGTAGTCCAGGTGTGGCGTTCAACGGCCCACTACCGCCGCACTCGCCGGTGGTGTAACGTCAATAGTAATCTGAGCAATGGGCGGCGTACGACAAGTCCCCGCTCCTTCAGATGACGTCGAACGGTACGTGCTGCCACAGGTTGTTGCGCAACACATCCTAATTCCTGCGCTAACGTTCGTGATGTGGCGGTGCGAGCCGTCAATGCCCGCCGCACAGCATGCCGGTCCTCTCGTTCGGTGGTGTGCCACGGATGCGGCAATCACTCACGTCGTTCCGTCCGTCCCTCGCGCACCCACCGAATCCTTACTCGCCTCACTGTGGCTGGATGTCGTCCCACACGGGCGCCGATGTCTCGGTACGATAAACTGCTGTCGCGATAAGCCACTATTCTTCCTCTGTCGAACTCCGAAACGTGCTGGAATGACTGCCGTATTCTGCGACGAGGCATCAGGAAGTTTTCCACTCACAGGTCCGGCAGCACAACACACTTCCACTACTTACACCCCGCCTTCTGGGCACCCTTCTTATAGTGCTTCTCGGTAGCGTGCCGGGGGCACATGATTTGCATATGCCCTACAATGCTAATCGTTTGCACGTCCTCTTGCGGGCGACGCATGCTGCGAATTTCAGGCCAATCGGATGCTTCCTTCTTGGTGTTGCATTTTGGGTGGCCTGCAGTGTACATATGACGTAGCTACCCACGCTGATCACTGATCTCAATAGTCGCTAAATTTGCATATCACCACGTTTTCCCTTAGAAAACGCAGTGTCTTTAAATTTTCGTGACCAGTGTATATGAAAATCGGATTAGAAACAAGTTAGTAAAATCATACAATGCATTGATTATGATACGCTTTCCAACATACCAGAAATCATTGCTCAAGTTATGAGGATAATGGCTGTGGAATAAATCTCGTTCCTGTGCCTTGACCTTTTGACCCCATTTCGATGATATTCAACAGAACCGGTAAAGTATACTTCCGGAACAACATGATAAAGTTTTGTCTCAATCGAAGCATTTTTACGTAAGTTATGACGCATAAGGGCGATGGAATGGATCCCGATCCTATGTCTTGACTTTTGACCCCACTTCACCCACTTTCAATAGGGTTCGTCCCCAGGTGGTCCTCCTATCACATACTAAAATTTCATTGAAATCGAACCGTATTTACGCAAGTTATGACGCATAAGGGCAATGGAATGGATCCCGCTCCAATGTCGTGACCTTTGACCTCATTTCGTCCATTTTAAATAGGGTTGTCCCCAGGTGGTCCCCTACCTCATACTAAAATTTCAATGAAATCGAACCATTTTTACGCGAGTTATCGTGCGGATAGACGGACAAAGCTGGACCATGTACGCTTCTTCAACCTAAGGTTGGAAAGCGCAAAAATCGAATAAAACAAAATAAACACAAAAACTGTCAGTGCCTACCATTACAATATTGAAAAGTTTTCAAAAGAAGTTTGGGAGACCCACTCAATTTCTGGATTCTCACAAAAATATTCTCAATGACTGTTTTTTTTTTTTTTTTTTTTGGTTGGAGGTTTAACGACCACCGTGAGCAACTCAATGGGCTATAAGCAGTCGCCCGTCCCTAATTTAGGGTCACTGGTTCCAGGGAAGGGAGAGAGCCAGTGCCGTAAGACAAACACAACATCCATGCCTGACCGGGATTCGAACCCAGACCCCTTACGGACGAATGATCAGAGGCCAGCGCCTTAGACCACTGCGCCACCGGGGCGGCACCCTCTCAATGACTGTACAGTCTCTGTTTATTGCCTTAACTCGTACATTGGACAGAACAGATATCAGTATTATAGGACTGTTACTTGTCAGATAAGTTTACTTTCTTTTCTTGGATAAAAAGTATTTTATATAATTTTCTTCTGAGCAACAACCTTAAATTGTTTTTTGTTCAGATATTATCTGGATTTTTGAATTTATTATTTTATTCTTTTTCCACAGATATTTGTAATGCTGATATTATTGCAACATAAGAAATCTGGAATTCCATCATCATCAGTGCTGTCAATATTTTGGTTTGTTTCAAGTATTTGTGGCGCAATCATCTACAGATCATCGTTAATTGAATTAATCTACGGGGTAATAGCTTGTTTAATATCTTTTGTTCATGAAAAGGTTTTTAATACTTTACAAAAATGTATAAAGATATGAACTCATTTTTTCGTGATTTAGAGTAAACATGATATTTGACGTTGTACATATTACAGCACAAATGTATTTTAAAAGCATGAATTTGTCAAGAATAATTCATGCAAACATTCTCATTGCAAGGTTTGTGAAAAATAACGTATTATTTGTATAGCAAAATCAATATACACTACTGTCTGTGAAACTTGCAACAACATGAAGGACTGCTGGTATAGCTTAAAACTTACATAATATGTATAACAGTTTGGGATAGGCAAATGATTAAAATTTCAGTGGAAATACCCTTACGATTTCGAAGCAGTGCCCTCTGAACTGTCCAATCTTGGGTATAAAGAGCTGGCTCAAACGAGATGTTGCAATCAGGGCAGCGGGTGGCCTAGTGGTCAACGTTCGTGACTGCAACGGAGAAGACCTCGGGTTCGATCCCAGGCAGGTACGAACGCTCGAGCCATTAAATATCCGCCGCGTGTCGGATGGGCACGTTAAGCCATCGGCCCCCGGGTACTGGCCCCCCGGAAATAAATAAGGGCATCTTCCTCCCCTTTTCTACCTCGCTTCCGTGTCAATTTCCTATCGGGCACTCTAGCCCAAACCTCCTAGCTTCCTATTTCTAAGGGTTGTTTAAGACCTGGGGTGAGACACTCCCTTCCTAAAATCCTCTACATATGATGTGATGTGATGTGATGTGATGTGATGTGATGTGATGTTACCCTCAGTGAAGAGCCGACATTAAGTCGAAAGGGTGTTTCTTGTGTATCACTATGAGCCGTCGCCGAAGAAGGTCGCTTAATGAACACCTGACGTACTTTGAGCGAAGAAGGATTGTTGGGAGGAGAAAAGCTGGATTTTTCTACCGCGAAATTGCCCTTCGTACGGGACAAAAAGCCAGTACAGTGATGCGAACGTGACATCAGTGGACAGATGAGGCTCGGACTTACAGAAATCCAGGATATGGATCGTACAGAAATCCAGGATATGGATGACAGACACCTCTACCTCATGGCAGTGACAGATCGCACAGCGACATCTACGGTATTAGTGCAATAGCGGAGCACTGCCATAGGTCAGGCTTTGTCCTCCAGCACAAATCGACGTCGTCTGCTCTAACAGAGGACTGGTCGTTAACAGCTCATTACTGCGCATTCCTTTCATCCTCAACCACGGATGCCACAGGCTGCAATGGGGTCTCGAACACAGACATTGGATCGCTGATTAGCAACAAATGGTGTTTTCTAACGAGTCACGATTCTACTTGATGCCCCACAATGATTGCGTAGGTGTTCGAAGACATCGTGGGGAACGGAACCTTGCGGCGTTCATTTTGCAGCGTCATACTGGCCCAACGCCAAGCGTCATTGGTTTGGGCACCATTGGGTTCAACTCGCGATCTTGCCTGATACGAATTGAGGGAGCCATTAATAGCCAGCAATACATCAGGGATGTTTTAGAGGTAGAGGTGATACCCTTCCTTCAAAGTTGTCGTGGTGCTGTATTCCAGCAGGACAGTGATACGCCACATGTGGCCCGTAATGTCCAAGACCTCTTCCAAGTATGGCAGATACGGCTTCTTCCCTGACCTGCACGTTCGCCGGATATGTCCCGCATCGAATATTGTCTGGAACATGGTAGCTAAGCGAATGTCCCCGTCAAGTGCCTCCGCCAGTCACCACCAATGAACGCATATAAGCAGGCTGGCAGGCTTTTCCCCATTACGATATCGAAAACATCTTCCATTCAATACCACAGCGTGTAGAGGCTGTTATTGTTGCTCCAGATGGCTTCACACGATACTGAGTTTTGAAGCGAAAAAACTTGTATAGCTCCACAAATGTAATTCGTTAACTCATGTAACATTAGGAATCTATGATATAAATTTTATTTGAATAGCGCTATTCTTTCTTGGTGTTGCAGTTTTCACAAACAGTAGAGCCGAAGAAAAAATAAATGAAAATACTTCATGAAAAAAGATACTTCATTGTATAGAACTACAGTGGAATACTTTGTAATGGATACGGGTGTACTGATATCACAGCTATAGTGTGATAATTCTAACTCGAAGTCTGAACTTTGCGCAACAATTTTCTTGTGTTTGTGGAACACGCGTCACGAATATATAGTGTTTTCTGTCCAAAGTAACAAAAAAAATTACGGTTACTTGGGTCAGACTTTCCTAAATGCATAACATACCAACTTAGTACACCTATTTATTCGAGCTAAAAGTTTATAGGATAAAACATTGATTTTTTACAAGTGAGATTCATCTACCAGAGATTTCTGTGAATAAGCCGTTGCCCATTTTTTTTCCGAACATAGCTTTAAGTGAATCAAATTATCTGACACTCCATAAAGCAAAAGCTGTCCATACCTTGGCTGCTGTGCC
Source organism: Macrothele yani (assembly GCA_039090855.1). Classification (NCBI taxonomy): domain Eukaryota; kingdom Metazoa; phylum Arthropoda; class Arachnida; order Araneae; family Macrothelidae; genus Macrothele; species Macrothele yani. The sequence continues at coordinate 48,614,551 of CM077012.1, forward strand.
GAGTTTTGCGTAACTGGAAACACAGTATGATTAATTTGAGTGTTTTCTAAAACAGTGAGGTCCAAGTGCAGGAGGTGTCTTTCTTTGAGCTCTCAGTAATGCAAAAGTTACAGCAGAATTGTATCAGGCCTGTTGTAAAACACCAAACAAAAGTCACACGTTTGTATTGAAATAAAAGTCCGAAGTACAAACAAGGCGTCGCGTTCTTTGAGGGCGGAACCGCGACATCGTCGTTAATGTATTTGCGTACAAGACGAAGAAATGCGACTGAATTCTGTCTACTGACCTTTCCACTGAGGTGAAAAGTTTCCTCACTACTAAAATAATTTTTTTTGGGTGCCTGCCATCTTTTTTAGCAGGAAAGCAGACAGCAAATGCGTAATATCCATCTAAATTCAAGACTGTAGCAAGGTACGTCGAATTATACTTTTCGTTGCAGAAAAGAGGCTTCTAAACACTCTCAAGGGATACTGCACTCATAGCCGGCAGCTCTGGACTTACAGATACCTCCCGTATCTTTATATTTCCTGTGCCATTTGCGATGGAGTAGACATAGCGATCTTTTACATTTTCTTTTTAACTCTCGTTCAATAGGAATCTCGAATTATGTTGCATGTAATGCAAGTCATAACGCTTTCTCCGTTTCAGAAACCATTCTGAATTGTCAGAAAGCTTCTAAATTGGAAACTTCACAACCAGTGAATTTAAGCGGTTACTATGAGAGATGAAAAAGATTTTTTTTTTCTGTCATTTTCAGATTTTATGATTTTTTTAAAAATCAGAATCAACATTTTGTATCATTTTGTATGTACATTTGGAATTGTCAAACCGGTATTCATTTGTGAAAACCATGTTTTCCGCAGAAAATGTTTCTAGCATGTCTTTTGTAGAAAATGATCGTGCTTATGTTATCGGTTTGTCCGTCCTTCTGTGGACACCATATCTCTGCCACTATTAGTCCGATTTGAAAAATTCTTTTTCATGGGGAAGCTTGAAATATGCGAATGATGATCCTCTATTTCGTTTTTCTTTTTTTACGATGTACAATTTCGCCGCCAGAGGGCGTAAATGCAGATGATATCGAATTCAAAATACATTTATTCCATATATTTACTTCTAAAGATCCGACCAAAAAAATTCTTTTACCTTTAGACTCCATTTATGTCAAAGTGTAGTTTAGGTATAGTCACTTTTTCAAGTTACGTGTAGGTTTTCCGCTAGGGGGCGTAAAAGTAAATTGTGTTTTTCCCGATATCTCTACTTCTAAAACTCAGATTTGAAAACTTTTTCTTCAGAGGATACAGCTCCTGATGGGAAATTTTTTGCATATAATTTCTAATTTTTGGTAAATAATGGCTTGGCGACCAGGGGGCGTAAGCGTTAATTTCTACTTCTGAGCCACAAAATATGAACTTCTAAAATATTGATTGAAAAAATCGTTCATGGACCGATGCCACGCACGTCGAAATACCTTTCCGGAATATTTTTTGTTAAAATAATGCATGGTTTCTCCGCCAGGGGGCGTAGATGTATAACTTATTCTAGTCAATATCTCTACTTCTAAGAGTCCGATTTGAAAACTTCCTTCTTTGTTGGATAGAGTTTTCGGTGCGAAATGTTTTTCATACAATTTCAAAATTTTCAAGTAAGTCATAGACTTTTCGCTAGGGGGCGTAAAGGTGAATTGCGTTTTTCCCGATATTTTTGTTTCTGAAACTCCAATTTGAAATATTCTTCCTGTATCGGATACACAGCTCTTAGGAAATGTTTTTCACATAATTTTTTATATTTGGTAAAGAATGGTTTGGCCACCAGGGGCATAAGTGTTAATTTCTGCTCCTGATGTATTTGCAGCAAAACCTGATCTCCTGAAAACTCTACTGAAAAAATTATTTCCTAGATCGATACCGCTCAAATCAAAAAAACCTTTTGAGAATACTTTCTTCTTAAAATAATGCATGTTTTTCCCGCCAAGGGCGTAGATGCATATCTTATATTTGTCGATATCTCCGCTTCTATGAGTCCGATTTGAAAAAATCTTTCTTTGTTGGAGAGCGTTTCATTACTAAATGTTTCTCATATAATTTCACATTTTTCTTAACGCACAAGTCTGCAACCAGAGGGCGCAAATTCACAATTCCGTTTACAGCAATATCTGCGGGATTAAAAGCCCGATTGAAAACTTCTTTCTTCCGTCAGATACTACTGTTTTCCATACGGGTTCCATTGACTTTGAATAGCTTTGATAAATTTAATTGGCGTCAGAACGGATTCAAAAGACGTGCTCATTACCCCCGAAAATTCGGTGTCATCTTTCTAGTTCTTTTGGGGGTTTTACGACTTCCTTGTGCACCTAAGGTAAGGAGACGCCTGCCCCCCAATTTAGGGCCACTGGTTCCAGGAAAGGGAAAGAACCAACGCCGAAAGACAGGCACATAAGTTATACCTCATCCGGGACATAAATCCAGGCCTCGGACTGTTAGCCAGAATGCAGCACCCCTAAACCGCGTAGATCGTGTAAAACTGTTTCGTAAAAACAAATCAATAGGAGTGTTATGATGTAAATATTCATTTATATGAGAGTCATCAGTTTTAACTCCATTCTTATAAGTTTAACCAATTGTAATAGGTGAAAATAGTTTCCTTGCGTCTTGTGGATTTTCGTGGGTATCAAAGTTTACGTGCATGCATCACTATTTGTTTTTCTAATTCACCGTTTGGAATCTTTGTTCCTTTAGTTCGTTCTTTAACTCTCATAAAAGAAAAACAAACAGTACATGCAAAGTTCTTGAAAAACGGAGATGAAAATTTCCACTTTAATATTTTCAGCACTGACCCTATAATCATTTGCATGTATCAGCTCGCACAGCATTTAATCTCATTTACATATTTCTACCTACTTACCTTTTTGGCATAAAACTGCAGTGTTAGGAATAATTTTAAATAATTTCAGTCTTAAAAAATGATTATCACAGATTAAACATTACCATGGGAAATAGGTAAGAAAAAGAATGAGAGCAGTAACGTATTTTTTATCTGCGTTTAAAATTGTTTCACTTTTCATGCTTTTTATGAACTGTCATGCCCATTTTTCTCTCTTCTTAAAGACAAAAGAAAGGCAATTACGAATTCATTTTTTCTTTTGTTTTCAGGGGTTCAACATATTATCAACACAAAAGTTCATCTTGGATATGTGTTATTACCCTGTGATATTTTTACAATTTGTTTTGTCCCTTTTTGAGGACAACATGAATTATCGAAAAGGAAATGTAAGTAAATTATCAGTTAAATTTTTATGTGAGAGTACTTTTGAAAACTGTATACACTCAATGGACAAAACATAAGACATACCTACCTAATAGCGTGTTGCCCTTCCTCTAGCGCGAATAACAGCCGGTACACGCCGCGGCATCGACCCCGAGGATTTCCGAAGGTAATGCCTGCCATTCGTGTTGCAGCACTGTCCAATACACCACCTGAGACGTCAGTTCAGGATCCATGAATCTGATGTTCCATTCACGGCATCTCAAAGAGCTTCCACAGGGTATAAATCCGAGGATCCTGGGGGCCACTGGATGGTTACAAACCCAGATGTGTGTTCCTCGAGCCATGCCTAGGTGGTTACTGCCTGGTGGGACGGCGTATTGGCCTGCTGGAATAGTCCATCGGTCGCACGATACGCGAAGGTCATGAAAGCGTGTAGTTGATCAGCCAGCACATGCTGGTAGCGCGCAGCAGTTAAGGACCTCTCCAGACACACTAAGGCACCTAATGCGTCCCATGCAAAGGCTCCCAAAATCATTGTAGAGCCATCACCACCTTGAACAGAGCAGAACTGGCACGACGGAGCCATGGCTTCATGCTGTCGACGCCACACCCGCACCCTCCCGTCAGCTCGGTACAGCTGAAAACGAGACTCATCTGACCACACCAAGCGGAGCCACTCTGTAGTGGTCTAGTTTTGATGTTTCCGGCACCAGGCGAGGCGTAATTTCCTATGACGAGCAGTCAACAGTGGAACACGAGTAGGGCGTCGGCTCCCGTAGCCCATGGTATGCATTGTGCGCCATACCGTTCACTCGCTGACGCTGCTTGGGCCTCCGACATTTAACCTGGATGTGATTTCGGCACAATGTCCGATGACTAGCAGTCAAAAGCGGCACCCGAGTAGGGCGTCAACTCCCGTAGCCCATGGTATGCATTGTGCGCCATACCGTTCACTCGCTGACGCTGCTTGGGCCTCCGACATTTAACCTTGATGTGATTTCGGCACAATGTCCGATGACGTGCAGTCCAGAGTGGCACACGAGTAGGGCGTCGGCTCCCGTAGCCCATGGTATGCATTGTGCGCCATACCGTTCACTCGCTGACGCTGCTTGGGCCTCCGACATTTAACCTGGATGTGATTTCGGCACAATGTCTGATGACGAGCAGTCAACAATGGCACACGGGTAGGGCGTCAACTCCCGTAGCCCATGGTATGCATTGTGCGCCATACAGTTTACCCGTTGATGCTGCTTGGGTCTCCGACATTTAACCTTGATGTGATTTCGGCACAATGTCCGATGACGAGCAGTCCAGAGTGGCACACGAGTAGGGCGTCGGCTCCCGTAGCCCATGGTATGCATTGTGCGCCATACCGTTCACTCGCTGACGCGGCTTGGGCCTCCGACATTTAACCTTGATGTGATTTCGGCACAATGTCCGATGACGAGAAGTCCAGAGTGGCACACGAGTAGGGCGTCAACTCCCGTAGCCCATGGTATGCATTGTGTGCCATACAGTTTACCCGTTGACGCTGCTTGGGCCTCCGACATGTAACCCGGGTGTAATATGCACCGTGGTTGCCAAGTAGTCGTTCTGTACGAGCCTGGATAGTCTACGTCGACCCCGGCCATCAATGGCGTGCGGTTTGCCAACGATTGCTGTCCGGGTTCTGGTACGTCCGTCGATGGTATGCTCGCGGTATACCCTTGACACGGTCGCCCCTCAAGAAACCTAGGGTTCTTACCACTTGGGCGATGATTGCGATACATAGTTGGGAAGTCCTGCTGTCCGCCTATTTATTGCTTGCGTTCGGTTTGGGTCTGTTTCACTCTGCGGCGGGGATGCCCATGTCAATTGCTCATCACCCTATCTCTAATGTTCTGTTTACTAAGTTTATATAATGAACGTTGTTTCATAACTTTAGTGTTTATTGAACTTTATGTTAGCACATGTTTTGCCAGTCGCCCACATTTTGTTTGAAAAGCCAAATTAAAGCTGTCCCTAATTTAGAGCCACTCGCTCTGAGCAAGGCCCCCAGTGCCATAAGACAAAGACACCACCCATGCCTCAACCAGGACACGAACCTAGGCCAACTCAGAGGAACGGTCAGAAGCCCGCGCTTAGAGCACTGCGAACATTCCCTTGTCTTATGTCTAGACATTTTATAGCTCGGCACTAGGCGAGGCCAAAAAATTACGAACATTTATGATATGATAGTCACTGACAATAAACGCCAATATAAACAAATGTAACAGTCACGTGTGTTGATGATTTTTTTCCTTGTCTTTTATAAAGAGCGTGCGGATTATTTGTCTACGGTAACTCATGTAAACAAGGGAAAACTTCAGGATTTATCGGAATTCGAAAAAAGGTCTTATTGTAGGCGCACGTTTAGCGGCAACCACGATTAATAAAACAAAAGAAATTACTAGTTTATCAAAAGTAACCATTTCAAAGGTACTTAGCGAAAAGAAGACAAGTGGATCTTTCATACCCAAAAAGCATAAACGTGCCCGGAACGCCAGACTTAAAGAGAGTGCCCGTCGTGCTATGAGGAAGGTAGGTCTTCCAAAACGTAGCAAATGACTCATGAATTCAACCAAGGCTAGGAAGGGCCCATTTTGTCCCTAACCATGAGCAGGCAGTTAAAGAACTTGGGCCTTGGAAGTCATCTTCCCATTCGAAAACCACTTGTTTCGAAAAAAAAAAAAAAAAAACAGGAGAAAAAATCCGCTTACAGTGGTGCCGAGAAAACCGTGAATGGATAGCAGAAGTGATATGATCATATAAATCACGCTATACATGTGTTTTTACCTACAGTCAGAGAGTATGACGAGAACCTCATGCAGCAGTGGCCCCCGACATGACTTGTGAACACAATCCAAGCATCTGGAGGTGACAGCTTGCTGTGACGTATGCTCCTCAGGTAGCATAGCCTTGCAATTTACGTAGGCCTAACACTGAGCCACCGTTTTTTATTCCTAAAAGACGGTGGCTCAGTGTTGGCCCTACGTTAAATTGCAACACTGTGCTACCTGGGTCCGTTGGTACGGACTGGGTCTGCTTATACCGGTGGCAAGTAAGAAATGACATCCAGAAAAAACCTGAATATTGTAGTGGACCAAGTGTACCCGGAAATGTTACACTTTCTTCCTGCATGTGATGGCATCTTCATGCATGATAATGCAACAACACATCGTGCCAGAGTCTTTCTTGGACGGTTTGATGAGCACGAGGAGGACTTCCATCATATCGACTAGCCTTCACAGTCAGACGAACTCAATCCTGTTGAAAATGTGTGAGAAAGCTATTCGAGGTCGATGTCCTCTTCCACAAATACTGATACACTGCTGGCCACCCAAAATGCAACACCAAGAAGGAAGCATCCGATTGGCCTGAAATTCGCAGCATGCGTCGCCCGCGAGAGGACATGCAAACGATTAGCATTGCAGGGCATATGCAAATCATGTGCGCCCGGCACGCCACCGAGAAACACTATAAGAAGGGTGCACAGAAGGTGGGGTGTAACTAGTGGTAGTGTGTTGTGCTGCCGGACCTGTGCGTGGGAAGCTTCCTGATGCCTCGTCGTAGAATACGGCAGTCATTCCAGCACGTTTCGGAGTTCGACAGAGGACGAATAGTGGCTTATCGCGACAGCGGTTTATCGTACCGAGACATCGGCGCCCGTGTGGGACGACATCCAGCCACAGTGAGGCGAGTAATGGATTCGGTGGGTGCAGGAGGGACGGACGGACCGACGTGAGCGATTGCCGCAGCCGCAGCACACCACCAAACTAGAGGACCGGCATGCTGTGCGGCGGGCATTGACGGCTCGCACCTCCACATCACGAACGTTAGCGCAGGAATTAGGGTGTGTTGCGCAACAACCTGTGTCAGCACGTACCGTTCGACGTCGTCTGCAGGAGCTTGTCGCACGGCGCCCATTGCTCCGATTGCCATTGACGTTACACCACCGGCGAGTGCGGCGGCAGTGGGCCGTTGAACGCCGCACTTGGACTACTGAATGGCACGACATTGTATTCTCCGACGAATCTCGCTTCTACGTGCAACACTACGATGGTAGGATCCGCGTGTGGCGGCACCGCGGCGAGAGACTGTATGACGCCTGCATTATGCATCGCCATACCGGCCCGTCGCCTGGCGTTATGGTTTGGGGCGCAATTGAATATGACACCCGCTCCCCTCTGGTACGCATCGCCGGTACACTCAACAGCCACCGCACTATCTCCGAGGTTTTGGAGCCTGTAGTCCTCCCTTACCTGCCGGACCTGCCAGCGGCCACGTTTCAACAGAACAATGCGCGCCCGCACGTGGCACGCATCGTGCAACAAGTCTTCACGGCCCACCAGGTGTCACTGCTTCCATGGCCCGCATTGTGCAACAATTCTTCACGGCCCACCAGGTGTGACTGCTACCGTGCCCCGCCTGTCCTCCCGATATGTCGCCCATCGAACACATCTGATCGCTGATCGGCAACCGAGTGGCCCGGCAAGCACCACCCACGGCTACGCCTGATGAACTGTGGCAACGTGTGGAAGCAGCCTGGACCGACATACCCCAAGCCCACATTAAAAGCCTCTTTCGTTCGATGCCACGGCGTGTAGCGGCCGTTATTGCCAGCCATGGGGGCCACACGAACTATTGATGTCTGCGTGTTCCGCAAGTCACAAAGACGAAACAATTGAACTTACAGACTCGTGCATCTGTTGTTATGTGTCCAGTAAATCTGGCTTTGCTATCTCGTGTCCTTCTTGGTGTTGCATTTTGGGTGGCCAGCAGTGTAGATTTGTGACATATTCTGCTGCAGGAATCGCTACATTTGGACCAAAATGAACTCAAGCACCACATAGAATTCATACCGCGTTGCATACTTGCTGTCATTTTCACCAAAGGTGAGCTTACTGGATACTAAATAAAGACTGGGATTTTTTGTCCAACGTGTGTAGTTGTTAACTGGGATTGGCGTTAAGTTTCACGTACCGTTATGACACAAAGTCTTACATAAATGAGCTTGATTATCACAAAATAAAGAACACGTCCGGAATTCTATGTTTTCAAGACAAGAATATCAGATATCCACAATACTTTAAATACCTTACCAAAGGTTCGTGGTGACAAAACAGTGAATTGCAGCACATCAACAAGTGTCGCGCTTTCGCCCATGCTTTCAAGTATGGAAAACAACTCCGAGAAAATGAAAGGCCATTGAATGCTACAGAGGAGACACCAGGGACCATCGTGAACAGCATTTTCTGTTTTCAAAATTTCTCTATCAGAGTTTAACGACAACCGCGAACATCGGAGCAGCCGCCTGTCTCTAATTTAAAGCCACTGGTTCCAGGAACGGAGGGAGATCCCGCGTTGCGTAGTACAGGAGCACCGATCATGCCTTATGTGGAGCTCAAGTCGGGTCTAGTTCATACTATTGGCCAGAATTCTGCGCTTCTGACCACCACTACCGGAATGGCTTTCTGTTGCTAATAGGGAAGCAAGTATTAATAAAAGGTACTTCAAAATATTTTGTATTGTTGGAACAAAGTTTCAATACTAAAACAAAACTAATTAACAACACTCAGCATCGCCTCCCTACGGCCGAGTAGTCAGGGGCGCTGCCTTCTGGCTAACAGTACGAATTAGGCCTGGATTCAACTCCCGGATGAGGCATAATTTGTGTGCCTATCCTTCGGCACTGGTTCTTTCTCTTTCCTGGAAACACTGGCCCTAAATACTCAGCATCGTATGTTTAATGATATTTATTATTACGTTTGACGGTAATATATAACAACCTTGGGCCACTTCATTACATACTCCCTTTGCCCGGCCACTTTATTACATACTTCCTTATGTCTGTGGATAGCAACAATAATAGTTAATGCATTATTTTAGGCAACGGTGTCAGTAGAAAAATGCGCAGAAGATAAACTGACGTTGACATTATTTATCTACGTATAAAGCACCGAAATACGAGGTCGGGCTGAAAAGTTCTGCTTCCACTTATAAAAAATAAATGGTAAGCTGGTAAGCTTTTTAATAAAACTAAAATTTACCCTCATCTTTTGTTTAAAAGGCTGAATAATTACTTGTCCGCATAATTAATAATCTCCTACTTTAAGAAGGATTGTCATCACGGAAACATACTTAATATTCTCCTTCTTGAGAAGGATGGTCCACCACGGAAACATAATTAATATTCTCCTTCTTAAGAAGGATGGTCCACCACGGAAACATAATTAATATTCTCCTTCTTAAGAATGATGGTCCACCACGGAAACATAATTAATATTCTCCTTCTTGAGAAGGATGGTCCACCACGGAAACATAATTAATATTCTCCTTCTTAAGAAGGATGGTCCACCACGGAAACATAATTAATATTCTCCTTCTTGAGAAGGATGGTCCACCACGGAAACATAATTAATATTCTCCTTCTTAAGAATGATGGTCCACCACGGAAACATAATTAATATTCTCCTTCTTGAGAAGGATGGTCCACCACGGAAACAATATGGAAATGGCAAATGGCGTTTGAGAAAGAGATCTCGGTCGAGCGAGTGTAAAATTGGTATATGGAATGCTAGAGGTATAAATGGAAAGATGAATGAGGTGATTGAAGAGATGAATAAGTACAGATTGGATGTGATGTGTGTAAGTGAAACAAAAAAGAAGAAAATTGCGATAGAAGAAGTGCATGGAACGGTGAGTGTGTGGTCTGGAGTATTGGATAATATGAGAGGACAGGCTCGTGTAGGTGTGATTTTAAGTGAAAAGATGAAGAACAATTTGATTCACTATAGTTGCATAAGTGAGAGAATTCTTTGGATCTGTTTGGAAGTGAAACTTCAGAGAATAGTAATTGTTGTAGTATATGCTCCTTGTGACGCGGAACCTTCTGATGGGAAGGAAGATTTCTGGAATGAGCTAAAAGCTGTTTTGAACCAGTTTGGTGCTAAAGAGAAAGTTACAATAGCAGGGGATTTCAATGCTAGAGTAGGTGTGCAGAATGCGATTTCTGACAATGTTCTGGGTAAGTTTAATGATCTTTGTGTGGTGAATGATAATGGTGAAAGATTAATTTAACTTTGCATTGAGAATGGTTTCTGTGCATCTAATACGTTTTTCAACCACAAGTATATCCACACATATACTGTACTTGGGAAAATCGTACTCTTGGTCAAAATAGTGTTATAGATTTTGTTGTTTACGATCAGCGTCTGAAACACTTAGTTGTTGACATACGTGTCATAAGAGGTGACTGAAGATACACTCGTGTCATAGACATTAGAGGTGATGCTTGGTGAAATAGTGAGATTGAAGATGCTGTAAAGAGAAAGAAGGAAGCATATTTGGGGATGGTGCAAGGTAGTGTTTCTGAGGATGAATATCGCTGCAAGAAGCGTGAGGCAGCTAAGCTGGTTCGCCAGAGTAATGCAAAAGATAGGAAGAAAAAAGGTGGAAACGCATGAATTGGCTTTTTTGAAAAGATAGATAAATTTCCGGAAATACACGAGACTCGGGAAAAACAGGGGGAAAAAGTTGCAAGTTTCGTGAAGAATAAAATCGGGGAAATGATATGAGAGCCCAATGAGTTAAATGGAAGAGGGAGTTACTACTTCTGTGAGTTATTGGATCAAGAAAGGAAAGGTGATTCTGAGGCAGAAGCAGATGATGCCACAGTGAAAGATGGAAGCACAAGAGGGATCTCAAGAGAAGAGGTGGGCAAAACTCTAAAATATCTTCAGAATGGTAAGGTAAGGCTCCGAAAGTTGATGACATAACTGCTGCGATGTTGAAATATGGTGATGACTCTGTGATTGACTCGCTAACTGAAATTTTCCAGTTGTGCTGGGAGTTAGGAATGGTCCCTCGGATTGGGAGGATGCTATCATTGTGCCCTTTGTATAAGGGAAAACGTGATCAGAATGACTGCAAGAACTATCGTGGTATTAGCTTACTGAGTGTGCCAGAGAAAGTGTTTGGTAAGGTCATTATTGAAAAAGTACGGAGTCTTACACATCAGAGAATGTACTGAATATTCAAAGTGCTTTTATGCCTGGTAAAGGCTGCACTAACCAAATTTGTGCTTTACACATGGTGACTGAAAAGTATCTGGCTGTTGGTAAGAAAGTTTTTGCTGATTTCGTAGATTTTAAAAAAGCTTACGACTGAATAAATAGGAAACTTTTGTGGAAGGTATTGAATAAATATGGTGTTACTGGGAATCTACATAATAGTGTAAAAGCCATGTATGCTGGCAGTAGAGCTTGTGTCCGAGTGAACGGTGTGTTATCAAAATTGTTTTCTAATGGTGCAAGAGTCAGACAAGGCTGTGTGTAATGTCACCACGGCTGTTTAATAAATTTATGGATGTGTGCAGGCGTGATACCAAGATGGACAATACTGGATTATGTCTTGGCGATATCCGTGTGTGCAGATTGCTGTATGCTGATGACACAGTCCTGTTGGCAGAGAGCAAAATTGAATTGCAGAGTATGTTTGTCTCGGATGTACAAAGTTTGCATGAATTTCAACTGCGTATAAATAAGGGAAAAAACAAAGTTATGGTTTTTGAGCGACGAACTGTTAGCACTGAATGTAATATAAGTCTAAAATGGCACAGTGATTGACCAGGTGAATGTATTTGTGTATTTAGGAAGCATGTTTGACAAAGAGAACAAATTAGATGGTGAAATTAGTAGGCGAGTGAATGCTACATTGACAGTCATTGCTGCTTGAGGAGGTTTTCACAGGAATGATTGGGTTCTCAAGAGAGTCCCGCATGGCTGTATATGAAACTGTAATTGTTTCTGCTTTGATGTATGGCAGTGAAACCTGGGTACTACAGAAGAGACATAGGAGCCGTTTGTGTGCTGAAAAGATGCGTTACTTATGGTGGGGGTTGGGAGAAGACACGTTCTGATCATGTGAGGAATGAAGATGTGTTACAGTTGTGTAATGTGAAGCAAAATGTTGTTAGCAATTTGGAGACTAATATGCTTCGGTGGTTTGGCCATGTTGAAAGAATGAGGGATGAGATGCTTACTAAGAAAATGTTTTTGGCCCAAGTGGCAGGAAAGAAAGGCAGAGGAAGGCCAAAGAAGTCATGGGAAGACCAGGTTCAGGAGTGTCTGCATGAGAAAAACATTTTGAGTATGAAGTATAGAAGGTCTTGTGTACGTCGAGTGATGGATGTCAGTGAAGCCCGCGTTGTGCGTCAAGACAGATGTAAATGGAGAAGTTTGATACGGCAACAGTAAGTAAATAACACGATATAATATATTAATATGTATCTTAATCCGTTAATAGGCGTAAAATTACAGAACTTTCGCAAGCTTTCACTGCCAACGGACAGCTTCTTCAGGCTGCTGCATATAAACATTTAACAGAACAAATTAAGAAGAAATGTAAACAATTTCAAATCACTTACAGTATGAGATTCGTATTGCTCCGCGCGCTTATTGATTGTGTAGCGAGCAGTCGCTCTTAATGCCTAACACCTTAATGCCAGAAGTGAGAAACAAGCTCTAGGACCGAGTCTGGGCTGTACAGAGGTTGTGAGAGCACAATAAACCAGAGGCGCTCAATGGCTGCAACTGTCACCGCAGCACTTTCATCTCATCAGACAACACGTGCGGTACCCAAATTGGCACAAACTTTTGGAAATCCAAGAACAATTGTAATGTGTTTTACTGTTTCTTTATAAATTCCTAGATCAGAGGCAATTTCGTTTTGCCCTGTGTAATGATTTCCCCGGATCATCGCTTCAACACGCTGTTGATGAAACTGGTCCGTTGCAGTCACAGGCCTCCCTGACATTGGTTTGTTCCCTCAAATCTCCTTTCTAAACTTTTTGATCTTCACATTGCGTCACCCATCGTCTCACAATACTCATATCAACACAATGATCTCCATAAACTGCTTTCAGTCTTCGGTGAATGTAGATGGGAGCAACTTTTTTTGCAGTGAGGAATTCAATGACGACTTGTTGTTTGAACCACACGTCTCACACTGAACAGGAACTATCTTTAGTATAGTTGAGGGAATAACTCACGTGTCTGCAACAAACCGATTTTATCTGGATTTCTTCACTCTTGTCCTGAATGTTCCAACTTTGTAGCACGCCCTAAATTAGTTTCTTCAGGAAAGAGATTTTTCCTTTGATTTGGGGCAAAACTTACAAATGCTACACAAGCTTTTGGATATAGTGAATTCATACAGTCAGTGAAACTGTTATCTTTCTTCCATTTTAATCAAATTTCAGAACAGCACCTGCAGGACAAAGAACTGATATAGTTTTTTTTTTCATATCCTGAAAGTGAGAAAACTGATAACAGGTTTTAATGTTTTCTTTAGGTTTCGTGTGGTTCAACATTTCTTAAGAAGTCTTCCTAAACTCAATTATTACTTAAATCATTATGCTACCTACGGTGGTACTTTTGTTAAACACATTCCGGTGATCCTAATATAGTGTCCACTTAGTGCATGTATACTTTACACATCCCAACGCACTAAATTAAAATATTAACTAAATGAACTCCCATAACATACAGTGTTTTGCTATCACTTTTGGCAAGCTGGAAAATGGAAAAAATTATCCCATCAAAAAGTTTGATCTCCGATCGAAATATGAGACATTTCGCTTTAAAACAGAGGAGCACAACGCCAGTACAGCTGGTATGATATTTTACATGCTGTGTGAAGAGGGGAAAAAGATGTACGAAAAAAAAAACTTGTGTACGATTAGTGATAATTACGATCTCTCTCTTCTGTCCGGCGAGCAAAGACAGACAGCACTGTCGCGCCATTTCCAGATGAGCCATCTACATGTATATGTCACCTTTCGGCATTTTGCTGTGAAAGGCAGACACCCTAACATTTTGTGTTGGGCAGTGTTTACGATCAAAGTGCTCACGAAGCATAATTAAGTCCACACATTCAGAATAGAATTCTAACCGAAACCCTTCAGAAGAGAAAAGTTGCACTTCAAAGTAAGTCACCCATTTACTGACAAAGATCATGAAGGAAATTAAAAGACAACAGTAGCAATTTTGCTTCACTGTCGAAGTGCAAAGATGATTTATTGATGACGAAACTCTGATCTGGAACTTCAAACAAGAACCGATCGCCAGTCCTTAAAGTGCAAACATTCGGTCTCTTTTCTCCCACAAAGTACAGTGTTCAGTGGCGGCTGTAATGCATTTTAACAGATGGGGATATAAACACAAATACACTCGTAGTACACTGGAATGTATGTATGAGTGTGCAGTGCGTGTAACATAACTACTATTTAACACAACGCCGTACATAACAAACTTATTACGTGAAATTGTTTTTATTATTAATTGCAAGTCTTATAAATTGCTTTTAACAATAATTACATGCCCTATCAATTGTTTTAATAATAATATCAACTTATCTCTAAAGTTTGTCCGATTCGCCTTTACTATTGAAAAGAACAAAATCATCAGGTTGATGTGATCCTGAATGTTTTACTTCTTTTTTGGTGTACAAAAAATTTACCCTTTTTTTCCCTAAAATAAACTGTGACGTACCTGCCAGCAGGACGCACACGACATAAAGGCAGATAGGAATCAGAATAAATGTCGGCGTAGCTCAGTTGGTAGAGCGACTTGTTCCGGAATAAGCGGCCTCGGGTTCGAATCCCGGCGTAGACCAAAAATGACGGAGAAATTTACTTCGTTATAATGGCGCCCGAACTATCCGGATGACCCGGCCGTTCAAAATCTCGCATTGGTGTGATGTTATTTCCACACCGCGAGACAGGAAAAATCAGAGAATTCCTTCTCCAGCACTTCGAAAAATAAAAATGTGTGATGTTGCATTCCACACAGCAGATTGACTGGGAGTTCTCAAGTGCACGTTCTACAGTGGATGGCTGCCTGCAACGATTCATGGTCACGGCTCCCCCGTGGGCCATGCCCCCGGCCTTCTTTCGGGGGGGGGAGATGTGACGTACCTGCCAGCAGGACGCACACGACATAAAGGCAGATAGGAATCAGAATAAATGTCTGCGTAGCTCAGTTGGTAGAGCGACTTGTTCCGGAATAAGCGGCCTCGGGTTCGAATCCCGGCGTAGACCAAAAATGACGAAGAATCTCACTTCGTTATGAAACATTCTTAATTTTGGAAAATATCTTCGTTCATTGTAAAAATGAAGGTTTAATATCACGATTGTGTTCACACTTCACTAAACACAATACAGGTAAAAACACAGTTATATTCACATTTTACGCTTCAGAACGACTTCACGCAGCTACAAATAAACCACAAGATGAATACGGCTACTACATCCCTTTTACAGCTGAGGTGGTTACATCACACGGAGAAATATGCGACACTTCGTCCACGTGCATCTCCAAACCTCTTGAGGTCGAACGACCAAGCAGCGATATTTCATGTTATCCCCACTGTAGCATTCTACGCATGCGCGTTTCCGGATACTTCTCGAGCGCTGAGGATCCTTCACTGGGGCATTACAAACTACGTCATCCGATTCAGGGGATCACTAGCAATCGTCCTTTTTTGTAAATTACGAGGGCGCACGATGTCCACTCGATTTGACGAAGGGTAGGACACAACGGTGCGATACAGGAGTGAGAGAGAAAAGTAAACGAAGTCAAAGTAGACTCAAAGCGTTTGTATCTATGGAGAATTTACATATATCACTATTAAAAAAAAATGGAGGTTTTGGCTTTCACACTTCAGGTAGAGCTGGACCCCACTATCCCTTTGGTAAGAGCCACCACTGACTGTTCATTATTAAACGCAACTCTAAAGTTCTGGTTGAGTTTTATTTCACAAAAGTTATTACAGTAATACGTAATATACACTGTATAACGGGCAAAATATATGCAACTTAATGAAACTTCAAATACACTTTGCAATAAACGGCATTTTCGAATGATAGGCTTAAAAAGCTAATGACAGTAGCGAAGACGGGTGGCATGATTCGTTGTTACAACTATTGAAGCGCATGATGTGATAAGCTATCAGACAGAAGTTTCCAAGCTTCATATGAATTACATGTTGGGACAGTTTTTGCAGTGATGTAGAACGGGGGCGGATGCGTGAAAAAGAACCGAATCTATCTCTCTCTCTCACAGCTAATGGTCATTTAGGAACGTGCGCTGCGGTTACTGTTCTCGATGACAATTAAACCAGTCTCGGAACTTGCTCATACGGAGTTATAAATGCGGTAACTTGTTTCGTTCGACATCGTCTTATTTGGTCACGCTTCTTGGCACAATGCAAAATATTTGTAACAAAACAATGATTCGCAGTAAACAACAGACTTTGTTTACAGATCAGAACCATCTTCCTTAACTAACAAACGGTCCTGTCCGCTGGTACAATACATTAACTCAGAAACCATGCTGCTAAATGCGTGATGTTTCACTGGTCAAAGTTTTTTTGTTTTGTTTTGGGATTTGACGACTCCCATGAACAATTCTAAGGACTAAAAACAGTCGCCCTTCCCTAATTTATAAGGCCACTTCTTCCAGGGAAGGAAAAGAGCCACCAGCGCGGTAAAGCAAATGCACTACCTATAAGCTGATCAGAAGTCAAATTCTTGAGGACAGCCTTCGAATTTAATTTACTGTCTCTAAAAGCGTTTGATGCCTTTAGGGACCTAAAAAGTGTTCTCGAATTTTGATTTTTGTCCTCACATGTCTTCAAATTTAGACTTTATCAAAAGTTTCTTACGTTTCTAATGAAAATGTCGCTTAAAAGTGATTTCCGTTGTACCCACCTACCAACATGCTAATCGTAAAAACAAATTATACTTGTCCTAACTCCACAAAATTTTTTCACAAAAATGAAAAAGTTCTACATGCAGTTCATTCTTCAGAGAAACAAAAACGATGCAGCTCTTTCTTATTTCAGCACGCGCATCTAAGGTAAACTATTTAAGTTTCACTGAGTATGTTTTCTCCATGACAGCTCTGCTGTGTCAGCAGAAATTTTTAACATTCTAAAAGATATCTGTTTGACATCAAAATTTTAAGATGCAACATAGCACTTAGTGAAACAATCAGGGGAAGATTTACGACTAGGCCGACCGAGGTTGCCGGGCTGTGCGAATTCCTAAAAATACCTTGTGAGAAGCAATTAAGTTCACTCTTTCTTAACGTGGGCATTGCGTTAAGAATTTTCCTGAGCATCATGACTTCTAATGCATCAGGTGAAAGGTCTTTTAATGTTCTAAAAGGTGTAAAGAAGTATCTGAGAAGCTTCTCTAGTTTCACTTTTCTTGTTGCAAAATGCTGCACTTGTAAAGAAACATGATTTTGAAGATTTCATTAAAGACTTTGCTCCCATGAAAACACGTCAACTGGACTTTTAAAAGAGGTAATATTAAAAACTTTTTGTAATATTTACAATAATAATAATTCAAGGTGACTTAAAATTTAAATGCCGTCAGACTTTTTAAATAGATTTTTTTCTTTTTTTACAATTAAAATTATTGTAGTTTGTAAGCTGATTCATTAAATTTTTTATTTAAACACAGGAAAAATAATTGAATACTTTTCTTTGCCTCTCAGTGCTTTGTTATGATGAAAAACATTCCCATTCAATTTTAAAGAAGGGTACATAAAGAAAATTTGTAAAATAGTGTAAATGATCGGTGATGCACTTAAGTTTGTTTAATATTTTTGGCTGAGGTGGGCGGTCTCCAAGCAAGGCTGGCCTAGGGCCCAAAATGCAGAGGGTGAGTCCAAAATTTTGCAATATTTGCATAAAAGCATGTGCTGCTGCGAGTATGTCACGTGTTTAAACTAGTTCAAGTCGCGTACTGCAGTCAGTCGAAAGGAATATTAAGTGGTAGTCTATGCTGTGAACAGCATTGCATGTCGTCGTTGTGCCTGTGGTTGGGACGCCTAAATGATAAACAGCCACAAGTGCCTAATTAGGGAACTTTTGCTTTACGAGTTTCAACTCTGCCATAACGCTGCTCAAGCAACACGAAATTTTGTCATGCGAAAGGGGAAGGTTCCATGGACCAGAGCACCGCAACCAGATGGTTCAAGAAATTTCGCTCAGGTGACAGAAACCTCGACGATCAGCCAAGGTCATGTAGCCCGCGAACCGTGGATTCGGAGGTCATGCTCTAGGCCATAGAAGTAAATCTGACAACCAGCACTCTGAGATTATCAGGCGAGCTGGGCATATCACAGGCTACCGTGTTTCGTCCCCTTCAGGATTTCGCCAAGGTCTGTAGGAGCTGCCGCATTGTCCCTCACGAACTGACGCCAGCTGAAACAAACCGCCGAGTAAAAGTGTGCTCGAAACTCCTAGAAAACCCGCGCGATGTACGTTTCATCAAGAGAATTGTTACATGCGATGAAACGTAGGTCTATTTCGGTAATCCTAACACACAACGGCTGTGGTTGAGCCCGAGCCAGCTTCCAGAACCTGTTGCCAAACGTGGGCGCTTCGAGCACAAGGTGATACTTTACATCTGGTGGAATTTCGAGGGGATAATCCATTACGATTTTTTCCCAGACGGTCGGACCATCAACGCAAACCTCTACTCTGAACAGCTGGAGCGGATATATGCCGTTTTGGATGAGAGGTACCCGGCAGTGGTGAACAGAAAGCGCTCTGCTGCAGAAGGACAACGCTCGGCCTCATACCGCGCGAACGACCCGGGAAAAACTCCAGGAACTTGAGGGCATTGAACTGATGCCACAACCAGCATATAGTCCGGAACGTGCTCCGTCGGATTATTACTTGTTCCGGTCTATGGCCAACTTCCTTTGCGGGCAGTACTTCAACAGCTAAAAGGAGGTGGCAGCTGGGTTGATGGAGTTCTTCGCCTCGAAGGATAAGAAGTGGTACCGCCGCGGAATCAAAGAACTGGGAGACAGATGGCTAAAGACGGTGCAACACGATTGCCTATACTTTGAATGCTAATCAGATTTCGTCGTAAAAACACGTATGAAGTCAAAGTGATCAAAATATTGCAAAACTTTCGACTTACCCTCTGTATTTAAAATCCTCCACTGAAAAACAAAACAAAACAGTTTTATGACAAAGTTTTTCATATTTAGTCTGATTATATGTATGTGTCCCCAAATTTGGGGACACTATGCAGTTTTGTCCTGAAATCAGTGTTCCAGTATTTGGTCACCTTTAACTACCCATGCTTCACCTAGGACTGGAACCTACGGTCCAGCTCGGACGCCCAGCCGAAAACTTACGCCTCTGACCACTCGACCGGCTCTGGTCAAAGTCAATCAGATAAATTCTTCTACCGACGACACATCAAAAATCACACTAGAGACGTATGGTGACTTAGAATTACGCCGTATTAATTCCAATCGTGGAAGAAAAGAGATCTCTTAATTCATTTATAAAGTACGATGAGTTCATAAAAACAATTAATGGAACCTTAAATTAAAAAAGTCATGTGAAAATAAAATTTCTCCTGAAAAAATAAAGAGAACACTGACAGTGTTTGAGTTACAAGCTCAAACATGATTTTCTAGAAAAAAAGTGTAGTGTTGCCACCAGCGACGTCCAGGCTCTCAAAATCCTTAAAAAAACTTAACTTATTAATTAAAATATTTCTATTAAAATTCAACTCCTATTATAAATTATTCAAACAGTTTTAATTAGAAAATTAATCAGTAGCATCAGTAAAAAGGGTGAAGAAAAAAGTTAAAATTTTACTCGTAAGCAGAAAGCTACCGCTCCCACTCGAGATCTCCATGCTCCTAAAATGCCTTTTTGTGCCACCAGAGCTAATCAATACAGAGAAATTTGTACCCGACAGTGTTCTGTACTGCGAGTGTTTGAAAAGTACTGTAGGTACTACGGGATTATGTGGGGATAATACAGGTTTCTTAAAAGTTACATGCGTGTTATATATTTAGAGTACGAACAGAAAATGACATTTTAAAGTTACAAGTTTTTAGTTGAATATTATTATTACAGGACACAATTTTGTTGGAGGAAGTCTCGTTCTTCTCCTTTGTTACCTTCCACTGGTTTAACAGGTAAATTTCTGTAATTTATATCTTATAGGTTTATTAGTAGACCAACAGTAATTGACTGTGATTTGCTATTTGATTATATGGTGTGTGCTAAATGCTGTGGGATCGAGAAAGTATGCTTTTTTGTTGAGTGATTTAAAGAAAATGTACGTGATTTGACCTACAGACGGCAAAAAATGTGCTTTTTCAATCATTCCACGCTGATTTGAATTCCATCGGGTAGGGAATATTTCCCGCCAAAATCCGAAACGTAGCGAATTGGGAATTATGGCATAGCATTAATTCCGCTGTGCGATTTGTTTTTTCCAACCGTATATTTTGCAGGATTTAGGTATTTATCTTAGAATATCCCGAGTCCGGACCTATTAGTTTTGTCATTAAACCAAATGAGCTTTAAAAAGCTGTAACGTACCAGGAGATGTG
This sequence comes from Macrothele yani, assembly GCA_039090855.1. Classification (NCBI taxonomy): domain Eukaryota; kingdom Metazoa; phylum Arthropoda; class Arachnida; order Araneae; family Macrothelidae; genus Macrothele; species Macrothele yani. The sequence goes on from CM077012.1 coordinate 48,635,277, forward strand.
ACGTACCTGCCAGAAGGACGCACACGACATAAAGGCAGATAGGAATCAGAATAAAACGTCCGCGTAGCTCAATTGGTAGAGCAATTTATTCCGGAATGAGGGGATCCGGGTTCCAATCCCGGCGTAGACCAAAAATGACGAAGAAATTTACTTCGTTATAATGGCGCCCGAACTATCCGGATGACCCGACCGTTCAAAATCTCGCAATAGTGTGATGTCATTTCCACACCGCGAGATAGGAAAAATAAGAGAATCCCTTCTCCAGCACTTCAAAAAAAAAAAAAAAAAAAAAAATATGGGGGAGATGATGTAACGTACCAGGAGATGTGACGTACCTGCCAGAAGGACGCACACGACATAAAGGCAGATAGGAATCAGAATAAAACGTCCGCGTAGCTCAATTGGTAGAGCAATTTATTCCGGAATGAGGGGATCCGGGTTCGAATCCTGGCGTGGACAGAAATGACGGAGAAATTCACTTCGTTATAATGCCCATCTTTCTGACATATCGCTAGGATATTACAGCGGGATTGTAATTTATAACAACCGAATCATTCTTTTGAAGTTAGAACTAAGAACGGCTTTACATTTCTTCCTCTCTGCTTTGCAAAGTGTATATCATTGGCAGATCTTGTACTTATTTTGGGAGCGGGAGAGCGCAGGGTAAGTAAGAAACCCTGCAGTTATTTTTTGGATTGGAGGTTTAACGACCACCGTGAGCAACTTATAACGAAGTGAATTTCTCCGTCATTTTTATCCGCGCCAGGATTCGAACCCGGGTCCACTCATTCCGGAATAAGTTGCTCTACCAATTGAGCTACGCGGATATTTTATTCTGATTCCTATCTGCCTTTATGTCGTGTGCGTCCTTCTGGAAGGTACGTCACATCTCCTGGTACGTTACATCATCTCCCCCTTATTTTTTTATTTTTTTTATTTTTTCGAAGTGCTGCTCTTATTTTTCCTATCTCGCGGTGTGGAAATAACATCACACCATTGCGAGATTGTGAACGGTCGGGTCATCCGGATAGTTCGGGCGCCATTATAACGAAGTGACTTTCTCCGTCATTTTTATCCGCGCCAGGATTCGAACCCGGGTCCACTCATTCCGGAATAAGTTGCTCTACCAATTGAGCTACGCGGACATTTTATTCTGATTCCTATCTGCCTTTATGTCGTGTGCGTCCTTCTGGCAGGTACGTCACATCTCCTGGTACGTTACAAACTCAGTGGGCTATAAGCAGTCGCCCGTCCCTAATTTAGGGGCACTGGTTCCAGGGAAGGGAGAGAGCCAAGGCCGTAAGACAAACACAACATCCATGCCTCACCAGGATACGAACACGGACCCATTTCGGACGAATGATCAGAAGCCATCGTTTAGACCACGGAACCACCGGATCGGCTGCAGTTATTCGAAACACTACAAACATATAAATTCTATCATTTTATGTCTTTGCAGACAATTACCATACAAGAAAATTAAGAACTGGGTATATTGACATCAAATTCAGATGTTCCCGGTTTTCAACTCAAAGGGTTTTATAAAATTATAAAATGTTTAAATACACAAGTTTCGTGAGGGCGGGAGTGTGTGTGTGTGTGTGGGGGGGGGGTTTCAGTGCTCCCCCTCTAGATTTTCCAGTAGTTTATATACACTGCCCTACCATTAATATCCGGACACTCTTCTATTGATAGTGAATTTCGTCCTACGCAAGCACAATTCCTAACACCCAACTATACATATGCTGATAGATGTGTTTGTAAATTGGGTATTAAGTTATAATTACTCATGTAATTTATATATGTTAAATATCAAAATGCACAAACACAATCTTATTTATTCATATGTAGATGAGACATGTTACGGTGGCGTCAGCTAATGTACACGTCGAAGATATGTGTTATTTTGCATACCACGGGGGAAATGTATAAGAGCACCTGTGATAGTGTCTTACGAGATACTTCGATTATGTGAAGATCTATCATTTCTTCAATACCTTTGTACTCAATTGAAATACAAGACGTCAACAAAAACGGATTAAAATCTGGCGAGGAGGCTCGTGACCGCGCCCTTTGGACCTGAAAGGAAATCTTTTAACCTGTAGTCAGTTTCCTTTTCAAAAGTACATACTTTGATATGATGTCAGACCTCAAAAACAGATGACGAGTTGAAAAAAAAGCAAATCAAGTGGCATGAAATGAGCAGTAACGTTCGAGTAATAAACAAGAAATATGACACCGAATGTTCGGTTGTAATGAGGATTACGTGCGGGAAGCGACCGTGAGCCAAGCGACCCTGTGGAAAATCGTGCGCGAAGCGACCCTGTTATATTCGATCGCGGACGAAGCGACCCTGCTTATCGAATCATTTTACTTATATATATATATATATATACAAATCGTAGTCAAATTATTTATTTACATCTGATTAATTAATTACTTACGTCAAGTTTTATATACTAAATACAAGTTTTTAATATCATTTTTTATATATATATATATATATATATATATATATATATATATATATACAAATCGTAGTCAAATTATTTGCATCATTAATTAATTACTTACATCAAGTTTTTTATACTAAATACAAGTTTTTAATATCATTATATATATATATATATATATATATATATACATATACAGGGATGTAAGGTCAGGTGATGCGTAACATCACAGCCTCTCCTTGACAAATGTCAACCCCGCCTTCTCGTGGTACATCCTGTTCCCACTAAAGGGGCTCTGACGACCGCCAATAGCGGTATAACTATACCATCGGGATTAGAGGAAATGCTATCCCACACTCACCAACCCGCTTGGCCAGCGTGGTGAGTTATGGCCAAACCCCTCCAAAATGACTCCACAACTTAAATCTTGGCCCTCAGTCTCCGGCAGCTGGAATGTACCTGGCCAAGGCAGCGGCCAGTGCGACATGAAGGCAGAGGGTGCTAAGAATCCCCGGAGGACCGGACTAGGCTGCCATCTGATGCTGACCTTGGCTACGTATAACGGACGCTCCCTATCTTCTGATTCAAGGCTTCTTGAATTGGAAGAGGAACTACAAAGGATCAAGTGGGACATCGTCGGGCTAAGTGAGGTAAGGAGAAAAGGAGAAGATCTCATCGAACTGAAAAGTGGACATCTCTTCTACTATCGTGGGACAGATACTGGCAGAACTAGTGGTGTTGGATTTATAATAAACAAGAAACTAAAGGATAAAGTTGTAGAAGTTGAAAGTTCCTCTGACAGAGCTGCACGACTCGTTATCCAACTCTCGAGAAGATACCAGGCTCAGATTATTCAAACTTATGCACCCACCACAAGTCATGCTGAAGAAGAAATTGAAGAATTTTATGAGGAAATTCGTGATCTAAATAATAAAGGTAAGCAGCACTTGAAAATAATTATGGGAGATTTCAATGCAAAAATAGGGCAACGGCAACAGAATGAAACTTCAGTAGGTAAATTCGGTCACGGCAACAGAAACCAGCGTGGAAATACTCTCGTAGAGTTTGCAGAGGCAGAAGGGTTTTTCAACTTGAACTCCTTTTTCAAGAAAAAGCCACACAGGAAATGGACATGGAGACATCCAAATGGGACGACAAGTGAAATTGATTTTATTATGTGTAACAAAAAATTCGTCATAGAAGACTGCAGTGTGCTAAACAAGTTCAACACAGGCAGTGACCATAGATTGGTGAGATGTAAGATGCACCTCAACACTAAACTCGAACGTAGCAAGCTCATAAGACAAACAAAATGTATTGACATAACCAACCTTAAAAAACACCATAATACCTTCAAATTAGAACTGAAGAACAGATTCTCTGCTTTAGAAGGCCTAACATCGAAAGAAGTGGATATTTCTGAAGTTAACAGAAAAGTAACCAAAGCTCTTATGGAAACAGCAACAAAATTAGCTGGGTCTAAGAACAAATTGCATGTGAACAAATTATCAGGAAAAACCAAAATGTTGATGCAAAAAAGAAGAGTGATGAGGACAAATAAAGAAGATGTGACTTCCAAAGTGGAATATATAGAGCTATGCAAGACAATACGAAAAAGTATCACTGAAGACGTAAGGAAATTCAACTGTAAACTAGTAAGGAGAGCAATTGAAAACAACCAAAGCCTAAAGATAGCAAAGGGACATCTCAGTAAGGGGAAAAACAGATTATGGCACTGAGAAAAGAAGATGGTTCTGTAACAAGAAATAGAGGCGAAATTTTGACAAGAGTGAAAGATTTCTACTCCAAATTATATGAAAGGGATGATACATGTACTCCAGACATCATGAAAGGTACCAGTACCAGAGTTCTTCCAGTCCTTCCAGCAGAAGTTGCACATGCAATCAAGAACATGAAGAGGGGGAAAGCTCCAGGAGAAGATGGAATTACTGTAGACATCATACAAGAAGCAAGTGGAGAAATCGAAACAGTACTCGCCCAAATTTTCACTCGATGCCTTAATGAAGGGAAAATTCCTGAGGATTGGAACAACGCTACAATGATCTTGCTACATAAAAAAGGTGACATTGAGGATCTCAGGAACTACAGACCTATCAGCCTTCTATCAGTGGTTTATAAAATCTTCACTAAAGTTCTTTCACACCGCTTGAAGGTAACACTGGACATGGCTCAAGCGAGAGAACAAGCTGGATTCAGGAGTGGCTACAGCTCAATAGATCATATCCACGTACTGAGAGAACTAATTGAAAGAGCGACGGAATATGAACTTCCATTGTGCATGACTTTTATCGATTATGAAAAAGCCTTTGATTCGGTGAAACAATCAGCAGTTGCAATGGCTCTGAAATCCTGCGATATTGAAGATGCATACATTAATATTATTAATAACATCTATGAAAATGCAAGTGCAAAGGTTCGGCTGTTTGAAAACACAACACACATAAAAATTGGAAAAGGAGTGAGACAAGGTGACACCATATCTCCGAAGCTCTTTAATGCCACATTGGAAAATGTCTTTCAATCACTGAACTGGGAAAACAAAGGGATAAAGATTAATGGAGATTATTTAACCCACCTTCGTTTTGCTGATGACGTAGTCATTTTTGCAACTACCCCATCAGAGGTACAGAGTATGATCCAGGAACATGCTGACAAGAGTAAAGAAGTGGGATTAAAAATGAACTTTCAGAAGACAAAAGTGATGTTCAATGCTTTTACAAGAAATGAAGATTTATCGATTGATGGAGAAAAGCTGGAGATAACAGACACGTACGTTTATCTTGGACAGCAGATATCAAGTGAGGGTCACATTGGTGAAGAAATTAATCGGCGTACAAAACTTGCCTGGAGAGCTTTTGGAAGAAACAGCATAATTTTCAAGAGCAATATGCCATTATGTCTTAAAAGAAAAGTGTTTGATCAATGCATCCTTCCAGTGCTTACGTATGGTGCAGAGACGTGGACCTTAGCTAAAAGAGACATACAAAGGCTGCAGACAACTCAAAGCAGCATGGAGAGGTGCATGCTTGGTGCAACCAGGAGAGATAAGAAGAGGAACACGTGGATCCGAAAAATGACAAGAGTGGAAGACATCATGATCAGAGTTAAATCCCTGAAATGGCAATGGGCTGGACATACTGCCAGAAGAACAGACCATCGATGGACAGCCGAAATTTTAGATTGGATTCCAAGGGACAGGAAAAGACCCAGAAGAAGACCACATGGAAGATGGGTGGATGAAATTCGAAAGTATGCGGGAGTGACATGGAGGAGACTGGCACAAGACAGACCGTTGTAGAGGAAACTTGGGGAGACCTTCGTCCAGCAGTGGATTGATAATGGTTGATGATGATGATGATATATATACAAATCGTAGTCAAATTATTTGCATCATTAATTAAGTACCTACATCTGAATTTTGTAACTTTTGCCCTTAGTCCAACTTGGTAACACAGCTTAATGCTTTCAGTGCATTTTTTAAGAACTTTAGAATTTCCAAATTCCCCCATGATATTGCGAATGCGTTCGTCTACTTGTATATGCATTTTCTTCCTCTTTGAACCAAGTTCTCCTAATTCTTTTAATTGTTGTTTGTGCATCACACGTCGAATTTGGAAATTCTAAAGACATAAAAAAATGCCTGAAAGCATTAAGCTATGTTACCAAGTTAGACTAAGGACAAAAGCTACAAAATTCAGAAGATGTAAGTACTTAATTAATTAGATTTAAATAATTTGACTACGATTTATGTGTGTGTGTGTGTGTGTGTGTGTGTGTATACTGTATATATAAGTAAACTGATTCGATTAGCAGTGTCGCTTCGTCCACGATAAAATATAACAGGGTCGCTTGGCACACGGTCGCTTCGCGCACGACACCGTAATGAGCACATCTTTTGAATCCTTTCTGACGCAATTAAACTTAGCAAAGGTACTCAAAGTCAGTGCAACTGGTTAGAAAAATCAACCGGATTTCTACAATCGATACAACATCCAGAAATAGGTACTTACTTCCAACAGCGGCAAAAAAGTATGTTACGAAAATTAACAAATGGTGCACAAAAAATTTCTCATAGCAGAACGACGGTATTTTCAAATCGATCAGTTAAAAGAAGAAATTATGCAAATTTCTTACCCCTTTTAGCGGAAGAATTTTGCATAAAGGAAAAGTTGAAAATAGGCGGAAAATATTCATGCAAAAAGCTATACTAAAGAAAAAACTTTTCAAATCTCCCGGAAGCAGAGATAGCGAGAAAAAGGTTTTGACCTTTATAAATACATAAATTTCGCCAAAAAAAAAATTGAAATTTCGCAAAAATAATATTTTAAAATAAAAAATTTCGCATTTATTCGCAAAAACTGAAGACACACACACACAAAAAAAATTTTTTTTTTTCAAAGTTTACTTTACTTAGTTTACTGTTTTCAAAGTTTACTTACTGGTAGGCTAAGTACCAAAATATTTAGTTAAAAGCTAACAACATTGTAGTAGTCTCTATATTCTCTTCCTTTAGCCTTTGTCTTCTGTCAGTAATAACGATGTTGTACATACTGAAATATCTCTCAGCATCCACGCTGTTAATAGAATTATGTAGGCTTTGAATAGCTGCATTTGCATAGTTTAAATAGCAGCATTTTTGTTGCTTTTAAAATCTGTATGACATCAACAGGAGTCTCTCGGTTGACTACTGTAAGTACCTGTCAGTGAAAATGATTGTATCCATCGATAAGCTCATCCCGTGGTATGTCTTTAAAAAATGGTGCTTTAGGGAAGCCTTCCAATAAGAAATTTGTGTTCAAAGGTGATGTGGGTGTGGTAGTGGCTACAGACGGACAAAAAAGTCTGCCAATACGCTGGTAGGCTTCATTTGTTGCGTTGGATGTCATGCGGAGTGTCAATTTGCCCTTCTAGACGATCCATTAAAAATTTGCACATTACGATATTTGTATCGCGTAAGTACAATACCTCGTGGCCAAACTCTTTCACTGTATCAACTAATTCCTTCTTAGGGCGGCATATTGATATACCTCTATAAAACGGATCGCGAGCATTGTAGTTTGTAGTCTACTAGCGAAATGCAGAAACAAACATGTGCTCATTCGTATTCTTTCAAGGCCAGCCAGCCAGTGCGACTGAGCGGCGCTGGCTGACTCGCCGAGGGGGAAAGAGGTGTTGCCTGGGATTTCCCGGGTAACGCACGCTGAGTAGGACACGCACGGCGCAAGTGCTGCGCGAAATTACGTCCTATTTTCGCTTTAAAAAATTTTAATTATCGAGATGTCGCGGAAAAGTAGTTAAAATCAAATTTTCGTATTTATTCGCTTATATTGGCAAATTTCGCATTTATTCGCATCTATATCGTAAATACAAAAATTACGTATCCCTATTTATAACGCGTCGTGCGAAAGCTCAGCATTATTTAAAGGAGGTAATGCTCCACATTTCTATTGTAGCCAATGGCATATACAGTAAAGAAGAAATTTCTCAGTAACGTTTTTAGAAGCGGCGATATAGCTGCAAACTGCAGCACACAAACACCACCTACCGAGAGAACAACAAAATCCTTCATACACTAGCCTATGAGTGTTCTACAAGGTAAATAGCATTCGGTGTTGAAAAAATTTTTTTAATCGCACGTGTAGAAGCAGAGATATTGAGAAAAACAGATAAAGCATTTGTGTCTCCTAGCGGCAAAATTGAGCATTATTTTGAGAAGAAAATACGCACATAGTTTGCGTAGTTAGTAGAATCTGACCGCAGGAAGAAGTTTTTCAATTGGGTTTTTAGTCCTACAGATATTCCTGTAAACGGAAACGTGAACTTACGCCCTCTGGTGGCAGACTTGTGCGATAAGAAAATTACATGAAAAACATTTCGCAACGGAAACGCTCTCCAACAAAAAATGCATTTTTCAAATCGGACTCTTAGAAGCAGCTACGCCCCTGGTGGAAAAACCATGGATTATTTTAAGAAGAAAGTATTCTCAAAAGGTTTTTCGATGTGAGTGGCATCGGTCCACGAAAGAATTTTTTCAATCGAGTTTTCAATTTGCTGCAAATCCATCAGAAGCAGAAATTGACGCTTACGCCCCTAGTGGCCAAACAACCATGCCTTTCCAAATATCAGAAATTATATGCAAGACATTTCCCGTCAAGAGTCTATTCGATATAGGAAGAATTTTAAAAATCGGAGTTTTTAGAAGCAGAGATAACAGGGGAAAACGCAATTTACTTTCCGTCCCCTAGCGGAAAGTTTATGAATGACTTGAAAATTTTTAAATTATATGAAAGACATTTCACACCGGAAACTCTATCCAACAAAGAAGGAATCTTTGAAATTGGACACTTTGAAACAGAGATATTGACAAAAATAAGATATGCATCTACGCCCCCTGGCGGAGAAACAATTCATTATTTTAAGAAGGAAATATTCCGAAAAGATTAATCGGCGTGAGTGGTATCGGCCCCAAACGAATTTTTTCAATCGAGAGTTTAGAAGCTCAGATTTTACTGCTAATCTGTCAGAAGCAGAAATTAACATTTACGCCTCCTGGTGGCCAAACCATTCCTTAGCAAAAATTAGAAATTATATGCAAAAGATTTCCCATTAGGAGCTGTATCCGGTGCAGAAAGGATTTTTCAAATCGGTGATTTAGAAGCAGAGATATCAGGGAAAACGCACGTTACTTTTACGTCCGCTAACGGAAAATCTTGGCGTAACATGAAAATGTGACTGTATTTAAAATAGTCTTCGAGATAAATGGAATCGAAAGGTAAAATAATTTTTTTAATCGGATGTTTGGAAGCAAATATATGGAATAAAATGTATTTTGAATTCGATATCATCTCCATTTACGATCTATAGCGGCGAAATTGTGCATCGTAAAAAAAAACCGAAATAAAGGATCATCATTCACATATTTAAAGCTTCCGAGCTTCCCAACGCAAAAATAATTTTTCAAAGCGGACTAATAGTTGCAGAGATATGGTGTCCACAACCATTTTCACGTTCCGGCGCCAATGTGAAAACACAAGTTTGGCTGTTACGACGATCGAATTAGCGCCTCCTCACTCCGGAGTAAGTTGCTCACCCAACTAAGCTACACAGACGGAATGTGTCGCTGCAGATTTGTTGTCTTGACACGTGCTTTACCTCTGTAGCACGTCACAAAGCACGTGTCAAGACGACAAATCTGCAGCGATACATTCCGACGGTGTAGTTTAGTCGGTTAGAGCAACTCACTCCGGAGCGAGCAGACACGACTTCGCACTCCGTCACCGACAGGTTCATGTTTTCACAGTTTTTCTTTCCGAAAATAATTGCATATATTAAATTTTTTGTATCGTTTTACTACTGCTGCCACAAACTTACCTGCTGCATTTACTACCGTACTAAATAATATTTTCATTGGTGAACGGCAGCACTGCTGCCAGTGGTTATAATTTGACGTAAGAGGTAGATCTTCCGGTCGAGGGTGCGGGTAGCCTAGTGACTGTAGCAGCCGACTGCAAACCTGATGCCTACGACCCCCTAACAGACTGCTCCTATAGCGAGTCCTGAACATCCACCGCGCCAAGCCCCTGCATCCGGGGCAAGGACCGCTTGCTGACATGTCCATCAGGACGCAACCAGGCTCCATACCCGACAGAAAGGTTCCATGGGACTAAGAAGCTAGGCCCGAACGCAACTCTGGGAGGATTCCTTGCGAGAAAAATGTAACGTGCCGTGTCGATGGGGATTTCCAGAACACGTTAGCAATTAGACTGCTGCAGCAGCAAATTACATAGACACATTCAGGATCTTTGGCTCCAAGGAAAAGGATGGCGGTGACTTGAAAACCGAACAGTTTCGCTTTTGTTTGCATCAGAGCAAAAGTACTACATCAATTTTTGAAATTCTTGGAAGCATACGAGTGTTTAGGTGAATGAACGATTGTTTTGATGTCATACGCAATTCAAAGAAGAAATGAAAGTACCTTGTTGTATTCTTGGGGGGCCCTAAAGTACAATGAATGAAGTTTCTGTGAATGCAATTACTGTCAAACCACAGAAAACTGAAAGTTAGCTACCAGACGAATTAACTGATGCATGATATTCTAAAATTCTAAAAAAAGTACGAGAGACGTTCAAAACGTTCGTGTTCTAGTCTACTTCTAGTGAAAATACACTATTTGCAAAAAAAAAAAAAAAAAACCCCAAGCACCCAGAAGGAATCATCCAATTGAGATAAAAATTGGTATGTGCAATGTATACATATATAGGGAAGGAAATGATTGCAATTCCAGAGCAGTTTGGCCATTTATTCGGATAACACTGCTACACGAGTGGAACAAGTCAATACGTTGTACCGCCACCTCTGGCTCGGATACAAGCGGTTACCCGGCGTAGCATAGACATACACAGTTAACGGATACTGTCCTGAGGTATAGCATGCCAGATGGTGTTCAAATAGCGGGCCAGTTCGCCGACATTCCGGGATGGATGTAGGCGGCGTCACATCATGTCACAAATATGTTCGATCGGTGAGAGGTCGGGCGATCGGGCTGGCCATGGACGGGTGTCGACATTACAGAGGTAGGCGTGGAAGAGCCGTGCCGTATGTGGCGGGCATTATCCGGTTGAAAAATTGCTCGGTGATGTTGCGACAGGAATGGCAACACAACAGGTCGTAGAATGTCGTAGGCGTACCGTCGAGCCGTGAGGGTGGTACGGACGACTACCAAGGATGTCCGGCTATTGTAGGAAATGGCTTCCCTGACAGTAACTCCCGGTGTGCGAGCCGTGTGCCGTTCCACGGTAAAAGCAGGATCCGTGAGCTGGCCGGCTTGTCTCCAGACAAGTATGCGCTGGTCATCGGCGTCAAGTACAAATTGGGACTTATCACTGAAGACAACGCGATGCCACTGGATACTATCCCGCGTTAATCGGGCCGGACACCACTGCAACCGGTGCCGGCGATGCTTGCTGGTCAGTGGTAGGTGGCGGAGTGGCCTCCTCCAATGTAGTCCTCGTGTCGCAAATCGTTTGGCACCGGCGGTCCGGATGGTCACTTCCGTACCTGTAGACGACGCAACATGGCCACGGATCGTTGAGAGCTACGAATTCTGTTCTGTTCGTGCGGCACTCACGATCGCTCGATCCTCGCATTCTGTCGTTGCCTTCGGCCGTTCACTGCCCGCATACCGCTGAGTTGTGCCTTCCCTCCTCGACCCATTGGAGCCAACATCGTTCGATTACCACGTCGCTCCGACCCAAATGCCTGCCGATACGGAGACTTGACCAAACGGAATCTCTTAGCCCAATTATACGTGCACTCTGAAACTCGCTCAGTCGCTCTTGTGCACGGATCCGACGTCGAGGCATCCTTACAGTCCGTGGAAGTTAATACAACCGCAATCCGGTGTCACAATTGTCGCTGCGCGCGAGCTTTGCTCTTGATATACCATCCTCGATGCGCGGTGGGCCGCTATTTAGTATTCGTCGTTATTTTTTAATCATTTATATATCAGGCTCTAAGGTGCTTGCATGCGGAGTTTCATCAGGATCGAACGAGTTTCTCGGGGTCCTTTGTTTTTTTCTGGCGAAGAGTGTAAACATGCGGTAAATATTCTTGTAAGTCACTGCACCAACTATCGATGTTATAGATTCATTCGCTCTTATTTTGTTCAGGTGATTTTGTAAACCAAGCTAGAGATTTTGCAAGACTGAGAAAAAAAGCACTAAGGCGGTGAAAAAAATATCAGTCTTTGAAACGCATGTTTCCACAGCAGGTTCATGATGGCATGGTCCAGACATGGGTGGAAGGGGGGGGTAAAGGTCCTGCATACTCCCCAGTTGTCAAGTGGAACAGTGAATTTTGTTTTGGCAGGGAATCTCGCGATTATGAAGATCATTCTGAAAGACCCTTCACATCCACCTCTGAGGAAAATATCATCCGCTTGCATGATCTCGTGATGCAAAACAGACAAATGACAGGTGTGTAGCCTAGTCAGTAGGCATTTTATTCGGCAGTGTAGATTCAGTCTCTTTGAAGACGAATAAAGTAAATGTGAGATAGGTCCCACGAATGTTGACAGATCAGCAAAAGGCATGCCGCAAACTAATGTGTCTCACCAGGGGCATATTGGGTCGACGAAACCAGACCGTGAATTTTAGTTTTGTGGTCCACTACAGAAACACATGTACCCACAGGAGAACACCTAAATCCCCCCATGAAAATAATTCTGCTAGCTCCTTGATAAAATTATCTGGTACAAAACCTCCAAACGGGGTTTTGTACCAGATAATTTTATTTGGTTAATGATCGTCTACTGCGCAACGGCATTCGTACCATCTAACATCTTTTTAAAGTCTACCCATTATTTTGACTCATGAACTATCATTTCGATTCATGAACCAGTACCGGTAAATCTTTGTTTCTTTCCAGATAAATGTATGTTGGCCACGGATTTCGGAACATCTCTGCCGAAGAATCGCATTTTGCTCTACGTCTTTACGTAGATAAGGCTGTGGGAATGATGGACCATCAAATTTGTTATTAGTGCCTCCTTTAAGATTACAAAAGGAGGATAGGGCCTACCAATGTTCCTTCGGTTCCAAGTCCAAAAACCTACGCTTAACCGTAGTTAGTTTAATTATTTATAACAACGTGCTCGGTCCGACGGCAAATTTTTCACCGAAGTAGAGAGAATTTTGTTTTGTCATTTTAGAGTAAATGCCCAACATATACGTATATAGACAGAATGAAACACCAATTTCTTTTTAAGACAATAACGTTTCAGACAGATAATATAAATATCAAATGAAGTTAACGATTCGTATTCAATAAGTACCAAAATAATTCGCTCTTTCCAAACAATCCAGACAAAGAGAGTACGAGAAATAGTGGATCATTCTCGAGTCGTCCATCGGGAAATACCCCGGTGGGTCAATCCACCACTGTGCTTCACCAACTTGAACATGATCCGCGCAGATCCAATAAATTTCTGTTCCCTGATTATTACAGTCGATGAACCATGAGTTAATAACTTTGACCCAGAGGCGAAAAGCAAGACTAGAAGCATCTTCTCCGTTTTCTAAGAAGCTCCGCGGTTACCCAGGTGGGCGAGTGGTCTGAGACACTGGCTTCTGACCATTCGTTGGGCCCGGATGAAGCATAGGTATTGTGGTTGTCTTACGGCACTGGCTTTCTTCCTTCTCTAGAACCATTGACCCTAAGTAAGGAACGGGCAACTGCTGAAACAACCATTGACCCTAAGTAAGGAACAGGTGACTAGCCCTCAGGATGGCTCATAGTGGGCGTTAAACCTCGAGAAAAAGAAGTTCCGTATTTCTCCGTCAGTCGGCAAGGGTATCATTATGATTGACTACGTGGAAAAGGATATCACTGCCAATCGTGTATACCTCGCCAACCACATAAGCTAATTTCGTTAAGCCATCAACGAAAAGCGGCGAGGAAAACTGCGAAGAGGTGTCTTCCTCTTTCAAGACAATGCGCCAATTCAAGCCTGTCATATTGCAAAGACCGCCACACAAACTAGATTTGAGTTGCTTCATCCCCCACCCTATTCTTCAGAGCTTGTCTTCTAGTGACTTATTTGTTCTCCAAGCTGAAGTAAAAGATTCGTGGTAAGCGACATGTCTCCGACTACGAGATGATAGCAAGTGTTGGTGCATTATTTGAAGAAAAAGAACTTTTCCCACCGGAATTACACACACACACACACACACACACACACACACACAAAGGCAGTAAAACGTCGGTGCAGATAGTGCGTTGCATGGCCACTGTTATACAAAGTTATTTACCATAGTGTCAAAAAACATAATTGCACAGATTTCCTGTATGTATTAGAATAGAAACTATTTGAATGATCCTCGTACTGTGCACCGACGTTTAAAAGAACGCTGGGTTTGAGGTTTTTGTGCGTCTTACCCAGCTGTTTTATCAACAAATAGAATAGGGCACTTTATAGCCCCCATGCCTTGCATTCCACGCCCCCCCCCTATTTTTTGATTGGGGGTTTAACGACCACCATGAACAACTCAATTGGCATATAAAGCAGGTTCCGAGGAAGGGAGTGAACCAGCGCCGTAAGACAAACACAACATCATGCCTCACCGGGATTCGAACCCGAACGCGACTTGAGTGAATGATCATAAGCCAGCGCTTTAGACCACTGCCCCACAGAGGCAACTCCGCGCCTTCTAGGACAATTTACAGGGCCCAAAGAAAAGCGACGGTATAGAAGATTTGAATCATACGCAAAAATCATAAATGCCATCGAGGGGACTTCGAAGATGTTTGTAAAAATAGCTTGCAACTGGCCTTTGATAAATGGAACGAACAATAAGAAAGCCGCATCACAACCAAGGGACATTATTTTGATAAATAACATCAACATGATTGATATAAGCGTAATATATGTTGCACAGTGAATTCACTCTCAGTTATTATTCCACAATTTTACATGATGTGTTTGCTTATACTAATGCAAATGGATTATTTCTGATTTCAGTATTATATGGAAGAGCATTAAGAAACTTTTAACAGTTCAAGACTTACCTCCACTCGTTTCTAGATTGCAATGCCGTTATTCGTGGCTGAAATTCAACGCTGTCTGGAGCAAGGCGACGAAGTCTGTGTAAGTTGCCGTCTACCCTAATTTATTGCATTAAGTTGATCCCTAAAATGCAAATAACATTTAAGTTAGAAAAAGACTTATACACTGCCGGACAATTGCTAAGGACGGATGACAATAGGAACGATAGCAACCATAAAATAGAAGGCAAGAAAATGTGGAAATTAGCATAAGTGCGGGATACAGTAAGACGTGTTGTGCGTATGCAAATTTTGGATTGCCGAACTTGTTCGTGACGTCATTGCGCTGATAAGAGATATAAAGGATTTGACGCGTATTGACCGGTGTTGTTGAAACGCAAAGTTGAAAGGAAAATAATCAATTGACGAACTTGCAATTTACAGTATGTCTTCCCGACATCACCTAGATGATTTTACGCGTGGACGTATTATTGGCAAGATTGAAGAAGGGCGAAAAATAACAGATGTTGCCAGGGAGTTCGACGTCAGCCACAGTGTTGTTTCAAGGCTTTGGAAATCATTTCAAACAAATGGAGAGTGTAGCAAACGTCACGGGGGAGGTCGAGTTTGCAGTACCACACATGCAGAAGATCGGTACATAGTGCTATCAACAAAAAGACACCGGCGCAGCACAGCTAGTGAGGTAGCAAATCAGTTTATGGCTGCTACTGGCAAGCGGATCTCCCGAAAAACTGTCGCCAGACGTTTGCATGAAGGAGGACTATACGCCCGCCGTCCTGTTGTGTGCATCCCATTGTCCAGACGTCACCGTACCGCCCGTTTGCAATGGTGCCATCAACATCGCAATTAGACTGATAACGACTGGTCTGCTGTCCTCTTCTCAGATGAGAGTAGATACAGTCTATCGTCTGATTGTCGACGACAACTGATCTGGCGTGATAGTGGTACTGCATATTGTCCAGCAAACATACAGAGAAGGGACCGATATCCGACATGTAGTGTCATGGTATGAGCTGGCATCATGATCAATGGCCGTACGTCCCTCTATGTGCTTCCAACTGGGACTATGACTGGCCAACGATACATTAAAGATGTTCTGCTATCTCATGTTTGCATGTTCCGTGGTGCTGTCAGTGATAGATTCGTTTTCATGGACGACAACGCAACATGTCATCGAACAGTCGCTGTCCAGGAGTGTCTTGAGTGCGAGGATATTCAACGCCTCGTATGGCCAGCACGTTCTCCAGATCTGAATCCCATTGAAAATGTGTGGGATGCTTTGGGGAGGAGTCTTGCTGGTCGCCAATGCCCTCCAATAAACAAGGACACCCTCATCCGTGCACTGACAGAGGAATGGGATACATTACCCCAACAGCTGCTTGATAATGTTGTGCAAAGCATGACATGACGTGTGGAATCTTGCATCGCCCTCCGTGGTGGCCATATCCCGTATTGACATCTTACGCCGGAACGCCTGCGGACGGTAATTGCATTTTTTTCACGTTTACGTATTCTGCACAAAATGGCCTGTTTGTCCCTTGAACACGTTCCAAAGCCTTCTGGATTTCAGAGCACAATAAATTGTCTTTCTTGTAATGTCCTGGCATTTTGACATTATTTTATTTCAGTTGGCATCCAACCACACTTACTTTTTATGCGCTATATAGCCGTTTATGATCCGTCCTTAGCAATTGTCCAGCAGCGTATAATATTTGCATCATAAATCGTACTCCACAAAAATTGCAAAACTTAATGAATTTCTGGACTATGTGCACCACGTATATATACTGTAGATTTCTAAAAGTGCGTGGAACCGCGTTGTTCGCGAACATAATTTTTGCGACCTTCTTGTACAGATTGGTTTGTTTGATACACAATAGGAGGGGTGCCACAAGAGATTCAGATATACATACCGTTTGGTTAAAAAAAATCTAATTTAGAGCTTTTAAACATTTTGTAGTAGGTTGCACCAAAAAGTGATGCTACACCACATTTGGCGAAAAGGTAAACCATTAGGTGATGCGTGAAATACACAAAAACGTGATGTACTTATGCACCACGGTATGATATTCCACCTGAATGGTGGAACGTTGCACCCATTACACCATGTTTGTGTACCATCATGCATCACACAATGGTTTACCTTTCCCCCAAAAATGGTGCAGCTCGTGTAGCACCACTTTTTGGTGGAATTTTTAACAGTGAATGTTCCATGAATTTACACTATCGCATGAACTTCATAAAGCCGCCCCCGGTGGCGCAGTGGTCTAAGCGATGGCCTCTGATCATTCGTCTGTAAGGGGCCCTGGTTCGAATCCCGGTGAGGCATTGATGTTGTGTTTGTCTTACGGCACTGGCTCTCTCCCTTCCCTGGAACCAGTGATCATAAATTAGGGACGGGCGACTGCCTATAGCCCATTGAGTTGCTCACGGTGGTCGTTAAACCTCCAATCAAAAAAAAAAAAAAGAACTTCATAAAAGTTCCAAGACAAAGGAGACAATGTTACAAGAGGCAACAATACCATGCTGATTTTTTACATAGCTACTGATGAATTATGTCATACGGCAACACTAAAGGAGAGTCGGACCACTAGCGCATGCGCTGTTGCTTTTCAACAACAGCAGCTGTTATTCAGGCAGGCACACATGCATGTCTCAGAATACTTGAAAATTACATCGTCCTGGAACGGGAATCGAACCCGCAGCTCCTGATTTAAAATCAGGTATGTTACCGTTACACCACCCGGAACGAACAACCTCCAAGCATGCACGCGTGCCTACCTGATTAATTTGGCATCCATCTGCCAGCACATTAATTTGATTATCATTTATTTCTGAAAAGCTAGTTCTTCAAGGGACTCCGCCTTCTGCTCGCGTGCTGCTAAGATGAAGGCTCATACACCGATGAGACATTACATTATGACCACCCCAGCCTAGAGAAATGAGCGCGTCTAGAAACCGAACGGTGGCGCAGGTGAAGTTCACAGATCAGTATATGTATAACCCGAGGACCAGTTTTCGGTTAGTAAAGTGTTCGGAGTCAAAAGGGGGAAAAGCTGCCGATTTATCGGAGTTTGATAAAGGAGAAATCGTGATGGCACGGTGCTTCGGAACTACGATCTCGGAAACCGCGCGGCTTGTTCACGTGCCACTGTAGTGAGTACGTATCAAAAGTGGTAAACAGATGGCTAAACGACGAACCGTCGTCCAGCCGTATGTAGTCCACAGCTCATTGATGCCAGCGGGGAGCGGATACTGTCACGCATTGTACACAGCGACCGTACCGCGACAAATCACCCGCAACTACAACAGTGTTGATCAGGGCAATGTGTCACAGTACACAGTTTATCGCAGCTTTCTGCGCATGGGCCTGCGTAGCCGCAGACCCAGCCAGGTCCTCATGCTCAATGCACATCATCGCCAACAACGCATGAAATGGACCCAAGATCATTGAGATTGGTCCGTGGTTGATTGGAAGAAAGTGGCCTGGTCTGACGAATCAACATTCCTGATGCACCAAGTAGACCGCCAAGCGCGGATACGCCGATTACCAACGGAGTCTATGGCAACTGGATGCACTGCTGGGTGGAAACAGGCCGGCGACGGCGGCGTGATGATGTGGGTGATGTTTTCTTGGGACCGTTTAGGCCTCCCTTAACCCAATAGCACAATCCCTGACAGCTGTCAGGTAATTAAATATCGTTGCGGACCAAGTTCATCCATTCATGATAACTGTGTGCCCTGGTGGTGATGGCCATTACAAACAGAATAATGCGCCATGCCACACTTTTTTTATTGGATTTTTAACGACCACCGTGAGCAACTCAATGGGCTATAAGCAGTCACCCGTCCCTAATTTAGGGTCACTGGTTCCAGGGAAGGGAGAGAGCCAGTGCCGTAAGACAAACACAACATCCATGCCTCACCGGGATTCGAACCCGGACCCCGTTCGGACGAATGATCAGAGGCCATCGCTTAGACCACTGCGCCACCGGGGCGGCCCATGCCACACTGCCAGAATTGTCAAGGAGTGGTTCGAGGAACATGCTGGTGACTTTCGTTAATGCCCTGGCCTCCAAATTCACCTGACATGAACTCGATCGAACATTTGTGGTTCGACTTGGAAAAGCGAGTTCGGGCTAAATCACCACCACCCCGAAATGTACGAGAACTGGAGGACCTGCTGGTGACATTATGGTACCAGATACACCAGGATACCTCTCGCTACCTCATCGAATCGACGTCTCGCCGAGTGACTGCTGTTTTGCGGGTTAAAGGGGTCCTACAGATTATTAGGTAGGTAGTCATAATGTAATGGCTCATTGATGCATATGTTTCGATTTGTGCACGGCTCAGCATTTCATCCGAGTCTTGGAACACTTCCTCAGTTGCGTGGAGGTTCTTCGTTCTGGGTGGAGTAACATACCTGAACCTAAATTGGGAGCTGTGGGTTCCATTCCCGTTCCAGGACCATGTAATTTTCAAGTTTTCTGAGGCATGCATGTGTACCTGCCTGCCCATTTATTTAATTTGCAGCTGTTATTGTAGATGTTTTTTTTTTTTTGTGAGAGGGTTCAAGATCTGACGTGTTTTGGAGTTAATTGCTTCCCAATACCACACTTTTCTCATACACTGCTGGACAATTGCTAAGGACGGATCATAAACGGCTATATAGCGCATAAAAATGTAAGTGTGGTTGGATTCCAAGTGAAATAAAATAATATCAGAATGCCAGGACATTACAAGAAAATCCAGAAGGCTTTGGAACGTGTTCAAGGGACAAACAGGCCATTTTGTGCAGAATACGTAAACGTGAAAAAAATGCAATTACCGTCCGCAGGCGTTCCGGCGTAAGATGTCAATACGGGATATGGCCACCATGGAGGGTGATGCAAGATTTCACACGTCGTGTCATGCTTTGCACAACATTATCAAGCAGCTGTTGGGGTAATTTATCCCATTCCTCTGTCAGTGCACGGATGAGGGTGTCTTTGTTTATTGGAGGGCATTGGCGACCAGCAAGACTCCTCCCCAAAGCATCCCACACATTTTCAATGGGATTCAGATCTGGAGAACGTGCTGGCCATACGAGGCGTTGAATATCCTCGCTCTCATGACACTCCTGGACAGCGACTGTTATGACATGTTGCGTTGTCGTCCATGAAAATGAATCTATCACCGACAGCACCACGGAACATGCAAACATGAGGTAGCAGAACATCATTAATGTATCGTTGGCCAGTCATAGTCCCAGTTGGAAGCACATAGAGGGACGTACGGCCATTGATCATGATGCCAGCCCATACCATGACACTACATGTCGGATAACGGTCTCTTTCCTGTATGTTTGCTGGACAATATGCAGTACCACTATCACGCCAGATCAGTTGTCGTCGACAATCAGACGATAGACTGTATCTACTCTCATCTGAGAAGAGGACAGCAGACCAGTCGTTATCAGTCCAATTGCGATGTTGATGGCACCATTGCAAACGGGCGGTACGGTGACGTCTGGACAATGGGATGCACACAACAGGACGGCGGGCGTATAGTCCTCCTTCATGCAAACGTCTGGCGACAGTTTTTCGGGAGATCCGCTTGCCAGTAGCAGCCATAAACTGATTTGCTACCTCACTAGCTGTGCTGCGCCGGTGTCTTTTTGTTGATAGCACTATGTACCGATGTTCTGCAGGTGTGGTACTGCAAAAACGACCTCCCCCGTGACGTTTGCTACACTCTCCATTTGTTTGAAATGATTTCACAACACTGTGGCTGACGTCGAACTCCCTGGCAACATCTGTTATTTTTCGCCCTTCTTCAATCTTACCAATAATACGGCCACGCGTAAAATCATCTAGGTGATGTCGGGAAGACATACTGAAAATTGCAAGTTCGTCAATTGATTCTTTCCCTTTCAACTTTGCGTTTGAACAACAACGGTCAATACGCGTCAAATCCTTTATATCTCTTATCAGCGCTATGACGTCACGAACAAGTTCGGCAATCCAAAATTTGCATACGCACAACACGTCTTACTGTATCCCGCACTTATGCTAATTTCCACATTTTCCTGCCTTCCATTTATTTTATGGTTGCTATCGTTGCTATTGTCATCCGTCCTTAGCAATTGTCCGGCAGTGTATTACGTATGCCTGGTAAGTAAAATCTTATTTGCAATAACATCCAAAATTTATGCTTTTGAGACAAAGGAACAGCCCGAACCCGGACAATACTTTCTAACTTTTTTGTTTCTAAATGTGTGCATGGTTGTTAGCATGGGCGTTTTACATACTGTCATTTTTTATGCTTGTATGCCAAGTAAATTGTGTGACTTTGAAGATGACAAATTTCTGAGATAATTCGGAAGTGACGCTCAAACGTCGTTGCTACAACTCTGCTAATACTTCTCAGAGGACGATTCGGAATTTTGTGCCCGGCCAACGAATTTCTTCCGCTGCCCCTACTTTAAGAACTACTGCTCTACAAGATACAAAATGCATTTTTCCATTGGTCTTCCAGAAACATCTCGACAAGCACGCATTTTGCCACATGTGGTGCGAACGTGAATTACGGTTCACCATTTTACTATCGTGCCGCTTGTACTCTATCAGTGAAACTCGCAGTCTTAAACTGCTTTTGTTCCATTGTTCCACCACAGATTCTTGTGAAGAGGGAAGTCATTGGAAGTAAACTCATGCAGTGCATACAAGTACAGCATATGTGCTGTGATAGGCTAATTATTTTCCTTTTCCATCACAAGCAGTGGTACGTTTTATTCAACCATACTAGCACAAATGAAATACAGCAATCTTTCTTTACCCATTTTACCACTTACAACACGCTCATTTTTAAATACAAAATTCTGATCAGGCACATTACCTAACTTTTGCTGGGTCTTGTAATTTTAAAATGTTGAGGACATAAACGCTTGTTTTTTTTTCTAAAATAGAAACGACTTTATATTTTTCAGAAAAAGCATGGCGTTGGAGTTATCATGATTTTCAAGGGTAAAAACAAAAGTTTAACACTTAAATACCAACATATAATCACGCTATGGGTAAAGTTCCACCCATAATTCTTTTTTCAATCCATAGTAGATCACAAACTCATATAATTAATTTATGCAATGGAATTGGTGTATTTCATTTGGGCTAGTATTAAATTAATCATTATATTTACACTACAAATGTAAACTGAAAGTTTCAAAAGTCAGAATTTCCGAAATAGAATGAAGTTATAGAAAAAAAGTACGGAAAAGCATGACTACTAATAATGAGTAAAATAACACAACAAAAAGGTCAAATATACACTGCTGGCCACCCAAAATGCAATACCAAGAAGGAAGCATCCGATTGGCCTGAAATTCGCAGCATGCGTCGCCCGTGAGAGGACATGCTAACGATTAGCATTATAGGGCATATGCAAATCATGTGCGCCCGGCACGCCACCGAGAAGCACTGTAAGAAGGGTGCACAGAAGGCGGGGTGTAAGTAGTGGAAGTGTGTTGTGCTGCCGGACCTGTGCGTGGGAAGCTTCCTGATGCCTCGTCGCAGAATACGGCAGTCATTCCAGCACGTTTCGGAGTTCGACAGAGGACGAATAGTAGCTTATCGCGACAGCGGTTTATCGTACCGAGACATCGGCGCCCGTCTGGGACGACAACCAGACACAGTGAGGCGACTATGAATTCGGAGCGTGCAGGAGGGACGGACGGACCGACGTGAGCGATTGCCGCAGCCGCGGCACACCACCGAACGAGAGGACCGGCATGTTGTGCGGCGGGCATTGACGGCTCGCACTGCCACTCGACGTACGTTACCGCAGGAATTAGGGTGTGTTGCGCAACAACCTGTGTCAGCACGTACCTTTCTACGTCGTCTGCAGGAGCGGGGACTTGTCGCACGGCGTCCATTGCTCCAATTACCATTGACGTTACACCACCGGCGAGTGCGGCGGCAGTGGGCCGTTGGACGCCGCACCTGGACTACGGAATGGCATGACATTGTCTTCTCCGACGAATCCCGCTTCTGCCTGCAACACCACGATGGTCGGATCCGCGTGTGGTGGCACCGCGGCGAGAGACTGTATGACGCCTGTATTATGCATCGCCATACCGGTCCGTCACCTGGCGTTATGGTTTGTGGCACAATTGGAAATGACACCCGCACCCCTCTGGTACGCATCGCCGGTACACTCAACAGCCACCGCTACATCTCCGACGTTTTGGAGCCTGTAGTCCTCCCTTACCTGCAGGACCTGCCAGCGGCCACGTTTCAAGAATTGTCGTGCGACAATTCTTCACGGCCCACTAGGTGTCACGGCTGCCGTGGCCTGCCCGTTCTCTCGATATGTCGCCCATCGAACACGTCTGGTCGCTGATCGGCAACCGAGTGGCCCGGCAAACAACACCCGCGGTTACGCCTGATGAACTGTGGTAACGTGTGGAAGCAGCCTGGACCGAAATACCCGAAGCCCACATCCAAAGCCTCTTTCGTTCGATGCCGCGGCGTGTAGCGGCCGTTATTGCCAGCCATGGGGGCCACACTACTTATTGCTATTTGCGTGTTCCACAAGTCGCACGGGCCTGTAAACTCAATCGTTTCATCTTTGTATCTGTTGTTATGTGTCCAGTAAATCTGGCTTTGCTATCTCGTGTGCTTCTTGGTGTTGCATTTTGAGTGGCCAGCAGTGTACTTTTGTTTTATTCTCACGGTTCAGGCTCTTTCCCATTATAGACTTTTTCCAAATAAAACTGCTAAGTGCCCAGATATGGTCTGAGCAACAGAAGGAGAAGATTGTCAGCCTAAAATTTATGCAGTGGCCGTTCCTAATTTAGATCCAACTAGTTCCGGGAAAAGGAGTCAACCAGTGTCATAAACCAAGTGCACCACCTTTGCTCTATTCGGGGCTCAAATCCGGGCGAAATCTATGACCAATCCGCCACCGGATCGGTTGAAAATTTCTGACTTGCACTTATAAGATGCTCAAATATAATAGGGCATCTGCTGAATCTGAAAGAAGAGCAGCAGCTGCAAAAGAAAAAAACCCACATATCTGGGGGTATGCTTCAATACGATCTCAGTTTCCCACTTCTTTTATGTTTTTCATTCTATCTAATTTTGTTTTCCGGCCACATGCTTAATTATTACTATATCCCACTGATAAATTATTTGTTTAGGTCACCAGGTGCAGCAGAGCCCAAGTTTGTTTTTTCTAGGAGAGACAACAAAATTTCATACTTGTTAGTCTCACTTTGCTACTCTTCAAAGAGAAACAAACAGTTTTTTTCCTTGGAATTTTTTTTGGGGGGAGGGGAGGTCTCAACATTTTACTTAGGAAGACACTATGTTTTGAGCATCTCCATTTCCGAAGCTGTTAAATGACACCTTTCACACAATCAATATTATCAAAGATCAGAACAGAAATACTCAAGATATCGATATTAAGATAATACAACGTTTGTCGCAAATATTTATTTTTTCCAGTCGACCATGGTTTCGCTGGGTCTTGACCTAGCTTCATCAGGACGAATGGCACTTAAATATTCAAATTGTATATAATATCATAAATGGTGTTTACAGTCACGGGTTTTGGTTAGTTGCTTACACGAGCTTGATAGAAATGGTGTGGGCGCCATGTCATTAACAAGTTGCGAAGAATTATGATATACATATAAAGCTTCCAAAATATCGAGTTTGGTGGTTGAATCTGGCTTGTCAATTTGTTTTGCTTCTTCAAAGAGAAATTTATAATCCTGGTAACAGTAGATTTTCGTAACTAGCAGATTCATTAACATGACAGTGTAAATTACATATCTGATATCTACGAAAAGGTGAGTGCGTGTTAATTTTGTCAGTAAGTATGAAGGGAATGATACTGATCTCGAATCCGCACGACTTTGTTAATTTTTTTTTTTTTTTTTTTTTTTGGATTGTAGGTTTAACGACTACCGTGAGCAACTCAATGGGCTATAAGCAGTTGACCGTCCCTAATTTAGGATCACTGGTGGTTCGAGGGAAGAGAGAGAACAAATGCCGTAAGACAAACACAACATCCATGCCTCATGAGATTCGTACCCGGACCCCTTTCGGGCGAATGATCAGAAGCCAGACGCTTAGACCACTGCGCCACCGGGGCGGCCTGCATGACTTTACTCTGCCATCATTGCCTTGAACAGGACATTGTTTATATCAAATATGTAACTATATTGACAGAATGCCCCAGACTTGCTCAGTCCCCTAATCACAGGATGAGCAAAGAATGACGCATTCTGTAATAATTTTATACTCTTTTGAAAAGGACCATACATTTTTACGAAAAGGGCCATTCATTTCTCTTTGAAGAACAAAACTAATTGACAAGCCAGATTCAACCACCAAACTTGATATTTCGAAAGCTTTCCATATATATCAGAATTCTTAGCAACTTGTTAATGACATATGGCATCCGCACAATTCCTATCAAGCGAGTGGAAGCAACTAACCAAAACCAGTGACTGTAAACACCATTTATGATATCGCATACAATTGGAATATTTACGTGCCATTCGTCCTGATGAAGCTAGGTCAGCACACAGCGAAACCATGGTCGACTTGAAAAAATAAATATTTGTGGCAAACGTTGTATTATCTTAATATACACTGCTGGCCACCCAAAATGCAACACCAAGAAGGACACGAGATAGCAAAGCCAGGTTTACTGGACACATAACAACAGATACAAATTTGAAACGATTGAGCTTACAGGCCCGTGCGACTTGCGGAACACGCAGACATCAATAGTTCGTGTGGCCCCACATGGCTGGCAATAACGGCCGCTACACACCGCGGCATCGAACGAAAGAGGCTTTGGATGTGAGCTTGGGGTATGTCGGTCCAGGCTGCTTCCACACGTTACCACAGTTCATCAGGCGTAGCCGCGGGTGGAGCTTGCCGGGCCACTCGGTTGCCGATCAGCGACCAGACGTGTTCGATGGGCGACATATCGGGAGAACAGGCGTGCCACGGCAGCAATGACACCTGGTGGGCCGTGAAGAATTGTTGCACGATGCGTGCCAGTGAGGGCGCGCGTTGTCCTGTTGAAACGTGGCCGCTGGCAGGTCCTGCAGGTAAGGGAGGACTACAGGCTCCAAAACGTCGGAGATGTAGCGGTGGCTGTTGAGTTTACCGGCGATGCGTACCAAAGGGGTGCTGGTGTCATATCCAATTGCGCTCCAAACCATAACGCCAGGCGACTGACTGGTATGGCGATGCATAATGCAGGCGTCATACAGTCTCTCGCCGCCACACGCGGATCCGACCATCGTGGTGTTGCAAGCAGAAGCGGGATTCGTCGGAGAAGACAATGTCGTGCCATTGGGTAGTCCAGGTGCGGCGTCCAACGGCCCACTGCCGCCGCACTCGCCGGTGGTGTAACGTCAATGGTAATCGGAGCAATAGGCGCCGTGCGACAAGTCCCCGCTCCTGCAGATGACGTCGAACGGTACGTGCTGACACAAGTTGTTGCGCAACACATCCTAATTCCTGCGCTAACGTTCGTGATGTGGCGGAGCGAGCCGTCAATGCCCGTCGCACAACATGCCGGAACTCTCGTTCAGTGGTGTGCCGCGGCAGCGGCAATCGCTCACGTAGGTCCGTCCGTCCCTTCTGCAATCACCGAATCCATACGCGCCTCACTGTGGTTGGATATCGTCCCACACGGGCGCCGATGCCTCGGTACGATAGGCCGCTGTCGCGATAAGCCATTATTCGTCCTCTGTCGAACTCCGAAAGGTGCTGGAATGACTGCCGTATTCTGCGACGAGGCATCAGGAAGCTTCCCATGCACAGGTCCGGCAGCACAACACACTTCCACTACTTACCGAGAAGCACTATAAGAAGGGTGCCTTCTGTGCACTCTTCAATCATGTGCCCTGCAATACTAATCATTTGCATGTCCTCTCGCGGGCGACGCATGCTGCGAATTTCAGGCCAATCGGATGCTTCCTTCTTGGTGTTGCATTTTGGGTGGCCAGCAATGTATATAATCGTCACAAGACTGTATGTAGTCTCTGAAGTCAATACTCAAAATATCTGTTTACGTAAATGTATTAAGCATGGTAATTCGAACTTTGGTGCGATGTGGCTACGATATCTATAACGTTGTAGGTAGATTTGATATGATATGATACCGGTAGCAATAAAATTATATTAATGACAATTTTTTTTCAGCACTAAAGGAAATCCTGAAGACCAGCCTCTCTTCACTGATATCGAAATTGAAAATTCTTCAGCTCCTAGTTTGATTTTGGTATTGTTCAAGTCCTTTTGGCCATGGCTTCTGATTGCATTCGTCCTAGAAGTGATTTTTAATATTGTGAAGTTCATTCCACCCCTCATATTAGGGTAAGTTAGTCAATTTCCTGCAGTATAATTTATGCTGTATGAAGAATTATTATATTATATAATTTTTCTACTTTTCGTTTGGCTGAAAAATACTTACAAACCGTATCTTTTACTTTTGTAAGTTTTGAAACTGCAAATTGAAATGCACACAGCGTTATTCATAAATAACCTGAAACACATACAAAAATCTATTCTAAAATCATCTGTCGGGGGGAATGTAACATTCTGATTGGTAGGGGAGCTGCGAGAGTTTTGTTTACACATCACGAATTTTCAGTGATAGTGCTATGGTGATCTTGCCACACGGCAACCATTCTTATTTTGTGTTTTTGGGGTTTAACGACCACCGTGCCCATATGAGGCTATATTATATATAAGCAGCCTCCCATCCCTAATTTGGGGCCACTTGTTTCAAAGAGGGAAGAAAAATAGTATCTTGAAACATGTAACTCATCCACGCCTTATCCGGACCCAACTGACAATTAGCTGAAGCCTGCGCCTCTGACCACTCAGCGCAGTAGATCGTTCTTTGTCTCTAAACAGGTCGTCCTAGTTGTAATATGCAAAACGATACAAATAGATTCTTGTGTGTTGAGATTAAGCGAGACAGAAAATATCACAGTTTCAGTTGTGCGGTTCAAACATAGCATGATAAGGAACTTACCTTTACGAACAGCAATCATGCGTCGCACAGTTTGAAGGGACGGGATGTCTGCAAAGACAAGCCTTTCTGTTGCACTTCTTGTGTCACACATACCAGAAGAAAAGATCGCCATTCCTAACATAAGTGGCTACGTAATCGCTGGCCAGACTGTCAAAGAACAAGATAGATACTAAACGTGCAAGTGACGTCAAACCTTTCGATGTTTTGACTAACTCTTCGGGTCTCCCGAGCTGCTATGCACGCTGTTACTGGGAGCCAGCGTTCCGCGTCGCAGGCTACTGATAAGAGAGTCTATGTTTTGAATCGCTCTAAAACGAACTTGCTTTCGGAAAGCTGAATTTAGTAGGGCGGTTGAACACATCTAAATACTATATTGGCATATTAGTATGTTTATCATGATTTGATCGCACCTAGAACTCTGTAGTAGAAAAAATACTTCAGGTGTTGGTAACAGTCCAAACGGCCTGTTTGAATGCAAGAAAAGTACAGCTTACCTACTTCGGCCCGCAAATTCAATATTTTGTTTATTGCCTTGCGAAAGATTTAGAGAATAAAAAGCTCAATCTCATACAGGAATTTCCTTATTTCGCTGCTATTGTTGATGCAACTCAGGGCTTGGAAAAAATCGACCAGCTGAGTGTAAAGTATATACATACAGTAGATTCCGGTTAAATATGATACATTGGGGCTAGTACACTTTGGCCCAATTAAGCTGATGCCTCAGTTATCCGAAGTTTTATCCCAAAGAGCTAATTTGGGATGTTCTTCACGAATTGTCCCAAATGAACGGCTGTCCCAATTAACGGAATATAATGTGCGTGTGTGTGTCGAAATAAAGCAGGACGCTGCAAGTGATAATAAGCTTATTTTTTTAAAAACTGAAGTCGTTTTTAAGATTTCGTGGCTTGAGTAATCAAAGGGCTGTTGGGATATCATCTAAAATTTTGGACGTTGTGTTAAATGTACTCTTAATGTAAATAAATGCCGTGATCAGTGCTATAATGGTGAAATTTGTAGAATTTTTTCTGGCGCTCCAGCAAGAATTACAGAAATTGTGGAAAATGCTATGTACGTCCATTCTGTAGCTTACAGTTTAAATTTAGTTTTCAGCGACGTAGTGAATGGTGTAGAAAAGGTAACAATTTTTTAAAGGTATTATTGTTGTTGCGACTTTCTTGGCTACAGCCATTGAGGAAAAGGAGATATTCTTCTCATATTTGTAAATTTAGGAATTTTCTAGTGGCCTGGCAGGTATGTAGCATGGGTGCCGTTTGAATTGGGTGAGGCAGTCTCTGCGGTAATCCTAATTCCTCGAGATTTTTTAGAAAGCTATTTGGTTCCATTGCGGTTGCCGAAATGAGAACTGGTGCTATTTATGTTGTGCTTTGTTTCCAAATCCTCTGTATTTCCATTCGCAGTTTCTGATATTTTGAGATTTTCTCAGATACAGTTCCTTGGATATTTTTCTGTTACGTTGAGCCGCTACATCTACAGCGTGTTTCAAAACTAATGGAACAAACTGTAAGGGCTGATAGAACACACCGAAACAAGCACATTTCGTCATAGAATGCATGGTCGCAAGTTACGAGGTTAGGCGCTGGAGGGCTCTTACCGTTTCCCCACACACGCCGTCTTTCGCAACGCAAAGACAGGTATGGCACAACAAATCAAAACAAAGCTTTATTGCAGATAAAATAAAAAAACAAAACGTGACATCTCAAAATTACATCACATTTGCAAACATTAATAAGTAAATACTGAAATTAATTACATTTACAGAAGCTGCTCAAAAGGGCGACTGATACACGCTTCGCATCGTCGACGTAAAGATGCCCGTATGTTGTGGAAAAAACCAGGCATTTCCCGGACAGCTGCAGCAGCGACCTAAAGTCTGGCGACTAGTTCCTCGTTGGAATCAATGGAAGTGTCGTACATTACGTCCTTAAAATGTCACCATAAAAAGAAATCCAGAGGGAACAGATCTGGTGATCGTGGGGGCCAAGCGATGGGTCCACCTCGGCCAATTTATTGGCCTCGAAATGTGGTCTTCAAGTAACCACACACCTGAGTGCTGAAATGAGCTGGCGCTCATCATGCTGGAACCACATTTTACGGCGGACGGCTGCTGGTACATGATGGATCAATTCAGGCAAGACTTGTTGAAGGAAAATAAGGTACGCCCTCCCATCCAGACGTTCCGGTAAAAGATATGGGTCTTTGCGTTGCGAAAGACAGCGTGTCTGGGGAAACGGAAAGCGCCCTCCAGCGCCTAACCGTGTAACTTGCGACCATGCATTCTATGACAAAAAGTGCTTGTTTCGGTGTGTTCTATCACCCCTTAAAGTTTGTTCCATTAATTTTGAAACACCCTGTATTAATTGTGTCTTCAGTTTTTTGTCTACAATTACAATATGTCAGGTCAATTGTGGTCAATAGTCTTTCATTATTATTTTCCGTGTATGTTCATTGGGATATTCTGTCGAGAAGAAAGTCAGAGACAACATTAAAAAAAATCAAATCCGCCTCGCTGGTCTAGTCCTTAGTTATCTCACACTGCTGTCGAAGAACATTTCCACAAAATTTTGAAAACGCTCTCCAGATTTTGATTGGAAAATGCTAAAAAGGACGAACGCAATCAAGCAAGCAAACTCAAAAAAGAAACTGAGAACTTTGAATTTGTTTTCATATTGACAATAGTGGTAAAATACTTTCGACGGTAGATTCTGCTTTAAAAATGTTGCAGTTCAGCGACTTAAATGTTATAAAATTTGTAATACTGAAATTGTTGCAGTTCAGTGATTTAGATGCTACAAAAGCTTGTAATATTGTAAGCAGAAGCAGAGTATTTGTCATTTTCTTGTAGGACTTCCGTCCACAGTGAGTAGAGTTTAGGTCCCAGCCGCGAGTTCGCCTTTTGGGCAGGACACAGAAATGGAAGGAATGAGAGCAAGTCTAGCGACTTTTGACAGAACAGTTTGTAGTGAGATTAGAGTACAGTAGATGGCGCCACCGTACAAGTATGATGTTGCACATAGAGGGGTGAGAGAATTTCAGGGGGGCATAGGAAAGGATTACTATTTAACCAGTGGGTCCAGCCTGGGGGCCGTCACTTAACGTGCTCGTTCGATGCACGGCGGATATTCAGCGATTGTTAGTAAATCACACCATCTCTGAAAGATCAGCCCAGGACCGAACCTGAGGACCTTGCATTGATAGTCTGACTCGCTAACCACTAAGCCATCCGCGGCCAATATTGTAAGCTAAGACTCATGAATATTTTTACTAATGTTTTTTAAATTTATTATTGAATATAATTTTACAAAAAAAAAAAGATCTATTTCTCATAATGAGGCGTGTGCGAAAGGCGGGATTGTTTCAGATTTCTCTTGATGACGGCGTTGACGCTCACGTCGATGCCAGCCATCTTCAGGTGCAAGGAGTTCGACAGTTGCAGATGGTTTCGAAATTTAGTTTCGAGTCTTACCATTGCCGAAAATCCAGCTTCACAGATGTACGAAGATGTGAAAGCGATCAGTACCTTTAAAGCTCTCATCAGTAGAAAGAGTTGGACGCTTGTTGAACGGACAGCCAGAACTGCGTCAATTTTTTGCGGTTGAAATTCATTTTTAACGAGGTGTCTTCGCTTCAGAGGTATATATAGATTTTTTTTTCGGAGGGTAGGGGGCGACAAAATTGGAAGTTTTTAAATCCACTAGACAAAATAAAAGTTAATGAAAAATAGGAGAAAAAATTAAAGCATTTTTTACGCTTTCCAACTGTAGGTTGAAGAAGCGTTATATGCTCCAGCTTTGTTCATCTGCCTGTCCGCACGATAACTCGCGTAAAAATGGTTCGATTTCGATGAAAATTTAGAACATGATACGGGACAACCTGGGGACGAATACTATTGAAAATGGACTTAATGGGGTCAAAGATCAGCACATAGGACTGCGATTCATTCCATCGTCCTTATGCGTTATAATAACGTAAAAATGCTTCGATTGCGACAAAACTTTTTCATGCTGTTCCGGAGGTATACTGAACCGGTTCTGTTGAATATAATCGAAATGGGGTCAAAGGTCAGGGCCCTTGAGTGAGATTTATTCCACAGCAATTATCCTCATAACTTGAGTAATGATTTCTAGTATGTTGGAAAGTTCATCATAATCAATGCATTGCATGATTTTACCAATTTGTTTATAATGTAAGTTGATGCATTTTTATAAAAATAAAGCATTTTCTTCAAATGTAAGCCCCATGTTAACAAAAAAACTTCGGGGGAGGGGGGGGGGGGGGCAAGGCCCCTTGGGCTGCCTCTCTAAATACGCGCCTGCTTCGGGTACATCGATGAGTTCTTCGTCGGTCTTTTTCGATAGCCCAATCGTCATGTCGCACTGAAACGGATTCACAACCAAACTCTTTTTTAACAATCAGTTGTTTTTTCAACGCGTTCAAATGTGGAGAGATCTCGAAGATTGTGTCACCAGCTTTTGATTTTCGATGATAAAGGTTTTAAATGTTTCAAAACAGTCATACTTGCTGTGTTCAATGTTCTACGTGCTCACAAAGAAGATAAACTTTCGTTTAGATCATTTCGAAGTTAATGCACGTACTGTAGTAACCAGACTTGACACGAGAGAAGATGGTTCTGCTTAAATATGATTGAAAATTCTGAAAACGTCTAGCCATGGAAACGTCCAGTAGATTTTCGAGTTAGATGCGTGCTCTAGTCATTAGATGGCAGCACTAGCGGGCAGTGGCGGGTTGCCTATCCTGCTTTGGAAGACGCCACAGGTACAGAGTACAGACATGAATCTTGATAACCGTATTCGCATATTATGCACTTTATTTTTATCCCCTTTTTCATTTTCCTCCTTTTCTTCACTTTCCCATATTGTTTATGATTTTCTGTTTTCGAATAACTACGAGGGTGATTTCAAAAGTTTTGCACACTGTGTGTTATCTCTTAAAAAACGAATTTATTTCATAATACACCATTACAGACCTTCGAAGTAATCTTCATGTTTCTTTATGACAGCGACCCAACGTTTGGGCAAGTCTTGTATTCCAGTCAGGAAACCTCCATTGTTGAGTTGTCGGATTACTCGGGTCACCTCAATAGTCACATCCTGAATCGTTTTCCTCGGAGTGGCTTTTTCAGTTTTGGGAACCAGTCGCAGTTCGGTGGACTCATTTCAGGACTGTATGGCGCGTGGGGAAGCAATCCCCATCCATACTTTTCCAGAATGTCTCTTACAACATGCGGCCTTGGGCAACATGCGGCCTCGCGTTGTCGTGCAGATTGACGACATCAACTTTGAGCATGTCGGGCCTTCTTTGGCGAATCTTTGGGCGCAAAACATTTTGCAGAAACCTTTTGTAGTATTCCGCTGTTACAGTGGTCCCTTCGGGCCCACAGTCTGTTGCTATCACTCCAACCTTGTCATAGGCCGTATTCATCATCAGCTTAACCTTCGATTGTTGGCGGCAGAATTTTTTCTGGCGAGGTGATGCTGGATGTTTCCAATGAGCGGACTAAAATTTCAGTTCTGGTTCAAAACCTCGGTTTCGTCTATAGCAACAATGCTGTCCAAAAACTGTTCGCCTTCTGTCTCGTACCGCTGAAACAATTCTGCGATCCCTTTGTGAACTGCTTGCTGTTCTTTACTTAGATTATGCGGAACCCACGTGGCAGCCACTTTTCTCTTCTGTAATTTTTCAGTTAGGGTTCTGAAAACCGAAGCGGTAGATATGTTTGCTTCATATGCATATCTTCACATGTTATCCTTCGATCTTCTTCCAAAATGTTGTTGACGATAACCACAGAAGTGTCGTTTGTTGCATCTGATGGCCGGCCGCTTCCTTGATGCTTTCCCGACCTTGGTGGAAACGAGAAGCCCACCGTGACATTATGCTACGATCAACTACCTAACCTCACAAACTTCACACAGAGGTTTATGAATCTGATAGGGGATTTTCCTCTCAAACACCAAACAGAAGTCATCGCTCTTTCCACGTTAATAAGTCACGGAAAAATTATCATTGGCCGCCACCGGGAATCGAACCCAGGGTCTTCCAGTTACGCGCCGGACATGCTACCATTGCACCACACAGGCCTCGAATTCTCGAGACTCACAAGTGGTTAACTGCCAAACCACATGGCAGGTTGCTTCATGGAGCCCAGCAGTGCTGGGGATTCACCAAAGATGGAAAGCAGCAAATGAACGAATTACTAGGAGGCGATTGAATAAATCATACACTCGACGTGGATCAAGAACACCAAACAGAAGTCATCGCTTGTTAATAAGTGGGTCACGGAAAAATTCTCATCGGCCGCCAACGGGAATCGAACCCATGTGGTTTGGCAGTTAATCACTTGTGAGCCTGGAGACTTTGAAGCCGCTGTGGTGCAGTGGTAGTATGTCCTGCGCGTAACTGGAAGACCCTGGGTTCGATTCCCGGTGGCGGCCGATGAGAATTTTTCCGTGACTCACTTATTGACGTGGAAAGAGCGATGACTTCTGTTTGGTATTCCTGATCCACGTCGAGTGTATGAATTAATTCATCTCAAAGTTTCAATTTTAATGTAGGATCTCTGGTCGCTAAGCGAGATCTGACGTGACTCACTTTCTTCCTCCATTTCTTGGCAAAACTTTTCGGAACAGGAACAAATTAGCCAGCAAACGTAGACACAACTTTGTATACTGAAGTTTGACTCACAACTGGCGCAACGATTGGAGCGATTGCATCATCCTACGTGCAGCGCCTGCGCAGTGTGCAAAACTTTTGAAATGACCTACGTACAAAATGTTCACATTTCAAAAAAATTTTCGTGGCCCACAAAAAATCGGGTCGCGACCTGCTGTTTGGGAAACGCTTCCTTAGGATAATTGATATTGTTAAAGTGTATCTTAAAACAAAGCTTTCAGGTACACAATAAATCACGAAAGATTTTTCATTTAAGCCGCAAAATTTTCTGAAACTGAATAATTTACGGGATATGAAAAAATTGCCAGTCAGTTTCTGGAGCACCAAGATGAAGGTTAGAACATCGCTTTCCTTAGTAACTATAACTATTTCGAAAAGTGGGAACAAAATTCGAAACTAAATACTATAAGTTAAATAGATGATTTAGCAATGTAAGGTGAGTTCGAGTTTCAGTGAGGCGATATCTATAATGATGTATTTTTCTTATGATGAATTTTTTTCTAACCGTACTATAATGACAGGTGCTAATATTAATAGGTTCTCCTCCGAACTGAACTCATAATAAAACTATTTACGAAGCGCACTGCCGCAACAAAGGCTAAGTGAATTACCATTGTTGGCCATCGAATCCAACATACCTGCCGATATAGATGTACAACACATTATAACTGTATTTTCTGCTGCAGAATCAAGAAAACGGTTCTGATTTTTCTTATGCACAAAATTAGATGTGGCCTGCGGACTTTTCGAGTCAGGTATGGGGAATATGATACAATATATTTCCTTTAAAAGCACACAATATTGATTAATTATGTTTTGTGTGTTAAGTAAATTATTCAGAAAAGCATTGTGAACCGTAGCATTGCAATAACAAATTTTAGTTATGCCTTATAATAACTATTAAGGAGGGGGGTTTGAAAGACAAACCTTTAGTTTGCAGGGTTTTTTTGCTTGCGAGGGATATTTAACATGCTGTTCAGCATACCTTATTCTAGGAAGGTGGATTAGAGGTAGCAATTATTAATAAATTTAAAACCTGAAAAATTTAATGACTTGGCGTACAGAAAATGCTTTATTTAGGAAGAAACATGTTGTATATGTTCCAGTGATATTTGAGAATTGATTTGCTTTTAACATTTTCATGATGTGTGAAACGTATGGAGAATTAGTTATTTCGGATAAAAAGCCATCATGTGGGTGCTCTAGAGTGATTCATACGCCTGGTACACAGCGATCTAGTACCCAGTAGCGAGTGGACACTTTGGTTTCTTCGGGATAGGGGTCAAAAATACACAGTCGAGTCACATTATTGTGACCACCTCCTACTTTTGACGTCAACAGCGCGTTGCCAGCGAAAGAAGGCACGTGTCGTGAGCTGGCTTGGAGGGTATATAAGGTGTGCTGTAGGCATTCTGAAAACATATCACTCCTTGCTGTCATGGATAAAAGGAGCGATTCATCAGATTTTCAAAAGGGGATTATTATCGGCTTTCGGACGAAGGGCGGCAGTATTTCTGAAACAGCGCAGTTTGTGAACTGTTCGCGTGCTGCTGTGGTTAAAGTGTATCGTGATTGGAGAAATGGCACCACTGCGATTAGCGACGTGGAAACTGAGGAGAACCACGTGCCCATGAATGAAAGGTGAACGTCGCCTGTGAAGGTGCGTGAGGGCCGATCGATACGCTACAGTGGAGCAACTCAGTGGCCGAATGAACCAGGGGGCTACCGGAAGGGTGCCTCAAACGACAGTTAAGCGAACTCTGCTGCGCATGGGGCTCCGATGCAGATGGATGGTCACTGCACCTATGCTAAGGAAGGTGCATCTGCAGAAAAGGCTTACATTCGCACGGCAGTATCGGAATTGGACCTCCGCTGATTGGCAAAGGATTGACTTCTCCGATGAGTCACGTTTTCTGCTTCATCGAATGGATGGACGTTAGCGTATAAGGCGAGAAACATCGGAGAACACACTCTCTTTAACCACTGCTGGCAGAACACAAGCTGGTGGGGGCAGCGTTATAGTCTGGGGAATGATTTCGTGGCATTCTCTGGGTCCACTCATACCCTGGAAGGCACTATGGGACCGAATTAATTATGAATCCATCCTTGCAGACCACGGACACCTATACATGGTGATTGCCGTCCCTAGGAAGGATGGGATCTTCTTTCCAGCACGACAATACGACGTGTCACACAGCTAGAAATGTCCGAGAGTGGTTGGAAGAGCACGATGAAGACTTCAGCACACTTCCCTGGCCCCGTAATTCCCCAGGCTTAAACCCAATTCAGCATCTGTGGGACCACCTCGGTTGTGTTGTTCGCTCTATGGATCCTCCACCACGAACCCTCCAGCAGCTGTTAGATGCACTGTAGTCAGCATGGCTCCACATACCTGTGAACACCTTATTGAGTCACTCCCAGCCCGTCTAGCTGCTGTCCGCGCTGCACACGGCGGTTACTCTGGGTATAAGCTGGTCGACCGTGTGCTTTACATTGAGACCTAACTGATATTGTGCGGGTGACACTAAAATTCTCGCTTAGCCACTGTGACCTCCCGTCAGAAATGACGGGATAATAATAGAAATCGAAACAAATTCCAACTTTCTTCTGAAAAACAAAGCTAATAAAAAAAAAAACTTTTTTCAAATAATTTGAGTTTTTTCATGCTTAGGATGCCATTTTTGTAAGTTCTTTTTCATTTTAGAAGCAGACAAAAATGATTAAAATCAAAAATTGACTTTTCTTTAGAATATTAAAAATAATTGCTGTAAAAAGTTTTTGTCAGAGTTTTTTTGTTTGGTTTGTGGATCAAAAGATGAGACATAGTTAATGTGCCTGCCATCAGACAGGCACAC
Organism: Macrothele yani; assembly: GCA_039090855.1. NCBI lineage: Eukaryota > Metazoa > Arthropoda > Arachnida > Araneae > Macrothelidae > Macrothele > Macrothele yani. Next base: position 48,672,922 of record CM077012.1, read on the forward strand.
CATCCATGCCTCATCCGTACCTTGAACCGGGGCCCATCTTGGAAGAATGGTCGAAATCAAGTGGCTCAGACCACTCGGCCACCGACCGACCGTCGGTGTTTCCCCCAAGAGAAACTAGTGCAGTTCTGGATAAAGTAGAAACGCGTGAAAATTTACCACTGATTCTGTCTAAAGATTTATTATTTCACCTGTTCCATTTCATTGGCAATTTTGCCTAACGATTTTTTCACAAAATACATTTTTACCATTCTCCAGTGTATGCATGTAAAATGTTATTCTTTTTCTCTGCATACTACAAGAAAATGCATTATGTGAAATGAAAATGAGCATTATCTTAGAATATTCTGGCAAAATCCTTGCTTCTACATTAGATTAACCACTTGCAACACGGTTGTTTCACTCCAAGCGATATCTTATAATACACTGACGGAAAAAAATCCCAACACCACGAAAAAATAGTTGTAGAGGAATGAAATGGCGGCAATACATTTGCATAGGTAACATATTAAATCGATTAAGGTTTCAAGATCACAGCTTATTGTAAGCGCGAGAAGAGCCATTTTAAATGTGAAATGCTGGTACATTAATAACCGGTGTAACCGCCAGAATGTTGAATGCAAGCACGCAAACGTTCATGCATTGTGTCGTACAGGTGTTGGATGTCAGTTTGTGGGATGGAGTTCCATGCCTGTTGCACTTGGTCGGTCAATACAGGGACGGTTAATGCTGGTTGGGGGTGACGCTGGAGTTGTCGTCCAATGATGTCCCATACGTGTTCGATTGGTGAAAGATCTGGTGACCTAGCAGGCCACGGCAACATGTCGACACTCTGTAGAGCATGTTGGGTTACAACAGCGGTATGCGGGTGAGCGTTATCCTGTTGGAAAACACCCCCTGGAATGCTGTTAATGAATGGCAGCACAACAGGTTGAATCACCAGACCGACGTACAACTGTGCCGTCAGGGTGCGTGGGATAACCACGAGAGTGCTCCTGCTGTCATAGGAAATTGCTCCCCAGACCATAACTCCAGGTGTAGGTCCAGTGTGTCTCGGCCGCAGACAGGTTGGTTGCAGGCGCTCACCTGGCTTCCTTCTAACCAACACACGGCCATCACTGGCACCCAGGCAGAACCGGCTTTCATCAGAAAACACAACAGATCTCCACTCCGTCCTCCAATGAGCTCTAGCTTGACACCACTGACGTCGCAAACGGCAGTGGTTTGGATTAAGTGGAATGCACGCTACAGGGCGTCTGGCTCGGAGCTGTCCTTCAAGTAACCGATTTGTAACAGTTCGTTGTGTCACTGTGGTGGCAACTGCAGCTCGAATTGCTGCCGCTGACGCGGTACGATGCGTCACGGCCATACGCCGTACACGGCGGTCTTCCCTCTCAGTAGTGCCACGTGGCCGGCCGGAACCCGGTCTTCTTGAGGCAGTACCTTCCCTTGACCACCGCTGCCAAACAATCATGCACAGTGGCTACATTCCTGCCAAGTCGTTCTGCAATATTGCGGAAGGAAAATCCACCTTCTCGTAGCCCTATTACACGACCTCGTTCAAACTCCGTGATCTGTTGATAATGGCTTCTTCGTCTTCTTAAAGGCATTCTTGAATAACATCAACACACTACGTCGAATCTCAACGATAACTAACGCTCACGAACGTTACAGCGCGTATTTACAGAAAACCTGCTTTGCATGTTCCGAGGGCGCTACTAGCGCCACACGTATGCGCCGAGCGCGAAATTTGCATAAACGTCATCTTACAGATGTACTCTCACCGAGTACCAACTGTCGTTTATCTAACACAACCCCTTCTTGGTGTTGGGATTTTTTTCCGTCAGTGTAGATTTACTTAGTATTCACGCTTTTCTCCCAAAAAGTTTAACTCAAAACAGAATTTTATTTGTGTATCCTCGCATTTTGGTGTTCAGTGGTAATTGTGATAATAGATAGCGCCACATAACTGATCCAGGCTATGCAACTTAATTACTCACGAACGGTGGAACAGAAGAACAAACAAACCTAGCTTTTTTATGTTTATAGAAATAACTTCTTTTTCCTGCGTTCAGTTCTAAGTATTGGAAGAACTGGCTCAGGCGTTCCACTCTGTACAATTTGAGATTTGTCTTTATATGAAAGCTGGAAAAAGGGACACTTTGGTTCGTTAATGATATAATTCGCTTCAATTCAAGTACACTGAGTGCACTCAATATTACTCGTCGTGATTCACTGACTCTCTCAAATCGCATTCAGAACTGAAATAAAACAATCGGGATAGAGCACGGGCTTTCTCGGCTGCATGCAAGCGACCAGCTCGCGGGAGATATATATATATATATATATATATACCTTCTTGTAGCGAAACCTTGCTATTCAGGTTACACTGCAACATCGCTGTCATGGATGGAGCGTATTTATTGAGGTAGGGGTGGGCTGCAGTCCCAGATGAAACCCCTTCTCTATAGTAATAGTAAATCCTTGGGTTCGTGAAAACACAAATTTGCCGATGGCGGTTTCGAAATCGAATTATTCTGCTCCGGAGACTAATTCTTTCCCAATTAAGCTACACCGACAAGTGCTTAATACTTCTAATTGCCGTCTTGATATGTGCGTCATCTCTATAGTATGTCGCATATATCCTTTCCCTTGAGAAAGGTGGCCGGGGGGGGGGCACGAAATCGCAGGTTTCGGGTCCGCCGCAAACCATGCTTGAAGTAACTCTCTGTAGAAGGAGTTCTAATTAATTCCAGGCGATGTGTGGAACGAACATCACACATCTTTCGAAGAACCTAACGGCCAGTAGATTCGTTTATACTTTCGGGCGACAGTGCGAAAACGCAAGTTTGCTAGTGGTGGGGCTCGAACCCGCATCCTTCTAATCCGGAGTGAATGCTTTCCCAATTAAGATACACCGACGAAGTTTATAGCAGCAACTTTGCTGTGTGGACATGTGCGTCATCTCTGTAGTACGTCACATGGGGGCTAAATGTTTGGGGGGACTTAATGATCATGTATATATAGATACTGTATATATATGTCCACCTACTAGCCGCCTATGATGGGGACGCGATCGTGAGCCTAGCAGGCAGGTCTTCGACTCATCTAGCAAAGACACGGCATGTGTCAGCATTCCTGCAGGTAGCCATTGCTTACGAAACCTTATTCTGTTAGTCAAAGCGAATGAATTTACACGTGTTTTTGCAGATTGGGACAGAAGTTATCACCGAAAATTAAGGTACAGGATAGCTAATGACGAGAGAGAAACATAATAAATTCATCAGTTTTTCAGAGTTTGACTATCAAAACCATGCCACGCAGAAGTATGAGTTCCGTGAGTCATATTCATCAGCTTATTTGGAGATCAGATAAATACAGTGCTATTTTTTACTTGCAAAAACATGTGGTTTCCAATACTCAGTTTGATCACCATGATTTTTAAGACATTTCAAAACAAAGCTGAATGAATTTTATAGCTCAACAACTACAGTACATGTATATACTCTCAAAGAATGCATTGTACCTAGGGGACAGCAGTAGTCCTTCAACAAATAAAGAACCAGGTATCTTTCTGCGGAAGTAAGATCAAGAACCCATAAGCTCAAACTCACATATTCAACACCTCGAGAAAAATGTCAGTTTTTTTGACATAATTTTCAAATTCCTTGGGTATGCCTTTTGAAGTAAAATGAAAATAAAACAAAAAAAATATATTTCTTTCTTTTTGTTTATTTCTCCTACAGTTTGCTGATTGAATTCACCCAGAGCAACGAGTTCATGTGGAAAGGTTACTTCTATTGCATCTTACTCTTTACAATATCTACGATTGAAAAATTTATGCTTAATATGATATTACACCATTCGATGTCGGCAGCTCTGCAGTTCAAATCTTCTCTTTCGTCAGCAATTTACAGAAAAGTAAGTTTAGACATCAAATGAAAATTAATGTAATTAATAACAAGGAACTGTACACCAAATATATTTAAAATAGTATAACTAGACTAGTAATCCGAATTTATTGGCGTATAATAAAAAAACATCTTACCCAGAGAAGTCAAATTGAAGTCCGCTGATCCTATGTGGAATGATATAAAGAAATTAGCTTCCTACTCCACGCCTAAATCTACCGCCATTCGTGAAACCTTAGAGATCATTACCAACAGTAAAGCTTGCACGCTCTAGAATTGTCACGAATTTCGAACCAGTTCTTCAGATAATGCTGATTTTCCTCCCACGGTACCACGTGCCCAACCAATATGACGCCTTGTTTCTTGAAATGAATAATTGTATTCTTACCTATTCACTCATTGTCTAGTCAAGTCACCGCGTTCAAATTGTTGAAGCGTTCTTTTATTCAGCTGGCAGTTTGCTGTCTATCTTCCTTGAAAAAGCCATTTGGTCAATGTGCGAAAGCTTAGGAAGCCTTGACTTTTATTCTACGTCTATAGAATAAAATAAATATGCAGTAAATTCGGATAAATAGTACAGCTATACTATTTTAAGAAAATTAACGTCTTTCTTGCATGATAGAATTCGTACATAAAACCTATTAAAATTAGTGCCTGAGTAATGAAATTAGACAGCATAAAATAAAAAAAATAAAAAAACAGTGGAAAATAAATAATGCATTTTAAAAGTATGAAATTCTGTTTTTCCCTTGACGAAAGGAAGGTGCTGTTTGTAGGAAAGAATGCACTGATGGCTATCTTCACACTCATATTAGAATCACCAAAAGGAACGAAAAGGAACTCATGGTAGGGTCAGTTTCCCATGGAAAGAAACACTTATGTCAGAATCAATGTGGAAAGAAACACTCATATTAGGGCCATCCTCATATGGAAAGGGTTATTCACATTAGGATCGCAGTCATATGGAAAATTCGAATAACCTAAAGGACGGGATTTCTGGAAAGGACAAACTGAATCATGTTATTTAAGTTAATTATGTATGAATTATTTTTTTCCTGGGTAAATATCCAAGGATTATTGCTACTACTGGTTTTGATTATTCGGCAATAGCCGGTGAACAAAAGGCAGACAAATTGTTCTCACTCGGGCATTTACGAAGTTTTTTGTGTAATGCGGCATTTCTACAACATGACTGCCTTTTGGATCGGATGAAGCTGTTTTTGTGCCAATACCAGTTTTTCGAGGCATTTTAGGAAGTTGTTAAGGACAGCGGTAGCTGCCAAAATTACAACCAGCACGATATATGTAATGTTCTGTTTCCAGATTTTACGGAACTCAATTCGCAGATTTTGGAATTTGGAGATTTTCCCGGATACCTTTCTTTGAGTGCTAACTGCAAGAGAAACCGCCACACTGTATCTTCGTCGGAGTTTGTAGACTATTATAATGTCAGGTTCATTGTTGTCAATAATTCCTTCTGTGATGACAATTCTGTTTGCATCATGGCAAATTTCGAGGAAAGACTAAATGATACTTGCAATATAAGGTGAAAGACAGTCTTGGATTTCTTCATATTTAACATTAAAAATTTTTAAGTAGCTTTGCCATATCTTTTACAAGTGTGATATTTTGCTTACTATTATCATTACTATTATGAAAACTTATTAGCAATATTTATATTAGTGCGCATCTAGTAATTTTAATACATTATGTATTCTGATGTTTGCAAAATTTATGTTCAAGTGTCTCACATTGCCCCAATTTCAGTGGTTAACTTACCACATTCTTAAGTTTTAAAGGCCATTGCTTTGAATTAGAGTTGTTGGCTCTAAATAACTCTTGGAATCAGAACTATGGGATGATTACAAATGGAACTAGAACTTTTGGCCACCAGGCCATTTACTCCTCTGCATTTTCAGAATTTTGAGACCTGATAATCTTCATATTTAAGGTTAGCTCGAAAAAGTAATTGTAAAAAAAGAGTTTGTACGGAGAAGAAATTAGTGACACAAATATCCTCCCGAAAGCTACCGAACACCCTTGTTTGCGTTGTCCAATGAACCGTCGCGGCGGAACACGCGACTCAGATTTGTATTTACATATGGCAGACGGGCCATAAGAAGTTTCTCGTATTCATCATGGAACGTAAATCCGAGTTGAAAGATTTTGCGAGGAGTGTCATTGTCGGATCTAACGCGGTTTACTTATCGGTTCTTCGACTGCGGGCAGCCTGTAATATTTAAAATTGACCGTGGCTAACGCTATCGGAGAATGAAAGTACGATGGTATCAGAACCTTCCAACAACACCCCGGAAGATTACGGAAGCTCATCTCACGTGAGCGGAGTTCACTCGAAACAATGGTCTATCAACTCGTTGGTCATCCCTACAAAACATCAACCAGGAGTTTTGAGGCGTCATCGGGGATTAAGGTCTGAACAACAGAGTAGGTGCTGAGCATCATAGCTTCGGTTGTCATGGTAAAGCGACGGTGCATAAATGTTACGTTACCAACCGCATTCAGCGGTTTTGAATTCGGTAAAGGTGGTGCGATAGCGTGAAGCTGTTTCTTATGGTAGGGCCTCGGAAGTATAGTTTTTGCGCTCGGAACCATAAATGCTGAAGCCTACTTTAACATTGTGGGCATTTCCATGCTTATTACTATGTAGCAGTTCTTTGGTAGAACCACATTTTTGTCTGAACAAGATAATGCTCCTTGCCATACTTCAGGTGCTGTTACGAAGCAGTTCCTGGACGTAAATGTGCAGAAGCTGGATTAGTCAACTCAGTGTTCTTATCTGATACTTATGGGGTGAAATGCAACTTTGGTGAGGGCCAGAGCAGTGGTTGCACACAGATATTTAAAATAGTCATCGTTCTGTAGGAGGAATTGAGGACTTCACCTTCTGCAGCCTATTTTTTGTTAGTGGAGTGTGTCATATAACTGTCACGCTGCTAAGGCAAGTAGCAGTGGCATCAGTGTGAAACTGAAGTGTTTCTGAACGTAGTTTATAGGGTAGTGTATATACATAGTTTAAACGTTTAAGTATACAATATAGATGATTACAATAGAAACTAATATTTCATGAATATATTAACGTGCCTATTATTGCGCGTAAGTATATGATTCGGCATATTGTGCGTTTTGTTTATTTTTGTGTAATTTTGATTCTAGGCATTGAAATTATCATCTGATACACGAAAAAAGTACACTCTAGGGGAACTAGTAAGCTTACTGGCTGTAGACATTGAAAAGTTGTTCGGTCTGTTCGGATTCTTCACGTTTATATTTGGAGCTCCCATCCGAGTTGTAATTACAATTGTGGTCTTGTGGCGGTACTTGGGACCTTCATGCTTGGCAAGCCTGGTTGTGATACTCACAGTGATTCCTATAAGTTTACTTATGATAAGAATAAGTAATTCTGTACAGGTGAGATATTTGTCTTTTTATTTCTTTTGACAAAACGAATCTTTATTTTTTAAGTTTCAACTCAAGCTGTAGAAGCTCTACGAAGTTACAAACCGGTAGTTAAAATCATTATCTGTAATTACGACATTCTCAGCATAAAAGCGCTCTCCTAATGGGAATTGTTTCTTATCTTCGTGCAAGCTAGGAAGTTGAAAATCAGCCCACTGATTCTACACGTCCTAGAGAAAATCTCAAAAAAGTGAAAGCTTAAGTGCTCTGAAATGTTTTCGTATTTTTGGATCTTTGTACAATTTCTTACACATGATGGAAGTTTTTGCCTGCTTATGTATGAGCTGTAGAGATCAAAATTAGCACAATAATTGCTTAAAACTCTTGAATACAGCAAAAACGGAAAAAAAAATTAAGGTTAGTTAAGTTCAAGTGCCCGAGAAAAAAGCCTTGATTTTATTTATCCCTCTTTTGATGACGTCAACTTACCTTCTCGGGGCAGTTTAGATCACTTTATTTATTACGTGATCTGCATGTGAAAAAGGAATTCAAAGCCACAAAATTCTTTTGTTTTCAGGAGTCAGTAACTCCAAGTCAGAAACTGCCGTTACTGACTGACTACGAAAAAGACTGGAAATTTCAGGGTACTAGCTCATCCGGATGTAGGAAATACATGCTGGTCCAAAAGGTATGTTAAAAATTCATAGGGCTATACAGTATGCCACACGTAAATCACAGGACATGCTTTACTCCGCATAATGAAATACGTATATCATAACTGTTTCATTTCGTTGGTCATGCAAACTAGTTTTCATTGCATTGGACACATTAGTATTATAACATAGATATACTGTACTTACAATGCAGGAAAAGGCTCGGTCATGGCTTGCTACATAGAAATCAAGTCTTATATTCCTGTGCAAAGGAATTTAAGAATCACATACACGGAGTGATCACTGAATTGTGACCACCCCTATCAAAAGTGGATGCGGGCCGCTGATCACGTAATTTCCAAGAGGGCGCGATTAGTAGACCGACGTAGAATACATAAGCTGTGAGTGGAGCAACAGGTAGTAAAGTTCGGAGCGTGATGGGTAAACTGAAAGATTTATCGGACTTTGAGGAAGGCAGCTTGTGGGAGCTCGGAGATCGGGTGCCTCGATTTCCCAAACGGCTGAACTGGTGGGCTGTTCCTGAGCCACCGTAATTAAAGTGTATAAGACTGGCGTGAAAATGGTCAAACGACCCGGAGACAAAACTGTACAGGACAGCTAAAGGTTGATGTGAGAAGTGAGTGCTGGTTCCAATGACTCGTACAAGCAAACAGACGCAGCACTTTTCAACAGTTGACTACCAAATACAACAGAAGTCAACCCGGAACAGTATGTGTCCTGACCATGCGTCGCTCGCACGCTCGCTCGTATGGGCTATAACAGCAGACGACTCCAACGACATCCTTTCCTAACCACGGTTCATTGGCGCAAAAGACTCTCCTGGTACAAAGATCATGCAAGTTGGACGTCGGATGACTGGAAAAAGAGTGCTGGTCTGACGAGTCGCGTGTTTTACTCCACTCCGTGAATGGTCGTGTATGTATTTGGCGCAAACAACATGAGGCACTGAATCCATCCTGCATGGTCTCCACAATGCAAGCCAGTGGAAGCGGTTGTATAACGTGGGGCACGTTTACCTGGCAGGAACTTGGACCCCTGCTGCATATGGAACAAGGTGTGACTGGTGCCAACTATCGTGAATTGCTTGCTGACTCTGTACACCTAGCAGTGTTGCACTTTTTCCCGAATGGCGACCGTGTCTTCCAAGATGTCAATGCGCTGAGCCACAGGTCCAATGTTGTTCAGGAATGGTTTGGGGAACACAGTTCAGACTTCAAGCATATCGATTGGCCTCCGCACTCCCCCGATATCAATCCCATATAGCACTTGTGGGGACACTTTGGAACGTCATATCAGGTGTCTGGATTCACCAGTTACCTCCATACCTGCATTGAAAGTCGCATTACGCACATCTTAGTTTGGTATATCTTCCACCTGCTTCCGGCATCTTATTGAATCGATGCTACGTCGTATAGCTGCTGTACTGAGGGCAAAAGAGGAAAACCGATGGAGTATTAGGTAGGTGGTCATAATTCAGTGATCACTCAGTATGTGTCAGAGACTCTGCTTCAGGCTGTCCGGTGTTACGTGGCACAAAAATTTATGCAAATTAGTTACGGGAAACATCACGCATCATTCTTGCCGACCAGAAATATCTTGGGAAGCTCACCTTGAAAATCATCTACGAGAGTATCAGTGGAATCACAACTACTACGCACGGTAATCTATCCAGTTTTTCTCAATGGTCTACAAGCTTCCGCTTCCTCATGTTGCAAAGAACGATAAGCCTCGATAGCTGTAATTCTGCCGTATCATTTAGATAGCTGTAATTCTGCTGAATCATTTAGAAAATGACGTGATTGTTTGGAAGGTTGGTTGATCAGATTTTACTAGCGCAAGCGCCTCAATAGGCCAAAAAGAGCCAAACACCACAGTTCAGAAAGAACCAACATCAAAAAACAACAAAACAAGTACGCAAAATATACATGAAACGGTATAAATGGCCGATACAAAGACAACGGTCTACAGAAACTTAAAAACACCGGTACAACGTAAGAAATCAGCACAGAAGATACATCACTGATAGACCTTTTAGAACAAGATTGCACTTTTAGACGAATCTAGGTTCCATGTTTGTGAGAAATGAATAATGCAATGCAAGAAACATCGCGCGTGGAATGCTTGGAGTCAGTCCAGTGTTTTTCTTGCATGAACTAGTAATTGGATAACTTCATTTCGTGGAGCCATCAGCCACAAGAAGCAATTATCGTGATATGTTACACCTGCTCTTCATACCATAACTGAAAGATGGTTAGCCTGCAGTTATATTCCATCAGAACGACACACCTCCGCCCGTGGCTAAGATTATGCGAGAAAGATGAGCATTTGTCACTATCGGTAGCGATGGTCTCATTCGATAGCCTTCAATTTCATATGATGTGACAGTAAAGGATCTTTTCCTTCAGGGATTACATGGAAACCGATTTATACTGCGCCTCTGTTCAAGATATTGACAGTTTGGAGACAAAGATTACAGAGGCCACAGCCAAAGTCAGTGCGACTCCTCTGAACAAGATGTGATTAACCAGAATAATGTCTACGTCGCGTCGGTACCACTCAAGAAAAATATGTGCATATTGAGTTAGGTTGAATGAAATCCACACAGAGCTGAAATCTATGAATTATTCAATTATGTGTAACACAACATACCTGCGGCGCAGATTACATACCGTACATTTTAGAGCTGTTTGAAGCTGCAACATGTCATTTGGTTCACCCCTTTAATTTGCGTCAGGATAGAGTTGTTTTAACATAGAGAATCAGTTTTTTTCAGCCGTTTTTCAATTAAAATCAGAACAGTAAATAGCTTTTTACCAAATGCGTGCGTGAAATTTTATTAGTATTGTTCTGCATTTTTCTGTATACCAGAAAAATATAAAGCTGTACACCATATGACACGGCTTCGTGTGTGTTTCAGACATAACGTCGATTTACAGTGGTTAGACAAAATGACTAGGAAACTCATTCCCGCATTCACATAACACTCCACTGAAAAATCTGCTAAAACTACAACCAAACTTAAAATTTCACCTACTTCTAAAAAGTCACTGAAAAGCATATCGTATTACCAAACGGACTATGCTAGTATTTCTGTAGCGACAATTAGTTAGCGTAGCATACAGATCGGTAAGCAGTATATATAAATGATGTGATGCGCGGACTGAAATAAGTGTGAATTTTGGTTATAGCGGATCATCAGTCAAAATTACGAATTTGCTCAGAAGTTGATTTTCAGCGTTTAGGGCTAAATTCACAGTTTCGACAGATGATTCGATTTTGTAGTTAGTACATGAACTCCAATTTATTTCTGTCTAGAAGACGTCTCAAGACGACAGAGTTCCGAGATTATCTCCAAATTCTATGGAAGTAGTAAAGATTCCGACAAAACAGGAGTCTATATACCCTGGTAGTATCATCCCCGATATACTCACAAGTACATGCAGATCGTCTTATGCAGGATGATTCAGAATTTAGTTCTGAAATTCTGGGAGTGGGAACGGTTGTCACCACGGATTGAAATTATGCTGTAAACAGGTTCCGGCATATTCACTCTCAAAATTTCAACCGAAACAATGTGTGATGGCATGTGAAATGCATTATGAAACGCGAGAACACAGATTGGCATCCGAACATGGGTGTACGAGTGAGCTCATCACATTCGTTCAAGGTGTACTACACCCTTGGAAATGCCTTGAAAGAGGATGTTCTCATGTAATATGCGTACCTTTGACAGCACCATGGATAGGGCACCTGAAGTTCTTCGGTTCAGCGTACAACAACAAAAAACAAACAACAAAACATAAGCTCTGTTAACCTCTTTCCAGAGGTAGAATTTACGTGGTTCAGCCCGATGAACGAGAAGCAGTACAATCCACTTCTAGTCGAGAGGTCAAGACGGAATCACTGTCAGACTATATACAATGAGTTAGCTTTGCATTTGGAACATTCCCCGCTTTACATATTCGGAGCGATAACCAAATATGACGTGATATCAACGTCTCGTGCTGCTGCTATAAATTGTGCACACTTATTCTCTGTACGTAATCAGTAAATGTTTGCCAGTTATGGAGAAACGTGGCGACGTAAGCCAATTTGACCGCGGCCACGTAGTTGGGGAGCGGAAGCGAAGTGCTACTATTTCGGACACAGCAGCACTTAGCCGCTCCCGTACTACGGTATCAAGGGTGTACCAGGACTGGATTAACTATGCACAGACATCCAGAGGAAAGGCTCACATTGTTCAGCCACGCGCGGTTGATCCTAGAGGTGAGCGTCGGGTGTCACGACTGGTATCTCAGCAAAGCCGTGCAACAGTCATCCAGCTCACCCACCAGTACAACAGCGATGCAATTCGACATATTTCTACATGCACCATACTTTGCTTCGTCTGGGGTTCCACAGCCGGAGACCAACGAGAGTACCCATGATGACGCACAGTAATCGCAAACAGCGCCTCTCATAGGTCAAGGAACGTCAGCAATGGACCCTCGATAGATGGAAGAAGGTCGTCTGGAGTGATGAATCCCGTTTCCTGCTGCACTATACTGATGGGAGATTTCGCATATATCGTAAACAGCATGAAGCTCTACCCCTGGTTTCACAGTTGGAGACCAACAAGCCAGTGGAGATAGTGTTGTGGTCTGGGTAGCTTTTTCCTGACAAGCCCTAGTAATCATCCTACAAACACTGAACGGTGGACGCTACAGGAATCTGTTAGCCGACCATCTCCATCCATATATGCAGGAGGTGTACCGGGACCACACTTCCATTTTTCAACAGGACAGCACACAGTGTCATTTGGCTCGTATAACTACTGAGTGGTTGGAGAAATACAACGAATTCGCCACATTGCCTTGGTTCTCACACTCCCCTGACTGTAACAAAATCGAACATTTGGGGGATATGCTAGAACTGGGTGTGAGAACTGCTGATCTTCCTCCACGGAATGAGCGTGAACTGATGGAGCTACTGCAGCGGACATGGGTCAAGTTACGCATGGAGGACGTTCGATACCTTGTAGAATCTGCTCCTAGTCGACTGCGAGCCGTGACTGCACAGAAAGGTGGACCAACGCGTTATTAGGTAGGTATTCCTAGCACAAAGCTAACTCAATGTAGTGAAATGAACTATTATTGGACTTCTACAAAACAAATTTATGAGTGACTGTACGTTTTGTATCTTTTTATATAGCCGGTTAACGTTTAATGTTTTCACCTTGGAAATGTGAGATAATATATTTGCTTCACAGGTTTGTGTACTTGACTTCAAACACATATATTAATTTTTATTCGAAAGAAATGCTCAAATGAAACACTAAAAAATCTATGTTCTCTATAACTCTTACTGCAAAATTATGCAAAATTGGGCGTCGTCGTTGTAATATTTGGCCCAAGGCTGCAGAAATTAAATCACTTCCATAACGTGAAATGATTATGCATTTTTTTCAAATTATTATGCGCGTAAATAATATTAATAATGGCCCACAATGTACATACAATGAAGTAGCAAATTATTAGGAACACCCAATAATGATAGGACACGTGCCATCCACACTAAAACACGTACCATCCACGCTATTACGTTGAGATGGCTTTATAAACAGTTCACTGCAAATGATTCAGAAGTGTAATAAGAGTAGATATCGTCAATATGGGAAAGAATCGTGATTTAAACAACTTTGAAAGAGGCATAATAGTGAACGCCAGGAGGGTAGGTTCAAGTACCTTAGTAACACAAAATCTTCTCGCCTGTGCAAGAACAACTGCATCGAGAGTACCAGTTTTCCTGTGGATGAAAATTACTGGTAGATATTCGAAGGTAAAGGCGGCAGGAGAGGACTATACGAAGTAACAGCAGTGCTCCATTGTTTCAAGTAACCGGGCAGTACAACAGCGGTGTCAAGCGTAGAATTCCAGCATACACAGCCAGTCGCACATTAGCGTCAATGGGACATAACAGCAGACGACCCCTTCGTGCACCATTAATCTCTGCTATAAACCGACAGATTCGTCTGCAGTGGGCACAAGAGCATCATACCTGTACCCTTGAGGACTGCAAAAAGTTCGCCACACACACACAGGCCGATGAATCACGCTTTTAATTAATACACGCCGATGGATGGGACAGGATATGGCGTCAACAGCACGAATTGATAGACCTCAGCTTCCTGTTTTAATGACAAGCATTGGGTTCCTTAATACCTCTGGAAGGGCATTTGGATGCCACAAGGTATCTTACCATCACTGCGGACCAGAAACACTCATACGTGTGTATGGTGTTTCCAGATGGAGAACGCTACTTCCAGCAGGATGATACGCCACAAGACTCGAATCGTCACCTAGTGATTGCAGCAGCACGACAGTGAATTTAAACTGCTAAAATGGATCAAACAGTCCCCAGATCTTAACCCCATTGAACACATGGGGGTGAGATTGAGAAAGAGTTTCGTAATACAGATCCTCCTCCTGCGACCACTCTGGAAATTTACGGTCGCCATCACACACGGTTGGCTGAACATACCTGTAGAACGATATTAGTACCTCGTTGAATCCATGTCACATCGAATCAGTTTTGAAAGCCAAGGGAGGCCCAACACGTTGTTAGGTAGGTGTTTCTAATAATGTGCTACTGCAGTGTATATTGATTGGTACGTTACTATTGTGAAGCGACCATCGAGGTCGGAAGAAGATTTCTTCTCCATCTAGAGCGGTATTACACAACACAAATGTTTAAGTGAACCGATGTTGTCATAAAAATTCTCGTATTTCATTCCTAAGTGATGCAAAACGTCGTAAAACATTTGCCAGCGTATTTCTATATCAGAGATACACAAGATGGCGATTTTTTGCTTCAGTTTCTTTTAATTTTCGTGAAACTTGTGATACAGTCCAGTGCTCTATCCCGGATGAAGTTCACAACGTTCACTACAACCGACGTTACATGACCAGATTCACTATTATTGTCACACAAAGTTTCTTAGTTTATAAAGCAATGACAGTGTTTAATATCATAGCCATGGTAGAAATTTCTTTGAACAGTGTAATTGCTCCTTTTCTTTTCCTCCCTAGTGATGCATGAGGCACCGTCACTGAAGACACCAGCCAGCTTCTCATTTGAAATATTCAGATTTGCAGTTGATTCTTTAAAAATATCTTCCTCAAATCTGCAATCTCTTTAGTGATTTCAAAATTCCTGTTTGTCCCACATAACTACAGCTGAACCGTGGGTTTAATGTCGCAACTCTTGTAACGCAATGATAAATTCTGCACATTTCTGGTAATGTATCCAAATCTAAGTAGTAACTCATTATATTCTAAATCAAATTCAATTTTTAAGTACGCTAAATTCAGTTCCATTCAGAATTATTCGTTTAAAATTAGAATATCTTGTTCTCCTAAAAAATGTCTTTATTTCAATCCTGAATGACACAACATTTCGCCGAATATTGCAGTTTCTTTAGAACAATTTGATAGCTATCTGATAGCCCTTTCTCTGGACTGTGAACCTATATCTAGATTTCCAACATAACAGGACATTTCTTAACATTGGTAGTGGTATTTTATTTCACTGATTTCTATAGTCGAATCATTGTTTTAGAAAGCGCTCTTTTTGCAGTCCGAAGGCATAATAGTCTGCTGCTGACATATCATCAGGAGAGTTTGAAGAAATATCAGCAAAAGATGTAGATTGATACCAGTCTTTTTCATTTTTTCAAGAAATAGTGTGGTAGATTTGGATGTATGACTGGTAGCATTATCCTGGAGTTCTACTCTTTGAAGGCTCTGTTGATAAAGGAATGGTATTTCCTCTTTAAATATAGGAGTGAAAACATTATTTTGGTAATATGTAGAATAGATGCTAACATTGTTTTCAACTTTTCTTAACTTTAATTTCCCATTGTACGAGAAACAAGCAATAATCATGAATCCTTTACAGAAACTTTCTTCGGATTCTTGGCATCAAGTTTGTAAGTATTTTCCCGCACTTTTGCGATAGTAAATTGACCTTTTTCGTTAGTCGTTTAGGTAAATCTATGATTCATCAATAGTCACAATAAATGTCCATCTGTCTCCGGCTAAGTGATTTTCATAAAGAAGTCTACACCGTGTTCTGCGCTCAGCCACGTGCCTAGGCTAAAAGCGGTGAACATGTTTTTTTTGTTTTTTTTAAGTTTGTTTGCTTTCCAGATTCAAATCTTTGTTTATTACCTTGTTTACAGTTTATACGGAGATTTCTAACGACTTAACGATTGGTCTTTGGGTCGGTGAATTTTCTTTTAAGACCAGAGACTTTACTTTTGAAATTGTCGTAAAGTATGTACCTGCTTTGGATATTCATTTTGGCGGTCTTTTTCCTGTTAAAAGCAATGCTTGACGTTTTTTTATCTGTTAATAATATTGCTTATTTTGCATTTAGAAATGCTAATTGCATGATTTTTACAGCGTTTTTTAATTACAGAATACGAATATTTCTCTTCGTAAAGAGCAAACACATAACCTATCCAAAGCTTGTTTACGTGCGCCATTTTCTTAGCAGACTATATATAACTGCAGCAGATGTTTCTTTCGTGTTCATCTAACACCCTGTTGCCAGTTTCAATTCTTTGAACTTTTGTTTCTGTAATTTCTTATCAACAACGTTCTAAAAATGTGTGAACATCCTCTATATTTTACCAGAGCACTTCTGTGGTATACAAAACTACCATATTCTAAGTCAATTAAATATTCCTAGAATTTGCGATGGCTTACTGCTCTACCAGGGATGACTTCGCAACCACCGATATTACATAACCAAAATCAGAACCGTTGCCATACTCATCTTCTTGGTGTATAAATAATTATATTGTTTAATCTCACAACCTTGACAAGAGTTTGTCTTGGACAGTATGATTACTCTTTTTTCCCCCTATCATGCATGGTGCAACATCCAATTAGTTCCACTCTTGAGAGATTCAGATCTATCAAGACTACAAAGAATTCTTTAGAAGTATCTTTGTTAGTATGACCATAGAATAAGAGATACAATAAAGATCTTCAAGTTCTTCAGTGATTTTCAATTCAAAATTCCTATTTGTTTCCCATATACATATATGGCATAAGTATACTAGTAGCTGAACTGTGACTTTGGTGTAGCAACTCTTGCAGCGCAATGGAGAATAAATTCTGCATATTTCTAATAATTTATCCAAATCTAATTAGTAGATAACGACGTTCTAAATCAAGGATGAACAACTCAAATCTTTCAGAGGGCTAAATTTAGTACAACTTAGAGATATCCGGGCCTCACGTGATACGATGTTAACTTGTACTAAAAATTACGCTATTTTTTTCGAAAATGACATAAAACTTCGTCAAATATTGCAACGATTTCGCTAGCATTCTTTTGTGGGATACACAAGATCACCGTATTTTGCACCAGTTAAATATTCCATTAATTCTTTAGGAACGTCTTCCGCAACTTTTCAAGCTCTTTAGTGATTTCAAAATTCCTATTTGTACCACGCATGCATTTCAACAGCTGAACCGTGTCTATGGAGTCGCAACTTAAAGTAAAACTTAAAGCAACGGAAAAATGAAAAAATTCTCCATATTTATTGTTCTCTTGATATTGTCTGATACATTAGAAATTCTCTTCAAGCTACACCGTTTCACTTACCTCTTGAAAAAGAGATTTCATTTTGGGCACATCTCTTCAGAAAACAATATAGCGTACACATTCTTTTCTCAAAATCTCCGTCACTGACCGGAAGGAGTTTAAGTGGCGGGATGCATTAGAAACCAGGGAGTGACTCATGACGTGCAACCACCAATCTAGAGACACTATTTCTCACACAGTCAGAAACCGTTCACTTGCTACATTTATTTGAACCCCGGAAACGTTCTGGGGTACGTACGCACCCGTAGAGAGTCTGCGCTTCCAGTAACTGTGTTGAATTACATGATATTACATGTTTCATTTGGATACTTCTTTTATAAAAAATTTCTTATACTGAAAATTTTCATACCAACAGAAAAAACAAATGGCTGCTAAAGATCTTCGCCTGAAGCATATAAATGAACTTCTGAATGGCATCAAGGTATGTTAAAACTAATTGTTTCTAAATACTTGCTTTTCTTTTTCAAATATAATATATACTGAATGGCCAAATTATTATGACCACCTGGTCATATTTTGCCGTTAATACTGCTTGAATTCTTCTCGGTATGGACTCTATTAAATGTTGCTAAGTGGCTTGGGGTATATTAGCCCAATTGCACCCTCCATCTCTTGAAGATTTGATGGTAGCGGATCCAGCTGTCTGATGTTCCTTTTCACTTCATCCCACAAATGCTCTATTGGATTGAGATCCAGTGATTGAGGAGGCCAATGTAACAGGGAAATGTCACCGTGAGGCTCTTCAAACCATTCACGTACAATGTGAGTGGTATGACATGGAGCATTGTGCTTCTGGAAGTATCCATTTCCATTGGGATAAATCATCAATTTAACTGGATGAACTTGGTCAACAACGATATTTAAATACCTTTGGTCGGTCAGATGTTGCTCCACACTAATAAAAGAGGCCAAATACTCCCACGAAAACGTGCCCCAGACCATGACGTCGCCTCCGCCAGATTGAAGAGTAGTGACGATGCAAGATGGATCCATGCTTTCTCGCTGCTGCCACCATATCCTCATTCTTCCATCTGCATGGTGTAGTTGAAAACGTGATTCGTCGGACCATTTTACCCTTTTACACTCACTTACTTATTATCCAATTCTTGTGTTCCTGAAAGAACTGGTTGCATTTCCTCTTGTTCGCTGCGGATAGCAATGGCTTACGGACAGCCTGCTTCTGCTGCCCATGCAATGAAATGTGCAGTGAACTGTACGTTGAGAGGCCATCGGATTTGGTCCCTGATTCAGATTATCTGTTAACTGACGAAGTGTTGCCCGTCTGTTGGACTGAACAAGTCTGCATACTCTCCACTCAGCTCGAGCATCCAGTAGCCGTTAACGACCACACGCCTTGAGCTCAGACCCGTTTTTTGAGTAGTGGTCCACTCTGTACAGTTTAAAAGCTGCTGCTCTCGAACATTTCACAAGTGCAACCGTTTTGCTAAAGCTCACACCAATGCAACGAGCACCCCCGACCATTTCACGTCCAAAGACCGTCAGATCGCGTCTTTTACCCATTGTTTCTTGAGAATTGCACTTCATTTGCCTCCGCATGCCTTCAGCGTTTCATTTTTATGCCGATTCAGCCATCTTGCGTCAGCAGCATCTGCAGAATAACTGCTTCGCATAAAATGGTCTGGAGGTCATAATAATTTGGCCACTCAGTGTATAAAAGGCTCACAGTGAACTAAAATTTATCAAAATTTTATACGTTCTAGGCAAGAAGGTGTGCTGCTCTATAGTGTTTTTCAAATCATCCAGCTAACATTGATATTTAGCCCTTTCACTGTTAGTGTTTATGCTGTTATTCAGGTTTCAAAATTTTGCTTTAGTGAAAGCTAAGTATTTGTAATTTTTTTTATTTAAATACTTCTAATGTTAAATTTGTTTGTTTTTTCATATCAACTGAAATTTTTAAGCAATATTCCATCATCAGCTATTCTCAATTCACTGCTGGATGAAGCTCTCAAGTATCTTCCACAACTCTGTGTTGAGCAAACCTCTTCCATTTCACCCCGACATGCTTCCGAAAGTCACCCTGCCATCTTCACCACAGCCTTCTTTCCGGCCATTTCCTGTCGCTTGGTATCCAGTCTAGTATTGCAGTTGCCCAGCTGTGATTAGTTCTTCTAGCAATATGTACAATCCATTCCCACTTCAGGGTCTTTGCTTCGATCATTATGTCATCCACTCTTGCCGTTTTCCTGATACAAGAGTTCATTTTCCCATCTTTCTTAGACACGCATGCATCTCTCCGTGCTTCTTTGAGCTTTCTGCGGTCCCTGTATGTCTTTTTTAGTTAAGGTCCACATCTCTGTTCCATAAGTAAGAACTGGAAGAATGCGCTGATTGAAGCATTTTTTAAAGACATAATGATAAAATGCTATTCGAAATTATGTTGCTTCTTCCAAATATTCTCCAGTCAGGTTTTATACGCCTATTAATTTCTTCTTCAATATGGCCTTTGTTGTCCATGGTAGATGTAGGCCAGAGTTGGAAACGGGTCAGAAAGTTTGGACCCAGACCAGACCCGGACGTCACATAATGCAGACCCGACCCGGACAAAACTTCTTTGAAATAAATAAATCAAACAAATGTATTATTGATACGGAAATAATATGGAAATCAAACAAATGTATGATTTATAGAAACGTATAATTTACTCACTTACTTACGGGAAATATTGAAACTGTCGTCCTTCGTTTTCAAAACATAACCTAACTGTTTTACACATGTTTTCAAACACATCTGCGAGATTCAAAAATTCTTTACGCAGTAATGTTAAGGCTGTTCCACCTAATTTTGATGGCGCTACAGTCAAAATTTTTGAATTAAGAATTTTTTTATGTTTAATTTTAATTTTTGCTGTTTTGTTGATAACATATCGAATCGAGTTAACAATATGTTTCACAACAACACCAATTTTCACAAGTTTATGATGAGTTGAAAGTTTCCAAAATGTGGATTTTGTTTTCATCATTGCCCCTCAGAAGAAAGGGACATCTTTCCTTCTGAGGACACTTTTCTTTCATATTGCATGACCAATCATTTTGCAGTCTGTGGGCACCAGTATCGAGCACAAAATTCCACAGTGCGTATTTTTCTTTAAAAAAAAAATTGTTTCTCAAAAATGAAACGGAAATAAAACCGGGTAGAAATCGGGTCAGGAACACCTTGACCTGACCCGTTTGACCCGCTAGAAATTGTTGACCCCATTGACTCCCTGACACGTGGACCTCTGACTCGTTTCCATCTTTGATGTAGGCATCAGTTCTAAATTTGATCCATGAACCTCTAAATCTTTAGTACTTGTAAAAGCATTGTAACATCAATTTCTGTAAGTTCATCTTTTATGTTCAACTTCTTCGCTCTTGTTAGCAAGCTCCTGAGTCATACTATGCTGCTCCGAGAGGGTGTTTGCAAAATCAGCTATGGCGTTAGCAAAACGAAGAAAGGGTAAACTATTTCCGTCAATTTTTATTCCCTGATCTTCCCCTTTCAATGATTGATAGACATTCTACAATATAGCACTAAAATGCTTGGGAGATATGGTATCACTTTGTCTTACTCCCTTTAAAAATTTTATACTTGCTGTGCTCTCAAACAGTCGAACACCTTTGCCCTTGCATTTTAATTGATGTTATTAATAATATTAACCTACGCAAAAGACATAACAGCCTTTTCATAAGCAATAACAACCATACACAGTGGGGTTCATATCATTCGCTCTCTCAATTAGTTATCTCAGTACATGGATATGATCTACAGTACTGTAGCCACTCCTGAACTTTGCTTGTTCTCTTCGTTGAGCCGTGTCTAGTTTTTCCGTCAAGCAAAGTAGCAGTACTTTAATGAAGATTTTGTAAACGACTGATCAGAGGTTGATGTGTCTGTAGTTCCTAAGAACCTTAAGGTCTCCCTCTTTTATGTAGTAGGATTACTATAGCATTGTTCCAGTCATTAGAATCCTCTAATTAAATTATTAACAATTATTCTTTCTTCATTAGAATCCTGTTTTTCATTAGAATAAATCTTTTTTCATTAGAATCCTTTTTTCTTAAATTATTAATAATTATCCTTTCTTCTTTGGGACATACTTTGCACAAAATGGAAAAATGCTGAATGTGTCATATGTTTGTTTGCAGACAACTATTTAGTTGCTCGTTGTTTAATTTCAACTGCAAGGGTCTGCTGGTTTTCAAGTTGATTAAAAATTAGAATCCCCACGGCTCAAGCCCACTTTTTGTAAATGTGCCTTGGAAGAAGCTTGTTTACTCTGCTCTTGTGACTTTTCTGTAGGTTTAAATATCAATAGATTACGGTGTTGACAGTTCCAACGGACTCTCCCGTCTTCGCTGCAATGATGAGTTATGTCGCTGGATTGGTTCAGACACCAACGTCTTCGCTTTATGAATGACAGTCATAGAACGACTTGTACTAGCACTTGGATTTTTTATATCAATGGGAATGTTTCTACTGCGCGAAATTCTTTTGCTATGTAAGTAAACAGCATGGATGCATTTCTTCAACATGTTGAACCCATGGGCCTTGTACGCTTTCATTACCGCGAAAAACTACATTTCGCGTCTGACAGGGATGTGATGTATGTACCTTCTCAAAAGTCGGACATTTTTTTAGACATCTGTCTCAGATTATAAAGATTTACTGTATTCAGCACTTAAAAGTGCCTCGACGCGAGTATGGGCCTACAGTTTGATTTGCACGTTGGTCAGGACATATACTTTTTCATGCAGATCAGCACCATAGTTCCTAAACGACCTTCTGTGTACAATGCGTTTAGAAGAATTAGAAGATAATGGAGCAAATTTCGAAGTAACTGATGACTACGTCTACCTTAGACAACACGAGAGCCACGTCGAGAAAGGATTTAATAGGAATGTAAAACTTAGCTAGAGTGCATCTTGAAGAAACAGTAGAATTGTCAAGAGCAATTTAGCATCATGTCTTAAAAAAGTGTTTAATCTATGCATCTTTCCAGTTCTCTTACTTACGGATCTCAGACATGGACAGTAACTACGAATGGCATACAGAAGTTGCAAACAACTCAAACAAACAGGAGAGATGTGTGCTTGCTGTAACTAAGAAATATAGGAAAAAGAACTCGTTTGGTTTCAGGAAAACAGCAAAAGTGGATGACATCATGATTAAAGTAAAGACCTTCAATTGTCAATGGGCTGGATATATTGCTAGAAAAATTGACAGCCTTTCAACAACTAAAATACTTGACTAGACACCAAGAGACAGGAAAATACCCTGAAAGAAGATCACTTAGAAGATGGGAGCATGAAATACGAAAGCATGCCGGAGTGGAATGTAAGAACTGAACAAGGCAGATTTGTGGAAGAGACTTAGGAAGACTTTCATCCAGCAGTGCATTGAGAATGGTTGATGACGATGATGATGCGCGCAGAAATTTGTTTGGTAGTAGGACGAATTCCGTCAGTGGAATGTCGCTTTGCCAATATCTGCAAAGATATTGTTGTCCATCATGCATTAAAGAAATCGAGTTCTTTGGATTCAACAGACAGAAGTAGTGTAGAAGTGGGGATTCGAATCCACATACCGCATGCGGCATGCGGTATATGCGGTATGCGGCATATGCGGCATGCGGTATATGTGGCATGCGGTATATGTGGCATGCGGTATATGCGGCATGCGGTATATACGGTATGTTGGGATTAGAAACCCCATGGGGATTCGAATCCACATACCGCATGCGGTATATGCGGTACGGTAGGGTATCGTTCACTTGACCGAAAATCACTTCGCCGAAAATCACTTGATCGAAAGGTACATTTCACCGAAGGGTCACTTGACCGAAAAGTTCATTTCACCGAAAGATCACTTCACCTAAAAGTTCATTTCATCGAAAGGACACTTGATCGAAAAGTTCATTTCACCGAAAGATTACTTTACCTAAAAGTTCATTATATCGAAAGATCATTTCACCGAATGGTCAGTTTATCGAAAACTTAGAATTTTGTTGTTATAGATCTGTTGGAGTATGGTGCTGGTTTTTAAAAAACTGGTCACCTAAACATTATTGGATTGTATAAAAAATACACTTTTAATTTCTTTTAAACACCTCCCCATAAGTAGGTTTTTCGAAATATAACATTAATTATAAGTCATAGATAGACCTGTGCCTTTTTGCCAAATTTTAATCCCCCGAGCTCATATTCATGAAGTTTACATAACAACTCAAGTTAATGAGTTGTTATGTAAATACACTTATTCAGACAAAAAAAAAAAAATCAGTTTTAGGGCCCTTGGCCTCGGTTTAGGCCTTTTTAGAACATTTTAATCGTGCGTGCTCATATTCATAAGGTTTACGTAAAATGTCCAGCTAATAATGTTGCACATTTATTCAGGCAAAAAGAATCAATTTTTGGGCCCTAGGCCTCGGCTTAGGCCTTTTTAGAAAATATTAACCGTGCGTGCTCATGTTTATAAGGTTTACATAAAAACTAAAGTTAATGATGTTGTACTCTTATTCAGGCCAAAAGAATCAGTCTTAAAGCCCTTGGCCTCGTTTTAGGCCTTTTTAGAAAATTTTAATCCTGCGTGCTCATATTTATAAGGTTTACATAAAATGTCAAGTTAATAATGTCGCACATTTATTGAGGCAAAAAAGAATCAATATTAGGGCCATAGGCCTCGCTTAGGCCTTTTTAGCAAATTTTAATCGTGCTTGCTCATGTTCATAAGCTTTACATAAATAGTAAAGTTAATAATGTTACACATTTTTTCAGGCAAAAAAGAATCAATTTTAGGGCCCTAGGTTTCAGCTTAGGACTTTTTAGAAAATTTTAATTGTGCTTGCTCATGTTCATAAGCTTTACATAAATAGTAAAGTTAATAATGTTACACAATTTTTTCAGGCAAAAAAGAATCAATTTTAGGGCCCTAGGTCTCAGCTTAGGCCTTTTTAGAACATTTTAATTGTGCTTGCTCATGTTCATAAGCTTTACATAAAAAGTCAAGTTAATAATGTTGCAATTTTTTTCAGGCAAAAAGAATCAATTTTAAGGTCCTAGACCTCAGCTTAGGCCTTTTTAGAAAATAATAACGGTACGTGCTCATGTTCATAGGTTAACCTAAAAACTCAAGTTAATGATGTTGCACACTTTTCAGGCTAAAAGAATCAAGTTTAGGGCTCTAGGCCTCGGCTTAGGCCTTTTTAGCAGATTTTAATCGTGCGTGCTCATATTCATAAGGTTTACATAACAACTCAAGTTAATGATGTTGTACACTTATTCAGGCCAAAAGAATCAGTCTTAAAGCCCTAGGTCTCGGCTTAGGCCTTTTTAGAAAATTGTAATCGTGCGTGCTCATATTTATAAGGTTTACATAAAATGTCAAGTTAATAATGTCGCCCATTTATTCAGGCAAAAAAGAATCAATATTAGGGCCGTAGGCCTCGCTTAGGCCTTTTTAGTAAATTTTAATCGTGCTTGCTCATGTTCATAAGCTTTACATAAAAAGTAAAGTTAATAATGTTACACATTTTTTCTGGCAAAAAATAATCAATTTTAGGGCCCTAGACCTCAGCTTAGGCCTTTATCGCAAATTTTAATCGTGCGTGCTCATATTCATAAGGTTTACGTAAAAAGTCAAGTTAATAATGTTGCACATGTATTCAGGCAAAAAAGAATCAATTTTAGGGCCCAAGGTCAGCTTAGGCCTTTTTAGAACATTTTAATCGAGCGTGCTCATATTCATAAGGTTTACATAAAATGTCAAGTTAATAATGTTGCACATTTATTCAGGCAAAAAAGAATCAATTTTATTGCCCTTAGGCCTTTTTTTTTTTTTGTTAGCTTAGGCGTTTTTAGAAAATTCTAATCTTGCTGGTTTATAAGTTTACATAAAATGTCAAGTTAATAAGTTAATAATGTTGCACATTTATTAAGTCAAAAAAGAATAAATTTTATTGCCCTTAGGGCTTTTTTTTTTTTTTTAGCTTAGGCGTTTTTAGAAAATTCTAATCTTGCTTGTTCATAAGTTTACATAAAATGTCAAGTTAAAAAAATCAAGAGGGGGGGGGGGTTAAAGATTGCCGTTTCTGGGCATATATTGAGAACTGAATTGGGAACTCCAAACGCATTTCGCGAAAACGGTCCATGTAAGCCAAGCGAGGCGAGAATTGCACTTTAATTTGAAGAAAAAAATTGCCGAGGATCCGAGGTACACTTAGTTTTGGGAGGGTGTACCCCCAACTTCCGTAATATTATGTTCGGGGCCGCTGGAGTCTGTCAGTGTATCCAGGATGTTCCCCTTGAAGCGTCCGCGAGGTCCGTCATGTTGGGGGGGGTTGGCTTTCCCCCAAAATGTTAAAATGGACGTAGAGCTGTAAACATTAGACCCATGCTTTATATAATGATTCTGTACACGACCACGAATTTTCAGGAATGTGGAGTGAAACTGAACCCCCCCCCCGTTTCCAAGAGCTCTTCAGGGGTAACATCGAGGATACACTGATGACCGACTCCAGAGGTCCAGAATATAAAATTACGGAAGTTGGGGGTAGAGCCCTCAAAACCAAGCACCTCGTATCCCTTTTACAGACTTCACCAAATTTCTGGGGGAAAGGGGAAAGGGCATACATAGTTTGGCACTAAACACAACATGAAGCATAGAAATTGCGAGCAAATCCCTTACCTTGAACACCTGTCTGCGCTCTTAGAAACTTGGGGGAGGGTGAATTCGTCCCACCCTCCTGAAAATTCGTGATCGTGTACAGAATCATTATATAAAGCAAGGTTCTAATGTTTACAGCTCTACGTCCATTTTAACATTTTGGGGGAAAGCCCCTCCCAAAGCTCACGGACTTCGCAGACACTTCAAGGGGAACATCCTGGATACACTGACAGACTCCAGCGGCACAGAATATAATACTACGGAAGTTCGGGGTACAGTTCCCTCAAACCAAGCGTACCTCGGATCATCGGCAATTAATTTCTTCAAATTAAAGCACAATTCTCGCTTGGCTTACATGGAACGTTTTCGCGAAATTCGTTTAGAGTTCCTAAAAAGGCCTAAGCCGAGGCTTAGGGCCCTAAAATTGAATCTTTTTTGTCTCAATAAATGTGCAACATTATTAACTTGACTTTTTGCGTAAACCTTATAAATATGAGCACGCACGATTAAAATTTGCTAAAAAGGCCTATGCGGAGGCCTAGGGCCCTGAAATTTATTCTTTTTGCCTGAATAAATGTGCGACATTATTAAGTTGACATTTTATGTAAACCTTATAAATATGAGCAAGCAGGATTAAAAGTTTCTAAAAAGGCCTAAGCCGAGGCCTAGGGCTTTAAAGACTGATTCTTTTGGCCTGAATAAGTGTACAACATCATTAACTTGAGTTGTTATGTAAACGTTATGAACATGAGCACGCACGATTAAAATTTGCTAAAAAGGCCTAAGCGGAGGCCTAGGGCTTTAAGACTGATTCTTTTTTGCCTGAATAAATGTGTAACATCATTAACTTGACTTTTTGCGTAAACCTTATAAATATGAGCACGCACCGTTAAAATTTGCTAAAAGGCCTAAGCGAGGCCTACGGCACTAATATTGATTCTTTTTGCCTGAATAAATGTGCGACATTATTAACTTGGCATTTTATGTAAACCTTATAAATATGAGCATGCAGGATTAAAATTTTCTAAAAGGGCCTAAGCCGAGGCCGTGGGCTTTATGACTGATTCTTTTGGCCTAAATAAGTGTACAACATCATTAACTTGAGTTGTTATGTAAACCTTATGAACATGAGCACGCACGGTTAAAATTTGCTAAAAAGGCCTAAGCGAGGCCTACGGCCCTAATATTGATTCTTTTTTGCCTGAATAAATGTGCAACGTTATTAACTTGACTTTTCATGTAAACTATTTATGAACATGAGCACTGAACATGATTTTTATGAAAAACGTATGAACATGATAAAACTTGCTAAAAAGGCCTAGGCCGAGGCATAGGGACTTAAAATTAATTATTTTTGCCTTAAAACTAAATCTTTGCGTTCTCTGTGACACGGAGAAATCAAAAGTGCAATTTGAGTATGATCCCCTAACGTTTCGGTGGTCTGTCTGTCAAACTTGCACCATGCTTCAACAGATCCTGTAATGAAATCTAGCGTTTTCGATAAACTGACCCTTCGGTGAAATGACCTTTCGATGAAATGAACTTTTAGGTAAAGAGACCTTTCGGTGAAATGAACTTTTCGATCAAGTGACCCTTCGGTGAAATGTACCTTTCGATCAAGTGACCCTTCGGTGAAATGAACGCTTCGATCAAGTGATCTTTCATTGAAACAATTTTTTCGGTGAAGTGATTTTCGGTCAAGTGACCCTTCGGTGAAGTAAACGTCGGGCAAATGAACCAGACCCTATGCGGTATGGTGAGATTCAAATCCACATGCGGCATGCGGTATATGCGGTATGGTGTGGATTCGAATCCGCATGGGGTTTCTAATCCATGAGGTATACACTGAATCCCCCTCCCCCGAAACTCGCACTTTTTACCGGTGGCAACACTATTTAATTCTACTCCTTTTCTAAATGGAGGCAGAGGTAAAACGTTAAGCTTTTTCGAGGTGGCAACCCTGTGTAAGCCAAAATGAGTTGGGATGACGGCCATAAAGGGTTAAATGTATGCCTCCACTTGGGAAATCCCAAAAATAGGGTGTCAAAGGGTTAAACATCGCTCTCCAACGCAAAGCAAGAGTTTATTGAGCGACGAAACTCGCACTTTTTACCGGTGGCAACACTATTTAATTCTACTCTTTTTCTAAATGGAAGCAGAGGTAAAAAGTTGAGCTTTTTGGAGGTGGCAACACTGTTTAAGCCAAAATGAGTTGGGGTGACGGCCATAAAGGGTTAAATTTATGCTTTCACTTGGGGCAATCCCAAAAATAGGGTCTCAAAGGGTTAAACATCACTCTCCAACGTAAAGCAAGAGTTTATTGAGCGACGAAACTCGCACTTTTTACCGGTCGCAACACTATTTAATTCTACTCCTTTTCTAAATGGAAGCAGAGGTAAAAAATTGAGCTTTTTGGAGGTGGCAACACTGTTTAAGCCAAAATGAGTTGGGGTGACGGCCATAAAGGGTTAAATTTATGCTTTCACTTGGGGCAATCCCAAAAATAGGGTCTCAAAGGGTTAAACATCGCTCTCCAGCATGAAGTAACAGCTTAGTGAGTTATAAATCTAGAGTTTCAAAGGGTTAATTTCTGCCTTAAGAGGTTAAGCTTATGATCAGAAGTTGGAGGGAAATGAATAAATACAATGTTAAACATCGCTTTCCAACGTGAAGCAAGAGTTGATTGAGCAACGAAACTCGCACGTTTTTCCAATGGCAACACTCCTACATGAATTGGGGCACGTGTTTTTATTTTGGGAGATGATTTTAACCCTCCTTGTAAATATACGTGGGTGAAGTGGGTTCATTTTATCCACCAAACGTTTTTAACCTCTTGGGGGTTTTTGGGTTCCCACTCTACTTGATTAAAACACACAATAAAATTTCCATGCGGTGGTTATATGAAAAATTTCCCACCAACGGCGATTGAAACAAGCGGATTTATGGGGAGATTTACAGTTAATTTAACTGTAAATTTAGTTTATAGTTAAATTATTTCGTGGTAAGGCATCTATAATGTTGGTTCTAAGCAGCCACGCCAGCCCGTTTTTCTTTGTGTTTGTGTACGATAATGTTTTATCGCTCCCAAATATGGGAACGATGTTGGCACCTTATTACATTAATGCAAGATGCAAATTAAATGCAAATCACCTATATGCAAGAAGTTTACACCCGTGCGGTTTCTTCACACACATATAACTTAAATGTATGGCTTTTTCTAACCATCGAAGTGAGAACGAAATTCTAAAAAAACCTATCAAAAAAAAAAAAAAAAAAAAAGACACTTTGAGGGAATTAGCCAAGGAGTGACCAAGATTCTCGTTGCTACTGACACACGCGTAACGGTTTTTATCGAAAACTTGTTTATTCAAACGGTTCCCGAGAATATGAAACATCAGACTGAGATTATAATACAAATATTTAAGAAGCACCCAGACGTTATATCCTGGGATTCAAATGGGTAATTTATTTTCAAAGGAAATGTTAAGGAGAATTCCAATACTGTTGGCTTGATAGATTTCTTAATGAGAAGTAAATCTGATAATGCCAGTATTTTCACATTACCACAATTTTCTCAAGCGTTGAAAGTAATACACTTACTCTCGAGGTATATAAAAAATAAACGTGTATTTCATCACCCAACTGAAATAGTTCTAAAACACCCCGTAACTAAAAGGGGTGGAATCGATTGTCATCTCCCTTCTGGTGGGAAGGAACCCTATGAAAAGAATAAACCTTGATGTTTCCACTAATCTGTATGTGTTTTTCTCTTGAGTATGTTTCATCTACAAAATATTTACCGTTCATCAAAATAATAATATTGCACATCAGAAAAGGCTGGTTCTGTTCGCTTCAAAAATGGTTTCGGGCGAAATTCGTTCGTTTCATTTTTTAACCGGGTTGAATTCAGACAAAGTGATTTCAGCCTGAGAGCGTTTTTGATTCAGTCAAAGGGCTGTTTTTGATTCGTTAAATATTTAAAATGTGTATATTTTAAATATTTAACGAATTAAATACCTCCTCCCGACGAAACGGTGGGAACACTGTATAAGCCCACATGAGGTGTGTTTCGTCGAGAGGAGGGATTTCACTGCATACCTCATGGATCAGAAACATTCGCATACCTCGTGAGTCAAAAACGCTGTATACTAGTATTTTCCCATGTAATTCCGATAGAATTACAAGGGAAATGTAAATCGACTAAATATAAGTTTCTGAAAATCCTATGTTTTACTAAAGGTCAATATTTTGAAACTTCATTTTTTTTTTCTAAAAGACGAAATCTGAATTCATGAATTTTCCTCGGGTCCGTTTTTGATTTGGTCATTTTACTCCACTCTCCAAAGTTAGTATGAACACACTTAAACACATTCCTTTTCCTCATTTATTTCGCTTTACATCGAGATGCGTCAAAACTCTGTGTATATTTCATTCACTCAATGACCAGTTTTAACGTGCGAGACATTACACTACATGTGAAACTTCTGCGTTTGCTGTATTTCCCTTTAGGCGTTAACTTTCGTTTTAAATGGGTTTTCCCTATCGCATCTGTTTTTCTGATCACACCTCATTTATTTAATTACTTCAAGATAATATTAGTCTTGAACAAAGAGAACAGTCAATCGTATTCTAAATATGTTTTCTCTTGTCTCTTTCAAAGAAACAGACAACAAGAAGTCTCCCACACTGAAACAAACATCCTCAATTAGTTGCTTTCATGTCTTTCCACATCAAATTCTATAGTTCCACATTAATGATATTCTTAACGATTCTCCTTGTACACAGACATATTTTCTCTATTCTTAGAAATTATTTCTCCAAAAACAATAACTAAGCCTCTTACAAGAACCCAGTAAATAATGTGCATAACTTCATGCAGTCTTAACAAAATGCGTTTATGCGTTCAAATGTTAATTTCGCTCCCATTCACTTTGAAGTTGGGAGAGCGAGCTGAGAGAAGTCTTTCAGAATGAATTTATGAAGTTGCTTGATTCATTCATGTTTTTCTAAAAGTCAATATTTGAAATGATCATTTTTCATAAAGTTCGTTTTTGAATCGATTAAACCTTTACAAGTCAAAAAATGGTTTTGACGTTTTCACTAAGAGTGCGATTTCTTAAATTTTCATTTTTTAAAATCGCAAAAATCCCATAGAATAACATGAGAAATGCCATCCAACTAAAAGTCAATATTTGAGTCCTTTATTTTTTCTAAAAGTCAATATTTGAAACGTGTATTTTTCAATATGCCAATATTTGAAACGTTCATGTTTCAAAAAGTTCGTTTTTGAACCGTATAAATTTTCACAAGTCAAAAATGGTTTTGTTGTTTTTCACTAAGAGGGCGATTTTTTGAATTTTCGTTTTCTTCAAATCGCTAAAATCCCATAGAATAACATGGGAAATACCGCACAACTAAAAGTCCATATTTAAATCGTTCATTTTTTCTTAAAGTCAGTATTTGAAACGTACATTTTTCAGTATGCCAATATTTGGAACGTTCATGTTTCATAAAGTTCGTTTGGATCACATGACTAAATCAATTTTTCGCATCTCAAAAACGCACGCATCAAACTTTCTTATTCTTTCATTGCCACCATCCAATATATGACATCTCAAAACTTTGTAAAATGAGTGTTGTTACATCCATTGTTCCACTCTCAGACTTCATTCTTTCTTATAGAAATGAACTTGAACCGCCGTCTTAGAAAATGCCTAGTCCGCAATTCTCCTCCCGACTCACACAAGAACAATCTCGTTGCTTGGCGGGGATTGCGTAGCCGGAGCAGTAGGAGTACCCATAGACTTAACATCAGGATCTAGCCCTTGTGTGAGTCGGGAAGATAAATGCGGTCTAGGCATTTCCGAAACCCCACATACCTCATGATGGGGTATGTGGATTGGTCTAGGCATCGGAAACCCCACACACCTTATAATGAGGTATGTGGATGAGAAATGGTCTCACCTTCAAACTGTCGTCTGTTTGGGACTTCATGAAAAATTTGGAGAATATTGGTAATCCACCGCAAACTTTTGTGCTTGGTAATGAACTGTTTATCTCCATATTTGATGAAGGTGTTAGAAAAATGAGATGTGGATTGGTCTAGGCATCGGAAACCCCACACACCTTATAATGAGGTATGTGGATGGGAAATGGTCTCACCTTCAAACTGTCGTTTGTTTGGGACTTCATGAAAAATTTGGAGAATATTGGTAATCCACCGCAAACTTTTGTGCTTGGTAATGAACTGTTTATCTCCACATTTGATGAAGGTGTTAGAAAAATGAGATTACATAGAATGTAGTGTAGGAAAGCAAAATTCTTCCAGGCAGCATTAGAGGCCTTCACTTTTAATGTCGATAATATTCATGGAGAAGATAAGCTATGGGGTATTATATGCGCTACATTGCTTGGTGAATGTTTTCGGAATTCTGTGAAACATTTTGTAAAGAATCCCTCAACGACGCAGCTTTCGGAGGATGAGGATGAAATGGAGCTAACTACATCGCTTTTGGTCTTGCTTCACAATGTTATCCAATATAGGGTGGCTGAGTTAATCTACTGCCACTCGTGCTCGGCTAAGGATATTGTCAATACAACCAGGAGTTGTACGCTTGTCTTTCCATAACAGGGGAAAAACGTGCATCACGATATTTTGAGAGAGCCGTTGTGAGACTGCAACCCATGGACTTAGCACGTCAGTTTGTAGATGTAGTTGGTGATCTTCCAGTACCACCGAAATTTCTCACCTCCTTGCATGAAAGACCTTGTGAATTGTGTTGTGAAGACTGCTAAAGAGTTACGAAATGAAATTTTTTTAAAAGTCCTACCTATGCAGAGATGTGACTATCATCTCTGTGTAGGTAGGAGCGCATTGCGCCTGAATGTAGATGCCCGAAACGCAGAATAAGTTCGCAATACGGCATTCCCTATAAGAAAATGAGGCAGCGTCAATTCATTAATATTTTCTTTAATGAATTGATGTCATTCACTGATGAATGATCTACGAAGATAAATATCAATTTCCCTAAATTCGAAGCACACTTCGCTATGAAAATACATGTGTAAATATCTTCCCATGTCATAAATGAGTGAATTAAATTTGACCATTTGCATTTTTTTCATTAATTCAAAACTGATCTTTTGTCTTTCGTTAATTCCACATGCTAATCAACGGAAAATATACACATTTTAAATATTTAACGAATCAAAAACAGCCCTTTGACCAAATCATAAACGCTCTCAGGCTGAAATCACTTTGTCTGAATTCGACCCGGTTAAAAAATGAAACGAACGAATTTCGCCCGAAACCATTTCTTGA
Organism: Macrothele yani; assembly: GCA_039090855.1. Lineage (NCBI taxonomy): Eukaryota > Metazoa > Arthropoda > Arachnida > Araneae > Macrothelidae > Macrothele > Macrothele yani. The sequence continues at coordinate 48,706,560 of CM077012.1, forward strand.
AGCGAACAAAACCAGCCTTTTCTGATGTGCAATATTATTATTTTGATGAACGGTAAATATTTTGTAGATGAAACATACTCAAGAGAAAAACACATACAGATTAGTGGAAACATCAAGGTTTATTCTTTTCATAGGGTTCCTTCCCACCAGAAGGGAGATGACAATCGATTCCACCCCTTTTAGTTACGGGGTGTTTTAGAACTATTTCAGTTGGGTGATGAAATACACGTTTATTTTTTATATACCTCGAGAGTAAGTGTATTACTTTCAAGGCTTGAGAAAATTGTGGTAATGCGAAAATACTGGCATTATCAGATTTACTTCTCATTAAGAAATCTATCAAGCCAACAGTATTGGAATTCTCCTTAACATTTCCTTTGAAAATAAATTACCCATTTGAATCCCAGGATATAACGTCTGGGTGCTTCTTAAATATTTGTATTATAATCTCAGTCTGATGTTTCATATTCTCGGGAACCGTTTGAATAAACAAGTTTTCGATAAAAACCGTTACGCGTGTGTCAGTAGCAACGAGAATCTTGGTCACTCCTTGGCTAATTCCCTCAAAGTGTCTTTTTTTTTTGATAGGTTTTTTAGAATTTCGTTCTCACTTCGATGGTTAGAAAAAGCCATAGATTTAAGTTATATGTGTGTGAAGAAACCGCACGGGTGTAAACTTCTTGCATATAGGTGATTTGCATTTAATTTGCATCTTGCATTAATGTAATAAGGCGCCAACATCGTTCCCATATTTGGGAGCGATAAAACATTATCGTACACAAACACAAAGAAAAACGGGCTGGCGTGGCTGCTTAGAACCAACATTATAGATGCCTTACCACGAAATAATTTAACTATAAACTAAATTTACAGTTAAATTAACTGTAAATCTCCCCATAAATCCGCTTGTTTCAATCGCCGTTGTTGGGAAATTTTTCATATAACCACCGCATGGAAATTTTATTGTGTGTTTTAATCAAGTAGAGTGGGGACCCAAAAACCCCAAGAGGTTAAAAACGTTTGGTGGATAAAATGAACCCACTTCACCCACGTATATTTACAAGGAGGGTTAAAATCATCTCCCAAAATAAAAACACGTGCCCCAATTCATGTAGGAGTGTTGCCATTGGAAAAACGTGCGAGTTTCGTTGCTCAATCAACTCTTGCTTCACGTTGGAAAGCGATGTTTAACATTGTATTTATTCATTTCCCTCCAACTTCTGATCATAAGCTTAACCTCTTAAGGCAGAAATTAACCCTTTGAAACTCTAGATTTATAACTCACTGAGCCGTTACTTCATGCTGGAGAGCGATGTTTAACCCTTTGAGACCCTATTTTTGGGATTGCCCCAAGTGAAAGCATAAATTTAACTCTTTATGGCCGTCACCCCAACTCATTTTGGCTTAAACAGTGTTGCCACCTCCAAAAAGTTCAATTTTTTACCTCTTCTTCCATTTAGAAAAGGAGTAGAATTAAATAGTGTTGCGACCGGTAAAAAGTGCGAGTTTCGTCGCTCAATAAACTCTTGCTTTACGTTGGAGAGCGATGTTTAACCCTTTGAGACCCTATTTTTGGGATTGCCCCAAGTGAAAGCATAAATTTAACCCTTTATGGCCGTCACCTCAACTCATTTTGGCTTAAACAGTGTTGCCACCTCCAAAAAGCTAAACTTTTTACCTCTTCCTTCATTTAGAAAAGGAGTGGAATTAAATAGTGTTGCCACCGGTAAAAAGTGCGAGTTTCGTCGCTCAATAAACTCTTGCTTTACGTTGGAGAGCGATGTTTAACCCTTTGACACCCTATTTTTGGGATTTCCCCAAGTGGAGGCATAAACTTAACCCTTTATGGCCGTCATCCCAACTGATTTTGGCTTACACAGGGTTGCCACCTCGAAAAAGCTTAACGTTTTACCTCTGCCTCCAGTTAGAAAAGGAGTAGAATTAAATAGTGTTGCCACCGGTAAAAAGTGCGAGTTTCGGGGGGATTCAGTGTATACCTCATGGATTAGAAACCCCATGCGGATTCGAATCCACACCATACCGCATATACCGCATGCCGCATGTGGATTCGAATCTCACCATACCGCATATACCGCATGCGGTATGTGGATTCAAATCCCCATGGGGTTTCTAATCCCAACATACCGCATATACCGCATGCGGTATGTGGATTCGAATCCCCACTTCTACACTACTGACAGATCATAAGCGAATTCTACATCATAATAATTTTTAAGGAATGCTCACAGACAGGATTTTCTGCATTATAGTATGACCACCCCCAGCCTTGAGAAATGAGCACGCCTTGAGACCGAACGGTAGCGCAGGTGAAGCTCACAGAGCAGTATATATATATACACTGACGGAAAAAAATCCCAACACCACGAAAAAATAGTTGTAGAGGAATGAAATGGAGGCAATACATTTGTATAGGTATTTAATCAATTAAGGTTTCAAGATCACAGCTTAATGTAAGCGCGAGAAGAGCCATTTAAAATGTGAAATGCTGGTACATTAATAACCGGTGTAACCGCCAAAATGTTGAATGCAAGTACGCAAACGTTCATGCATTGTGTCGTACAGGTGCTGGATATCAGTTTGTGGGATGGAGTTCCATGCCTGTTGCACTTGGTCGTTCAATACAGGGACGGTTAATGCTGGTTGGGGGTGACGCTGGAGTTGTCGTCCAATGATGTCCCATACGTGCTCGATTGGTGAAACATCTGGTGATCTAGCAGGCCACGGCAACATGTCGACGCTCTGTAGAGAATGTTGGGTTACAACAGCGGTATGTGGGCGAGCGGTATCCTGTTGGAAAACACCCCCTGGAATGCTGTTCATGAATGGCAGCACAACAGGTTGAATCACCAGACCGACGTACAACTGTGCCGTCAGGGTGCGTGGGATAACCACGAGAGTGCTCCTGCTGTCATAGGAAATTGCTCCCCAGACCATAACTCCAGGTGTGAGTCCAGTGTGTCTCGGCCGCAGACAGGTTTGTTGCAGGCGCTCACCTGGATTCCTTCTAACCAACACACGGCCATCACTGGCACCCAGGCAGAACCGGCTTTCATCAGAAAACACAACAGATCTCCACTCCGTCCTCCAATGAGCTCTAGCTTGACACCACTGACGTCGCAAACGGCAGTGGTTTGGAGTAAGTGGAATGCACGCTACAGGGCGTCTGGCTCGGAGCTGTCCTTCAAGTAACCGATTTGTAACAGTTCGTTGTGTCACTGTGGTGGCAACTGCAGCTCGAATTGCTGCCGCAGACGTAGTACGATGCGCCACGGCCATACGCCGCACACGGCGGTCTTCCCTTACAGTAGTACCACGTGGCCGGCCGGAACTCGGTCTTCTTGAGGCAGTACCTTCCCTTGACCACCGCTGCCAACAATCATGCACAGTGGCTACATTACTGCCAAGTCGTTCTGCAGTATTGCGGAAAGAAAATCCACCTTCTCGTAGCCCTATTACACGACCTCGTTCAAACTCCGTGAGCTGTTGATAATGGCTTCTTCGTCTTCTTAAAGGCATTCTTGACTAACATCAACACACTACGTCGAATCTCAACGATAACTAACGCTCACGAACGTTACAGCGCGTATTTACAGAAAACCTGCTTTGCATGTTCCGAGGGGCGCTACTAGCACCACACGTATGCGCCGAGCGCGAAATTTGCATAGACGTCATCTTACAGATGTACTCTCACCGCCTACCAACTGTCGTTTATCTAACACAACCCCTTCTTGGTGTTGGGATTTTTTTCCGCCAGTGTATATATATATATATATACAACCCGAGGACTGGCTTTCGATTAGTAGAGTGTTCGGAGTCAGAATGGTAAAAGCTTCCGATTTATCGGAGTTTGATAAAGAACATATTGTGATGGTACGGCGCGTCGAAACTACGATCTCCGAAACGGCGATTCTTGTGCGTTGTTCACGTGCCGCTGTAGTGAGTATGTATCAAAAGTGGTGCACAGATGGCCAAACGACGAACCGTTGTCCAGCCGTGTGTCGTCCGCAGATCACTGATGCCGGAGGGAAGCGGAGACTTTCGCGCATTGTTCACAGATACCGTAGGGCCAAATCCCCAGCAGCTACAACAGTGGTGATCAGGGCAATGTGTCACAGCACACAGTTCATCGCAGCCTTTTGCGCATGGGCCTGCGTAGCCGAAGACCCATCCGGGTCCCCATGCTCACTGCACGTCACCGCCAACAACGCATGAAATGGGCCCAAGATCAAGATTGGACCGTGGATGATTGGAAGAAAGTGGCCTGGTCTGACGAATCAAGATTCCTAGTGCATCATGTAGACGGCCGAGCGCGGATACGCCGATTACCAACTGAGGCTATGGCACCTGGATGCACTGTTGGGCGAAAACAAGCGTCGGCGGCAATGTTATGCTGTGGGCGATAATTTTCTTGCGACAGTTTAGGCTCCATTATCCCAATAGCACAATCCCTGACAGCTGTCAGGTACCTGAATATCGTTGCGGACCAAGCTCACCCATTCATGGCAACTGTATTCCCTGCTGGTGATGGCCATTACCAATAGGATAATGCTTCGTGCCACAGTGCCAGAATCGTCAAAGAGTGGTTCGAGGAACATGCTGGTGACTTTCTGTTGATGCCCTGGCCTCCAAATTCACCTGACATGAAATCAATCGAACATTTGGGGTTCGACTTGGAAAAGAGGGTTTGCTCTAAATAACCACCACCCCGAAGTGTACTGGAACTGCAAGACCTGCTGTTGACTTTATGGTACTAGATACCTCCCAGGAAACCTATCGCCACCTCATCGAATCGGTGATTCGCCGAGTGTCTGCTGTGTTGCGGGCTGAAAGGAGTCCCGCCGCCCCGGTGGCGCAATGGTCTAAGCGATGGCCTCTGATCATTCGTCCGAACGGGGTCTGGGTTCGAATCCCAGTGAGGCATGGATGTTGTGTTTGTCTTACGGCACTGGCTCTCTCCCTTCCCTGGAACCAGTGACCCTAAATTAGGGACGGGCGACTGCTTATAGCCCACTGAGTTGCTCACGGTGGTCGTTAAACCTCCAATCCAAAAAAAAAAAAAAAAAAAAAAAAGAAAGGAGACACACAGCTTATTAGGTAGGTGGTCATAATGTAATAGCACATCGGTGTATATATACGAGGGTTGTACCGAAAGTAATGCAAAAGTGGGCATAACTTTTCAATAACTGACAGAGATCGTTCAAATTGCACATGTTGGTAGAGTAACTCTTTCTCTATACAAAGGTACTACTCAACATAGCCTCCATCACAAGCGATGTATTTGCGCCATCGTTGAACCAAACTCTCGAATCCTCTTTGAAAAAATTCAGGTGTGAACTGTTGTACCCACTTCTTCACAGCCACTTTCACCTCGTCTGTGTCATCAAATCGTTGTTCCCGGAGAGTGCCCTTCATTGGACCAAACAGGTGGAAGTCGGAGAGGGCCAAATCTGGGTTCTACGGTGTATGTGGGACCACCGACCAGCCTAATTTGCTGATCGGCTGATTTGTTGTTAAAGATGTGTGTGGTCTCGCATTGTTATGGTGAATGTGGATCCTTTTGGGATACTTGTTCGGTCTCTTCCTCCTTATGGCTTTTCTAAGCTTCTTGAGTGTGTCAATGTACTGCTCGCTGGTTACGGTACGGCCATGTTCCAGAAAATCAAGGAGAATGACAACCCTGTCATCCCAAAAAAACACTCACCATTCTGTGCTGATGGCTGGCTCTTGCACTTCTTAGGCCTTGGTGAAGTGGTGTGACGCTCTTCCATGGACTGAGTCTTCGTTTCTGGATCGTAAAGATACGTCCACGTTTCATCCCCGGTCACCAGATCGAAGAAAAACATGTCTTCATTGGCTTCGAACGCTTCCAGAAAATCAGAGCAGACTGCGATCCCTCTCTCCTTCAAATCGGGTGTCAACTACGGAGATACCCACTTTGCACACACTTTCTGATACCCTAAGTCTTCCACCATCTTCTGTATGGCATTGTGACCACAGTCCAGTTGCGCAACAAGCTCACGGATTGTGCTCGTCTCTCCGAGCGAATCAATTCATCCACTCGCTGACGATTTGTGTCAGTGGTCGCGGATGATGGTATCCACTGCGGGGTTTGTCTTCAATGCTGGTTACCCCTTATTTAAACTTCTTTATTCATCTGTGCACATTGCTCTTGTCAGTGGTGTCATCTTCGTAAACACTCTGTAGCCTTCTTTGGATGTCGGACAGTCAGCACCCTTTCTTTGCCAAGAACTCAATGACGGCACGTTGTTTCTTCCTGGAATCCATTATTTACCTGCAATGAAGAAGAAGGGTTTCTATAGAAGAGTTACTCTACCAACATGTGCAATTTGAACGACCTGTCAGTTAATAAAAAAGTTATGCACACTTTTGCATTACTTTCGGTACAACCCTCGTATAGTTAATCGACGTATAAAACTTGGTTGGAGAGCTTTTGGAAGAAACAGTACAATTTTTAAGAGCAACATGCCATTATGTCTTAAAAGAAAAGTGTTTAATCAATGCATCGTTCCAGTTCTTTCATACGGAGTCCAGACGTGGACCTTAACTACTAAAGACATACAAAGATTGCAGAAAACTGAACGTAGCATGGAGAGATGCATGCTTGGTGTAACCAGGAGAGATAAGAAGAGGAACTCATGGATAAGGAAAATGACAAGAGTGGAAAACATTATGATCAGAGTATTAGTTTTATTATTAAATTAATTTTATTACTAGTTTTATTACTAAATTCAATATCTTATATCAAAACCAATTTAGGTTTTTATCAAACTGCTCAACAGAAATTGTTTTGCTTAATTTGAAAAATAAAATTGAAATTTACTACCCAATAAGTACACTTTGGGATTGTTTTTAGACCATTCAAAAGACATTTGACACAATAAATAATGATTTATTATTAACAAAACTATATAGAATTGGAATTAGAGGTGTAATACTAACATCTTTCAAAAGCTACTTATCTGGCCGACAGCAATTTGTCGAAATTGATAATATTAAATCGGATACAAAGTCCATTACCTCTGGAATGCCTCAGACCTCAGTACTGGCTCATCTACTGTTTAATATACACTGCTGGCCACCCAAAATGCAACACCAAGAAGGACACGAGATAGCAAAGCCAGATTTACTGGACACATAACAGATACAAAGATGAAACGATTGAGCTTACAGGCCCGTGCGACTTGCGGAACACGCAGACATCAATAGTTCGTGTGGCCCCCATGGCTGGCAATAACGGCCGCTACACGCTGCGGCATCGAACGAAAGAGGCTTTGGATGTGGACTTGGGGTATGTCGGCCCAGGCTGCTTCAACACGTTGCCACAGTTCATCAGGCGTAGCCGCGGGTGGTGCTTGCCGAGCCACTCGGTTGCCGATCAGCGACCAGACGTGTTCGATGGGCGACATATCGGGAGAACAGGCAGGCCACGGCAGAAGTGACACCTGGTTGGGCCGTGAAGAATTGTTGTCCGATGCGTGCCACGTGTGGGCGCGCATTGCCCTGTTGAAACGTGGCCGCTGGCAGGTCCTGCAGGTAAGGGAGGACTACAGGCTCCAAAACGTCGGAGATGTAGCGGTGGCTGTTGAGTGTACCGGCGATGCGTACCAGAGGGGTGCGGGTGTCATATCCAGTTGCGCCCCAAACCATAACGCCAGGCGACGGACCGGTATGGCTATGCATAATGCAGGCGTCATACAGTCTCTCGCCGCGGTGCCGACACACGCGGATCCGACCATCGTGGTGTTGCAGGCAGAAGCGGGATTCGTCGGAGAAGACAATGTCGTGCCATTTTGTAGTCCAGGTGCGGCGTTCAACGGCCCACTGCCACCGCACTCGCCGGTGGTGTAACGTCAATGGTAATCGGAGCAATGGGCGCCGTGCGACAAGTCCCCGCTCCTGCAGACGACGTCGAACGGTACGTGCTGACACAGGTTGTTGCGCAACACACCCTAATTCCTGCGCTAACGTTCGTGATGTGGCTGTGCGAGCCGTCAATGCCCGGCGCACAACATGCCAGTCCTCTCGTTCGGTGGTGTGCCGCGGCTGCGGCAATCGCTCACGTCGGTCCGTCCGTCCCTCCTGCACCCACCGAATCCATACTCGCTTCACTGTGGCTGGATGTTGTCCCACACGGGCGCCGATGTCTCGGTACGATAAACCGCTGTCGCGATAAGCCACTATTCGTCCTCTGTCGAACTCCGAAACGTGCTGGAATGACTGCCGTATTCTGCGACGAGGCATCAGGAAGCTTCCCACGCACAGGTCCGGCAGCGCAACACACTTCCACTACTTACACCCCGCCTTCTGTGCATCCTTCTTATAGTGCTTCTCGGTGGCGTGCCGGCGCACATGATTTGCATATGCCCTGCAATGCTAATTGTTTGCATGCCCTCTCGCGGGCGACGCATTCTGCGAATTTCAGGCCAATCGGATGCTTCCTTCTTGGTGTTGCATTTTGGGTGGCCTGCAGTGTATATAAATGATATCTTTTCCATCTTACCTAACGTGGACATAATATTATATGCTGATGATGCTACCTCATTATTACATGAGAAGGATCTTGAAATAATTTCTCAGTTGGAAAATTGCTTTTCGTTTTTAACTAAATGGTTTACTTCTAATGATCTAGTTATTAATACGCATAAAACTTAATGATTTTTCATACACAGTACCTTAACTTCCCCAAAAGTCCCAGCTGAGATCTTGCCAAGCCATATTGCCATTGAAGTAGTACAATTTCAAACTTATCGTGGCACTTTACTGCAAAGGGACATGGAATCAAATAAATATATTGATAATTTAACTAGCAGGATCTCTCGAAATATTGTAGTTATAAGTAATGTCATGAATTACTTGTCTCCAAAATTGTTGTTACAATTATACTTTAATTTAATTCAATCCCATTTCAATTATTGTTTACTAACCTGGGGAAAACTAAGTATAATATTAACAAATTACAACGGATACAAAATAAATTCATCAGACTTCTTGAATTGAAACTCCAAAACAATCGGTCCCAAATATTTGAAAACCCATTTGGGTTTACATCCTAACGATTTTAATCTCTTAACGGTTGAACAATTATATTACTATAATTTAGGAATTCTAATGTTTAAAAGAATCAAAAATAATCTTTACCAGGATTTAATTTCAATAAATCTTCATACCCATCAACATTCCACTAGAAACAAAAACAAATTAATACCTATGTTTGCTCGCGATCTAAAGACCATATTAACTATGTCGGACCTTTCTTTTGGGATACATTGCATGAGGACTTGACAACTTTAAATTATATTTATACATTTAAAAATAAACAATACCTCATACGATCAACTTAACTACAACACCCTGGATTACTAGATACAAAGGTTGTTAGTTTTTTTCTTATAAATAAACAGGAGTGGTCTCTATGGCTTTGGAATTTTAAATTAACTTTCTATAGCAACGACAGTGACTATAACGCTTGACACACTAACACATAAATGATTAACTCTACTAGCTATCTTATTATTGAATACAATTCTCTGATCAGTTATTAGGGTATTGTGGCTCTAATACATTTGGTTTCAATATTGAATGATATTGGCTCCATCTGCTTTAGTGGCAAATTTGAGTTAATAAAAGATAGTCTCTCAGGGCCGTCGATCACTGACATGCCTATTTGACTTGTTTTGCTCTATGTCCGGAGAAGAGGGCAGGGATAGTCAGGCCAATTTGGTTTTTTCCCCTCTTACGTCAGTGTTGTTGTTTAATTTGTCAAGCTCTATCTTCACTAAATATGCATTCCCTGTCTGTGACAACTAAAATAAATGAAAAGAAAATCCCCAAACTGGCAATGGGATGGACATGTTGCCAGAAGAACGGACCACCGATGGACAACCGAAATTCTAGACTGGATTCCAAGGGACAGGAAAAGACCCAGAAGAAGACCACATGGGAGATGGGTGGATTAAATTCGAAAGCATGCGGGAGTGACATGGAGGAGACTTGCGCAAGATAGACCGTTGTCGAAGAAACTTGGGGAGACATTCATCCAGTAGTGCATTGATGACGTTTTATTATATTATATATCATCATCATCATCATTGTTAACCATTATCAATCCACTGCTGGACGAAGGTCTCCCCAAGTTTCTTCCACAACGGTCTGTCTTGTGCCAGTCTCCTCCATGTTACTCCCGCATACTTTCGAATTCCATCCACCCATCTCCCATGTGGTTTTCTTCTGGGTCTTCTCCTGTCCCTTGGAATCCAGTCTAAAATTTTGGCTGTCCATCGATGGACTGTCCTTCTGGCAATATGTCCAGCCCATTGCCATTTCAGGGATTTTACTCTGATCATGATGTCTTCCACTCTTGTCATTTTTCGGATCCACGAGTTCCTCTTCTTATCTCTCCTGGTTACACGAAGCATGCGCCTCTCCATGCTTCTTTGAGTTGTTTGCAGTCTTTGTATGTCTCTTTTAGTTAAGGTCCACGTCTCTGCACAATATGTAAGCACTGGAAGGATGCATTGATCAGACAAGTTTCTTTTAAGACATAATGGCATATTGCTACTGAAGTTTCGTTTTGTTGCCCTATTTTCGCATTGAAATTTCCCATAATGATCTTCAAGTGCCGCTTTCCTTTATTATTTAGATGACGAATTTCCTCATAATCTTCGATCTCTTCATCAGACTGACTTATGGTGGGTGCATAAGCTTGAATAATCTGAGACTGGTATCTTCTCGAAAGTTGGATAACAAGTCGTGCAGCTCTGTCAGAGGAACTTTCAACGTCTACAATTTTATCCTTCAGTTTCTTGTTTATTATAAATCCAACACCACTAGTTCTGCCAGTATCTGTCCACGATAGTAGAAGAGATGTCCACTTTTCAGTTCAATGAGATCTTCTCCTTTTCTCCTTACCTCACTTAGCCAGACGATGTCCCACTTGATCCTTTGTAGTTCCTCTTCCAATTCAAGGAGCCTTGAATCAGAAGATTAAGAGCGCCCGTTGTAAGTAGCCAGGGTCAGCATCAGATGGCAGCCTAGTCCGGTCCTCCGGTGATTCTTAGCACCCTCTGCTTTCATATCGCACTGGCCGCTGCCTTGGCCAGGTACATTCCAGCTGCCGGAGACTGGGGGCCAGGATTTAAATTGTGGAGTCAGTTTGGAGGGGTTTGGGCATAACTTACCACGCTGGCCAAGCGGGTTGGTGAGTGTGGGATAGCATTTCCTCTAATCCCGATGGTATAGTTATACCGCTATTGGGGGTCGTTAGAGTCCCTTTTGTGGGAACAGAATGCACCCCACGAGAAGGCAGGGTTGACATTTTTCAAGGACAGGCTGTAGTAAATTGCGCATCACCTGACTTTACATCCCTTATTAATATATACATATATATATATACACTGAAGAGCAATTGAATTAGAGATACCTGTCTAGTAACGTGTAGCACCACCTTTCGCTTTGATGACAGCGGCGATTCGTCTCGGCATGGACTCGACAAGACACCGGAAGCGTTGGGAAGCTATACGGATCCACGACCCCTGAATAAGCTACCACATTTCACGAAGATTTGATGAAGGGGGTGGGGCAGAGCCTCGAACATCTCTCTTGATGACATCCCAGATGTGCTCGATGGGATTGAGGTCAGGTGACCTAGCTGGCCAAGGAAGCGAGGTCACGTCGGTGGAGTGTTCATCCAACCATTCGGATACAATTCGGGACCTATGGCACGGTGCATTGTCTTGTTGCAGGATGAGGTCGCCAGTGGGATGTTGAAGACGCACGAACAGGAGCAAATGGTCGTCCAGGATATCCTGGTAACGTTGACATGTGAGGGACGATGTCACACGTACTAGTGGTCCCATTTCAGTCCACGTAAACAGTCTCCAGACGAGAATGCCACCCCCACCAGCTTGAAGGGTACCCTGTTGGCAAGAAGTATCCATCGCTTCATGTGGTTTGCGCCGTACTCGTATCCTGCCATCCGCATGTACCAACGTGAATCTCGACTTATCAATCCAGGCAACATTTTCCCACATGTCTAGGGTCCAGTCCAGTGGCGATGTTTCCGCGCCCATGCTAATCTTTGCATCCTGTGATGTGCGGTCAGCAGTGGTACCCTCGAGGGACGATGACTTCTGTACCCCATAGCGAGGAGATTGTTCTGGATGGTGTGGTTGCTTACACGGTTTTGTGCACCAACGTTAAATTGCCGAGTGATTTCTTGCACTGTGGCCCGTCTATCCGCTGTTACAATGCGAACTAGCCGACGATGACCCTGCTCATCCATACGCTGTTGTCCACGGCAGTTGGCCCTTGCAGGGATGGTTTTACCTGATTCGATGTACTCACGGTGCACCTGTGACACAGTGGCTCGTGAGAACCCCAGTGCATGCACGACTTTTTTTTTAATTGGAGGTTTAACGACCACCGTGAGCAACTCAATGGGCTATAAGCAGTCGCCCGTCCCTAATTTAGGGTCACTGGTTCCAGGGAAGGGAGAGAGCCAGTGCCGCAAGACAAAACAAACACAACATCCATGCCTCAGCGGGATTCGAACCCGGTCCCCTTTCGGACGAATGATCAGAGGCCATCGCTTAGACCACTGCGCCACTGGGGCGGCCCTGCACGACTTCCGAGATGGAGTGATCAAATGCACTTAGATCCTTCGTCTTACCCATACTGAGTCAGACTCTTACTGATTCCCGTCGCATCACTCCTTATATTGTCGGATCGCTGCATACGTCATGTCGTTTCCGTTTACAGGGCCGCCCACAGCGCCACATTTGCATAACGCCAGCTGTCTCTAATTCAATTGCTCTTCAGTATATATATACTTTCTATTAAAAAGAGACCTAAGCAAAAAAATACATATATATTTTTGACTCATACCAAGTACAACATAGAAAAGGTTATGTATCTACCGGTGTGAGTAAAAGGAGAAAAGATAAAAAAATAAAAAAAATAAAAAAATAAAACAACTGAATGTGGAAGGTGTCGATATATATATATATATATATATGAGATTAGGGTTAAAAATATTTCACTAGGAAAAAGCCGAAAGTGTATGAAAAATATTTGTCGTGCTTCCATGTATCCTATACGAAAAACCAATCCGATGCGAGTCCTCCAACAGGAAACAAATGTGTTATCTATTGCACGATTCCTTGCCCTGAAGAACTTTTCAATGTTTTTAGGAGTTACCATGTCATAAAATTTTTTGTTACGGTAATTCGATGAACACTATTGTTACAGAATGGAAGAAGTCATTCATAGAGTATAATGTGTATGATAAAAATTATTCATATTCAGGTCCTTAAATTGTGTTCATGGGAAATTCCTTTCATGAAGAATATTGAAGAAATACGGAAAAAGGAAGTGAAGCTGATAAAGACCTTTCAGCTTTGGTGTGCCGTATCCTCCTTCATTTGGAACTGTTCATCATTCATCGTAAGTATCTGAAATAATAATCAGTTTCTAAAAGGCTGGTTTTCATTGAGAAATAATATATGAACAGATGTATATGTGTGCTTCAGTTATCTGCTTACTGCGCATCACACACACTATACCTAGCCTCACTCTCACCTCTTTAAAACAGCTAGAAGTAGTCACCCGTCCCTAATCTAAGGCCACCGTCCTAAATGGAGAAACAGCTCCATAAAAATCAGCAGTACCGACAGCTTACACGTGAATCAACAGTCCAGTGCCTTAAATCATTTTCCGGCCAGTGTTTTTGCACAAGTGGTGGTCAGTATACAGTACGTGACCGATTTCACTACCAACATTCTTCTTAAGACGTGATTGTGTGGAATTTAGGTAAGTCTTGAAACAAGCAAATATACAATAGTGTTTAGTTGAAAGCCTGGATTTCAACTGACAAATCTCTGTCAACGGTTGTGGCATCGTACCATTCGCGTGCTTAAAACTTTTGAGTTGGTTGTTAACTTCTCACTGGGCACTACTTATGCTACATAATGGGCTTAGCGGCCCAAGCCGGGGCTTCATTGGAAGAGCTGTTTACGACGGCGAGTTCCTATCCCGGGACCAACGGCTTAATTTTACTTTAGAGCCACGCCGAAATGGACTATCTTCAAGTCGACATTGCTAACCATTAGAACACCCGCGGCCAGTAGAACCTTGGAAATAGCCTTCGTACATCCAAAGTTACCGAAATGGAGATTCACAGATTTAACTGTTTGTTGTAAATCCCTATTTACAAAATAATTTCAGCTTGTACAGCCTTCATAGAAGTAACTGTAAGTCACTATTTTCTTTGCTACAAAGCATTCCATGCATTTAGAACATACTGCACAAAATAGATACATGATTTTTTTTTATTTTTTTCTAAAAAAAGATTTTAATTTTGAATATCTGTTGAAGACATAAGCTACGAAAACTAAGCAATTGTGTGAGCAATTACACAAACGCAGCTCTAGCAAATTTTAAGATACGTTGAACCGCATGATTTGCAGCCTTTTTTTTTTTTGATTGGAGGTTTAACGACCACCGTGAGCAACTCAATGGGCTATAAGCAGTCGCCCGTCCCTAATTTAGGGTCACTGGTTCCAGGGATGGGAGAGAGCCAGTGCCGTAAGACAAACACAACATCCATGCCTGACCGGGATTCGAACCCGGACCCCTTACGGACGAATGATCAGAGGCCAGCGCCTTAGACCACTGCGCCACCGGGGCGGCAATTTGCAGCCTTTGTTTAGTGTTTCGTATTAAACCAAACATTAAGGTATTGGATGATACATGGTTCTGTTTCAGGAGGATTAATTCCCATGGGCATTTAAAGCTAGAGGGTGCTTGATTTATATCTACTTATTCCATGGAAGAAAGATAACCAACGCAATGAGGATAAACACAGGATCCAAACCTTAACTTGGGATTCGTACTCCTACGTATCGCTAAGAGGAGACAGAAGCCTTGTTGTTAAACGATTCAACCAGCTCATGACTTGGGTACACCGTTTACCTCCAATGCTTTGTGACTAGATCATCAACTATGTTTTTGTAATGTGAGATCAGGCCCACATTACTGGTATAGTACATGATAGTTAACATACACGTATAGTTCGTGAACGATAGCATCTGAAATTCCCCAAAAAATGTTTATATAGGTAAATACACTCATCAAAAACTGCCCCACTAAGAAGGGATGTCGTATGTACGATACAATGCGACGTGCTGAAAGGCAGTGATGTAAAAAGTAATATTTGCAGCCTATTTAGATACTTGGACGTAAGGGGTGCCATAAATACGCGGTGAGGTCGCCTCTCTCGGTTTACAGGCACTAATGCGGTTTAGAAGTGACTCAGAAAAGTTCCTAACAGTATCCTGGCCTGTGGATCCCCAAATTTGCTGTACTTGCACCTGAGCATCCATCGAGTTATGCGCTTGAGTTAGTTCTGTTCTCAGATATGATTTTATGACGTCCCAGATGTGCTCAAGCGGCGATAGATCTAGCAACACGACTGACCATGGTAGCACGGAAACTGCTTGAAGATACTGTTGAGTAAATGGTTTGTATGTTCTGACATTACCATGATCCAACGTAGCGTTTGCCAAGCTTTGAAGGACTGGCAATAGAACGTAAAGGAGAATGGTGTCCAAATACCTCTTGGCGGTTAAATTAACGACTTTAATAGATGACCAACTATCGTAAGATACCGCATTCCAGCAGCGGGAGTTGTACTGCAGTCAACGATTCACGTTACGGTACGTCGCCATATGCAAGTACGGCACCGTTCTATCCCAAAAATATGCGAGTCTCATTGCTGAAGACGACATTTCGTCATTCATTAGGCCACTCATCTTGTTCGTAACACAACTGCAGTCTGGCATGCCTTTGGCTTTTAGTAACCGATATGAAGAAGAGAGGGTGCTTTCATCGCGTATCAGGCTTCATTAAGGCTTTCATGAATGAAACCGGCGGTTGCCCATCATTTGATATCTCCAGTCGCATTTCTGGTACTGACAGCAAACCGGTGAATCAGCCAGTCATCCCGAATCGTATTCACTCGAGGACGAGCGGATCCTGAAAGACTACTTGAAGCGTCTCCCCGCGTCCATTGCTGATAACAGCGACCAGCGTTTTGCGCATCATGTTCCAAATGCGCTGCATTTCGTCGCGTAGATATCCTGCTTGACACAGACCTATAACACAACCTTTCTCCGGTGACCAAATATCGGCCAACGACTTGCAAAAGTGTATTACTCTTTGATGGTGACCAGATTTACGCGTCAGGTTCAAATTGCTGAATCTACACTGGCCACTTTTCCCTAATGACAACCTTTTCCACAGCTAACGGAATTAGCCACTTTGTAGACAAACCCACGATTTTGCCTTCGTTTGCGTATGTATCACTATCCCGCATTTCCAGATCTCTCGATCTTCTGTTTTTAGATTCAGCATTCCATGATAGTCGGCTAGCTGTCATTCTTGCTCTAATCGCCATCGTCAAATGATACTTCACAATCGTAAACCTTATTCCATTGTAGTTGAAATTCAACACCTTACCTCCGGAACACTGCGCAGGGCTTACAAGCTCCTTAATCAATGAAAAGAGAATGATATTAAATGGAGATTGCTCCGAAGTAGACAGCCAGCACAATCTATTCTCCATCGTTTTCGCATGATTACTTTCCCAGACGACTGCCCGTACTGTTCTGTACCAGGAATAAGCCTACACATTTACTTAAAAGTGCTTTATTTCCATACCACTGTTCCGTATTTCATTGGAAAAATCTGCACCACTGGACATACATGTATAACTATGGAAGTATTTGACGCTTCTGTACAGTTTCCCATCCCAAGCAACGTTTCATGAAATAAGTTTTTTTAAACATGGAAAAGTGTACACAGTAAGGTAATAAGAAAATAAACTTGAACGATTGCAGTCTTAAATCCGTTTTTTTAATGCTGTAAAATTAATGCATGATACAAATGCCAATCTTTCATCTCCATTGGAAGGCTTTATCAAGGAGAATTTAAATTTAGAAACTTATCTAAGAAAGAATTCGAATTTCAGTATAGTCATTATGTTGTAGCATCTTCAGTCTTGAGAAAGCCTCCGAGAGGCTTTCTCAAGGCTGAAGATGAAGATTGAGAAACCTCCCATTTGTATCATACATTAATTTTACATCACTAAAAAACGGAATTAAGGCTGCAATAGTCCAAGTTTACTTTCGTACGTTCTTTCGCCTTTGTGTGACGATATTCGATTGAACATCGAATATTGTCAAGCTGTTTCTCATGGCAACGTGGGGGGATTCTACATTCGTTGCCCCCTCGTCCCCAATGTTTCACGATCTAACGAATATAATCCTGCTTGATGAACTGTGGTTTTGCTGTGATATGATTCTGTGTGTTGTATTGTGGTGTCTGTGATAGTTGCTCCCAACTTGTATGACTCCTTAAGTACATAGTTCAGCGTTTTTTTGTTATGTTTTTGCTAATTCCTTAGTTTTACTTACGCTCATCACAATGTATTTTTCTGTATCACAGTAGAACGTAATTATCTTACTACACATGCCAAATCCTTACTTGTATAGATAATTGTAAACAGTTGTAAATATGTTTTATGATGTTCCACAAAGGAATGTAGTTATTATGCATGCATACTGCATTTTCATATGTATGTAATTGTAAATGACTGAAAATATGTTGTATCAGTTAAGGAATGATACTAATTTTTTTTAAATCCCGGTAAAACACACTGGTCGGGAAGGCATTTTTTATAAGTCATTTATCAGCTATGCCGTGGGAACAGCGTTTGCATGATAATTGCGTAGCTGATTATTTACACGGTGAATGACGTCATTTGGTGGAAGAATATTGTCACGGCTCCGTCATGGAGTAGGAAGCAAATATCCGGTTCTGTTTGAAAATCGGAAAAAATGCACCTGAGACAGTTGAATTGTTGCGTGATGTAAATGGGGCTAATTGCCTATCTCGTGCACAAATATTCCGATGGTATGCACGTTTCAAGGATGTGCGGGAAGATTTGGAAAATGACAAAAGGCCTGGCGGCCCTATTTTAGTGCGTACGTCTGAACTCACTGAGAAAGTTCTCGAATCGATAAAAAGTGTTCGTTGTGTCCTTGAAATGCTGGAATGTGAGCTCGGTGTCAATAAGGAAACTGTTCGTCAAATTTTAGTGCAAGACTTGGGGAGGAAAAAAGGTTTGCGCTCGTTTTGTTTCGCATGCTTTGCCAGACGACCAGAAACATGCACGAGTGAGGTACGCAAAATACATTCTGCAGACGGCAGAAACAATGCAAAAGTTTTTCGAAACCATTGTGGCAGGTGACGAGACATGGTGGTTTCGTTATGATCATGAAACAAAGCGTCAGAGTGCTCAGTGGAAGTCACCATAGTCACCCAAAGGTAAGAAAATCAGGTTACAGAAGTCCAAAATCCAGACAATACTTGTTCGACACAATGCAAAAGTTTTTCGAAACCATTGTAGCAGGTGACGAGACATGGTGGTTTCGTTATGATCATGAAACAAAGCGTCAGAGTGCTCAGTGGAAGTCACCATAGTCACCCAAAGGTAAGAAAATCAGGTTACAGAAGTCCAAAATCCAGACAATACAGCAAGGGAATTGTGCATCAAGAGTTCATTCCTGAAGACACAACTGTCACTGGCAGTGCTTACGAATCCATTTTGGAACGATTGTGACAGAGGATTGTTCGTGTCATGCCTAAGTACACAAACGGGCAATGGTTCTTTTTTCACGATAACGCACCCGCACTCAGCAGTGAGTGCACAGCCATTTCTGGCACGAAAACAAGTGCGTATACTCAACCATCCCCCCTTTTCTCCAGATTCGTCACCATGTGACTACTTTCTATTCCTTAAATTAAAGCTGCCTTTAAAAGGAAAAGTTTTTCAAGACGTTGTAGACATAAAAGGAATTAACGGTGACATCAGCTCTTCACTCCATACGAAAACATGACCTCTGCAAGCCCTTCCTTTCGCTGGATGATCCTGCAACTTCTTGTATTAACGCAGGAAGAATGTACTTCGAATAAAATATATTCACATAAGTTTTTCTAGCTTTTCCATTTTTTTTAAAAATGGAGTCTCGTTACTTAATTCCCGCACTGTGTATTAACGGCGGCGAATTAGGGAAATCTACTGATACCATTCAAGGGATGGAATTTCATCTTAAAAATTATTTAAGTTATAATTCTTTACAAACTTAAATGCACAAGTTAATACTGTTTTTCACGTTCATAAGCCGAATAAGTGATCAACACAATGACGTGCATTATTTGATTTAGTCACGTGACTCGGATAAACCGTTAGTAAATTTTAGAGACATGCTTATGTTATGTTATAGGATGCATTCCCAGATTTTGTTTTCTGTGTATGTTTAACGGCTTTTACGGTTTTTTATATAAATATTAGGAAATTTGAAAACGTGTTGTTTATGTCGTACATTTCTGTTCTTTGATGACCTAGAATCTATTTCTTTATTTAGGTTGCAGTAGCTACGTTTGTTACTTATTTACTTGTGAGCGAGGAGAACATTCTGGATCCAAGCATAGTTTTTGTGTCACTCAGTCTCTTAAGCATACTGAAGTTTACACTCTTTGAAGTACCAACTGTCATTTCAATGATCGTTGAGGTAAGCAATGCCTGACACTCAAAGTTGTTTCAAAATCTGTATTTGCTCAGAGAAGTCAAGGAATGCCTCTCTTAGCACCAAAATATTAAAACAGTGTATTATTCTTTTATAAGAGCTGTTTCCAAAGTTCTGCTTAGTGCGAAACTTGTGACGAATCGCGTGATGCATGAAACAGTTCTAACATGTTTATCAATCCACAGCAACCTATACTTCAAGTCAACCAAAGAGTGTACTGTTGTGGAAGTTGGAATAGCCGGCTCATAGAGTTTCCGGGGGGAACGCAAGAATGGTATCAAACCGCGTAACATTCCAGCACTGATCTTCCTCTCCAATCAACGTCTTTATGACCTAACCGAAGCACATTGCCTCGTCGCGTCCAGGTCTCTCTCTTCCCTACTACGGCTGCTTTACTCACTCAATTCACATATCTTCGATTGTCAGTTTACTGCCTCTATGTTGGGCGAAGTCTATCGGTTCTACCTCGTCCCCCTCATTACCTACGTTTCCCAGCTGGACAATCAGCGACCAAAAATGCGAGGCTCTTGATTAATTTCCCAAAACAAATCTATTTCTAAGACGCTCTGCCATTTTAAATATTTTTCTTACATAGCAATTTTGCCCGATAGAATAAACAAACAAAAATGGATTCTGAGCAACAATTCTGTTGATTTACGCTCTTAACTCTAGGGAGTACTTTTTGTAGAGGAGGTAGCTGTAACACACTTCCACAATAGTATACACTCTTAGGTTGACTTGGAGCATAAGCTTATCAGTTTGTTTCTGTTATTCGGAGAGTAAACTATACACGCGCTGCTATGGAAAGCGTAGTTACATATCAGAGAACAATTACCTTTTTTAAAGTTTTGGATGATTTGCAATAAGAATTTCTACAGTGTCTGCCCAATTTACCCGATCTAGAACATATAGTCATTCATCTGTCTCCAGAAATGGCAAAAGCACTATGAGGTGTGCGTTTTTAGTCCCTTACTGAAGAGAAAAGTGCATTACACAGGTGAATAGAAAAATGAAAGAATTATATTTTCAATGGATATTATATTGAAATAAACTAATGTGCTATTAATAAAATATAAGATGTGTCTGAAACGTTTCGGACTATATTAATAAAAAATCGAAATTTCAACGAAAAATATTACTACCATTTAGTCATCAAAGTACCTCCTTTCTAACTCGGCGCACCTTTTTGCACTGTCGTACAGCTTTTGCATGACAGGAGAACTAAACTTGTGGTACCCTGTATAACTCCCTGCTCATGCTATTATGGATCTCTTAAACCCTGTCAAAATAGTTCCCCCTTCAGGTTGGATTTGACCTTGAGCTACAGAAAATAATCAGCAGGGGTCAAATCTGGCGAATACGGGGTATGCGCAGTGCTTTAATGCTCTTCTGTGCGTGAAACTTCCTGACGATGTCCAGGCACATTGTTTGAAGGAAGAACGAGTCACCTGACTCAGCAGCGTCTCTCTTAACGTGCTGACATATTTTTCAACAGTCTGTTTATCACTGCTCTGCAAAATTCAGAATTAACTGTCTGTCGTTCTGATAGAAATCCTTTGTAGACAACTCCTTGCCAATTAGAAATGGAAAAAGTCACCATTTCTTTGTTTTTAGACTTTTGAAACCAGAATTTCTTCGGCTTCGGCGAATTTTCACTAACTCACATAGCTGATTGCCTTTTCGTTTCGGGGTCGTACGTAAAAGCAGGCCTCATTACCAGTTATGAATTGTTTTAAATGTCTCCATCACAGTGCCATCTCAATCAAATCTCGACACACAGCAAATAGCTCCTCCTACTTCGCCGTCAATTCAATACATGCTATTCAAAGCGCGAATGCGGTTTTCGTTTCTTTTCGAATCTTCGACAGTAGTCCAATGCATGGCACCCTTGCCAATGTGAAGCTCGTTTGCAACCATTCGGAGGGACAGGCGACGATTTTCCATTAAGAACTGTCGAACTTGGTCGAAGTTGGAATCCATGCGAGACTGGGAGGGCAAACCGGCACGTCGTCCTGACTTCTTCTCGTCGTTCACAGAATCCCCCATACCAGTGAAAACTACTGAATCGTGATAGTGCTTCATCTACATAAGTTGCTCGCATCATTGCAACTATTGCACTTTGCTTTCAAAACGAAAATTGATTGCCACTCCGCAGAATTGTAGGACTGCGGGTATAAGGATTGACTTTTAGTGATATGGCTGCTTGTGTCGAAAGAAATGTAAGAACAATGATGTGGGTATGGCGGCAATGGGACGATGAAGGTGGCATACCGACATGAGGGATTCACCCGACGGACGTGCAGATTCGTCGGATGTCTAAAAATGGCAAAGTTAATTCAGGATATCAGCAGACAGATTCCGGTACCAATTTGCGAGCAAGAAGTGCTGTGTTGTGTGATAGTGACAAAACTTTGGTACGCATCTACTAAGAGATGCAGCTTCAAGACACACCGAAAGAGATCCAGAATTTCTGAAGCCAAATAGACCAAAAGACCGGGATTTATGCAATACTATGAGCTGTCATCCTGGTCAAATCTAACGCCTTTCCTATTGATTTCTGCGCCATTGGGTTTTTGAAACGTGCTGTTCGGTGGAGACAATCATGTGCAAGAGATGGTCTTTGGAAATATTAGCAGGACTACACTTCAAAACAGACTTCTACAGAGCAAATTGTTTCATATATAGCAGCAATAAAGGGCGATCAGAGAGAGAGATCGAACACCATCGGTGATGGAAAAAGGAGTTCGACTCACCCTTCCGTCTAAAAATTGTTGCCATAGATCCTGAACGACATTCCTTACGAGTATCACTTATTTGATAAAATCATGAGAAAAAAATATCAAGATTGAAGTCTTGATACATGGAATGATGGGGAGTTGCAACTGTAATAAATGCACGACTTCTTATTTGCACCGTATGTAAGCATTACAGCATACGTGCTTTATAATCTTATTTTAAATTATGAATGTATATTTTTTGAAGCAGCTGTAATCATGTCTAAGAATATATTACGTACGTTTAAATTTTAGCAGAATCTCAGAAACAACAAGTTATCTGTTGGGAAATTGAACAATAAGATAGTCGTCAATTATTGAATGGTTTCGTCATTTTTTAGAGGTGTGAATGCTTTTCAAAAAGTAAAGAAGGCTCTTGCTGCCAGCTTATCAATAGAAACTATGCATAATTAGATCATAGTCTTAAATTGATAGGAAAGAGCAGGATATTCGTCTATTAACTTTTCAAATTCATTTCGTGTTGCTAATGCCAGGCAATTTAATACCAGGATTTGAGACAGTTTTCTAAAGATGGAAAACAAAATGTAAAGCACAGAAGGCCGCTCCGGTGGCGCAGTGGTCTAAGCGATGGCCTCTGATCATTCGTCCGAACGGGGTCCGGGTTCGAATCCCGGTGAGGCATGGATGTTGTGTTTGTCTCATGGCACTGGCTCTCTCTCTCTCTCTCTTCCCTGGAACAAGTGACCCTAAATTAGGGACGGGCGACTGCTTATAGCCCATTGAGTTGCTCACGGTGGTCGTTAAACCTCCAATCAAAAAAAAAAAAGCACAGGAGTTTAAATTATTTAGTAATAATTTAACAAAATAGAAGAACAGCTGTGAGATATTCGAAAACTTAAGTTTGAAAGGGAGCGACTGATGAGCAATACGAGGAACGCAATGGAACTAGTCTTAGTGGTACTGTAACGTACCAGGAGATGTGACGTACCTGCCAGAAGGACGCACACGACATAGAGGCAGATAGGAATCAGAATAAAAAAACGTTCGCGTAGCTCAATTGGTAGAGTGACTTATTCCGGAATGAGGGGATCCGGGTTCGAATCCCGGCGTAGACCAAAAATGACGGAGAAATTTACTTCGTTATAATGGCGCCCGAACTATCCGGATGACCCGACCGTTCAAAATCTCGCATTGGTGTGATGTTATTTCCACACCGCGAGATAGGAAAAATAAGAGAATCCCTTCTCCAGCACTTCGACAAAAAAAAAAAAAAAAAAAAATAAGGGGGAGATGATGTAACGTACCAGGAGATGTGACGTACCTGCCAGAAGGACGCACACGACATAGAGGCAGATAGGAATCAGAATAAAATGTCCGCGTAGCTCAATTGGTAGAGCAACTTATTCCGGAATGAGGGGACCCGGGTTCGAATCCTGGCGCGGATAGAAATGACGGAGAAATTTACTTCGTTATAGTACTGAAAATAATAAACTTTAGTTTTCGCAGATATATTTTCGATGCTTTTTGAACTTCCATATTCCGTGAAGAGTAGGAACTTTCACTAAAAGTGTTTTTATATTTCTTAGCTGCACTAAATTTCACAAATCTTCTAAATTTCTCTGAGTGATAAAAAAAAAAAAAGTTACCATGTGTCTCAACATACCTAGTCTTCCAAAAGTCACCCAGAGAAAGCTAAAATTTGCAATTTTATTTTCATACTATGGTACAGTATAATGCCTATCTTTTATGCATTACTTCAGTTTTTCTTTTTTGTTTGTAATTTTTTTTAATATTTGAACAGTGTAATGTATCTTTACGGCGCCTGAGGACATTTCTTACATCTAAAGAAAGAGATCAGACTACAGTTGGGAAATTTCCAGATAAAGGTAAGTCAGACGGTCTTAAAAGATATTTCTCTACTATAATACTGTGTGCAAACTTTCAGCATTCTTTTCTACATACAGATATACAACAATGAGCCATTACATTATGACCACCTACCTAATAAGCTGTAGGTCCCCCCCCCTCCTTTAGTCCACAAACAGCGGCAACGAGGCATCGATTCGATGAGGTGTCGATAGGTATCCTGGGGTATCTGGTACCATAATAGCAACAGCAGGTTTTCTATCTCCCGTACACTTCGGGGTGGTGGTGATTTAGCGCGAACCCGCTTATACAAGTCGAACCACAAATGTTTCATTGGGTTCATGTCAGGTGAATTTGGAGGCCAGGGCTTTAACAGAAAGTCACCAGCATATTCCTCGAACCACTCCTTGACAATTCTGGTAGTGTGGCATGACGCATTATCCTGTTGGTGATGGCTATCATCAGCAGGGAACACGGTTGCCATGAATGCGTGAACTTGGTCCGCAATGATGTTCAGTTACCTGACAGCTATCAAGGATTGTGCTATTGGAATAATAATAGGGTCTAAAGTGCCCCAAGAAAACATCGCTCACAGCATAACACTGCCACCGCCGGCCTGTGTCCGCCCAACAGTACATCCAGGTGCCATAGCTTCCGTTGGTAATCGGCGTATCCACGCTCGGCCGTTTACGTGATGCACCAAGAATCTTCATTCGTCAGACCAGGCTACTTTCTTCCAATCATCCACGGTCCAATTTCGATGATCTTGGGCCCATTTCATGCGTTGTTGGCGATGAAGGCAGTGAGCATGGGGACCCGGCTGAATCTTCGGCTACGCCGGCCCATGCGCAGAAGACTGTGATGAACTGTGTGCTGTGACACATTGCCCTGATCACCACTGTTGTAGCTGCGGGTGATTTGTCGCACTGTGACCCTACGGTATCTGAACAATGCGCGAAAGTCCACGGCATCAATGATCTGCGGACGACACACTGCTGGACAACGGTTCGTCGTTTGGCCATCTGTGCACCACCTTTTATATGTCAGCGGCACGTGAACAACCCACAGGACTCGCCATTTCGGAGATCGTAGTTCCCAGGCGCTGTGCCATCACAATTTGTCCTTTCTCAAACTCCGATAAATCGGCAGCTTTTCCCATTCTAGCTCCGAACACTACTAACCTAAAGCCAGTCCTCGGGCTGTATATATATTGGTCTATGAACTTTACCTGCGCCACCGTTCGGTCTCCAGACGCACTTATTTCTCTAGGCTGGGGGTGGTCATAATGTAATGGATCATCGGTGTAAATCTGCACTGAATTAAGACCACCTATGTAATATTTCGTCGCATGATCGTAGCTAGGTCCCAGAACCAGGTGGGGGCTGAAGAATCATCTGGGAGCTCTGTGTTTGTTCAACTACAAACTGCATTTTTCCACGAATACAAATGCACGTTTCGCTTTGTTTCTAATCTCCTTTTGTTAATTTATTTTATTAGCTCTTAATTATGCCGAAAAGTATAAAAAAAACCAAATAGATGAAATACAAGAAAGGGGAAGAAAGAAAACAGAACTCTTGAATTATAAAAAATAAATCACATTCTTTGAATTTGCTTGATGGTGGTTGAGTTGCGCGTTCCTTTAGCTGGAGTCAAAATAAAAAATAACTCCCAAACTAGCGCGATTGTTTCTTAGTTTTCTGTTCTAGTCTCTCTCTTTTCTGTGGAGCTATACAATGTCATTGGGGATTTATTGATATCACACTTCAACTTTCCCTATTCTTCGGTTCCACTTTTATTCTCCATTTTAATCTCATATATTCCTTGGCTGGTGTTCAGTAGTAGCAACTTCTTACTGTAATAAATAGCCATACCCCTTTCCTTCTCAAAAACCAAAAGCATCAGAATCTCGCCCCCAAAAAAACTTTTCTGCAGCACAAGCATCGTAAAACCATTCCTGATGGACAGGAAACAATAAACGAGAAGATGTTGAAAGCTGATTCCCTCTTGCACACGCGCAAGGATTTCCCTTTAGCACTATTTTCCAACGCGTAGAGGGATAAAATTAGTTAAAATGTTCCCACGATAGCACTCCTTTGTAGGTAATGAACTACCTGGAAGTTTTTTAAACAGCAGTGACTATTAGTATCTCATAGTCACTTACCAAATGACGAATAGGGGTTTAGCCACCTGCCCAGTTACGCCCCCCAGCTACGCCCCCCGTCACTCTTTCTTTAATTCATTTTTTGTGTGTGCTTATTTGTGTGCGTATTTTGTACCAAGCATTTATGGATATAATGGAACACGAAAGCCATTTTCATAAACCAACCAAAATAAAAGTTAAAAGAATTTACAACGTGTATTTTCCAGGTGGGTCTTGCTTGCCTTGTATAGGGGCTGAGCCCCGAGTAGCCCCCTGCTAGCTACAGTCCTGCATCGTGGACCTGGAAAGTAGATACTATGCATGAGAGATCCATAGTTTCATACTGCTGACTGCAAATATGGACTCGACCATCTGCAGAATGGAGGATATATGATTCATCGGACAGGTACACCTCCTTCCAATCTTCTATCATCCAATCCTCATGCTCAGGGCCATAGCTAGGATTCAGAACAGGGGGCGCGGCTGAAGACTCATTTGGGAGGGGGGGCTCTGTCTTCAACGACAAACCATATTCATCCACGAATACAGATGCAAGTTTTGCTTTCCATTTTTGCTCCTTTTGTTAATTTATTTCACTAATTAACAATGTAAGTTCACACTGAAAAGTAAAAAAAAAAAATTCAAAATATGAAAAAATGGGAGGTGGAAGGGAGGAAGAAAATTGAACTCTCTTGAAATATAAAAAAAAATTGCATCATCAGAGTTTGTTTGACGGCGGCTGAGTTGCTGGGTCATTATCGCTGGAAGAAAGATAACGTCCAATTAGCATGAAAAATACTATTTATTTGTTTTGTTTGCTCTTCTGGTTCTTTTTCGTGGATCAGCGCAGTGGTATGGAGGAGTTATTGATGCCGAATCTCGGCTGTTTTGTCTCCATTTTCAATCGCGCATTCTCTTTTTCTGGTGCTTGGAGATAGCCTTTTCTTACCGTGATCAACAGTAAAACCTGCCTTCCCACTCAAAAAAAAAAAAAAAATGTTTTCAGGTTTCCGCCAATCAACACTTCTTCATCCACACATGCGTGGCAAAATTCCCTCCCACTGACGGCAAAACAATGAACAGGAAGAAGTTGAAAACTTTCTCTCGCACAACATTTTTTCTTCAGCACTGTTTTACATCACCTAGAGAGATACATTTAGCTAAAATGTTCACACGCCAGTAATGTTTTTTTCCTTTTAAGTTTCTCCGAAAAAACATAAAAATAAAAAGCAGGATTTATCTCTTCCTATCAGAGCTGCAGAGTATGATCCAGGAACTTGCTGACAAGAGTAAAGAAGTGGGATTAAAAATGAACTTTCAGAAGACAAAAGTGATGTTCAATGCTTTTACAAGAAATGAAGATTTATCGATTGATGGAGAAAGGCTGGAGATAACAGACACGTACGTTTATCTTGGACAGCAGATATCAAGTGAGGGTCACATTGATGAAGAAATTAATCGGCGTACAAAACTTGCCTGGAGAGCTTTTGGAAGAAACAGCATAATTTTCAAGAACAATATGCCATTTAAAAGAAAAGTGTTTGATCAATGCATCCTTCCAGTGCTTACGTATGGCGCATAGACGTGGACCTTAACTAAAAGAGACATACAAAGGCTTTAGACAACTCAAAGCAGCATGGAGAGGTGCATGCTTGGTGTAACCAGGAGAGATAAGAAGAGGAACTCGTGGATCCGAAAAATGACAAGAGTGGAAGACATCATGATCAGAGTTAAATCCCTGAAATGGCAATGGGCTGGACATACTGCCAGAAGGACAGACCATCGATGGACAGCCGAAATTTTAGATTGGATTCCAGGGGACAGGAAAAGACTCAGAAGAAGACCACATGGAAGATGAGTAGATGAAATTCGAAAGTATGTGGAAGTGACATGGAGCAGACTGGCACAAGACAGACCGTTGTGGAAGAGGCTTGGAGAGACTTTCGTCCATCAGTGGATTGATAATGGTTGACAATGATGATGATATGCAGCAACAAGTCCGATACCCACGTGGCAGATTCATTCGCGCAGCTGTTCCTACTGATTCACTTCCAGACGTAATTTTCTTTGAGTTGCCAGCGCA
Organism: Macrothele yani; assembly: GCA_039090855.1. NCBI lineage: Eukaryota > Metazoa > Arthropoda > Arachnida > Araneae > Macrothelidae > Macrothele > Macrothele yani. Next base: position 48,735,069 of record CM077012.1, read on the forward strand.
AGATTTTATTCTGATTATCCATTTGCACTGGGCTATCTATCACCTGCGAAACGGTGCTGTGCCGATTTCCCGGTGCAAGGCTATGCATCCGTAGTTCACCACTCGAATCAACCTTTCGCCGGCCCTTTACCGTTGTGTCGCCGGTGGGTATTTTCTCCATTTTATTACCACACCTAGTGTACTTTAACCAAAGAGGGGCCCCGTACAACCTACAAATATTGTACGTACGCCGACACTTTGGCCTTCCGTAAACTCCGATAAATCCTTGGTTTTACCCATCACGTACATAACTTTGCTCTCAACTGAATATATGGATAAACATTTTTCTTAAATATGCCTCACATCTTTAAAATAATTCCTCCTGAACCACATTTTTAAGAATTTTACTTTTCTCTAATGTTTCTATTTCCTCACGTACGTAGTGTTGAACTAAATACGTATTTCCATTTTAAGAATAAAATAAGAAACATGACATCGGATATTCGGTTAATGATCACGTCTTTTGAATCCTTTCCGACACGAAAAAAAAATTCAAAGCAGTTTTTTTAGAAAATCTAAAAATTTAGCGAAAAAGAGAATACACTAGAAAAACTGCGCATAATTTAAAGTATGCAATGTGAGTGGGGTTATCCATAGTGAATTAAACTGGTACAAAGAAATCTAGAAATAGCTACTTAGTCCCACTAGAGGCTGAAAGGGGTGTTTTTGAGAAACATTTTTTATATTTGCGCCTCTAGCAGGGAAATTGTGTACTATTTTAGGCAGGAAGCGGGTATAAATTGTTTCCGTAGCTAAGCAGTTGTGACGTACCTGCCAGCAGGACGCACACGACATAAAAGGCAGATAGTAGTCAGAACAAACGTCCGCGTAGCTCAATTGGTAGAGCAACTTATTCCGGAATGAGGGGACCCGGGTTCGAATCTGGCGCGGATAAAAATGACGGATAAATTTACTTTGTTATACAGTATCTGACAGAAGGAGAAATGTTTTTGTTCAGTTAGTTTTTAAGACTGACAGATATTGCTGCGAATATGCTGTAAACAGAAACACAAACTTATGCCCGCTAGTATCAAGCTTGTGCATTAGTGAAAATTTGAAATTACGTGCAAAACATTCTGCACCAGAAACGTCCAACAAAGAAAGGATTTTTCAAATCGGACAGTTAGAAGCAGAGATATCGAGGAAAATAAGATATATTACTACGGCCTCTGGCGGAAAAAACCATGGATTATTTTAAAAACAAAATTAGCTCAAAAGGTTTTTAGTAGTGAGCGGTATTTGACCAAACAGGATTTTTTTTCAATCGAGTTTTTAAAAGAGCAGATACTGCTGCGTATACATCGGACACATAAATATAACTTACACCCCCAAGCGGCAAAACAGTTCTTTAAAAAAATCAGAAGTTATAAACCGAATTTTTCTCATCATAAACCCTATTTGCTGTAAAAAGTATTTATCATATCAGACTTTCAGAAGTAGAGATGCCTCATGCCTCCTAACGGACAAAATGTGACTTATTTGAAAAAGAAACTCTACCCAAAACAATGTCCGTTAAAAATGGTATCAAAAGAATTTTTTCCATCGCATATTTAGAAGCAATGACATTGATTAAAATGTACTTTGAATTCAATAGCATCTGTTCCCTCTTACGGCAAAGTTATGCGTCGGAAAATGACCTGAAAGCAAAAGTCATCGTTCCCACATTTCGGGCTCCTCAATACAAAAAGATTTTTTAAAATTGGACTAATAGTCCCAGAGAGATGGTGTCCATAAACAGAGGAACGGACAGAATGATTCTATAAGCACGTATGTTTTTTTTTTTACAAAGGACTTGCTAAAAAGGACTTAGAAATATACTTTATTATAGTGCCTTAGCTAAGGTCCAATTACAATGCTTCGCAAAAACCTAAGAATATTGATATTTCTCAGTTCTCCATAAAGGTGCATAATTAACGATATTTTTGTTTTTTTTAAGCAAAAAAACCCCAATCTTTTTTTACTAATCAGTTGCTAAATTGTGTTTCAGAAAAGGCCATCTCAATTCGGAAAGGCAGTTTCTCTTGGAGCACCGAAGGCGAACTTACACTAAAGAATGTAAATTTGCAGATTCCTATAGGAAGCCTTGTGGCCATTGTAGGACCCGTTGGCGCTGGAAAATCTTCACTCCTCTCTGCGATGTTAGGAGAGATGATAAAAATAAGTGGATCGGTAGACCTAACGGTACGTTTTTTCAAGAAATGTATACTGTGATCTTTTCATTCCGTCATATTATACATGATCACAAGAGCAAAACTTACATTTCACATAATGTCTTCATTAAGTTTTGAGAACTCTATGGATTCAAAGGGTCAAAAATTAAGTTGCTTGTGTAATTCAGTGCGATAAAAATGTATCTATAGCTCTATTTAATCTTCCTTTTGAATTTCCGTTCCCTACAGGGGTTTATCAAAAGAATGGAAACAGTTACTGCGACTGGAGCACACGCAACACTACGTATGGAAATCACGGGATGACATCACTGCGATGTGAGGTATAAAAAGGGGTGCATTACGATGTTGGCTATCATGTAGCAGTGCCACAATCGCAGATGAAACACCTCCTGTTATGGAGTAATTGTCGACAATGTCAGATCTGTGATCTCAAAAAAGGCAGGAGCTTCAGTAATTAGACCGGCAGAAAACAGTAGGTGTAACATGAGGCAGCATGCTGTATGGATTCGAGACTTGACATTGACAAAGGAATCATAGAGAAGGATACTTGCTTATGAAAGAAAGTGCTTTTGTAAAATCTTACGAATCGGATGGACCCAGAGGATAAGAAATGAAGAAGTGCACAGAAGAATACAACTAAAAGAGACCCTGCTCCAAAGAATCATACACAGAAAACTATGAGCAAAACTCTTTTGGAAACATCTGCAGAATGAAAAATGACAGAAACATAAAGACATTGGTGTTGGGCTTAATGAACGGAAGAAATGCAAGAGGACGCTCTCACCGTGTGTGGGCTGACGATATTAAAGACTGGTGTGGTGGAACTCGTCAAGAACTGAGCCACTCTGCAGTGAACAGACTTCAATGGGGCAGCAGACACCTACGGGAATTGTACCCATGGTTGATGATGAACATGAGGAAATGTATTAAAAATTATGACTGACTTTCAAAAAAGACACTGCGTTGCCTCCAAGCGTGCAAATTGTGGACTCCATACGAAGATGTCAGATAGGGATACGCGAACGTTGGCACAAGTTGTGCAACGGAAGCACAAGACCGCGGCACCGCAAATGGCAACGGAGTTGAACATCTGTCGGAATGATTCCATTTCCGTCATAACAGTTCGTCGCAAAACACCATCATGCCGGTATTTATGACTGTGCTGTAATCCACAAGCCTCTGACTACCAACGTAAATGCAACAAAACATATAGGGTGGTGCAAAGCGCATAAAAACTGGGATGCTAAAGACTGTCAACGTGTCTTCTGGTCTGATGAGTCGTATTTCACATTGTTTCCGACCACTGGTAGAGTGCACGTCGGGCGAAAAGCTGAAGAAGCGTACCACTCAGACTCTTTGGTTCCGATTAAGAGTGGTCCCAAAATCCGTTATCGCATGTGAATAACTTGTATAAGTCTATATTACAAGTCCAATTGCTTCTGTTTTGAAAGCTCGAGGTAGGCCTACAGTTTATTAATAAAAAGTTCTCACAAATACTACGAGAAGTAAGTGTTTCCATTATCTTGATAAAACCCTGTGTAATATAATCGTTTCAAATGGGTTGTATATTTGAACTTTTCCTTAAGACGTGTAGCTCTTTTTACATTTAACTACATATCATTTCAGTGACATGGCTAGGATTCAGTGAAAACAAAGTCTACTTATAGGTTCCCAAACCACTTTATTCGGAAATGAGGCACGTTCAAGGTCTAATATTAACAAATCGTCGTGACACAATACGCTAGATAGACTTCAATCACAATATAAGTGATACTTGTCGTTTTTTGAATAAAAAATTGCTCACCCAATACAAACTACTTTTACAGGAATAAGAATCGCTCGCTCATATCAATATAAATAATCTGAACATTGGTATTCGCTTATCTCATCACTAATCGTTCCTGAATCGCTCCCACATCATGAATACAGCTCGCTCTATCGTTCATCTAAGATTGCACACTGGGCTCTTATCTCATAAGCCTTTATTTATGTAGCTTGCCCTTATATCTGCTGTCAGGATTGCAAACTTCAAATCCATTGGGAGAAACTTCGCTAAGTTTAGAAAACCTTTAACGAGAAGAAACCAAATTTGCATAAGAACACAGGAACTCAAAAGGAGGGTTTAAATTAGAGATATACAGCGCATCTGTAAATTTAACAACTTCTCATTAAACGTTTTCTCATTGAAAGACAAATTACTTCCCCGAAGAGCTTTTTGAATTTGGCAACATGGACAGTGAGCCAGAGCAGCATATAATGTCAACATTGAATGTAGCGAGAGAGTTAAGCGGAGTAGTTGATGCGATATAGTCGATATGGAGTTGCCGAGACTTATATAAAATAGTTATAGCGATTTATATGTGTCGAGATTTATGTACGAGACTATATTATTAAGCGTTGTTATTGAAACCGATGTGATTGACGAACGAATGCAATCATAGATGGATATAATGTATGAGCTTCCTGACTTTTCAGTGTTGGATGGATAAAAGACGAGGAACTGCTCTTAAGTTATGTTGATTCTTTCCCTGACCGTTTGGTTATAATTTTGACAAAGTATGATTTATGTGTGATGAGTTCACTACGAAAATTATGAGAGACACATAGTTGAGCACGTAAGTATTTAACCATTTAACCGATGTACCTGAACCAAATGGTGCGCCCAAATTTCCTGCGCTCCCTGAAGATAAATGTTCATATAGCTACCGGGTGCTATGGTAGCGATGTGAACATTTATCTTCCTTTTCTGAGATCCCTTTCCTCCTCTCATCTTAACAATATGGACCATAAACCTGTGTCAGTAGTTATAAACGCTCCCTTCTAGTCTTCTATTACCTGCTCACTGACCCAACGAATGATGGGAAAGGGACAGCCACCCTGACACGGACATCATGCCAGTGATGTACAAGTTGCTCAAACAACTCCCCTCCTTCTTAGTTTCTCGCTACTGTCATGGCCCTTTTTAGCAAGTAATCAATCAGATATGATTACTGTCAACCATTCCCCTAAATGACCACTTTGAATAACAAGCTAAGGGGGGGGGCAAAGGCTTTCCGATGCGCAGGGATCGTTCCAATAAAGTTCGGCCCACTTTTGAAACAGCGAATAATTTCGTTTGAACGGATTTCAGCCCATTTTGTACTGTTTGTGTTAAAGACCTGGGAAAGTGAACTACCCCGAGTTAATTCATTGCAGCCGGTTAAGGGTCAAAAGCGGATTTTAGCCCATTTGCTAATCATCATACACGTAAATTTGCGGTAAAACGGCTGTAGGCGCTCCGTATGTGAAATTGAGTCCGAAGTACAAAAAATGTTCCTTGTAGACAGTTGTTTTCTGTTTGTTCATAAGATCTGATAATTTGCATACCGAGTTCTGAAATTTCCTTAAAAATATCTCAACGACATCGTTCAGACACTTTGTTGAGTTTTAGATCCTGATCACAGTTACGGGACACGTCCCTCGTAGACGAATTGAAGGTAGAATGAGAGCTTTTCCATCTCTACATGACCACTATATGGTTTTAATTACACAGATTTACAAAATGTTACATTATTAACAGCTGTTTGAGTTATTTTGTCAGATCTTGCACATACTCGTAGTCCTAATTACAATACGATTTTAGTTTTACTGTACCGTATAAGGCTTTATTACATAAGGATGTAGCGATTGTACGGGTAAAATAAAAGGATATCAATATGAAAATTGTAAAAAAAATATTTTAATTATTGAAGGTACACACATCACAAGTTTAAAACATTTATAGACATCTTTTGTTATTATGTTAAATGAGTTTCAGACTCCTTTCAAAATATGTCTTTTCCTTTCAAAACGGCGCTTCTTACACTTCCGTTTGTGTGTTTCTCGTGGCATTTTTTTTATGCGACATCCACCAGCCCATCACTACTTATTGTGTTGTATCCGAACATACCAGGACAAAAGTATTAATCATCACTTATTTTTTGGTTCTCTTCAGGTTATTGACACACGAAAACGAGCTGATTTTTTTTGTCTTTTGTTCACTTCCCCAGGTCTTTAACACAAACCCTATGTGGAGCAAATGATTTGTCGTGGTCCCCAAGTTTACTTCAAAGTATGCACAGTAACAATTTTTTTACAGTCTATAATGTTCCTCTGTTCTTTCTTAATGACAGACTTCTCACAATTATACCAGAAACTATCAGGACAGTTAACACTGTCTTGTAGCTACACATTGTCGCAAAACCTTCCATGCATTACTTTAAAATCAAGCACAAATGAAATAGGCACCGGTTCAATGCAGAGACACAACTCCAGCTGGCAGCTCAAAGCATTTATGGAGAGGTGAAGATGAGATCAAGTGAAAGTTCTGACGTGTTGTAGTTTGTTGCCCCCACTTCTCACAATACTTCTTCCACTCCTAACCACAACAAAATTGAGTGCAACATCATTTTGTAGGCGATCGGACAGAATCAGTAACTTATAAAACCTTTATTTTTTGCTTAACCAGATGAAATAAAAATCTTATTTTGTGGAAAAACTGCACGTGATAGCAAATTTCAGCATCATTTTTGAAAGCAGGAACAGTCATCAGGCAAGTACAAGACATACAAAGGGTCCCGCCGTGTCTTGATGACCGGTATCATCCCACTGCTCGACATTGAAATTGCCCCACCCAGAGAGAGTGAGACCAATTAGTTGAAAATCACCAGACATGGAATATAAGGTGCATAATGCATGATTTAATTTTCAGGACAGTACTGTCAGTTTGACATCCTACAAGACAAGATCACGTGACAGCAATTAATACTTTGTGTGATCACCAAGTTGTGCAATGCAATCAGACACACGGGGCGGCATGGTTTGATACAACCCTCTAATGGTGTGGTGGGGTGGGATATCTGGGACTACGCAAAGTTTACCTGGTCCCATAATTGAGCGACATTCGGGAGAGGTCGAGGAGAGGCTTGCAAATGTCGTCCACTGAAGTCCCATACATGCTCAATGGGTAATAGGTCTGGAGATCTCGCTGGGCGTGAAAGCGTATGGACCCCTTGTAAGCACGCTCAGAAATGGCAATTATTTTGCGAGGACACTGACTCCGGGATATCACTCAGAAGAAACCAACAACACTGACTGTAAAACGAAATCCACGGACCGCCGGGCTTCCACCGTACCTGTGAATGCGTATCAGAGGTCAGCTATTGCAACTAATGGCACCCCATACGAGGATGCTTTGTTGAAACAGATGGATGGCAGTCACGTCGCCGTAAGACACGGAGTCGACGATCCTTGGCACCGAGGCAGAATCGGAACTCATCGCTGAACAATACAGCTGCCATTACTGTAGCCACGAAGTTCTACTACGACACCACCTCACCCGAGTTTGGTGATGCCCAAGCTCGGGTGAGGTGGTGTCGTAGTAGAACTAAGTAGCAGCAATTGTTTTTAACCATAGCATTCAAAGCAATGAATGCTGGGAGAGCAGACAACCTTCCGCCGATCTTCCGTTCGTCGTGCGAGTCGTGGCGGAAATGTCACTAGTCACCGCTGTAGCCCGTTGAATACTCTCTTCGATATCTTGTGGCTCCGCAATTGTCAAGCAACGAATATTCTGATGGATGCGTAATGACGTCCGTCTGACTTCACCGGTTCTGCTACGGTGATTGACGGTGCCTTCGTACAACCACTATTACCAACAACGTTCAACTGTGCTGGCATCCCGATGCACGTGGGCCGCGATTCGATGAATCGACCAACCTTGGTCATGCCATCTCTACATGCTTTAATTATCAGGTCAAATAAACTACACCAGGGACGGCCAACACATCGATCGCCGAATCATTTTTGTTCGATCGCTAACATTTTGTGAAAAAAATATTTAAAATAATTTTAAGTTGCTACGAAAATCGACGATGGAGCATTCAGACAAATTAGCGGCCATGTTTTCGCCTTTACAACTGCTGATTTGCGACTGCATCCACCAGGTGTCAAGGTCACGTGGCCTCCCCGCGCCCGATAGCAATCTGCCGCGGCTCTGTTTGTCTACGTAATGAGAGCATTGACCGCAGTGTTAGACGCGGGAGACAGCGTCACGGGAGGTAACAGTCAGCTTGGAAGAAGCTTGGCGTGAAGGTTAAGTGCGTAATGTTTATTGTTTATCGTTCGCATGGGAGCTGTGGTTTTCATCTTTGAACTATTTTGTTGATATTATTGTTTTGGTGAAAGTGAGTGTTCCGAAAAGACCGAAAACTTATTATTTTCATCAGGAATGGGAACTGGACTACTTTTTCGTTATGGTTAAAAACAATTGCTGCTACTTAATTTGCAGTACTTCCATGGTGATACCAGAGGAGGTGAATTTAGAGTGGCACTTCAACGCATTGCATGGTGAATATCAATCCGATTTCCCACTCAGCAGTGAAATAAGAAAGAAAAAAATTACAGGAACTGAAATCTGGACTGAATGCGCAGCGAAACGTGTTCTCAAAACCAAACGATCAATCGAGTGCTGCAACCGTCGCCTCCTTTCAAGTAAGCCATAAAATAGCAACAACATGCAAAATTTTTCTGATGGCGAATTTATCAAAGATATTTTTGTGGACATAGATTCTCTATTTGCATATTTGAAGAATAAGGAGGAAATAAAAACAGCCCTTCAACATCTACAATTATCTCAGAATACAGTCATGAGACGTATTGAAAAGTTAAGCCAAAATGTAAATGGGCAACTGCTAAAAGATATTGATCAATGTGTTTTGTTTTCCCTGCAACTGGATGCATCAACGGATGTCGGTGACACTGCTCAACTGCTGAATTTTATCAGAATGGTTTTCCCGGACTTTTCTGCTATAGAAGAATTGTTGAGCATGATTTCATTGAAAGGAAAAACTCGAAGTCTCGATATTTTCAACGGATTCAAGGAACATATTCAAAAAGGTTAAGTTGCCTTTATTTTAGCTCGTGTCAATAACCACCGACGGAGCAGCAGCGATGACGGGTAAATCCAATGGATTCATAGCCTTGTGTCAGAAAAATGAAGATTTCCCAGATTTCTTAAGCCATCATTGTATCATCCACCAGCAAGTTTTAGCAAGCAAGTGGCTTAATGCAAAATGCGTCATGAATATTGCTTTTAAAGTCTTCAACTCCATCAGAGGTAAATCTTTTCAAAGGCGACGTTTTAAAACGAAACTGGATGATATACAGCCAGATTTGTTTTTGCACACGGACGTCAGGTTGTTAAGCCGAAGCAATTTCTTGCAAACATTTCGTGACTTGTTGGACGATTTTACAAGTTTTCTTGAAGAGAGGGGTGATAATTATCATCATTTGCGTGATATGGATTGGCTATGTGACCTGACATATTTGGAAGATTTTACGGGAAAACTTAGTTTATTGAACCTGGAATTACAAAGAAAAAATGAAACAATCGGCGATATGATGAGCAGTGTTTCTTCTTTAAAGAACCAAGCACTATCTAATATTAAGGGCCTCGAAAATAAACGTTTTGATCAATTTAAAAACACCAAGGATCACTTACAAAAAAATAATTCCACGTATGTATTCAATTCAGGAAAATATGTAACCGAAATCCAAACTGTTTGTGACGACTTCGAAACCCGATTAAGTGAGTTTACAAAAATGGAAGATCTTATTCAATTTGCCATTTACCCATTCAATGAGGACACTGACCCACAACCGATCGCAAGTAAATTTGCAGAGCTGTTTCAACTAGACAAAATTTCACTGGAAAATGAAATAGTAACAATGCGGTGTGTCATATTTCTGAAAGCCAGGTCTTCAGAAGATAATTTCTGGAATTTTGTTTACAAATAAAAATACCCCAATGTGAGAAAATTTAGTGAACATTTACATTCATGTTTCGGGTGAACATATTTATGCGAATCGGCATTTTCTTACTTACAACAAACAAAAAATAAACATCGCTCAAATTTTACGGATCAGCACACAGAAGATTGTTTGAGATTGGCGTTGTCCGATTATACTCCAGATTTTATAGCCTTGGCGGAAGAAATGAAGGCGCAAACTCCAAATTATGTTTTTATTTATCATAAAAAATAAACATTTGTTAATAACATTTAAATTTGTACTAACGCCTACTTATAAATATCGAATAAAAATCATAAAATAATTCAAATTGCTTTATTTACCTCAAATACATGCATAAAATTGATAAGTTCTACCTACAGGGCAACAACGATATAGGTATAACGAGAAGCGACAAATTTTGGAGGAAGAAATTAGAGATTGTGAAGTAGAGTAGATCAGTCGGAGTCTAGGGGGGAAAATAGATTTTAGTCCCAATCAAGTTGGCCACCCCTGAACTATACCACATCCCTACGGTCTCCAAATGACTCGTATCTGGCATTAATTACCAGAACAGAACAAGGTAAACCGAGAGCCATGGCATTGCAAAATAAATAGTATCTGGTCTTGTGACGATTATATATAAATTAAGATAATACAACGTATAGTTTGTCAGAAATATTTATTTTTTCAAGCCGGCCATGGTTTCGCTGGGTATTGACCTAGCGTCCTGATGAAGCTAGGTCAATACCCAGCGAAACCATAGTCGGCTTGAAAAAATAAATATTTCTGACAAACTATATCTTAATTTATATATAAAGAGTATCTGGCTTTAATTATGAGGCCAGTGCAGAGTAGACAAAAAGCCATACCGTATCTAAAAAACAGTAATTAGCAGTCCTTACCAGGCAACTAGAAACACACAGCACCTCATCTTTGACCATAAAGAAGAATCTCAAGGTGAACTTCCCAGAATCTTTCACAAAAAAAAACCCTGCTTACACAAGAATCCAGTGGAATGTGCCTCTTGAACTTTTACCCTCTCTTTGGCCAAACATGGCCCTTGCGCCATTAAAATCAATCAAATCAACTTCTGCCCACAGAACATCCTCTCCGAACTGGTTCAGAAAGGCGTGTACCTTACTTTGGTACAGTGGGCGAAGGTTCATCTTGAAACTGATTCTCGGTGCGAAGCTATTATTAGGTGCGAAGAATGTGGGAGAACGTATTTGTAATCCTTTAGTTATAAGGAACAATGACCAATATGGAGTATGGCGTGATGGTTTGTTCAAGCAGTCGTACTAATAATGGCTGTATGAACTTTCACGTATGTGAGAGAGGATCCCGGAGTATTCAGAGGTACAGGATTTAAATCCTGGAACTTTCTATTCTCCCATTTGAAGGTTAACCGACTCGGAAGTTATTTTAAACGACGATAACGGTAAAACAACTAGAATAGAATAAAACGTATTTCGAATTCGATAGCATCTTCATTTACGCTCTCTAATGGTGAAGTCGTGCATCGGGAAAGAACCGGACAACAGGAATCATCGTTATCACATTTCTAGCTTTCAAATGCCAACAGAATGTTTTAAATCGGACTAACAGTTTCAGAGATATGGTGTCAACAGACAGACGAAGTGATACTATAAGCACGTACATTTTTTTACAAAATACATACTAAAAATCTGAAGTTAAGTGCAATAAACAGAATCCTAAATGTATCTGTTATGGAAATGGATTTCGAAGTAATTATTGAAAGTCTCAAAAATGTCTGTTCACCAAATGAAAAATATATACGTTTTCGCCTTATTCCTCATTTTTCAACAGGTACATTAAAATTATGATGCTTTACTGAAATAATTATTTTGTCACACCTTTCAGGGCAGCATTGCGTATGTGCCACAGGAAGCCTGGATGTTAAATGAGACGCTGAAACAAAACATTCTTTTTAACAAGCCATTAGACAAAAAAAAATACCAAAGCGTTATAACCAATTGCTGTCTAACTTCAGACTTGCAGTTATTACCTGGAGGGGATATGACTGAAATTGGCGAAAAGGTAGGTCGCATGTGTATATTTTAGTTTATTTGTTTTAAAATTTCTTTCATGCTTAACACGTTAATGTAATCTGTCATCTTAACTCAGCCTGTTTGTTGGTTTCATTTCTTCTCTTTGGATTTAACGCCCGTCCTTAATTCAGAGCCACTGGTTTCAGGAAAGGGACAGAACCTGCACCGTAGAGTAAATACAAAGACCATGCCTCACACGGACCCCAGCCCAAATCACGCCATTAGCCAGAAGTCTACTCTTTTGGCTAATCACAGTGACATGTTGTGAGTTTTGCCACTATGCAGTAAAATATATTCAGATTTTTACAATATCCATTTTTCTTTGAAGCTCTTATATCAAACAAGACAGTACTTGTAGCAGTTATCGCACCATACGAATTGATTTGGTCTGCACTGAAGAATTAAATAAAAATGAGTCCACGTCGTGACACATCGCAATAGCTGACAGTTTCTCAAACGCATTAACGCAAATTCATAAAAACCAGGGTCGGTCTATAAATAACTTCAGATGACCTTTGAAGGCAGTGTTGGAAAGGGTAAATCAATGTCTCTCAACGTTATTACTCTCTCCCGACTAGTAGGTGTTGTTTGGCATAAGAGTTTTAATGAAAAGGTATCGTGTTGAAGAACAGATTCAAGTGAAAATGGCGATCCTCCTGAAAACATGGTCTCATTCAGAGGTACGCGCGGTTTTTAGGATGAACGACGTGACACGTGGTACCGAAACAAACATTTGTATTTGCAGCATGACGCAAATTCGCCAGTCTTCTTTCAACAGAACCTCCACACACGCCATGTTGCTGTCTGTTGTTGTTGTTGTTGTTGTTTAAGGATTGTCCCCGCGTTTCTCATTGGTCAACGAAATGCGCCAGTGTGTGGATTTATAAACGCACTTCTGACACAATCGGAACGCTTATGAATTATGGACCATGAAAGTTTTGGCGTTAGCGATGGATTTCCACAGCCAGCGTTTTCCGTGATCAGGGAAACCTCGCGCGTACCTCCGAGTGAGACCACGTTTCCAGTCATGTCGTCATTTTCTCTTTAATCTGATCTCCAGCACGTTGCCTTTTTATTCAAACTACTGTGCCAAACAACACCCTATAGTCAGGAGAGGGTAGTAACGTAACGTTAGAAGATACCAACTTATAAATCACAAATCCACGTGTAAAGGTAAGCGCGACTTACTTATAGTTAGTTATTAAGTTACTTTTTATTCACACGCATAATATGAAAACGTTTTTGAGTACTGGGATAAACGCAATAATAATACGTCAGTTCTCACATTTTCTGAATGAACAATAAACGGGAAATAGAACTGCCTTTCACTGCAGCAGGGAACAAAGGTATACTACCAGCTTACAGCTTTTTTTTTTTGATTGGAGGTTTAACGCCCACTGTGAGCAACTCAATGGGCTATAAGCAGTCGCCCGTCCCTAATTTAGGGTCACTGACTCCAAGGAAAGGAGAGAGTCAACGCCGTAAGACAAACACGATATCCATGCGTCACTGGGATTCGAACCTGGACCCATCTTGGACGAACGATCAGAAGCCATCGTTAGACCACAGCGGCGGAACTTACAGCTTACGAGCGGCACCAGTCCGAAGCAGGTGTACGAAGACTGTGCGCCTGCGTAATGGGTAGGTGTCCCACAGTAAGAGGAAGCAGCCAGGTGTCTTCTTTTGGAACGCTAGCAGTAGATGACTCCAGAGAAGGGAGTGGTTTCTCGATAAAATTGTGACCACACTGGTGATCAAAATTAAAGGATAATCTACAAAAACTATCTGACTGCCGATGTATGTAAAATAATGCACTGAAAATTGGTAACATGCAAATTTTGCTACACAGAAGGCTATCTCTCATTTACTTTTGCCACAGGTTAGCCGGAAAACGCAAATTATGATTGCGTTAAAAAGACACGCAAGTCTTCTCTCATTTTGTAGCAGTTATTGGCAACACTTGCTTTCACTTCAGTGGCATGAAAAGGTGATGATGATTGCGTCTATAGCTGATTACGTCACGAAGACATCGTATGGACGATTTTCAGTGGTGGAGAGCTATTGGTGTGATGGAAGCATGGCAGTCACAGAAGGAAGTTCCGGAGCATTGAATGTTAAACAAAACGTTTCGTCAATACTCTGGAGACAGTTTCAACAGATAGGAAATGTTCGTCGTCGATCAGGCCGAAGCCGTCCCAGAACCCCAGAACCACAAGTGCTACAGACGACTCTATATGAGTCTGACTGCCAGACGGAACAGAGAGACGATGTCCGCTAGACAACTTTCTTTGGAGTTTTCTGAAGCTACAGAAAAGAGGCTTTCAAGGCATGCTTGTAGAAGACTTCGTAAGCAATGCCTTCATGCAAGGAGACCAGTTATATTTGTCCCCCTAACTTCCGTCGCCCGGCGAGCTCATTTAACTTGAAGAGCCAACATCACACTTTGAGTCCAGACCAGTTGGCGAATGTTCTTTTAACAGACGATTCGCAATTCAAGTTAAGTACTGATTCGCGCCATATTCTCATATGTAGAGAACCGGAGAACCGCAACAGTCCCTCAAGCACATGAGAAATGGACTATTCGTGTTGGTCTTGACAGGAATCGTGACGAACGGGCGCACAGACTACCACATCTTTCATGGTCACTGTGTTTCTGCCAAGAGATACAGAGCCAAGATGCTGAATCCATCTATCAGGCCATTCAAGAAAGCCGTCGATCCACATTTTATCCTTATGGACAATAATGCCCGACCTCATCAAGTTCATTTGGTCACCAATTTTCTCGAAGAGGAAGACATTCGCCGAATGGAATGGCCACCCGAATCCCCTGACCTCAATCCCATTAAGCATGTATGGGATGCTCTAAGGAGACGCATTGCAACTCGCCAGCCCCTTGCCAGAACACTTCAAGAACTCAGAACAGTTGTTGTTGAGGAGTAGTCATTAATCCCTCAAGCCATCATCAATGACCCCATAAATAGTATAAAGAGTCTGTGTTTGAGCTGCATGGCTGTCAAAAATGAACAAACTCTATATATAAATCCCACATGTTTTAGATAAAAGATTTTAAATATTGTTCCATGGACTGCTGTTTCACGTAAATTGCAAGATTTAATACATGCAAAATTATAAGATTATGATTTTCTTCTGCTTGTGCGAGTTACGTAAGTAGTAGAATAAACCTCTTTGCCAAGTTTCAGTGAATTTCCAAGAGAATGTAGAAAAGTAAAACCTAATAGTAGAAACCGTACAGGACACCTCAAGACTGTTCACTTAAGTACAATAATAAAACACTATTAAATAAAACAGATGTGTATAAAATCCTGATAAAAATCAACTACACTGCTGGACAATTGCTAAGGACGGATCATAAACGGCTATATAGCGCATAAAAAAGTAAGTGTGGTTCGATGCCAAGTGAAATAAAATAATGTCAGAATGCCAGGACATTACAAGAAAGACAATTTATTGTGCTCAAATCCAGAAGGCTTTGGAACGTGTTCAAGGGACAAACAGGCCATTTGGTGCAGAATACGTAAACGTGAAAAAATGCAATTACCATCCGCAGGCGTTCCGGCGTAAGATGTCAATACGGGATATGGCCACCATGGAGGGCGATGAAAGATTCCACACGTCGTGTCATGCTTTGCACAACATTATCAAACAGCTGTTGGGGTAATTTATCACATTTTTCTGTCAGTGAACGGATGAGGGTGTCCTTGTTTATTGGAGAGCATTGGCGATCAGCAAGACTCATCCCCAAAGCATCCCACACATTTTCAATGGGATTCAGATCTGGAGAATGTGCTGGCCATACGAGGCGTTGAATATCTTCGCTCTCAAGACACTCCTGGACAGCGACTGTTCGATGTCATGCTGCGTTGTCGTCCATGAAAATGAATCTATCACCGACAGCACCAAGGAACATGCGAACATGAGGTAGCAGAACATCATTAATGTATCGTTGGCCAGTCATAGTCCCAGTTGGAAGCACATAGAGGGACGTACGGCCATTGATCATGATGCCAGCCCATACCATGACACTACATGTCGGATATCGGTCCCTTTCCTGTATGTTTGCTGGACAATATGCAGTACCACTATCACCCCAGATCAGTTGTCGTCGACAATCAGACGATAGACTGTATCTACTCTCATCTGAGAAGAGGACAGCAGACCAGTCGTTATCAGTCCAATTGCGATGTTGATGGCACCATTGCAAACGGGCGGTACGGTGACGTCTGGACAATGGGATGCACACAACAGGACGGCGGGCGTATAGTCCCTCTTCATGCAAACGTCTGGCGACAGTTTTTCGGGAGATCCGCTTGCCAGTAGCAGCCATAAACTGATTTGCTACCTCACTAGCTGTGCTGCGCCGGTGTCTTTTTGTTGATAGCACTATGTACCGATCTTCTGCAGGTGTCGTACTGCAATCACGACCTCCCCCGTGACGTTTGCTACACTCTCCACTTGTTTGAAATGATTTCCAAAGCCTTGAAACAACACTGTGGCTGACGTCGAACTCACTGGCAACATCTGTTATTTTTCGCCCTTCTTCAATCTTTCCAATAATACGGCTACGCGTAAAATCATCTAGGTGATGTCGGGAAGACATACTGAAAATTGCAAGTTCGTCAATTGATTCTTTCCCTTTCAACTTTGCGTTTGAACAACAACGGTCAATACGCGTTAAATCCTTTATATCTCTTATCAGTGATATGACGTCACGAACAAGTTCGGCAATCCAAAATTTGCATACGCACAACACGTCTTACTGTATCCCGCACTTATGCTAATTTCCGCATTTTCCTGCCTTCCATTTCATGGTTGGTATCGTTGCTATTGTCATCCGTCCTTAGCAATTGTCCGGCAGTGTAGAACAAAAGTGCTATATATAAGAAGTACTAAAAGAAACTAAATCGGACATTTAGAAGCAGAGATATCGAGAAAAGCAGATTAAACATTTATGCCCCTAGCGGGAATATTTTACATTAATTTGGGAAGCTAATATGCACAAAATGTTATTAATTAGTATTATCTGAACGGAAAAGAAAAATTTTACTCGGGTTTTTAGTCCAGCAGATATTGCTGCAAATATGCTACAAACGGATATGTGAACTTACATCCTCTAGTGGCATACTTCTACATTAAGAAATATTTGAAATGATATGCAGAACATTTCGTACCCGAAACGCTCTCCGGTAAAGAAAGAATTTTTCAAACCTGATTCTATTAGAAGCAGAGATAAACAAAAATGAGACATACATACTGAATATGCTCCTGGCGGAAAGCTATGCACTATTTTAAACAGAAGGTGTTCTCAAAAGGTTTTCCGAGGTGAGCGGTATCGGTCCACGAAAGAATTTTTTAAATCGAGTTCCTAAAAGCTCAGATTTTGCTGCAAATACATCAGAAACAGAAATAAACACTTCCGCCTCCTGGTAGCTAAATCATTCTTTACAAAAATTAGAAATTATAGACGAAATATTTGCCACCAGGAGATGTATCTGACGCAGAAAAGACTTTAGAAGCAGAGATATCGGAGAAATCGCAATTTACCTTTACGCTCCTGGCGGAAAATCTGTGCGTTACTTGAAAAAGAGACTGTACCCAAAGCAAACTTCGTTATGGCATCGAAAGGAAGAAAGGATGTTTTCAATCGGATATCTAGAAGCAAATATATGGAACAAAATGTACTTTGAATTCGATAAGATCTGCGTTTACGTCCTCTAGCGGCGAAGTTATGCATCGGAAACAAACCAGAAAGCAAGGATCATAGTTCTCACATTAAGCTTTCTAGTGCAAGAATTTTTCAAATCAGACTAGTAGTTGCAGAGATATGGTGTCCACAGACGAAAGGACAGACAAAGTAATACTATAAACACGTACTATTTTTTTTTTTTTTTGCTAAAAATGACGTAAGTAAGCTAAAATCGCGAAGGAATGTGTAACTTGTTAAAAGTCATGGAGGTTCATATCCATGGTTTCCAGTGCTGCATGCGTTGTTTTTTTGATTGGAGGTTTAACGACCACCGTGAGCAACTCAATGGGCTATAAGCAGTCGCCCGTCCCTAATTTAGGGTCACTGGTTCCAGGGAAGGGAGAGAGCCAGTGCCGTAAGACAAACACAACATCCATGCCTCACCGGGATTCGAACCCGGACCCCTTTCGGGCGAATGATCAGAGGCCAACGCCTTAGACCACTGCGCCACCGGGGCGGCACCTGCTGCATGCGTTGAATAAATACTACATAGAGTATGTATCTGAAACCTTTTCTTTACTGGGCTACTTCATTATCGATCTTACTTCATTATCTATTTGTTACTTCATTATCAAGCTTAGGGTTAAATCTATATGTAACTTTTTTAAGCAAACTTTCTGTGAAGCACTTGAAAATATTGTGGCCCCTAACGATACTTAGCCTTCCTAATAGCCCTGCCCAGCTCCGAATCGTTGGCGTTGCCGCTGCTCTAGTGTTATACAAAACTGATTTTTTTTTATATAATGTGAAAAGTTTTTCAGAAGTAAAGCATCGTCCAGTTCCAAAGAAAAAAAAAGTTTTTTTAAGCAAATTTAGCTATGGAAAAAATGTAGACATGTCAACACAATTTGAAAGAAATGATGAGCTCTAGAAAAGGTAGGGAAGAGCTCGCAAATAAAGGATTTCTCTGACAAATGGGAACAAGAGGAATATGCTGATCATAACATAGGACTGTTTGCACGATGTTATGCTCACCTCAAGACAAAAATACCTTTAACGTCGCAGATCAAACTTCGCTCCGATGAAAGTTATACGACTGCAACTAAGTAAATGAAATCGAAATTTAAATTCCTGTTCCTGAGACAGACTGTAGTTTTTAGCTCGTGCATTTAAAGGAAAATTTATTTGAAATTTAGATACTTGTTTATGTACTCGTAGGAAGAGTCGTTGGCTGTGTTTCACAAAGTAACATTGGTTCTCCAGCGGCTATTGCGATAACAAAGGAGGTGTAAATCAAACAATCGTGTTAAAAACAAACCGCTTCCAGGTTGTACTCAGCGCATTTAATAAAAAATCGTAAATCATAAGTGCCAAATAGAGTTATGTACGGAAAGAAAACAAAGGAAGTAAGTTTTTGTTCAGCAGTGCTCTTGAGAGCACGCTCTTCAAAAGCAGTAATAGTATTAAAATCATTAGCGTTATAATAACAGTGGATTTCTTTAACTCGTGTGCTGAAAATCTTGCAATACAGTAAATCTGAGGAAAACTACTGAAATGGTTTCCTAAAAGTCTTTGTGTTCCGTAAAAAGTACTCCTCACCGAAAGATCTCAATGCATTCTAAGTTTGTATACAATTCGTATACACATGTGACAATTTAGATTTGTTTCTCTTTTAAATTACTTATGTTGAAACGAATGCGTAAACCATTCAATGATTATTTTATATTTACCTTTAGGGCGTGAATCTGAGTGGTGGCCAGAAGCAAAGGATCAGCCTGGCTCGTGCAGTGTATCGTAATACTGAAGTGTATCTTCTCGACGATCCCCTGAGCGCTGTTGATGCTCATGTTGGGAAAGACCTCTTTGATCACGTGATCAGCTCAAAAGGCATGCTGAGAAAGAAGGTACATTTTCTTTCTAGCCCTTGCATCTTATGTATTTTCCTGCAACATTTTGATGTGAGCCATGCGCGCTCGTTGTGTTGTTTTATGTGTCAACAATCCACTGCATAGAATTTAGAAGTTAAATGTGAGTACCATGCAAGTTTTACAAGTCTAAATCACTTGATGTATAGAACATTTCAGGGCTAACTTCTTAGGAATCTAATTTTGCTTTCAATTTCATACAAATAAAATAATTTCACGAACTGTTTAGAGCACAACACCGAATAAGAAAAATCTGAATTTTAAATATGTCAATGCAAGATATTAATAGTTAATTCTGCAGGATTATAAATTCGACACTAATTGGCAGTAGTGTGTCGTATTTCGGCTCGTTGTTTAAAAGTATTATTAAGTCTTACAAGTTGTGAAATAATTATGCTGAATGAACTTAAACCATCGTGGTATCAGCCTTCTGAGTGTTTCAAGGAATATACACTGCTGTATGATGGAAATGTAACACCAAGAAAGACCTGAGATATTGAAATTTATAGGGTGATCAGAAGTACAGACCTGTAAGTGATGAACTTCTGATCACTAACCTCTCACCCACCACAAGCGGCAATAACGGCTCGTAAATGACGTGGCATCGACAGGAAGAGGCTCTGGATGTCGCACGGTGGAAAATCATTCCATGCTGCCTCGATTCGTACCCATAATTCATCTTGGTTAACTGGCGGGAGAGCTTGACGCGTCAGGCGTTGAACGACCACAAGAACGACCATATCACATATTCAATCGGTGAAGAGTCAGCCGAGCGCGCTGGCCAAGGATATTGGGAATCCAGAAGCTGGAAGACATTCTGCGCCACATGTTGTCGGGCATAGTTCTGTTGAAAAATTGCACTAATAACCGTCTGCAGATATGGTAGCACTTCAGCCTCCACAACGTCTGCGATTTACCGCTTGCTGGTCATGATTCCTGTAAAGCGCAGCAGGCGGGAACATGAATGCAACCCAACAGCACCCCACATTAGAACGCCTGATGTCGGGCCCGTATGACTCTGCATAATGCATGATGCTTCCAGCATCCGTTCACCACCGTGTCGCTGTATCAGGATACGCCCATCGTGGGCGATTAGACTGAGCCGCGACTAGTCGGGAAACATTATGACCTACCATTCATTATGCCAGTATCTGCGTTGTTGGCCCCATTGCAGCCGCTGACGTGTGGGGTTCGAGGTCAAGGGAAGTCGAAGCAACAAAAGGAGAGCGATGAGGCCTCTCTGAAGCAAGCGGCGTCGGACAGAGCTTGCAGACAACTCTTGACGTAATGCAGACCTCTACTGTTATGCTAAGCATCGGAACATGGCTGCTCTAATCGCCAATGCCATACCGTGCGTTCTTTCTTCGCTGGGATCCAGACTTCTCACGTCGCGTCGGTGAGACATCTTTTTCCCACAGACGCCATTTTCGCATCACTGTACTCGCGCTTCGTCTAACGTGAGCTGCGATGTCTCCGAAGAAAATTCCGCCTTCTCGAAGTCCATCGCATCGGCCTCGCTCAAAGTCTTTCAGCTGTACGCACGGGTCTCGTCTGCTAGGGCAGGGCACACCTTACAGCCAGAATTCTCGCGTATCGACTGTGGCAACTGGCCCTGTGCGTCCTGCTTTTATACCTCCTGCGAGACACCTACTAGGGCGAGGCTGGCGCAAATCATTTGCGTGTGATCTGCAGTTGTAATCATTTGCACTTCCTCACGTGACCTACCCATCATGAGAGTTTCAGTCCTATCGCACATGTTTTTCTTAGTGTTGCATTTTCAACACAAAACACTGAATTTAGAAAGATCATCCATGGTAAGTTATGGCGCTGGACATCAGATCATCAGTATGAATCAGTAGGAAGGACGTTCAGGATGGTTTTACGTCAGTAAGAGCAGTACTGACGAAATTTTTCTATTGTGTATGATAATTGAAAAGTATTTCTCTGTTGGTCAAAGTTTTTGCTGCAGTTGCAGCTTTAAAAAAAGTGACTGTCGAAGGTCTTGAAAATATTTTGGTACGCACGCTGATCATTACGTAACTTCCACGATGACCATTGACATCGGATTAGGAATACGTAAATCTGTGTCTTCCAACATCATTATACTATCCTCACTGGAGGGCGTTGTTTGGTCTAGAAGTTTGAATCAGAAGGCAATGTGCTGAAGAAAAGATTCAAGTGACAAGACCACTCATTTGGAAGCACGGAGGTAAACGCGATTATTAGGATTTTTGGGACACGGAAAACCTTGGAAGCAGAGATCCATAGCCAACTGCAAGAGCTACTGTACCAATGGTCCGCAAGACAAGAGGGTTCCGAGTGTGTCAGAATGGAGTTCAAAATTCACCCACGATTGCAACGCTCTGATGAATGAAAAACGCAGTGACAACCCTTCAACAACAGACAGCAACGTGGCGTGTGTCGAAGCTTTGGAGCAAAAAGGCAGAAGGGTGATATTGCTTGAGATAGCTATAGATGTTTCTTTCAGTATTGCGAGTCACATCGTTTAACCTAATCACCTTGCGTAGCTGCAAGTGAGACCATGTCCCCAGGTGGGTCGTCATTTTCACCAGACTCCTTTCTCCAAAAGTTGCCTTTTTATTCAAACTCCTGTGCGAAACATCGCCCTCTCGTCGGAAGAGTAATAACGGCGGAAAACACCGATTTACATATCCCAAATCCGGCGCCGAATGTCATGGGAAGTAATTCATTAACCAGCCCTCGTTTAAATGGGAACTTACTTAGGTGTGTAAAAGCTATGTGTGCTGGAAGTACAGCGTGTGTATGTGTAAATCGTGTATTGAATGGGTTTTCCATTGATGCATAAGCTAAATAAGTCTGTATAATGTTTCCATGGTTCATGTCACCCGTATATGGGAAGAATGCGATATCTGGTTAGGCTATTCTTGAGCGGCACCAAAACGTCCATACTGGTTTGACAGACTAATAATTCAAACGTAGGCTATCGACGTTCATCACTCCAGATCATGTTTCGCAACTTAATGAGATGGTTCGGTATAATCGCCGGATTAAAATCAAGGAAATAGCGAGTGCGTTGGACATTTTCTATGACAGTGTGTATTCTATCATCTAAGACTGTCAAGGATTTAGCAATTCGTGCGCGAGATGGGTTGAACGCTCACTAATGGACCAACACAAAGAGCATTTCTTGTAGTCTTTCTATTTTCTGCAACGCTATGTTTCAGATATTCATAACTTTTTGCGGCGAATCGTCCAAGCTACCAAGCGTGGGTACACCACTTCACTGCAGAAACCAAGAGATCCACAGTGAAATGTAATCACGCCTCCGCACAGACTTCGAAAAATGCTAATTGACACTATCTACCAGAAATGTCATGACAAACATGTGATTTGATTGTGAAGGATTTTGTCCACTGAACTGGCGCCAAAGGGGTTCATAATAAATGTTGCAGTATACTAACTAGTTCAAAAAACTGAGAACAGCCATTAAAGACAAAAGACGCAGAAAGTTGAGTGCCGGAATCTTTCTTCTTCACGACAACGTCGCGCTTCGCAAAGAGGAAGCAAAGCAAGAATTGCGGAAGTTTAGGTAAAAAGTTTTGCAATATCCACCCCACAACCTTTACTCATCCCCCTACTACTACCATTTGTTCAGTAAACTGAAAGAGCTTCTGGGAGGACAAAGGTTGTAACGTACCAGGAGATGTGACGTACCTGCCAGAAGGACGCACACGACATAAAGGCAGATAGGAATCAGAATAAAATGTCCGCGTAGCTGAATTGGTAGAGCAACTTATTCCGGAATGAGTGGACCCGGGTTCGAATCCGGGCGCGGATAAAAATGACGGAGAAATTCACTTCGTTATAATGGCGCCCGAACTATCCGGATGACCCGACCGTTCACAATCTCGCAATGGTGTGATGTTATTTCCACACCGCGAGATAGAAAAAATAAGAGCAGCACTTCGAAAAAAAAAAAAAAAAAAAAAAATAAGGGGGAGATGATGTAACGTACCAGGAGATGTGACGTACCTGCCAGAAGGACGCACACGACATAAAGGCAGATAGGAATCAGAATAAAATGTCGGCGTAGCTCAATTGGTAGAGCAACTTATTCCGGAATGAGTGGACCCGGGTTCGAATCCTGGCGCGGATAAAAATGACGGAGAAATTCACTTCGTTATAAGGTACCTTTCAGATGAAACATCAAAGAAGCGGCTTGACCTGGTTCGTGAACACTGGTGCAGATTTTCACTCTCAGGAAATGGACAGATTAATCGCACGTTCGAATAAGTTTTTTAATAACCTAGCGACTACGTGGAGGTTATGATTCGGGATGTATCTTCACCCCAATATATTTGCCGTTCTCAAGTACTTTCTTGATTGTTATGTATTAAGAGTGCAACGCATTGTACTTTTTGATACTCCCTTGTATATAAACAAATCAATTAAATTTACTGTTTTTGTTTCAGACTAGGGTTTTGGTCACTCACAACCTTGCAGTACTTCCCGAAGTTGACTTCATTGTCACTATGAAGGAGGGGAAATCAAGGAAATTGGATCGTACAAAGAACTGATGACCAAAGATGGCCCATTTGCAAGCTTTTTCAAGGAACATCAGCAGTCGTATGAGGACAGTGAGAATAATGCAGCGTAAGGCAATCAAAGTTTTATTTGCCAAATCCAATTCTTAACTCATATCTACAAATATTTTAACAGGAGGCTATCAATGTTTTTCAGTATACCTATAAAAATCATTCGAATAGGTTTGCAAAGAATACCCCTGCGCATCAAAAACTAAGCACGAAAGAAGAATATTTTTTCTGAACGAGATATGCATCGGATTTACTACTTTTTGAGCCTTCCAGTTACACGAATTCTTGAACTGCACTTATAAAGAAAGCCTATTTCAGCTATAGCAAAACTACTTTTTCCATTTGAAAGTAATTAAATAAAAATAAATTTTTCGCGTTCTTTAGTTTCTCTCACTTTAAATTATCACTGAAATTCTTGCAATTCTGGACATTTAAAATTCCTTCGAGAGATTTTTTCGTAATTACACTGGTGTTCAAAATTAACGTGACAAACACAAAATCATGAATAACGCAAAACCCACCCGACAAAGTTTAATGGCATTAGTACGGGCATATACTATATATACACTGCCGGACAATTGCTAAGGACGGATGACAATAGCAACGATAAAATGGAAGGCAGGAAAATGTGGAAATTAGCATAAGTGCGGGATACAGTAAGACGTGTTGTGCGTATGCAAATTTTGGATTGCCGAACTTGTTCGTGACGTCATAGCGCTGATAAGAGATATAAAGGATTTGACGCGTATTGACCGTTGTTGTTCAAACGTAAAGTTGGAAGGGAAAGAATCAATTGACGAACTTGCAAGTTTCAGTATGTCTTCCCGACATCACCTAGATGATTTTACGCGTGGCCGTATTATTGGCAAGATTGAAGAAGGGCGAAAAATAACAGATGTTGCCAGGGAGTTCGACGTCAGCCACAGTGTTGTTTCAAGGCTTTGGAAATCATTTCAAACAAATGGAGAGTGTAGCAAACGTCACGGGGGAGGTCGTGTTCACAGTACGACACCTGTAGAAGATCGGTACATAGTGCTATCAACAAAAAGACACCGGCGCAGCACCGCTAGTGAGGTAGCAAATCAGTTTATGGCTGCTACTGGCAAGCGGATCTCCCGAAAAAGTGTCGCCAGACGTTTCCATGAAGGAGGATTATACGCCCGCCGTCCTGTTGTGTGCACCCCATTGTCCAGACGTCACCGTACCGCCTGTTTGCAATGGTGCCATCAACATCGCAATTGGACTGTATCTACTCTCATCTGCTGTCCTCTTCTCAGATGAGAGTAGATACAGTCTATCGTCTGATTGTCGACAACAACTGATCTGGCGTGATAGTGGTACTGCATATTGTCCAGCAAACAGACAGGAAAGGGACCGATATCCGACATGTAGTGTCATGGTATGGGCTGGCATCATGATCAATGGCCGTACGTCCCTCTATGGGCTTCCAACTGGTGCGACTGGCCAACGATACATTAATGATGTTCTGCTACCTCATGTTCGCATGTTCCGTGGTGCTGTCGGTGATAGATTCATTTTCATGGACGACAACGCAACATGTCATCGAACAGTCGCTGTCCAGGAGTGTCTTGAGAGCGAGGATATTCAACGCCTCGTATGGCCAGCACGTTCTCCAGATCTGAATCCCATTGAAAATGTGTGGGATGCTTTGGGGAGGAGTCTTGCTGGTCGCCAATGCCCTCCAATAAACAAGGACACCCTCGCTCGTGCACTGACAGAGGAATGGGATAAATTACCCCAACAGCTGCTTGATAATGTTGTGCAAAGCATGACACGACGTGTGGAATCTTGCATCGCCCTCCATGGTTGCCATATCCCGTATTGACATCTTACGCCGGAAGGCCTGCCGACGGTAATTGCATTTTTTTCACGTTTACGTATTCTGCACAAAATGGCCTGTTTGTCCCTTGAACACGTTCCAAAGCCTTCTGGATTTCAGAGCACAATAAATTGTCTTTCTTGTAATGTCCTGGTATTCTGACATTATTTTATTTCACTTGGGATCCAACCACACTTACTTTTTTATGCGCTATATAGCCGTTTATGATCCGTCCTTAGCAATTGTCCAGCAGTGTATATATATAAGAATAATATGACCACGTACTTAAGAATGGGAATAACCACCTTTGGCCCGGAAGACAGCTGCGAGACGGCGTGGCATGGGTAGAATAAGGCCCTGGAAGGTTGTCCGAGGTACACGTGCACATTCGGACTGCAGCAGAGCACGGAAGTCCCGGAGATGACGTGGTTGTGGGTCGGGAAGTCGAATCGATCCAAATAGTCCCACAAGTGCTCTATGGGATTGAGGTCGGGCGATTTCGCCTGCCACGGGAGAACGGAGACACCGCTGTCGTTTTCCTGGAACCAGCCACGTACCTTTTTAGCGACATGGCACAGCACATTATCCTGTTGGTAGATACAATCACCACCAGGGTAAATGCCCAACATGAAGGGATGCATATGGTCAGCGAGGATGGATAGGTAGCCATTGGTGTTCAGGGCCCCATCCAGTGGTACCAGCGGTCCCAGATCATACCAGCAAAACATCCCCCAGAATGCATACTGCCACCGCCGGCCTGTACTTGACCGACAAGCGTGTCCGGATGTTGGTTCTGGTGTGTCTGAAGCCGTCTCTACCACCGCCTGTCACTTCTGGGGAGTAGAAACCTCGATTCATCGGAGAAAGCAACTTTTTTGCACTCTTCCAGTGTCCAAAGACGATAGTCCCATACGAACTACAGGCCTCGTTGTCAATGGACCTGGGTCAACATTGCGCCTTGACGCAGCGTCGACTCCGGAGACCCATGCGTATCGGGGACACGTACCTGGGTGCCCCAGCGTTCATTTGCGTGACTAATTGCAGCACTTTTGCGCGTCGATTGCCCTTTAACCAGTCGACGGAGGCGACGTTCTCCTCTGGGGTCGATGGCCTTTGGGGCTCCACTGTTATGACGTCAGGTGGTATTCGGTGTGCCAGCGGTCCATTCTTGGTACACCCTTACTACAGCATCTCGCGAACTGCCCATGAAGTCTGCTGTTTCTGATATGCTTCCACCCTTGGCGCAGTAGCCGATGATCATTCCTTTATGAACGTCCGTCAAATCACTACCTCTGCACATTGTTCTCACGTTACGCGCTATGGCTCATCCGCCCTGGCCGGCTGCTTGTATCTCCGTGTGGTCGACCTTGTCACGTGTATTCTGGGACGCGCCTGGGCATGTACACTGTAATTCTGGGGGTAGTCATTTTATTCAGATACGACCGTGTATATATATCAGTAACGCAGCAATACACAACAGAAAAGGAATGTCACCACCGCATGAGGAGAAAGCATGCGCATGACAACATAGCAATCCAAAAGTGATGCAGAAAGTGCCGCGGATTTCGAGGGGCTGGTAGGGAGTGTGATTATCCCGATCAACGATACAGCTCACACAACGAGCATTCATGCTATTTACAAGGCTATGAATGAGAGTTTGGGGCAATAAGTTCAACTCCTCCACCAAGGCGCGTCGGTGTCCCAGGAGGATTCCGGGAGGGGAGAGGGAAGAGGAGCTGCCGGTTTGCAATTGCTCTTCACATGGCATCCCAGACATACTCTATCGAGTTCAGGTCCGGAGATTTCGCGGGCCAATTCATCCTGTGAATATCCTCACTCTCCACAAGCATTCGTCGACTAGCTGAGCCCCATGGTGACGGGCGTTATCGTCCATAAAGAGGAACTAGAGGCCAATAGCTTCTCTAAAAAGTCAGTACGTAAAGCTCTAGGATATGATACCTGTAGTGTGCAGCAGTCAGGGTGCCTCCTGGAATCACGTGCAGTGACGTGCGCCCATCCAACATGATGCCAACCCCAACCAGGAGGAGTTTATCACAATAATGGTCAGCTTCCTTAATGCTGGAGGGAAGATTTCGGCGCTTCTCACCGCTCTCCAAATGTACACACGCCGAGAATCCGTGTTTAGGCTGTACCCACACTAGTCACTGAAGAGAATACAGGCCCATTAATCAAGAGTCCAGGGGTGTAGTTGTCGGACAAAATTCAGACTGACCCTCCTGTGCGATGAGGCAAGTGAGATGTAGACCATTGGCCTTTTTGCATACAGACCTTTCTCGTACAGTCTTCTGTGAACTGTTTGCCTCGATATTCCGGTTCCCTTAGCAGAGAGAACTCCTGCGAATGTTAGCTGGCTGTCGGCTCCCTGTGTCGGCGAGCTGTTAAAGACCAATCCCAGTAGTCTTGTCTTATTTTGGTTCGAAGGTGTCCTTGTCCCGGCCTTCTAATTATTGTTCCTGTTTCTTGGAACTATCTCGAGAGATTGGAGACTACTTGACTCGACACATTCAGATATCTTGGTAACTCAGCTTGTGATCGCTCTCCACCGTAAAGAGCCTTCTAAGCGATGGTGAGGAGCCATTCTTCCACCAAAGGTCCAACTCAAGCTTCAAATGCCGCACCCCACTCAGAACAACGTTTATCAAGGTCGGGTGCCTGCCAGCTCGATGACGTACGGTCGTCATTTGCATATTTCCATAGGGTGAAATAGCTCACTGTTGCTTGGGTACGCCGACTTAGCGTTTCCCTTTGCACATGTCTGAAAAATGTTTACAATCGGCAGTCTCGTTTTGGACATATTCTCGAATTTGTATTTCTCACGTAAATTTTGGACATCAGTGTATCTTATTAATGATAAGTAAGTCTTGAAAAATAAATTAATTTTTGGCACATTTGGGCTTTCCACTCTCACTAAAACCGAAGAAACTATTACAAATTCTGAATTTTCCTTTTTTTTTTTTGGATGGAGGTTTAACGACCACCGTGAGCAACTCAATGGGTTATAAGCAGTCGCCCGTCCCTAATTTAGAGCCACTGGTACCAGGGAAGGGAGAGAGCCAGTGCCGTAAGACAAATACAATATCCATGCCTCACCGTGATTCGAACCCGGGCCCTCTCGGACGAATGATCAGAAGCCAACGCTTAGACCACTGCGCCACCGGGGCGGCAATTTTGTTACATTAAATTTTTTTTTTTTTTTTTTGATTGGAGGTTTAACGACCACAGTGAGCAACTCAATGGGCTATAAGCAGTCGCCCGTCCCTAATTTAGGGTCACTGGTTCCAGGGAAGGGAGAGAGCCAGTGTCGTAAGACAAACACAACATCCATGCCTGACCGGGATTCGAACCCGGACCCCGTTCGGACGAATGATCAGAGGCCATCGCTTAGACCACTGCGCCACCGGGGCGGCACATTAAAATTTACTAGGTATCTGAGGAGCAGGAAAATGAGTAAAATATTATTATTGCCTGAATACAAAACACGACAATGATTAGTAGACTTCTGTTGAAAAGATGTCTAAACAGTAAACGGTAATGCTGATATACCGTTTTTCAGGACAGGAGTATCTTGATAACTTTTCCCCAATGTGAACCGATCAAAATCAGCTTCCAGGGCAGTATATGGATCACCAGTCCGCCATTGGACATACACACTTCTATTATCATTCACACTTGTGTTTTGTTGGCTCTTGTTTTATCAGTGTGACTTGTTTTACGTTTATACCAAAGCGAGATTAGCGTTGTTTACTGATGAGTGTAGAGAGGATTGTGTGTTAATTAGATATTTTCTGTGATCAAGCTACATTGGATTAAGCCGTGTTTATCAAGTGACTTTCTCTTCACGAAAGAAAAAAAGAGTGGACCTTGTGAGAATAATCCTGGACTTCAGTATTATTACTGCGCTTAATTAGCTTTTTCATGCTTATTAAAAAATCTCAGCTACATCTAATTGCTAAAGCTTAAATGGTTGTAAAAACCCAAATTTGTCGTCTTGACGTGTGAGTCACCTCTGAGATAGGTGCGTCACATATATCTCCCTCTTGAGAAACGGCTGGAAGGGAATCGTAGGTTTCCGGGTCAGCCGATAAACCACGCTTGAAGGAGGTCACTTTTCGAAGAACCTAACGACCAGTAGATCCAGTTTTACGTTCGGGTGCCAATGTTAAAACAGAAATTTGCCGGTGGCGGAGATGCGGATCAGTACCAGTTTGCTCCGGAGCAGAATGCTTTCCCAATTAAGCTACACCGACGAAGTTTCTCGCTGCGGCTTTCCGTCTTGACATGTGTGTCACCTCTCAGGTAGGTAGGTCACATCGTTCAACGAGTATTAGAGTGAAGTTAAAGTAAACTGAAGCCTAACAAGCTGCGAGTTAGTGCCTTGTACAGAAAGCAACATAACATTAAGGAAATTGTTACTAGAAACATTCCTTAAAATAACTATTACCCTACAATTCTTATTTTAGTTTCGATGCGAAGAAACTTGTAACGTACCTACCTCAGAGATGACATACATTTCAAGACAGTAAAGTTGCAGCAATAAGTTTCGTTGGTGTAGTTTAGTTGGAAGAACAAATGGTTTTGGAGCGAGGAAGTATGGGTTGGAATCGCACTCCCGGAAAAAGGGGCTTGTTTCGTTATATTGGCGCCGAACGTAAATGAATCTCATGGCCATGAGGTTCGAAAAATGTGTGATGCTTCTCCCACATATCGTCTGGAATTAATCAGAATTCCTTCTTCTAGCATGGTTTGCGGCGGACCTGAAACCTGCGATTTCGTGCCTCCACTTTTCTCAAATGAGGTGGGAATATATGCGACGTACTACAGAGGTGACGCACGTGCCAAGATGGCCAAGTTGCAAAGATACGTTTTGTCGGTGTAGTTTAGTTGGGAGAACAACTGGCTCCGAGGTGGGGAGGCGTAATTTTGAATCCCACTCCCGGCAAAAAAGGGCTTTATTCGCTATATGGGCGCCGGAAAGTAAAAAATTAATCTCCCGGCCATTAGATTCTTCAAAAAAATGTGTGAAGTTTCTTCCACAAATCGTCTGCAACTAATGATAATTCCTTTTTTAGCGTTCCCATAGTGAGCCCTCCTTCAAGCGTGATTTGCCGGTTGACCCGGAACCCTAGGATACCGTCACAGCAGTTTCTCAAGGGGTGATGCACCTACCTTAGAGGTGACGAAGACGACAAAGTTGCAGAGATAAGCTTCGTTGGTGTAGTTTAGTAGGGAGAGTAACTGGCTCCGGAGCGATGATTCGAATACCACCACGGGCAAAATGGGCTTGTTTCGTTATAAACCGTAATGTGCTAACGTTCTGCGAGTGGTGCCGAGAAACAGTGTCCGATCACATATTGTTACTTTCTCTAGAGTAGAGGCCACATTGTGTGGTGTGAAATAAGATTTGGGGGGGGGGGTAGTGATGTCCTCAAATTTATTCTCAATCGAACGCAACGGATGCACTAATTGCAGTGCATCCGTTGTAGATCCATCAGTAGCAGCTCTGGGAGGCCATTTAGAAACCCCTGAAGGCTGCGGTGATAGTAGCTTGTTCTCTGAATCTAGACCACGAAGTAAAAGGGCTTGCCTTATCAACAACAAGGTCTACCTAAAATAATGCTGTTGAATGCGTTCTGTTGTTTTCGTTACCGAGTAAATCATTCTTTCTATCAGTAAATGGTAGCAATTCATTACCTCACTGCCATCTGCAGCAATGTTTAATTTTGCAAGACCATTTTTTTCCGAAAGGTAATATTTGAATATCCTGCAGTGAAAAAGATTTAATTATGATTCCATTATTAGAACAATTTAAACTTAACAATAAATTTCTATTCTCAGGAGAAGTCCTCGAATTGAAACACAGGCTTTTACATTTAACCGAAGCGTCAGTAGCTTGGAACAAATGTCAGCAAGCTGCCAGTCACTACCATCTATCATCAGAATGACATCTGTGGATTCTTCTAGCAGGAGAAGTGTTCTAAACTTAGTAGAAGAAGAAAAAATGGAAGTTGGAAAAGTAGGTGCTTTTCATATATTTCAGCGACTTTGAAGAACTGTATAAAACCATTTCTCCCTCCTATTTCTTAAATCAAATGTTTTTATTTGAAAAAAAATCATACTTCTATTTCAGAGTACAGCAAATCTATCGCCAACGTAGTGCAGCATTGTGTGATCTGATTTTTTCATGTTGCAAACGTGTGTTCGGTTTCTCTAAGAAAAGTAGCTCGCCCATCCGCGATTTTCTTTGTGACATTTGCACAAATATAAATGCTAGGGTGTGGTGGATATCTGATTTGTAGTTTTCTTAGCTAAGAAGATTATTCTACACGATGTGATTACAGCCGTCCAAATGAAATGTGGCAGTCTCTTAATATGCTGAAAAGATTCTAGCAGAAGTAGTTAGCCTCAAAATAACTTAATCAGAAATTCTGTTTTATAGCTTGCAGCAAGAATTGTTAGAAAATAAATGTGTGAGCACAATACAGGCGAATGTTAATAACGCGAATTAC
This sequence comes from Macrothele yani, assembly GCA_039090855.1. Lineage (NCBI taxonomy): Eukaryota > Metazoa > Arthropoda > Arachnida > Araneae > Macrothelidae > Macrothele > Macrothele yani. The sequence goes on from CM077012.1 coordinate 48,767,730, forward strand.
TTTTACCGCGCGCTGTTTCTTAATTCCCACACCATTTTGATATGTATTCTTTTAACACGGACACGCTTAACATGAAATACCGATTAAGGCTAACTGATATTTCATTAGCATAGAAAAATACATTCTCTTTGCGTGAAACAGCAACTATTTTTCTCGTTATTGCTACTGCTTAGTCCCTTTCATTTTGAAGCCCACTAGTGCACTTGGCTCATTTTTCCTTCTAACTGTGCAGATTATGGAAAAGGAGCAGTTGAGGGAAACAATGGGGTAAGTACTTTTCGCTGGGGAAGTGGCTTTTGAGTACTTTCCTTCCTCGACAAGAGATAATGAATTTCACGAAGGATTAGGCTTTGAGAAGAGAGTACATTTTCTCCCCTCTCAATCTCTCTCATCTCTTTAGGTTGAATTCCCTCCCGTAAAAGAAAGACAAATCTTGGTGACACTCAGATTCTTTCTCTTGCTCTGCAAGCGCTTCATTTGTTTAATGCTGTTCGTGTTAACATGAGTGGTAAAGTTCATCAATCTTTCAGCTTAGAGAAAAAAAAATAGCAAATTTTAAACGAAGTAGAAGACAGTATTTAAAATAAAACTGCAGTTTGCGACGAAATTCGGCATTGTGAGAAGTACAATGTCGGCAATTCCACAAAATCGTGAGGTAATTAAAGCTGCTTGTTCTTACAGGCACTTCGAACCTGACCATAAACGTATCAGAAAAGAAAAAGAAAAAAATAGAATCGAAATTGCGCTAATGAGATAGATTTATACACAGTGCTACAACACTGTATACTGCATTACAGTGAAACATCAGTACGTATAATTTCTTCTTCATTGGGTAAAGTTTTGGAAACAGGTAATGCAATTAATGTTTTAGAAGTCAAAAGGTATATATCTATTCTTTTCTTCACTAGTACTGTATAATTTTATATATTTCAGCGCGTAATTATTTGTTCAATTAATTACATATCAATAACGCGAACTACTTTTATCGCGAACAAATTTTTGGGCCCCGTGATGTTCTTGTGAATAAGGTTCGTGAATTTCCTTTTAGTAATTTCTTGTTACAATAAGAAGAAAGCTGTGCTCAGCTTAGGTGTGCACCTTATTTCTCGGCCCGTAACCGCAAGCGATCATAGAACGTCGGCAAATGCAAATAGCTGTGTGCGCTAATGACTGATTGCAGCGCCATCCAACAGCTTTCCAGGCAACCGTAACCGCTCACAGCTGTAGTGACAGAATTGACGAAAGTTGACGGCGAAAGCAATGTCGTCCGAGAAGAAACATTTGAGGCACTGCCTCCTGTTCGCGTTTCCGCTGAAAAGAAGTGCCTAAGAAACCCAGCAAATGATCTGTGCTCCTTTGGGTGAGGCTGCCGTGTCCTACAGTACGTGTAAGAAGTGGTTCCAGCGGTTTGAGCAGGGAAATTTCGATCTCCGTGATGCAGAACGTCCGAGACAGCAACAGAAAGTTGACGATGAGGAACTGGAACAACTGTTGGACGTGGATCCTTGTCGCACACCGTCAGAGCTCGCCCATGAACAAGGAGTAACACGGCAAGTCATTGCAAAGCGCCTGCACAAGCTTGGACGGATTCACAAGAAGGGCCGTTGGGTGCCCCACCAACTCACAATTGCGAACAAGTCTAGGCGCTACGATGTTGCTGTATCCTTGCTCTCCAGATTCAAGAAGAAGGATTTCCTCCACAAGATTTTGACCTGTGATAAGTGAATCCTATACGATAATCCTAAGCGGCGCAAATCGGGGGTTTATGCAGGTCAGCCTACCACCGGTACCGCCAAACCGAATATCCATACCAGAAAGTTGTTGCTGTGCATATGGTAGGATCAGCGCGGTGTCGTGCACTATGAGTTGCTCAAACCTGGTGAAACGGTCAATGCTGAGCGTTATTGTCAGAAACTCATTCGTGTGAGTGACGCAATGGCGGCGAAAAGGCCATACACCGGCAAGGGCAGAAGATAGGTCCTGTTGCTTCAGGATAACGTGCGTCCTTACACCGCGAAAACGACTTTAAACACGATCACTGACCTGAGATGGGAGATTTTGTCCCACCCGGCGTATTCTCCAGACTTCGCCCCATCGGATTATCACCTCTTTCGCTCCCTGCAACATCACCTGCGTGATACGCACTTCACTTCTGTCGAGGAGGTCCACACAAGTATTGACGACTTTATCAACTCGAAATAGCCCACTTTTTTCCGCAGTGGTATTCGGCAGCTCCCTGACTGATGGCTCAAATGTATCCAACACGACGGGGATTATTTCCCTGATTTAGTACCTATTCGATTTGCTATAATTTGCTGTCAACGTGTCGTGCCTATGGTGGAGAATTAAGTTGCACACCTAATATTTAAGGATTTTATGTCATTCCATTTGTCGGCACCACCTGTCTGTAGTTCTTTCTCAAATTAAATAAGTATAAAGCTATTGATTCGTACCGAAATTACAAATATTGTTAAAATAAGGAACAAGATATTCTGTATTGCAATACATATTCAGTTTAAATAACAGTAATATACTATTCTACATTTTTGTTTCATTTGGCACCAGACCAATAATAATTCTTATTAGAACATTATGTTCCATTTACACACGATTTCACCAACTGCGGCTTATGCATGCGTAAAACAAAGTCATTGCGTGAATTTAGGAGTACATACAACGAAGAAATAAAACAATATGACCACCTGCCTAATATGATGTTGGTCCTCCACGTGCCCGCAGAAAAGCTGTTACCCAGCGAGGCATAAACGCTACAAGATTTCTAAAAGTGTCTCGTGGTACTGTATTTGGTACCAACACTTCACCAGCAGATCCTATAACTCTTGAAAGTTACGCGGTTGAGCCGCCGCACATCGTATATGCTGTTCCAATACAAACCACAGATGCTCGACTGGATGGATGTATGGGGAATTTGGAGGCCAGGTCAATACCTGGCAGACTTCCCCATGTTCCGCAATATATTTTTGAACATCTCGGGCAGTGTGGCATGTCGATCAATATAGCTTAAAGAAGGCACTACTAGAGGGGAATATCGTTGTAATGAAAGTATGTACCTTGTCTGCAATGATGTTTAGGTAGGTGGTAAATGTCATAGTTTCCTGCACGTGAACGATTGGACCCAGGGTTTCTCAGCAGAACATTGCCTAAAGCATTACAGTTCCTCCACCGGTTTGTTTTCGTTGCACGGTGTATCCTGTGCTAACACTTCCCCAGGTAAACGACGCACACGTACTCGACTGTCTACATGATGCAACAGGAAACGAGATTCATTGGACCAGACACCTCCTTCCAATCACGTAAAGTCCAGTTTTCGATGCTCGAGTGCCCACTGTAGGCGCTTACGACGGTGAACAGAGCTTAGTATGGGCACTCGGAGCAGCCTGCAGCTACGCAACCTTATTTTCAGCAGGGTAGGATTGGATTGGAGGTTTAACGACCACCGTGAGCAACTCAATGGGCTATAAGCAGTCGCCCGTCCCTAATTTAGGGTCACTGATTCCAGGGAAGGGAGAGAGCCAGGACCGTAAGACAAACACAACATCAATGCCTCACCGGGATTCGAACCCGGACCCCTTTCGGACGAATGATCAGAGGCCATCGCTTAGACCACTGCGCCACCGGGGCGGCCAGCAGGGTAGAATGTACTGTCTGTTGTGACACATTACTTCTGTCATCAACGTTCAAATTACAAGCGAGCTGTGCCAGAGTATCCCTTCTGTTGCCTCATACCATACAGGATAGCCTTGGCTTACCTCTGGCATCGATGAGCCGTAGTCGGTCCACACCTTGCCAGTGGTTCGTAGTTTTCTTCTCCTCAGCCCAATTCTTGAAGGTACTAACCACGGTTGACCGTGAGCACTCCACAATCCTTGCCGTATCGGAAATGTTCTGACCCAGTCGTCGGACCATTAAAATTTGGCCTTTGTCAAACTCATTACCTTCCCCATCTGAAGAACAAGAATAACACTGATTAACAGAGCTCAGCACCAGGTGTTATTTATGACTTTTCAGGACCTTCACTACCTGCAGCTGTTTCGATTTGCATAAAGCCGTGCTGGCCATAATGTTTTGGCTCTTCAGTGTGTACAGCGGTAGTACTCAGTTTAAACCAGAACTAAACTGCTGGCCACCCAAAATGCAACACCAAGAAGGACACGAGATAGCAAAGCCAGATTTACTGGACACATAACAACAGATACAAAGATGAAACGATTGAGCTTACAGGCCCGTGCGACTTGCAGAACACGCAGACATCAATAGTTCGTGTGGCCCCCATGGCTGGCAATAACGGCCGCTACACGCATCGAACGAAAGAGGCATCGAACGAAAGAGGCTTTGGATGTGGGCTTGGGGTATGCCGATCCAGGCTGCTTCCACACGTTGCCACAGTTCATCAGGCGTAGCCGCGGGTGGTGCTGGCAGGACCACTCCGTTGCCGATCAGCGACCAGACGTGTTCGATGGGAGACATAACGGGAAAACAGGCAGGCCACGGCAGCAGTGACACCTGGTGGGCCGTGAAGAATTGTTGCACGATGCGTGCCACGTGCGGGCGCGTATTGTCCTGTTGAAACGTGGCTGCTGGCAGATCCTGCAGGTAAGGGAGGACTACAGGCTGCAAAACGTCGGAGATGTGGCGGTGGCTGTTGAGTGTACAGGCGATGCGTACCAGATGGATGCGGGTGGCATATCCAATAGCGCCCCAAACCATAACGCCAGGCAACGGACCGGTATCGCGATGCAAAATGCAGGCGTCATACAGTCTCTCGCCGCGGTGCCGCCACACGCGGATCCGACCATCATGGTGATGCAGGCAGAAGCAGGATTCGTCGGAGAAGTCCGTAGTCCAGGTGCGGCGTTCAACGGCCCACTGCCGCCGCACTCGCCGGTGGTGTAATGTCAGTGGTAATCGGAGCAATGGGCGCCGTGCGACAAGTCCCCGCTCCTTCAGACGACGTCAAACGGTACGTGCTGACACAGGTTGTTGCACAACACACCCTAATTCCTGCGCTAACGTTCGTGTTGTGGTGGTGCAAGCCGTCAATGCCCGCCGCACAACATGCCGGTCCTGTCGATTGGTGGTGTGCCGCGGCTGCGGCAATCGCTCACGTCGGTCCGTCCGTCCCTCCTGCACCCACCAAATCCATTACTCGCCTCACTGTGGCTGGATGTCGTCCCACACGGGTGCCGATGTCTCGGTACGATAAACCGCTGTCGCGATAAGCCACTATTCGTCCTCTGTCGAACTCCGAAACGTGCTGGAATGACTGCCGTATTCTGCGACGAGGCATCAGGAAGCTTCCCACGCACAGGTCCGGCAGCACAACACACTTCCACTACTTACACCCCGCCTTCTGTGCACCCTTGTTATAGTGCTTGTTGGTGGCGTGCCGGGCGCACATGGTTTGCATATTCCTTGCAATGCTAATCGTTTGAATGTCCTCTCGCGGGCGACGCATGCTCCGATTTTCAGGCCAATCGGACGCTTCCTTCTTGGTGTTGCATTTTGGGTGGCCAGCAGTGTAATATTCTTCGTGAGCTGCACTAATCATCATTCTTCCCATATTCAATCCTAGAACAACAAAAAAGAAAAGAAAAAGTAACTAAAGTTCACTTGTTAGAGATAGAAGGAGATAAGAAAGATAAGCTGTTATACAAAATCATTCAGCAAACTTGGCAGTCCACCGTAATTTGTGGTCCTGCGTTGCGGCTCAGAATGTAGTCAAATACAAGTACTGTATAATTTTGGTATCAAATACAATAAGAATACGCCAAAGATAATTTTGCCTCAGCGTTCAGGTAATGCCAATGGAGACATTCAAGCTAAAACTTGTTTTCAATCGCAAGACAATATCAATAAACTGTATGCATGAGGCGAACTTAAATATGTTTAACAGGAATGCAAAATTCTTCTGTATTTTTCTTTCTTTTAATTTCAGGTTAAGAGGATTTTTTACCTGAACTATTTGCGAAACGCAAGCTTTACATTCATCTTCGGTGGGATCATTGGACTCACTGCGTTCGAAATATTAGAGGTGTGTAAATCTTCATTCACCTATATCCAAGATGTAAAACGAAGTTATTATTATTCTCATTGTTCATGTTAAATTAGTTTCAATGCATTATTTTTCTTGTAGGTTGGAGGCAATATATGGTTAACCGAATGGAGTAGGGATGGAATGCTTCCTGATGGAACACAAGATATTGGTTTAAGGAATCTACGAATCGGTGTATATTCTGCTTTTGGAGCTGCAAAAGGTTAAAACTTATATTTTCTTTACATAACTACCATTAGTTGCATCTTATGTCATTGGTTCATCAATCACAGATTGCATTATTTATTGCACACTTATTTTTATATTATCCAGTTGAGTTTTTCCTGAATTATCGCAGTTTTACGAAGCATGATTACAGTAGTTTTCAATAGTAGAAAATATGTGGTTACACCCCCATTTGGGAGGAATTCGGGCCATTACATTGCTTGAATGTGTCCGTTTGGGAAGCCCTCCTACAACTGATGAACAAAAATTATATTATTACGTTTAAAATTCTGTGTTCTCTCAGATACTTGTTTTGCTGTATCCCAGGTTTCAATAAATACAGGGAAGATTTCAGTCTCTGTTTTGGAAAAAACGGAAGTCTTTGTTTCTCATCATCTCGTGCGGAAAGAAAGACTGCAGTTCTTGTTCTCTCTAAGGTTCTTATTTTCTACATGCCACATCATCATCATCATTAACAACCATGAGTAATATTCCCGTAGATGTCTGATGCCATGGTACATCAGATTTCATTCGTCATACATTGTTTTACTATCAGCGATATACTGTACAATATACAGCGCACAATATGTTTCGGATGAATAACAGCCTTGCTGCTGTTTTACTAAGATGATGGGACTGATATGAAGACTAAAAAAAGTAACAGACTCAGCTGGAGTCTTGAGGAATTCTCTGTTTGTACAAGAACAAATTAGAGACGACAGAGCTCGGTTACACATAGAAAACTATCTCCAGTGTTCATAAGCAATAACCTCCGTCGCGTCGGCATCTTCGTATAGAAAAAGGAAACCCAGATACTGTCACACGAAGGAAACCTGTCCGAAGTGCAATTGAAGGTAATAAAGATGATCGGCAAAGCAGAATGATGTGAATGGTGTATTTTGTGCGCAGTCTCTCGCATCTGTACATGAAATAATTGAAGCAAATAAAGCGGAGCAAGAGTGAGAAACATAAGTCCCGGATTGACAGATGGATATCAGAGAATACACGCTGTCTAAACAAGGCAATTAGGAGAAAGTATAATTTAAATTGGACGGATGGATATCGGAGAGTGGTTTTGACAAGAAAGCACTATCTCAAAGAGTTTGAAGAAACTACGGTATTATAAACTTCCTTTCGTGAAAACTACTGAGAATTTTGTTGATTTCATCCAGAACCCACATTTTTGCTTAAGGAAGAATTCCATGTTACCTGCAACGGGGCAGTTTTGTTGGCATGCATGTGATTTGAAAAGAATGTCGCTGGATTTATCTTGCTATTCCGCAGTTCTCGACGCAATGCATCAAAACACCTTTAAAACAACAACTGAACAGTTTGTAACTAACATAAGCTAGATGCTAAAATATACTCAAAATTTCTCATAGAGTGACGTGAAGAAGAAAGGTCGAAAGACCAATTGACCGAGTACAGTTCGAAATAACTCTTTGCTATAATAATATATTTTTACAGTTTGCATTTCAAAATGTGCCAACAGCATTCTTATCCTCACAAAATTTAAATTTTCTTCGGGGTTTTACAACCAGTAGGAAATGTAAAAGCTATCCTAGAACAATTCGTGATTGATTGCCTTCAACGATAAAATCAAATAACAGTAAACATTTATGCTCGCTAGATATCTTTCATTCGGTTTGATCAAAAATACAGTAACAAAATAACTATTTTCATATACACCGATGAACCATTACATTATGACCACCTCGAGCCCAAGGAAATGAGCGCACCTGAAGACCGAACCGTGGCGCAGGTGAAGTTCACAGATCAGTGTATATACAACCCAAGGACTGGCTTTCTGTTAGTAGAGTGTTCGGAGTTTGATAAAAGACAAATTGGGATGGCACGGCGCCTCAGAAACACTATCTCGGAAACGGCGCGGCTTGTGGGTTGTTCACGTGCCGCTGTAGTGAGTACGTATAAAACGTGGTGTACAGATGGCCAAATGACGAACCGTCGTCCAGCAGTCTGTTGTCCGCAGCTCAATGATAGCAGAGAGAAGCGGAGACTGTCGCGCATTGCTCACAGCGACCGCAGGGCAAAAGTGTGACAAATCACCCACAGCTACAACAGTGGTGATCAGGGCGATGAGTCACAGCACACAGTTCATCGCAGCCTTCTGCGCATGGGCCTGCGTAGCCGAAGACCCATCCGGGTCCCCATGCTCACTGCACCTCATCACCAACAACGCATGAAATGGGCCCCAAGATCGAGATTGGACCCTGGATGATTGGAAGAAAGGGACCTAGTCTGACGAATCAAGATTTCTGGTGCATCACGTAGACGGCCGAACGCAGATACGCCATTTACGAACGGAGGCTATGGCACCTGGATGCAATGTTCGGCGGAAACAGGCCGGCGGTGGCGGCGATATGCTGTGGGCCATGTTTTCTTGGGATACTTCAGGCCCCATTATCCCAACAGTACAATCCCTGACAGCTGTCAGGTATCTGAACATCGTTGCGGACCAAGTTCACCCATTCGTGGCAACTGTGTTCCTTGCTGGTGATGGCCATTACCAGGACGATAAGGCGCCATGCCACACTGCCAGAATCGTCAAGGAGTGGTTCGAGGAATAAGCTGGGGACTTTCTATTAATGCCCTGGCCTCCAAAGTCACTTGACATGACCCCAATCGAACATTTGTGGTTCGACTTGGAAAAGCGGGTTCACGCTGAATCACCACCACCCCCGAAACGTACGGGAATTGGAGGACCTGTTGTTGAAATTATGGTACCAGATACCTCAGCATACCTATCCGTCAACTCATCGAATCGATGCCTTGCCGTGTGGCCGCTGTTTTGCGGGCTAAAGGGGGTCCTACAGTGTAGGTAGGTGGTCATAATGTAATGGCTCATCGGTGTAAGTGTTACAGTGGACACCCCCCCCCTCCCAACCTAAAACCTGAAGAAAACTTTAAAATTTGTCCGCCTTGTCGCGTATGGTATGAGGCAGCTAGGAATCACAGTTCGGCAGGCTCACATGTTCTTTTACAGTTCACAGCCTTTTTTTTTTTTATTTATTTCTCATTTACGTTGTTTTTTTTTCTTTCGGCTGTTCTCTAAATTAATTAACAAAATTGCGGGATAATTGGGAAGTCGCTCCAATGCTTTTGAAGGCAAGAAACGCAATATTTTTGCCATTTTGAATTGCTAGACCTCACACATAGCCCTGAAGTGAAACATAAAAATTCCTATCTCAAGTGTCTTCGAGGGGCTGCAAAACGAACGAGGGAAATGTGTTTTCGAATGCGGATGGAAGCAGCATTGTTCGAAGTGGTTTTTCACTTTTCTTTTTTTCTTCTTTCCGCTTGTAGCTCAACGCTGTGGTCCGTATGTTTACTTCAGTGGGTGGGCCAAGAGACCCTCAGCAGACACATAACTCTGTCAGCAAGAAAGATATTCTGACGTCTGCTAGGGACAATTGGCAATTAAAAGTATAGAATCGCCGAAAAGAATAGGGGTGAATTCGAGCGTTGTTTTCGGTCGGCAGTTGCCGATATACGCTTAAGGTAAAAGCAAGTCTGATTTCGCTCGGCCGAGAAAAATTAATCTCAGGGCTGGCGGTCGCAACTCGATAAAAAAAATGGAAACAAAACCTGCGAGGGGCATATTTGAACTGCGTACTCAGGCAGGGTAGATGTTATGCTAACGGAAAGGAACTGACTGAATTGGGAATGAACGGTCAAAAAGGACGGAAGGTAGCGACGGACGGAATCTACTATAGCAGCAGCGGAAGTGAGGGGGTTCCATTCTCCAAGCAGTTGACGGTCAGAATTATTTCTTCACGACAACAGAAATCATTTCCCAGGAACACAGAAAATCAGTCTCGGAAACTGCAACAGCAGATGTGAGAGGGGCTATTTTGTTTAACGGCCACCTTTAAATCTTCACAAGAGTGGATCCGTGTATACTCGCATCAGCGCAACAAAGTGCGGCGTGACATCACCATTTTAATTGTGTGCTTCATTTACATCAAGCGTCAAAGTGAAGTGTTGAATCATCGGTGCTGCCACATGGTGCAAGTGTCTGTGTGTGTGTGCGCGTTTTTTTTTGTCGTGGGATATTATGTGATGCACAACGGATTTGCACAGCAAAGTCACGAAACTGTAAGTAGATGAATATTTCCTTTTTTCTTTCTTCGCACATCTGCGAACTTGTGCCATCCCGACACCCAAAGCTGCATGGACATAGATGCAGTAATGCTGAGTGACTGAACCTCAGAGGAAATACCTGCACATACAGATTTCAATTTCTTACCGGGCCCATTTCCTGATTATTTTTTTTACATGAATATGGGAGAGGGTGTGGCCACAAATTCCGCTGGGCGGGACAGTTTCTTTTAACTTTGGTTCAGGGCCAAAGCGAGCGGGGAAGGGATCTGCATGTGCATGCTTATTAGATTTAGTTAATTAACTTTGGCAGTATTTCGCACCTATAATCTTATACCGCAAATTAACATGCCTGTGTATTTTGTGTCGCGAGTATTTTTAATGTGATCGTTTGCATATAATTTTTTTTTTCATTCTCTAAGCAATTGTATATGAATATCACCAGCAGCTCTATTTAGTGTGTTAACGAGTAGTATCTCTTGTTCAGATAGTCCGGTGGAGACTCAGTCGGCTTGCGTCTTCCGACAGCAAAGTGTGACACCGTATGCTGCCCACATAAGAGGGGCAATTGTCTATGCGCCTAGAGAGCGCCGTATCTGTTTAAATCTCGCAGAACGTAATTAAATGTTGTGTTGTGTATTTGTGAATCATGTGTTATTTGCTAAAGTGAGTGTTGTACTGGCTGTTTGGGGATTGAATGTACCGGAGTAAGATCCGGACCACTACACTCAGTCACGAATTGGTGATTGCGGGTGAACCTCATCACAACTCTGATCCCAAAGTATCGTTTTTTTAGTTTATTTTATTTTTTATTTGTTGTTGTTATTTTGTTCACACGGTGGATTCACCCAAGCCTTATGCTTCGGGTCATTCAACTTTTCATTTTTTATGTTCTGGTGTGAATCTTTGAGTGCAGCAGTGCACTTGAGATTCTCACCTGGTGCCGCGGCCAACTAAATTGTACTTCAGGTCTCAAGCACCGTTACCGGCCGACTCGGCAGGAACACTGCTAGTGCCGTGTAACATAAGCATGATAATGCAGGTTAGTAAGATCTCATCTTAGATTATTGGTTTCTGAGAAGTTTGTAGGAATCATAAAATTTGTTTTAATAACAAATAAAAAAGTCATTAACTTAAAAATGAACCTAACTTAAAATGTGTGTTGTGTTAATCGTATCGTTTCAGGCGTTGCTATTTTATTTGGAGCCGTGATGATGGCATTTGCAGCAGCGCAAGCATCAAAAATGTATCATCACAAAATGCTTGAAAGTGTCGTGAAATCTCCAATGTCTTTCTTTGACGTCACACCCCTGGGAAGAACCATCAACAGGTGAATATTTTTGGATATCATTAAATCTTGATTATATGAGAGTGACTAAATATTGTGCGTAAACAGTAAGAGGGAGAAATGTTTGAAAGAAGTGTATTTCATATATTAACTGCGAATAGATTTTTAAATAGAAATTAATTTTTGAATAGAAATTAAATATTATAGAAGCACAGTGATATAGACTGAAGTAGCAAATTATTAGGAAAGCCCAATATAGTAATCAGACATCTGCCATCGTCACTTACATAGGCAACTATGAATTTGAGATGGTTTTATAAACAGTTCAGTGCAAAGGATTCAGATGTGTACGAAGCGTAGATAGCGGCAATGTGGGAAACCTTCTTGGCTATGCCAGAACAACTGTATCGAGGATGTATACAATGAGTGTTGCGCAAACAGAACAAGCTGTCAGCGTTACTGTGGGCTGAAACCAACGTTAATAGACAGTAGGGTTTGCTCATCCGCCATCCTCGCAGACGAATAATGGTGACGTCACTGAGTTACATCATTGTCGTAATATGTGAATCGTAGATCCGAACTGTAGCTATGGAGGAAGATGTCTTGTCAACAATTTTTACAACTCAAACACAGAACAAAAGCTTATGCAAAAGCACATTTACATTAAATATAGAAGAAATTCACAATCATGTGAATATTTTAGCAAAGGATATTTCAAAAATACCTCCCGCGCATTTTTTTTTTTACGTGGAGAGCGGGAAAACGATTCTAGTTTTAAATGTTAATTTAGTTACAAAGGGAATTTTCACTGTTTTTATATAAATTTAGAAGGGAAAACGCACAGCAGGATATACTTATTGTCACGTAATAAAACATTTCTTTATGAAGGATAGAAAAAGCATCAAGGCAACATTTTCCAAATTTTTTATATTAAAAATTGAAATCATTATGCATTAAAAAATCTGGCAGAATTTATGAAGATTATTCCAGCTGGTTAACAAATAATTCCTACACGCTGCTATGGTGCAGATACAAAGAAAAGTGGCGATTAGGTAGTCTTACGGTGGCGATTTGGACAGTGACGTCACAAAGCAATCGCCGGAAGTGCAGGATGAGCATAACCTTGTCATCTACTAATCTTGGGCTAAAACTACTGATCGATGCTCGAGAGTAATAGGAGAGGATTGTGCGAGGTAACAGAGGAGCTCCATTGAGTCAAGTAACTGCGCCGTACAACAGCGGTAACGAGAGAATTTCAATGTACACAACCTATGGAACATTCGCGCGAATGGGCTGTAACAGCAGACATACCCTTCGTGTACCACTAGTCTCTGCTGAAAACCGACAAATTTGTCTGAAGTGGACACGAGAACACCAAAACGTTACCCTTGAGAACTCGAAAAGATCGCCTGGTCAGATGAATCACGTTTTCCGGTAATACAGGCTGACAGAAAGCCAAAAACATGGCGCCATCAACACGAATCAATACATCCCAGTTGCCTAGCGTTAGCTGCTCAAGCTGGTAGAAGAGGTGCAATGGTCTGGGGTCTGCTTTCATGGCGAACGTTGGATTCCTTAATGAAAATACAACAGCATTTCAATGTCACTAGGTACCTTAATATCATTGCGGACCGGGGACTTCCCCGTACATTAGGAGTTATAAAAAACATTGTTTTCGATAGTTGTGCCTAGCTAGTGAAAAAAAAAACTGGATCTTATAGGTCAACATCTGCTGCTCCAAGGTTTTAAAAATATCACGACTACTGGTATTTCGCTTTCGGGTGTGTGAGATCACTTAAACTGCTCAGAAATTATAAAGTGTAACCCTCTGTGCGATACACACAAGAACATACACTTTCCCCACTAACTTAGAAAGAGTCTTAAGCTTTTAGAGGGCTCCGCTGTTTATACTCAGAAACGAGAGTTCTGCTTGCAGCTGTGACCCACCTGGAATGACCGATTGTTCCTGTGTTAGGCTGATACACCGATGTGCCATTCCATTATGACCACCCATAGCATAGAGAAATGAGCGCGCCTGGAGACCGAACGGTGGAGCACGTGAGTTCACATAGCAGTGTATATATTCAATCAGAGGACCGGCTTTCTGTTAGTAGAGTGTTCGGAGTCTGATAAAGGACAAATTGAGATGGCACGGCGCCTCGGAACTACGATCTGGGAAACGGCGCCTCGGAACTACGATCTGGGAAACGGCGCCTTGGAACTACGATCTGGGAAACGGCGCCTTGGAACTACGATCTGGGAAACGGCGCCTCGGAACTACGATCTGGGAAACGGCGCCTCGGAACTACGATCTGGGAAACGGCGCCTTGGAACTACGATCTGGGAAACGGCGCCTTGGAACTACGATCTGGGAAACGGCGCCTCGGAACTACGATCTGGGAAACGGCGTCTCGGAACTACGATCTAGGAAACGGCCCGGCTTGAGGGTTGTTCACGTGCCGCTGTAGTGAGTACGTATCAAAAGTGGTGCACATATGGCCAAACGACGAACCGTCGGCCCCAGCTCATTGATGCTAGAGGGGAGCGGACACTGTCGCGCATTGTTCACAGCGACCGCAGGGACACAGTGTGACAAATCACCCGCAGCTGCAACAGTGGTGATCAGGGCAATGTGTCACAGCACACAGTTCATCGCAGCCTTCTGCGCATGGGCCTGCGTAGCCGAAGTCCCAGCCGGGTCCCCATGCTCACTGCATGTCGTCGCCAAAAACGTATGAAATGGGCCCAAGATCATAGAGATTGGACCCTGAATGATTGGAGGAAAGAGGCCTGGTCTGACGAATCAGGATGCCTGGTGCACCACATAGACAGCCGAGGCCGGATACGCCGATTATTACCAACAGAAGCTATGGCACCTGGATGCACCTTTGGGCGGAAACAAGCCGCCGGCGGCGGTGCTGTGAGCGATGTTTTCTTGGGACACTTTAGGCCCCATTATTCTAATAGCACAATCCCTGACAGTTGTCAGGTTTCTGAACATCATTGCGGACTAAGTTCACCCATTCATGACAACTGTGCTCCCTGCTGGTGATGGCCATTACAAACACGACAATGCGCAGCGCCACACTGCCAGAATCATCAAGGGGTGGTTCGAGGAACATGCTGGTGACTTTCTGTTAATGCCTTGGCGTCCAAATTCACCTGACATGAACCCAATCGAACATTTGTGGTTCGACTTGGAAAAGCGGGTTCGCGCAAAATCACCACCATCACGAAATGTACGGGAACTGGAGAACCTGTTGTTGACATTATGGTACCAGATACCCCAGGATACCTATCGCTACCTCGCGGAATCGATGCCTCGCCGAGTGGCAGCTGTTTTGCGGGCAAAAGGGCGTCCTACAGCTAATCAGGTAGGTGGTCATAATGTAATGGTTCATCGGTGTATAATAAGCTATTTGGTAAAAATGCAACACCATGAGAAACTGAAAAACGTGTGCGACCGAACTGAAATTCACAGGATGGGTACGGCCTTCCCGGTGGAGCTGTGATCTAAGGTAATTGAGATTGGACCCTGATCATTCGTTTGAGTTGGGTTTGGGTTCGAATCCCGGTGAAGCATGCTGTGTTTGTCTTATGGCATTGGCTCCCTCCCTTCACTGAAACCACAAGCCCTAAATCAGGGAAAGGCGTCTTCTTATAGCCCATTGAGTTACTCATGGTGGCCGTTAAACCACCAATCAAAAAAATGGGTAGGTCACGTGGAAGTGCAAATGATTGCAACCGCGGCTCGTGAAAATTATCTGCGCCAGCCGCCCCTTCGTAATTGTCCCGCAGGAGGTATGAAAGCAGGTCGCACAAGGCAAGTTACCATAGTCGATTCGCGTGAATTGTGACATTAAGGTAGTGGAACTAAGAATGACCCGCTGCAGCAGACGAGATCCGTGTGTACATTTGACAGACTGAGCGAGGTCGATGTGTGAAGACTGAATTTCCTTCCGCGACATCGCCGCTCGTGTTGGACAAAACGCGAGCAGAGTAATGGACGAAACGCGAGCAGGAGAAAGAGGACTGTCTGACGCACCGACGTGAGAGGTCTACAGCCCAGCAACGGATGAACGCACGAGAAGACAGTCATCTCTACCGTTCCAAGGTTTAGCAAAACAGTGTAGGTCTGTATCACATTGAAGATCCTCCGCAAGCTCTGTGCGACGCCGTTTGCTTCAGAGGCCTCGTCACTCGCTGTCCGCTGCTTTGACTTCTGTTGATCTTAAACCTCAGAAGGCAGCGGCTGCAATAATGCCAAGAACGCAGCCACTGGTGTGGTGAATGGCAGCGCATAGTGTTTTCCGATGAGTCGCGGTTCAACCAAACCATGATGGACGCATCATTGTGCAGCCACACCGTGGTGAACGGCTGCTGGAGGTATGCATTATGCAGCGTCGTATGGGCCCGACACTGGGCGCTCTGGTGTTGGATATTCTTGGGTTCCATTCACGTTCCTGCCACCTACACATCGCAGGGACCATGACCACATCGCGGAAGTTGTGGAGGCTGAATTGCTGTCATATCATGAAGACGGTCTCCGGTGCCATCTTTCAAAAGAACAATGGCCAGCAAAAAGTGGCGCGGAATGTCTTGCAGCTCCTGGACGCCCGACATGTGCCACGTCTTCCTTGGCCCGTACGTTCGCCGGATTTGACGCCTATTGAACCGATGAGCAGATGTGGGATGTGGTCGCCCGACGCCTGGCTCCATCAGACTCCACTGACAGTTACCCAAGATGAACTATGGGTAGGAATCGAGGGAGCATGGAATGATCTTTAACAGTGCGACATCCAGAACCTCTTCCAGTCGATGCCACGCCGTGTACGAGGCGTTATCACCGCTCGTGGTGGTTTTACAAAATACTCAGTGTTGTATGTTTCACATCACTTACAGGTCTGTACCTGTGATCACTTACGTCTTACATCATAAGTAATGTTTCCTATAAATTTCCCTTCAATACCTTAGTGTTGTATTTTCAACAAACAGCAGGGTATATTTCATGTATGCACTATTTTTGTAATACTTCACATAGCTTTTGCTGCGGACAAATTATTATACGAATTAATAACATTTTATAATGCTGCGATAGGAACTTCATTTATGAAGTGCCAATAAAAATATTTAAATGAACCAATTAAACTGGAGTTTAAAGCGTTGCAAGATTTTAACTATGAATAAGAAAAGTGTTTTTAAATGGTTTTGGAATCAGTGATTCTGTTTTGGAAAAAATTAAGTTAAACAGCTAGTGCTGCTAATAATGTTAGTTGATGAAATATTAATGCTTTTCTATTTCGCAGGTTTGGTAAAGACATGAACGTTCTGGACTCCGGTATACCAGCAGTATTAATTGCATTAATAATCTGTTTTCTTGAACTAATAGCAACATGCACTATAATCGGAATGAATACTCCGCCTTTCCTTTTTTTCTTGATTCCTGTTGGTTCTCTATGTTACTTCGTGCAAGTAAGTGTCAACAATGAAAGCAACTGCTTTGTATAAATACTGCGTTTATGTTATCAAACACACATAACAAAAATGTTAAATTAAGCTATGAATTTTGATTTCCTGTCGCATCAAAGAAAGCAGTTGCTTTGAAGAAGAGTTAATATCATTCACAAATGTATTTCACGATCTTGAACACGAGTGCAAACGGACCTCTTGGCGAAAAGAAATCGAACAGGAATACACTGAATGGCCACTTTATCAGAATCACCCTCAATGGTACGAAACTCTTATAGTCAGGATAACATTTAAATAATAGTTTTACAAGAACTAATATATCAAAGACATGCTAAACTTAACGTAACCAGAGCTACAGTCCTGCCGGAAAATGAAGTGGGACGGTAAGTGTGAGCAATTGTGTTGGAAGGAAATTCCCTCACCCCAAGGAAGGCAGACATGATATTGTATTTGCCGAATTTTGCATTTCTAATAAACCTGTAGTGTTGTGTTGGTCTACATTGAGATGCCAGTTTATTACAGTAGATACATTTGCCGTAGTCACATAAATGGCTCATTCCAATATGTAAGACGGCACATGAGTGCAGTGTGTGGTATTAACCAGCTAGTCGAGAATCAGTATTGTGCTGAGGGTAGTATTGAGCAAAACTAATGATCTGAGCGACTTTGAACGTAACACAATACTCGGCGCTAAGAGTGCTAGTATGAGCATCTCACAAACTGCCAGCCATCCTCCTGAGCGTTTCACGCACAGCCATAGCAAGAAAAACGTCTTACCCATGCAATGTTGTCGGGGCGGGGTGTTTGTAGGGTTGGTAAGAAAGAAATGAGCACAACGAACTTGCATGTCTTTTATTTTATTTATTTCTCACAATGCTGACTAACTTGTAAAAGTTTGTTGAAGACAGGACAATGATACGAGTAGTACGATATGTAAGACTTACATGCTACACTTAAATCTGTAGAGAACGTTAAGTCTATCGTAGTATTCTTAAAAGCTGTGAAGTCAGTTGGATCCGTGGCCAACACGAATTTGAACTTGTCGTTCAGAAACTGTTTCAGACAATCATTCAACGCCTCAATGTTAAAGTCCCCGGTGAACAGAAGCGGTATGTTGGGATCGTAGGGCCAGTCGCTAACTATTTTTCTGACATGCTCTGTGTAGTAAAGCATTAGTTGAAAGAGAAACATCTCGATGTAGTTGAGTGGTGTCTGTGGATGAATATAGACTGACACTAGAACGAATTTGAATTGGTTGGGTATCTCAACTTCCACTAGTACGCCATCTCCGACATGAATATACTGTAGAGAATTGAATCCAGAATACTTGCGTATTGGCCATCGTGGAACGGGTCTAGCGACGTGAGCCATGAACATTTTCTGATTCTTGAAGACTGCCGTGCCACAGTAGTCCACACTACGCTTCTTCTTGCCAGTGCCACGACTCGTACTGGGCTGTTGGTCCTCGTCATCGCCGTGTCTGTCGCACTCTTTGGACTCTATGTGTTTGAAGCCGGGTATGTCGACGGTTTTGTCTTTATCCATCCAAGTCTCCGTGAGGGCCAAGTAGTCGGAGCGTGATACGTGAAGCCGTTACTCTTACTCAACGTTGGCACCCTTCCTTGCTTTACTGATGCCCAGCAGTTTGAGAACAACATAAACTGTTGAACGTCTTCATCTGTGAATTCCTGTTGTAAGAATTGCAACATAGCTGCATTGAGCCGTTTTAAATCATTTTGGAACAATATGCGATCACAAACTCGACAAACAAAACCCAACTTGTTACCATAGAACGACTTTTCAAAGTGCTTCGTCGCAAGACGCCAATGGGTTATAAACGCTAAATCTCAGTTCTCAAACGTCTCGTCTGCTTGTATTTCATCGCATTCCATCGGTTCTATCTCACTGTCGACATCCATTTGCCTGTGAACTGGCGTTAGGCGTTGCGGCGTCTGCGCGACTAGTACTCGCCTCAACTTGTCGACGCTGCCTCATCCTCCGCATTCGTTCTGCTGCTGTCATAGGGGCCTTTTTGGATTCCTCATTTATTCTTCTTTCACTTTGTAAGTGTTTAAGATAGACATTTACCTTCTTGTTTTGAAGATATTTCGACATTTTTGAAATTTCAACGAACATTTGTCCACGTTCAACACTTTGTCATTGTATATTTTTTCAAGTTCTTTCACTATTGTCACTGAGTGTTTTACTTTATAGTACTCGTCGATCTCTGTTAAACGACACCTCACACAACGTCCTACGCGTACGCGTTCCCGAGCTATACTAATTTTGCCGCGCGGCGAACCGGTAATTTTCCACTCCAACTTGGCAACCATCTTGAGGCGGCGTGTGACGTTACGCCCTCAAGGCTAATGTCGCGTGACATTCTTTCATCCTTGCTCTTTTAAACCGTGTATTGCTTATTTCGATATAGTTTTAAAGTTATTAAGAATTGTCTGGTATACACAAAATCGTAACATCGACTTTCGCAGTTTCCCCTAATACCGGACCCGCAGGGTAAGACGTTTTCCGTCAAAAATTTCTCGCAGTCGGCGATTCTGTAAACGAAAACGCTTAGCGGATCGGATGAGTCGAAGGAGACCGGAGGGAATCGGGTAAACGAACAGACGGGCCACAACGTGGCAAATCGTCACAGAATGCAACAGTGGTATGCTGAGGATCATCTGCAAACGCACGCCTCATCAGACTACGTAGAACAGTTGATGACCATGGTCTTGTGTCTAGCGCTGTTTGGCCAAACATGGCCCTTGCGCAATAAAAATCGATCAACCAACCAGTTGATGACCATGTCACTAATCTCCTTTGACCCCTCTGATCCAACAGCAGTGTTCGCCTGCAGGATTGCCGATAGTTCCTAATGTGTCGTACCATTTTTGGTACACCCTTGCTACGGTTGTGCGTATAAAGAACAGGAAGATAGCCGTTCGGGAAACCTTGAACCGACACGCCTGGCGCCAACTCTCATGCTGGATTCTAAACCGCGCAGACAACTAGTTTGCTTATTCCGGCCCTCAACAGAACGCGAACTCGAAGAGTTTGTTAGTCTGATTTGCACCACACTGCAGAAAAAGTGCCGGACTGCGTCACACCTTCAGAAGAAGTAACGGGGCGGCGTCCCACCGCGCTCTTCTCCACCTGCAGCCTATCTGAAGCACCAAAATATGATGGCGGCAGTTACTCATTAAATTGCCCCTGATTTTGAATAAAAGCTTAAGATGTCTCTACCCAGGCTCGCACATTCATTAAATTCATACAAGGACATCAGTTATATTTACATAATTTATATATGCTGATGAATCACGCCGAATCAAGGCTGTTGATAGGCCACTACGACCAAACTTGGCAAATGTTTAATAGATTGCACTGTTCATCGAGTGATTTCGAGACAGAAACGTCTTGTTTCGGGTCTATTGAATATCTTTTTCTGTCCAAGAACAAAGTTCCGTGCGACAAATAAACGGCGCTTAGAAATCAAAGAACTGTTACTTACTAGTCTTCTTCTGATAATAATCCAAAGCACCTTCGTGCTGGCTAGTTTAATAGCTGACACCACATACCTGATACTCATTAAGAAACCTTATAGTTTATTAAGAAATGTTTTTATGTGTGCACAGTTAAGTTTCAGCTATTACGAGTAAGCTCATCCGGGAAAACAACCTTCCAGTTATAAAGTGGCAGTTATGTCTACAGTGAAGCTAATTTACTGTATAATTGAAATAACAGTTAAGCTATAATTCAAGTTCATATAATGTTTATACACCATCCTCATTAAGTCTTATTAATTCAATTTAAACATTATAACAGTGCGGCAATTAAGTAATGAGACATTGTTTTAAAAACTCCCGGTAAAAAACAGGACAGGAAGGCACGGTTTTTTTTATAAGTCATTTTTCAGCTATGCGGTGGCAACAATGTTTGGGTGAGAATTGCGTAGATGATTATTTACGCTTTGAATGAAGTCATTTAGCGGAAAAACATTGTCACTTTGTCATGGAGCTGAGAGCAAATTTCCGTTTTTTTTTTTTTTTTTTTTGGATTGGAGGTTTAGCGACCACCGTGAGCAACTCAATGGGCTATAAGCAGTCGCTCGTCCCTAATTTGGGGGCACTGGTTACAGGGAAGCGAGAGATCCAGTGCCGTAAGACAAAAACAACATTCATGCCTCACCAGGATTCGAACCTGGACCTCTTTCAGATGCCATCGCTTAGACCACTGCGCCACCGGGACGGCATCCGGTTCTGTTTGAGAATCGGTGAAACTGCATCCCAGACAGTTGCATTGTTGCGTGATGTGTATGGGGATAATTGCCTATCTCACACATAAATATTCCGATGGTATGCACGTTTCAAGGATGGACGGGAAGATTTGAAAAATGACGAAAGAGCCGGACGCCCGATTTCCGTGCGCATGTCTGAAATCATTGAGAAAGTTCGCGATAGGATAAAAAAAGTGATCGTTCTGTGACATTGAAGATTGTGAACTGTGAGCTTGGTGTTTATAAGGAGACGATTCGTCAAATTTTGGTGCACGATTTGGGGAGTGCGGGTGGAATTTGTGCTCGTTTTGTTCGCATGCTTTGTCAGATGATCGAAAACATGCACGATTATGGAGTACGCAGAAGACATCTTACAGACTGCATAAGCAATGCAAAATTTTCTGACGAGACATGGGTGCTTTCGTTATGATCATGAAACGCAGCGTCAGAGTGTTCAGTGAAAGTCCCCCACAGTCACCCAAAGCAAAGAAGATCAGGTTACAGAAGTCCAAAAAGCAGGACATTGTGTGCTTTTACGACAGCAAGGGAATTCTGCATCGTGAATTCATTCCTGAAAGTACGATGTCACT
The DNA here is from genome assembly GCA_039090855.1 of Macrothele yani. Taxonomy (NCBI): domain Eukaryota; kingdom Metazoa; phylum Arthropoda; class Arachnida; order Araneae; family Macrothelidae; genus Macrothele; species Macrothele yani. The sequence goes on from CM077012.1 coordinate 48,789,746, forward strand.
AGCAATGCTTACACATCCATTTTGGAACGATTGTGACAGAAGATTGCTCGTGTCATGCCCGAGTACACAAACGGGCAATTTTTCCTTCTTCACGATAACGCACCCGCACTCCGAACAGTGACTGCACAGGAATTTCTAGCACGAAAACAAGTGTGTATACTCAACCATTCCCCCTATTCTCCAGATTCGTCACCGTGTGACTTTCTATTTCCTAAAGTAAAACTGCTTTTAAAAGCAAAATTTTTAAAGACACTGAAGGCATGAAATGAACTGTGACATCAGCTCTTCACTCCATACCAAAAGATGACTTCTGCAAGTCCTTCCTTTCTTTGCTGATTGCACCACTTCTTGTTTTAACGCAGGAGGAATGTACTTCAAATGAAATATATTCACTTAAGTTTTCCTGGTTTTCCATTTTTTTATTTTAAATGGAGTCTCATTACTAAATTGCCACATTGTGTACTTCTACCTACAATACAGATTTGGAGCAGCAAGAGTTAGAACACAGTTACAAACTTCGAAACGAATTCTAAAGGTCAAAAAGATACACTGTAAAAAATAAGTGGTGTGAATTCACGGAAAATTTCTGAAAATAACACGTGCAGCAAAGCTGCCGGTAGGCAGGGGTCGCGCTGCCGATCTCCATCTGCGCAATTTGCGAAAAAAAATCGTTTTGGCGATGGAAAAAGAACTTTGGCGATAAAATATTGAATTTGGCAAATAAATTGGCGAACACTTTAAAAGAGCCAGCGCGACCCCATCGGTGTTTTAAAGAAATTTCAGATTTTAAAAGTACCCGTTTATTTTAACTTCCTATTTTCACAGATTTTCCGTAGTCAGAAATTCCCTTTATTTCAGAAAAATCCATTTCAGGTTTTTCCGTATTTAAACAGAATTTCCGCAAAACCGACGACCATGCATTTTCCAGCCCTTTCCTCAGATAATCCTTCCGCTCCAGTCAGGATAGCTATAATATTAGCTTTTGTCTTAAGTTGTCCAAAGACTGATACATAGACATTGTATAACCATCTGTACAATAAAAGTTAAGTACCCGGTTTCTTACAGTAACAATATACACTGAAGTGCCAGAAAAACTGGTACACCAGTCTAATACTTGGTAGGTCCCCCACGGGAGCGCAGGACTGCAGAAATACGACGGGGCATGGACTCCACTAGCTTCTGCAAATATGCTGTAGGCAATGCACACCATACTTCCTGCAGAGCGTTCCACAATTCGGGTGTATTCCGAGGTCTCTGATTCCTGTGTTCGATAGCGCGTTGCATGGCATCCCAATTGTGTTCTGTCACGTTCAGATCTGGGGACTTCGGTGGGAATAAAGGTAACACTCCAAACTCAGATGAATGCTCCTTTAACCATAATGTGGCGTCCCGACACTAGTGTGGAGGTGCATTGTCCTATTGGAACAGGCCCAACCCATCAGCAGGAATGCAGGACATGAACGGGTGTACTTCGTCAGAAAGGATGCGCACATAGCGTTGGCCAGTCACAGACGTTTGTAGACGTACCAGAGGTCCCAGTGAAGTCCAGCTAAACACAACCCATACCATTACAGGTCCCCCACCAGCCGGTACAGTTCCCTGTTGACAGGCGGGATCCATGGCTTCACGAGGTTTGCGCCACACACGAATCCTTCCACCTGCCCGATACAGTTGGAAACGCGACTCGTCAGACCAGGATACTTGTTTCCAGTCATCAAGTGTCCAGTGGCGGTGTTGCCGTGAACAAGCGAGGCGCATAGCTCTGTGTCGTGCACCCATCAAGGCTACTCCAGTTGGGCGTCGGCTCCCAAAGCCCATATTGTACAGGGTACGTTGCACAGTCCGGACGCTGATGCTTGTTGAGGCTCCAGCATTGAATTCCGATGATACCTGCGAGAGTGTTGCATGCCTATCGCGTGAAACGATTCTTGACATCCGACCGAAGATGGTCACGTTCGCCCAATGTCTTTTTACGGCCACACTGGTATCGTAGGTTGGAGGTTTTGCCGGAATTCTTGTAGTCACGGTACACCCTTGCAACGGTCGTCCGTGAAAATCCCAACTTCGTTTATATTTCCGAAATACTATGGCCCATGTCACGAGCGCCTTCACTAATGAGTTGGTAGGTCTTGATTTTTGTTTCGATAGAAATCTATTTTTCTCTGGAGAAGCTAAAAGGTCACTCTCCAAACTACAAGACCTATTTATTTTTACCACTACGGATAAAGCTAGCAATAATTTTGCAATTATCTGTAAGAAATTCTATTTTGAATTGTTAACTATGGAACTCAATAATAGAGTAACCTACGAACCCGTAAGTTATTCTACCAAGCAGTTAGAAAATCGTTTTAAGGCATTCTTCAAGAAACTTAAAATTCCACAATTGAGAAGATATGAGCCTGAATTTCCCTTTCTTTTTGCAACTGTTAAGTTTCATAAAGATCCAGTGAAGTTCAGATTCATAGCTAGTGGAGTCAGGAGTCATAAAAAGAAAATTGTTCTAGCTTTTGAAGACATCTTGAAGAAGGTCTTGAAACACATTAGTAACTGTACTAATTTTAAATACAGAGATTTTTGGATAATTAATAATAATGCAGAAGTAATTTCCACTATACTCGAAGTAAATCCCTTAGATATTAATATAGTTATGATTTTGAGAACCTATATACTAATCTGCCTTTATCAGATATCATCACTACCTTTAAAGAGCTGTATGCAGAATTTAAACTTAACCAATTTGTTAATGTAGGTGCCTGGAACTCTTATCTCAATTGCTGCATAAAAAATAACCATATCCTATTTAATAATACTCTCTATAAGTAAGTAAACAGGATCCCAATGGGAACGTCAACATCCACAAGTATTGCAAATCTATTCCTGTTCTTTAAGGAATATAAATTCATTAAAAATCACTCCACTTGCTCCGATAACTACCTTTACACATTTAGATATATTGACGATCTGCTGTGTACAAATAATTCTGAAGTTATAGAGAGTGATTTTGATAATATCTATCCTAGCTATCTTAACTTATGTAAGACCAACCACAGTAATCAGGAACTAGAGTTCCTAGACTTAAGCATTAAACTTAACAGAGGTAACCCATCTATTAGCCTCTTTGATAAAATAGTCAATTTTCCTTTCAAAGTAATTAAATATCTACACTGGAATAATAACATATCAACCAAAGTAATTGAGAATGTACTAATTTCTCAGGTACTTAGAATTTCAAGAATTTGCAGCAACAATTTGGACTTCAATTACCACATTAATATACTATTAGACAGTTTTCTAGAGAACAAAATTCCTACTTCTTTCATCAAAAGAACTTTAAGAAAAATTATTCTGGATAATAGAGTAAGGTTGGCAGATCTGCTTTAATTTTCTACACAGTTAATAATATGATTCTGACCAATGAAAGCCTTTTGGAAGTTGGTCTAGAGGATGTCTATTAACTACAAAAAGGAACCTTAGTGCTATGGATAAGATGGTCCTATTAAAAATAAAAAATTAAATAATATAGACAAAATCACAAAAAAACCCTTTAAAATTCTGTTTATAAAAGAAAAGAAAAATAAATATAAAAGAAAACTAGTTATTCTCTCACTAGAATAGCTATACTAAAAATAGTAAGACTAACTTTAAAATTAATAGGATTCTGAATAGTCTACAGAAGCTCACTAAGGTGATTAAATACATGCAAAGATTATTGAATATACTACTTGTGTATTTCATAATATTTCTCATGTATTCTGGAGAGTTAATTCTGCTCTATTTGATCAAACAGGTCCACAATCTTAATTATATTTTTCTCTAGTTAAAATCTCCGCGAGTAGGATTTTTTCAGTGTGTGGAGGCCTTCAGCCCCACCCACACTGCCCCCACAGCGACTAGGGAGTGGCAGGGGTGTTTAGAAGTTTGGGGAAAAGGTCGGCCACGTTTCCTCAAGAGTGGAAGAAGTTAAGTTGCATAAGAGGTAAGCTCTCTTCATTGTCTTTGGGTTTTAGGTTTTCCAAGTTCAATGTTTGAACTTCTTGAACATTTTTTTTTTTTTGCTTTAAGCATTTAGGCACTAGCAAGTCTATTAACTTTTTTGCGGATTTTAACTCTTTCTTTTCCTGGTTACTTTGCGCGTTTTTTAGGGCGCTAAGGCTAAGCAGCCGGCCGTTCCAATGTTCTTGTAGTCTACGATGTGTTTTCAATGTAGTTAAGGTCTTAATAACTACTTAATCATGCACTTAAAGCACTTCTGAAATACTTGGTACATATTGTAACTAATTGTTTATGTCATGTAACCTTCACAAAGCATTTCTTTAGTTTATTATTGTCTTTATTTTGTTCTCGTTCTTGAGTTGTCAGAAGTTGTGGAGTAGGGGGTTTTTATAATCCAGTTTTCTTTCAAGAATCTGTGCTTTAGAAAAAATTTATATTTCCTTTTTTATTGCAATGTTTAAGAATTTGTAGTACTTTAGTATTGCTATTCAGGTTTAAATTCTCTCTTAGGCGACTAGGTAACTTGGCAATTTGTTATTGCTGAACATTATTTCTGATTCATTATGTCACTTTTACAACTTGAGTTTTCTATAATCATCTTCTTTCTGTTTATTAGTAACTATAACGAAGTGAATTTCTCCGTCATTTTTATCCGCGCCAGGATTCGAACCCGGGTCCCCTCATTCCGGAATAAGTCACTCTACCAATTGAGCTACGCGGACATTTTATTCTGATTCCTATCTGCCTTTATGTCGTGTGCGTCCTTCTGGCAGGTACGTCACATCTCCTGGTACGTTACATAACAGATGAAGAGCATGGGTCGGGCCAGAAAAGTTATGGATGCAAGCTAAATTGTTAACTAAAGCTTGGTCATACAACTCTATGGAGGTTATGACATATATATATATATTTTTTTAATTTTTTGGCGGGCTTATTACTTGCATCTATGACTTTGCAGAAACCCATTTCCAAATAGGTCTTTGTGGAAGTGAGAAAATGCAGAGTTTTTGCTGGTCCTTGATAAAGCCAAGGCTCAGTATTCTCGACACTTTCTACATTCAGTTTTTCTTTTTACTCACACCGGTCAATACATAACCTTTTTTATGTTGTACTTGGTATGAGTCAAAAAATTTTTTGCTTCAGTCTCTTCTTAATAGAATGTGAATTCTGAATTTTCATTACTGCTGCGTCGCGCGTTTTGATCTTCAGGTTATTTTGCAACTTTCGTTTTAAATTCTTAAGTTTTTCTTATGTTTTCGGCTCTGCTCTTATTTATTTATGTATGTATGTATGTATATATATATATATCAAATAGTTGGTGCACCAAATAGGGGAGAGGAGAAGAAATATCCTGTGCCAAAATTCATGCGATATGCTATCCACAATATCCTATCTCGCTATGAAACTTCAAACTTCGACAGACAATTAAAATTTAGAAGTTAATCAAACCTCAAGTATTCTCACAAATCGCTCCTATTACCGGTAATTTCTCGTCATACAGATATGGAAAAAAGGAGTTTTTCCGTTAATATACGAAAGAAATTGCGGAAAGGTTTCTGAAAATTCAGAATTTTCCCGTGGTACGAAAAAATTCGTGAAATTCAGGTTTGTTTCTGTCATTTCACGGAAAAGGTATCAGAAATTTGCTTCGTTAATTCACGAAAGAAGTGACAAAGTGGCTCGTAAATTTCAGAAAATGTTTTATGGTGTATTGTATAAAAGGACATTCTTTACTCTTCGGATTACACTGAGAAATTTCCATAAAATACCAACATCAGTATGCTATCTATGCAAGGGAGTTTCGTATCTTTCCTGAGCTGAGAAGACAGTGGCCAAGTGCTCTGGTTTTCGGCTAGTTGTGCGTGCTGCGGAGTCCCGAATGAGAAATGAGGAGTGTCAGTTCTACAGCATCAGCAATCTCCCACTCTCTGGAACTAGTGTCTCCCAAATCAAGGACGCGTGAATGCTGATGCCCCTAAGGGCTGCTCATTGCAATCGTTAAATAGCGGGAGAAAACCAGAATATGCATTGTTGCAACCTATATTCTGAGATATTGTAACATAGCATATCTTTTTTACTAACCGTAAATATTTGTGTCAAGCATATATTTTCAGGGCCACTGGTTCCAGGAAAGGGAGAGAGCCACTGCCGGAAAACGAAAACAACATCCATGCCTCACCGCAATTCGAACCGGGACCTATCTCTGTCGAAAAGGTCAGAAGCCAGCGGTCAAGAATAAGTGTAATGCATTATACTTTCGAAGACATAACCTGAGCAGTAACTCATTAGCGCGAAAATAGAATGAATGCGTCAAGTATGGTGTTTTACTACATTTTATCTCTGTTAGATATTTACTGCGCAGCTCGACATGGCGACGAGCACTTGTATAAAAACAACCTCAAAGAAATAGGGAGTGTGTTTTGCAATTTTAATGCATCGTTAAGTAATGCCTGAAATAATGAGCTTTGATTAAAGAAAACAGGTTCTAATCTTTTAAAACAAGTTTTTTATTTGTAGAAGCACATTCTTAAAACTGTCTTTTGTAATCAGGGGAGCACAATACCCATCAAAATGTGAATAATGAACGAAATAATGGGAGCTTTTGCAGAAGTTCCTTTGTACTGTTGTGTTGAAACTTGCAAATTTCAAAACACGCGCCGGCTGGCGATTTCCTCTGGAAGTCATGTGCAAATCAGAACTCCAGATGAAAGGAGAGCTTTCCATCGGAAAATAGCAGTATAATATGGAATGTACGAGCGTAATAACCATTTTCCTTGTCATGGCGCAAAGACAGTTAAGACCAATGGAGAGCTTCTCGTTTTGTTTTGTTTTAGCGTTTAACGACCGCCATGAGCAACTCTTAGGGTTATAGGCAGTCGCCCTTCCCTAATTTAAGGCCACTGGTTCTAGGAAAGGGGCAGAATCAGTGTCGTAGAAAAAGCGTTCCATCCATGTCTCAGCGGGTATCGAACCCGGGCCCATCTCGAACGAGTGTTCAGAAGCCAGCGTCTCAGTCCACTCGGCTACGCATTGAGATCCGTTTGGAAGTCAGCCAATAAATCACTGAGACAGCTCGATCCTTTGGTGCCACTTAATCTGTGACCTCAAGGCTCTCGAACCAATTTCAAATAAGTGGACCAGTCGCACGGATCCTTCTTCCGCACCGCCCAGAAGTTAGAACCCCATGCAGATGACCGCTGCATTGCATTATCCACTAGAAGAAATGAGAGAAGCTGGACCCGGCATGTGTTCGTGCCTCACCGCAGCCGCAGGTGTCTGGAATCTGTCTTGACTGTGTCCAAAAGGTTCCATAACTGTGGGCTATAATACCAGTCACCTTTGACACCTCTGATCCACCAGTTGTTTTCGTCCACAGCATTGCACATGTCTCACCATTCACTACGGATATCAATCAAAATCGTAGGAGGATGGCCGTTTGGGAGATGCTCGAGCAGTCACTTAGATCACTTTTGCCCGTTCTGACGACTCTCAATCGAACGCAAACAAAGGCTCAACGAGCTGGTCTGCCTGATTTATACCGCACACCGCGTCAAGTGTTGTCTCACGTGCTGGAAAAGTCAGGCTTACCCAAAGAAATAAGAGTAGCATACACTGTCAAACGCAATGCTGGCATTTCTGAAAACGGGAATCAACTGAACATGCAGCGCCATCTCTGAATGCTGGAAATTAGCACTGAACCGATGCCTATTGAAAAGCAACAGTGTTTGATTCACTTGATAATGTACTGCAGAAATGACACAAAGAATGTTCGCGTACTATAAGAGAACTTATCTAGATCAAATTGTGATTAGGAAGTTCTCATATCTCTGAAAAAAAAAACAAAAAACAAAGGGGGAAATTACCAGGCCGTACCGGGACTGGCCATATAAACAGAATAATTTAAAAGAAGGAAAACTACTAAATATGAAAATTCTGCATCACATACACAAACCCTGTATGTTTGCAACTTAAATTTTACTTTAAGTACCAAAATCTTAAAGATTTAGAACTCAAATACTCGCTCACAAACACATCAACACACTAGCTACTGCCCACAATGGCGGTTTTCCATATATGCCAAAAGTATCATGCTCTTTGCCAGTCTATTCTCTTCGAATGCCTTTGGTTGTACCTAATAAATTGGCATGTCGGTGCATTTAGCAAGCGAACTTATTCATTTTTTTTACTCAGTATCGACATATTACTAATGTGTTGACTTTATTAAATTTTCTTGATTTTCACTTGCCGTATAAATGAAATTGCTTTAAATGAAATAATCCTATGTTTCAATAATTTGTGATAGAGGCTGTATTTGCCGACGTCTCGCCAAATCAAGCGCTTGGAAAGTACTACAAGGTCTCCAATTTATAGCTATTTTTCGGAATCCATACAAGGTGTATCTTCGATAAGAGCTTATTGTGCTGAAGAAGAATTCGTCAATAGCTTCGGAGAGAAAATTGACACGAATATCATTTGCTATTTTTACTGGTTATGCTCCAACAGGTAACAATATTCAACACTTAAAGTATCGTTTTATTTTCAGTTGAAATTTTTCTTTTGGTTGCTCTTGAAAAAAAGCATAGAAGAAAAATATGAACATGAAACGATGTAGCTGATATTTTAACAGTAAAGCTAGCATTTTTGGCAACCAATAGGTAATGAGAACGTTCTGAAAACTCCGGGTTTGCTCATCTTGTCTAGTTAATCCCTTTCAGTTTCCTTAGGCGATGATACAGTCAGCCCAGGGATTCCTTTTGTTTTTCTCTTTCTTTTTTTGTTGGAGGTTTAACGACCACCGTAAGCAACTCGATGGGTTATAAGCAGTCGACCGTCCCTAATTTAGGGCCACTGACTCCAGGGAAGGGAGACAGCCCGTGCCGTAAGACAAACACAACATACAGTAGTGGCCAAAATTGTGGAAAGCTTTTGGAAATAGTGTATTTTTGAGGTTTGATGGCTCATAGAACCACTTGTTTTTGTGTAATACCATAAAATTATACATCAATGGAAAGAAATTTCATCAAGAATGTAATGCAATAACTTTTATGGAGGATTTTATCAAAAATTCTCATCATGTCAGTTAATACTTAGTTGGGTAACCTTAAGCGTTAATTACGGCCTTACAGCACCTTCCCGTGGAGTGAACCAAGTTTTTTAGTTCTGCAGCTGTTATAATGTGAAACCAAGATTGAATTATTGCTTCTATTACTTGGGTTTTATTGCTGGGTTGCTCCTGACTAACAAGTTTCTTTAGTCGGCTCCACAGATTTTTGATGGGGCTATTCCCAGGCCATTCCAGCAGTGGAACATGATTATCTTGAAACCACTTTTTGCACACAGCAGCAACATGACACGGAGCTGAATCCTGTTAAAATATAAATGCTTCATTATCTTGGAAAAGATCACGCGCGGAAGGCTTCAGTTTGGGCTCTAGTATTTCATTAATGTATTTTTGGCCATTTATATTCCCATTAATCACGCAACTTCTGCCCACACCTTTTGATGTCTTACAACCCCAGATCATAACACTAACTGGGTGTTTCACGGTACATGTAATGCAATCAAGATGCAAATCTTCCTCCTAACGTATTTTGTGCCATCACTACCAAACAGTGAGATTTTGGTCTCATCACTCCAAATAACACTGTCCGATTGTTCCGCTGTCCAGCTAACATGGGTTTTAGCCCAGTTCAATCTTTTCAACCTTTGTTTGAGAGATAAAAATGGCTTTTTTTCGTGGAATTTTAGCTTTTAGACCACATTCCTGCAGTCTGCGCCGAACAGTCCTTGCACTCAATTTCACATTGCATTGCGCCACTTCATCTTGTATACACTCAGATGATTTTCTTCTGTCACGTAGGCACAGTCTCTTAATTCTTCTATAATCACTTGCTGTTGTGCACCTTTTCCTGCCTTTACCAGTCTGATTTTGTAGTGACTGAGTCTCCTTATACCTCTTCAAAAATTTAGAAATGCCACCTTTGGTTAAGTTTCCACCAATTTTTCTTTTAATTTCTTCATAACTGAAGCCTTGTTCACTTAATAGTACTATTTTACATCGCTTTCTGGGTGACCAGTCAACTCTTTGCTCAATTTCTTTAATTTTATTACGTTTTACAAGTTCACTAAATGAAAGAACACACACACACACACACAACCCAACTTGATAGCAATCACATAACACACTGACAAATGTCCTCCTCTCAGCTCCAATACATGACATCAATAGCTGAATCCTACTGTGACCTGATTGGCTCATTGCCAAAACCAGATGACACCCAATTGGCTCTCTAAACACTCGTGCTCATTGGTTACATTCAAATGAAGGAAAGCTACTTCATATCAACCTAAGTAAGTTGTGCTTTCTTTTTCTGCTTATTTGGCTATAACGTTTCATAGAATATAGATAATTGAACAAACTTTGTTGCATTACATTCTTGATGAAATTATCTTTCCATTGATGGTATTACTTAAAAAAAGTGGTGTTATGAGCCATCAAACCTCAAAAATACACTTTTTCCAAAAGGTTTCCACAATTTCAGCCACTACTTTACATGCCTCACCGAGATTCGAACCCGGACCCCCTACGCACGAATGATCCTAAGCCAGCGCGCTTAGACCACTGCGCCACCGAGGCGGCAGAAATTCCTCCGCATCGTTGGAGGTAATACAAGAACTATTCTTTCGTGACAGAATCTAGTATTTTCAGCGATTCCAATTGAATCTACAATATCGATCTGGTCAAGATTTTCAGTTTATGAAACTATGAAAACAACACTTGCAATACCGAAAATTATAAAACTATTCCTGTCGCAAAGTGATCAGAGGCCGGGGGTCTCCGGCTAATCGTCCGAGCTGGCCGGGGCATCGAATGAGGCACGATTGGTGCGATTGTCCTTTGACCCTTTCCCTGACCTCTCCCTGAAACCAGTAACCGTAAATTAGGGAAAGGATACTGCTATTGATTGGAAAGTACTTTTTTAAAAGTAGCTAGCTACAACTACATTCTTGAAAAAAAAAATGGCTTGCTACAGCTGCTTTTTCAGACAAGTAGCTAGTCGTAATGCTATTTTTTTTTAAGTAGCTACTTGCTACTTTCACTACTTCTTTAGCATGTCTTTTGTAAAAAAAGATCCTGCTTATGTTATCGGTTTGTCCGTCCGTCTGTACCCCATATATCTCTGCAACGGGTCTGGTTCATTTGCCCGACGTTTACTTCACCGAAGGGTCACTTGACCGAAAATCACTTCACCGAAAAAATTGTTTCACCGAAAGATCACTTGATCGAAGCGTTCATTTCACCGAAGGGTCACTTGATCGAAAGGTACATTTCACCGAAGGGTCACTTGATCGAAAAGTTCATTTTCACCGAAAGGTCTCTTTACCTAAAAGTTCATTTCATCGAAAGGTCATTTCACCGAAGGGTCAGTTTATCGAAAACGCTAGATTTCATTACAGGATCTGTTGAAGCATGGTGCAAGTTTGACAGACAGACCACCGAAACGTTAGGGGATCATACTCAAATTGCACTTTTGATTTCTCCGTGTCACAGAGAACGCAAAGATTTAGTTTTAAGGCAAAAATAATTAATTTTAAGTCCCTATGCCTCGGCCTAGGCCATTTTAGGAAGTTTTATCACGTTCATACGTTTTTCATAAAAATCATGTTCAGTGCTCATGTTCATAAATAGTTTACATGAAAAGTCAAGTTAATAACGTTGCACATTTATTCAGGCAAAAAGAATCAATATTAGGGCCGTAGGCCTCGCTTAGGCCTTTTTAGCAAATTTTAACGGTGCGTGCTCATGTTCATAAGGTTTACATAAAAAATCAAGTTAATGATGTTACACATTTTTCAGGCAAAAAGACGTAGGCCTCGCTTAGGCCTTTTTAGCAAATTTTAACCGTGCGTGCTCATGTTCATAAGGTTTACATAAAAAATCAAGTTAATGATGTTACACATTTTTCAGGCAAAAAGAATCAATTTTAGGGCCCTAGGCCTCCGCTTAGGCCTTTTTAGCAAATTTTAATCGTGCGTGCTCATATTTATAAGGTTTACGCAAAAAGTCAAGTTAATAATGTTGCACATTTATTCAGGCAAAAAAGAATCAGTCTTAAAGCCCTAGGCCTCCGCTTAGGCCTTTTTAGCAAATTTTAATCGTGCGTGCTCATATTTATAAGGTTTACGCAAAAAGTTAAGTTAATAATGTTGCACATTTATTCAGGCAAAAAAGAATCAATATTAGGGCCGTAGGCCTCTTAGGCCTTTTTAGCAAATTTTAACCGTGCGTGCTCATGTTCATAACGTTTACATAACAACTCAAGTTAATGATGTTGTACACTTATTCAGGCCAAAAGAATCAGTCTTTAAAGCCCTAGGCCTCGGCTTAGGCCTTTTTAGAAAATTTTAATCCTGCTTGCTCATATTTATAAGGTTTACATAAAATGTCAACTTAATAATGTCGCACATTTATTCAGGCAAAAAGAATAAATTTTAGGGCCCTAGGCCTCCGCATAGGCCTTTTTAGCAAATTTTAATCGTGCGTGCTCATATTTATAAGGTTTACGCAAAAAGTCAAGTTAATAATGTTGCACATTTATTGAGACAAAAAAGATTCAATTTTAGGGCCCTAAGCCTCGGCTTAGGCCTTTTTAGGAACTCTAAACGAATTTCGCGAAAACGTTCCATGTAAGCCAAGCGAGAATTGTGCTTTAATTTGAAGAAATTAATTGCCGATGATCCGAGGTACACTTGGTTTGAGGGAACTGTACCCCGAACTTCCGTAGTATTATATTCTGTGCCGCTGGAGTCTGTCAGTGTATCCAGGATGTTCCCCTTGAAGTGTCTGCGAAGTCCGTGAGCTTTGGGAGGGGCTTTCCCCCAAAATGTTAAAATGGACGTAGAGCTGTAAACATTAGAACCTTGCTTTATATAATGATTCTGTACACGATCACGAATTTTCAGGAGGGTGGGACGAATTCACCCTCCCCCAAGTTTCTAAGAACGCAGACAGGTGTTCAAGGTAAGGGATTTGCTCGCAATTTCTATGCTTCATGTTGTGTTTAGTGCCAAACTATGTATGCCCTTCCCCCTCCCCCAGAAATTTGGTGAAGTCTGTAAAAGGGATACGAGGTGCTTGGTTTTGAGGGCTCTACCCCCAACTTCCATAATTTTATATTCTGGACCTCTGGAGTCGGTCATCAGTGTATCCTCGATGTTACCCCTGAAGAGCTCTTGGAAACGGGGGGGGGGGGGGTTCAGTTTCACTCCACATTCCTGAAAATTCGTGGTCGTGTACAGAATCATTATATAAAGCATGGGTCTAATGTTTACAGCTCTACGTCCATTTTAACATTTTGGGAAAGCCAACCCCCAAGATGACGGACCTCGCGGACGCTTCAAGGGGAACATCCTGGATACACTGACAGACTCCAGCGGCCCCGAACATAATATTACGGAAGTTGAGGTACACCCTCCCAAAACTAGGTGTACCTCGGATCCTCGGCAATTTTTTCTTCAAATTAAAGTGCAATTCTCGCCTCGCTTGGCTTACATGGACCGTTTTCGCGAAATGCGTTTGGAGTTCCCAATTCAGTTCTCAATATATGCCCAGAAATGGCAATCTTTAACCCCCCCCCCCCCCTCTTGATTTTTTTAACTTGACATTTTATGTAAACTTATGAACAAGCAAGATTAGAATTTTCTAAAAACGCCTAAGCTAAAAAAAAAAAAAGGCCTAAGGGCAATAAAATTGATTTTTTTGCCTGAATAAATGTGCAACATTATTAACTTGACATTTTATGTAAACCTTATGAATATGAGCACGCTCGATTAAAATGTTCTAAAAGGCCTAAGCTGAAATTGGGCCCTAAAATTGATTCTTTTTTGCTTGAATACATGTGCAACATTATTAACTTGACTTTTACGTAAACCTTATGAATATGAGCACGCACGATTAAAATTTGCGATAAAGGCCTAAGCCGAGGTCTAGGGCCCTAAAATTGATTATTTTGCCAGAAAAATGTGTAACATTATTAACTTTACTTTTTATGTAAAGCTTATGAACATGAGCAAGCACGATTAAAATTTGCTAAAAGGCCTAAGCGAGGCCTACGGCCCTAATATTGATTCTTTTTTGCCTGAATAAATGGGCGACATTATTAACTTGACATTTTATGTAAACCTTATAAATATGAGCACGCACGATTACAATTTTCTAAAAAGGCCTAAGCCGAGACCTAGGGCTTTAAGACTGATTCTTTTTGGCCTGAATAAGTGTACAACATCATTAACTTGAGTTTTTAGGTTAACCTATGAACATGAGCACGTACCGTTATTATTTTCTAAAAAGGCCTAAGCTGAGGCCTAGGACCTTAAAATTGATTCTTTTTGCCTGAAAAAAATTGCAACATTATTAACTTGACTTTTTATGTAAAGCTTATGAACATGAGCAAGCACAATTAAAATGTTCTAAAAAGGCCTAAGCTGAGACCTAGGGCCTAAAATTGATTCTTTTTTGCCTGAAAAATTGTGTAACATTATTAACTTTACTATTTATGTAAAGCTTATGAACATGAGCAAGCACAATTAAAATTTTCTAAAAAGGCCTAAGCTGAGACCTAGGGCCCTAAAATTGATTCTTTTTGCCTGAAAAAATGTGTAACATTATTAACTTTACTATTTATGTAAAGCTTATGAACATGAGCAAGCACGATTAAAATTTGCTAAAAAGGCCTAAGCGAGGCCTATGGCCCTAATATTGATTCTTTTTTGCCTCAATGAATGTGCGACATTATTAACTTGACATTTTATGTAAACCTTATAAATATGAGCACGCAGGATTAAAATTTTCTAAAAAGGCCTAAGCGAGGCCTATGGCCCTAATATTGATTCTTTTTGCCTCAATAAATGTGCGACATTATTAACTTGACATTTTATGTAAACCTTATAAATATGAGCACGCAGGATTAAAATTTTCTAAAAAGGCCTAAAACGAGGCCAAGGGCTTTAAGACTGATTCTTTTGGCCTGAATAAGAGTACAACATCATTAACTTTAGTTTTTATGTAAACCTTATAAACATGAGCACGCACGGTTAATATTTTCTAAAAAGGCCTAAGCCGAGGCCTAGGGCCCAAAAATTGATTCTTTTTTGCCTGAATAAATGTGCAACATTATTAGCTGGACATTTTACGTAAACCTTATGAATATGAGCACGCACGATTAAAATGTTCTAAAAAGGCCTAAACCGAGGCCAAGGGCCCTAAAACTGATTTTTTTTTTGTCTGAATAAGTGTGTTTACATAACAACTCATTAACTTGAGTTGTTATGTAAACTTCATGAATATGAGCTCAGGGGATTAAAATTTGGCAAAAAGGCACAGGTCTATCTATGACTCGTAATTAATGTTATATTTCGAAAAACCTACTTATGGGGAGGTGTTTAAAAGAAATTAAAAGTGTATTTTTTATACAATCCAATAATGTTTAGGTGACCAGTTTTTTAAAAACCAGCACCATACTCCAACAGATCTATAACAACAAAATTCTAAGTTTTCGATAAACTGACCATTCGGTGAAATGATCTTTCGATATAATGAACTTTTAGGTAAAGTAATCTTTCGGTGAAATGAACTTTTCGATCAAGTGTCCTTTCGATGAAATGAACTTTTAGGTGAAGTGATCTTTCGGTGAAATGAACTTTTCGGTCAAGTGATCCTTCGGTGAAATGTACCTTTCGATCAAGTGATTTTCGGCGAAGTGATTTCCGGTCAAGTGACCTTTCGGTCAAGTGAACGATACCCCTCTGCAACTACTAGTCCGATTTGAAAAATTCTTTTTGCATTGGGAAGCTTGAAATATGCGAATGATGATCCTTCATTTCCTTTTTTTACGATGTACAATATCACCGCTAGAGGACGTAAATGCAGATGATGTCGAATTCAAAAGTACGTTTAATCCACATATTTGCTTCTAAACATCCGATTGAAAAAAATCTTATCTTTCGATTACATTTATGTCGAAGAGTATTTTAGATATAGTTACTTTTTCAAATTACGCATAGATTTTCCACTAGGGGGCGTAAAAGTAAATCACGTTTTCCCCGATAACTCTTCTTCTAAAACTTCGATTTGAAAATTTTTTTGTTCCGCGGATACACCTCCTGATGAAAAATCTTTTGCATATAATTTCAAATTTTTGGTAAAGAATACTTTGGCCACTAGGGGGCGTAAGTGTTAATTTTTGCTTCTGATATATTTACCATAAAACCTGAGCTTCTAAAATTTAGATTGAAAAAATTCTTTCGTGGACTGATGCCATTCACATTGATAAACCTTTTCGGAATATTTTCTGCTTAAAATATTCCACAATTTCTCCGCCAGGGGGCGTAGATGTATATCTTATTTTCCTCAATATCTCTACGTCTCGAAGTCCGATTTGAAAAATTTCTTCTTTGTTAGATAGTGTTTTCAGTGTGACATGTTTTTCATATAATTTCAAAATTTTCAAGTAATTCATAAACTTTTAGCTAGGGTGCGTAGAGGTAAATTGCGTTTTCCCCTATATCTCTGCTTCTAAATCTCCGATTGAAATATTCGTTCTGCATCGGATACAGCTTCTGATGGGAAATCCTTTGCACATAATTTCAAATTTTTGTAAAAAATGGTTCGGCCACCAGGTGGCGTAAGCTTTATTTCCGCTTCTGATGTATTTGCAGCAAAATATGAGCTTCTAAAATCTCGATTGAAAAAATCATTTGTTGGCCGATGCTATTCATGTCGACAAACTTTTTAAGAACATTTTCTTCTTGAAGTAATGCATGGTTTCTATGCCAGGGGCGTAGATGTATATCTTATTTTTGTCAATCTCTCTACTTCTAGGGATACGATTTGGAAAATTCCTTCTTTGTTGGATACTGTTTCGATGCGAAATGTTTTTCCTAAAAATTCTAAATTTTCAAGTAAATCAGACTTCTCGCTAGGGGGCACAAAGTCAAATTGCGTTTTCTGCGTTATTTCCGCTTCTAAAACTCCGATTTGAAAAATTCTTCCTGTATCGCATACAAGACAGATGGAAAATATTTTTCACATAATTTCTAATGTTTGGTAAAGAATGGTTTTGGCCACCAGGGGGCATAAGTGCTAATTTCTGCTTCTGATGTATTTGTAGCAAAATCTGGGCTCCTGAAAACTCGACTAAATTTTTTTTTCTTGGACCAATACTGCTCATATGGAAAATCCTTTTGAGAATACTTTCTTCCTAAAATATTAAAATAATGCAGGGTTTTCCAACCAGGGGACGTAAAGTGACATGTTATTTTTGTCGATATCTCTGTTTGTAAGAGTCCGGTTTGAAAAATTCTTTAAGCTGGAGAGCGTTTCCGGTGCGAAATGTTTCTCATATACATTAATGTTTTTCTTAACACACAAGTCTGCAACCAGAGGGCGTAAGCTCACGATTCCGTTTACAGCAATATCTGAGGGATTAAAAACCCGATTGAGAAACTCCTTTCTTCCGTCAGATACTATTGTTTTCCATACAGGCTCCATTCACTTTGAATAGCTTTGATAAATTTAATTTGCTTCAGAACGGATTCAAAAGACGTGCTTATTACACCCGAAAATTCGGTGTCATCTTTCTTGTTATATACTTTTTCCACATTTTTTAGTCTTAAGCTAAAAGTTCAAATTCTGAAGATGATCTTTATTTGTGCTTAGAGCTAAATCCCAAGGTTAATTAGACAAGTAATTTATCTTTGTATTTTCTTTAGCTGTGCTCATCATATGCAATACATTTTATGGACTTACAACATTCCAGACTAGCTGATACGCCCAGGGATTTCAAATAAAAACACAATAAAAAATATCCGCGAATGCATTTTCTTTACTAAGAAAATCGAATCGCATGAAATGCCATTGCATCGACTGGCGTTTCCTGTGAAGTGTTAAACTTAAATTATTCGGAAATTTGAGACTTGGTCGTTCTGGGTAGTGTAGTGGTTAGCATACTCGGGTGCAAACCGGGAGACGCGGTTTCGATTCCCGCTCCAGGGCGATGGAATTTTAAATTTTTCGGATATTATTTGACTTACCACTCTTGTCATAATTTGCACTAATATACGGAATCACAACTTCAAATTTGTATTGAATAGAATCTATCAACAAAAACCGCTAGCTCGATCATCTCGTACGCGTTGTCTTCTCAGGCTGACAAAGAAACTTTCCTGTAAATAGCATAAAGTAAGGAAGATAATACCTTATGGTCAACAGTTTGGCTAACTTTCACAATGCAAATCAAGTCAGGTACGTGATTGCAAGCAGGTCACACTCAGCCCGCCATTCCCCTGTTCCAGCCTATAGTGTTTCAGGAATCTGGAAATGTCATGTGATTTGAAGAATTTAATTTTTGCTATCCTTATTTTTTTTAAAGTACCACGATTTGTAGCGCAATTTCCCGCTACAAGCTACTTTATTTTGTAGCCTGCTACAAAATAAGCTGCAATAACTGGAGCTCCATTGGCACAATCCTCCACCAAGAACTGGGGTATCCGAAAGTGTGTGTGCAGTGGACTCCAAAGAACGGAATATCAAGCCTGGTATCCATAAACTTGTTGACCGCTGGGATACCTGCCTAAGGGTACGTATTTCTAGAGTTATCAGCGCCCGTGTGTTATGTATGTACACTACTGTTTGTGTCATGGTGAAAATTTTAACCTCTGGTGAATTTCAGAAAGACCTGATCAATCTTTCTGTTGGTTTATCAGGGATTAATTAATGCAAAAATTTTCTCCCATGACATACGTTAGAAGATAATTCCTGGTTGAAAGGCAGGGGAATTCTTGCGCAAAATTCGCTTGTCTTAATGACAACCAGGAAAACAAAATTTCATGTTAAAGAAAAAAAAAGAGAATAATATTTGATTTAACTGACTTTGGGGTTTTGGAAATAATTATTTTATCTGTTCTTTTATCGCGATAGGAAAAGGCGAGTAGGTGTGCAGCTCAGAGAATCAAAATTAATCTTACTTTAACATCACGGAATGGGGAAAAAGCGTTTCTGAAAAAAAAAAAAAGTTGTAAGAAAAGGAAATCTTTCAGATCTGCCATTTTAAGGGTCCTGTAGAAGTCGCTCAGAAAATGTTGCAGAAATGCTCTTAGGGGGTTGGCGCTGTTCTATTTTTGGGACAAGGTCACAGCCGCACATGGGAAGTTACTTGGTCCCTACGTGTTGAAGGTCAAGTTCCTCTCCCCTGGCTGACCGAAGATGCCTTGTGGAAAACAAAATTTCATGTTAAAGAAAAAAAGAGAATAATATTTGATTTAACTGACACGGAATGGGGGAAAAAGCGTTTCTGAAAAAAAAAAAGTTGTAAGAAAAGGAAATCTTTCAGATCGGCCATTTTAAGGGTCCTGTAGAAGTCGCTCAGAAAATGTTGCAGAAATGCTCTTAGGGGGTTGGCGCTGTTCTATTTTTGGGACAAGGTCACAGCCGCACATGGGAAGTTACTTGGTCCCTACGTGTTGAAGGTCAAGTTCCTCTCCCCTGGCTGACCGAAGATGCCTTGTGCCTGGTAACATTTTTTTTTCCGTTGAGAGTGCTGGACGCTGCAACGATGCTGCCCGAGTGAAGGTCAGAGGTCACTCGAGGCGTGGGAGAAAGCCGTGGCTTGCAGGGCTGCTGTTACTAGATAAAATTTCATCCAATCAGGGGTCGACATTTTCCAACACCCCAGAGTTCTTTTTACACTTTGAGACGCTTGTCTCATTCACTTTTGCTCTTGGCTTTTGCTGGCCGGCAGAAAGAGGGGACGGCCGAGTTTTCTCCTCGCCTTTTGGTGGGGAGAGGACCCACAGAAAAAACGAGTTTTTTCTTGACTGCTTTTGCTGACCACCAGTCCACCACAATGGGACACTCTGGATCTGGGCTGCCTATTGAAAGTTTTGACGATGTAGAACGCGGATAAAGCGGCATTCCGCCCGCCGAGAACTTCGCCCTGGCAAGAAAAAATGGCGGGGAGGCGACAGGCTAAGACGATGTCGCTCGTGGAGAGAACTTAGCCGAGAAAGGCAAGACATGACTCCTCCCTTATTGATATCCCGCAAACACATCTGCAGCTTCTCCATTCTGTTGCTACTCCCAAAAGGGAGGCCTGCTTCAAAGGCCGGAGGAAAGAAGCCAAAAAAAAAAAAAAACCAGTTCCATCTCATTCCAAAGTTTGGGGAGGCTCTTCCCTGCAGGTCATCAAGAGGCACATTGCTGCTAATCACCAGGTGGATATTGAAGGCTCTCTCACCTTTCATCAAAAAGTACCTCAAGTCTGCAGCTGCCAGCGATGCCCTTGTTCAGGACAGAGGTGTCCACGGGGCCAATGGAGAAAACAAAATACATGGAAGACGATCTACAGAGACTGTGGGTGTGCCAGGACTGAACTGTTGAGAGACAGAAAAAGAAAAAAAGGCATAAGTGAAAAAAAAAAGGGACGCCTGCTCAAAGGTAATGCTTTAGTCCATATCTTTTAGTATTGATACATAACATCCCACGAAGGTACCTAAACTTCGAGCTGAGCATAAAAAAAAAAAAAAAAAAAAAGCAAGTTTTTTTTTTTTTTTTTGCCGCTGATTGTAGCTGTGTTGTCGTTCAGTTTTCAAAAATAAAATTTATTAGTTCCTCAGGTATGAGTTCAGAAAGAAAGAAAGAAAAAAAGAAAGGGGAGTTGAAAATGCTTTCATTTATGTTTTTTTTTTTGTGTTGTCATGTCTGGTATTTTAGCAACTCCCCAGGCCAGTAAATTTTAATGTATCCGAGAAATTTGGTTTAATGTTTGAGCACAGTGAATTTTGGTGCATCGATTGTAGTTTAGTTGGGCATGTGATAATTGAAAAGCAGTGTTATTGTGATGCCGTGGGTGATAAAATAATTGTAAACATTTTTCTCTAGCCTTTTACAGCGTTGAGTTTTTTTTACTGAGTGAAGGTAAATTATGGGATGATTTATATTGGGATTTTGGGAACATATGTATAGTGTGATGAAATTGGAAACCTAAAGTGCTGTTTACATTCTTGGAGTGTTGAGTGTCGAAATTAAGAGTGTTGGTGTGTATTTTGAGGACCAGTATTTTACATGCTCCAGATAAGTGTTAATCTCACATTGGAAAGGGGTGATCATAGGGCAAGCCTGGAACTTGTCCTAGGGCAGAGGGCTCTGAGTAGGGAATTTTCACCAGGATGCGATATGTGCAAAATAGAAGTTAAGGTATTTGGGTTCTCAAGTTTAGTATTTCACAAAATGAATGAACATCATGGGTTGAGAAGACACACTTTTGCTCACCAGGTCCAGTATTAATTGTTCTTTTCTTTGGCCTAAATTTTCTTGATTTTACGAAAAAGTCTAAATGTAATTTTAATTTTCAATAAGGTGAAAATATTTAGTAGGTTATGTAAATGGTCAGTGTTATTGTCTGCAGTGGACCTGCTCATTGCCATGGTACAGAAGAATTTCCTTGCTAGTGATTTTTCCTGGGATATATGTGGATAGAGATAAGTGAATTTTCCTGGGATACATGTGGATATTGTGATTTTGGATTTCTTGGGATATATATATATAGAGAGAGAGAGATATAAGTGATTTTTCCTGGGATTTGGATGTAGTGTGAGATAAGTGATTTTTTTCTGGGATATATGGAGATAAGTGAATTTTCCTGGGATATATGTGGATATTGTGATTTTGGATTTCTTGGGATATAGAGAGATAAGTGATTTTTCCTGGGATATAGTTGTGTTAGTTCTGGGCCGGATGTGCCTGGAGTATTTAGGGTTGAAGTACGACAGGCTCTTGCAGGCGTGGTTGATCAAGGTGGGATCATGCATTGGTTCGAAAAGGGGGAGCCTTGGGAACGTGGTTTTTGGGGGAAAACTTGTCTTCAAACCCCCCCCCCCCAGTAGTTTCGCTGCCCACGGATATATGTACTGCCAGCGAGGGTCGGTCGGGCGTTGCTTCAATGGATGCTGCGAGATCATGTTAGAGGAAATTCTGTACCTGATGATGATGTGTCGCACTTGAGGATTTTTTCCTTTCCCTTTGCTTAGGCTGAAATTGGATTCACGACCCAATTTCACGCCTTCAGCCTGACTGGTATTTTCTTCCTGTGTTGGTTCTCAAAACCCAGGTTAGTGTCTGAACTGAGAGTATTTGCCTCACCGCTACCTTAGATATTCACTGCAGATGTTAAATTTAAGTTTTGTTTTGTGATTTAAAGTATCTAAATTAATTTGTTTACGATATGCTGTAGTGCTAGGGATGTAAATTCTAAATTGTGGTTGTTGGTGTTAGTGAGCATGATATTTAGTTTGGAAATTTAGTTAATTGGTATTTTGAGCTTTTTTTTACAGTATAGAGTAATTAAGTAATTAAGTAGGTGATTTTTATGAGCAAGCTAGTGCAAGAAGATTGTTTGAATTTCTGAATTATGTTGATGTTATGAGTAGTGATAATTTTTAAGTCAGTTAGTGAGGTTTCTTTATAAGTGAAGTAGGTTCATTCAGGATAGTTCTATAGGTTATGTAATGTTAACTAATGCTTGTGCTCTGTGTAAATTCTGTTTTGAGGATAATTTACTTGGTTTGTTTACTTGCAGATAGTAGATTTGTTAATGTATAATTTGTGGCTCTTAAAATAACTGTAAATTTAATTGAAGTCTTTGAAGCTGGTCTGGGAGATTGCAGAGTTTGCTAAGGTTGTTCAGGTGCTGTAAATTTAAATCAATAAGTGTAAAATTGTAAATTTGTCATTGAGCTAATTAGGTGAGGGAGAAGAGAGTACGTTTCAAAAGAACAGAACTTGTCCACCTTGTGGAATTAAAATAAAAAAGAATCCAGTATTTTTTTGTGTAAGCTATGTGAATCATAGTATGATTTTGGATGCATAAAGTGTGTAAACTATGTGAATCGTAGTATTATTTTGGATGCATAAAGTCAATGCCTAGTGTTCAAACCAACTGTGTTGAAATATGTCAAGTTGTGCTGTTCATAAGGCCAGTGGCCAAACAGATAGAAAAAAAGATTGAGATTCTGTTTTTATACTGCTGTGTGTAAGCAAACTAGAAAAGAAAGAAATACCACAGCTGATTGTCCACTAAATTACCCTGTTAAGTTTTTAAAGAAAAAAAAAATAAATATAGGCAGTAGCCTTTCAAAAAAAGTCCAAAATTAGTGCAGTGTGAAAAATTTTGTGTGCTGTTGTCTTCCATGACTTGGTCCCATGTGTTCACCTTAGCTTGACTAAGGCTATCGATCTGAACCCTGGTATTAATGAGGTATTTCATAACTGCAATTTTTGTCCTGTCCTTTTAAATTGACTTTCACAGCCTCCACAAGTTGTTATTGAACGAGTACATTTTATCCTATGACTTATAGTGACACATTTTCATACACATGCAACAATATTCACTTATTTTTGCACTTTCAGATGATTCAACTCTGCGTGAACACAAACAACGCAAACTTTTCAATAACTTCTTGTGGAATGTAAATTTTTAGATGCATTTTTGTTTAGGATGTTCATGGCCTTCATATACTTATAAAATATTTTTGTTTCGAAATGCATCTACCCATCTCCCAAAGTTAAATTTTAGTCTAAATTCAAAATTTCCCTTCAAGTTTAATTTTGGCTATCTATTTAATAAATATTATATAACGGGCTAAGATAATCCCCCAACATTTGTGAAAATTGCAACATCAAGAAGGAACCATGCGATTCGAATGAAATTTATGCCACACATTACTGATATAACTGTGTATAAGTGATTTAATTTTCAGAACAATACAACAATTTTTACCTGCAAAAATTATTATCTTCTGAAGGCTCTCCGAGCTGCAATAAGAGCTTCTGTACGGCGTGGCATTGAATCGAAAAGGCGTTGGATGGTGTCCTGGGTAATTGCTTGCCAGGCGACATGTATGCGAGTCCAAAGATCATTGGTACTGACCGCTGGAGGACTTTGATGGCCAGTTGCCGAATGACTTCTTGGTGTTTCCAATTTTCATGTTCAATAAGCGACATGTCTGGCGAACGTGCAGGCCAAGGAAGAAGCGGTATTTGCTGTGCTGCGAAGAGGGCTTGAACATTCCTGGCAACATGTGGTCGGGCATTGTCCTGTGCAATATAGCGACAGGAGTGCTCTAAAGAAAGTGTACGACTTCTGCCTGTACAACTTCCCTGATGTAGCGGTTGCTGTTGAGATTATCCTCAAGTCATAGCAGCAGAAATCGCGAATGATACCCATCACACTTAACGTTCGGCCCGTATGACGCTCGACAATGCATGCTGGAAGAAGGCGCTCACCACAATACCGTCTAATGAGTATGCGGCCAACATGGTATTCCAAGTTGAATCGGGACTCGTCCGAAAACACGATATGTTGCCAATCAGCGCGCTATTGTCTGTATTGAAAACCCCATTCTAGCTCGAGCCGTCCATGGTTCAGGGTCAAAGGAATCCGCCGCAAAGGGATGCGTGCAACCAGTCCTCTGTGCATCAGACGGCGTCGAACTGTGGAGGCAGACAATGCCACACCTGTTGCAGTGGCCTCCTGTTGTGCTATCACGTGCGAAGATACGGGACAGTCCATCATTACCATGCGGACGAGGTGTCGATCATTCCGCGGTGTAGTCACATTTCTCGGTCCACTGCCGGATTGTCGATGCACCTGGCTGTCCTCGGTACACTGCCTCCACACGCGCACCACTGTCGTGGCGTAATGTCCCGTCCGAGCCGCAATATCGCGGTACGAAAATGCACCTTCACGGAGACCAATCATTCGTCCTCGTTCAAACCTGTCGTATGGTGATATTGCGCCCTTCGTCGTCGCCGAGGCATTATTGAATCCTGGAGACCCTTTTACAACTTGCTGTCCGCGATGCACTACTGTTGTGTATCCTAAACAGCCTTCTCTTTATACCCCTCACTTGACTGTCCAGAGGGAGCTGCCGGGCACAGACATGCGCAACGACTCTGCACTTCTAATCACTCGCATGTTCTACCCTGCTCTGCATATCCAGTAAGTTTCACGTGATTACCATCATTCCTTCATGGTGTTGCAATTTTCACAAACAGTATTTTAATTACCGGTGTCCATATTCTTGTGCTGTAATAAAGTACACTTCACTCCAACAGCTGGTCTATGTTTCATTTCAACGACCATTATATATAAATTATTCCTGATAATTAAGCAGAGAAATGTATTTTCTCAACAGTATATATCTTCATTTCTTTAAAAAGAAAGAATGAAATGGTTATTATATACATAATTCTGTTAAGTCTAAAAACTAAACCCTCAGAAACATCTGTCACCGTTTCTCTTTGGATTTCGGCACCAAATCTCGCAATATGCTAACCATGATCCGAAAGGATCGAGAAAGAACCCAGGAAGAGCAAAAATGGGGTATCTATAGCATTCCCTTACTTGATGAAACGGACCAGCCTTCTTGTTATATCGGATCTACAGCTCGTAGTCTTGTCTGCAGAGTACGGGAACACAAATACAACATCAAGGTAGGGCTTCAAAATACTGCCTTATCACGAACTGTCAACGATGGAACTTTGTACCCGGATTGGGACCATGCAAAAATCCTAATAACGCCAAGATCCCATTCAATGCTGTTATTGATTGAAAGTCTATTTATTTGTAAAGCCCGTAACAAATGTTGTAATGATTATGTACCATGTGATTTACTACCTGTATGGAAAAATCTATTATATAATCACCCAAAAGAGACTGAACAAAACGGGGGAGCTCCACCTTAAACATCGCTGACGTAACACACACACACACACATACTATGTTTACCCATGCTGCCCTGGTCTCTATAAATTGCAGCACGGTTCAAATGTTCATCTCACATCTGAAGATGGGACCACAGTGGCCCGAAAGTACTCATGTGCAGTTTAGAATAAAGTTCCTTGATTTTCTTATTCAATTGTTCGTACAGAGACGGTGTCGCTTATACTAATTTATCAAGAATGTACGAGTGAGTGGTTTTATATTGTCTGTTAAGTCTATTCTTTTTCAGAGATGCAGTAAGCGAGAAAATGCTACACACGATAAACTGTTAAATTGTGTGAGTAAGATACATTTCTTTCATTCTTCGTTATGAAAGACAACATTTTGCTGAATTATTTCCCTAGACATATATCCAAATTATATTGTTTTAGGTGGATGTCCTTGCGACTGGACGTAATATGTAATTTGCTTGTGCTAGCTGCCTCGCTTCTTTCTATTGCAAACAGAGGCGTTTTGGATGCAGCTACAGTTGGATTATCATTGACGTATGCCCTGTCGGTGAGAATAATGCACACATGTACTTACTTTTGAGAATGTATTTTGTACTTTTGCATGTTTTTTGACAGTTTTTGTTTGAATAAATTAGACTGTTAAGCGTATCTCGCCAAGAATGCCTTACAGCACGACGATTTAGTGCTCAAATATGTCTTGCACGAATTACATTATGCCCCCTCCCCACATGTGGCAGAGTCCTGGATGAGGCATAGATGGGGCGCCCGTCACACGACGTAATTCGACCGTTCCACGACGTTATTCGACCGTCCCACTGCGTTTGCTTCGACCGTCCCACAGTGGCTCCAAATTAGGGACCCCGTATAGCTCTAGATGCTCACTGGAGCAATTAATTGTTGTTGTTATTTGTTATTGATTGGAGGTTTAACGACCACCGTGAGCAACTCAACGGGCTATAAGCCGTCGCCCGTCCCTAATTTAGGGTCACTGGTTCCAGGGAAGGGAGAGCCAGTGCCGTAAGACAAACACAACATCCATGCCTCACCGGGATTCAAACCCGGACCCCGTTCGGGGAGCAATTAAGCAGCCGACTCTCAAGGTACAGCATACTTGTACTCTGTGCACTGAGATGCCAGTTTAATAGGTACATCAACCCTTATCACACAAATGGTTCATTCCAACACGCGGAGTTACAGGGCTATTCACAGATTTATGTTTCAGTGTGTTGTGTCAAGGATTCGTTAGACCCACACTTGTACAGAATTTAGAAGTTCCGGAGTTTTACCTGTATTGTTCTCCGATGATAAAACAAATACCAGCTAAAATTAATAGTCGTTCCTTTGCAGTGAAGAATTTGTTTATTCCGTGAAGTAATGGGTTAGATGTTTCAGCTTTATCGTGATTTCTTTGTGTTACTAATTCGTGGATCCGCTTTTATTCAGTTATCTCGCTGCTAAGTTTTAGTTTCCCAATTTAATTTCTGTTCGGTCTCACTTTTCGGCATTGGAAATTCTGAAACTCTATTTTCCCTCGTTTTCCTTCTGACACCACCTTTCCGACCCAGAGGCAAATCTTACCAACCGCTCCACTTCCAGAGCACCAATCAAAAGTCCCTTGCTTTGTTCGTTCTCATCTCAGCCACTCGTCGACCTCCATTTTTACACCCCTGTCCAGCTTCTCGCAGAAGGTGCGAGAGTTACTTTTAATTGCCTACTTTCTCTCTTGGACAGTTTCGCGTGACCTCTACTTTTACAACCCTATGTAAAGCCTTACTTCATGTGCACTCGCTGAACTATGAGCTGTTCAACTTACTGTGAAAACTACCTCCGATAAGCTGAAAATTAGGAAATGTCTTGATGGCTCCCTTCAAAGATCATTTTCTTTCACCCCCTCGCAGAGCAATAGTCATAAAATCGAACTCTGCAATTTTTTTTTTTTATTCGAGGTTTAACGACCACCGTGAGCAACTCAATGGGCTATAAGCAGTCGCCCGTCCCTAATTTAGGGTCACTGGTTCCAGGGAAGGGAGAGAGCCAGTGCCGTAAGACAAACACAACATCCATGCCTCACCGGGATTCGAACCCTGACCCGTTTCGGACGAATGATCAGAGGCCATCGCTTTAGACCACTGCGCCACCGGGGCGGCGAACTCTGCGATTCCCTCTGATTGGATAGTTAAGAGGCTAAAGAGAGAGTCATGCATCGTTCACGCAGCTGCACGGAATAGGGGGAAAAGGAACCTTCTCCAAATAATCGCTAAGATGATTTAAACAACTCACCATATTCAAAATGGTTATTAAAGTTTACTCTTGTTAAAATCTATGATCCCCTGGTTACAGCAGTATAAATCAGGTTGACCAGCTAGTTCAGCATGAATTAGGGCGGGAGTAGGTGTCGGAATGGGAAAAACTAGTAATCTGAGCGACTTTAAACGTGGCATGACAGTTGATGCCAGGCGCGCCGGTTGGAGCATCTCCATACGGCTGGTTTTCTGAGCTCTTCACGCACAATCGTAGCAGAGTTTTGCTGTGAATGGCGTGGCATGCAAAAAAACTTCCAGCAGTAGGCGACTCAGTGGACGAAAACAGCTGGTGAAAAAAAGGAAGCGGTCAAAGGAGACTGCCGAGAATCGTGCAAGCAAACAGACGTGTCACAACATGTCAAAACACTGCGTAATTAAACATTGGTGCGCCGATGGTCATCTCCGAACGTAACACGCATGGGCAATGCCGTAGCTACCCAGATAGGGGTCGCCCCTCCTAGAATGATCATACTATGAGAGTAAATTCATACTCTTGGGGTCGTAGAAAATAAAAATCTACTACGAGTGAATAGTTTTTCAGAATTGTAACTGAAAAAGCCAGTTATACACTTCTGTGTTTTGTTTTTTAAAGACTTGACTTAGTCGCGTACAGTATTCCGTGCAGCTAACTAGGATACAGAATAACCTACTTTATGAGATGTGGATCCCTCATATGCATGAACGGAATTATCCGAAAATGTTTAGAGAGGCATATAGAACAATATAAGCATATGCCTAACCTCAGAGACCTTTTCGGAATACGTCGTTCAGATGAAACGCTAATTAGTCATCTGAGTTCTGTCGCAGAAAGATCAGATCATATGTAGAGGATTTTAGGAAGGGAGTGTCTGACCCCAGGTCTTAAACAACCCTTAGAAATCGGAAGCTTGACCGATAGGAAAGTGACACTGAAGCAAGGTAGAAAGGTGGAGGAAGACGCCCTTATTTATTACCGGGGGCTTGTATCCAGGGCCCGACGGCGTAACGTGCCCATCCGATGCACAGCGGATATTTAGTGGTTCGAGCGTTCGTACCTGCCCAGCTAGTTCAGCATGAAACGCTCAGCGGGCCGCGGGTGCGGGTGCGGCCCGCTGAGCGTCTATATATAACCTTGAACGGAAATTTTCTAAACTCTACCCCGAAATCACGTCTTATTGTTATGTTCACAGTCCAATACGCGTTTGCTCTGTACTGGTTCATTTTTAATTGTGTATTTTCCCGGAGTTGCTCTGTTGTCAGCGTTCACATAACCTTTACGTTTAAAGTGATACACTGCCGGACAATTGCTAAGGACCGATGACAATAGCAACGATAGCAACCATAAAATGGAAGGCAGGAAAATGTGGAAATTAGCATAAGTGCGGGATACAGTAAAACGTGTTGTGCGTATGCAAATTTTGGATTGCCGAACTTGTTCGTGACGTCATAGCGCTCATAAGAGATATAAAGGATTTAACGCGTATTGACCGTTGTTGTTCAAACGCAAAGTTGAAAGGGAAAGAATCAATTGACGAACTTGCAATTTTCAGTATGTCTTCCCGACATCACCTAGATGATTTTACGCGTGGCCGTATTATTGGCAAGATTGAAGAAGGGCGAAAAATAACAGATGTTGCCAGGGAGTTCGACGTCAGCCACAGTGTTGTTTCAAGGCTTTGGAAATCATTTCAAACAAATGGAGAGTGTAGCAAACGTCACGGGGAGGTCGTGTTCGCAGTACGACACCTGCAGAAGATCGGTACATAGTGCTATCAACAAAAAGACACCGGCGCAGCACCGCTAGTAAGGTAGCAAATCAGTTTATGGCTGCTACTGGCAAGCGGATCTCCCGAAAAAGTGTCGCCAGACGTTTCCATGAAGGAGGACTATACGCCCGCCGTCCTGTTGTGTGCATCCCATTGTCCAGACGTCACCGTACCGCCCGTTTGCAATGGTACCATCAACATCGCAATTGGACTGATAACGACTGGTCTGCTGTCCTCTTCTCAGATGAGAGTAGATACAGTCTATCGTCTGATTGTCGACGACAACTGATCTGGCGTGATAGTGGTACTGCATATTGTCCAGCAAACATACAGGAAAGGGACCGATATCCGACATGTAGTGTCATGGTATGGGCTGGCATCATGATCAATGGCCGTACGTCCCTCGATGTGCTTCCAACTGGGACTATGACTGGCCAACGATACATTAATGATGTTCTGCTACCTCATGTTCTCATGTTCCGTGGTGCTGTCGGTGATAGATTCATTTTCGTGGACGATAACGCAACATGTCATCGAACAGTCGCTGTCCAGGAGTGTCTTGAGAGCGAGGATACTCAACGCCTCGTATGGCCAGCACGTTCTCCAGATCTGAATCCCATTGAAAATGTGTGGGATGCTTTGGGGAGGAGTCTTGCTGGTCGCCAATGTTCTCCAATAAACAAGGACACCCTCATCCGTGCACTGACAGAGGAATGGGATAAATGACCCCACCAGTTGCTTGATAATGTTGTGCAAAGCATGACACGACGTGTGGAAACTTGCATCGCCCTCCATGGTGGCCATATCCCGTATTGACATCTTACACCGGAACGCCTGCGGACGGTAATTGCATTTTTTCCACGTTTACGTATTCTGCACAAAATGGCCTGTTTATCCCTAGAACACGTTCCAAAGCCTTCTGGATTTCAGAGCACAATAAATTGTCTTTCTTGTAATGCCTTGGTATTCTGACATTATTTTATTTCACTTGGCATCCAACCACACTTACTTTTTTATGCGCTATATAGCCGTTTATGATCCGTCCTTAGCAATTGTCCAGCAGTGTATTTTAAACCTTTGGTATTTACCTAGTTTACATATTTTTAGTAAAATGTCAAAAACAGGAAGTGTGATTTTTGCGCAATCACAATACTTTCCTATAACGTAGGTATGAGAAAGTAAAAACTGCATATTATTTCAGTGAATGTGGGAAACGTTTGAACTCGAAAGGACGTAATTTAAAGTTTCGCCCTCCAAGGTAAGAAAAGCTTGCTCCGGTACTGCGCATGGCCGTAGGCTTGTCTCAAAAGGGAGAGAGGAAACGTTTGTTATGATTAAACGAAATATTTCAAGTAATCTGTATATAAATATGTGTGTGTGTAAGAAAATAGTGTAATACTTTATTTCAAGTAATGTGTATATAAAATTTCTTTACATTTTTTGCTTTTCTTAAAAACTTAAAGCCATTCTAAGAGTAACCAAGTTTCCTAAAGAAAATATTCTTTACAGATAACTCACACTTTGATAGTTCTGGTAAGGATGGCAGCTGAAGCAGAAAATCAGTTGGTATCAGTGGAAAGAATAGAAGAATATTCTGCTTTGCCTTCCGAAGTGAGTATCGTGCATTTCTTTTTGTAACCTGTTTTAGCGATGAGGAACACGCCTGTGGCATCAACGTGAAATTAATTCGTACCAAAATTCTAAACCGTAACAGTCAAGTGCCGATAGATATCAACCTGTGCGGGTAACGAACTAACAGTTGTATGCATTGCATTTCCTGATTTCATTGAATTTTTTATTCCTAAATGAGAATGGCTCGCTCGGGTGACCAAGTGTTCAGAGGCGCTGGCTCCTGGGTACTAGTCAGAGCACAGCCCTGCCTCGAGTCGCAAATGAGGCATTCGTGACGAACCAGGCATTTTGGTACTTGGTACTTTAAGCTGCGTCAAACTGTCTAATTTTCCTCACTGAAAGATACTGACAGCTTTGAATTAATATTTCCTTCTCCCTAGAAATTTCATAGTGCATGCAATTGTTTTTTACACATCAGTTGGAAAAGAATACGTCCTTTCTGTATCAGTCCGACAAACCGGCCGTCCACCTGTCTGTTGACTCCATACCCGTGTACCTATTTAACTGAATTTGAAAAAATTATTAGACGTTTGAAACATTTAACTGTAGGAAGAAAGATTCATATGTTTTGGTATTTTATCAACGCATAATCTTGCGGCGGGAACATAAATGCAAATCTTACCGAACTCGATGCATATTTTATTCTGTACCATTGCTCCTAAAATACAGATTAAATTTGTTTTTTGTTTGTCCAATTTCTTCCACCACGAAAACGGTTTTGCGCATATTTTCTGCTTCAAATAATGTACAATTTTCCCGATTGCAGCGTAAGTGGATATCCTATTTTTCTCTCTATTTCCAAAAGTTCGATTTAAAAAAAAATGTGCATCACATAGTGCCCACTGCGAGAAATATTTTGCATATATACAAGGTTTGTCCCTAAACAACTAAGAATGTTTTTTATAAAAAAAATTATGCGTACCTTAATTATCAAGGAAGTGGTAATCTTTTTTGAAATAGTATCCATTGGTTCGAATACAAGTGTCCAACGTTCCTTCCACTTTTTGAATGTCTTCTGGAATAATTTTGAAATGCTGTTGAAGCTCACCTGCACAGCTATAATAAGTTGTTTATCAGTCTCAAAGTGTCGTCCCCGTAATGTCTTTTTTAAAATGGGATCAACCAGAAGTCACTTGGTGACAAATCTGGACTATATGGAGATTGAGGCATCAACTTAATGTTCATTTTCTCCAAATAAGAAACGACAGAACTGGCCATTTGCGGCCTTTAACTGGGCTACACATGAAAAGAAATGGGCAACCCAAGTAGAACAAACTAGTTTCATGTACAAATGCTCCGCTAAAATTCTGTGAATTGATGATTTTGAAATGTGAACCATATATTCGATATCTCTAACTTATAGGTGTCTGTCTTCCCATATAATAACATCTGTTGTATGGATGTTTACCTCTGAAACACTCGTTGAAGGACTTCCTTCATGCGCCATTAAAGCCACCAACTCATGACCATCCACAAATTATTTATGCCATCTGTAAGTTGTTGGTTTTCCTAGACATGCTTCTTCAGAAGCCTCTTGTATAAGACAGAAAGCCTCTCCGACATACTTCTTAAGTCGACAGCAAAATTTAATGGCTCATCTTTTTTTCTCTTTCACATCAATGTTTCGAAAAATCAGTGTTCACGAAACAACGCTTGTTAAACTGCACACTACCGACGATGCATGCGTGATAAAGAGGTGTGGCCGGTTGCTACGGTTATTACAAAGTTACAAAGATTACCGTTTTTTTTTTTTTTTTTTTTTTTAGTTGAGACTGTGCCAAGGTCGAACGCAGTATTGAACATTTTTTACAAAAACCATTCTCAGCTGTTTGGGGACATGCTATGTATTTTTCAGGTATTTCAGCTTCTAAAAACACGATTGAAAAAATTCAATTTTGTCCAACACCACTCACAAATGAAAGAAAAATGCGCATATTTACTTCTCAAAATATACTAGTAGTAGTTTTCCTACAAGGGTGTACAAACATATACCATAGCTCCCGTAATATCTCAACTTAGGAAACTTCGATTTGAAATATTGTTTCCGTGGTGGATAGCCTATAGCCCTGGATATATTTTGCATACATTTTCCAATTTTTCGTAATGCACAGTTTTGTCGTTAGGTGACATCATCAACCATTCTTAATCCACTGCGAGGTTAAGGTCTTCCCAAGTCTCTTTCATATCCCTGTCTTGAGCAATTCTCTTCCATGCAACTCCGGCAGGTTTTGGAATCTAACTTCCACGTGGTCCTGTTCTGGATCTTTTTCCTGTCACTTGGTATCCAGTTCAGTATTTCAGTTGCCCAACTGTGATCAGCTCCTCCAGCAATATGCCCATAGCCGAAGTTCCACTGTCTTTAGTACATCTTCTTATCTATAGCATTTCAATTTTGCTGCTCTAACATTACATGCTTAAATTTCTGTGTTGACGCCTAATGGCTATTGACTTCTCCCTTTCACAGATGATTTCAGTTAGGTCTATCACTTTATGGTCTCACTGCATTAATATCATTCCCATAGGCATAAAAGTCTTGCAAATACCAGTTTTCTTTAAGGTGGTTCCACCTAAAATCTCTGCCTTATGTTTCCAATGGTAAAATTTCTTTAAATATTTTCTTCGCAATTAATGTATTCCCAAGGATAAAAATTTGCACATCGATCAAACTAACTTTAATTTGTAGCATGGGATACTTAATACTTGCTAAAACATAACCATAACTAAGCAATCCAACATTTGTTTGTCTACTGACGTCATCAATGTACAGATCGAGCCATCTATTAAGAAGTCTGAACATTACTCAAAGAAAAATGATTGATTTTTAATATAATTATATCTATGTTTTAGCAAGTATTAAGTATCCCATGCTATAACTTAAAGCTAGCTTTATCGATGTGCAAATTTTAATTCTTGGGAATACATTAATTGCGAAGAAAATATGTAAAGAAGTTTTACCATTGGAAACATAAGGCAGAGATTTTAAATGGAACTACCTTAAACTATACGAAATGATATATAAATATGTTATTGATCGCTATACAGTAGTAAACTTCTGAAATAGTGCCCATTTTTCATTCAATACTTGTCAATAAATTTATTACATTACTAGCACATAATATTTTTATTTTTTCCATGCTTTTCTTAAGAACGTTTTCATTTCTCAATAGTTCTAAAAAATGATTGAACCGAATTTAGCACACAATTATAACTGATGTTACAGAATGTATTTATCCTAAAACTAGATGAAAACCCGTCAATAATGTTAGGGAAAAATAAGATATATACAGTATTGTTTTTAATAACTAGGTATTCTTTTCGTTTGCGATGTCCACATGTGCAAGTATGTTTTATGTACACTACAACAATGAACATTACAATAATAAACAAAAGTAAATTCGTTGAGCCTGGATTCGACAATTAAAACAGGCAAGCGTTCTATCTACTGCGCTACCAAAGTAGGACAAACGTTCAAACAAAAAAAAACATTATTTGTCATAATATACTCAACATACACCATTTCAAAAGTGCGTGTTGAATATTACAATTTAGGTTTTAAATAACGCTGGGCAACAAATTTTGACTCTTTGTGTGTATCTGAGATTAAACCAAATTACCTTTATGTTGTTTGGACTGCTAAATATAAAAAACATTAAAACGCCAGATTAGCTTTAGTTTTTGAAATATACATAAAACAAATTTTACATATTTGCATATACATACCTCATGAAAATCCTCATAGAGGAAATGATTCACAGCGACGCCGCTTTACCTACCGCTTGTAATGAGCATCTCTCACAAGAGTCCAACAGTAGTAGGCTGGTATTGCTGCATTCCATTTCTATAGGTACCTTTTTCGAGGGTAGTAATTTACTGATGAAACCGTTCCCCGTGCTAGTCACTGACAGCACCGCAGTTAATCGGGAAGAAATCCAGATGAGTGTGTAAAAAGTATGATTTCAATAACATGTTGCACCCTAGTCTCTCATAGCTCTGCAAGAGGGTTTCTACAAGCTCCTGGTAATTGTCAGCCTTATTGTTTCCTAGTAAGTTTGTGGCCACTTGCTGGAAAACATTCCGAGCTAACTTTTCATCATCTGTGAGGATATCATCAAAACGCTTATCTCGGAAAAGCTGACTTATCAGTGGACAGACAAATACACATTCCTTGATTTGAGCCTCACTAAGTCTTGGAAATTTATCACGAAGGTAGAAAATCTTGCCCCCATTTCGATCCATGGTCTTTACAAAATTCATAACTAGTTCAAGTTTGATGTGGAGAGGAGGGAGCAAGATCTGGCTGAATTCTACGAGTGGTTCGTTAAGTACATTATTTTTCTCCGGTTCCAGTAATTGTCGTGGTGGCCAATCCTTTTCCTTGTAGTGGGAAGTCCTGACACGTCTGTCTCAGAGACAGAGGAAACAGCAAAACTTTGTGTAACCTTGCTGTAGCCTCATCAAGATGGCAATAACTTTCAGGCCACCACAAATCTGCCACTTGTCATAATTGATGGTGTGTAACAGTTGTTTCATGTCGTTGTACGTTTCTTTCATGTGGGCTGCATACCCGAGTGAAACAGATGGTAAAACGTTACCATTACGGAGAAGCACAGCTTTTAAGCTTAACTTGGACGAATAAATGTACAGCCTCTAATCGTAGTCTTTGTAGTGCTGCCATCAGACCCACTATATCAACGCAAGCAATGAGATTATCTGTCATTTTGAAAAATGGGAGCAGATCATTTTGCCGAGCAAGAAACAGTCACATGAACATTATCTTCTAGAAGATTCCATTGCTGCAGTCTGGAACTCAACAGCTCTGCTTTACTTCTTGGCAATTCCAGATCTTTCTCTAAATCATTTAATTCACTCTGGGTATTTTATGTGGCTGTGCAGACTCTTCAATAAGCACGAAATCAGGATCTTTTGATATAAATGCTTTCACAGGTGACGGATTTTCACGGGCCTTACTTTCTTCATCATCTACAGTAGAAGAATCTGGTGGGGTCCGGAACAGTAAGTCCCTTTCCCGTGAGGCATTGGGCGCATGGTAGAGGGAATATTCGGATATGGTAAAAGTCGCTTTTTGTTCTTAGAAATACCATGTCTAATGGGAGGAGTCATGTAAAAGTAACAATCATTAAGATGGTTTGTCGGTTCCTCCACACCATTGGAGCTGCAAAACGCATAGATCGTATTTCTCGGTTGACAACATATGTGTGGGGCCCAATACCGATCCTGGTCATCGATCGCACAATCAAAATAAAGACTAAGCTTTATTTATCACCGGTGTAACTGGTCGCCTTTGTGATAGCAAAGTAATTTGCCCACAAATATAATAAAAATTATCCGCTCTGTTCACACATTCACGAGAAATCTTTAACGACACATCTGCACTCACAGAATCCACAACGCAAACGATGACAAGGAGGAAATGTGGTTGCAATGACTGCTACCGATTGC
Organism: Macrothele yani; assembly: GCA_039090855.1. Taxonomy (NCBI): domain Eukaryota; kingdom Metazoa; phylum Arthropoda; class Arachnida; order Araneae; family Macrothelidae; genus Macrothele; species Macrothele yani. Next base: position 48,826,666 of record CM077012.1, read on the forward strand.
ATCGTCCAATCAGAATCATGTGCTCGACATATCGGACTTCCGGTGCAGACCATCCATTCATACTGACCCCCCCTCGTATCTTGAAAAGTAGAGCTAATTCGCGATTTGAAGTTCATATCCATGATCAGCATGCCTAAATTATTGTTGTTGAAAATAGCTGCTTTTGTCTCAGATACAGTTTGGCTGTTGTCCTGTGTAATCTTTGGCTAATGTTAGCTGATAGAAACATCTTATTCCATAAGTTCTAATTACGATATACAAATATCTACCAAAAGGTAATTTAGGTTGTTCCCGCAGAAATCAGGGCATGCTGATTTCTGAGGGAGGTATGCTTAAGCAACGGAACATGCCGTTATTCGGAGTCTGTAATTACCACTTGCCTGAAATTTGAAATCATACTGTACTAAAAACGCGGTAGAAAATAATCCCTCAAAGTACATGATAAACATTATTTTTACAAAGAAATACATTCATTAAGTAGAATCGTCCTGGAATTGGTAAAGAACCTTCGGAGTGCTTTATTGAGAAGTTGTGGAATGGATGACAGTTTCCAAGTCTCATAAAATTCACCACATGCATAATAGCTAACGACTTGATTTCTGTGTCAAAACTTATAATGTATTGTGCTGTGCTGTTTTCCTTGGTTTTTTTTTCTTAAAAACAAAGAATAAAATAATCTCAATTGCTTTTATGTTTTCAGCCTTCTTGGGTGACAAGCGATTATCAAGTACCTCCTGAATGGCCACGTGATGGAAAAGTATCTTTTCAAAACTACAGTACCCGTTACAGAGAGAAACTTGACCTAGTTCTGAAAGGCATAAATCTGGCTATTTCTGCCAATGAAAAGGTTAGTTCAAACTGAATAAAAATTATGTTTATTTCACCATTTTCAGATGTATTTATAGATAAGTTATTTCAAGCCGAAAACGTGATTGTTTTTATTTAAATGATAGCATCCTATTGGGTACGTGATTTTCCGCATATACACCGAAGTGCCAAATCATGTTGACCACCTGCCTAATATGATGTTGGTTCTCCACATGCTGCAAAAACAGCATTTACTCGGTGAGGTATTAATGCTACGAAAATTCCGAAGGTGTCTTGTGGTACCAAAACGCTATCAGCAGATTCTTTACCACTTAGAAGTTAAGTGATTGAACCGCCGCAGAACAGATTTGTTGTTACAACACAAACCACACGTGCCAGATTGGATTGATGTCTGCGGAATCTGGAGGCCAGGACAATAATTGGAAGTCTTCCTAACGTTCCAGAGCCATTCTCGAGTGTCATCGCGCAATATCCTGCTGAATGAAAGTACTACTAGAGGGAAATACCATTGCCATGAAAGGATGTACCTGGTCTGCAATGATGTTTAGGCAGGTGGTAGAAGATCTTCTTCCAATCATCCACGGTCCAGTTTGGATATTCGCGAGCCCATTGTTGGCGCTTTCGATGGTTAAACTGAGGTTAGCATGGCCATTCGGGCGCTTTCGACGGTGAGCCGAAGTTAGCATGGCCACTCGGGCGCATTCAACGGTGAACCGAGGTTAGCACGGGCCACTCGGGCGCTTTCGACGGTGAATCGAGGTTAGCATGGGCCACTCGGGCGCTTTCGACGCTGAACCGAGGTTAGCATGGGCCACTCGGGCGCTTTCGACGCTGAACCGAGGTTAGCATGGGCCACTCTGGCGCTTTCGACGCTGAACCGAGGTTAGCATGGGCCACTCGGGCGCTTTCTACGGTGAACCGAGGTTAGCATGGGCCACTCGGGCGCTTTCTACGGTGAACCGAGGTTAGCATGGTCCACTCGGGCGCTTTAGATGGTGAACCGAGGTTAGCATGGGCCACTCGGGCGCTTTAGATGGTGAACCGAGGTTAGCATGGGCCACTCGGTCGCTTTAGACGGTGAACCGAGGTTAGCATGGCCACTCGGAGAGGCCTGCGGTTTCGTATACCCATTTTCAGCAAGGTTTGACGCGCTGTGAGTTGTGAAACATTACTCCCGTCACCAGCATTCAAATTACTGACGAGTTGCACCATAGTATTTCTTCTGTTGGCTCGTATCATACGAGATGTCCTTCATTTACCTCTAGCATCAATGGGCCGTGATCGACCCACTTCATGCCGGCGATTCCTGGTTTTTTTCTTCCTCCTACCACTTTTTGAAGGTACTAACCACGGCTGACAGTGAGCACCCCACAAGTCTTGCAGTCTCGAAAATGCTCTGATCCAGTCGTCTGGCCATTACAATTTGGCCTTTGTTAAACTCGCTTAAGTCCGCAGCGTTTTCCATCTGAAGAACACGAATAACATTAACAGAGCTCAGTACCAAGTGTCATGCCGTTTCATGACTTTCACACGCTCCGTCGTTTACCAAAGAGACGTTTACATAAAGTCGTTCGTACTATTTTGGCTTAACGGTGTATGTACTTGTACTTCACTATTCTTATAAAAGAAAACCGAGTTATGCTAAGACAGCACAATTTGTTTACCACTTTGACGGATTCAGAAAAAAAACAAGATGGCGCCGAATTTTCGGTTGTAATCAGCAAGTCTTTCGAATCCTTCCTGATGCAAATTAATTTGTCAAAGTTATTCAGTCAGAGCAACCAGTTAGAAAAATATCCCAACCGGATTTCTAAAAGCGATAAAACATAAAAAAACAGAACCAGTTACTTCTACCAGCTGCTAAAAAGGATGTTACGAAAAATAACAAATGGCACACAAAAAGTTGTCATAGCATAAAGAAGGTACCGGAAACAGATTTTCAAATCGAACAAGTAAAAGAAGAGATATAGAAGAAAACATGATATAACTCTACGCCTTTCAGCGGAAGAATTTTGCACAATGGGAAAGTTGAAAAATAGGCGAAAAATATTCTTAATGGGAAAAGCTATGCTAAGGAAAAATAACTTTTCAAATACGTCTCCCGAAAACAGAGATAGTAAGGAAAAGATATTGGCCTTTACGCCTCCTCTAGCAGGAAACCTGTGCATTATTTAAAGAGGATCATGTTCCACATCTCTATTATAGCGAATGGCATACGATAAAAAGGAAATTTCTCAATAAGGTTTTTAGAAGCGGAGACACAGCTGCAAACAGAAGTACACAAACACCACCTAGCGACATAACTGTGAACTACAAAACTCCTCAAATACTGAAGTGTTCCACAAGGTTAATGACATCCAGTGTTGAAAGAATTTAAATCGCACGTACAGAAACAGAGATATTAAGAAAAACAGGTTAAACTTTGGCACCCGTAGCGGCGAAATTGTGCATTATTTTGGGAAGAAAATACACACGAAGAGTTTTCATAGTTAGTAGAATCTGACCCAAAGAGAATTTTTATATCGAGTTTTTCGTCCCGCATAAATTGCTGCAAACCGAAACATCAGCTTACTCCCTCTAGTGGCAAACTTGTGCGTTAAGAAAAATTTGAAATATGAGAAACATTTCACAGCGGAACGCTCTCCAACAAAAATATTTTTTTTAAATCGGACTCTTACAAGCAGAGTTATCGACAAAAAATAAGATATACATTTACGCCCCCTGGCGGAAAAACTATGCATTACTTTAAGAATAAAATATGCTGAAAAGATTTTCCAAGGTCAGTGGTATTGTTCCACGAAAGAATTTTTTCAATCGAGTTTTCGGAAGCTTAGATTTTGCTGAAAATACATCAGATGCAGAAATAAACACTTACGCCCTCTGGTGGCCAAACCATTTTTATCAAAATTAGTAATTATAATAAACATTTCCCATAAAGAGCTATGTCCGAAGCAGTTAGAATTTTTCAAATCGGAGTTTCAGAAGCTGAGATATCGAGGGAAACGAAATGTACCGTTACGCCCCTAGCGGAAAATCTATGAGCTACTTGGAAATTTTGAAACCGTATGAGAAACATTTCACACCGGAAACGCTCTTCAACAAAGAAAGTATTTTTTTAAATTGGACTCTTACAAGCAGAGTTATCGACAAAAAATAAGATATACATCTACGCCCCTGGCGGGAAAACTATGCGCTATTCTAAGCAGGAAGTATTTTCAAAAAAATTCCGAGGCAAGCGGTGTCCGGTTCACGAAAAAATTTTTTCTATTGAGTTTTCGGAAACTTAGATTTTATTGCAAATACATCAGAAGCAGAAATAGACACTTATGCCCCCTCGTGGCCAAACAATTCTTTTTCAAAAATTAGAAATATGCAGAACATTTTCCACGAAAAGTTGTTTCTGATGCAGGAAAAAATTTTTAAATCGGAGTTTTAGAGGCCGAGCTCAAGGGTGTGGGAACCGCGGGGGCAGAGGGGGCAGTTGCCCATGCACGCAAATGAGTGTGGGGGCAAAACATCACATTTCCCCTCTCAGTTTACTTCCTTTTCAAATTACACATGTTCGTGATTGGAAATCTGAAACATTAGTTTTTTTTTTTTTTTTTGAAGTTCATTCTGATAAAAATTCAGTATTAATCTTCATTTTTTACCATGAACAATCTAGAAATCTGGATTTTTTTTTTATGGACACCTGCTCCTGAGTCGCCAAGAAATGCTAGCCCCATTAAACAGTCCAGAGTGCTCATTCCTGTTTGAAAACCAGCAAAGCTTTGTGTCTCATTAGGTGTAAAAAAATTAGTCTTCCTCTAAAAAAATGAGTAAAAATAAATAGGGAAATGGAAGTACTGTGAAGAATGAGACATAAGTTCCTTCAATGTTTAATTATAGCGTCTACAGCTACAATTCCTGCGAAATTCGTATCAATTCGGAAGTATCAAAATCTATAGTTTAAGACCGTTTATGTGTACAGTTAGTATACATTGAGAAACTATATGGATATGAAAGTGTTTTTTGTTTTGTTTTAGATGGCCGAGCTCAAGGGTGTGGGAATTTAATCGAAAAAAAACAACATTTGTTCAGGAAATTTTCCTAATGAAGTCAGCACGACGTCTTTTACAGTAGTACGATAAATTTTATGCCATGATAAAATATTTTGTTCTCCGACATCTTGCCCCCCGCTGTCAAAAAAGAGTTCCGACGCCGCTGGCAGAGTTATTGGGGAAAATGCAATTTACCTTTACGCTTCCTAGGAAAAAATCTAAGCATTACTTGATAAAGAAACTGTGCCTAAAATAGTCTTCGTTGTACATGGCATCGAAAGGAAGAAATTTTCTCAATCGGTTATTTAGAAGCAAATATATGCAATAAAATATATTTTGAATTCGATATCATCTGCATTTACGCCCTCTGGATGAGATACAAGTTCCTTCATCTCATCCTTATACTGTAATTAACATTGGCGAAGTTGTGCACTGAAAAAAAAAGGAATGCAAGGATCATTATTCTTACAATTCAGGCTTTTCAATGCAAAAAGAATTTTTCAAATCGGACTAATAGTTGCAGTGATATGGTGCCCGCAGAGGGACGGACGGATGAACCGATAACATGAGCACGATCTCTTTTATAAAAGACATGCTAAAAATTACATAGCAAATGTTATTTTGAACCAAACATTTTTTGATATTCCACCCCCACCCCATTCTCACTTTCAAATTTGAGCATCATGCCTTTCGGCTGATTCCCTCTACCTCAATTCGCGTTTGCTAATTTGCTGTTGAATAATCACAATCTAATCATCGTTCTTTCCACGTTTATCAACACATTTCGACGATGCTATGTGTTGATAAACGTGGAAAGAGCTATGTGTTTATTCACTGACGCCACGTATTTAGAGAATTCTCGCAATCTAATCAAATGTGCTATCAGTACTCTGGAATAGAAACTCGAAATTCATTGTGTACCATAACGCAGTGCGGTTCACCTATGGAAAAATTTTTAGATTTTATGCATACAATTAAAAAGTAAAAAGAAAGAACGAGACTTGCGTATTATTTATTACGTTTTAGACCTTACAGTTACACGAATTCTTAAATTGAAGTTCTGGAAAGTGTTCCAACAAGAGCAAAAATGCTTTTCCCATTTGAAAGTAACTAATTAAAATTTATTTTTCGCATTATTTAATTTCCCTCACTTCATAAGTTTGCCCTGAAATTCTTGCAGTTCTGGACAATTTTTTAAGAAATTTTTTTCGTAATTATTATTATTATTTTTTTTATGATAGGTAAATTCGTAAGGGTGGAATAATATGTTCGACAGTCTCTATCCAAGAAAGTACCTTGTCTATTGTTTCAACAATGGAGGTAATTTTTTTCTTACATTAAATTAAACTAGGGGTATCTTAATGCTGCGGTCCAGAAAAAGAAAAAATGGGTAAAATGCTGTTAAATATTACCTGAATACAAAAACTGTAATAATAATTCGTAGACTTGTGATGAAAAGAACAGGAAACAGTGTTGCTGACATACCGTTTATTTTAAGGAGGGGTGTGTGTGTGTGTGGATGGGGGGGGGGTGATATTTTTTTCCAAAAGTGGGCAGCACAAAATCAGCTTCCAGGTCAGGTTATGGGTCTCTAGTTCGCCACTGGGCATATGTAGGGAATGGGTGTAGATAAGGACACACTGATAGATGTGACCGTGTGAAGAATGACAGAGAGTCTTTACTTTAAGTTGTAAGCTTACAGCTGAGTACAGTAGATCTACATAGAAAAAACGGTTAGTTTGGTAATCAGTGGTCTAAGAGCTGGCTTCTAACCATTCGTCAGAGATGGGTCAGGGTTCGAATCCCGATGAGGCATGAATGTTGCGTTTGTCCTACGGCATAGGCACTCTTCTTTCCCTGGGACCAGTGGTTCTTAATTAGAGACTGGCGACTGTTTACAGCCCACTGAGTTACTCATGGTGGTCGTTAACCCTGCCCCTCCCCTCCAAAAAAGCATGCTGCTTACGGAACCAGTGGGGCATGTGCCCCCACGAGTTAGGAGCCACTGAATGAGTTACTTATAGTTTTGTAATTTTAGCGACACCAGGGAAAGATCTGCAGAATACATTTGTATGCATGGAAAACTACTGAATTTCAAAACAGCATCTAGGAAAAGATTAATTTTTATTGGTCTCTGGAGTTGAAAAGTTCTTAAGGAACTAGAAGTGTCATTTAGTTGAAGTTATAGGGCTTTTCGTGGTGGAAAACGAATTTCTGATCATTTATGCATAACGGGAAATCACATCAGGAAATCAATCGTCCTATTATATATTTCCTGATATAATTAACGTGACTGAATGAATGCCATTTCGTTACGTTAATTTCGTAAATGCTACCACTGATTAAGATTTATCTAGTCACAACGAGAAAATAAACAGAATTGTACTCACATTGACTTCTTAATCACAACGCAGTCAGCAGCAGTGCGATTCTCTTACCTACTTCGTTCTTTTAACGTTGCAAACACAAGTTTCAGGTTCCACTGCCCCCTTTTCGCCTTATTTGCATATCATTTTTGTTAAACAAGCATGTTGTTTGAATGACTTCAAGCCATTAATTTGCATTCCCGAAAAATGTACGATAATGTTCTTTGGAATGTAAAAATTCCATTTGAACGGAAAGAAACTGTTGAATGACATACTACCTCGTCGAATACTGTGATATGTAAATCAACCTGGAGGAATGCCGTGGCACTTCCAGCCATCGGATATCCTAAAAGAGCTTTCGTGAATGAAGCTAGTTTTTTTCCCCCTTTAAAGTCTGAACCTGCGTCTGAAAAGAAAATGACACTACATAATTCTGAGGACTGCTATTTCGGAAAAAAGAGCCCTCAATCTAAAAATGTCACAACATTTTTTTCTTAGTTATGCCCAAGGAATCATCTCGGGTTTTTATGTGCCATTCTCTCACCATCTTGTATATTCACAAGTACTTTACTCATTTTTAACGTTCTTAATAGTAAGTTGATTATATTTTCTCATCACTCTTGAAATGATTGCGTGGATATGTTGATCAGGAGTGGATTTACGACTTGGCTAACCTAGGCGGTGGCCTATGACCGCCGGGCTATGGGGGCTACAAGAATTCCTAAAAATACTTTGTGAAAAGCTATTTACTTCACTCTTTCTTAACTGAACATCACGTTAAGATTTTTTTTAAGTACGATGACTTCTAATGCATTTCATGAAAGGTCTTTTAGTGTTATTAAGAGAGTTAAGAACTACCTTAGGAACTCATCCACGGATTCGACTCTCCAGTTTATCTAATTTCGTTGCAAATGCTGAACTTGTTTTTAAAAGAACTTGATTTTGAAAAAGTCAAAAGACTTTCCCGCCACGGAAGCACAGTGAGCTGACTTGTAAGAAGCTGTATATTTTTTAATACTGATAACAATTCGAGGTGATTTTTAAAGCTTTAATACAGACTTTTTAGATTTTTTTTTACAATTAAATTTATTGTATTTGTAGCTTATTCATTAGTATTTTATTTAAATACAGGAAAACGTTTTTTGTCTCTCGGTGTTTTTGTTATGATAAATTAAATTAATTTGAAATTTTAATCAGTAATGAACTTAATTTTCTTAAATAGTTCTGGGTGGAGAGGGGATCCCCCAAACAACGCTGGTCTAGGGACCCAAAAATTCAAATCCCCCTCTGATGTTGATGGTTCGAGAGCGGTGTATCTTGGGCTCGGATTCCACCTTTGAGAAACCAGTAACATTGTACATAGATATCGTCATCCATTATCAATCCACTGCTGTATGAAGGTCTTTAAGTTTTTTCCACAACTGTCAGCCTGTCTCCATGCTACTCCGGCATGCTTTCGAATTTCATCCTCCCATCTCCCATGTAGTCTTCTCTGTGTGGGTGTTTTTCTGTCCCTTGGTATCCAGTCTAAAATTTCAATTGTCCATGGGTGATCCGTTCTTCTGGCAACATGTCCAGCCCTGAAATGGTAATTTCGGGACTTTTACTCTGATGATGATCTCTTCCACTGTTGTCATTTTCATTATCCACGAGTTCCACTTCTTATCTTTCCTGGTTACACCAAGCATGCAGCTCTCAGTGCTTCTTTCAGTTGTCTGCAGCCTTTGTATGCCGTTTTTAGTTAAGGTCTATGTATCCGCTCCATATGTGGGCACTAGAAGGATGCATTGATTAAACACTTCTTTTAAAATATAACGGCATACTGCTCTTGAAAATTGTACGTTTCTTCCAAAAGCTCTCCAGCAAAGTTTTATAGGCCGATTAATTTCTTCATCAAGGTGACCCTTGCTTGATATATGTTGTCCATGGTAAATGTAGATATCAGTTACTTCCATATTTTCCTCATCAATCGCAATTTCTTGTAAAAGCATTGTACTGCAAATCAGTTTTGTTTTCTGAAAGTTCATTTTTAATCCCACTTCTCTCTCTCTCCACACACACACACACACACACACACACACACACACACAGGGTGATCAGAATCGACCGCACAACAAACCTACCGAACAATTCCTCGTGGAGAAAGAAGCCGAAAACCGTTGTCCGATCGGATGTCGCATTCCGGATATACGCGCCGAAAGTTTCGTGACGTCACATCCGGTAACGCACATGCTCGTTGAAGAGCGACGTCGATAGTTACACAGACACGTTTCACAAGGCAATCAAGCCGCCCCGGTGGCGCAGTGGTCTAAGGCGAATGGCTTTTGATCATTTGTCCGAAAGGCGATGGCCTCTGATCATTCATCCGAACGGGGTCCGGGTTCGAATCCCGGTGAGGCATGGATGTTGTATTTGTCTTACGGTACTGGCTCTCTCCCTTCCCTGGAACCAGTGACCCTAAATTAGGGACGGGCGACTGCTTATAGCCCATTGAGTAGCTCACGGTGGTCGTTAAACCTCCAATCAAAACAAAATTGTCCGAAAGGGGTCCGGGTTAGAATCCCCGGTGAAGCATGGATGTGTTTGTCCTACGGCCCTGACTCTCTCCCTTCTCTGGAACCAGTGATCCTAAATTCAGGACAGGCAACTACTTATAGCCCACTGAGTTGCTCACGGTGGTCGTTAAACCTCCAATTAAAAAAAAAACAAAGGGAAAAAAAAGGCAAGCAACATAAAAAAATGTGGCACGGGGTGGGCTTGCAAATTCGAAGGACGTGGTGGCGTGAAACCATCAGTTGTACGCCCTGCGCGATACGGCAGGTAGGGATAAAAAGGGTTGGCGACGGTAGCAGGTAAGTTCATACTGCGTTGGTACATTTGACAGTAGTATGGGTAGCGATATGTCGTACAGTTTGAGAGAGTATTGTGACATGTATCTCCTATTGGGGGAATGCCATGGCCCAGCATTGCGTGCAGCAAGGGCCTACAGCGAGCGATACCCAGCACGACGGCACCCGGACGCCCAGGTCATACGGCGGCTTGACGCTCGAATGCGCGACACAGGCAATGTCGCACCACGTCCAAGTGTAGACAGTGGCGCTGGACCCTCTGTGAAAACACCATCCCTCGAGGACGCCATACTAGAGTTCATAGAGAAGGAGCCAACGACCAGCAGCCATGCGATTGCGCGACAGTTCGGTGTGCACCAAAGTACCGTAACCTGCCATTCTACACGACGAAGACCTGCATCCATATCACATCACACGGGTGCAAGGCCTATTTCCACAAGATTATCCTCGAAGACAGGATACTGTGAGTGGCTGCCGATAATAGTTTCATCCGCCGGATCTTGTGGACTGATGAAGCAAGGTTTACACGGCAGGATATCTGCAACACCCATAATAGTCATGTTTGGGCATTGGTCAATCCGCACGCAACGCGTGAACACGCTCCCCAGGTTCGGTGGGGTGTTAATATCTGGTGTGGTATTGTGGGTGATATCCTAGTGGGACCATATCTTCTTCCCTAACGTGTCACAGCTGCCAACTACATGGTGTTCCTACGTGATGTTCTGCCGGACTTACTGGAAAACGTACCATTGGCTTTTCTCAGCAATCTATGGTTCCAGCATGATGGAGCACCGGCGCATTACGCTGCAAATGTTCGCCAGTGGCTGGATACGGAATATTCCGGCGGATGGCTTGGCCGTGGTGGTCCTGTCGCATGGCTTTGACCCATTGGACTTCTTCCTCAATGGTCATCTAAAGGAACTGGTATATCGACGACCTGTCAACAGCCTCCACGACCTAGTGGCCACCTTACACGCGGCCCTCACAACTGTAACCCCTGCTATGCTGCAACGCTTTCAGACGTCTATTCCTCGGCGGGCTGCTGCCTGTTCCGCACTACAAGGTTGTCATTTTGAACACATGTTGTAATCTGACACGAATCCACGTGTTTTATAATTTGCGTTGAAGTGGTACACATCAATAAATTACATGTTTTCTGTCAAAGTGATTGGGTAAGTTATTTCTAATGTCTGTATTTTTACCGGATGTGACGTCACGAACTATTGGCGCGTTTATCTCCGGAATGCGATGTCCGATCGGACAACGGTTTTCGGCTTCTTTCTCCACGAGGAATCGTCCGGTAGGTTTATTGTGCGGTAGATTCTGATCACCCTGTATACACACACACACACACACACAGTCGAGTCACATTATTGTGACCACCTCAGAGCGTAGCCAATGAAACAAGGCACGTGTCGTGTGCTGGCTTGGAGGGTACATAAGGTGTGTTGTAGGCATTCTGAAAACACATTTGTTGCTGTCATGGATAAAAGGAGCGATTTATCAGATTTGAAAAAAGGGATGATTATCGGCTTTTGGGCCAAGGGTGGCAGTATTTCTGAAACACCGCAATTTGTAAACTGTTCGCGTGCTGCTGTGGTTAAAGTGCGTCGGAAAAATGGCACCATTGCGAATAAGCGACGTGCAAACTGAGGGGCACCACGCGCCATTGATGTGAGAGGTGAACGTCGGCTGCGAAGGTCGATTGACACGCTACAGTGGAGCAACTCACTGGCCGAATGAACCAGGGGCTACCGGAAGTGTGTCTAAAACGACAGTTCAGCGAACCCTGCTGCGTATGGGGTTCCGATGCCGACGGATGGTCACTGCACCTATGCCAACGAAAGTGCATCGGCAGAAAAGGCTTACATTTGCACAACAGTATCGGAATTGGGCCTACTCCGATGAGTCACGTTTTGACCGGAATTGGACCTACTCCGATGAGTCACGTTTTAAAGGATTGGCTACTCCGATGAGTCACGTTTTAAAGGATTGGCTACTCCGATGAGTCACGTTTTAAAGGATTGGCTACTCCGATGAGTCACGTTTCCTGCTTCATCGAACGGATGGACGTTGGCGTATAAGGCAGAAACATCGGAGAACAAACACTCTTCAGCCATTGCTGGAAGAACACAAGCTGGTGGGAGCAGCGTTATGGTCTGTGGAATGTTTTAGTGGCATTCTCTGGATCCACTCATATCTGTGGAAGGCACTATGGGACGGACTTAGTTATGAATCCATCCTTGCAGATCACGCACACCCATATATGCTGATTGTCTTCCCTGGGGCGGATGGGATCTTCCAGCATGAAAAGGCGACGTGTCACACAGCTAGAAATGTCCGAGAGTGGTTGGAAAAGCACGATGAAGACTTCAAAGTACTTCCCTGGCTCCCTAATTTTCCCCAGACTTGAACCCAATTGAACATCTGTGGGACAACCTCGATCGTGTTGTTCGCTCCATGGATCCTCCACCACGCACCCTCCAGCAGCTGTCAGATGCACTGCAGTCAGCATGGCTACACATACCTGTAAACACCTTCCAGCACCTTATTGAATCACTCCCAGCCCGTCTAGCTGCTGTCCGCGCTGAACACGGTGGTTACTCTGGATATTAGCTGGTGGTCACAATAATGTGACTCGACCATGTATATTGTATATACAGGATTACAACAAAACTCCTTGAATAGGCCAATATCTTACGAACTATGGCAGTTAGCGATTTACTTCTTGTGTAGTTGTATAGGAAACCCCCTATGGTGCACACAATAACACCGCGAAGGATTCCCTCACTCCCCAAAGGGGGATGAGGGGGCTATTACACCCTCATTTGCAGATAGTGCAAAAAAGTCAATTACAAACTTGTTCAGGGAGGGAAAAATAGTACATAAATGTCTTTGTCCCATAACAAAAGATGGAAGGGGACCGGGAATGTGGAGCAGGAAAATCACAACATCCGGAAGCAACAACCGAGTAATTAGACAAAGCAACAAGATGTGAATGCATGTTACTGTAGAGATTTTATTAGTTTAGGAAATAAAATTTACATGTTTGCATACTGAAAATGTTGCTTTTCAGCAACGATGCACGCCTGCAAGCATTCTACGAGCTGACTGTGCATGCGTCGCAGCATATCCCCATCAACAGACGCACAGGCGGAGGTTATACGCTGTTGCAGATCTGCTACATTTAGCGGTGGTGGTGCATACACCTGTGATTTAACATAGCCCTAAAGGAAAAGGTCTAGAGGGCTAAGATCTGGTGAGCGTGAAGGACATGCTACGAGACTTCCTGGTCCTATCCATCTCCGGTTAAACACATCGTTTAGCCATCTTGATACGTGTGGTGGTGCCCCGTCGTGATGGCACCACCTGTTCGATAAAAGTTGTAATGGTACGTTGTCCAAGAAATCCGTTACATCCGTTTGAAGGAGATGTAAATATCGTTCACCGTTCAAAGTTGCGTAGTAAAAAAAAAAGGTTCTACAAGCTGGTTCCCCCAAATGCCACACCAAACGTTGGTGAACCACCTCACTTGATGGCATGTGTCTCTCGTTCAATAGGAATTTTCCTGTGCCCAGTAGTGTACATTATGCGCATTCACAACGCCACCTCGTGTGAAGCGTGACTCATCTGTCCATAAAATGTTTGACAGAAACTCTGGGTCCTCTTCTAAAGCATTCAACATGACATTACAAAAATAGAGTCTTTTCTCCGCATTCCGCAGGCCACAGTGCCTGCTGCGAATGAAACGAATATGGATGCATATGGTTCCTGTGCAAAATTTGTTGTACACGCTGTTGGGTTAATCCACTTCCCCGGGCAATTTCATTTGTGCTGCTGTGGGGATGTGCATATACGTATGCCAGAACATCCGTATCGTCCTGCTTTGGCGTGCTTGTACGTGAACGGTGACTGGCACTACCCGTATCACGCAGGCGTTGGACTACATGTCTGATGGTCCTATAATCCGGATGTCTGGCATTGGAAAACCGCTGTGCATAAAGCCGTGCCGCTGCACGAGCAATCCGGTTGCACTCACCCTAAATCAGGACCATTTCGCACAATTCCTCATTCGTAAACGCCGACATTAGTGTTTGTACTTTACGTATAAAGTTTACAGATTGACGGCAGCTTCTTCCTAACCTTCTAAACTGGTAAGTTCTAAGTAAATGAAAGCACAAAGGAAAACTTTTCCTACAAACTTTATCAACAGTTCTTGTTCTGAAATAAAACGCAGTTCCTTGACACATTTAATATCGGACTTTGATGTCCGATACAGTAAAAAATATGCTGAAACAAGGAGAAATAGCATAAAGTGGCGAAACACTCATCCAATAGGAAAACTGTATACACATCTAATTGACTTGCGTACGTGGCAAAGCGTTCGACTTTCAGTCACTGGTTCACGAAGTGTTGGCATACCGACCACGCATGTGTTTTTTGTATTCTGACGACGGAGCAGACAGCACGACATTTGAAATCTATGAAAATATGCTTCAGACGCAGCGACTCAAATAGCTTTTCCGCTTTTTTCGCATTTGGAGTGTCCCCTTCCATCTTTTGTTATGGGACAAAAACATTTATGTACTATTTTTGCTTCGCTGAACAAGTTCGTAATTTACGTTTTTGCCCTATCTGCAAAGGGGGCGCGATAGCTCTCTCACCTCCAAAAAGGAGGAGGCGAAGGGATCTCTCGTGGTGTTATTGTGTGCACTATATGGGGTTTCCTATACAACAGCACAAGAAGTAAATCGCTAACTGCTGTAGTTCGTGAGATATTGGTCTGATCACGGACTTTCCTTCTAACCCTGTGTATGTATGTATATATATGTATATATATATATATATATATATATATATATATATATATATATATATATATATATATACTAAAAGAGAAATACAAAGGCTGCAGATAACTGAAAGACGCATGGAGAGGTGCATGCTTGTTGTAACCAGGAGAGATAAGAAGAACAACTCGTGGATCCGAAAAATGACAAGAGTGAAAGACGTCATGATCAGAGTTAAATATCTGAAATGGCAATGGGCTGGGCATACTGCCAGAAGGACAGACCATCGATGGACAGCTGAAATTTTGGATTGGATTCCAAGGGACAGGAAAAGACCCAGAAGAAGACCACATGGGAGATGGGTGGATGAAATTCGAAAGTATGCGGGGGTGACATGGAGGAGACTGGCACAAGACAGACCGTTGTGGAGGAAACTTGGGGAGACTTTCGTCCAGCAGTGGATTGATAATGGTTGACAATGATGATGATGATATATATATATACAATCAGCTGGCTTGACTGCTGATTGATTACACAGCCAAGGCCATGCTAACACCGCACCTGTCTGTGTGAAGATGTTCCCGCAGCAAGAGGACTTACGATCACGTCTTTCACGTAGTAGCTCATCTTGCTATTTTATACCGGGAATTACTCCATTGAAGAATTGTTAGAGATAATGTAAACCATGCATTGTTTCATTTGCATGGGACGAGAGGCACACGGAGATGTGAATCCTTTACCTTTTGATAAGGCTCTCCTGAACGGTTTATTTGATTTACAATTTTATAAAGACAAAATATTGAGAAACAGTTTTCTCGAATGATTGTATATATCTTCTAAAGTTTTTCACATTTCGATGAGACTAAATTTCTTTGTTTCTTCTAGGTTGGAATAGTTGGTCGCACTGGTGCGGGAAAGTCTTCAGTTACTTTAGCACTCTTCAGAATTATCGAAGCTGCGGAAGGTACCGTGACAATAGATGATGTGGACGTGTCTAAAATTGGTTTACATGACTTGCGTTCGAAGTTAACTATCATTCCACAGGCAAGTTGTCAAACATTTAATCACGGTGCGATTAAAGTTGTATTTTTTTCCTGAATATATTTATGTCAAAAGAAAATGCGACTTGAGTGCGGGGAATTTTATTTGGAAGACGGAGAAAAAATAAAAGCTAATTAGCGCTGACCTAGCACCATCTGACACTCTTAATAAAAACACATCTTCTGCTGCCAAATTAAGAGCTTTGTTTTGTTTCGGTGTTTAACGACCATCATTCTTCGAGGGCTGTAAGGAGTCGCCTGTCCTTAATGTGAGGCCACTGGTTCCACGGAAGGGAGAGAATCAGGGTCCTAAGACTGGTACAGCACCCATCATTCCTCATTCGGCATGCGGATATGGGCTGGTCCCTCAGCTCGGACGGCCAGCTTATGTAGCTGACTGCTCGGGCACTGATGTGGCAGTTATTACACTGAAGTATGCAGCGAAACACATATTTGCGGTGGCTTGACTCGAACCCTTCTGCTACGGAGTTTGTCGCTGCAACTTTACCGTCTTGACATGTGCGTCATCTGTGTAGTAAGTCACATATCTCCCCCCACGCTTGGAGGAGAGCTTACTGTAGAAAAAGGAATTCTTACTAATTCCAGACGATGTGTGGAACGAACATCACACATTTTTCGAAGAACCAAGCTGCCAGGAGATTCATTTTATGTTCGTGCGCCAATATAGCGAAACACAAATTTGCCGGTGCTCGAACCAGCATCCTTCTGCTCCGGAGCCGAATGCTTTCCCAAATAAGCTACACTGACAAAGTTTGCCGCTGCAACTTCGCCATCATGAGATGTGCGTCACCTCTGTAGTACTTCACAAGTAGCTTGTTATTAGGAACACCTACCTGATAACGTGTTGAGCCAACCCTGACCTTCAAAACATCCTCGATTCGATGTGGCATCGATTTAACGAGATGTTGATATCGTTCAACACGTATACTCAGCCAAGAGGATGTGATAGCTTCCATCAATTGCCGAATGTTCGCCGGAGGGTGATCTCGTTTACGAATGGCTGTCTCAATCTCATCTCAGAGGTGCTCAATAGGGCTCAGATCTGGGAAATGGGGGGAGGGGGGGGCATTATAGCACTTTTGTGCTCCTGGAACCCCTGTGTGACGATCCGAGCCCTATGGCATGGCGCATTATTCTGCTGGAAGTAGCCCTCTCCATCAGGAAACGCCCTGTACATGTACGGATCCCCAGTGATATAAAGATACCTCGTGGCATCCAAATGCTATTCTAGAGGTATTAAGGAACCCATTATATCTTATTTAGCTCTAAACTTATAAGTTGACAAGCCTGTATACCGTTTCTCATGTTGTGGAATATGTCAAAGTATCCACGGAAGTATAATGTACAATAGCATCTAATAAAACATTTCCATGCAATGAAGACCCCAGAATATTGCACCTCCTCCACCAGCTTGTGCAGTTAACACTAGGCAGCTGGGATCAGTCAATTCGTGCTGTTGACGCCATATTTTCGACCCCTCCATCTGCATGTATTAATTAAAAACGTGATTCATTGGCCCGGGCGATGTTTTACCAGTTTTCAGGCATCCTGTTTTGGTGCTCCCGTGTCTACTTTAGACGAATTTGTCTGTTTTTAACACAGACGAAAGGTACACGAAGTCTGCTGTTACAACCCATTCGCGTCAATGTGCCGTGGGCTGTATATGCTGAAAATCTCCTCTCGAACTGTTGCATTGCGCGCTTATTTGACACAATGGAGTTCGCCTCTTACCTCGTACAATCTTCACAAGTAGCCGTTGATCTCGAACACAGACTAGTCGCTTCCGCCCTCGGAAAAACCGCTGATTGTTTGTGCACCACGCCTTGCACACCTTCGATACAGGTGTTCTTGCATAGTCGAGAAGGTTTGCCGTTTCTGAGATGCTTGCACTTGCTCGCCTACCGCCCACTAACATGCCTCTTTCAAAGCACCACCTTGTTCTATACTGCCTGCGCAGTCGAGCACGTTTCAGTGCTAAGGCGTGATGACGATCGTTTAGACATTGGCTCCGAGCGGCGCTAGATACGTTGACTCCGTTCTGATGTGCAGAAGATAATCATAAGCTTGTTTGCTTATCAAACTACTATTGTTTTGAAATGAAAACACTTTCACACGGAAGCGTTATTTTCTTATTTATTTCGGCGTCATTTAGTAAATTCAAATTTTCTCTCCATTGAGAGTTCGCTTGGGAAAACAAAGTTTCCAGTTAGCGTCTTTGATAATCAGTTTTGAATTTAAAACGAATTATGTGCAACGAGTTGTCTCAGCTTCTTGTTAAAGAACTTGCACAGCAGACGAGAATTAAATAGAAATAGTCTAGCAAAGGAGAATTAAATGAAATAAGTTAAGATCTCAGTTTAATTTATTCATGTTGTATTTATAAACGATCGGCGACTGCCAATGATGGTTACGTGACCTGTACACAGATAAGCACTATATAATCGTTCTTTTTTTAGAGCAACTAATCCCTTCCCGTATTTTCATCACCTAGAAAGAGTGATCAACATGTAAGGTCATTTTAAAGTGAAATTCAATCAAAGTCAGCTTTATTACATATATAGTAGGAATCTGATAAGCACATCATCAAAAAATGACTTGATAATCACTCATAGTATTCCTAAATTATACCTGGGCACATATATAGTGATTTCATTTTAAATTTAGAGTACACATTAAAATGCTTAAAAGCCGTTCTATCCACCCACCCAAAGTAAAACCAAATGCACAAGTTACAGCCCCAGTAAAAACCATAATACATAAACTGTCCACAAATACGTTTTGACAGTCTGTATTCCTTATTTATTGACTGATATATGATATTTTATTGACTGATATATGAAAACATTTTTCGTTTACAATTCAAAAAACGCGCTAAATGTTGTCCCAAAGAAAACTTCTATATATATACTAAAATCAGTTTCTATTGCTAGGATGAACAAAGCAGATCGTTCCCAAACGAAACAGAAGAATAATTTGTGAAGAAACCCACGGGAGAATGAGTTTAACGAACTTTGTGGAGCGTAAAAAACCTAGTTGTAATTTAAATTATCTAAACAGTTAAAATAAAATTACTGATGTTAAACTACGCGGGTAAACAAATACGAAAGAGGTCAACTAATGTAACGCCTCCTTGCGGACGTTTAGCACATAACCGAAAAACAACGTTTCAGTACGATTGGGCAGGCAGTGATATATACACTGCTGGCCACCCAAAATGCAACACCAAGAAGGAAGCATCCGATTGGCCTGAAATTCGCAGCATGCGTCGCCCGCGAGAGGACATGCAAACGATTAGCATTGCAGGGCATATGCAATTCATGTGCGCCCGGACGCCACCGAGAAGCACTATAAGAAGGGTGCACAGAAGGCGTGGTGTAAGTAGTGGAAGTGTGTTGTGCTGCCGGACCTGTGCATGGGAAGCTTCCTGATGCTCCGTCGCAGAATACGGCAGTCATTCCAGCACGTTTTTTTTGTTTTTTTATTGGAGGTTTAACGACCACCGTGAGCAACTCAATGGGCTATAAGCAGTCGCCCGTCCCTAATGTAGGGTCACTGGTTCCAGGGAAGGGAGAGAGCCAGTGCCGTAAGACAAACACAACATCCATGCCTCACCGGGATTCGAACCCGGACCCCGTTCGGACGAATGATCAGAGGCCATCGCTTAGACCACTGCGCCACCGGGGCAGTCCAGCACGTTTCGGAGTTCGACAGAGGACGAATAGTGGCTTATCGCGACAGCGGTTAATCGTACTGAGACATTGGCGGCCGTGTGGGACGACATCCAGCCACAGTGAGGCGAGTATGGATTCGGTGGGTGCAGGAGGGACGGATGGATCGACGTGAGCGATTTCCGCAGCCGCGGCACACCACCGAACGAGAGGACCGGCATGTTGTGCGACGGGCATTGACTGCTCGCACCGCCACATCACGAACGTTAGCGCGGGAATTAGGGTGTGTTGCGCAACAACCGTGTCAGCACGTACCGTTCGACGTCGTCTACAGGAGCGGGGACTTGTCGCACGGCGCCCATTGCTCCGATTACCATTGACGTTACATCCCCGCCGAGTGCGGCGGCAGTGGGCAGTTGAACGCCGCACCTGGACTACGGAATGGCACGACATTGTCTTCTCCGACGAATCCCGCTTCTGCCTGCAGCACCACGATGGTCGGATCCGCGTGTGGCGGCACTGCGGCGAGAGACTGTATGACGCCTGCATTATGCATCGCCATACCGGTCCGTCGCCTGGCGTTATGGTTTGGGGTGCAATTGGATATGACACCCGCACCCCTCTGGTACGCATCGCCGGTACACTCAACAGCCACCGTACCATCTCCGACGCTTTGGAGCCTGTAGTCCTCCCTTACCTACAGGACCTGCCAGCGGCCACATTTCAACAGGACAATGCGCGCCCGCACGTGGCACGCATCGTGCAACAATTCTTCACGGGCCCACCAGGTGTCACTGCTGCCGTGGCCCGCCTGTTTTCCCGATATGTCGCCCATCGGACAAGTCTGGTCGCTGATCGGCAAGCACCACCCGCGGCTACGCCTGATGAACTGTGACAACGTGTGGAAGCAGCCTGGACCGACATACCCCAAGCCCACATCCAAAGCCTCTTTGGTTCGATGCCGCGGCGTATAGCGGCAGTTATTGCCAGCCATGGGGGCCACACGAACTATTGATGTTTGCGTGTTCCACAAGTCGCACGGGCCTGTAAGCTCAATCGTTTCATCTTTGTATCTGTTGTTATGTGTCCAGTAAATCTGGCTTTGCTATCTCGTGTCCTTCTTGGTGTTGTATTTTGGGTGGCCAGCAGTGTAGAAGGCGCTGTTCAACGTCTCTTAAATCACGTGCCCTTCCCATATTGCCGCTATACGCTTTTTACACTTTTGAATCCTTTGTAATAAGGTGTTTATAAAGCCATCTCAACGTCATAGTTGCATACATAAGATAGGATGCCACATGTCTGATTGCTGCTGGTGTGCCTAATATTTGCTACTACAGTGTACATGCCTCGTTGTATACACTGTTACTGTGGAATCTGTGAACTTGTGAAAGAATGACAGTAGTGAAAGTACAACACGTAACATATACAATTCATTTCCTCGAGATTTTAGGAACTCCCGGGAGTCTGGTGAAGGTAATATCATAAACAGATCGTTTCTTACAAAAACAAAATCTTCATTATCTTCAGTCCGAATTTTGAGATACAGGAATACACAAATCAGTGAATGCTTAGAAGCTATTAACTAGGTGCTTACAGCATCTGTCATTTATCGCCATGGAAAGAAAGTACGTATTTAAAACTTACAAGGTGCTTTTATGTTACAAAGTATAAGTCTTTTGTCATACATGTACTCTACTGGATGTTATTGGCAATGCTTTTTGTAATGCTTTTGAAATTTTTATAGAAGTTCATTGAGAACCTCCTTTTTTACAATTAGCTGCAAGATGCTCGCCTTATATCAATCGTATGACTGCCTGTAGCTGTACCATGTCCCAAAGAGTGTTATTAAGCTCGAATTTGATTTTACCGATTTAGTGAAGACAAAACTAGACATATCCTACATCTGTTATTCACTACATATCCAGCACCAAACGACCTTTGGTTCTTCTTTACAGTAATGGAATCGAAAGAATCGTCCACTGGTCTAGTACTGTAACTACTGATGAATTGAACTACTAGCTTGAGCATTAAGCTCTGGATAAGATATAAACGATGTATTCACCATTACGGGAGAATTTCTACATTTTCCCGGCAACCAGTGGTCTAAAGTTAGGGACGGGGTAACTCATCTATGCCTGAGATACTGATGAGACCGTAAACTTCCACTGAAAGCTGAACTTCATGTCAGGAGATTTCCAAGCGGATAATCATGTTTCTATCATTTATCAGTGGGCTGAACATCCTCTAAACAGTGCTTTGCTTTCCAAGCTGCAGTATTCGCAGCTTGGAAAGCAGTAGAAATTCTATGTAGCTCTGTTGGAAATACGACATAAGTTTCACTCCTGTCCGATAAAAAATTTGTAAGAAAATATATAAAATTTTTACAGCTTGAACCGACTTTGTGCTACAGGAGATAAACTCCATCTCAGATAAAAAGAAAAGACAATGGAATTAGTGAATAAACTAATTGCGCAACGGTACTGAATTCCATTGCGTTCAATTACTTATTAAAACGCTCTCAGAATAGTAACTTAAGCACTCACAATAAACGACTTATTTACTAAGGTTGTGTGTGTGAGTGTGCCGTAGTTTGTTAAAAAAAGAAAGATGAGAGGTCATTAATAAAACAGTGTAGAATTTTTATCTTTAACACACTCACACACTTTCGGTAATATTGACCTCCTGTTAACGATAATTTCCTGCTGCATTCCTGGGAATACACTGCTGGCCATTAAAAGTGCAACACCAGGAAGATCGCATCCCAGGGGCTCGATAGTTGGCGGAAGGGCAGAACACGGGTGCACACATGTGAATCATTAATCGGACAGCACATATAGAAATCGTGTGGAACAGTAACGCCCCTGGAAGTAGTAAAAGAGGGGTGAACAAGGAGCCGGTTTTTAGCACTCGAATTGTGTTTGCTCGCCGTTCCTGACCACGGACAGCTGCAGCATGCCCATCAAAGACAACGGCAGCCCTGCCTGTAGGTTTCCTACTTCGATCACGGTAGAATTGTGACATATCGGAATTGCGGATTATCACTTCAAGACATCGGTGCTCGTGTGGGACGGCATGCAGCCACGGTGGGGAGAATATGGCGTCAGTGGGTAGCGCAGTAACGAACACATCGACGTGCGGAACCCCAACCACCCCGTCACACCACCGAACGAGAGGACAGACATCTGGTGCGCATGACTGACTGATCGCACAGTCACATCAACCACTGTAGTTCAACAGTTTGGGCGTGTTGCACAACACCCAGTTTTCGCACGGACGGTTCGAGGTCGTGTTCAGCAGCGGGGCATTTTTGCACGTCGCCCACTGCTCCGGCTACCTTTGACCGTACAACACCGTTGTCTGCAATGGTGTCAAGAATGTCGCGCATGGAGGAGCGAATGGCATCGTGTTTTCTAACGAATTCCGATTCAGTTTGCAGCACCATGATGGACGAATCCGTGTCTGGCGGTACCGCAGCGACCGGCCGAGTGAGTCCTGCATTATGCTGCGCCATACCGGTCCGGCACCCGCCGTTATGGTATGGGGTGCCATTGGATTCCACTCACGCATGCCGTCACGTGCGCATTAGCGGTACGCTGAACAGCTATCGTTACATCACTGAGGTGTTGGAGCCTGTTGTTGTTGTTGTACCATATCTTCAGGGACTGTCTGGCGTCATTTACCAACATGATAATGCGCGACCGCATGTGGCACGCAACATCCAAGATTTCCAGGATCGCCACCATGTGCAACATCTTCGTTGGCCTGCGCAGTCCCCGGAAATGTCGCTTTTTGGACACGCATGGTCCATGATCGCAGCACAACTGGCACGCCAGTGACCACCCCCGGCTGCAACGGAGGAACTGTGACATCGTACGAAGCTGCGTGGACGGACATTCCCCAAACACACATCCAACGTCTGTTCCTCTCGATGCCGGACCGTGTAGCAGCTGTAATTGCCGACCGTGGTGGCTACACAGATACTTATTGTTATGTGTTCCTGTCGTCTCACCGTGCTGTATTTGTAATCGATTCACCCTTGTATCATCTGCTTTTTGTACAATAATATGGCTTTGATATCTCTTGTCTTTCGTGGTGCTGCACTTTTAACGCCCAGCAGTGTAGACCACGATATCTGATTTATCTTCATTATTTCAACAGAAATACGGTCCAGTCTAAAAGCTATGACCACCTGTTAGTATGAGGCATGACCTCTTCGTACCGCCAATACCGCAGATATACGGCGTGGAATTGATTCAGTGAGGCATCTGAATGTTTATGTGGGGATTCTATAGCATGCAAACACCAGAGCTTCTCGCAAATCATCATGAGTCATTGGTGGTGGATCCATACGTCAAACCTGTTGATCAAAATAGTACCTTTAACCCACAAATGTTCAATGGGACTGATGTCCGGCAAGTATGGTGGCCAGGATAGTAAGCTAGAGTCACTGGAGTGTCCCTCAAACCATTCTCGCACGCGCATAGCAACATGAAAAGTGGCATTATCTTGCTGGAAGCAACCCCTGCCATTGGGATAGATCGCCATCATGAACGGGATCATCTGATTTGCCACAATGGATAGGTAACCTGAAGCATTCATCGTGCGATCAAGAGGGATTATTGCTCCCAATGATTCCCAGGAAAACGTGCCCCCACACGAGTACACTTTCACCTCCTGCCTGTTTCTTCTTGAGCATTATGTCAAGATGATTTCTGTCAGGAGTGCTTCATCGTACTCTCCACTGACCATCCACACGATAAAGCAGAAACGAGATTAGTCTGAAAAAGCGACTTTCTTCCACTGTTCGATGGTCCAATGTCTCCTCTCAGATGCAAATTCACGCCGTAATCGTCGATGTCAGGCGGTCAGCATGGGTACCTTGAGTGAACGGCGGCTCCGGAGACCCATAGAGAGCAGAATTCGTTGGGCTGTCGTCAGCGATACGGTCCTCGATGTGCCTGCATTAAATGCCCTGGTCACTTGCTCCACTGTGGCCCGTCTGCTTGATCGTACTAGTCGGGATAGCCGTCGCTACCCATGGTCGTCAATGCTCCGTGGGCGTCCACGGCTGCTACAGGTCTTTCCGGACCATTCCTGGAACACTTTCACAACTGCACCACGTGAACAGCCCATAATATTGGCAGTTTCTGTAATGCTACCACCCTTCAGTAGGTAGCCAATAATTCCTTTAAAATTTTGTTAGGTCACGTCCTTTTTTTATTTTCATGCAAAACTGCACACCGGCTGCGAGTTCGTGTCCTTTTAAATGCCTTACATGATTTTCATATGTTGCTACGCACGCCATCTGGCTGCTGGTTACGGTTTCTTCTTATATCAGGGGTGGTCATAATTGTTTGAGGCCGCCCCGGTGGCGCAGTGGTCTAAGGCGCTGGCCTCTGATCATTCGTCGTCCGTAAGGGGTCCGGGTTCGAATCCCGGTCAGGCATGGATGTTGTGTTTGTCTTACGGCACTGGCTCTCTCCCTTCCCTGGAACCAGTGACCCTAAATTAGGGACGGGCGACTGCTTATAGCCCATTGAGTTGCTCACGGTGGTCGTTAAACCTCCAATAAAAAAAAAATTGTTTCACTGGACTGTATTTCTTGAAAGTTGCAGTACTTGAGCACATGGTAACACTGGTTATGCGTGAATTCCTTGGGGAGAAATTAGTCTCCTACGTCAATTTGCCGCGTTTCCAACTACTAATTACACAAAAATTGCTACGAAATGTTGATTTGATGAAATTTTCTTCTGTCCCAAGGATGGAATGCTTTTTATTATTATTATTATTATTATTATTATTATAAGATTTCAGATATCACTCCATCCGTTACCCCGATCTTCAGTTGGTCTGTCTGTACGTCCGCCGAAATTAGTTTTCCGCTTCTAACGGATAGACTGAAAAAGTTCCTTTCTGTAACATAAGAGAGGCATGCGCACAAGACTGTATATTGTTCCGTTCATCCGGCAGTCTGTCCACCCGCAGAAGCGATGCTTCCACTTCTTAATGTCGGATTATAAAAATTTCTCTTTCTTATAGCGAAAAACACGGATACAAAGTTTCAAACAACTCACTGCCCGTCAATCCATTCGGCAGCTTTTCTGCCCTTCCGCCCGCAGAAACGATAACTCTGCTTATAGTTATCAGAGTGAAAAAATTCTGTGACGGATAGAAGCCGGAATACACAGATTATTTTATCAATGTCTGTCCTTCCCTTCATCCGTAGCTCTGCAGAAACTACTGTTGGCAGTTCGAAGCGGAGTTATAATTTTGGAAAACAGACGGACAGATAAACTGAGGAATGGATGGACGGACAGAGATGTTTCGAAATTTTGCGCTCATGTTTTCGCTATATGGAAGACAAAGAATTTTAAAAATCAGTCATTTTGAAGTGGAAATATCTTTTCTTCAGACGAACAGACAGGCCAATGAAGGGAAGGACAGATATTGCTAATTTCTTGCACATGATTGTCTTTATCGGCCACAGAATGTATTATTTCAATATGGCAGTTAGAAAGAGAAAAATAATTTTCATCGGATGGCGATCGGAATAATATAATTTCAGAGGATGGTGATCAGATAGACCAGCTGGCGATCGGAAACAGGAATATCTGAAATCATGTACAGTTCTATCTGTCCAAGAGCAAGAAAAAGTTCAAGCAAATGAACACCTCGAAGCGGTAGTGCCGTTCTTGCAGAAAAGAGACGCCGTAAGCCCATACACTAATGGGATCATTGCACTGTGGACACATTCTTTTGGTGCTCAATGGTTGCAGACCATGACCAGAAATGCCAAGGTAGCAAGTCAATTGTTTCCGGCAATACTACCAAGTAGCCTCTCTCTCTCTCCCCGAGCATTAAGTAGTCGTGGCCGTCCAGCACTCAACCGCTGGTTATGCGTTACACCACCTTCCATCCACTCTCGGTACACTTTAACTACAGCAATACGTGAACAAAGTTCGTCCTTTGCTGTATCCAATGGTCCCGTTTACCAAGGTTGTCAAATCTCGTTCGTAATAAGGGGTGTCAACCTGTGTATTCAACTGTGTAGTTTAGAATATGTATTACAATGTGCCATGTTTTTTGTAGTGTTTTGAAATGCATGTAATTCTTTCTTGGAAAACCTAGGATCCCGTTTTATTCACTGGCACCTTAAGAGTGAATCTAGACCCCAACAGCGATTACTCCGATGAAGAATTGTGGAAAAGTCTCGAGTGCTCACATTTAAAGCGATTCGTAGAGTCTCTCTCTGGAGGTCTGGACTCTGAGATTTTGGAAGGCGGTGGAAATTTAAGGTACATGCTCATTTATGAAAATATATGCAATGTATTTATATAGCCAACCTTGTACTTCTTGTGTATCTTATTGGCGCTCTTTAGCCAAATATGGCTGTTAACCCTTTAACCGGTTCGAACGAAATAACTCAGGGTACTTTTACCTGGTTACTTTATGTTAGTAGGGTACTTTTATGTTAGTCGGTTGGAACAACTGGCGCCTCCACGCTCCGGAGCCAGTTGTTCCAACAGACTAACATACACCGACGGAATGTATCTCTGAAGATTTGTAGTCTTAACACGTGCTTCACCTCTGTAGTATGTCACATAGATTTGGTCTGGTTCAACGTTTTGCAAGAATTGTTACCTACAAATCTAATCTCAATTGTTACACTACCTGTTTGGGCATTGTCGTTTCAGCCACCGCTTCTTGCTGAGTGGTGACACTGCCCCGGTGTGTGAGACGTGCGACTGCAGACTCATTGTCGCTCATATTTTATGTCGTTGTGTTAGTTTTCGTTACGATAGTTTTCACTATTTTCATTCTTATTTGTTGGACGACGGCGCAGCTACGCTGCAAAAGCTGTTAGACAACCACTGCGATACATTCGCAGTTTTTTCATTTTTAAAACAAATTGACTGTTTTAAACCTGTCTAGCTTTTACACTTCTCATCATTCTCATTTTTCACTATTACCGAATCACCCTGCTTTTTAAACCATTATACTACGTTTTTAAAAATCTTTCTTTGATGGTCTTGTCTGGCGCTCTTTGGCCAAACATGGCCCTTGCGCCATAAAAATCTACCAACGAACCAACACTACCTGTAATCATTTGCTTCTATGGATATACCATGGGAAGGTTCTAATAAAGCTGCCAGGAAGTACATCTTTTCAGCTTTACACATGCGTCAGAACTTTTTATTTTTTAGACATAAATACCATCCCAGCAAAAACAAGTGTTGGGAAACTGCTGGCCACCAGCTGGCAGTGATGGGACACTGCTGGCTGAAATCTGCCGCTCACGGCACGGTAGCGGTCCGTTGGTGCCATTGATGGCCCTGCAGCATCGCCGTGAATTGCAGGACTCCAAGCAAGTGTCACTAGTGGCCAGTAGTTGGCAATCGAAGCAACGGGACTGCGCATGCGCAGAAGCAACACGTGCTGTATCTCTCGTGGTACCAATTAGTTGAAGACTACGCTATCGCCATCGTGTTATTTTACTGGAAGTTAAGAAAAAAATGTCATATGCAAAGGCGAATTAATTTCCTAATGAAATGCCACGTCAACGAAGATTACCGTCGGAAGAAAATTATATAAGTAATTATTAATGAACTCTAAGAAATAGTCAATTACTCTTATGTATTTATAGAAACTCATTTCGTAGCAAAATTCCTGCACTAATACACAAAGAATCGAGAATGCAGACAGCCATAAAATACACTCACTCCATTCCCATGAATAACAAGAAATCATTTCCGAATAATCTTTCGTTTTAATATACACTAAACCGCTTCAAACAAAAGTCCCGCAAAAACATTAAAAAATCGTTATGTTGAAGAAGAAAAAAGAATTATACGCGTGTAAAATTTATCAATTATTTGAAAAAAAAAGTAACGCTATGGGGATATAATTTACTCATCCATTGTTGAATACACAATACTGGGGTAATTCGCTGCTAAAAATAACAAGTAAAATAAAATATCTTTCCTCTTTAGAACAAATGTAGCTTCGGACAGCGGAAAGGAAAGATATAACGTTAAAAATGTAAAAGTGACATGAACGGGTAAATACATTGATTAAACAATCGCCTTTAAACAGGAACCGTACACCAACTATACTCAAAATAGTATAACTATACTAGTAATTCGAATTTCTAAGCGTAGAATAGAAAATCAAAGTTTCCAAGCTTTTGCACACCAACCAGATGGCTTTCTCAAGGAAGGTAGACAACAAACTGCAAACGGATAATAGAACACTACAACAAAAGTCACCGCGTTCAAATTGTTGAAGTGTTCTATTATCCAGTTTGACCTTCCCTTGGGAAAAGACTTCTGGTTGAAGTGCGGAAGCTTGGAAACTTTGATTTTCTATTCTACTCCAAGAAATTCGGATTACTAGTATAGTTAGAATAAAAATAGCAACTTTTCTCACAATGAAATGTTTATTATACATCGACTATAATTTCTCAGAGCGTTTGTCTCGGCATCCTCAGGAAATACCTAAATTAGTGGAACTTATCAATTCAGTTGATCCTCATATACAGTTCACGTGCGAGACTGAAAACAATGGCTGCTTACCATTCTTTGTTGTCCTGGTGTCGCGCTCCGAAGGATCCTTTAGTACAACAGTTTACCGAAAACCATCTGCTATTTCCTAACCCCCCTTCCCCCCATGCAAAATCAAATCATCCATGGAAACAAGAGATCTCTGCCTTCTTCACATACGTATATCGTGCAATACATGTCTGCTCAACTGAGGATTTCTTACAGAAAGAGCTTGAGTTTCTTAAACGAATTGCGATACACAGAGAACACAACCCTTCAGTTATAGACAAAGCTGTCCAAAAATTTAGGAAACCAAAGCCTGTCTGCACGCTCACGCCTATAGACCTCCCAACACGAAAAAATTGGGCAGTTATCCCATTTGCTCCACAGATTTGCTTCGGAATTTCAAAAATTCTCAAAAGTTAATTTCAAAGTTATTTTCAAACCCATAAAACAAGATGAATTTTTACTGATCAAAAGACTACGTCGAAGACAGACTCCTGGGGAATTTATCAGATACCTTGTGAATGTGGACTTTCATAAATAGGACAGACCCGGAGGGCTTTTAGTTTCCGTGTGAAGGAACACAAGGCCCTAAGTACGGAACTATGAACTGAAGAAGTCTTCTATAGCCCAACATTGTCACGAAAATAACCATAATATTTTTGTTTGAAAACGCTACGCTTACCGATAAACCTGACTCTACTATCAAGCTTAATATATTAGAAGCTTTCCACATATACCGGAACTAGTCACGGATTGTCAACGACATGACGTCGACTCCATTTCTTTCAAGCGCGTGGAAACAACTCACCAAAATCCGCGACGGTCAGAATTCTGATGATGTCTTCTTCTTGTTCTTCTTGATTGGAGGTTTAACGACCACCGTGAGCAACTCAATGGGCTATAAGCAGTCGCCCGTCCCTAATTTAGGGTCACTGGTTCCAGGGAAGGGAGAGAGCCAGTGCCGTAAGACAACAACAACATCCATGCCTGACCGGGATTCGAACCCAGACCCCTTGCGGACGAATGATCAGAGGCCAGTGCCTTAGACCACTGCGCCACTGGGGCGGCTCTGATGATGTCACAATGATTTGAATGTTTACGCTCCATTCGTCCTGAGGATGCAGAGCAAAACGCTCTGCAGAACTATAATCGATGTATAATAAACATTTTATTGTGAGAAAAGTTGCTAATTTTATTTTATCTTAACACCACAAGCTTAGTAATCATAAATTATATACTAGTATAGTCATATTATTTTGACTTATTTTATATTTTAAACTTTGTGCAGCTGGGTAAGGATACATACACTTCTTGTGGCCGAACTGAAAATGTTATCAACAACCACCGTGTGAACAATTCTTTGGGCTATAGGCATTTACTCGACCCCTAATTTAGGGTCACATTTTCCAGGAAGAGGGCAGAATCAGCGCCATAGGACTAGCGCACCACCCATTCCTCATCCGGTACTCCAGCTTGAACCAGTCTTAGACGAATGATCAGGAGCCAGCGCCTCTGACCACTCGGGCACCGGGACGATTGTTGTGCATATCGCCCAAATTATCCATTTATTTCCCTCGTTTTCTTTGCATAGTTTTCCTCTAATTTGCATGAGAGTATACACTGGGTGGACGATTTCTTAGACTCGCTTATCTAAAAACACCTTGGGCCACCTTTGCCTTTCAAAACCACAGCATTGGCACTGAGTCCACTAGGTGAAATTTCGGTTAAAAGTTGCTTACGCGTGTCAAATAGCATCTCCCAGTTCGCGCAGATTGAATGACAGTGAAGACGGACGTCTGATATCAGTTCCGACTTCACAAGTGGTCCAATGGATTCAGATCTGAGGACTGAGGTTGTCCATGAAGCTAGAAAATTTTCCCGAATTCGCTACGAAACAATACTTACATTTTCGCATGGAGCATTGTCCTGTAAGTATTCATCACCACGAGGGTAAGGAGTGACCGTGGTTGAGAATGATCTTGGGCATTCAGGACAGATCCCACTGGAAACAAGGGGCCAAAGTGTTTCTCCAAAAAACATGATCTACACGATCATACTGTGACCGCCAGATTGGGGTCACAACCATGCAAGGTGGAACCATGCTCTAATGTGGTTACCTCCAAATTTCCATGCCGCCCCGGAGGCGCAGTGGTCTAAGCGATGGCTTCTGATCATTCGTCCGACATGGGTCTGGGTTCGATCCCCGTGAGGCACGGATGTTGTGTTTGTCTTACGGCACTGGCTCTCACCCTTTCCTGGGGTCAGTGACCCTAAATTAGGGACGAGCGACTGCTTACAGCCCATCGAGTTGCTCACGGTGGTCGTTAAACCTGCAATCGAAAAAAATATATCATTTCCATGAGAACGTGATTCATCAAATGAGGTGACCCTTTCCCAATCTTTCAGGGTTAATTTCCAGAGCTCTCGAGCCTTCTGGAGACGTTTTGCCTTGTTCTCTGCATACAGGAATGATGTACAGACACATTATTTGCTGTTGCCACGCAGGCAGAGCAGTGTACGGTCAGTTATGTCCTGGGATGCCGATCGGCATTATCCTCGATTCAAATCCTCTGTTATTTGACTAACTTTTGTGAGTCTTTTGATGCGTATAAAATCTGGCTACCCTCTGCTCACTTCAGGCGTCGACTAGCCGTTTCAGATCACAGGTTATGTACTCACTATCGATTTTATACTGCGTCAACCACTTTTTGCATACTGTTTCCCTTCCAAATCCCACAAGAGTGCTGCAGTTTACTGATACTCGCATCACTCCTCCGAGCACTCGATATCATCCCATGTTGACCGACTGTTATCGAGAGCTCCGTTTGCAATTTCCTCGGGAGCACTATGACTGGACTTTGGATGAGTGGAAAAGAGTTGCCCGGTCTGATGAATTCATGTTCCAGCTCCAGCATTGAGTCCGTATTCGATGACGCGCAGGTGAATAGCTGCAAACAGACTGCACCATTGGGAAGGAAACAAGAGAGCGGCATCAGTATCATGGTATGAGAATTGTTTCTATGGACGTTACTGGATCTCTTTGTCTCCATTGCCTGATCCTATATAGGAAGTGCTTCGGATTAAGTGTTACGCTATATGTTGACTGTTCCCGGAAGGCATTGGACTTTTGTAGAAGGATAACGCCCAGCGTCACAAAGCTCGCATTGAGCCCGAACGGTTCGATGATCACGTGGAATGGTTCGAGCTATTTCGTATGGTGGCTTAAAGACCAAGTTCCCCAGACTTCAATCCTATTGAACATTTGTGGGATGCAGTGGAACGTAGTACTCTAAGGTCTACGTCAGTATCTGTTAAACGTCGCTGAACTCTGGGACTGCATTCTGTCCAGCTGGTACAGAATACCTGTGAATATCTTAGGAGGTCTAATGAAGTTGACGCCACGCCGGGTACAGGGGGTTATCGCAAGGTAAGAGGTTATAATGTTATAGGTCATGAGTATCTTATTTATTTATCTGAAGAATTTTGTCTTTTTTGCTTTAATATGTAAAACTATTGTTTGTCCTTTGTAGTGTTGGTCAGAAACAACTGGTCTGTCTCGCAAGAGCCCTTCTTAAGAAGACCAAAATCTTGGTTCTGGATGAAGCGACTGCCGCCGTAGATATGGAAACTGACAGTCTTATTCAAAATACTATTCGACAGGAGTTTGCTAAGCACACTGTCATCACAATTGCTCACAGATTGCACACTATCATGGACTATGACAAGTAAGCTTGAACAACTTCGAGAACATACTGTTTAAAAACTACTGTTAACGTAATTCTTTTCTTTGTTTCTTCGAGGGCACAGTTACAAATTGATTCTACCCACTGAAAGATTTCTGCAAAAAGGTTTGATCACAATGAAGTTTTCTCTGAGTAGGTCTGAATACTGCTGAACACACATGAAATATGATATCATATAATCTCAAGTTTATTGCAGAAGCCAAATTAAACAATGTAGTTTAAAATACAGTATATCACAGCAAATTCCTATCAAATAAGAATACATCAAAATGAAATGAACCAAAAGAAAGTAAATGAATTACGAGGGTCGTTCATTAATGAATACGAATATTGGAAATACTGCATGATACCTGGCATCTAGACTGCTGCTATTCCAACGTTAGATAGCCTCGGGTTAATACGGCTTTAACCCACAAGCAGCTGAGGCTCGATTACGTCGTGTGAGGTACACTAATTTCTCCTATCAGTCGCACGCTAGGGCGGATAAAGACATGAATCTATACTCGGGGCAAGGCTAACCTGACTATGGAGTAAAAGTTACGGAATGTGTACTTCCACTGCATAATATACTTCCACTGCATGATATATTTCCACTTGAAAAGCCAGTGTTCGAGTTTGAACTGAGACCTAAAAAGGACATATAGATGTTCTAAACGTTGTACTACACTGAAGAACAATTGAATTAGAGACAGCTGGCGTTATGCAAATGTGGCGCTGTGGGCGGCCCTGTAAACGGAAACGACATGACGTATGCAGCGATCCGACAATATAAGGAGTGATGCGACGGGAATCAGTAACAGTCGGACGCAGTATGGGTAAGACGACGGATCAAAGCGCATTTGATCGTGGCCAAATTGTCGGGGCCCGCCGAATGGGTCACTCAGTCTCGGAAGTCGTGCAGGCAGTAGGATTTTCACGAGCCACTGTGTCACAGGTGCATCGTGAGTACATTGAATCCAGTAAAACCATCCCTGCAAGGGCCAACTGCCATGGACAACAGCGTATGGATGAGCGGGGTCATCGTCGGCTAGCTCGCATGGTAACAGCGGATAGACGGCCCACAGTGCAAGAATCCACTCGGCAATTTAACGCTGGTGCACAAAAACGTATAAGCAACCACTCAATCCAGAACCATCTCCTCGCTATGGGGTACAGAAGCCATCGTCTCACGAGGGTACCGCTTCTGACCGCACATCACAGGGTGCAAAGATTAGCATGGGCACGGGAACATCGCCACTGGACCCTAGACATGTAGGAAAATGTTGCCTGGACTGATGAGTCAAGATTCACGTTGGTACTTGCGGATGGCAGGATACGAGTGCGGCGCAAACCACATAAAGCAATGGATCCTTCTTGACAGCAGGGTACTCTTCAAGCTGGTGGGGGTAGCATTCTCGTCTGGGGACTATTTATTTGGACTGAAATGGTACCCCTGGTACGTGTGACATCGCCCTCACAGGTCAACGTTACCGGGATATCCTGGGCGACCATTTGCCCTCGTTTGTGCGTCTTCAACATCCCACTGGGGACCTCATCCTGCAACAAGACAATGCAGCTCCCGAATTGTATCCGAATGGTTGGATGAACACTCCACCGACGTGACCTAGCTTCCTTGGCCAGCTAGGTCACATCTGGGATGCCATCGAGAGAGATGACCCCCTCTATTAAATCTTCGTGAACTGTGGGAGCTTGTTTAGGGTCGTGGATCCGTATGGCTTCCCAACGCTTCCGGTGTCTTGTCGAGTCCATGCCGAGACGAATCGCCGCCGTCATCAGGGCGAAAGGTGGTGCTACACGTTACTGGACAGGTATCTCTAATTCAATTGCTCTTCAGTGTATGTACATTATAAAAGTAAAGATCCCAGTTTCGGTCGAGTTTCTAAAAAAAACGTATTCGCATTTTGGAGAAGTCATTGTCACTACTGTTTTGATTCAGAGAGGCTATACACGGATGATATTTACTGCAAGCGGGAGGAAAGAATTGTGTTAGCCCGAGGGTAAGTGGGCAGATAATGGTTTGGCGATTAAGCTCGCTCCTTTTTTCGTGGTTACTGTTTTAAAATATTCATTCAGAAATAGTTTGTCTGGTGGTCAGCAAGGTCGAGAGGCTGTGCGGGTTGAGGAATCACATCGTGATGGAACGCGGGAAGTTTCCTTTTGTCTTGCCTTAAGTCACCCTTAGAGAGAAGGGTCCGCGCCACATGGCACCCCATTAGTGCGCGGAGAAATACTGATACACAAGAGATACCTTACCGGTGAATCCGTTTCAGAGCATTAACAGTGTAATCAATTTAGCTTTGCCCCGAGTATAGGTTATCACGGACAACGTTGGACCTCATGGTTCCCCAGGTAGAGAGTCGCGTCCCCCGTTGAAATTTACCGTCGGTTAACCCATTAACCGGCTAGAACGAATTAACACGGGGTTAGTAAAGTGCGCTGAAATCAGCTCAAATGAATATATTAGCTCGCTGTCTAAGAAGTTGGCCGGACGCGGCTGGAACGAGTGAACGTGCGCATCAGAACGAGTTTCTTTTCCCTTAGCTTTGTTACTCAAAGTGGTCATGTGGGGGAGGTGATTGACACTAAGCCTTTCAGACTAGTTACCTGCTAAAAGGGCTATATCAATGGAGATTGATCTATGAAAGGAGAGAGAAGATGTTTGAATGCCTTGTTTCTATCCAGTGACATGTTGTCCATGTCAGGGAAGTTAGCCCTTCATGCCTCTGGGGTCATGGAGCTGTAAATAAAGAGCTAAAAGGGAGCGCTTATCACCAGTGAGAGATTGTCGGCGCTGCTGAGATAAGAGTGCGAAAGGAATTGTTGTGGTGTAGCTTTTGTAAAACCCTGCCGCTATGTGAACATTTCTGTTTGGAAAGCGCATAAAAGTTTGTGCACCATTTGGTTTAGGTACATTTGTCGCTTAAAGGGTCACGGGCCGAAGGAGAACTTGGCCGCAGCACTGTTTTTCAATGGGTGTAAGTCTTGAAATGAAACCGTAACAAAAGGAGTCAGCCCAAGTTGACAAGTAACAGCCCAGCAGCAAATGTGCTTCGTGTTTCAGAGATCATCATCATGGACAAAAGACTCAACACTTGAGGAACTGCAGCATACAACAGGTCTGAGCCGTGCACTAATCCACGGAAACTGAACATGAAGACAGTCTATGCACTGTTACAGGGCTTGGAGCTGAGTTCTATTACAGCACCCTGTGTGGAAGGTTCGATTGGTTTTGCTCAGCAGTAAGTTCGGTATCGGTGGTATAATCCGTAATTCTCCCAAATGGAGCAGATAAATACAATACAAAGCATAGAAAAGTGAATCGACTGAGGCTAAATTTTGCAGTGAGGAAAACGTTTATTCAGATGTTACGGGGAATGTCATTAAGCTTTTGTCCGTCATTTTCGTGCTATCATTCTTTGAGTTCTCCCTCAGTATTCTACACCGCCGAAAATCCCTTTATCTCCTTCCGGCCATCCAAACTTCTTCCTTCATCCGTTCCGAGCAAGCCCCGAGGTTTTTCTGAGCTTCCTCAAAAAATTCACATCCTCTCTCGACTTTTTGCCACCGAGTCTCCCCTCTCATGCCCGGAGAGAGAAAACCCCCTTGGTCCGTCTTATTCCAAGAAAGCGCAGCCACGCCTTCACTCTCAAAAACTCTTATGTTCTTAATTGCTTACACTCTGCTGTGACCCGTGGGAAAGGAAATACTTTCTTTACCTTTTGCTGGCCTTCCATCCAAATGGCGGGAAATGAAATAAAATGATTCCAACTCACTATCTCTGAAAATGGCTACAGAATCTCGCTTCTGATAAATATGGAAGCCCCTGTTACAGCACACATCGTGTCATATGAACTGACGCCTCAACAGAAAGAGGTAGGGGCTCTAACTGCTCGCGATTCAAAATCCGGAACCCGAAGGTTTCTTTGCCAGGCTGGTCACAGGTGATGGGTCGTGGTTTCACTATCACTTTCCTGAAAAGAAACTGCTTTCTATGCAGAGAAAGCATGAAGGAAGTCCTGGTTCAAACAATTGTCAAGAAGCTCCATCTTCTGGGAAGCAGATGGCCACAGACTTCTGGGTTCTTGACGGTGGAATGACTTCCACGAAAGATAACAATGGAGTATACTGCAACACTATCTAGAGCCTCCGGATCAATCTGAGATGAGCACATGAAGTGCTGTTGCAGCGCGACAGTGTGAAGCTTTACACTTGCCGTGCAACAACATTAACATCCCTTAGATTCACAGTCTTATCACATCCACCATGTTGACCTAATTTGGCCCCCATCCGATTATGGATCCTTTGACAAGATTAGGAACCGCTGCGCTTGCGACGATTTCAGAATGTTGACGACTTGCAGAGAAGACTTCGCAAATCGGTACGAGCTCTCTCGAAGCATGTGGTTTGCTACAACCATCAGAACGTTACTAAAGATGTGTTATGGTGCGACAGTGTGGCTATCACCATATTGAAGCTTACACTGCATTTACCCGAATATAAGACGTCCCTCTCCCCATAAAATTATAGTGTTTGTAAGAAAAAGCATACATCTCACTTATGGGTACACATCAACTTTTTTTCTTTTTTTTTTTTTTTTTTTTGATTGGAGGTTTAACGACCACCGTGAGCAACTCAATGGGCTATAAGCAGTCGCCCGTTCCTAATTTAGGGTCACTGGTTCCAGGGAAGGGAGAGAGCCAGTGCCGTAAGACAAACACAACATCCATGCCTGACCGGGATTCGAACCCGGACCCCTTACGGACGAATGATCAGAGGCCAGCGCCTTAGACCACTGCGCCACCGGGGCGGCACACATCAACTTAATTAAACTTAATTCTAAAATTGACTTAAACACAGTAAAGCAAATTTATCTGAAGTAAAGTGAAATTAAATAATCTGGTAAAACTGATTTCAACAGTGATCGAAACCTAATGAATTCAAATAATTTAAAGCTGATTAAACTCAGCGAACATAAATATTTTAATAGACCAATAAAATAAGGTCTTCTGACTGATATCTCAACTTTAACCTTCCTTTTGAGTTTTAATTGTTTTGTAAATTTTGTTACTTCTCGGTTGGAATTTCCTTCTGAACGTCACTTCCCTGAATTTCCTTATACGTTTTGGCAACACTAACAGTGGGTCAAAATTAAATAAAAACTATACACAGAGTAAGAAGAGTGGTGGTAAGATCACGTGACGATATACTGATATACATTGCCATGTTAACTTGATACTACGAGAATTCAAGATTTATATGCAAGTCGTGTTGCATGTTATTGAAGTTTTTGTGAAACTTCTACGGTCGTGTTACTTCAACAAATGGAAGGAAATAAAGGTTATTTGGATTTTATTTGTAAGTTGCTCATTCACACGAACTCTTGTTAATGTTAAAATAACTATGATATTTCAAAAGTAAGTCTGCAAAAACATGACATTAAAACGTCGTAGTCTCAGATTAACAGAAACTGCACTTCTCATGATCGCCATTCTTGCAAAAAATATTTTTTAAAGGCCAAAAGAATGTTGAACTCGAAAATGTTGTGGAATACTAGCTTTTTAACCGTATGTTTAATGCCTCACTTTCTTCTTTGCTAAATATGGTACATTTTATAATCGCTGAAGATAATCACATAATGCGAATCCTATATTTTATATAATCCCACCTAACCACTCAGAGAATCATCAGTGATTGGTTGGTAATCACAGCTTGGACACTGCTTATGTTACACTACAATATTGATGGACCAGGACGAATCTTCACGTAAAGGGAATGAATTTTGTGGAATACTAGCTTTTTAACCGTATGTTTAATGCCTCACTTTCTTCTTTGCTAAATATGGTACATTTTATAATCGCTGAAGATAATCACATAATGCGAATCCTATATTTATATATAATCCCACCTAACCACTCAGAGAATCATCAGTGATTGGTTGGTAATCACAGCTTGGACACTGCTTATGTTACACTACAATATTGATGGACCAGGACGAATCTTCACGTAAAGGAAATGAATTTGTTTACAATGAGTCATCTCTAGCAGGGGGCAGTGGTTTAACGTGGTATCAGAACCACAACGGGTGAACCAGCGATAATCACTACTTATGTTACACAATGAACAAAATGGCGCTAACCAAAGCTCCAAGAGAACGGGGATACACTTGTTTATAACGAAGAGTCTCTGTTCCGAGGCCAATGGCTTAACGGGACTTCAGTACCACGGCAGGAGTTAGGTCAGCGGTACACGAACCGAGGGACCCTTTCAGCCTCAATTTCTCAACGCTAACCGCTAGGCCACCACTGCTTTGGACCATTACTTGTAGGCAAGTGAGTTATAATACAGTCGATGTTTACATGCTTCTTGTTAAAGTATTTTCAATCCAATAATTGTTTAAACTTTTGAAATATGATACAATCTGTAATATTTTTCAGGGTAATAGTGATGAATGCTGGAAAAATTGTGGAGACTGGAAAACCATCAGAATTAGTACAGAAACCAAATTCTTTATTCTTTGCTTTAGCGCAGGATGCTGGACTGACTTGAATTACATGTCGAGTTACTTTCTTTGATGCTCATAAGTGTTACACAGTAATAAGAAAGCAGGCTTATTTATCAGACAAAGATGACCATCTTTTTCGTATAAGATTCTTCTAGAAGTGCTTAATATGAAAACGAACCTTTCCAAAAAGCAAGTTCTGCAGGCCTTAATTAAACTCAGTCTTTTTTTTTTTTTTTTTTTAATCTGTATGAAAAGATTGTTTCCTCAAAAGAGCTTTAAAGTAATGGATTGCATTTTTGTTGTATTTATTGACAAAGGAAATCTTCCAGAATCCTATGTTTTATATGTTTTAATAGTGTTTGACAAATGTGGGTTGTGATCAAGAATACTTGTCCACAGTTTTGCAATAAATGAATTAAACAATATTGCTTTTCTCGGATTATATCTCTATCGTGGTCGTATTTTTCTAGAAAATTATGACTTTCTCATATAGTCAGGAATTAAAAAGTAAATAGGAAAAGAACTATTTCCGTTTCAGAGGAGTAGTTGATTCTTTTGTTTTTAATCGACTGCTGTATCTTTGATGGGGGATTATTTTTTAAGTTGAGCTTTCGTAAATAGTTCTTCACAGTAAGAATGCGCTCAGAAACATCGAAGGCAGAGAAAAGTTTCCCATTCTTAATTTGTCCGTATACAAACACCGTGGAATGAGAATTGACTACTGAAAAAATTCAGACGCCCACCATTGTCTTTTAAAAGCGTATGAGGACAACACTGGAATTATAGGGACGCACTCACGCATGAAGTGTTTCTTTAAATTGAAAAAAAAATCGAGACTGTACCCTGGTACACTTTGTAGATAATATATATATGTATATACAGTATATATATAGGCGAAATTTTGACAAGAGTGAACGATTTCTACTCCAAATTATATGAAAGGGATGATACATGTACTCCAGACATCATGAAAAAGGTACCAGTACCAGAGTTCTTTCAGTCCTCCCAGCAGAAGTTGCACATGCAATCAAGAACATGAAGCAGTGAAAAGCTCCAGGAGAAGATGGAATTACTGTAGACACCATACAAGAAGTAAGTGAAGAAATTGAAACAGTACTCGCCCAAGTTTTCACTCGATGCCTTAATGACGGGAAGATTCCCGAGGGTTGGAACAACGCTACAATGATCCTGCTACATAAAAAAGGTGACATTGAGGATCTCAGGAACTACAGACCTATCAGCCTCCTATCAGTGGTTTATAAAATCTTCACTAAAGTTCTTTCACACCGCTTGAAGGTAACACTGGACATGGCTCAACCGAGAGAACAAGCTGGATTCAGGAGTGGCTACAGCACTATAGATCATATCCACGTACTGAGAGAACTAATTGAAAGAGCGAGAGAATATGAACTTCCATTGTGCATGACTTTTATCGATTATGAAAAGGCCTTTGATTCGGTGAAACCATCAGCAGTTACAATGGCTTTGAAATCCTGCGGTATTGAAGATGCATACATTACTATTATTAATAACATCTATGAAAATGCAAGTGCAAAGATTCGGCTGTTTGAGAATACAGCACATATAAAAGTTGGAAAGGGAGTGAGACAAGGTGACACCATATCTCCCAAGCTCTTTAATGCCACATTGGAAAATGTCTTTCAATCACTGAACTGGGAAAACAAAGGGATACAGATTAATGGAGATTATCTAACTCACCTTCGTTTTGCTGATGACGTAGTCATTTTTGCAACTACCCCATCAGAGCTGCAGAGTGTGATCCAGGAACGTGCTGACAAGAGTAAAGAAGTGGGATTAAAAATGAATTTTCATAAGACAAAAGTGATGTACAATGCTTTTACAAGAAACGAAGATTTGTCGATTGATGGGGAAAAGCTGGAGATAACCAATACCTACATTTATCTTGGACAGCAGATATCAAGTGAGGGTCACACTGATGAAGAAATTAATCGGTGTATAAAACTTGCCTGTAGAGCTTTTGGAAGAAACAGCATAATTTTCAAGAGCAATATGCCATTATGTCTTAAAAGAAAAGTGTTTGATCAATGCATCTTTCCAGTGCTTACGTATGGTGCAGGACGTGGACCTTAACTAAAAGAGACATACAAAGGCTGCAGACAACTCAAAGAAGCATGGAGAGGTGCATGCTTGGTGTAACCAGGAGAGATAAGAAGAGGAACTCGTGGATCCGAAAAATGACAAGAGTGGAAGACATCATGATCACAGTTAAATCCCTGAAATGGCAATGGAGTGGACATGCTTCCAGAAGGACAGACCATCGATGGACACCCGAAATTTTAGATTGGATTACAAGGCACAGGAAAAGATCCAGAAGACCACATGGGAGATGGGTGGATGAAATTCGAACGTATGCGGGGGTTACATGGAGGAGACTGGCACAAGACAGACCGTTGTGCAAGAAGCTTGGAGAGACCTTCGTCCAGCAGTGGATTGATAATGGTTGACGATGATGATGATATACTATGGATCTTTCGCATGCCAAGATATCTGTGGGTGTGAAGGAAAAAGAGTGATTTGAGAGTATATATTTATTTATACTAACAGCACATTAAATTTATACGCGTCAAACACTCACGACCATACCCAGCCGCAGTCCCGTACATACTACGCGGAATTAAATCATAAACAATAAGGTTTACTAATTCCTGACATTGAGCTGTACCTAAGTAGTTCAAGTACTATTTATTCATAAAACGAAGAAAAAATTAAAAATTTAGATTAAAAACGGGTAATGAGTATTAACACACGAAGATCGGTGTGAAATGGATGTGAAAAATATTTACAAATGTTGACGAGTGTGAATTCGAAAGACACACATTTTTTACAAATGGTATTGCGAATGTCTTCGAAACAAATGTGTATTTACAAAAAGCGAAGAGTGTGAACTTTAAGATATGCAAATTAACAGATGGTGGTGAATGTGATCTCGAACAAACTGCGCTTGAGTTTTGGATACGCAGATCACCAAGTCGTTGATAACAGTTGGAGGGCAGAAAAGAAGCAAAGAATGCAATGCAGTGCAAGTTCGCAAATAACGCTGAAAGTGAGATGAGTCATGTGACTTCCGGGTTGGCTAAG
Source organism: Macrothele yani (assembly GCA_039090855.1). Taxonomy (NCBI): domain Eukaryota; kingdom Metazoa; phylum Arthropoda; class Arachnida; order Araneae; family Macrothelidae; genus Macrothele; species Macrothele yani. The sequence continues at coordinate 48,869,178 of CM077012.1, forward strand.
GTCAGAGTTCTCGTGATGTGAAGCCGGAAACGTAGAAAAACTGAAGAATTAATGTACAATTTTTTTTTTTTTTTGATTGGAGGTTTAACGACCACCGTGAGCAGCTCAATGGGCTATAAGCAGTCGCCCGTCCCTAATTTAGGGTCACTGGTTCCAGGGAAGGGAGAGAGCCAGTGCCGTAAGACAAACACAACATCCATGCCTCACCGGGATTCGAACCCGGACCCTGTTCGGACGAATGATCAGAGGCCATCGCTTAGACCACTGCGCCACCGGGGCGGCAATGTACAATTTAAATACACTTTATCGCAAACTAATTGGGGTTTATATCCTAAGTCGAATTCTTTTTTGATGAACTGAAAGCCATCCTGTTTACATAGACCATTTAACATGAAATTGAGAAACAGCTGAGATTTTAAGTGATTGTATTCTAGTTGTAGTCGGCATTTTACGGAAAATGCTACATAGAAATCTGCTTGCTCTTTTTGCAGAAAGATGAGAGGTTGTTTTTTTTTTTTTTTTATTGGAGGTTTAACGACCACCGTGAGCAACTCAATGGGCTATAAGCAGTCGCCCGTCCCTAATTTAGGGTCACTGGTTCCAGGGAAGGGAGAGAGCCAGTGCCGTAAGACAAACACAACATCCATGCCTGACCGGGATTCGAACCCGGACCCCTTACGGACGAATGATCAGAGGCCAACGCCTTAGACCACTGCGCCACCGGGGCGGCATGAGAGGTTGTATTAAGAAGTTTCATTTGCACATGATTGATGATTGATTTGGTCAAAATAAAAATAATGGGGCAAATGTCAGAACGGCAAGCTGTGCTGGTTTCACGAGCGAAAATAAATAAGTAGTCGTGGATGGAATGAGTAGCATGGCATGCTGAATGTCTGATTCGCGACTGCTTATAGCTCACTGAGTTGCTCGCGGTGGTCGTTAAAACTCCAATCAAAAAAATAAAAATGCGTGATTCGGAACGTATATTGAAGCAAAAGAGTAATGATAGGACATTGTTGATAAACATTAGTCAGATTGGCTGGAACTTGACAATAAGCGCAGTCCGGGGAAGGAACGATGCGAAAGCGATGAAGGGTGATAGGGGTGGGGAGTCTTTTATAGAGGAAAAGCCACTGAATGTCTGTCTTTCGGGGGAAGGGAGGGCGGAACTTAGTGCACTCCAGGCACGTGTGACGGAAGAGTCCGGGAGATTGTGAATTGGGACTGGTGTAACATCACGGAGCAAAAAGGAATATAACTGTTTCGTGGTAATATGGGCAAGTAAGATGTCGGAATTATGAAGCTTGAGTGAGAATGATAAAATATCTGCAGCAGAAGGCGAGTAAATAGTTTGATTAATGAATGTTATTGACATAAAACTAATGAAAGAAGATATGAGTCATGAATGTAAATATTTACTAAGCTATGGTGGCGGCAATAGTAAGTATTTAGACTGTTTAGAATTTCAAAAACCACATTTATTTTTATTATCATTATATACAGCATTATTCAGATTTAGACGAACGTAAGAAACGACCGTAACACCGATGAAATGTGATGTAGATATTATTGCTTGTCCCTCTGCTTCCCTTGTAACTCCATATATAATCTACCTCAGTGATCAGCCATACTCACCGCATACCATTACAACCAAGCTGCTTTAACAACACCTGATTACTCATTTCATCAATCCGATACCTTCACAGTTCCAGCTGATGAACAAGCACCCACCTGGACTGACGCTCTTCACTCATTTGCTTCACCTAAAGCACGAGATGTGCATTGGCTTTATCTGCATCAACGTCTAATCACTCCACGAACTTTACATCGATTTGGCCACCTAATTTCTCCAAATTGTGTTTTCTGCAACACCGTTGGTGTGATGTGCATCATTCATATTCTGCCTGTCTAATCCTACGACCGTTAGTTTCATTAATGTTTCACCTTCTGGAAAAAGTGTGTACATCGCAACACACGATGTTTCACTAACATTTCCTTCAAAGCCATCATCCATCTCATAATCAAGTATGTAAATTTCTAGTTCTGCAAGCTAAGTTCGCCATTTAGTTTTTCCAAGTAAAAAGTCTCAGCCACAGAAATCTTCGTTCTTACACTTTTTCTCGAAAATTCATGTGTACATGTTTTCGTTCATGCATTTGTGCTGCTTTTGAAACCGGATTACAATTATGCTGTTAATAAACATACCACTCGAGATTTTTTTCACAAATGGGCACCATGTGCCACATGGTTCGAAATACGAAACGAAACTGTTATACTACTACAGAACTCTTCATATACTACCCGTTGATTTGTGCTTTCTTTTTAATGTACTTATTATACACTGAAGAGCAATTGAATTAGATATATCTGTCTAGTAACGTGTAGCACCACCTTTCGCCCTGATGACGGCGGCGATTCGTCTCGTCATTGACTCGACAAGACACCGGAAGCGTTGGGAAGCCATACGGATCCACGACCCCTGAACAAGCTCCCACAGTTCACGAAGATTTGATGGAGGGGGGAAGGTAATCTCTCTTGATGGCATCCCAGATGGGCTCAATGGGATTGAGGTCAGGGGACCTAGCAACCCCAGGAAGCGAGGTAACGTCGGTGGAGTGTTCATCCAACCATTCGGATACAATTCGGGAGAGATGGCACGGTGCATTGTCTTGTTGCAGGATGAGGGCCCCAGTGGGATCTTGAAGACACACAAACGGAAGCAAATGGTCGTCCAGGATATCCCGGTAACGTTGACCTGTGAGGGACGATGTCACACGTACCAGGGGTCCCATTTCAGTTCACGTAAACAGTCCCCAGACGAAAATGCCACCCCCACCAGCTTGCAGAGTACCCTGCTGGCAAGAAGGATCCATTGCTTCATGTGGTTTGCGCTGTACTCGTATCCTGCCATCCGCATGTACCAACGTGAATCTCGACTCATCAGTCCAGGCAACATTTTTCCACATGTCTAGGGTCCAGTGGCGATGTTCCCGCGCCCATGCTAATCTTTGCACCCTGTGATGTGCGGTCAGCAGCGGTACCCTCGTGGGACGATGGCTTCTGTACCCCATAGCGAGGAGATGGTTCTGGTTGTGTGGCTGCTTACACGTTTTTGTGCACCAGCGTTAAATTGCAGAGTGATTTCTTGCACTGTGGCCCGTCTATCCGCTGTTACAATGCGAGCTAGCCTCATCCACACGCTGTTGCCCACGGCAGTTGGCCCTTGCAAGGATGGTTTTACCGGATTCGATGTACTCATGGTGCACCCGTGACACAGTGGCTCGTGAAAATCACAGTGCCAGCACGACTTCCGAGATGGAGTGACCCATTCGTCGGGCCCCGACAATTTTCCCACAATCAAATGCGCTTAGATTCTTCGTCTTACCCATACTGCGTCCGACTCTTACTGATTCCCGTCGCATCACACCTTATATTGTCGGATCGCTGCATACGTCATGTCGTTTCCGTTTACAGGGCCGCCCACAGCGCCACATTTACATAACGCCAGCTGTTTCTAATTAAATTGCTCTTCAGTATATTAAGGACAATATTTGCTATTGTGAAATCATTAGAGAATATTTTCATTTTATAGACTAGAGTCATGAAGACTCGTTATCAGTGAGTAGTCTCACTTTTTGTACATATGTTCTTTTTGAATATAATTGTGTTTAATTTGTATAGCTTTTGTTTATAAATAAATTCTGAACTACGAAAGTCCATCTGCGCACGCGCAAGCTAAAATCTGACCTCAAGATAGAAAGGAAAGCAGAATCGCAAGTGAAGTGGACTGGTGGCTTTTGGTCAAGGATATGTACAGGTTACACCCCAGCGTGTTATGCATAATTTTAAAGCTCTCGTACATAGCAGATAACTCACTCACTCGAATACCCCCCCCCCCCCAAGTGGGTTCCGAAAGGAAGCCAAATTTCACTAGGAAGCTTAATTTACTACTGCCAGGAAAAATGCATAGCATCAAAATGCATTTTTCTAATGGCTTTTATCACATTTAGCATCAGGTTCTCGAAATTTACGCAGATTGTCACGAGATATTGTTCCGTTTATGCAAAACCTGATGAAATACAGTTCGGCGATAGTTTAGTACAATATATTGTTGATTAATAATTGAATTAACTATTGGTTGCGTCAGCCACTTCATAGGACAGCATGCGGCACGATCAGATTTCAATGGTTTTGACTAGTTTTGTTACCCAAAATTCGAATTTTTTACTTGGGATTTACTTTACTGCTACCGGGAAAGATGCATAGCATAAAAAAAATTACCATGGAATTTGCAACAGTATCGCCTAATGCGCCGTTATTGGTGTCTGTCTGGATAGACTTTTTAAAGCGAAAATATATTTCTCATTGTACTTCCCATTCTCATTGTCGTCGAAAAAGGTGAAACAATCTTTGACGGAGTCTTAAAACCACGATAGCGAAATGGGTCGGCACAAAATGGCACCCTTCAGAGTCAACGTCACACGAAAAAAAATTCTCACATTTAGGGAGTCGAAAAAGATCTTTTGAAACGAAAAATTAAACGCAGTCGGTGCATTTCTTCCGTTTTCAGCAACAGGTATTTTGCGCACAGGAGTCGGCAAATCATAACCAGGTCATCATGGTATAAACAGCTAACAAGCTTAATAAGAAATTAATGGTAAATGATTTCACAGGCAGTGGTGTTTGGAGACTCATACGTAAGCTCATCAACAACTTTCAATGACCTTTCAGACAGGATTAGAGATACGTAAATCAGGGTGTCTCCCGACCTCATTGCGACGTGTCATAAAAAAAAGTATCCAGACTGGTTGCACGAGTTCGGAATCTTTTTTTTTTTTTTTTGGATTGAAGGTTTAACGTGAGCAATTCAATGGGCTATAAGCAGCCGACCGTTCCTAATTCAGGGTCACTGGTTCCAAGGAAGTGAGAAAGTCAGTGCCGTAAGACAAACACAACATCCATGTCCCACCAGGATTCAAACCCTGACCTTCTCGAAAGAGTGTTCATAAGTCAGCGCTTAAGCAACTACTCCATCAGGGCAGCGTGTAAGTTCGGAATCGAGCGACACAGCAGGAAGCGGTTTGGCACAGGTCGACCTTGTAACCTACTACGCATGTGCCGTGAATACCTCCCCTGCTCGTTCGGATTTTTTTACCGTAGTACTTTGTTCTTGCTGTTCGTCGCATTTGCCATTTCGGAAAAAAAACTGTTCAACGAATTTGCATCAGATTTTGTCATAAACTGGGAGAAACTTGCAAAGACACATACTTACAGTCTCTGGGGAGAATAGTTTGAGTCGTGCAATAGAGTATTATGAGTGGTATAAACGTTTTAAAGATGATCGTGAAAGTATTGACAGTGATGAGCGGTCTGGGACGACTGGAACCAGCAAAAGTGAAAACTATGTCGCACTTGTGCGAGAAAAAACGCAGAATCAGTATTCGTAAGTTATCTTAAGACTTCAACATTTGTTTCGGTTCAGTTCAGTCGATTCTTACGGACGATTTGGGTAGGAGACGCATCTCAGCCAAATTTGTGCAAAAATTGCTCTCAGCAGAGTAAAAACAGGCCCGTGTTTCAGCTGCTAGTGACCTGCTTGACGACGAAATTTTTTAAAAACGACGAAATTTTTTTAAAAACTATCACAACTGTTGATGAATCGTAGGTTTATGAGTATGACTCCGAAACTGAGGCCCAGTATTCACAGTTGAAGACACGAAACTCTTCTTCCATTCTGGATGAAAGACAACTGTTGAAATAAGCATTGTAAAACGAATTCAGTCATCAAATTTTAACAACAAAATATCGGAGAATGAATTTTAAAAATCCGCTTATAATTGAATATGACATCAGACCACGCTCAATAAGGGATTTTATTTTTACTAGATAATTATTTTCCTTTTGGAAAATTTGGTTTTCACAAAATCACGAGTCTCCTGAACACCCCATTTTTATCTAAGTCACTATGAAATCACCTGAAAGTTGAAATGTGTACATGTCACGCAGCAATCTTCCTGTGCAATTCATTTTTCTATTTATTTGATCACCTAATGCGCAGCGCTATAAGTATCTCTTCCTTGAGTAGAAGCCTGTTTTAAAAGTACCCATGATGCAGTATCAGCAAATCGTTGTTTCTTTGAAGACAAATGTGGGTGGGACACAGATTTCGGAATATCTCTGTCTGTGAATCGCTTTGTACTCTGTGTCCGTCTTTGGATAAGGGGGTAGGGACGATGGGCCATCACGATGTCTACTAGTGTATCCTTCAAGATTATAAAAAGGAGGTTACGGCCTTCCAATGATCCTGGACTCCAGGTCCAACGACCTACATCCAACTGTAGTTAGTTTTAGCTTAATTTATAACAGCATGCTTGGTCCAGAGGTACTTTTCTTATGTAAGTACAGAGAATTATTTTGCTATCATTTCAGAGCAAACGTTTAACATACAGATAAAAGGAAACTTTTTTTAAAAAGGAAATAACTCTTCAGATAGATATAAAGCTAAAATGAAGTCAACGATTATCATTCATAAATAGAAACATAATCACTCGTTCATTCCAAAAAATCCAGAAAAAATAATCCGAGAAAGTGGGCCATTTCTCGAGTGATTCACCGGTAAATGTCCGGGTGTCCCGTTAGGCCAATCCGCTCCTGCCTGTTGGACACATCGGCATGTTGGAGCTGGAACGTGGGCTCATCGGACAGGGAAATTCTTTTCCAGTCGTCCAGAATCTAGTCCAGGGGTCAGGAACCTGCGGCCTTTTGGGTGAATCAAATTTTTCAGAGCAAATGCTATTACTTTTATTAATATGTTTTTGTTTCGTATATTATTTTTATTTTATTCTTAAAATGGCCTCATTTAAAGTACCAAAGAGTAAAAGAAGATTCAACGAAATAACGCTCCCCGACTGACGGCCACAATTAAAGTATTAGTAAGTCATACTAATTTTTGACACCAGCTACGCTCATGATTTCGTTTTATGCCTCCTAAAGAACTACAGATGAAATTCATTAAGCTCTCAGAAGATGGCATTTTAAAGTCTTTATTTGACGCTAAGAAAGATCCAATTGAAATATGGTAAAATGCCATAGAACAAATACCCACTCCTTCAGCAACATGCACAATAAATGCTTTTTTGCTTTTCAACCACTTATTGCTGCGAATCTACATTCTCCTACCTAACCAAAATCAAGACGCCCTTAAGGTCACAAATGACGGATACCAATCTAGAGATCAGTTAAAACTGCTGACATCCATGTTGCAATCAAATATTCAAATGCTTTCCGACAAAAATCAGTCATAACAAAGTCATTAAAAGGTTAGTAAACTTTAGAAATAAAACTTTTTTTTTCATTTTTTGAAGTTAGTACATAGTAAGACTTTTTACAAAATAATGTACATCTTGAAGTATATCTAATTGAAGTTTCTTGCCCGGTGGCGTAGAGGTCTAAGCGCTGGCTTATGACCATTCATCCGAGAAGGGTCCAGGTTCGATTCCCGGTTGGCATGGATGTTGTGTTTGTCTTACTGTACTGGAGGTCTCCTTTCCCTCGAACCCGTGGCACTAAATTTGGGACGGACGACTGCTTATAGCCCATTGAGTTGCTCACGGTGGTCGTTAAACCCCGAATATAAAAAAAAAAAAAAAAAGTTTCTTGAATGCGGCCTTCCAACATGACAAAGTTCTCCACCTCTGGTCTAGTCTGCGTGGTCCCTTGTTAATTACATGGAGAGATTGCAATCACAATCGATCGATATAAGCTTATGAAAGGGAGTCAGATTCTTTAGGCCCAACCAAAAGAATCTCTGCTGGATTCCTCACACCACTAACCCATTCCCCTTTGAAACTCTGAGAAGTTCCTCCTCTCCTCCATTGCACAGCTTCGTACTGCCTCACCTTGTCCATTCCGTTTATATTGCGCGACTGTTAGTGACGCGTCTATTCATGAATACAGGTGTGGTCATAATGATCTGGCACATTATTACACGTAGAAAGATGATCTGTACGACCTAATACTCCAGAATTTATCTTATAGTTCTTGAACGAGCACGTTGTGGGTATTAGTTTGTTTTACTTGGATAATTAATTATGATTCAAACTAATACTTGAACATAAACTGCACTGTAAAGCACTAATCTGATTATATGTAGGCTAAAGCTTAAAACCTGCAGAATAACGTAAATGGCTTTACTGTAAAGCTTGTTGAATTCTCGTGGATGAATCGTTTTTGTTGAATCAAGGGTAGCTTCGAACTTAATAGCTGAAAAAATGGAACATAACGTTTAGGAATTCAGTGAAAACAAGGTCTACTTACAAATGTTCACTTTATATCTGTCCGCATATCACTTAATCATCCGCAAGTCGTTAGCACATAAGATGCGTTGATATAACTTCAAACACCATAAACATGAATGCTTAAAGTACAATAATCGTATGTCTCTACTCAGATTTAATATAAACGCATAAGTCATTCCTGAAAGATTGCACCTAATTCATTACAGATTGCACATGAATCGCTCCTGTAAGATTGCCTTGCTAACATTGCGTTTTAGACAAAACGAATAATTAAACTGCCTTCCAAAGATTGATAACATTGCCTCCTGAAGACACAACACATTCCTTCTTATCTTTTGCTTTCAATTACGTAATTGTACTTTGACCTGCTGCCAGAGTTGCCAAACCACAAATTCGTCCAGAGAAATAATGTAGAAGGTGCATGAATATGCCATCTAAGGTTATAAGAAGTACCTAGTCTAAGGGTGGGGAACCTCCTAGACCATTAAGTGTGGCCTTTTGAATGAATCCAAATTTTGCAGAACAAATTCTTTTACTTTTATTAATATGTTTTTGCTCGTCTCTTATTACTTTTATTCTAATATTAAAATGCCCGAATTTAAAATACCAAAAAGAGTAAATGAAGATTTTTTTTTTTTTTTTTTTTTTTTTTTGATTGGAGGTTTAACGACCACCGTGAGCAACTCAATGGGCTATAAGCAGTCGCCCGTCCCTAATTTGGAGTCACTGGTTCCAGGGAAGGGAGAGAGCCAGTGCCGTAAGACAAACACAACATCCATGCCTGACCGGGATTCGAACCCGGACCCCTTACGGACGAATGATCAGAGGCCAACGCCTTAGACCACTGCGCCACCGGGGCGGCTAAATGAAGATTCAACCAAATACTGCTACCCGAATGACAGCCACAATGAAAACATTAGTAAGTCATAAAGGCTATTTTGACACCTGCTACGCTCACGATTTCGTTCTACGGCTCCTAAAGAACTACAGATGAAATTGATTGAGCTTTCAGAAGATGATATTTCAAAGTCCTTATTTGAAGCTAAGAAAGATCCAGTTGAAACATGAAAAAATGCAATAGAATACCCATGCCTTCGGCATCATACACGAAAAAATGCTTTCTTGCTTTTCAACCACTTATTGCTGTGAATCTACATTCTCTTACCTAACCTAAATCAAGGCGCCCTTATGGTCACGAATGAATGTTACCTACATAGAGGATCGGCCAAAAGGGCGGACCTCCATGTTGCAACCAAATATTCAAATGCTTTCCAACAAAAAAGCAGTCACAACAAAGTCATTCAAAATGTTAGTTAACTTTAAAATTAACACTGTTTTTTTTTTCATTTTTTGGAATTAGTTAGTAGATAGTACGATTTTTACCAAATAATGCACATTTCGAAGTATATCTAATTAAAGTTTCTTGAATGCGGACTTGTTAGATAACAACTAAATTAATGCGGCCTTCCAACATGAAAAGGTTCCCCACTTCTGACCTAGTCCTTAGTTTAGGGCTACTGGTTCGAGGGAAGGTACAGGACCACTGCCATAAGACACGCACACCACCCATACCATTGCCGCCCCGGTGGCGCAGAGGTCAAAGCGTTGGCTTGTGACCATTCGTCCGAGATGGGCCTGGGCTCGAATACCGGTGTGGCATGGATGTTGTATTTCTCTTACGGCTCTCCCTTTCCTGAAGCCAGTGGCCCGAAATTAGGGACGGGCGACTGCTTACAGCCCATTGACTTGCTCACAGTGGACGTTAACCTCCCTCCCAAAAAACAACAATAACAACAACAACAACACTCATGCCATCTGCAGGACTCGAATCCAAGACCAACTCATTCAGCTGTTTATCTTATGGGGACAGAAAGTTTAACGACCCTCGTCAGGGTCGCTAAAGATACCAGGTACGTATCTCTAACGGCAAAGCTCAATAAACGCATGGCAGCTTGATAACTCTTCCTAGAGCTTGTCTCGGCACCAGGAAGATCAGTAAAATGGTGGATGGACCTAGATGGTTTGGGGAAATAGGATTGTATGCTAGAAAATCTAGGGTCTATATCCCCCTTTCTTGAGGCTTCAAAAGAGCCCTGTTAGCATGGAGTAGGCAGCACCGCAATTGGGTCCCTCAGCAGTGAGGACATGTACTATTTACAGACGAGTAAACATTTTCGCCAACAAGGGATTCTCAACGCCAGCACATCTGGAGAGAAGTTGACTCTAGAAATCAGCATTATTATTATTATTATTATTATTATTATTATTATTTATTGCAGGTTTAACGGCCACCGTGAGCAACTGAATGGGTTACAGGTAGTCGTCCGTCCCTAATTTAGGGTCACTGGCTCCAGGAAAGGGAGAGAGCTAGAGCCGTAAAACAAACACAACATATAAACCTCACCGGGATTCTAACCCGGATCCAACTCGCACGAATGATCAGAAGCCATTGCTTTGACCACATCGCCACCGCCTTCCGAAATCACCCTTGCAATATAGTAGAAAGGGACAGCTTTGAAGGTGGAGGGGTAATGGTGTGGGTAGGTATCACTATTGGCAGTCGTACCTCTCTACATGTCTTCGATATACAGTAGGAACTTTGATTGGCCACAGGTATCGGGGAGAGATCCTAAATCACAGTACACAATTTTTTTGAGGTGCTGTTGGTTCAGAATTTGTTTTCATGGACGATAATGCTCGTTCTCATACGGCGAGGCTTGTGGATGAATACGTGGAAAGTGAAGACATACAATAAATGGATTGGCGAGTCAGAACCCTAGATCTTAGCTCCGTCGAGCTAACTTGGTATTATAGCTTAGGACGACAAGTCATTGACCCCTCCGGCAACAACTTAAGAGGTATAGGAACGTCTCCCTACTGAGCTCCTGGACCACCTTGTTGGTAAAGTACGAGGCAGGGGCGGATCCAGAAGCTTATCTGGGGGGGGTCACACACACGTATAAACTGGCATTGAACGAATTTTTAAGCACTTTTACCATAAAAAAAAATTGGTCGACCGGGTGCTCAGTGGTACGAGGCTCTGGCTTCATATCATTCGTCGGAGATGTGTCTGGATTCGAATCTAGGGGGGCCTGTGCCTGTCTTACAGCACTGGCTCTCCCCAATGCTGTGCCTGTCTTACAGCACTGGCTCTCCCCCTTCACCGGAAAGAGTGACTCCAAATTAGGGACGGATGACTGCTTATAGCCCATTTAAGTTTTTTTTTTTATTATCATCATTATTGCGGGTTTAACACAACCACCGCGAGCAGTTCAATAGGCTGTAAGTAGTTGCCCGTCCCCTAATTTAGAGTCACTGGCTACAGGAAAGGAAAGCCAGAGCAGTACGACAAACACAATATCCATGCCTCACTCGGGATTCAAACCCAGACCCATCTCGGATGAAGACCACTTGGCTACCGGCCCCATTCAGTTGCTCACGGTGGTCGTTAAACCCCCAAACGAGAAAAACAAAAAAAGAATTTCTTTAAGTTTTTAAATCACAACGTGCGAACGACAACTGAAAAATCATCGCTATTTTTATGGTGGTCGATTGCCAACTTTTCGAAGAAACGAGTTTGGCACTTTTTAAAACTCATTCCTCGAAAAGATCTTTCAGAATAAAAAGTTTGAGCCCTTCTATGAGAATACTTTATATGTTTCTGAACTTCTAGTTTTTATCTTTTCTTGCTGTCTGTTGAAGTTAGAACAGAAAATTTCATCTCAAAATTCACTGCAAATTTTAATCGTTATAAAAACTTATAAGACCAAATCTGTGCATTTACGACTATAATTTTACAAAAATAAATACATTAATTATTCACTATCTTGGTAATTTAAAAAGGAAAAATCTTAAAGGGGAGATCACCCCAGTTTGCCCCCTGATAGATCCGCCATTGGTATGAGGGATCTTTGTGAGACCTGTATAGCGGTTAGAGGTGACCATACCCCTTACTGATCCCAAGAGGACTCTGTAACACTAACGTCTGAAACTGAACATTTCCATGTTTGCAGCATCCTCACAATTAAACTGTACGTTATTTTGCACTTTACAGAATTTTGATGAGCTATGTCAAAATACACTATCTACCAACAAGTAATTGGACACCTGTGATAGCAAAGGAAAACGAAGCTTATTCACCTTCAATAGTTGGTGCAGGCTTCACGAGCGGCGATTACAGGTCAGTTCCTTCACCGATTTCGGACGGTGGGGTTTAACTCGGACGAGTTGGAGCGTCGACTTAAGGGGCACCCCTTAAGTCGACGCTCCAACTCGTCCCAGAGGTGCTCGACAGGGTTAAGGTCCGGGCTCTGCGCAGGCCAGTCCATTCTATTAACCCAATTGTCACCATACCAAGCCATGGTGGACCTCGCAACATGACAGGTGGCATTGTCATCCTGAAAGTGACATGGGTCCACCCCGTAAAACTGCCACAACGTAGGAAGCGCATGATTATCCAGAATGGTGCAGTAGGTCTCGGCCTTGAGTCTACCAGGAATTACGACCAAGGGTCCCGTGCCATACCAGGAGAAACACCCCCACAGCATAATTCCACCGCCGCCGGACTTCACGGTTGGCACAATACATTCCGGCAGGGGGCGTTCTCCAGGCAGACGCCAAACCCAGACCCTGCCATCCGAACGGTAGAGGGTGAACATTGATTCGTCGCTCCAGTGAACCTGTTTCCACTGTTCAACGGTCCACTGTCGACGTTTTTTGCACCACGTTAGCAGAGCAGCGCTGTTTGACTTGGTGATCAAAGGCTTGTGGGAGGCAGCACGTCCATGATAACCGAGCAGATGGGCTTCCTTACGGATGGTATTCATCGAAAGATCACTCCCGGATGCCTGTTGAAACTCCTCGCGGATGTGGCCCATCGATTTGGTGCGGTTCTTCCGAATTTCTCTGGCCAGCACCCGTCGGTCTCTAACTCCCAGTTTTGTGGGTCTGCCGGGTCGGGGCACATTCCGACAGTCACCTCTCATCTTCCACTTGCCAATAACGTAGGCCACTGTCGATTTTGGGTTCTTCAACTCGCTGGATATGTCACGTATGGATCGGCCATTTCTGTGATACCCGACGATTACACCTTTCTCGAAATCAGAGAGCTCCGAACTGCGTAGCATCTTGCATGCGACTGGTTGCGTTGTTGTTTCCCACACGGTATTTAACGGCGGCGGCCGTGACGTGTATCAGGACCGCAGATATCGTCGATTGCAGGGTGTCGAATTACTTGTTGGTAGGACCGGTCGTTCTGATGCCGACCGGGTGAGAGTTCTTTGCGTGACATGGTTGAGCTATACTGCACTGTTAAGCAGAACTGACGATTTCAACCGCGAGACGGGGTTTCATCCCGATCTCGCGATTTTTCTTTTCTAGAAAAGTTGTAATATACAATACCAGTTAATCAGAGCAGTGACGGGACTTAGTAAAAACGCCCTTTCAAGGGTGAAGTTCCGTTCAGCCCACATAGAGACTCTGGCATCAGATTCGGGTACGTCGACGTCGTTCCGGTCCCGCTGACGAAGGGACTCTTTGATCCCTTGTCAGCCCAAAGCCCGAGCGCCCGGATTCTAAGGTTAGACTTGTGTGGGAGAACCCCAGGGTGCCCACTCAGTACTTAGAAGAAATTTGTGTTTTTCATCTCTCTCACAGAGATGTCATCTACCTAGGAGGGTAAAGTGAATCCTAAGGGGTCAGCCCCCAAATCGCCCGGGTCGACCCGGACGCAGAAGGTAGCGGCCGAAGCACTACCAAGCCCTGTCGGTAGTGCCAAAGGGCTTAGCCCTACCTCCGAGAACAGCCGGAAGGTGGAGTTCTCGCTGGGGAAACCGTCAAAGACGCTTCCCCCTGCGAAGGGCTCTAAAGCCGCTACACCCACGAAGGGAGCCTCGACTGAGCCTTCTCAGTCAGCTAGTGGTGTAAGCACGCCCTTGCCACCTCCGCCCATGGCAAGGAAGGGTATAACACCACTCCAGCCCGAACCTGTTCGGGCTCTTGAGGGGTCGTCCGCTGATTCTCCAGAGACACCTTTGGAGGGTTACTAGCATCCCAGGACACCCCCGGTGCTAACACCTGAGGCTTTCATGAGCTGCATTTTCACCCTCATTGGGGAAGTACAGTCCGTTGTCAAGGACTCGCGGGTCACTTCCTCAGGGAGAGAAAAAGTGAAAGCGGCCCTGAAAAGTATTAATAAGGCTTGTTACGAGCAAGCCGATCGGATGGCGTATATTGAAGGCAGGCTGTCCGTTCGGCAGGAGTCGAGCTGCAAAGCCGACGCCAAAGTGATTTCCTACGCCGATGTGGCTAGGAAAGGGGGCTAGCACGGCGAAAGGGTCTTCGCCCGCCCCGATTGAGAATAAAAATAAGAAAAAGACGGGAGACAAGAGACATGTGCTTTTATTCTACCCCACAGTAGAGAGTGCGTCCTCAGAGGACACAAAGAAGACCCTGAAAACTGCAGTCAACCCAACTAAACTGCAGATAGGGGTCAAGAGCATTCGGAGCATAAGGAAAGGTGGGGTCGCGGTGGAGTGTTCCCGTCCCGAGGAGCTCGACCGCCTTGCCCAGGAGTTGAGGAGCAATCCGTTGACCAAAGATTGCACACTCCCCACGGCCCCACGAAAGAGACACCCCCGGTTGATAGTTTATGGGGTCGACGGGGATCTCTCAGGGAAAGAGTTCGAGAAGGCAGTTTGCGGGCAGAACCCAGAACTCGAGAACGGGTTTAAAGAATGTTTTCCCGTCAAGGGCAAGGGAGGTAGGGTCCACTGGGTGGTAGACGTGGAGCCCAAGGCCTTCAAGCACTTGGTGAGGCGGAAGAGACTGAACTTGGGTTGGCCAGTGCTCCGCCTAAAGGAATTTTTCAGGGAGGTCAGGTGCTTTCGGTGTAATGGCTTCGGCCATTTCCGAGGCAACTGGCCCGAGTCAGAAGCAAGGTGCGGCAATTGCGGTGAAGTTGGGCACCAGCACCACCAGTGTGCAGCCGCACCGAAGTGCTGCAATTGCACAGCTGCGAATGCCCAGTTCTGCCTGAAGCTGGACGTCTCTCACTCCAGCTTCAGTAAGACATGCCCTAGTCTTATTAGGGAACTTGAGCAAAGGAAAAGCCGGGTCAACTATAGTTAACAGATGGTTGTACCCTCGGAGGTACGTTGCTCTTGATTTTGAGCTTTTGGGTCTATTGACCAAGGTATATTTGATGACCCTGGCCCGGGGTCATCACCACAGCACTGGCCCTAGCGCTGTGGACCATGTAAATATTTTCAATGTGTGATCAATGTGTTTCAAGTGTTAAATATTTGTGAGAGGGGTGCATGAGACCCTCGTAGTGTAATGTGAATGTAAATTTTGCTAAGATACCAAATAAAGGACCTTTGTCCCAAAAACTCGCGTTGGCGGGCGATCTCCCGGCCACGAGATGGGATATTTTTGAAAAGTTGCTTGCCCCAACTGCCCATAGCACGTCGCACACACGGGTTGTGACAGAAGGGTGTAAGGTACCGGTCCCGTGGGGGAGGCAGATCCCCACAGATCTCTAGACCGAATCTCTCCGAGTGGAAGACTGTGGTTTCCGGTGACTGACGGGCTAGCTGTCGGAACGCCGTCAGGGATCCTATCAATCCCAAACTATTCGAGAGAGTTCCGCATTTCCCTGCGAGGTCTACACTAAGACGGTGCAGGTAAAGTCATCAGCCTAGGTTACTTGTTGGTAGATAGTGTATATGTCCACACAAAATTTTAGATTCTATGTATTTTTCATTAAAATACCTGAATTTATGAAACGCAACTTTGTTTTTTTTTTCGTTTTGAGATGCTCGAAAATAGGTGAAATAAGACATACAAAGGCTGGCTTTGGAAATGAATTTTATTAAAAAGCTAAGGTTGCATGATCTCACTGATGAAACATTTACAATGCAAAATTGACATTACCCGTATCAGATTTGAGCAGAGCCAAGGAAGCGTGCTATGAAATTTATGTTAACCCAGCATTCTTTGCTAGAGAAAAGAATGATGAATTTGGGCTTTGCAGTAAATCTGTAGGTTTTCCGACTTCAACAATCTGACCAGCATCCATGACCACCACCCTAAAATAGAAGATGACAAAATGAGCACTTCATTTTATTAAACTTCATCAGTTTAATAGAAATTTACATAACTTGTATGGATTTTTTACTTAGAAATCTTCGGGGAAGACTCTTTGTCAAGCTTTTATCATTACAATTCACTATTCATTGACAGAGGGTGAGTCGAAAGTATTGCAATATTTGCATAAACTCATGTGCTGCGGCGGGTATGTCACGTGTTTAAACTAGTTCAAGTCGCGCACTGCAGTCAGTCGAACGGGATATAGAGTGTTAGTCGCTGCTGTGAACAGCATTGCTTGTCGTCATTGTGAGTGGTTGGGACGCCTAAAAGATTAACAGCCACAACCGGATAATTAGGGAACCTCTGCTTTATGAGTTTGAACTCGGCCATAACGCTGCACAAGCAACACGAAACATTTGCCATGCGAAAGGGGAAGGTTCAGTGGACCACAGCACCGCAACCAGATGGTTCAAGAAATTCCGCTCACGTGACAGAAACTTTTACCATCAGGCAAGGTCAGGTAGGCCGCGAACCGTGGATTCGGAGGCCGTGTGCCAGGCCTGAGAGGCAAATCCGACAACCAGAACTCGGAGATTATCAAGCGAGCTGGGCATCACAGACCACCGTGGTCCGTCATCTTCAGGAGTTGCCTCATTGTTCCTCACGAACTGATGCCAGCTGAAGCAAACCGCAAAGTGAAAACTACTAGAAAACCCGCGCGATGTACGTTTCCTCTCACAGAATTGTTACGTGTGATGAAAAGTGGGTCTATTTCCGTAATCCTAACACACAACGGCAGTGGTTGAGCCCGGGAAAGCTTTCTGAACCTGTTGCCAAACGTGGGCGGTTCGAGCACAAGGTGATGCTCTGCATCTGGTGGAATTTCGAGGGGATAATCCATTACGAATTTGTTCCAAACGGTCGGGCCATCAACGCCAACCTCTACTCTGAACAGCTGGAGCGGATGTATGCCGTTTTGGAGGAGAAGTATCTGGCACTGGTAGACAGAAAGCTCGCTCTCCTACAGCAGGACAACGCTCGGCCTCATACCGCGCGAACGACCCGGGCAAAACTCCAGGAACTTGAGGGCTTCGAACTCATGCCACACCCAGCATATAGTCCGGACCTCTGTCCAGTCAAATTATTACTTGTTCCGGTCCATGTCCCACTTCTTTTGCGGGCGGCACTTCAACAATCAGGAGGAGCTGGCAGCTGGGGTGAAGGAGTTCTTCGCCTCGAAGGACAAAAACTGGTATCGCCGCGGAATCGAAGAACTGGCAGACAGATGGCTAAAGACGGTGCAACACGATGGCCTATACTTTGAATGCTACTCGGCTTCCGTCGCAAAGGTACGTATGAAGACAAAGTGATCCAAATATTGCAAAACTTTCGACTCACCGTCTGAAATAGTTACGGTTAGACACTCGCGTTCATTTTTCCGAAGGCGATAATCTCTAGCTGATGAAATTCTTTTTCTCAATTTCAAGGCTTTTTAATTTACGTTCTGCCATATTTGTTGAAGTCAAAAATTTCTAAGTGAATCCCAGTTCATTTTGTGCCGTTCTTCTCTTATACGCTGATGAGCGATCAAATTATGACCACCTACTTAAAAGAGCATATTAGGCTGCCTTTCCCCGGGATAAACGTTTTCATCCGGCACGATTTCCACTCCATTAGACCATGGAAGATGTCCTCATGTTTTATGTACCAGACGGACAGAATGACTTCCTGCATTGCATCCCATAAGTGCTCGATGGGATTCAAGTCTGGAGAATTTGTAGGCTAGAGACGCACACGACAAGACTGGACATGACCCTCGTACCATTCATACACAATGTGGGCCTTGTGACCTGGGGCGTTGTCTTTCTCAAAGAGCCCAAAGCCTACCGCATACACGATAACCATGCAGGGTAGCTCTTAGCCTGAAAAATGCCTAGGTAAGATCTGGGTGTAAGAGTGTGTTCGACACGGGAAGAGCACCCAGTGATATTCATAAACACAATTTCTACACCACGATATCTCCGCCAGATTGTTTTCGTCTAGTTGTAGCTGCTTTCCCGCGGGAGTAGAGTACGAACCCGTTCATCGTCACGTTAAAGATAGAACCTAAACTCAATGGATCAGGCGAACCTTGATCAGTCGTTTAATTTCCAGTCTGGTGCTCCCATGCCCACAGCAGGCGGAGCTGCCGATGACGGTCAGTCAACACGAGCGTTAGTCCCATCCACGACAGAAACCGCAGGATTTTATGCTCAGGGACGTACACTGAAGAGCAATTGAATTAGAGACAGCTGGCGTTATGCAAATGTGGCGCTGTGGGCGGCCCTGTAAATGGAAACGACATGACGTATGCAGCGATCCGACAATATAAGGAGTCTGACGTCATTTTACGTCAAACATGAAATTAGCATAACTACGTGTTTTATCACATAACCACTTTTCTGTTGCTGTCGCGTGCTAGCAGCTGACGCCTGCGTTTTCTTGTCTTTTCTGTAAGTGTTTCTGTTGAACTAAGTGTCGTTTTGTACTAATTAAACACCGCTCTTTCATTTTGTAATTGGACCTTTTTGCGTATCTCTCTTGGTTTCGGAGTTAGTTTTGCTAAGTTCCGTATTTTGCCACTAGAGGCGCTACAAGCACGTCCAATCGATTGCGCATGATCACTTTCCTGTAAGTACACGTTACTTCTGGCGGTACGATGCGCGGTTCAAAAGTTAGAAGGGGGGTAAACGACTTTCCTCAGAACCCTGTATATACTGCTCCGTTAGGGTGACGTCAATGCTACGTACTGTGGGAGAAATCTGCTCGTGGAGATAGGTAGGTCATAATATCATCTGCCTATAAAGTATAGTTAATGTGACTGTTTAAAATCTTACATATCATGTTGCCAAAGGTTTTGAGACTAATGAAAAATACAAAGATTAAATATTACTCTTTTCTTATCACGAGGGCGGGATGAGAAGTTTTGCATACACCGCAGCATTTGGGGTAAGATTGCAGAAATCCAGATAAAACCCGTTTTGGGCAGTTAATGGGTCCCCCCTCCACCATACTAGAGTGAAATCTCTCAGCTTTATGTAGTTCCTGCTCAGTGTGAGTTGCAGTGGAGGACAATTCAGACTTGCGGTTTAAACTGCGAGCCAAACATGAAATTAGCTGTATTCCTCACGGCAGAACAAATTGCTCCCATCGACATTCATAGAAGATTGAATGCAGTTTATGGGGATCATTGTGTTGATATGAGTAATATCAGACGATGAATAAGGCACTGTAAAGATAATTAAGTGGGGAACACGAGGTCTTGTGCTTGCTAATTTTCTGTAAAAATGAGGCTACAATAAATTTTGAACATTATACTGAAATTCTGAGAATGCTGAAGTTCAGGTAAAACTCGCATTTCCACACAGTCGCCTGGGAAATATTAGCTGTTTTCATTGGAGATATCTTAGAAGCCCATAATGCAGATATTTTAGACAGGTTCAACTTTTCGTGCCAAATTGTTCCTGTTGTTCCAATACTGAACTTCATCTTTTTAGCAATCTGAGCAACCGTCAAGCGGCCTATCCAGACGAGAATCAATTTCTAGTGACGTTTAACCTTTAAAATTGACCCCGACATGTTAAGAAAAAATAAGTTATGCGGTGTAAGTGCAATTGACTCGGAATTTTTAATATGGGAATTTCACATGTTCTATCAATAAAATCAATAAGGCAGAAATTGAATAAAAGTTTTTCTAGAATAAATAAAATTATTTGTGATACTTAAAAATCAATATTTTACATTAAAACAGTAAAAAGAACCCCACAATATTTATCAATAACAATGTAACCTGAAATGTTACAGTAGACTGCATTCCCCATGGTGAACTCAAGAAAGGTAGGAAGTGATACTACGGATTTTTGCTTCTGCTTCATATAGCCTTTTGTTCCATGGTCATTCAGTGGTTTCCCTGCTGCGATAGCTCAAGGTCAAATTGTGTTTAACTGTGAACGTGAAGAACAGTATTTGAACTACTGAATAGTTCATGCCTTGTTTAGACTATTATTACCACCACATAATTAATAGTGGGAAACTACATTATATACTATGTTACAGAAATATTTCTTTACTTGCATTTTACATGCTCGCCAAGACAATATGTCATTTAAATAAAACAAATGGCATTAGTTTCTGATGCGCAGTCCGCACAAACGGCTTTTGAACAGTCTGTGCACAAAGTGGCTTTTTGCAAGCACAACAAGCTTTGGAAGTTTTTCTCTCTTTACTTCTTGGGCATAAGAAACATCTTTTTCTCTTCAATTTCTTCCCCCAAAAGACCCTAACCTGATGCTTGAGACTTCTCGGTATCGTTTTTTCCTAGCATGCGGTAAATAGTACAACATAAGACACGCGGCATTCTCTTGTTTTTACCTCGTCGTTCTAATTGTTTTTCTTTTTTATCAAACTTTCATGAAGTGGTTTTATAAAATTAAATCTGGTAAGCTTTTTCACTTCGGGAAAACTATCATATATTACGTGCGAATTGTTTGAAAAACAGCTAATGGCCACCTTCTGGTACGCCGAGTAAATGGAGCATTTTTTTATCTAAATTATCAAAATTATCAACTCCGTCTTTTGTTAAATTATAAAATAAAACAATGTCTGTTTTGCCACTTTCAGTAACGCATTTATACAAAGTACCATGATCATAAAAATAGTTTTTATTTGTATCTACTCCTTGGAGAATGAAAAAGAAATTACGCTATAAGCGACGTAGGGAAAATATATAAAATTTCAAGAAGGTTGAGCCCATTTTTTTTAAATGTTTGCCTTTTTTCTTTAAGGTTTAACGACCACCATGAGCAACTCAGTGGGCTATAAGTAGTCACCCATCCCTAAATTAGGGCCATTGGTTCCAGGGAAGATATGGAACCAGTGCCGTAAGACAAACACAACATCCATGCCTCACCGGGATTCGAACCCGGAACCTACTCGGACGAATGGTCATAAGCCAGGGCTTAACCACTGCGCCACCGGGGCGGCTGTTTCGCTTTACTGTGGTAATTTTGACCCCACGTCGTCAGTTAAAGGTTAAATAGAGCTGCCAACCTCTCAACAGAATGCTGCACAATCTCCACGGACTGCCGCCCTGGTGGCGCAGTGGTCTAAGCGCTGGCTTTAGACCGTTCGTCCAAATGGACACCGCTTCGAGTCCAGCATGAGGCATGGGTGATGCGTTTGTCTCTCGGCACTGGCTCCCCCTCCCTGGAACAAATTAGGGGCATACAACTATTTATAGCCATTAGAGTTTCTCACGGTGGTCGATAAACCCCAAGACAACAACGCTATCCATAAACTCAAACTGCACAGTCATTAAAACTGCTGAAACCCTTCTTTCGTTAGAAATTGAATCACCGCCAAAAGTGTTTCCTATCTGAAATGTTTCCTTGCCATTACTAACTGACGCAACAAGTTAACTTGCTGAATTTCTTTTTTATGGGTTTAACGATCACAGTGACGACTCTAAGGACTATAAGCAGTCGTTCATCCCTAATTTGCAGCAAATCGTTCCGAGAAGGGAGAGAATCAGTGCCGTAGACAATCGCACCACCCATGCTTCATCCGGGACTCGAAGGAAAGCTCACTCGGACGAACGATCACAAGCCAGCTCTTGGATCACTGGGCGGATTTGCTGAACTTCAACAACTGATACATATCCAGTGTTTACCTCGTCTTTTTTATATTGATTTGAAGGACGATACAACGCTGTGGAGCAGTGTCGACTAGTGATGGCCCATTCATGCCCATTCGTTCACAACGAATGACTGTTCATTCTTCCATTATCGCAACACACACTACAGTCGCGGCACGTTTAACTTTCTTCCGCTCCGATGAGTTCGGAAACAAATTCCCAATATGGAGAGTAATGTCAAGAATTAAAAAGAGTCAACTGTTATGTAAGTGGACCATCATCTAGGAAATAATGAAAAACCTTAAAAAATGGGAATCATACGTGAATGCCATTCATTTAAATTGTGTGCCCGAAACGTTCGCCACGAGCGGAGACTCATTCGTGAACGAGAGGTGAATGGGTCTCCGAAGCTCTTGCTCGCTGGAGCAGCTTGCCAAAAAGAACTGTGAATGCTCTTGTTCACCACGAGTCAGCTCGTGAGGAATCATTCGTCGTGAATGCTGGAGAAGTTTCTCTTTGGGGAAGTTTTACAGTTTCCGCTTGGCCTTTCACTCGCAGGCGAGAATGATTTGTTCACTGAGTGTGGTGAGACAACCGGCCGGGTGTGGATGCGAAGTGAATGCCCATTCATTTGAATGAGCATTCCCGAATGACTCTTTTGTGTGAATGATAAATGATGGATGAACTCCCAAGAATGAATCGCTTATGCCATCACTACTAGAGGTCTACACGGGCCTTAATTTGCACAGCCCGGCCCTGTCCCGCCCGTTTTAGATTTTCATCAAGAGTTCTCCGCCATTTATTGCAAATAACACAGTTCTTCCTCTAGAGCATTGGTCTTCAACCCGTGTTCCGCGAAACAGTTTTTAGTGGCCCACGAGACGTTGTCCACAACGGAAATTCTGAAATGGAAGAAAATACATTGTAAACGAAATGTCACGCGGGGTTCTAGAGGAAATGCCACGCAGAGACGTGCAATTTCTCGTAGGAATTCCTCTCGTGGTTGTGGTTTAGGCCTTACTACATACTTCTGTTGCAAATGCCTTTCCTCTTCTACACTTACAAACAAGGTAGCCCTCGATCTCCAGATATGTAAACATTTCGAACTTCCTCATCTCCACAGTGGCAACGAATGGCACCAGAAGTCCGTTTTGGTTTCGAGAAGCTGATAATTCTGTCATGTAAACATTTCTCGAAAAATAAAGAAAGCCACGTGTTTTAGTCGCCAAAGTTATAAAATTCACAAATTTGCCGGTGGTGGCGATCGAACTCATGCCTCCTCGATCCGGAGTCACTTGTTCTAACCGACTAAACTACACCGACGGAATCTATCGCTGCAGATTTGTCGTCTTGACACGTGCTTTACCCTCTGTATTACGTCACAAAGCCAAGGAAGTGAAAGCGGAATTTGATTTCAACCTTTAATAAAGTAAACCATCTCATTTGAGACTCATCGACTTGTCTGTTTAAGCTATAATTGATCAATGCATCCTCTGGAAGATTAGTTTCACTCAGTGAACTTCGCAATCTGATTACATTTAGCATACCAGTCTTCGCTTGGTGAGACGAATAGGTTGTTTTTAATGTAGAAGCAAAATGCTAAAACCTCACACAGTACAGGCCCGGCCAGAGCCCGGGATTTTTTACTTAACTGATTAGAAAAAAAGTCCCGCTCGGGCAGACCTCTAATCACTACTGTCAACATGCTTACATTATTGTATCACGTGGCACACCACTAACATATGAGTGTGGAAACGGTAGTTATGTGATTCCTTGAGATTCCCTTTTTATGTATATGATCGAATCCATCAAATTTAGTTTATTTGATTTTGTTCCAATTAATTTTTCCGTACCGTTGCCATGGATACGATATTTTAAAACCTTATTCTGTAAATCTCACGACATAGTTGATACAAAATTTCACACAGTTTCATTGTGCTATCATCATGCTTTCAAAAACCATTCTGTTAGTAGAACATTACGGAAGATATTCAAAATCCTTTTAGAACTTACTTGTCATAGTCCATGATAGTGTGCAGTCTGTGAGCTATTGTGATGACAGTGTAATCCGCAAACTCCTGGCGAATAGTGTTTTGTATAAGACTATCGGTTTCCATGTCTACGGCGGCAGTGGCTTCATCGAGCACCAAGATTTTGGTCGTCTTAAGAAGGGCTCTTGCAAGGCAAACCAGTTGTCTCTGACCAACACTACACGAAAGAATCAAAATTTAAGAAAGCGTGCACACTAATAGAAAAACGCAACGAAATATTTTACATCGGATATGAAAGAAAATTAAATAAATCATGCGTCAAACAAACGAGACATCTCTGACTTTTTATTCATTTATTGAAGAACAGAATGTGCTATATCTAAAGTACAGGGTGTCCGAATAATGACTGTGCACTGAATGTACGAATTGCAATAATAAAAAAGTTTGAATGGAATTACAGTACAAGTGACCCACCACGTGGAAGTGCTCTGTGTCTGGTAACCTTCATGACTCCCCACCCGGGGGCGCGCCCGCGCAGCTGTCATTCCGAGCGAAGGTCATTCCCGAGCGCTTGGTCGACGGAGGCAGACGTGTCGATTGATCACTCGTCTCGGCACATGGACAATTGTGTTGACGGTTGAACAGAAAGTGTTTTTGGTGGAACATGTCTTTCGCCATGACTACAAGTATACGGACGAAGTGCAAAAACAGTCGGCTAGGAAATTTCGTGATGCAGACGTCCCCGATCGTAATGCGGTACCTCAGCTCATACCGAAGTTTCGGGAAACTTGCAGTGTTCTGGATGCCACCTGCCCCTGTAGGACATCCACGGCAAACGAGACCGTACAGGATATCCAGAACAGGGTACAGAGAAGTCCACACAGGTCCGTGAGACGGCTGTCACAATAAGCTAATGTGCCAAAGAGTACACAGCCTACGATATTCTGAATAGGAAGTTGCGTTTCCACCCGTACGAAGTGCCTGTAGGGCATCTGCTGAAAGTATCATACCACGAGGCTCGTGTTCGGTACTACAAGTAGTTCCAAGTGTTCCTGTCTGAAGAAGATGAGGACATTCTTGACGTGGCTTTCTTCACTGATGAGGCATGGTTCCACCTGTCCGGGTACATCCACAGCCAAGACACTCATCTGTGGGGTACTGAAATACCCACGAATTTGAGGAAGTGCCTCTCCACAACCAGAAGGTCGGTGTTTGGTGTGCCATAACTCGTACACGCATTATTGGGCCCATTTTCTTCAGTGAAACCATTAACTCAGAACGGTATCGTGACCAGATTGTCCAACCATCGCGGAACGGGAAATCAACGAAGGATGGTTCCAGCAAGACAGTGCAACTGCTCACATTGCTGGCGCATTATACAGCTTCTGGAGGAATAAATCACGTCATCTCCCGGAGCTTTGTGGCCTGCCCGGTCATCGGATCTGATACCGCCTGACATTTTTCTGTGGGGAGCAATAAAGGAGTAGGTGTGCGCAGGTTATCCGCATACACTTGAAGAACTACAGGCTGCAATAATGACCCACATCCAACAAATCACACACATACCCTGAGAAAGGTCTTGACCAACAGGCAGAAGCGTGTGCAGAGTGCAGACATGTCTAGACGTCGGTGAGGCCCATTTCCAACACTTCCTGTAGGAACCAGTTCGACATGGTAAGTGTTACTTTCAGTGCAGTTATTTTTCGGACACCCTGTATATATAGACGCGTCGTTGGCTCAGTGATCTAAGCGCTGGATTATGACCGTTCGTCCGAGATGGGTCCGAGTTCGAATCCCGGTGAGGCATGGATGTTGTGTTTGTCTTACGGCACTGGCTTTCTTACTTCCCTGGAACCAGTGGCCCTAAATTAGGAAAGAGCGACCGCTTATAGACCACTGAGTTGCTCACGGTGGACGTTAAACCCCCAATATATATATACATAAAAGTATATCATCATCATCATTGTCAACCATTATCAATCCACTGCTGGACGAAGGTCTCCCCAAGTTTCCTCTACAACGGTCTGTCTTGTGCCAGTCTCCTCCATGTCACTCCCGCATACTTTCGAATTTCATCCACCCATCTCCCATGTGGTCTTCTTCTGGGTCTGTTCCTGTCCCTTGGAATCCAGTCTAAAATTTCATCTGTCCATAGATAGTCTGTTCTTCTGGCAGTATGTCCAGCCCATTGCCATTTCAGGGATTTAACTCTGATCATAATGTCTTCCACTGTTGTCATTTTTCTGATCCACGACTTCCTCTTCTTCTCTCTCCTGGTTACACCAAACATGCACCTCTTCATGCTTGTTTGAGTTGTCTGCAGCTTTTGTATGTCTCTTTTAGTTAAGGTCCACGTCTCTGCACCATACGTAAGCACTGGAAGGATGCATTGATCAAACACTTTTCTTTTAAGACATAATGGCATATTGCTCTTAAAAATTATGCTGTTTCTTCCAAAAGCTCTCCAGGCAAGTTTTGCATGCCGATTAATTTCTTCATCAATGTGACCCTCACTTGATATCTGCTGTCCAAGATAAACGTACGTGTCTGTTATCTCCAGCTTTTCTCCATCAATCGATAAATCTTCATTTCTTGTAAAAGCATTGAACATCACTTTTGTCTTCTGAAAGTTCATTTTTAATCCCACTTCTTTACTCTTGTCAGCAAGTTCCTGGATCATACTCTGTAGCTCTGATGGGGTAGTTGCACAAATAGCTACGTCATCAGCAAAACCAAGGTGGGTTAGATAATCTTCATTAATCTTTATCCCTTTGTTTTCCCAGTTCAGTCATTGAAAGATTTTCCAATGTAGTATTAAAGAGCTTCGGAGATATGGTGTCACCTTGTCTCACTCCCTTTCCAATTTTTATGTGTGTTGTATTTTCAAACAGCCGAATCTTTGCACTTGCATTTTCATAGATGTTATTAATAATATTAATGTATGCATCTTCAATACCGCAGGATTTCAGAGCCATTGTAACTGCTGATGGTTTCACCGAATCAAAGGTTTTTTCATAATCGATAAAAGCCATGCACAATGGAAGTTCATATTCCCTCGCTCTTTCAATTAGTTCTCTCAGTACGTGGATATGATCTATTGTGCTGTAGCCACTCCTGAATCCAGCTTGTTCTCTCGGTTGAGCCATGTCCAGTGTTACCTTCAAGCGGTGTGAAAGAACCTTAGTGAAGATTTTATAAACCACTGATAGGAGGCTGATAGGTCTGTAGTTCCTGAGATCCTCAATGTCACCTTTTTTATGTAGCAGGATCATTGTAGCGTTGCTCCAATTCTCAGGAATCTTCCCTTCATTAAGGCATCGAGTGAAAATTTGGACGAGTACTGTTTCGATTTCTCCACTTGCTGTTTGTATGGTGTCTACAGTAATTCCATCTTCTCCTGGAGCTTTTCCCCGCTTCATGTTTTTGATTGCATGTGCAACTTCTGCTGGGAGGACTGGAAGAACTCTGGTACCTTTCATGATGTCTGGAGTACATGTATCATCCCTTTCATATAATTTGGAGTAGAAATCTTTCACTCTTGTCAAAATGTCGCCTCTATTTCTTGTTACATAACCATCTTCTTTTCTCAGTGCCATAATCTGTTTCCTTCCCTTACTGAGATGTCCCTTGCTATCTTTAGGCTTTGGTTGTTTTCAATTGCTTTCCTCACTAGTTCACAGTTGAATTTCCTTACATCTTCAGTGATACTTTTTCGTACTGTCTTGCATAGCTCTATATATTCCACTTTGGAAGTCACATCTTCTTTAGTTGTCCTCATCTCTCTTCTTTTTGCATCAACATTTTGGGTTTTCCTGATAATTTGTTCACATGTAACTTGTTCTTAGACCCAGCTAATTTTGTTGCTGTTTCCATAAGAGCGTTGGTTACTTTTCTGTTAACTTCAGAAATATCCACTTCTTCCGATGTTAGGCCTCCTAAAGCAGAGAATCTGTTCTTCAGTTCCAACTTGAAGGTATTATGGATATATAGTAAATATATATTTCTACATCAAGGCTTCGCAACTTAAAGTGCTTTTGGTATTTAAAAATAATTCCGAAATCATTTTATGCAAGGTTTACAAGATACGGCGATCTATATTTCCCAAAGGAAAACTATTTACTGGATATAATCTAAAATTTGTTCTAAATATATGGCGTCAGTGAATAAACAAAGACATCGCTCTCTCCACGTTTATCAATACATAGCAACCGAATAATTGTTATTCGGCCACTGCTGGGAGCGTACCCCAGATCTCTCGATATCTAGCCGAGTGCGTTCGCCTTACGCTAAAATAGCCAACAATCAACGGCGCAATGTGCATTTATCTGTCAGCTTCTGCCATCACATATCCGTGGGATGGGCCAGCAACATGCCCACCAGATGGAGACGTCTCAGTTTAGCTCAGCAACATGCCCACCAGATGGAGACGTCTCAGTTGAGCTCAGCAACATGCCAACCAGATGGAGACGTCTCAGTTGAGCTCAGCAACATGCCCACCAAATGGAGGAGCCTCAGTTGCTAAGCCCATCCTACGGATATTTGATGCCAGAAGCTGACAGATAAACGCACATAGCGCCGTTGATTGTTGGCCATTGTTGAGTAAGGCGAACGCACTCGGCTAGATATCGAGATATCTGGGCTACGATCCCAGAAGTGGCCGGATAACAGTTTCTCGGTTGCTATGTGTTTATAGTCAAACCTCGATTTAACGAATTTCAAGGGACCAACAGTCTTGTACGTAAAATCGTGGAATTCGCTAAATCGAGGAAGCCTTTCGAATGAAGCATTCAAATTAAGCTAGTGTTCATAATAGAATACGTAAGCAGCTATGTTCTCTTTCTTTCAGTGACATATAAATTATGCATAGTACTTTTAATTACGAATTTATTATGTCATAAAAACTTAAGGTAGCAATCTTAAAAGCACGATAATTAAAACACTACGCAGGCTTCCGATGAAGTGAAGAACTTATTTAATGTATAAGTTAAAAGATTAAAAATAAAGCCATAAGAACTTTCGGTCTTCCTAAAGACGATCATCAGATGGAAGTATGTTCCTTTAGTGCTTCCATCTGATGATGGTCTTTAGGAAGACCGAAAGTTCTTATGGCTTTATTTTTAATCTTTAACTTATACATTAAATAAGTTCTTCACTTCATCGGAAGCCTGCGTAGTGTTTTAATTATCGTGCTTTTAAGATTGCTTGCTACCTTAAGTTTGTATGATTGACTCATTCCGCAAGAGAACCTGATATCTTGAATTTATTATAAAAAATGTTACAATACGTACACATTTACTTCGGATATTAAGTACATAATTCGTAGATATTAGACTTCAATGTGTAGCATCAAAATTTAAGCGTACTTTAAAATTGCGAGAAAAATACAATAGTTTATTTTAGCTTGTTAAATAATGATTTCAGTATCCTAAACGGCATGAAATAGAACATCAATTAGTACTAATTAATTTGTAAAAACATAATATGCGTTGATACCTTTTTACACTGTAGAAAAGAAATTCTTTAAGAGAAAATTGCTTATGTTTTTTCTGAACGTTGAGCTTTATAAATTGCACCTTCAATTTTATGAAGTGCATGAAAAACATCATTATTAATATCGAAAGGCATCAAGTACTTTTTAGCGCATTCTATACTGTTAGCAGCATCACTAAAGCAGCTAACTTACAGTTCTGCTCCATCTTCTTCATCAGAATCTGATGCATTTAGTCCGAGCTGTTTATCGAAAAGATCATCAATGGATTGCATTTGGGCTAACTTTTAACGTGAAAATGCTGGTTAACATAGTTTTGTGGTTTAAAAAATAAAACAAATGTTTGCTAAATTGAGGAAATGTGTTCGTTAAATCGGGAAACGACAAGCATTAATTTCAATGCGGTTCCGTCGGGACCATAAAAAATGTACGTAAAATCGCGGAATTCGTGAAATCGCAGTCCATTAAATATAGGTTTGACTGTATAAATTTACGTGGAAAGAGCGATGTCTTTGCTTATTCTAATATTTGTTATAGGAGAAAACAAAGTTTGCTAAACTGAGGCGAGTGACATTTATTTATACAAAAAATCATACAGGTAATTAAAATTTACATCTCTTTATAGGTCTGTAGGGAAGACATTTTACTCAATATTTGAATGATTTTGTTTCGTAACTGCCTGTCATAGAAAGTGCGTAGGCTGATCACTAAATACCTTCCGATGACTTTTGGCGGCGCTTTGGGGATATGCAAATCGGTGTCTCTCAATGTCATTACACTCTACTGATTAGGGGGCGCTGTTTGGCACTGGAGTTTGAATAAAATGGCAAGGTACTGGAGAACAGATAAAAATTAAAAAAAAAATGACCCGCCGCTGCTGAAAACATGGTAGTACTCGCAGTGATTAGTTTTCTGTGGGCACATAAAAGTCGGCGACGCAAATCCATCGCCAACTAGAAGAAGCGACCACAGGGAAAATAACTGAAATATTGTAGAATTAAGGGAAATTAATTGGGAAGCAACATAACCGAATAGACGAAATTTTTGTAAAAATGAAGTAGTGGAAATAACAGCCATTGTTATTTTTTTATTAATCGTATTGTATTACTTTTGAGGAAAAGCTGGTTCTGCAATTTATTGAATAAAAATCGCAGAAATTCCAGTTCTAAAGCCAGATTTAAGAAAGTGGCAACAGCTCTAAATGGTGTTCTATATTTCGGAAAACACATTTATTTCACATTAGGACTAAGTATAAGTGATACACTTGTTACACATATTCTTAAACACCTAATTAAAATATTAATTTAATGTTACTAAATTTACATTTCTTAATTAAATTTACGGTAAATTTGAAAGGATTAAAAAAAGCTGAACAGGTGAATTAAAAAAAAAAAGAATTTAAAAATCATTTCACAGTTTAGCGAATGACAACGTTTCGGAAGAATAAGATTCTTATCGATAAGAAAATAAGAAATTTTAATGAACTGTTTTCAGTTCGTTTCACAGCCATGTTGAATTCAAACCAAGGGAATGAAATACGTTTCTCAACAGAGACCAGTGTCGCTGAACCGATTTCATGAGTTAAAACACAGTGGTATAAATTGTTAGAGAATTAATTGAAATACGTCCCGCTGTATTCGCACGGAGAGAAAGAGCGCAGATTAGAAGTTTAGACTCAGCGATAAGGGCGGACACAGGGCACGTGATCATAGCTTCCTCGACCTGTGCGAATGAATTACTCGGTTTGTAAGTACGCTGCGTTCATATGCAGCGTTTGTTCAATGTAGCACTCAGAAGTCTCTCTTTCTCAATGTGTATGTTCCATTTTGTAACTTTATTTTAATATACAACTGCGATTCATTCATGATTAAAAATCCTCAGTTTGGATAACCTATATTAAAGTAAGTCAAACTTCTTGGTTGCATACAGTCAATTTCTGAAATGGTAGTCTGTCATCCATTGGGACAGGCGCTGTTTAGAACTTGCAATTGAAGATCATAATAGGATATAATATGTAATAACAAAGCACGTTTTATATGCTACATAAAGCATTTACAACATAAATAACACAGGGTGTCTATAAATGAAGTATACAACTTCAGTATGCTATTAAAAAAATATGATAGGAAAAAACTTACTTTAAATGTCAAGAGAAGTGGCAAGTATTGAAGTTTGTTAAGTCAGATAGATGGCGCCAGGTGTCTCATGTAATTTCACGGATCTGTTTCAGCGATGAGTCGACATTCCATATTCCATGTTTCTGGCAGAGTGAATAAGCATAACTGCCGAAGCTGGGGCACGGAAAATCACCATGTGGTCGTAGCACACGAGAGAGACAGCCCGAAGGCTAATGTCTGGGCTGGCTTAATGAAAGACAGAGTGATAGGACCCTTTTCCTTCGCTGAACCAACAGTTACTGGCATAACGTACCTGGACATGTTAGAACAATTCGCAATTCCTCAACTCCAGGATATTCAAGACATCATTTTACAGCAAGATGGAGCGCCTCCGCACTGGTATTTGGATGTACGCAGATCTTTAGACCACCATTTTCCAGTGCGTTGGATTGGATGTGGGGGTCCGACGGCAAGGACACCGCGTTCTCCTGATAATTACCCCAAGCGATTTTTTTCTTTGGAGCTTTATTAAGGACATTGTGTACAAGAAAAAGGTTACATCTATCACTCAGCTCAAAGAACGCATTACTGCAGCCTTCCTCCTTGAGTACAGCGGTGGAACTGGACTATCGTTTACACATCCTACGAGCAACCAACGGAGCACACGTGGAGACCTACTGACATTTTTTGAAAAAACTTTCACAGTTACCATATGTTTTGACATTAAAAGTAAGTTGTTATTTATTGTAGTTTTTTTTTCAATAGCATACTGACGTTTTATACTTCATTTATGGACAACCTGCATATTTCTCTTTCACGTTTAGTAATTCATTTTGTAATGGCATTATCTTTAAAAATATACCTAAGATTTTCCCCTCCTTCCATAACTTCAAAATTCAGGCCTTCAGAAAGGGAAGCCACGAAATCTTTCAAATGCGCATGCTCCAGACTCGTCCACAGTTGATCATCAGAATGATCATCATTGGGATCTAAATTCGTTCTAAGAGTACCAGTAAACAAAACAGGGTCCTAGAAATGTAAAAAAAGAGGAAAACAAATTAGCAAAACATCTTTTGAATACCTATTCAACATATAGTTACATAGTAAAGAAAGCCTGACGAAGATATTTCTGCCGCCCCGGTGGCGCAGTGGTCTAAGGCGCTGGCCTCTGATAATTTGTCCGTAAGGGGTCCGGGTTCGAATCCCGGTCAGGCATGGATGTTGTGTTTGTCTTACGGCACTGGCTCTCTCCCTTCCCTGGAACCAGTGACCCTAAATTTGGGACGGGCGACTGCTTATAGCCCATTGAGTTGCTCACGGTGGTCGTTAAACCCCCCCCCCCCCCAAAAAAAAAAAAAAAAAAAAAAAAAAAGATATTTCTTTTTCACTTTTAGTACAGATGCATTTCCCCAAAACATGCTAATTACAATGCTTGTCAGCACTGAGAATTAAGAATCATTACTATAGGAATCAGGAATAATAATATAAGACTGATCTCTCTGTTTAAGTTAAAACTTTTAAAACAGTTATATTTCTTTTAAGTAAATGATTTAATGCACAGTTCTTTGTGAATTGATAGAGAGAGAGAGAGAGAGAGAGGGGGGGGGGGTGATGTTTTATATCTAAATAGTAACCCTGTCTTTAGATTTAAATGCTTACAGTAAGCACGTTTTCTGGTCAGAATTAGTGTACAGTGCGTTTCTTAACTAAAACATTCGAATCTGCCTCTGAGGACGGATAGATATGCAATTAGTTGAGAAGTATTTCTCTTTAGTAATTCACAGTGGGTATCGTTAGCTGGTAGAAGTCACCCATTCTGATTACACGTACTATGTACTTATACACTGCTGGACAATTGCTAAGGACGGATCATAAACGGCTATATAGCGCATAAAAAAGTAAGTGTGGTTGGATGCCAAGTGAAATAAAATAATGTCACATTACAAGAAAGACAATTTATTGTGCTCTGAAATCCAGAAGGCTTTGGAACGTGTTCAAGGGACAAACAGGGCCATTTTGTGCAGAATA